>OV656866.1:95226556-97626556 GCA_927399465.1 Sarcophaga caerulescens
CATTACCCATTCATTACCTTATTGATATCTCAGATTAAAGGCCACTTAAGCAATTTGCGGGTTTATAAAAGGAAAAGATCTTTGGATTTCCTAGGAAGTGCGTGGAAATGGTTGGCGGGCAGCCCCGATCGCCATGACCATGAAATAGTTTTAAGTAAATTGAACAATGTTTTGGAAAATAATAATAACCAAATGTTAATTAACAAACTAACAATTGAAAAAATTAATGAAATTACAAATATAACCAATAAAATTGTAAAAGTTATGGAAAGCGATGAACATACCAGAAATGACTTAATTTTAAAATTGAAGTTTAAACTAGAAATAATTAAAGATGAAATTGTAAACATAGCATATGCCATACATTGGGCGAAAGCTAATATAATAAATTCCTATATTTTATCTACTGAAGAAATTGAGGTAGCCAAAAACATTGTAAACAGAGAAAATTTACCATTCATTAATTTAGACGAAGCTTTCGAATTTTCCGAAATAAAAATTGCATCTAACGGAAAATCAATTATCTATATTATAAGCTTACCAACTGTTAAAAATGATGTTTGTGAAGTAATTGAGATACGAGCTGTCAAACAAAAAGATAGAATTAATAAAATAAATTTTAAGGAAATATTAAATTGTAAGAATGAAATATATGGAATCAAAAACAAATGTAAAAATTATAACAATTTAGAAATATGCTTAAGTAATAATATAATAGAGTTAAACAATGATACTTGCATTAACAATCTACTTAAGGGTCGCTTACCAAACTGCACCGAGATAAATAATCAACACATTCCAACAATAGAGGAGATTACACCCGGCATACTATTCCTGAATAGATTCAATGGAGATATTACAATTAGAAATGAAACATCTTTCCTAAATGGAACATTTTTGGTACATTTTAGGAACACTACGATTGAAATCCAAGGTAAAAGCTATTACAATGAAGAAAAAATAACGAGCAAACCATTACCGGCGATACTTCAGCCACTATCCAAATCTGACACCGTTGAAGAGATACTATCGTTACAAATGCTACACCAATTAAATACTAATAACACTAAATACATCAATAGGGTGGTAAAAGAAGATAAAATAAAATATGGTATTAGCTTTTCCTTTACCATATTAGCGATAATTGTTGTGATAGCTGTTGGAAAATTTGTTTTCGTCAGAAGAAAGAAGAAATTACTCCAGTTAACACCCACAGCAATAGAGGGGCTCAACCAGTTGTTCAACAAACCGAACGAGGACGTTCGAAATCCAGGAGGGGAGGAGTTAACACAAAAAAATATTTAAATCGTTTCCCACCAAAATACGTTCACAACTTGTCTCCCACCAGAAATGCTGACGACATGTCTGGGTGTCATATTCGGTGCACATTCCAAAATTGTTTAGACTTTATTTTATTTTTTTTAAGCTGTCGGCGCATGTGCTGACAAAGCAAAAATTGTTTTAAGAAAAATGTAAAATTAAAATTATGTTTGTCTTAAGTTAAGTCATACTTCAACAATAAAGAAGAAAAGACGTGTTGTTCGGACAACACGTACTTTTTTAAAAAAACAAAAAATAAAATAAAAAGTTAATTTGCTGACAAAGCAAAAATTGTTTTAAGAAAAATGTAAAATTAAAATTATGTTTGTCTTAAGTTAAGTCATACTTCAACAATAAAGAAGAAAAGACGTGTTGTTCGGACAACACGTACTTTTTTAAAAAACAAAAAATAAAATAAAAAGTTAATTGGCGCCCGAGCAGGGACACGTGAAAAAATATCCTGAAAAATTAAAAGTAAGGATTCGCGTGTTCGAGTGTGAAAAATTCAAGTCCTGAAAAATAAAAAAATAAGGACTCGCGTGTGGAAAATTAATATCCTGAAAAATTAAAAAAGTAAGGATTCAGTGAAAAAAAAAAAAAAAAACCAAAACAAATAAAAGTGATCTATTTTAAATAAATTCGAGATATTATAAATAATTTACGCATAGGAAAGTGCGTGTTCCTAACAATAATCGAGTGTGCTTTTAAAATATAATCATTTAAAAAAAAATACAATAACAAAACTGTGTTTTAATTACAAAAGAAATTAACAACACAAAAAGTGAAAAGATCTAAGGAACAAATTCTCAGAATTTTGTGTGACTTTAATCGCTTTATTAACAGTTGTGAAAGGAACAGAAGAATTTAAAATAAAAAACTTATACAATTTTTTTTTAAATAAAGTGAAAGTGGAAAATAATTAAGATAAATAAATTAAATAAAAGTGTTCGTCGGATCAACTGGCAAAATTGTTTAAATTAAAAATTATAGAAACTAAAATTATTATTCAAAAAAAAAAAAAAAAAAAAAAAGGTGAACTAAACTTATTAAAGAAAATTACATGAGAATAAAAATAAAGATTGTGTTATTATCAAAGAAATAAAAAATAAAAACTATTGTGAAAAAATATAAAAATACTAAGAGCAAAGCGACTAAAAATAAAATTTAACAATTTATACGTGGAATTAAATAGAAATACATGACCTTAGTAAATAAACAGAAAAATAGAAAAATCTAAAAAGAAAAAAATCGAAAAAATAAAAAAGGTTAAGAAAATAAAAGAGAGAAACAACATCCTCTTATCTGTTTAAAATAAATATCAAAAATCAGAAAGAAAAACTGAAATCCAAATAAAAATCGGTAAAAATAACATGCAGATTTAAAAGAGGAAACAACAATTAATTCAATAAACGGAAAAAGGACGACATCTTTACAATAGAAAAACAGTAGCTGTTGCCCGTACCCAAGTACACGAGGAAAAGGCAATATACGGGAGGCCCAACAATTCTAAAAGATGTCACCGATAATTTTACTGTAAGAATAAGAAATTTATTTAATGATTTTTTTGTATTGATAAAATTAAGACACTTTTAAAAAATTTTTAAGAAATATTTAAGGAAAATTTTAAGAAAACAAGTTAAAATATAATTAAAGAAACAAAGATAAAATTTTTAATCTAAAATTATACAGGGAAAAGTGTAAAATTCCTGAAAACAAAAAGAAATTTAAAATTTTAACTGAAATTTTTCAACGAAAATTTAACTAAATATATAAATTGTGAAATTTTAAGTAAAAACAATCCTAAATTATATTTAAAATTTAGAAGGATAACGTAAAGAAAATAAATTCAAATAAAAAAGGAAAGAAAGTAGAATTTTATAAAAGAGAAATTCAAAAGTTGATATAATTAGTATAATCGAAGAGAATTTATAATAAAAGAAAGATAATAAATATCTTGAAGTTATAGAATATTAAAGATTTTTGAGAATAGTTGCGGACTATACTTCCAAATTGTTAATTCGTTAAAAAGTAATTAAAGTAAAAGTAGCGACGTTGACCTTTTGTACACTACCAAAAAAGAAAAATGACGACAAATACACCAGCCGATCTGGCTAATCAATTGGGCAACCTGTCTTTGTCAGGAAGCTCCACATCCTCCCGAATATCGAATTTAGTACTGACACCGACCTTGAGGGAACAGATTCAAAACTTAGTACAGGAGACAATTACGAACCTCAACTCGACCACAAACGAAAACGAAACATCGGACGTATCATTTACTGTGACTTCCGCTTCTCAGATTAGTGACGCCGATAAAGTTCCGGACATGGTGAAGTGTCTAAGAGAATTTACTGGGAAACCAGGTGAATTTAATTCATGGCGGAAAACCGTCGATAGAATCCTTGGAGTTTACGAAAGCATCAAAGGATCTCCAAAATACTATGCTATACTGCATGTAATCAGACATAAGATTACCGGGGATGCAGACACTGCTCTAGAATCCTATAGGACTCCACTTGACTGGAGTAGGATAAAGAAGTGTTTAATGATGCACTACTCTGATAGGCGTGATTTGGGAACTTTGGAGTATCAATTAAGTTCACTTTCGCAGGGAAATAATACCATAACAGAATATTATCAAAAAGTATATTCGCTTTTATCGCTCATACTGGACAAGGTAGCTTGTCTTGAATTGTCAAATGACGCATTAAACGCTATGACGCATTCGTATAGAGGCAAGGCACTAGATACTTTCGTGCGCGGTTTAAATGGGGATCTACCCAGATTGCTGAGCGTCAGTGAACCTAAAAGTCTGCCAGAAGCACTCCAGATGTGCTTAAAGTTAGATAATATGCATTTCAGAAGACAGTATGCTCAAGGCATCAGACCAACGACCTTTGGGGGTTTGAATAATGGCAGGCAAAAACCTCCTCCATTACCCTTTAGACACCAACCAAAAATATTTTATCCAGAATTGGCCCATTTGCCAAGAAACAACTATAATAATTTCAGGCCAGACTATCAGTCACAGCGGCAACAAGGAACGTTTTCCCGAGGATTCAACAATAGACCAAATTTCTATCCAAAACCTCCTCAGCCAATGGAAGTGGATAGGTCAATACATTCTAAACAGGTGAATTACCAAAATGTCCCAAGGAATAACTACCAATTTCCGAAAAAAAGATTTAATTCAGATATAGCAAATGTCCCGAATAAGTTGCAAAGGAATTTTTTTACTGAAGCTAATCAATGTCCAATCAAACCTTATGAAGGAGAACATTCACGCGAGGATATTGGTGTCAATTTTGATCCTGACGGCTTGTACGACGCATCCGTAAATGCGCAACAGGAGTGTGAGACGCATAATGCATCGTCACAGTCAACTGTTGACAGTGTTTATTTTTTAGATTAGTGCCGTCTTCACTACCTTATATGGAACTAAACAAGGGTGGAGACATTCTTGAATTTTTAATTGATACCGGTTCAAATAAAAATTATATACAATCTACTAGAATAAGAAATCCAATTCCTAATGAAAAACCTTTTTATATAAATTCAGTCGCGGGAAACCTCGAAATAACTCACCATACGTTTGTTAATATTTTCGGACCGAACACAGAAAAAATAAAATTTTATATTTTACCAACTCTTCAAACGTTCCATGGTATCATAGGTAATGATACTCTGAGACAAATTAAAGCTGTCATACACACAGACAAGAGCTTCATGACTATTTCACCTAACATCGTAATACCCTTGAAACAAAAAGAATCCCAATCCGTTAATAGTATTAACCTACGACTCTCCCATCTTTCTAATGAACAATATAATAAATTACTAAATATCATCCGTGATTATCCTCAATTGTTCTCTGATCCAAATGAGAAACTTACCTACATCACGTCAGTAGAGGGGGAAATTAAAACCACTACGGATGACCCAGTGTATTGTAAACCGTATCCATATCCGATGGCCTTGAAGGAAGAAATTGAACAACAGGTAGAGGAACTCTTAGAGAATGGAATAATACGACCATCAAAATCACCATACAACGCTCCGGTCTGGATCGTGGACAAAAAGATGGACGCTTCAGGAAAGAAGAAGTATCGAATGGTTATCGACTATCGAAAATTAAATCAAATTACGATACCTGACCGCTATCCTATACCTGAGATTAACGAAGTACTCGCAAATCTCGGAAGGAATACCTTTTTCAGTGTCTTGGATCTGAAGTCAGGATTTCATCAGATTCCTTTGAGAAAGGACGATATACCTAAAACTGCATTTTCGGTTAACAACGGAAAATATGAATTTCTGCGTCTACCTTTTGGACTTAAGAATGCACCGGCTACTTTCCAAAGAGCCCTAGACGATATTCTTCGGCCACATATTGGCAAGAGATGTTACGTCTACATAGACGACATCATTATCTTTGGAAGGACCGAAAAAGAGCATCTCGAAAACCTTAGGATTATCTTTGAAACCTTAGAAAAAGCACATATGAAAATCCAGCTCGATAAGTGCGAATTTTTACAGGAGGAAGTGGAATTTCTGGGTTTTGTTGTTGGTATAAATGGGATTAGGACCAATCCAAAAAAACTGGAAGCAATTGTTAAAATACCCTTTCCAAAAACCTTGAGGGAGCTACGATCTTTCCTTGGTATGGCAGGGTACTATAGACGATTCATAAGGAACTACGCCCAGATAGCAAAACCACTGACCAGCTTGCTACGTGGACTGGAGGGACATACCTCAAAGCATGCTTCAAAGAAGCAACCAATAGAGACTAATCCGGAGGCTCAGCAAGCGTTCGAGCAAATTAAGAATTCCTTGATCTCAGAAGAAGTGGTGCTTTCACACCCTGATTTCGGAAAAGAGTTCGAGTTGACGACAGATGCCTCGGACTACGCATTGGGTGCAGTTCTCTCGCAGAACAATAAACCCATTACATTCATATCTGGGTCATTAAATAAAAGTGAAGAACATCTTGCTGCCAATGAAAAAGAGATGTTATCCATTATATGGGCACTCGGAAAGTGCAGAAATTACTTATACGGATCAAAAAAGGTTAAAATTGTAACAGACCATCAACCATTGACTTATGCGTTGAGCAATAGGAACACCAACAATAAAATGAAGAGGTGGAAAGCAATTCTGGAAGAATATAACTACGAATTGCAGTATAAGCCTGGGAAAACAAATGTGGTTGCGGATTCCCTTTCAAGAATTCCAAATCAGGTGAACACTCTTACGGATGCAACACACAGTGACGACAGTTCTGGAGAAGATTTGATACCTTGTGTCGAAGCACCGATTAATGTTTTCAAAAATCAAATATTCTTTAGAATCGGCGAAACTGCATCATATCAATTTCAAATCATTTTCCCATCAATACATAGACATACAATAATAGAACCACAGTTTACAGAAGAGAATTTACTTTTGCATTTGAAGAGAAGACTTAACCCATCGGTTATTAATGGAATTTGCACTGAAGAGGGCATAATGGGAATTATACAAAATGTCTTTCCCATCCACTTCAGGAATTATAAAGTTCGATATACACAAAAAATTGTGGAAGATGTGACCAATGAGCAGGACCAAGAGGATATTATCATTGCCACTCATAATCGAGCGCATAGAAACGCTGTAGAAAACAGGGCTCAGATACTGGAGAAATATTATTTTCCAGGAATGGCCCAAAAGATTAAGAGGATTACGAAAATATGTTTAACATGTAAGGAGAATAGGTACGAAGGGCAGCCACAAAAATTAAAGATGTCCGAAACACCGTTGCCAAGCTATCCAGGAGAGATGGTTCACGTAGACATCTACTTGACCGAGGGAAAGGTAATTCTAACCGCCTTGGATAAATTTAGTAAATACGCTCAAACCAAATTGTTGAAAAGTAGAGCTATAGAGGATGTGAGGAGACCTCTAAGAGATATTGTTTTCTCTTTTGGGGTACCAAAGGCGATGATAATGGATAATGAGCCATCCTTGAATTCAAATTCTGTAAAATTTATGCTGAGTGACGAACTAAAAATAAATGTTTATACGGTACCGCCATATCACAGCAAGGCAAACGGACAGGTGGAAAGATTCCACAGTACACTTGCTGAGATTATCAGGTGCTTGAAACATAGCGGAGAGCATAGGAGCTTCGAGGAATTGTTAGAAAGAGCAGTTGCTGAATACAACCACTCTATACATTCGGTGACGGGAAGGAAGCCCGTTGACTTGTTCTTCGGCAGAACGGTTTCATTTTCGCCTCACGATGTGGAAAGGACAAGAAGGAGTAATATTGAGAGATTAAAAAGGCAACAGGAAAAGGACTTAGAATACCATAATAAGAATAAAAAGGATTTTGTCGCTTACATTCCAGGACAGATTATTTTTGTTAGGAAGAATAAAAGATTGGGAACTAAACTATCAAAGCGTTATTCAAAAGAAATAGTGAGGGAAAATAGAAATAGTACAGTTCTAACAGAAAAGGGACAAGTAATACATAAAAGTAGAATACGCAATTAAGACAAAACACTTTTTGTTACAGACTACTCGTGACGCTTAGCAATGCGGACATACAAATTCTGGATTATTCTAATGCTCAATTGATCACAGTTGGAAAAGGAGTTGCCAGAATACAGACAGGAAGTTTCAAAATTATTCACGAAATGGACCTCGAAAAATACACCGACATAGTAGACAGCATAGAACGCTTGGCGAAAATATCAGAAATCCAAAATAGTCCTCATTACCCATTCATTACCTTATTGATATCTCAGATTAAAGGCCACTTAAGCAATTTGCGGGTTTATAAAAGGAAAAGATCTTTGGATTTCCTAGGAAGTGCGTGGAAATGGTTGGCGGGCAGCCCCGATCGCCATGACCATGAAATAGTTTTAAGTAAATTGAACAATGTTTTGGAAAATAATAATAACCAAATGTTAATTAACAAACTAACAATTGAAAAAATTAATGAAATTACAAATATAACCAATAAAATTGTAAAAGTTATGGAAAGCGATGAACATACCAGAAATGACTTAATTTTAAAATTGAAGTTTAAACTAGAAATAATTAAAGATGAAATTGTAAACATAGCATATGCCATACATTGGGCGAAAGCTAATATAATAAATTCCTATATTTTATCTACTGAAGAAATTGAGGTAGCCAAAAACATTGTAAACAGAGAAAATTTACCATTCATTAATTTAGACGAAGCTTTCGAATTTTCCGAAATAAAAATTGCATCTAACGGAAAATCAATTATCTATATTATAAGCTTACCAACTGTTAAAAATGATGTTTGTGAAGTAATTGAGATACGAGCTGTCAAACAAAAAGATAGAATTAATAAAATAAATTTTAAGGAAATATTAAATTGTAAGAATGAAATATATGGAATCAAAAACAAATGTAAAAATTATAACAATTTAGAAATATGCTTAAGTAATAATATAATAGAGTTAAACAATGATACTTGCATTAACAATCTACTTAAGGGTCGCTTACCAAACTGCACCGAGATAAATAATCAACACATTCCAACAATAGAGGAGATTACACCCGGCATACTATTCCTGAATAGATTCAATGGAGATATTACAATTAGAAATGAAACATCTTTCCTAAATGGAACATTTTTGGTACATTTTAGGAACACTACGATTGAAATCCAAGGTAAAAGCTATTACAATGAAGAAAAAATAACGAGCAAACCATTACCGGCGATACTTCAGCCACTATCCAAATCTGACACCGTTGAAGAGATACTATCGTTACAAATGCTACACCAATTAAATACTAATAACACTAAATACATCAATAGGGTGGTAAAAGAAGATAAAATAAAATATGGTATTAGCTTTTCCTTTACCATATTAGCGATAATTGTTGTGATAGCTGTTGGAAAATTTGTTTTCGTCAGAAGAAAGAAGAAATTACTCCAGTTAACACCCACAGCAATAGAGGGGCTCAACCAGTTGTTCAACAAACCGAACGAGGACGTTCGAAATCCAGGAGGGGAGGAGTTAACACAAAAAAATATTTAAATCGTTTCCCACCAAAATACGTTCACAACTTGTCTCCCACCAGAAATGCTGACGACATGTCTGGGTGTCATATTCGGTGCACATTCCAAAATTGTTTAGACTTTATTTTATTTTTTTTAAGCTGTCGGCGCATGTGCTGACAAAGCAAAAATTGTTTTAAGAAAAATGTAAAATTAAAATTATGTTTGTCTTAAGTTAAGTCATACTTCAACAATAAAGAAGAAAAGACGTGTTGTTCGGACAACACGTACTTTTTTAAAAAAACAAAAAATAAAATAAAAAGTTAATTTGCTGACAAAGCAAAAATTGTTTTAAGAAAAATGTAAAATTAAAATTATGTTTGTCTTAAGTTAAGTCATACTTCAACAATAAAGAAGAAAAGACGTGTTGTTCGGACAACACGTACTTTTTTAAAAAACAAAAAATAAAATAAAAAGTTAATTGGCGCCCGAGCAGGGACACGTGAAAAAATATCCTGAAAAATTAAAAGTAAGGATTCGCGTGTTCGAGTGTGAAAAATTCAAGTCCTGAAAAATAAAAAAATAAGGACTCGCGTGTGGAAAATTAATATCCTGAAAAATTAAAAAAGTAAGGATTCAGTGAAAAAAAAAAAAAAAAACCAAAACAAATAAAAGTGATCTATTTTAAATAAATTCGAGATATTATAAATAATTTACGCATAGGAAAGTGCGTGTTCCTAACAATAATCGAGTGTGCTTTTAAAATATAATCATTTAAAAAAAAATACAATAACAAAACTGTGTTTTAATTACAAAAGAAATTAACAACACAAAAAGTGAAAAGATCTAAGGAACAAATTCTCAGAATTTTGTGTGACTTTAATCGCTTTATTAACAGTTGTGAAAGGAACAGAAGAATTTAAAATAAAAAACTTATACAATTTTTTTTTAAATAAAGTGAAAGTGGAAAATAATTAAGATAAATAAATTAAATAAAAGTGTTCGTCGGATCAACTGGCAAAATTGTTTAAATTAAAAATTATAGAAACTAAAATTATTATTCAAAAAAAAAAAAAAAAAAAAAAAGGTGAACTAAACTTATTAAAGAAAATTACATGAGAATAAAAATAAAGATTGTGTTATTATCAAAGAAATAAAAAATAAAAACTATTGTGAAAAAATATAAAAATACTAAGAGCAAAGCGACTAAAAATAAAATTTAACAATTTATACGTGGAATTAAATAGAAATACATGACCTTAGTAAATAAACAGAAAAATAGAAAAATCTAAAAAGAAAAAAATCGAAAAAATAAAAAAGGTTAAGAAAATAAAAGAGAGAAACAACATCCTCTTATCTGTTTAAAATAAATATCAAAAATCAGAAAGAAAAACTGAAATCCAAATAAAAATCGGTAAAAATAACATGCAGATTTAAAAGAGGAAACAACAATTAATTCAATAAACGGAAAAAGGACGACATCTTTACAATAGAAAAACAGTAGCTGTTGCCCGTACCCAAGTACACGAGGAAAAGGCAATATACGGGAGGCCCAACAATTCTAAAAGATGTCACCGATAATTTTACTGTAAGAATAAGAAATTTATTTAATGATTTTTTTGTATTGATAAAATTAAGACACTTTTAAAAAATTTTTAAGAAATATTTAAGGAAAATTTTAAGAAAACAAGTTAAAATATAATTAAAGAAACAAAGATAAAATTTTTAATCTAAAATTATACAGGGAAAAGTGTAAAATTCCTGAAAACAAAAAGAAATTTAAAATTTTAACTGAAATTTTTCAACGAAAATTTAACTAAATATATAAATTGTGAAATTTTAAGTAAAAACAATCCTAAATTATATTTAAAATTTAGAAGGATAACGTAAAGAAAATAAATTCAAATAAAAAAGGAAAGAAAGTAGAATTTTATAAAAGAGAAATTCAAAAGTTGATATAATTAGTATAATCGAAGAGAATTTATAATAAAAGAAAGATAATAAATATCTTGAAGTTATAGAATATTAAAGATTTTTGAGAATAGTTGCGGACTATACTTCCAAATTGTTAATTCGTTAAAAAGTAATTAAAGTAAAAGTAGCGACGTTGACCTTTTGTACACTACCAAAAAAGAAAAATGACGACAAATACACCAGCCGATCTGGCTAATCAATTGGGCAACCTGTCTTTGTCAGGAAGCTCCACATCCTCCCGAATATCGAATTTAGTACTGACACCGACCTTGAGGGAACAGATTCAAAACTTAGTACAGGAGACAATTACGAACCTCAACTCGACCACAAACGAAAACGAAACATCGGACGTATCATTTACTGTGACTTCCGCTTCTCAGATTAGTGACGCCGATAAAGTTCCGGACATGGTGAAGTGTCTAAGAGAATTTACTGGGAAACCAGGTGAATTTAATTCATGGCGGAAAACCGTCGATAGAATCCTTGGAGTTTACGAAAGCATCAAAGGATCTCCAAAATACTATGCTATACTGCATGTAATCAGACATAAGATTACCGGGGATGCAGACACTGCTCTAGAATCCTATAGGACTCCACTTGACTGGAGTAGGATAAAGAAGTGTTTAATGATGCACTACTCTGATAGGCGTGATTTGGGAACTTTGGAGTATCAATTAAGTTCACTTTCGCAGGGAAATAATACCATAACAGAATATTATCAAAAAGTATATTCGCTTTTATCGCTCATACTGGACAAGGTAGCTTGTCTTGAATTGTCAAATGACGCATTAAACGCTATGACGCATTCGTATAGAGGCAATGCACTAGATACTTTCGTGCGCGGTTTAAATGGGGATCTACCCAGATTGCTGAGCGTCAGTGAACCTAAAAGTCTGCCAGAAGCACTCCAGATGTGCTTAAAGTTAGATAATATGCATTTCAGAAGACAGTATGCTCAAGGCATCAGACCAACGACCTTTGGGGGTTTGAATAATGGCAGGCAAAAACCTCCTCCATTACCCTTTAGACACCAACCAAAAATATTTTATCCAGAATTGGCCCATTTGCCAAGAAACAACTATAATAATTTCAGGCCAGACTATCAGTCACAGCGGCAACAAGGAACGTTTTCCCGAGGATTCAACAATAGACCAAATTTCTATCCAAAACCTCCTCAGCCAATGGAAGTGGATAGGTCAATACATTCTAAACAGGTGAATTACCAAAATGTCCCAAGGAATAACTACCAATTTCCGAAAAAAAGATTTAATTCAGATATAGCAAATGTCCCGAATAAGTTGCAAAGGAATTTTTTTACTGAAGCTAATCAATGTCCAATCAAACCTTATGAAGGAGAACATTCACGCGAGGATATTGGTGTCAATTTTGATCCTGACGGCTTGTACGACGCATCCGTAAATGCGCAACAGGAGTGTGAGACGCATAATGCATCGTCACAGTCAACTGTTGACAGTGTTTATTTTTTAGATTAGTGCCGTCTTCACTACCTTATATGGAACTAAACAAGGGTGGAGACATTCTTGAATTTTTAATTGATACCGGTTCAAATAAAAATTATATACAATCTACTAGAATAAGAAATCCAATTCCTAATGAAAAACCTTTTTATATAAATTCAGTCGCGGGAAACCTCGAAATAACTCACCATACGTTTGTTAATATTTTCGGACCGAACACAGAAAAAATAAAATTTTATATTTTACCAACTCTTCAAACGTTCCATGGTATCATAGGTAATGATACTCTGAGACAAATTAAAGCTGTCATACACACAGACAAGAGCTTCATGACTATTTCACCTAACATCGTAATACCCTTGAAACAAAAAGAATCCCAATCCGTTAATAGTATTAACCTACGACTCTCCCATCTTTCTAATGAACAATATAATAAATTACTAAATATCATCCGTGATTATCCTCAATTGTTCTCTGATCCAAATGAGAAACTTACCTACATCACGTCAGTAGAGGGGGAAATTAAAACCACTACGGATGACCCAGTGTATTGTAAACCGTATCCATATCCGATGGCCTTGAAGGAAGAAATTGAACAACAGGTAGAGGAACTCTTAGAGAATGGAATAATACGACCATCAAAATCACCATACAACGCTCCGGTCTGGATCGTGGACAAAAAGATGGACGCTTCAGGAAAGAAGAAGTATCGAATGGTTATCGACTATCGAAAATTAAATCAAATTACGATACCTGACCGCTATCCTATACCTGAGATTAACGAAGTACTCGCAAATCTCGGAAGGAATACCTTTTTCAGTGTCTTGGATCTGAAGTCAGGATTTCATCAGATTCCTTTGAGAAAGGACGATATACCTAAAACTGCATTTTCGGTTAACAACGGAAAATATGAATTTCTGCGTCTACCTTTTGGACTTAAGAATGCACCGGCTACTTTCCAAAGAGCCCTAGACGATATTCTTCGGCCACATATTGGCAAGAGATGTTACGTCTACATAGACGACATCATTATCTTTGGAAGGACCGAAAAAGAGCATCTCGAAAACCTTAGGATTATCTTTGAAACCTTAGAAAAAGCACATATGAAAATCCAGCTCGATAAGTGCGAATTTTTACAGGAGGAAGTGGAATTTCTGGGTTTTGTTGTTGGTATAAATGGGATTAGGACCAATCCAAAAAAACTGGAAGCAATTGTTAAAATACCCTTTCCAAAAACCTTGAGGGAGCTACGATCTTTCCTTGGTATGGCAGGGTACTATAGACGATTCATAAGGAACTACGCCCAGATAGCAAAACCACTGACCAGCTTGCTACGTGGACTGGAGGGACATACCTCAAAGCATGCTTCAAAGAAGCAACCAATAGAGACTAATCCGGAGGCTCAGCAAGCGTTCGAGCAAATTAAGAATTCCTTGATCTCAGAAGAAGTGGTGCTTTCACACCCTGATTTCGGAAAAGAGTTCGAGTTGACGACAGATGCCTCGGACTACGCATTGGGTGCAGTTCTCTCGCAGAACAATAAACCCATTACATTCATATCTAGGTCATTAAATAAAAGTGAAGAACATCTTGCTGCCAATGAAAAAGAGATGTTATCCATTATATGGGCACTCGGAAAGTGCAGAAATTACTTATACGGATCAAAAAAGGTTAAAATTGTAACAGACCATCAACCATTGACTTATGCGTTGAGCAATAGGAACACCAACAATAAAATGAAGAGGTGGAAAGCAATTCTGGAAGAATATAACTACGAATTGCAGTATAAGCCTGGGAAAACAAATGTGGTTGCGGATTCCCTTTCAAGAATTCCAAATCAGGTGAACACTCTTACGGATGCAACACACAGTGACGACAGTTCTGGAGAAGATTTGATACCTTGTGTCGAAGCACCGATTAATGTTTTCAAAAATCAAATATTCTTTAGAATCGGCGAAACTGCATCATATCAATTTCAAATCATTTTCCCATCAATACATAGACATACAATAATAGAACCACAGTTTACAGAAGAGAATTTACTTTTGCATTTGAAGAGAAGACTTAACCCATCGGTTATTAATGGAATTTGCACTGAAGAGGGCATAATGGGAATTATACAAAATGTCTTTCCCATCCACTTCAGGAATTATAAAGTTCGATATACACAAAAAATTGTGGAAGATGTGACCAATGAGCAGGACCAAGAGGATATTATCATTGCCACTCATAATCGAGCGCATAGAAACGCTGTAGAAAACAGGGCTCAGATACTGGAGAAATATTATTTTCCAGGAATGGCCCAAAAGATTAAGAGGATTACGAAAATATGTTTAACATGTAAGGAGAATAGGTACGAAGGGCAGCCACAAAAATTAAAGATGTCCGAAACACCGTTGCCAAGCTATCCAGGAGAGATGGTTCACGTAGACATCTACTTGACCGAGGGAAAGGTAATTCTAACCGCCTTGGATAAATTTAGTAAATACGCTCAAACCAAATTGTTGAAAAGTAGAGCTATAGAGGATGTGAGGAGACCTCTAAGAGATATTGTTTTCTCTTTTGGGGTACCAAAGGCGATGATAATGGATAATGAGCCATCCTTGAATTCAAATTCTGTAAAATTTATGCTGAGTGACGAACTAAAAATAAATGTTTATACGGTACCGCCATATCACAGCAAGGCAAACGGACAGGTGGAAAGATTCCACAGTACACTTGCTGAGATTATCAGGTGCTTGAAACATAGCGGAGAGCATAGGAGCTTCGAGGAATTGTTAGAAAGAGCAGTTGCTGAATACAACCACTCTATACATTCGGTGACGGGAAGGAAGCCCGTTGACTTGTTCTTCGGCAGAACGGTTTCATTTTCGCCTCACGATGTGGAAAGGACAAGAAGGAGTAATATTGAGAGATTAAAAAGGCAACAGGAAAAGGACTTAGAATACCATAATAAGAATAAAAAGGATTTTGTCGCTTACATTCCAGGACAGATTATTTTTGTTAGGAAGAATAAAAGATTGGGAACTAAACTATCAAAGCGTTATTCAAAAGAAATAGTGAGGGAAAATAGAAATAGTACAGTTCTAACAGAAAAGGGACAAGTAATACATAAAAGTAGAATACGCAATTAAGACAAAACACTTTTTGTTACAGACTACTCGTGACGCTTAGCAATGCGGACATACAAATTCTGGATTATTCTAATGCTCAATTGATCACAGTTGAAAAAGGAGTTGCCAGAATACAGACAGGAAGTTTCAAAATTATTCACGAAATGGACCTCGAAAAATACACCGACATAGTAGACAGCATAGAACGCTTGGCGAAAATATCAGAAATCCAAAATAGTCCTCATTACCCATTCATTACCTTATTGATATCTCAGATTAAAGGCCACTTAAGCAATTTGCGGGTTTATAAAAGGAAAAGATCTTTGGATTTCCTAGGAAGTGCGTGGAAATGGTTGGCGGGCAGCCCCGATCGCCATGACCATGAAATAGTTTTAAGTAAATTGAACAATGTTTTGGAAAATAATAATAACCAAATGTTAATTAACAAACTAACAATTGAAAAAATTAATGAAATTACAAATATAACCAATAAAATTGTAAAAGTTATGGAAAGCGATGAACATACCAGAAATGACTTAATTTTAAAATTGAAGTTTAAACTAGAAATAATTAAAGATGAAATTGTAAACATAGCATATGCCATACATTGGGCGAAAGCTAATATAATAAATTCCTATATTTTATCTACTGAAGAAATTGAGGTAGCCAAAAACATTGTAAACAGAGAAAATTTACCATTCATTAATTTAGACGAAGCTTTCGAATTTTCCGAAATAAAAATTGCATCTAACGGAAAATCAATTATCTATATTATAAGCTTACCAACTGTTAAAAATGATGTTTGTGAAGTAATTGAGATACGAGCTGTCAAACAAAAAGATAGAATTAATAAAATAAATTTTAAGGAAATATTAAATTGTAAGAATGAAATATATGGAATCAAAAACAAATGTAAAAATTATAACAATTTAGAAATATGCTTAAGTAATAATATAATAGAGTTAAACAATGATACTTGCATTAACAATCTACTTAAGGGTCGCTTACCAAACTGCACCGAGATAAATAATCAACACATTCCAACAATAGAGGAGATTACACCCGGCATACTATTCCTGAATAGATTCAATGGAGATATTACAATTAGAAATGAAACATCTTTCCTAAATGGAACATTTTTGGTACATTTTAGGAACACTACGATTGAAATCCAAGGTAAAAGCTATTACAATGAAGAAAAAATAACGAGCAAACCATTACCGGCGATACTTCAGCCACTATCCAAATCTGACACCGTTGAAGAGATACTATCGTTACAAATGCTACACCAATTAAATACTAATAACACTAAATACATCAATAGGGTGGTAAAAGAAGATAAAATAAAATATGGTATTAGCTTTTCCTTTACCATATTAGCGATAATTGTTGTGATAGCTGTTGGAAAATTTGTTTTCGTCAGAAGAAAGAAGAAATTACTCCAGTTAACACCCACAGCAATAGAGGGGCTCAACCAGTTGTTCAACAAACCGAACGAGGACGTTCGAAATCCAGGAGGGGAGGAGTTAACACAAAAAAATATTTAAATCGTTTCCCACCAAAATACGTTCACAACTTGTCTCCCACCAGAAATGCTGACGACATGTCTGGGTGTCATATTCGGTGCACATTCCAAAATTGTTTAGACTTTATTTTATTTTTTTTAAGCTGTCGGCGCATGTGCTGACAAAGCAAAAATTGTTTTAAGAAAAATGTAAAATTAAAATTATGTTTGTCTTAAGTTAAGTCATACTTCAACAATAAAGAAGAAAAGACGTGTTGTTCGGACAACACGTACTTTTTTAAAAAAACAAAAAATAAAATAAAAAGTTAATTTATATATATAATAGAAACTGATCGAATGCGTACTACTCAAGCCCGTTCATCTGAATCATAAGGACAACGGGAAACAAAATCAATAAAATGATTCAAAATTAATTGGACATTTTTGGCAGAGCTAGTCAAATATTTTTATTTTATTAGTTAAACTATTTGAATACCTTTAATTTAGTGTATATATTTTGTAATATTTATCGAAAAATAATTAAAAATATAAGAATATATTGAAAAATTTAAGTGTCCCTATTATTTTTCCAGGCCTTTATTTTACTTTTTTTTAAGAATTTGGCAGAGCTAGTCAAATATTTTTATTTTATTAGTTAAACTATTTGAATACCTTTAATTTAGTGTATATATTGTGTAATATTTATGGAAAAATAATTAAAAATATAAGAATATATTGAAAAATTTAAGTGTCCCTATTATTTTTCCAGGCCTTTATTTTACATTTTATTTAAGAATTTGGCAGAGCTAGTCAAATATTTTTATTTTATTAGTTAAACTATTTGAATACCTTTAATTTAGTGTATATATTGTGTAATATTTATCGAAAAATAATTAAAAATATAAGAATATATTGAAAAATTTAAGTGTCCCTATTATTTTTCCAGGCCTTTATTTTACTTTTTTTTTAAGAATTTGGCAGAGCTAGTCAAATATTTTTATTTTATTAGTTAAACTATTTGAATGCCTTTAATTTAGTGTATATATTTTGTAATATTTATGGAAAAATAATTAAAAATATAAGAATATATTGAAAAATTTAAGTGTCCCTATTATTTTTCCAGGCCTTTATTTTACATTTTTTTTAAGAATTTGGCAGAGCTAGTCAAATATTTTTGTTTTATTAGTTAAACTATTTGAATACCTTTAATTTAGTGTATATATTTTGTAATATTTATCGAAAAATAATTAAAAATATAAGAATATATTGAAAAATTTAAGTGTCCCTATTATTTTTCCAGGCCTTTATTTTACTTTTTTTTTTAAGAATTTGGCAGAGCTAGTAAAATATTTTTATTTTATTAGTTAAACTAAAAAACGAAAAATAATTAAAAATATAAGAATATATTGAAAAATTTAAGTGTCCCTATTATTTTTCCAGGCCTTTATTTTACTTTTTTTTTAAGAATTTGGCAGAGCTAGTAAAATATTTTTATTTTATTAGTTAAACTATTTGAATACGTTTAATTTAGTGTATATATTGTGTAATATTTATGGAAAAATAATTAAAAATATAAGAATATATTGAAAAATTTAAGTGTCCCTATTATTTTTCCAGGCCTTTATTTTACATTTTATTTAAGAATTTGGCAGAGCTAGCGAAATATTTTTTTTATTAGTTAAACTATTTGAATACCTTTAATTTAGTGTATATATTTTGTAATATTTATGGAAAAATAATTAAAAATATAAGAATATATTGAAAAATTTAAGTGTCCCTATTATTTTTCCAGGCCTTTATTTTACTATTTTTTTAGGAATTTGGCAGAGCTAGTCAAATATTTTTATTTTATTAGTTAAACTATTTGAATACCTTTAATTTAGTGTATATATTTTGTAATATTTATGGAAAAATAATTAAAAATATAAGAATATATTGAAAAATTTAAGTGTCCCTATTATTTTTCCAGGCCTTTATTTTACTTTTTTTTTAAGAATTTGGCAGAGCTAGTCAAATATTTTTATTTTATTAGTTAAACTATTTGAATACCTTTAATTTAGTGTATATATTGTGTAATATTTATGGAAAAATAATTAAAAATATAAGAATATATTGAAAAATTTAAGTGTCACTATTATTGTTCCAGGAATTTATTTTACATTTTTTTAAGAATTTGGCAGAGCTAGCAAAATATTTTTTTTTATTAGTTAAACTATTTGAATACCTTTAATTTAGTGTATATATTTTGTAATATTTATCGAAAAATAATTAAAAATATAAGAATATATTGAAAAATTTAAGTGTCCCTATTATTTTTCCAGGCCTTTATTTTACTTTTTTTTAAGAATTTGGCAGAGCTAGTCAAATATTTTTATTTCATTAGTTAAACTATTTGAATACCTTTAATTTAGTGTATATATTGTGTAATATTTATGGAAAAATAATTAAAAATATAAGAATATATTGAAAAATTTAAGTGTCCCTATTATTTTTCCAGGCCTTTATTTTACTATTTTTTTTAGGAATTTGGCAGAGCTAGTCAAATATTTTTATTTTATTAGTTAAACTATTTGAATACCTTTAATTTAGTGTATATATTGTGTAATATTTATGGAAAAATAATTAAAAATATAAGAATATATTGAAAAATTTAAGTGTCCCTATTATTTTTCCAGGCCTTTATTTTACATTTTTTTTAAGAATTTGGCAGAACTAGCGAAATATTTTTTTTATTAGTTAAACTATTTAAATACCTTTAATTTAGTGTATATATTTTGTAATATTTACCGAAAAATAATTAAAAATATAAGAATATATTGAAAAATTTAAGTGTCCCTATTATTTTTCCAGGCTTTTATTTTACATTTTTTTTAAGAATTTGGCAGAGCTAGTGAAATAGTTTTTTTTATTAGTTAAACTATTTGAATACCTTTAATTTAATGTATATATTTTGTAATATATATGGAAAAATAATTAAAAATATAAGAATATATTGAAAAATTTAAGTGTCCCTATTATTTTTCCAGGCCTTTATTTTACTTTTTTTTAAGAATTTGGCAGAGCTAGTCAAATATTTTTATTTTATTAGTTAAACTATTTGAATACCTTTAATTTAATGTATATACTTTGTAATATTTATGGAAAAATAATTAAAAATATAAGAATATATTGAAAAATTTAAGTGTCCCTATTATTTTTCCAGGCCTTTATTTTAAATTTTTTTTAAGAATTTGGCAGAGCTAGTAAAATATTTTTATTTTATTAGTTAAACTATTTGAATACCTTTAATTTAGTGTATATATTTTGTAATGTTTATGGATAAATAATTAAAAATATAAGAATATATTGAAAAATTTAAGTGTCCCTATTATTTTTCCAGGCCTTTATTTTACTTTTTTTTTAAGAATTTGGCAGAGCTAGTCAAATATTTTTATTTTATTAGTTAAACTAATTGAATACCTTTAATTTAGTGTATATATTTTGTAATATTTATGGAAAAATAATTAAAAATATAAGAATATTATTGAAAAATTTAAGTGTCCCTATTATTTTTCCAGGCCTTTATTTTACTTTTTTTTTAAGAATTTGGCAGAGCTAGTCAAATATTTTTATTTTATTAGTTAAACTATTTGAATACCTTTAATTTAGTGTATATATTTTATAATATTTATCGAAAAATAATTAAAAATATAAGAATATATTGAAAAATTTAAGTGTCCCTATTATTTTTCCAGGAATTTATTTTACATTTTTTTAAGAATTTGGCAGAGCTAGTGAAATATTTTTTTTTATTAGTTAAACTATTTGAATACCTTTAATTTAGTGTATATATTTTGTAATATTTATGGAAAAATAATTAAAAATATAAGAATATATTGAAAAATTTAAGTGTCCCTAGTATTTTTCCAGGCCTTTATTTTACTTTTTTTTAAGAATTTGGCAGAGCTAGTCAAATATTTTGATTTTATTAGTTAAACTATTTGAATACCTTTAACTTAGTGTATATATTTTGTAATATTTATGGAAAAATAATTAAAAATATAAGAATATATTGAAAAATTTAAGTGTCCCTATTATTTTTCCAGGCCTTTATTTTACATTTTTTTTAAGAATTTGGCAGAGCTAGTGAAATATTTTTTTTTATTAGTTCAACTATTTAAATATCTTTAATTTAGTGTATATATTTTGTAATATTTATTGAAAAATAATTAAAAATATAAGAATATATTGAAAAATTTAAGTGTCCCTATTATTTTTCCAGGCCTTTATTTTACATTTTTTTTAAGAATTTGGCAGAGCTAGTGAAATATTTTTTTTTATTAGTTAAACTATTTGAATACCTTTAATTTAATATATATATTTTGTAATATTTATGGAAAAATAATTAAAAATATAAGAATATATTGAAAAATTTAAGTGTCCCTATTATTTTTCCAGGCCTTTATTTTACATTTTTTTTTAAGAATTTGGCAGAGCTAGTCAAATATTTTTATTTTATTAGTTAAACTATTTGAATACCTTTAATTTAGTGTATATATTTTGTAATATTTATGGAAAAATAATTAAAAATATAAGAATATATTGAAAAATTTAAGTGTCCCTATTATTTTTCCAGGCCTTTATTTTACATTTTTTTTAAGAATTTGGCAGAGCTAGTCAAATATTTTTATTTTATTAGTTAAACTATTTGAATGCCTTTAATTTAGTGTATATATTTTGTAATATTTATGGAAAAATAATTAAAAATATAAGAATATATTGAAAAATTTAAGTGTCCCTATTATTTTTCCAGGCCTTTATTTTACATTTTTTTTAAGAATTTGGCAGAGCTAGTCAAATATTTTTATTTTATTAGTTAAACTATTTGAATACCTTTAATTTAGTGTATATATTTTGTAATATTTATCGAAAAATAATTAAAAATATAAGAATATATTGAAAAATTTAAGTGTCCCTATTATTTTTCCAGGCCTTTATTTTACTTTTTTTTTTAAGAATTTGGCAGAGCTAGTAAAATATTTTTATTTTATTAGTTAAACTAAAAAACGAAAAATAATTAAAAATATAAGAATATATTGAAAAATTTAAGTGTCCCTATTATTTTTCCAGGCCTTTATTTTACTTTTTTTTTTAAGAATTTGGCAGAGCTAGTAAAATATTTTTATTTTATTAGTTAAACTATTTGAATACGTTTAATTTAGTGTATATATTGTGTAATATTTATGGAAAAATAATTAAAAATATAAGAATATATTGAAAAATTTAAGTGTCCCTATTATTTTTCCAGGCCTTTATTTTACATTTTATTTAAGAATTTGGCAGAGCTAGCGAAATATTTTTTTTTATTAGTTAAACTATTTGAATACCTTTAATTTAGTGTATATATTTTGTAATATTTATGGAAAAATAATTAAAAATATAAGAATATATTGAAAAATTTAAGTGTCCCTATTATTTTTCCAGGCCTTTATTTTACTATTTTTTTAGGAATTTGGCAGAGCTAGTCAAATATTTTTATTTTATTAGTTAAACTATTTGAATACCTTTAATTTAGTGTATATATTTTGTAATATTTATCGAAAAATAATTAAAAATATAAGAATATATTGAAAAATTTAAGTGTCCCTATTATTTTTCCAGGCCTTTATTTTACTTTTTTTTTAAGAATTTGGCAGAGCTAGTCAAATATTTTTATTTTATTAGTTAAACTATTTGAATACCTTTAATTTAGTGTATATATTGTGTAATATTTATGGAAAAATAATTAAAAATATAAGAATATATTGAAAAATTTAAGTGTCCCTATTATTGTTCCAGGAATTTATTTTACATTTTTTTAAGAATTTGGCAGAGCTAGCAAAATATTTTTTTTTATTAGTTAAACTATTTGAATACCTTTAATTTAGTGTATATATTTTGTAATATTTATCGAAAAATAATTAAAAATATAAGAATATATTGAAAAATTTAAGTGTCCCTATTATTTTTCCAGGCCTTTATTTTACTTTTTTTTAAGAATTTGGCAGAGCTAGTCAAATATTTTTATTTCATTAGTTAAACTATTTGAATACCTTTAATTTAGTGTATATATTGTGTAATATTTATGGAAAAATAATTAAAAATATAAGAATATATTGAAAAATTTAAGTGTCCCTATTATTTTTCCAGGCCTTTATTTTACTATTTTTTTTAGGAATTTGGCAGAGCTAGTCAAATATTTTTATTTTATTAGTTAAACTATTTGAATACCTTTAATTTAGTGTATATATTGTGTAATATTTATGGAAAAATAATTAAAAATATAAGAATATATTGAAAAATTTAAGTGTCCCTATTATTTTTCCAGGCCTTTATTTTACATTTTTTTTAAGAATTTGGCAGAACTAGCGAAATATTTTTTTTATTAGTTAAACTATTTAAATACCTTTAATTTAGTGTATATATTTTGTAATATTTACCGAAAAATAATTAAAAATATAAGAATATATTGAAAAATTTAAGTGTCCCTATTATTTTTCCAGGCCTTTATTTTACTTTTTTTTTAAGAATTTGGCAGAGCTAGTCAAATATTTTTATTTTATTAGTTAAACTAATTGAATACCTTTAATTTAGTGTATATATTTTGTAATATTTATGGAAAAATAATTAAAAATATAAGAATATATTGAAAAATTTAAGTGTCCCTATTATTTTTCCAGGCTTTTATTTTACATTTTTTTTAAGAATTTGGCAGAGCTAGTGAAATAGTTTTTTTTATTAGTTAAACTATTTGAATACCTTTAATTTAATGTATATATTTTGTAATATATATGGAAAAATAATTAAAAATATAAGAATATATTGAAAAATTTAAGTGTCCCTATTATTTTTCCAGGCCTTTATTTTACTTTTTTTTAAGAATTTGGCAGAGCTAGTCAAATATTTTTATTTTATTAGTTAAACTATTTGAATACCTTTAATTTAATGTATATACTTTGTAATATTTATGGAAAAATAATTAAAAATATAAGAATATATTGAAAAATTTAAGTGTCCCTATTATTTTTCCAGGCCTTTATTTTAAATTTTTTTTAAGAATTTGGCAGAGCTAGTAAAATATTTTTATTTTATTAGTTAAACTATTTGAATACCTTTAATTTAGTGTATATATTTTATAATATTTATCGAAAAATAATTAAAAATATAAGAATATATTGAAAAATTTAAGTGTCCCTATTATTTTTCCAGGAATTTATTTTACATTTTTTTAAGAATTTGGCAGAGCTAGTGAAATATTTTTTTTTATTAGTTAAACTATTTGAATACCTTTAATTTAGTGTATATATTTTGTAATATTTATGGAAAAATAATTAAAAATATAAGAATATATTGAAAAATTTAAGTGTCCCTAGTATTTTTCCAGGCCTTTATTTTACTTTTTTTTAAGAATTTGGCAGAGCTAGTCAAATATTTTGATTTTATTAGTTAAACTATTTGAATACCTTTAACTTAGTGTATATATTTTGTAATATTTATGGAAAAATAATTAAAAATATAAGAATATATTGAAAAATTTAAGTGTCCCTATTATTTTTCCAGGCCTTTATTTTACATTTTTTTTAAGAATTTGGCAGAGCTAGTGAAATATTTTTTTTTATTAGTTCAACTATTTAAATATCTTTAATTTAGTGTATATATTTTGTAATATTTATTGAAAAATAATTAAAAATATAAGAATATATTGAAAAATTTAAGTGTCCCTATTATTTTTCCAGGCCTTTATTTTACATTTTTTTTAAGAATTTGGCAGAGCTAGTGAAATATTTTTTTTTATTAGTTAAACTATTTGAATACCTTTAATTTAATATATATATTTTGTAATATTTATGGAAAAATAATTAAAAATATAAGAATATATTGAAAAATTTAAGTGTCCCTATTATTTTTCCAGGCCTTTATTTTACATTTTTTTTTAAGAATTTGGCAGAGCTAGTCAAATATTTTTATTTTATTAGTTAAACTATTTGAATACCTTTAATTTAGTGTATATATTTTGTAATATTTATGGAAAAATAATTAAAAATATAAGAATATATTGAAAAATTTAAGTGTCCCTATTATTTTTCCAGGCCTTTATTTTACATTTTTTTTAAGAATTTGGCAGAGCTAGTGAAATATTTTTTTTTATTAGTTAAACTATTTGAATACCTTTAATTTAATATATATATTTTGTAATATTTATGGAAAAATAATTAAAAATATAAGAATATATTGAAAAATTTAAGTGTCCCTATTATTTTTCCAGGCCTTTATTTTACTTTTTTTTAAGAATTTGGCAGAGCTAGTCAAATATTTTTATTTTATTAGTTAAACTATTTGAATACCCTTAATTTAATGTATATACTTTGTAATATTTATGGAAAAATAATTATAAATATAAGAATATATTGAAAAATTTAAGTGTCCCTATTATTTTTCCAGGCCTTTATTTTACATTTTTTTTTTAAGAATTTGGCAGAGCTAGTAAAATATTTTTATTTTATTAGTTAAACTATTTGAATACCTTTAATTTAGTGTATATATTTTGTAATATTTATGGATAAATAATTAAAAATATAAGAATATATTGAAAAATTTAAGTGTCCCTATTATTTTTCCAGGCCTTTATTTTACTTTTTTTTTAAGAATTTGGCAGAGCTAGTCAAATATTTTTATTTTATTAGTTAAACTAATTGAATACCTTTAATTTAGTGTATATATTTTGTAATATTTATGGAAAAATAATTAAAAATATAAGAATATTATTGAAAAATTTAAGTGTCCCTATTATTTTTCCAGGCCTTTATTTTACTTTTTTTTTAAGAATTTGGCAGAGCTAGTCAAATATTTTTATTTTATTAGTTAAACTATTTGAATACCTTTAATTTAGTGTATATATTTTATAATATTTATCGAAAAATAATTAAAAATATAAGAATATATTGAAAAATTTAAGTGTCCCTATTATTTTTCCAGGCCTTTATTTTACTTTTTTTTAAGAATTTGGCAGAGCTAGTCAAATATTTTTATTTTATTAGTTAAACTATTTGAATACCCTTAATTTAATGTATATACTTTGTAATATTTATGGAAAAATAATTATAAATATAAGAATATATTGAAAAATTTAAGTGTCCCTATTATTTTTCCAGGCCTTTATTTTACATTTTTTTTTTAAGAATTTGGCAGAGCTAGTAAAATATTTTTATTTTATTAGTTAAACTATTTGAATACCTTTAATTTAGTGTATATATTTTGTAATATTTATGGATAAATAATTAAAAATATAAGAATATATTGAAAAATTTAAGTGTCCCTATTATTTTTCCAGGCCTTTATTTTACTTTTTTTTTAAGAATTTGGCAGAGCTAGTCAAATATTTTTATTTTATTAGTTAAACTAATTGAATACCTTTAATTTAGTGTATATATTTTGTAATATTTATGGAAAAATAATTAAAAATATAAGAATATTATTGAAAAATTTAAGTGTCCCTATTATTTTTCCAGGCCTTTATTTTAATTTTTTTTTAAGAATTTGGCAGAGCTAGTCAAATATTTTTATTTTATTAGTTAAACTATTTGAATACCTTTAATTTAGTGTATATATTTTGTAATATTTATGGAAAAATAATTAAAAATATAAGAATATATTGAAAAATTTAAGTGTCCCTATTATTTTTCCAGGCCTTTATTTTACTTTTTTTTAAGAATTTGGCAGAGCTAGTCAAATATTTTGATTTTATTAGTTAAACTATTTGAATACCTTTAACTTAGTGTATATATTTTGTAATATTTATGGAAAATTAATTAAAAATATAAGAATATATTAAAAAATTTAAGTGTCCCTATTATTTTTCCAGGCCTTTATTTTACATTTTTTTTAAGAATTTGGCAGAGCTAGTGAAATATTTTTTTTTATTAGTTCAACTATTTGAATATCTTTAATTTAGTGTATATATTTTGTAATATTTATGAAAAATAATTAAAAATATAAGAATATATTGAAAAATTTAAGTGTCCCTATTATTTTTCCAGGCCTTTATTTTACATTTTTTTTAAGAATTTGGCAGAGCTAGTAAAATTTTTTTTTTATTAGTTAAACTATTTGAATACCTTTAATTTAATATATATATTTTGTAATATATATGGAAAAATAATTAAAAATATAAGAATATATTGAAAAATTTAAGTGTCCCTATTATTTTTCCAGGCCTTTATTTTACATTTTTTTAAGAATTTGGCAAAGCTAGTCAAATATTTTTATTTTATTAGTTAAACTATTTGAATACCTTTAATTTAATGTATATACTTTGTAATATTTATGGAAAAATAATTAAAAATATAAGAATATATTGAAAAATTTAAGTGTCCCTATTATTTTTCCAGGCCTTTATTTTAAATTTTTTTTAAGAATTTGGCAGAGCTAGTCAAATATTTTTATTTTATTAGTTAAACTAATTGAATACCTTTAATTTAGTGTATATATTTTGTAATATTTATCGGAAAATAATTAAAAATATAAGAATATATTGAAAAATTTAAGTGTCCCTATTATTTTTCCAGGCCTTTATTTTACATTTTTTTTAAGAATTTGGCAGAGCTAGTGAAATAGTTTTTTTTTATTAGTTAAACTATTTGAATACCTTTAATTTAGTGTATATATTTAGAAATATTTACCGAAAAATAATTAAAAATATAAGAATATATTGAAAAATTTAAGTGTCCCTATTATTTTTCCAGGGCTTTATTTTACTTTTTTTTTAAGAATTTAGCAGAGCTAGAGAAATAGTTTTTTTTTATTAGTTAAACTATTTGAATACCTTTAATTTAGTGTATATATTTTGCAATATTTATGGATAAATAATTAAAAATATAAGAATATATTGAAAAATTTAAGTGTCCCTATTATTTTTCCAGGCTTTTATTTTACTTTTTTTTAAGAATTTGGCAGAGCTAGTCAAATATTTTTATTTTATTAGTTAAACTATTTGAATACCTTTAATTTAGTGTATATATTTTGTAATATGTATCGAAAAATAATTAAAAATATAAGAATTTATTGAAAAATTTAAGTGTCCCTATTATTTTTCCAGGCCTTTATTTTACTTTTGTTTTAAGAATTTGGCAGAGCTAGTGAAATATTTTTTTTATTAGTTAAACTATTTGAATACCTTTAATTTAGTCTATATATTTTGTAATATTTATGGAAAAATAATTAAAAATATAAGAATATATTGAAAAATTTAAGTGTCCCTATTATTTTTCCAGGCTTTTATTTTAAATTTTTTTTAAGAATTTGGCAGAGCTAGTGAAATATTTTTATTTTATTAGTTAAACTATTTGAATACATTTAATTTAGTGTATATATTTTGTAATATTTATGGATAAATAATTAAAAATATAAGAATATATTGAAAAATTTAAGTGTCCCTATTATTTTTCCAGGCTTTTATTTTACTTTTTTTTTAAGAATTTGGCAGAGCTAGTCAAATATTTTTATTTTATTAGTTAAACTATTTGAATATCTTTAATTTAGTGTATATATTTTATAATATTTATCGAAAAATAATTAAAAATATAAGAATATATTGAAAAATTTAAGTGTCCCTATTATTTTTCCAGGAATTTATTTTACATTTTTTTAAGAATTTGGCAGAGCTAGTGAAATATTTTTTTTTTATTAGTTAAACTATTTGAATACCTTTAATTTAGTGTATATATTTTGTAATATTTATGGAAAAATAATTAAAAATATAAGAATATATTGAAAAATTTAAGTGTCCCTATTATTTTTCCAGGCCTTTATTTTACTTTTTTTTAAGAATTTGGCAGAGCTAGTCAAATATTTTGATTTTATTAGTTAAACTATTTGAATACCTTTAACTTAGTGTATATATTTTGTAATATTTATGGAAAATTAATTAGAAATATAAGAATTTATTGAAAAATTTAAGTGTCCCTATTATTTTCCCAGGCCTTTATTTTACATTTTTTTTAAGAATTTGGCAGAGCTAGTGAAATATTTTTTTTTATTAGTTCAACTATTTGAATATCTTTAATTTAGTGTATATATTTTGTAATATTTATGGATAAATAATTAAAAATATAAGAATATATTGAAAAATTTAAGTGTCCCTATTATTTTTCCAGGCCTTTATTTTACATTTTTTTTAAGAATTTGGCAGAGCTAGTAAAATTTTTTTTTTATTAGTTAAACTATTTGAATACCTTTAATTTAATATATATATTTTGTAATATATATGGAAAAATAATTAAAAATATAAGAATATATTGAAAAATTTAAGTGTCCCTATTATTTTTCCCGGCCTTTATTTTACTTTTTTTAAGAATTTGGCAGAGCTAGTCAAATATTTTTATTTTATTAGTTAAACTATTTGAATACCTTTAATTTAATGTATATACTTTGTAATATTTATGGAAAAATAATTAAAAATATAAGAATATATTGAAAAATTTAAGTGTCCCTATTATTTTTCCAGGCCTTTATTTTAAATTTTTTTTAAGAATTTGGCAGAGCTAGTCAAATATTTTTATTTTATTAGTTAAACTATTTGAATACCTTTAATTTAGTGTATATATTTTGTAATATTTATGGAAAAATAATTAAAAATATAAGAATATATTGAAAAATTTAAGTGTCCCTATTATTTTTCCATGCTTTTATTTTACTTTTTTTTTAAGAATTTGGCAGAGCTAGTCAAATATTTTTATTTTATTAGTTAAACTAATTGAATACCTTTAATTTAGTGTATATATTTTGTAATATTTATCGAAAAATAATTAAAAATATAAGAATATATTGAAAAATTTAAGTGTCCCTATTATTTTTCCAGGCCTTTATTTTACATTTTTTTTAAGAATTTGGCAGAGCTAGTGAAATAGTTTTTTTTTATTAGTTAAACTATTTGAATACCTTTAATTTAGTGTATATATTTAGAAATATTTACCGAAAAATAAATAAAAATATAAAAATATATTGAAAAATTTAAGTGTCCCTATTATTTTTCCAGGGCTTTATTTTACTTTTTTTTAAGAATTTAGCAGAGCTAGAGAAATAGTTTTTTTTATTAGTTAAACTATTTGAATACCTTTAATTTAGTGTATATATTTTGCAATATTTATGGATAAATAATTAAAAATATAAGAATATATTGAAAAATTTAAGTGTCCCTATTATTTTTCCAGGCCTTTATTTTACTTTTTTTTAAGAATTTGGCAGAGCTAGCGAAATATTTTTTTTATTAGTTAAACTATTTAAATACCTTTAATTTAGTGTATATATTTTGTAATATTTACCGAAAAATAATTAAAAATATAAGAATATATTGAAAAATTTAAGTGTCCCTATTATTTTTCCAGGCCTTTATTTTACATTTTTTTTAAGAATTTGGCAGAACTAGCGAAATATTTTTTTTATTAGTTAAACTATTTAAATACCTTTAATTTAGTGTATATATTTTGTAATATTTACCGAAAAATAATTAAAAATATAAGAATATATTGAAAAATTTAAGTGTCCCTATTATTTTTCCAGGCCTTTATTTTACTTTTTTTTAAGAATTTGGCAGAGCTAGTCAAATATTTTTATTTTATTAGTTAAACTATTTGAATACCCTTAATTTAATGTATATACTTTGTAATATTTATGGAAAAATAATTATAAATATAAGAATATATTGAAAAATTTAAGTGTCCCTATTATTTTTCCAGGCCTTTATTTTACATTTTTTTTTAAGAATTTGGCAGAGCTAGTAAAATATTTTTATTTTATTAGTTAAACTATTTGAATACCTTTAATTTAGTGTATATATTTTGTAATATTTATGGATAAATAATTAAAAATATAAGAATATATTGAAAAATTTAAGTGTCCCTATTATTTTTCCAGGCCTTTATTTTACTTTTTTTTTAAGAATTTGGCAGAGCTAGTCAAATATTTTTATTTTATTAGTTAAACTAATTGAATACCTTTAATTTAGTGTATATATTTTGTAATATTTATGGAAAAATAATTAAAAATATAAGAATATTATTGAAAAATTTAAGTGTCCCTATTATTTTTCCAGGCCTTTATTTTACTTTTTTTTTAAGAATTTGGCAGAGCTAGTCAAATATTTTTATTTTATTAGTTAAACTATTTGAATACCTTTAATTTAGTGTATATATTTTATAATATTTATCGAAAAATAATTAAAAATATAAGAATATATTGAAAAATTTAAGTGTCCCTATTATTTTTCCAGGCCTTTATTTTACTTTTTTTTAAGAATTTGGCAGAGCTAGTCAAATATTTTTATTTTATTAGTTAAACTATTTGAATACCCTTAATTTAATGTATATACTTTGTAATATTTATGGAAAAATAATTATAAATATAAGAATATATTGAAAAATTTAAGTGTCCCTATTATTTTTCCAGGCCTCTATTTTACATTTTTTTTTTAAGAATTTGGCAGAGCTAGTAAAATATTTTTATTTTATTAGTTAAACTATTTGAATACCTTTAATTTAGTGTATATATTTTGTAATATTTATGGATAAATAATTAAAAATATAAGAATATATTGAAAAATTTAAGTGTCCCTATTATTTTTCCAGGCCTTTATTTTACTTTTTTTTTAAGAATTTGGCAGAGCTAGTCAAATATTTTTATTTTATTAGTTAAACTAATTGAATACCTTTAATTTAGTGTATATATTTTGTAATATTTATGGAAAAATAATTAAAAATATAAGAATATTATTGAAAAATTTAAGTGTCCCTATTATTTTTCCAGGCCTTTATTTTACTTTTTTTTTAAGAATTTGGCAGAGCTAGTCAAATATTTTTATTTTATTAGTTAAACTATTTGAATACCTTTAATTTAGTGTATATATTTTGTAATATTTATGGAAAAATAATTAAAAATATAAGAATATATTGAAAAATTTAAGTGTCCCTATTATTTTTCCAGGCCTTTATTTTACTTTTTTTTAAGAATTTGGCAGAGCTAGTCAAATATTTTTATTTTATTAGTTAAACTATTTGAATACCCTTAATTTAATGTATATACTTTGTAATATTTATGGAAAAATAATTATAAATATAAGAATATATTGAAAAATTTAAGTGTCCCTATTATTTTTCCAGGCCTTTATTTTACATTTTTTTTTTAAGAATTTGGCAGAGCTAGTAAAATATTTTTATTTTATTAGTTAAACTATTTGAATACCTTTAATTTAGTGTATATATTTTGTAATATTTATGGATAAATAATTAAAAATATAAGAATATATTGAAAAATTTAAGTGTCCCTATTATTTTTCCAGGCCTTTATTTTACTTTTTTTTTAAGAATTTGGCAGAGCTAGTCAAATATTTTTATTTTATTAGTTAAACTAATTGAATACCTTTAATTTAGTGTATATATTTTGTAATATTTATGGAAAAATAATTAAAAATATAAGAATATTATTGAAAAATTTAAGTGTCCCTATTATTTTTCCAGGCCTTTATTTTACTTTTTTTTTAAGAATTTGGCAGAGCTAGTCAAATATTTTTATTTTATTAGTTAAACTATTTGAATACCTTTAATTTAGTGTATATATTTTATAATATTTATCGAAAAATAATTAAAAATATAAGAATATATTGAAAAATTTAAGTGTCCCTATTATTTTTCCAGGCCTTTATTTTACTTTTTTTTAAGAATTTGGCAGAGCTAGTCAAATATTTTTATTTTATTAGTTAAACTATTTGAATACCCTTAATTTAATGTATATACTTTGTAATATTTATGGAAAAATAATTATAAATATAAGAATATATTGAAAAATTTAAGTGTCCCTATTATTTTTCCAGGCCTTTATTTTACATTTTTTTTTTAAGAATTTGGCAGAGCTAGTAAAATATTTTTATTTTATTAGTTAAACTATTTGAATACCTTTAATTTAGTGTATATATTTTGTAATATTTATGGATAAATAATTAAAAATATAAGAATATATTGAAAAATTTAAGTGTCCCTATTATTTTTCCAGGCCTTTATTTTACTTTTTTTTTAAGAATTTGGCAGAGCTAGTCAAATATTTTTATTTTATTAGTTAAACTAATTGAATACCTTTAATTTAGTGTATATATTTTGTAATATTTATGGAAAAATAATTAAAAATATAAGAATATTATTGAAAAATTTAAGTGTCCCTATTATTTTTCCAGGCCTTTATTTTACTTTTTTTTTAAGAATTTGGCAGAGCTAGTCAAATATTTTTATTTTATTAGTTAAACTATTTGAATACCTTTAATTTAGTGTATATATTTTGTAATATTTATGGAAAAATAATTAAAAATATAAGAATATATTGAAAAATTTAAGTGTCCCTATTATTTTTCCAGGCCTTTATTTTACTTTTTTTTAAGAATTTGGCAGAGCTAGTCAAATATTTTGATTTTATTAGTTAAACTATTTGAATACCTTTAACTTAGTGTATATATTTTGTAATATTTATGGAAAATTAATTAAAAATATAAGAATATATTGAAAAATTTAAGTGTCCCTATTATTTTTCCAGGCCTTTATTTTACATTTTTTTTAAGAATTTGGCAGAGCTAGTGAAATATTTTTTTTTATTAGTTCAACTATTTGAATATCTTTAATTTAGTGTATATATTTTGTAATATTTATGAAAAATAATTAAAAATATAAGAATATATTGAAAAATTTAAGTGTCCCTATTATTTTTCCAGGCCTTTATTTTACATTTTTTTTAAGAATTTGGCAGAGCTAGTAAAATTTTTTTTTTATTAGTTAAACTATTTGAATACCTTTAATTTAATATATATATTTTGTAATATATATGGAAAAATAATTAAAAATATAAGAATATATTGAAAAATTTAAGTGTCCCTATTATTTTTCCAGGCCTTTATTTTACATTTTTTTAAGAATTTGGCAAAGCTAGTCAAATATTTTTATTTTATTAGTTAAACTATTTGAATACCTTTAATTTAATGTATATACTTTGTAATATTTATGGAAAAATAATTAAAAATATAAGAATATATTGAAAAATTTAAGTGTCCCTATTATTTTTCCAGGCCTTTATTTTAAATTTTTTTTAAGAATTTGGCAGAGCTAGTCAAATATTTTTATTTTATTAGTTAAACTAATTGAATACCTTTAATTTAGTGTATATATTTTGTAATATTTATCGGAAAATAATTAAAAATATAAGAATATATTGAAAAATTTAAGTGTCCCTATTATTTTTCCAGGCCTTTATTTTACATTTTTTTTAAGAATTTGGCAGAGCTAGTGAAATAGTTTTTTTTTATTAGTTAAACTATTTGAATACCTTTAATTTAGTGTATATATTTAGAAATATTTACCGAAAAATAATTAAAAATATAAGAATATATTGAAAAATTTAAGTGTCCCTATTATTTTTCCAGGGCTTTATTTTACTTTTTTTTTAAGAATTTAGCAGAGCTAGAGAAATAGTTTTTTTTTATTAGTTAAACTATTTGAATACCTTTAATTTAGTGTATATATTTTGCAATATTTATGGATAAATAATTAAAAATATAAGAATATATTGAAAAATTTAAGTGTCCCTATTATTTTTCCAGGCTTTTATTTTACTTTTTTTTAAGAATTTGGCAGAGCTAGTCAAATATTTTTATTTTATTAGTTAAACTATTTGAATACCTTTAATTTAGTGTATATATTTTGTAATATGTATCGAAAAATAATTAAAAATATAAGAATTTATTGAAAAATTTAAGTGTCCCTATTATTTTTCCAGGCCTTTATTTTACTTTTGTTTTAAGAATTTGGCAGAGCTAGTGAAATATTTTTTTTATTAGTTAAACTATTTGAATACCTTTAATTTAGTCTATATATTTTGTAATATTTATGGAAAAATAATTAAAAATATAAGAATATATTGAAAAATTTAAGTGTCCCTATTATTTTTCCAGGCTTTTATTTTAAATTTTTTTTAAGAATTTGGCAGAGCTAGTCAAATATTTTTATTTTATTAGTTAAACTATTTGAATACCTTTAATTTAGTGTATATATTTTGTAATATTTATGGATAAATAATTAAAAATATAAGAATATATTGAAAAATTTAAGTGTCCCTATTATTTTTCCAGGCTTTTATTTTACTTTTTTTTTAAGAATTTGGCAGAGCTAGTCAAATATTTTTATTTTATTAGTTAAACTATTTGAATATCTTTAATTTAGTGTATATATTTTATAATATTTATCGAAAAATAATTAAAAATATAAGAATATATTGAAAAATTTAAGTGTCCCTATTATTTTTCCAGGAATTTATTTTACATTTTTTTAAGAATTTGGCAGAGCTAGTGAAATATTTTTTTTTTATTAGTTAAACTATTTGAATACCTTTAATTTAGTGTATATATTTTGTAATATTTATGGAAAAATAATTAAAAATATAAGAATATATTGAAAAATTTAAGTGTCCCTATTATTTTTCCAGGCCTTTATTTTACTTTTTTTTAAGAATTTGGCAGAGCTAGTCAAATATTTTGATTTTATTAGTTAAACTATTTGAATACCTTTAACTTAGTGTATATATTTTGTAATATTTATGGAAAATTAATTAGAAATATAAGAATTTATTGAAAAATTGAAGTGTCCCTATTATTTTCCCAGGCCTTTATTTTACATTTTTTTTAAGAATTTGGCAGAGCTAGTGAAATATTTTTTTTTATTAGTTCAACTATTTGAATATCTTTAATTTAGTGTATATATTTTGTAATATTTATGGATAAATAATTAAAAATATAAGAATATATTGAAAAATTTAAGTGTCCCTATTATTTTTCCAGGCCTTTATTTTACATTTTTTTTAAGAATTTGGCAGAGCTAGTAAAATTTTTTTTTTTATTAGTTAAACTATTTGAATACCTTTAATTTAATATATATATTTTGTAATATATATGGAAAAATAATTAAAAATATAAGAATATATTGAAAAATTTAAGTGTCCCTATTATTTTTCCCGGCCTTTATTTTACTTTTTTTAAGAATTTGGCAGAGCTAGTCAAATATTTTTATTTTATTAGTTAAACTATTTGAATACCTTTAATTTAATGTATATACTTTGTAATATTTATGGAAAAATAATTAAAAATATAAGAATATATTGAAAAATTTAAGTGTCCCTATTATTTTTCCAGGCCTTTATTTTAAATTTTTTTTAAGAATTTGGCAGAGCTAGTCAAATATTTTTATTTTATTAGTTAAACTATTTGAATACCTTTAATTTAGTGTATATATTTTGTAATATTTATGGATAAATAATTAAAAATATAAGAATATATTGAAAAATTTAAGTGTCCCTATTATTTTTCCATGCTTTTATTTTACTTTTTTTTTAAGAATTTGGCAGAGCTAGTCAAATATTTTTATTTTATTAGTTAAACTAATTGAATACCTTTAATTTAGTGTATATATTTTGTAATATTTATCGAAAAATAATTAAAAATATAAGAATATATTGAAAAATTTAAGTGTCCCTATTATTTTTCCAGGCCTTTATTTTACATTTTTTTTAAGAATTTGGCAGAGCTAGTGAAATAGTTTTTTTTTATTAGTTAAACTATTTGAATACCTTTAATTTAGTGTATATATTTAGAAATATTTACCGAAAAATAAATAAAAATATAAAAATATATTGAAAAATTTAAGTGTCCCTATTATTTTTCCAGGGCTTTATTTTACTTTTTTTTAAGAATTTAGCAGAGCTAGAGAAATAGTTTTTTTTATTAGTTAAACTATTTGAATACCTTTAATTTAGTGTATATATTTTGCAATATTTATGGATAAATAATTAAAAATATAAGAATATATTGAAAAATTTAAGTGTCCCTATTATTTTTCCAGGCCTTTATTTTACTTTTTTTTAAGAATTTGGCAGAGCTAGCGAAATATTTTTTTTATTAGTTAAACTATTTAAATACCTTTAATTTAGTGTATATATTTTGTAATATTTACCGAAAAATAATTAAAAATATAAGAATATATTGAAAAATTTAAGTGTCCCTATTATTTTTCCAGGCCTTTATTTTACTTTTTTTTAAGAATTTGGCAAAGCTAGTCAAATATTTTTATTTGATTAGTTAAACTATTTGAATACCTTTAATTTAGTGTATATATTTTGTAATATTTATGGAAAAATAATTAAAAATATAAGAATATATTGAAAAATTTAAGTGTCCCTATTATTTTTCCAGGCCTTTATTTTACTTTTTTTTAAGAATTTGGCAAAGCTAGTCAAATATTTTTATTTGATTAGTTAAACTATTTGAATACCTTTAATTTAGTGTATATATTCTGTAATATTTATCGAAAAATAATTAAAAATATAAGAATATATTGAAAAATTTAAGTGTCCCTATTATTTTTCCAGGCCTTTATTTTACATTTTATTTAAGAATTTGGCAGAGCTAGCGAAATATTTTTTTTTATTAGTTAAACTATTTGAATACCTTTAATTTAGTGTATATATTTTGTAATATTTATCGAAAAATAATTAAAAATATAAGAATATATTGAAAAATTTAAGTGTCCCTATTATTTTTCCAGGCCTTTATTTTACTTTTTTTTTAAGAATTTGGCAGAGCTAGTCAAATATTTTTATTTTATTAGTTAAACTATTTGAATACCTTTAATTTAGTGTATATATTGTGTAATATTTATGGAAAAATAATTAAAAATATAAGAATATATTGAAAAATTTAAGTGTCCCTATTATTTTTCCAGGCCTTTATTTTACTTTTTTTTAAGAATTTGGCAGAGCTAGCGACATATTTTTATTTTATTAGTTAAACTATTTGAATACCTTTAATTTAGTGTATATATTTTGTAATATTTATGGAAAAATAATTAAAAATATAAGAATATATTGAAAAATTTAAGTGTCCCTATTATTTTTCCAGGCCTTTATTTTACTTTTTTTTTTAAGAATTTGGCAGAGCTAGTCAAATATTTTTATTTTATTAGTTAAACTATTTGAATACCTTTAATTTAGTGTATATATTTTGTAATATTTATGGAAAAATAATTAAAAATATGAGAATATATTGAAAAATTTAAGTGTCCCTATTATTTTTCCAGGCCTTTATTTTACATTTTTTTAAGAATTTGGCAGAGCTAGTCAAATATTTTTATTTTATTAGTTAAACTATTTGAATACCTTTAATTTAGTGTATATATTTTGTAATATTTATGGAAAAATAATTAAAAATATAAGAATATATTGAAAAATTTAAGTGTCCCTATTATTTTTCCAGGCCTTTATTTTACTTTTTTTTAAGAATTTGGCAGAGCTAGTCAAATATTTTTATTTTATTAGTTAAACTATTTGAATACCTTTAATTTAGTGTATATATTGTGTAATATTTATGGAAAAATAATTAAAAATATAAGAATATATTGAAAAATTTAAGTGTCCCTATTATTTTTCCAGGCCTTTATTTTACATTTTTTTTAAGAATTTGGCAGAGCTAGTGAAATATTTTTTTTTATTAGTTAAACTATTTGAATACCTTTAATTTAGTGTATATATTTTGTAATATTTATGGAAAAATAATTAAAAATATAAGAATATATTGAAAAATTTAAGTGTCCCTATTATTTTTCCAGGCCTTTATTTTACTTTTTTTTAAGAATTTGGCAGAGCTAGTCAAATATTTTTATTTTATTAGTTAAACTATTTGAATACCTTTAATTTAGTGTATATATTTTGTAATATTTATGGAAAAATAATTAAAAATATAAGAATATATTGAAAAATTTAAGTGTCCCTATTATTTTTCCAGGCCTTTATTTTACTTTTTTTTTAAGAATTTGGCAGAGCTAGTCAAATATTTTTATTTTATTAGTTAAACTATTTGAATACCTTTAATTTAGTGTATATATTTTGTAATATTTATGGAAAAATAATTAAAAATATGAGAATATATTGAAAAATTTAAGTGTCCCTATTATTTTTCCAGGCCTTTATTTTACATTTTTTTTAAGAATTTGGCAGAGCTAGTCAAATATTTTTATTTTATTAGTTAAACTATTTGAATACCTTTAATTTAGTGTATATATTTTGTAATATATATGGAAAAATAATTAAAAATATAAGAATATATTGAAAAATTTAAGTGTCCCTATTATTTTTCCAGGCCTTTATTTTACTTTTTTTTAAGAATTTGGCAGAGCTAGTCAAATATTTTTATTTTATTAGTTAAACTATTTGAATACCTTTAATTTAGTGTATATATTGTGTAATATTTATGGAAAAATAATTAAAAATATAAGAATATATTGAAAAATTTAAGTGTCCCTATTATTTTTCCAGGCCTTTATTTTACATTTTATTTAAGAATTTGGCAGAGCTAGTGAAATATTTTTTTTTATTAGTTAAACTATTTGAATACCTTTAATTTAGTGTATATATTTTGTAATATTTATGGAAAAATAATTAAAAATATAAGAATATATTGAAAAATTTAAGTGTCCCTATTATTTTTCCAGGCCTTTATTTTACTATTTTTTTTAGGAATTTGGCAGAGCTAGTCAAATATTTTTATTTTATTAGTTAAACTATTTGAATACCTTTAATTTAGTGTATATATTTTGTAATATTTATCGAAAAATAATTAAAAATATAAGAATATATTGAAAAATTTAAGTGTCCCTATTATTTTTCCAGGCCTTTATTTTACTTTTTTTAAGAATTTGGCAGAGCTAGTCAAATATTTTTATTTTATTAGTTAAACTATTTGAATACCTTTAATTTAGTGTATATATTGTGCAATATTTATGGAAAAATAATTAAAAATATAAGAATATATTGAAAAATTTAAGTGTCCCTATTATTTTTCCAGGAATTTATTTTACATTTTTTTTAAGAATTTGGCAGAGCTAGTGAAATATTTTTTTTTATTAGTTAAACTATTTGAATACCTTTAATTTAGTGTATATATTTTGTAATATTTATGGAAAAATAATTAAAAATATAAGAATATATTGAAAAATTTAAGTGTCCCTATTATTTTTCCAGGCCTTTATTTTACTTTTTTTTTAAGAATTTGGCAGAGCTAGTCAAATATTTTTTTTTATTAGTTAAACTATTTGAATACCTTTAATTTAGTGTATATATTTTGTAATATTTATGGAAAAATAATTAAAAATATAAGAATATATTGAAAAATTTAAGTGTCCCTATTATTTTTCCAGGCCTTTATTTTACATTTTTTTTAAGAATTTGGCAGTGCTAGTCAAATATTTTTATTTTATTAGTTAAACTATTTGAATACCTTCAATTTAGTGTATATATTTTGTAATATTTATCGAAAAATAATTAAAAATATAAGAATATATTGAAAAATTTAAGTGTCCCTATTATTTTTCCAGGCCTTTATTTTACTTTTTTTTTAAGAATTTGGCAGAGCTAGTCAAATATTTTTTTTTATTAGTTAAACTATTTGAATACCTTTAATTTAGTGTATATATTTTGTAATATTTATGGAAAAATAATTAAAAATATAAGAATATATTGAAAAATTTAAGTGTCCCTATTATTTTTCCAGGCCTTTATTTTACATTTTTTTTAAGAATTTGGCAGTGCTAGTCAAATATTTTTATTTTATTAGTTAAACTATTTGAATACCTTCAATTTAGTGTATATATTTTGTAATATTTATCGAAAAATAATTAAAAATATAAGAATATATTGAAAAATTTAAGTGTCCCTATTATTTTTCCAGGCCTTTATTTTACTTTTTTTTTAAGAATTTAGCAGAGCTAGTCAAATATTTTTATTTTATTAGTTAAACTATTTGAATACCTTTAATTTAGTGTATATATTGTGCAATATTTATGGAAAAATAATTAAAAATATAAGAATATATTGAAAAATTTAAGTGTCCCTATTATTTTTCCAGGAATTTATTTTACATTTTTTTAAGAATTTGGCAGAGCTAGCAAAATATTTTTTTTTATTAGTTAAACTATTTGAATACCTTTAATTTAGTGTATATATTTTGTAATATTTATCGAAAAATAATTAAAAATATAAGAATATATTGAAAAATATAAGTGTCCCTATTATTTTTCCAGGCCTTTATTTTACTATTTTTTTTAGGAAATTGGCATAGCTAGTCAAATATTTTTATTTTATTAGTTAAACTATTTGAATACCTTTAATTTAGTGTATATATTTTGTAATATTTATCGAAAAATAATTAAAAATATAAGAATATATTGAAAAATTTAAGTGTCCCTATTATTTTTCCAGGAATTTATTTTACATTTTTTTTAAGAATTTGGCAGAGCTAGTGAAATATTTTTTTTTTATTAGTTAAACTATTTGAATACCTTTAATTTAGTGTGTATATTTTGTAATATTTATGGAAAAATAATTAAAAATATAAGAATATATTGAAAAATTTAAGTGTCCCTATTATTTTTCCAGGCCTTTATTTTACTTTTTTTTTTAAGAATTTGGCAGAGCTAGTCAAATATTTTTATTTTATTAGTTAAACTGTTTGAATACCTTCAATTTAGTGTATATATTCTGTAATATTTATCGAAAAATAATTAAAAATATAAGAATATATTGAAAAATTTAAGTGTGCCTATTATTTTTCCAGGAATTTATTTTACATTTTTTTTAAGAATTTGGCAGAGCTAGCGAAATATTTTTTTTTATTAGTTAAACTATTTGAATACCTTTAATTTAGTGTATATATTGTGTAATATTTATGGAAAAATAATTAAAAATATAAGAATATATTGAATAATTTAAGTGTCCCTATTATTTTTCCAGGCCTTTATTTTACTTCTTTTTAAGAATTTGGCAGAGCTAGTCAAATATTTTTTTTTTATTAGTTAAACTATTTGAATACCTTTAATTTAGTGTATATATTGTGTAATATTTATGGAAAAATAATTAAAAATATAAGAATATATTGAAAAATTTAAGTGTCCCTATTATTTTTCCAGGCCTTTATTTTACTTTTTTTTTAAGAATTTGGCAGAGCTAGTCAAATATTTTTATTTTATTAGTTAAACTATTTGAATACCTTTAATTTAGTGTATATATTTTGTAATATTTATGGAAAAATAATTAAAAATATAAGAATATATTGAAAAATTTAAGTGTCCCTATTATTTTTCCAGGCCTTTATTTTACATTTTTTTTAAGAATTTGGCAGAGCTAGTCAAATATTTTTATTTTATTAGTTAAACTATTTGAATACCTTTAATTTAGTGTATATATTTTGTAATATTTATCGAAAAATAATTAAAAATATAAGAATATATTGAAAAATTTAAGTGTCCCTATTATTTTTCCAGGCCTTTATTTTACTTTTTTTTAAGAATTTGGCAGAGCTAGTCAAATATTTTTATTTTATTAGTTAAACTATTTGAATACCTTTAATTTAGTGTATATATTGTGTAATATTTATGGAAAAATAATTAAAAATATAAGAATATATTGAAAAATTTAAGTGTCCCTATTATTTTTCCAGGCCTTTATTTTACATTTTATTTAAGAATTTGGCAGAGCTAGCGAAATATTTTTTTTATTAGTTAAACTATTTGAAAACCTTTAATTTAGTGTATATTTTCTGTAATATTTATCGAAAAATAATTAAAAATATAAGAATATATTGAAAAATTTAAGTGTCCCTATTATTTTTCCAGGAATTTATTTTACATTTTTTTTTAAGAATTTGGCAGAGCTAGCGAAATATTTTTTTTTATTAGTTAAACTATTTGAATACCTTTAATTTAGTGTATATATTGTGTAATATTTATGGAAAAATAATTAAAAATATAAGAATATATTGAAAAATTTAAGTGTCCCTATTATTTTTCCAGGCCTTTATTTTACTTTTTTTTAAGAATTTGGCAGAGCTAGTCAAATATTTTTTTTATTAGTTAAACTATTTGAATACCTTTAATTTATTGTATATATTGTGTAATATTTATGGAAAAATAATTAAAAATATAAGAATATATTGAAAAATTTAAGTGTCCCTATTATTTTTCCAGGAATTTATTTTACATTTTTTTTAAGAATTTGGCAGAGCTAGTGAAATATTTTTTTTTATTACTTAAACTATTTGAATACCTTTAATTTAGTATATATATTTTGTAATATTTATGGAAAAATAATTAAAAATATAAGAATATATTTAAAAATTTAAGTGTCCCTATTATTTTTCCAGGCCTTTATTTTACATTTTTTTTAAGAATTTGGCAGAGCTAGTCAAATATTTTTATTTTAAAACTATTTGAATACCTTTAATTTAGTGTATATATTTTGTAATATTTATCGAAAAATAATTAAAAATATAAGAATATATTGAAAAATTTAAGTGTCCCTATTATTTTTCCAGGCCTTTATTTTACTTTTTTTTTAAGAATTTGGCAGAGCTAGTCAAATATTTTTATTTTATTAGTTAAACTATTTGAATACCTTTAATTTAGTGTATATATTGTGTAATATTTATGGAAAAATAATTAAAAATATAAGAATATATTGAAAAATTTAAGTGTCCCTATTATTTTTCCAGGCCTTTATTTTACATTTTATTTAAGAATTTGGCAGAGCTAGCGAAATATTTTTTTTTATTAGTTAAACTATTTGAATACCTTTAATTTAGTGTATATATTGTGTAATATTTATGGAAAAATAATTAAAAATATAAGAATATATTGAAAAATTTAAGTGTCCCTATTATTTTTCCAGGCCTTTATTTTACTATTTTTTTTAGGAATTTGGCAGAGCTAGTCAAATATTTTTATTTTATTAGTTAAACTATTTGAATACCTTTAATTTAGTGTATATATTTTGTAATATTTATCGAAAAATAATTAAAAATATAAGAATATATTGAAAAATTTAAGTGTCCCTATTATTTTTCCAGGAATTTATTTTACATTTTTTTTAAGAATTTGGCAGAGCTAGTGAAATATTTTTTTTTATTAGTTAAACTATTTGAATACCTTTAATTTAGTGTATATATTGTGTAATATTTATGGAAAAATAATTAAAAATATAAGAATATATTGAAAAATTTAAGTGTCCCTATTATTTTTCCAGGCCTTTATTTTACATTTTTTTTAAGAATTTGGCAGAGCTAGTCAAATATTTTTATTTTATTAGTTAAACTATTTGAATACCTTTAATTTAGTGTATATATTTTGTAATATTTATCGAAAAATTATTAAAAATATAAGAATATATTGAAAAATTTAAGTGTCCCTATTATTTTTCCAGGCCTTTATTTTACTTTTTTTTAAGAATTTGGCAGAGCTAGTCAAATATTTTTATTTTATTAGTTAAACTATTTGAATACCTTTAATTTAGTGTATATATTGTGTAATATTTATGGAAAAATAATTAAAAATATAAGAATATATTGAAAAATTTAAGTGTCCCTATTATTTTTCCAGGCCTTTATTTTACATTTTATTTAAGAATTTGGCAGAGCTAGCGAAATATTTTTTTTTATTAGTTAAACTATTTGAATACCTTTAATTTAGTGTATATATTGTGTAATATTTATGGAAAAATAATTAAAAATATAAGAATATATTGAAAAATTTAAGTGTCCCTATTATTTTTCCAGGCCTTTATTTTACTTTTTTTTAAGAATTTGGCAGAGCTAGTCAAATATTTTTACTTTATTAGTTAAACTATTTGAATACCTTTAATTTAGTGTATATAATTTGTAATATTTATGGAAAAATAATTAAAAATATAAGAATATATTGAAAAATTTAAGTGTCCCTATTATTTTTCCAGGCCTTTATTTTACATTTTTTTTAAGAATTTGGCAGTGCTAGTCAAATATTTTTATTTTATTAGTTAAACTATTTGAATACCTTCAATTTAGTGTATATATTCTGTAATATTTATCGAAAAATAATTAAAAATATAAGAATATATTGAAAAATTTAAGTGTCCCTATTATTTTTCCAGGAATTTATTTTACATTTTTTTTTTAAGAATTTGGCAGAGCTAGTGAAATATTTTTTTTTATTAGTTAAACTATTTGAATACCTTTAATTTAGTGTATATATTGTGTAATATTTATGGAAAAATAATTAAAAATATAAGAATATATTGAAAAATTTTAGTGTCCCTATTATTTTTCCAGGCCTTTATTTTACATTTTTTTTAAGAATTTGGCAGAGCTAGTCAAATATTTTTATTTTATTAGTTAAACTATTTGAATACCTTTAATTTAGTGTATATATTTTGTAATATTTATCGAAAAATAATTAAAAATATAAGAATATATTGAAAAATTTAAGTGTCCCTATTATTTTTCCAGGCCTTTATTTTACTTTTTTTTAAGAATTTGGCAGAGCTAGTCAAATATTTTTATTTTATTAGTTAAACTATTTGAATACCTTTAATTTAGTGTATATATTGTGTAATATTTATGGAAAAATAATTAAAAATATAAGAATATATTGAAAAATTTAAGTGTCCCTATTATTTTTCCAGGCCTTTATTTTACATTTTATTTAAGAATTTGGCAGAGCTAGCGAAATATTTTTTTTATTAGTTAAACTATTTGAATACCTTTAATTTAGTGTATATATTTTGTAATATTTATGGAAAAATAATTAAAAATATAAGAATATATTGAAAAATTTAAGTGTCCCTATTATTTTTCCAGGCCTTTATTTTACTATTTTTTTAGGTATTTGGCAGAGCTAGTCAAATATTTTTATTTTATTAGTTAAACTATTTGAATACCTTTAATTTAGTGTATATATTTTGTAATATTTATCGAAAAATAATTAAAAATATAAGAATATATTGAAAAATTTAAGTGTCCCTATTATTTTTCCAGGCCTTTATTTTACATTTTTTTTAAGAATTTGGCAGTGCTAGTCAAATATTTTTATTTTATTAGTTAAACTATTTGAATACCTTCAATTTAGTGTATATATTCTGTAATATTTATCGAAAAATAATTAAAAATATAAGAATATATTGAAAAATTTAAGTGTCCCTATTATTTTTCCAGGAATTTATTTTACATTTTTTTTTTAAGAATTTGGCAGAGCTAGTGAAATATTTTTTTTTATTAGTTAAACTATTTGAATACCTTTAATTTAGTGTATATATTGTGTAATATTTATGGAAAAATAATTAAAAATATAAGAATATATTGAAAAATTTAAGTGTCCCTATTATTTTTCCAGGCCTTTATTTTACATTTTTTTTAAGAATTTGGCAGAGCTAGTCAAATATTTTTATTTTATTAGTTAAACTATTTGAATACCTTTAATTTAGTGTATATATTTTGTAATATTTATCGAAAAATAATTAAAAATATAAGAATATATTGAAAAATTTAAGTGTCCCTATTATTTTTCCAGGCCTTTATTTTACTTTTTTTTAAGAATTTGGCAGAGCTAGTCAAATATTTTTATTTTATTAGTTAAACTATTTGAATACCTTTAATTTAGTGTATATATTGTGTAATATTTATGGAAAAATAATTAAAAATATAAGAATATATTGAAAAATTTAAGTGTCCCTATTATTTTTCCAGGCCTTTATTTTACATTTTATTTAAGAATTTGGCAGAGCTAGCGAAATATTTTTTTTTATTAGTTAAACTATTTGAATACCTTTAATTTAGTGTATATATTTTGTAATATTTATGGAAAAATAATTAAAAATATAAGAATATATTAAAAAATTTAAGTGTCCCTATTATTTTTCCAGGCCTTTATTTTACTATTTTTTTTAGGAATTTGGCAGAGCTAGTCAAATATTTTTATTTTATTAGTTAAACTATTTGAATACCTTTAATTTAGTGTATATATTTTGTAATATTTATCGAAAAATAATTAAAAATATAAGAATATATAGAAAAATTTAAGTGTCCCTATTATTTTTCCAGGCCTTTATTTTACTTTTTTTTAAGAATTTGGCAGAGCTAGTCAAATATTTTTATTTTATTAGTTAAACTATTTGAATACCTTTAATTTAGTGTATATATTGTGTAATATTTATGGAAAAATAGTTAAAAATATAAGAATATATTGAAAAATTTAAGTGTCCCTATTATTTTTCCATGAATTTATTTTACATTTTGTTTAAGAATTTGGCAGAGCTAGTGAAATATTTTTTTTTATTACTTAAACTATTTGAATACCTTTAATTTAGTGTATATATTTTGTAATATTTATGGAAAAATAATTAAAAATATAAGAATATATTGAAAAATTTAAGTGTCCCTATTATTTTTCCAGGCCTTTATTTTACTTTTTTTTAAGAATTTGGCAGAGCTAGTCAAATATTTTTATTTTATTAGTTAAACTATTTGAATACCTTTAATTTAGTGTATATATTTTGTAATATTTATCGAAAAATAATCAAAAATATAAGAATATATTGAAAAATTTAAGTGTCCCTATTATTTTTCCAGGCCTTTATTTTACTTTTTTTAAGAATTTGGCAGAGCTAGTCAAATATTTTTATTTTATTAGTTAAACTATTTGAATACCTTTAATTTAGTGTATATATTTTGTAATATTTATGGAAAAATAATTAAAAATATAAGAATATATTGAAAAATTTAAGTGTCCCTATTATTTTTCCAGGCCTTTATTTTACTTTTTTTTTAAGAATTTGGCAGAGCTAGTCAAATATTTTTATTTTATTAGTTAAACTATTTGAATACCTTTAATTTAGTGTATATATTTTGTAATATTTATCGAAAAATAATTAAAAATATAAGAATATATTGAAAAATGTAAGTGTCCCTATTATTTTTCCAGGCCTTTATTTTACTTTTTTTTAAGAATTTGGCAGAGCTAGTCAAATATTTTTATTTTATTAGTTAAACTATTTGAATACCTTTAATTTAGTGTATATATTGTGTAATATTTATGGAAAAATAATTAAAAATATAAGAATATATTGAAAAATTTAAGTGTCCCTATTATTTTTCCAGGCCTTTATTTTACTTTTTTTTAAGAATTTGGCAGAGCTAGTCAAATATTTTTATTTTATTAGTTAAACTATTTACATACATAATTGGTCATTGCAACCCTTCAGCCAGGATTATTGACCTAGTTTCTCACACCACTTATGTTGTGTGTGTTAATTTTATACATAAGTGGCGGGACCTACAGTTTAAAGTCGACTCCGAACGACAGATTTTTTTTGAGAAACTTTTCATGGCAATTTTATTTACTCTCAGAGTTTTTGCCAGAAATCTGCTGAGAGGTAATCGCCGTAGAAATAATTTTTGTATTTTGTTTTGATGTCTGGCCTGGGGCTCGAACCCTGGCTTTACGTCTAATAAGCCAACACACTACCTACTAGACTACGGCGACTACTAGTTAAACTATTTGAATACCTTTAATTTAGTGTATATATTTTGTAATATTTATGGAAAAATAATTAAAAATATAAGAATATATTGAAAAATTTAAGTGTCCCTATTATTTTTCCAGGCCTTTATTTTACATTTTTTTTAAGAATTTGGCAGCGCTAGTCAAATATTTTTATTTTATTAGTTAAACTATTTGAATACCTTCAATTTAGTGTATATATTCTGTAATATTTATCGAAAAATAATTAAAAATATAAGAATATATTGAAAAATTTAAGTGTCCCTATTATTTTTCCAGGAATTTATTTTACATTTTTTTTAAGAATTTGGCAGAGCTAGCGAAATATTTTTTTTTATTAGTTAAACTATTTGAATACCTTTAATTTAGTGTATATATTGTGTAATATTTATGGAAAAATAATTAAAAATATAAGAATATATTGAAAAATTTAAGTGTCCCTATTATTTTTCCAGGCCTTTATTTTACTTTTTTTTTAAGAATTTGGCAGAGCTAGTCAAATATTTTTATTTTATTAGTTAAACTATTTGAATACCTTTAATTTAGTGTATATATTTTGTAATATTTATGGAAAAATAATTAAAAATATAAGAATATATTGAAAAATTTAAGTGTCCCTATTATTTTTCCAGGCCTTTATTTTACTATTTTTTTTAGGAATTTGGCAGAGCTAGTCAAATATTTTTATTTTATTAGTTAAACTATTTGAATACCTTTAATTTAGTGTATATATTTTGTAATATTTATCGAAAAATAATTAAAAATATAAGAATATATTGAAAAATTTAAGTGTCCCTATTATTTTTCCAGGCCTTTATTTTACTTTTTTTTAAGAATTTGGCAGAGCTAGTCAAATATTTTTATTCTATTAGTTAAACTATTTGAATACCTTTAATTTAGTGTATATATTGTGTAATATTTATGGAAAAATAATTAAAAATATAAGAATATATTGAAAAATTTAAGTGTCCCTATTATTTTTCCAGGCCTTTATTTTACATTTTATTTAAGAATTTGGCAGAGCTAGCGAAATATTTTTTTTTATTAGTTAAACTATTTGAATACCTTTAATTTAGTGTATATATTTTGTAATATTTATGGAAAAATAATTAAAAATATAAGAATATATTGAAAAATTTAAGTGTCCCTATTATTTTTCCAGGCCTTTATTTTACTATTTTTTTTAGGAATTTGGCAGAGCTAGTCAAATATTTTTATTTTATTAGTTAAACTATTTGAATACCTTTAATTTAGTGTATATATTTTGTAATATTTATGGAAAAATAATTAAAAATATAAGAATATATTGAAAAATTTAAGTGTCCCTATTATTTTTCCAGGCCTTTATTTTACTTTTTTTTTAAGAATTTGGCAGAGCTAGTCAAATATTTTTATTTTATTAGTTAAACTATTTGAATACCTTCAATTTTGTGTATATATTTTGTAATATTTATCGAAAAATAATTAAAAATATAAGAATATATTGAAAAATTTAAGTGTCCCTATTATTTTTCCAGGAATTTATTTTACATTTTTTTTAAGAATTTGGCAGAGCTAGTGAAATATTTTTTTTTATTAGTTAAACTATTTGAATACCTTTAATTTAGTGTATATATTTTGTAATATTTATGGAAAAATAATTAAAAATATAAGAATATATTGAAAAATTTAAGTGTCCCTATTATTTTTCCAGGCCTTTATTTTACTATTTTTTTTTAGGAATTTGGCAGAGCTAGTCAAATATTTTTATTTTATTAGTTAAACTATTTGAATACCTTTAATTTAGTGTATATATTTTGTAATATTTATGGAAAAATAATTAAAAATATAAGAATATATTGAAAAATTTATGTGTCCCTATTATTTTTCCAGGCCTTTATTTTACATTTTTTTTAAGAATTTGGCAGTGCTAGTCAAATATTTTTATTTTATTAGTTAAACTATTTGAATACCTTTAATTTAGTGTATATATTGTGTAATATTTATGGAAAAATAATTAAAAATATAAGAATATATTGAAAAATTTAAGTGTCCCTATTATTTTTCCAGGCCTTTATTTTACATTTTATTTAAGAATTTGGCAGAGCTAGCGAAATATTTTTTTTTATTAGTTAAACTATTTGAATACCTTTAATTTAGTGTATATATTTTGTAATATTTATGGAAAAATAATTAAAAATATAAGAATATATTGAAAAATTTAAGTGTCCCTATTATTTTTCCAGGAATTTATTTTACATTTTTTTTAAGAATTTGGCAGAGCTAGTGAAATATTTTTTTTTATTAGTTAAACTATTTGAATACCTTTAATTTAGTGTATATATTTTGTAATATTTATGGAAAAATAATTAAAAATATAAGAATATATTGAAAAATTTAAGTGTCCCTATTATTTTTCCAGGCCTTTATTTTACTTTTTTTTAAGAATTTGGCAGAGCTCGTCAAATATTTTTATTTTATTAGTTAAACTATTTGAATACCTTTAATTTAGTGTATATATTTTGTAATATTTATGGAAAAATAATTAAAAATATAAGAATATATTGAAAAATTTAAGTGTACCTATTATTTTTCCAGGCCTTTATTTTACATGTTTTTTAAGAATTTGGCAGTGCTAGTCAAATATTTTTATTTTATTAGTTAAACTATTTGAATACCTTCAATTTAGTGTATATATTCTGTAATATTTGTCGAAAAATAATTAAAAATATAAGAATATATTGAAAAATTTAATTGTCCCTATTATTTTTCCAGGAATTTATTTTACATTTTTTTTAAGAATTTGGCAGAGCTAGTGAGATATTTTTTTTTATTAGTTAAACTATTTGAATACCTTTAATTTAGTGTATATATTGTGTAATATTTATGGAAAAATAATTAAAAATATAAGAATATATTGAAAAATTTAAGTGTCCCTATTATTTTTCCAGGCCTTTATTTTACATTTTTTTTAAGAATTTGGCAGAGCTAGTCAAATATTTTTATTTTATTAGTTAAACTATTTGAATACCTTTAATTTAGTGTATATATTTTGTAATATTTATCGAAAAATAATTAAAAATATAAGACTATATTGAAAAATTTAAGTGTCCCTATTATTTTTCCAGGCCTTTATTTTACTTTTTTTTAAGAATGTGGCAGAGCTAGTCAAATATTTTTATTTTATTAGTTAAACTATTTGAATACCTTTAATTTAGTGTATATATTGTGTAATATTTATGGAAAAATAATTAAAAATATAAGAATATATTGAAAAATTTAAGTGTCCCTATTATTTTTCCAGGCCTTTATTTTACATTTTATTTAAGAATTTGGCAGAGCTAGCGAAATATTTTTTTTTATTAGTTAAACTATTTGAATACCTTTAATTTAGTGTATATATTTTGTAATATTTATGGAAAAATAATTAAAAATATAAGAATATATTGAAAAATTTAAGTGTCCCTATTATTTTTCCAGGCCTTTATTTTACTTTTTTTTAAGAATTTGGCAGAGCTAGTCAAATATTTTTATTTTATTAGTTAAACTATTTGAATACCTTTAATTTAGTGTATATAATTTGTAATATTTATGGAAAAATAATTAAAAATATAAGAATATATTGAAAAATTTAAGTGTCCCTATTATTTTTCCAGGCTTTTATTTTACATTTTTTTTAAGAATTTGGCAGAGCTAGTCAAATGTTTTTATTTTATTAGTTAAACTATTTGAATACCTTTAATTTAGTGTATATATTTTGTAATATTTATGGAAAAATAATTAAAAACATAAGAATATATTGAAAAATTTAAGTGTCCCTATTATTTTTCCAGGCCTTTGTTTTACTTTTTTTTTTAAGAATTTGGCAGAGCTAGTCAAATATTTTTATTTTATTAGGTAAGCTATTTGAATTCCTTTAATTTAGTGTATATATTTTGTAACAGTTATGGAGAAATAATTAAAAGTATAAGAATATATTGAAAAATTTAAGTGTCCCTATTATTTTTCCAGGCCTTTATTTTACTTTTTTTTTTAAGAATTCGGCAGAGCTAGTCAAATATTTTTATTTTATTAGTTAAACTATTTGAATACCTTTAATTTAGTGGATATATTTTGTAATATTTATCGAAAAATAATTAAAAATATAAGAATATATTGAAAAATTTAAGTGTCCCTATTATTTTTCCAGGCCTTTATTTTACTTTTTTTTTTTAAGAATTTGGCAGAGCTAGTCAAATATTTTTATTTTATTAGTTAAACTATTTGAATACCTTTAATTTAGCGTTATATTTTGTAATATTTATGGATAAATAATTAAAAATATAAGAATATATTGAAAAATTTAAGTGTCCCTATTATTTTTCCAGGAATTTATTTTACATTTTTTTTAAGAATTTGGCAGAGCTAGTGAAATATTTTTATTTTATTATTTAACTATTTGAATACCTTTAATCTCATGTATATACTTTGTAATATTTATGGAAAAATAATTAAAAATATAAGAATATATTGAAAAATTTAAGTGTCCCTATTATTTTTCCAGGCCTTTATTTTACTTTTTTTTTAAGAATTTGGCAGAGCTAGTCAAATATTTTTATTTTATTAGTTAAACTATTTGAATACCTTTAATTTAGTGGATATATTTTGTAATATTTATGGAAAAATAATTAAAAATATAAGAATATATTGAAAAATTTAAGTGTCCCTATTATTTTTCCAGGCCTCTATTTTACTTTTTTTTAAAGAATTTGGCAGAGCTAGTCAAATATTTTTATTTTATTAGTTAAACTATTTGAATACTTTTAATTTAGTGTATATATTTTGTAATATTTATGGAAAAATAATTAAAAATATAAGAATATATTGAAAAATTTAAGTGTCCCTATTATTTTTCCAGGCCTTTATTTTACTTTTTTTTAAAGAATTTGGCAGAGCTAGTCAAATATTTTTATTTTATTAGTTAAACTATTTGAATACTTTTAATTTAGTGTATATATTTTGTAATATTTATGGAAAAATAATTAAAAATATAAGAATATATTGAAAAATTTAAGTGTCCCTATTATTTTTCCACGCCTTTATTTTACATTTTTTTTTAAGAATTTGGCAGAGCTAGTCAAATATTTTTATTTTATTAGTTAAACTATTTGAATACTTTTAATTTAGTGTATATATTTTGTAATATTTATGGAAAAATAATTAAAAATATAAGAATATATTGAAAAATTTAAGTGTCCCTATTATTTTTCCAGGCCTTTATTTTACATTTTTTTCAGAATTTGGCAGAGCTAGTCAAATATTTTTATTATATTAGTTAAACTATTTGAATACCTTTAATTTAGTGTATATATTTTGTAATATTTATGGAAAAATAATTAAAAATATAAGAATATATTGAAAAATTTAAGTGTCCCTATTATTTTTCCAGTAATTTATTTTACATTTTTTTTAAGAATTTGGCAGAACTAGTGAAATATTTTTTTTTTATTAGTTAAGCTATTTGAATACCTTTAATTTAGTGTATATATTTTGTAATATTTATGGAAAAATAATTAAAAATATAAGAATATATAGAAAAATTTAAGTGTTCCTATTAATTTTCCAGGCCTTTATTTTACATTTTTTTAAGAATTTGGCAGAGCTAGAGAAATATTTTTATTTTATTAGTTAAACTACTTGAATACCTTTAATTTAGTGTATATATTTTGTAATATTTACCGAAAAATAATTAAAAATATAAGAATATATTGAAAAATTTAAGTGTCCCTATTATTTTTCCAGGCCTTTATTTTACATTTTTTTTTAAGGATTTGGCACAGCTAGAGAATTAGTTTTTTTTGTTAGTTAAACTATTTGAATACCTTTAATTTAGTGTATATATTTTGTAATATTTATGGAAAAATAATTAAAAATATAAGAATATATTGAAAAATTTAAGTGTCCCTATTATTTTTCCAGGCCTTTATTTTACTTTTTTTTCAGAATTTGGCAGAGCTAGTCAAATATTTTTATTTTATTAGTTAAACTATTTGAATACCTTTAATTTAGTGTATATATTTTGTAATATTTATGGAAAAATAATTAAAAATATAAGAATATATTGAAAAATTTAAGTGTCCCTATTATTTTTCCAGGCCTTTATTTTACTTTTTTGTCAGAATTTGGCAGAGCTACCGAAATATTTTTTTTTTATTAGTTAAACTATTTGAATACCTTTAATTTAGTGTATATATTGTGTAATATTTATGGAAAAATAATTAAAAATATAAGAATATATTGAAAAATTTAAATGTCCCTCTTATTTTTCCAGGCCTTTATTTTACATTTTTTTAAGAATTTGGCAGAGCTAGTCAAATATTTTTATTTTATTAGTTAAACTATTTGAATACCTTTAATTTAGTGTATATATTGTGTAATATTTATGGAAAAATAATTAAAAATATAAGAATATATTGAAAAATTTAAGTGTCCCTATTATTTTTCCAGGAATTTATTTTACATTTTTTTTAAGAATTTGGCAGAGCTAGTGAAATATTTTTTTTTATTAGTTAAACTATTTGAATACCTTTAATTTAGTGTATATATTGTGTAATATTTACAGAAAAATAATTAAAAATATAAGAATATATTGAAAAATTTAAGTGTCCCTATTATTTTTCCAGGCCTTTATTTTACTTTTTTGTCAGAATTTGGCAGAGCTACCGAAATATTTTTTTTTTATTAGTTAAACTATTTGAATACCTTTAATTTAGTGTATATATTGTGTAATATTTATGGAAAAATAATTAAAAATATAAGAATATATTGAAAAATTTAAATGTCCCTCTTATTTTTCCAGGCCTTTATTTTACATTTTTTTAAGAATTTGGCAGAGCTAGTCAAATATTTTTCTTTTATTAGTTAAACTATTTGAATACCTTTAATTTAGTGTATATATTGTGTAATATTTACAGAAAAATAATTAAAAATATAAGAATATATTGAAAAATTTAAGTGTTCCTATTATTTTTCCAGGAATTTATTTTACATTTTTTTTAAGAATTTGGCAGAGCTAGTGAAATATTTTTTTTATTAGTTAAAATATTTGAATACCTTTAATTTAGTGTATATATTTTGTAATATTTATGGAAAAATAATTAAAAATATAAGAATATATAGAAAAATTTAAGTGTTCCTATTAATTTTCCAGGCCTTTATTTTACATTTTTTTAAGAATTTGGCAGAGCTAGAGAAATATTTTTATTTTATTAGTTAAACTACTTGAATACCTTTAATTTAGTGTATATATTTTGTAATATTTACCGAAAAATAATTAAAAATATAAGAATATATTGAAAAATTTAAGTGTCCCTATTATTTTTCCAGGCCTTTATTTTACATTTTTTTTTAAGGATTTGGCACAGCTAGAGAATTAGTTTTTTTTGTTAGTTAAACTATTTGAATACCTTTAATTTAGTGTATATATTTTGTAATATTTATGGAAAAATAATTAAAAATATAAGAATATATTGAAAAATTTAAGTGTCCCTATTATTTTTCCAGGCCTTTATTTTACTTTTTTTTAAGAATTTGGCAGAGCTAGTCAAATATTTTTATTTTATTAGTTAAACTATTTGAATACCTTTAATTTAGTGTATATATTTTGTAATATTTATGGCAAAATAATTAAAAATATAAGAATATATTGAAAAATTTAAGTGTCCCTATTATTTTTCCAGGCCTTTATTTTACTCTTTTTTAAGAATTTGGCAGAGCTAGTCAAATATTTTTATTTTATTAGTGAAACTATTTGAATACCTTTAATTTAGTGTATATATTTTGTAATATTTATGAAAAAATAATTAAAAATATAAAAATATATTGAAAAATTTAAGTGTCCCTATTATTTTTCCAGGCTTTTATTTAAAATTTTTTTAAGAATTTGGCAGAGGTAGTGAAATATTTTTTTTTATTAGTTAAACGATTTGAATACCTTTAATATAATATATATATTTTGTAATATTTATGGAAAAATAATTAAAAATATAAGAATATATTGAAAAATTTAAGTGTCCCTATTATTTTTCCAGGCCTTTATTTTACATTTTTTTTAAGAATTTGGCAGAGCTTATCAAATATTTTTATTTTATTAGTTAAACTATTTGAATACCTTTAATTTAGTGTATATATTTTGTAATATTTACCGAAAAATAATTAAAAATATAAGAATATATTGAAAAATTTAAGTGTCCCTATTATTTTTCCAGGCCTTTATTTTACATTTTTTTTAAGAATTTGGCAGAGCTAGTGAAATAGTTTTTTTATTAGTTAAACTATTTGAATACCTTTAATTTAGTGTATATATTTTGTAATATTTATGGAAAAATAATTAAAAATATAAGAATATATTGAAAAATTAAAGTGTCCCTATTATTTTTCCAGGCCTTTATTTTACATTTTTTTTAAGAATTTGGCAGAGCTAGCGAAATAGTTTTTTTATTAGTTAAACTATTTGAATACCTTTAATTTAGTGTATATATTTTGTAATATTTATGGAAAAATAATTACAAATATAAGAATATATTGAAAAATTTAAGTGTCCCTATTATTTTTCCTGGCTTTTATTTTACATTTTTTTAAGAATTTGGCAGAGCTAGTCAAATATTTTTATTTTATTAGTTAAACTATTTGAATACCTTTAATTTAATGTATATACTTTGCAATATTCATGGAAAAATAATTAAAAATATAAGAATATATTGAACAATTTAAGTGTCCCTATTATTTTGTCAGGCCTTTACTTTACTTTTTTTTAAGAACTTGGCAGAGCTAGTCAAATATTTTTATTTTATTAGTTAAACTATTTGAATACCTTTAATTTAATGTATATACTTTGTAATATTTATCGAAAAATAATTAAAAATATAAGAATATATTGAAAAATTTAAGTGTCCCTATTATTTTTCCAGGCCTTTATTTTATTTTTTTTAAGAATTTGGCAGAGCTAGTCAAATATTTTAATTTTATTAGTTAAACTATTTGAATACCTTTAATTTAGTGTATATATTTTGTAATATTTATGAAAAAATAATTAAAAATATAAGAATATATTGAAAAATTTAAGAGTCCCTATTATTTTTCCAGGCCTTTATTTTACATTTTTTTTTAAGAATTTGGCAGAGCTAGTGAAATAGTTTTTTTATTAGTTAAACTATTTGAATACCTTTAATTTAGTGTATATATTTTGTAATATTTATGAAAAAATAATTAAAAATATAAGAATATATTGAAAAATTTAAGTGTCCCTATTATTTTTCCAGGCCTTTATTTTACTTTTTTTTTAAGAATTTGGCAGAGCTAGAGAATTAGTTTTTTTTATTAGTTAAACTATTTGAATACCTTTAATTTAGTGTATATATTTTGTAACATTTATGGAAAAATAATTAAAAATATAAGAATATATTGAAAAATTTAAGTGTCCCTATTATTTTTCCAGGAATTTATTTTACTTCTTTTTTAAGAATTTGGCAGAGCTAGTCCAATATTTTTATTTTATTAGTTCAACTATTTGAATACCTTTAATTTAGTGTATATATTTTGTACTATTTACCGAAAAATAATTAAAAATATAAGAATATATTGAAAAATTTAAATGTCCATATTATTTTTCCAGGCCTTGATTTTACATTTTTTTTAAGAATTTGGCAGAGCTAGTAAAATAGTTTTTTTTATTAGTTAAACTATTTGAATACCTTTAATTTAGTGTATATATTTTGTAATATTTATGGAAAAATAATTAAAAATATAAGAATATATTGAAAAATTTAAGTGTCCCTATTATTTTTCCAGGCCTTTATTTTACATTTTTTTTAAGAATTTGGCAGAGCTTATCAAATATTTTTATTTTATTAGTTAAACTATTTGAATACCTTTAATTTAGTGTATATATTTTGTAATATTTACCGAAAAATAATTAAAAATATAAGAATATATTGAAAAATTTAAGTGTCCCTATTATTTTTCCAGGCCTTTATTTTACATTTTTTTTAAGAATTTGGCAGAGCTAGTGAAATAGTTTTTTTTATTAGTTAAACTATTTGAATACTTTTAATTTAGTGTATATATTTTGTAATATTTATGGAAAAATAATTAAAAATATAAGAATATATTGAAAAATTTAAGTGTCCCTATTATTTTTCCAGGCCTTTATTTTACATTTTTTTTAAGAATTTGGCAGAGCTAGCGAAATAGTTTTTTTATTAGTTAAACTATTTGAATACCTTTAATTTAGTGTATATATTTTGTAATATTTATGGAAAAATAATTAAAAATATAAGAATATATTGAAAAATTTAAGTGTCCCTATTATTTTTCCTGGCTTTTATTTTACATTTTTTTAAGAATTTGGCAGAGCTAGTCAAATATTTTTATTTTATTAGTTAAACTATTTGAATACCTTTAATTTAATGTATATACTTTGTAATATTCATGGAAAAATAATTAAAAATATAAGAATATATTGAACAATTTAAGTGTCCCTATTATTTTGTCAGGCCTTTACTTTACTTTTTTTTAAGAATTTGGCAGAGCTAGTCAAATATTTTTATTTTATTAGTTAAACTATTTGAATACCTTTAATTTAATGTATATACTTTGTAATATTTATCGAAAAATAATTAAAAATATAAGAATATATTGAAAAATTTAAGTGTCCCTATTATTTTTCCAGGCCTTTATTTTATTTTTTTTAAGAATTTGGCAGAGCTAGTCAAATATTTTAATTTTATTAGTTAAACTATTTGAATACCTTTAATTTAGTGTATATATTTTGTAATATTTATGAAAAAATAATTAAAAATATAAGAATATATTGAAAAATTTAAGAGTCCCTATTATTTTTCCAGGCCTTTATTTTACATTTTTTTTTAAGAATTTGCCAGAGCTAGTGAAATAGTTTTTTTATTAGTTAAACTATTTGAATACCTTTAATTTAGTGTATATACTTTGTAATATTCATGGAAAAATAATTAAAAATATAAGAATATATTGAACAATTTAAGTGTCCCTATTATTTTGTCAGGCCTTTACTTTACTTTTTTTTAAGAATTTGGCAGAGCTAGTCAAATATTTTTATTTTATTAGTTAAACTATTTGAATACCTTTAATTTAGTGTATATATTTTGTAACATTTATGGAAAAATAATTCAAAATATAAGAATATATTGAAAAATTTAAGTGTCCCTATTATTTTTCCAGGAATTTATTTTACTTCTTTTTTAAGAATTTGGCAGAGCTAGTCCAATATTTTTATTTTATTAGTTCAACTATTTGAATACCTTTAATTTAGTGTATATATTTTGTACTATTTACTGAAAAATAATTAAAAATATAAGAATATATTGAAAAATTTAAATGTCCATATTATTTTTCCAGGCCTTTATTTTACATTTTTTTAAGAATTTGGCAGAGCTAGTAAAATAGTTTTTTTTATTAGTTAAACTATTTGAATACCTTTAATTTAGTGTATATATTTTGTAATATTTATGGAAAAATAATTAAAAATTTTAGAATATATTGAAAAATTTAAGTGTCCCTATTATTTTTCCAGGCCTTTATTTTACATTTTTTTTAAGAATTTGGCAGAGCTAGTCAAATATTTTTATTTTATTAGTTAAACTATTTGAATACCTTTAATTTAGTGTATATATTTTGTAATATTTATGGAAAAATAATTAAAAATATAAGAATATACTGAAAAATTTAAGTGTCCCTATTATTTTTCCAGGCCTTTATTTTACTTTTTTTTTTAAGAATTTGGCAGAGCTAGTCAAATATTTTTATTTTATTAGATAACTATTTGTATAACTTTAATTTAGTGTATATATTTTGTAATATTTATGGAAAAATAATTAAAAATATAAGAATATATTGAAAAATTTAAGTGTCCATATTATTTTTCCAGGCCTTTATTTTACATTTTTTTTAAGAATTTGGCAGAGCTAGTCAAATATTTTTATTTTATTAGTTAAACTATTTGAATACCTTTAATTTAGTGTATATATTTTGTAATATTTATGGAAAAATAATTAAAAATATAAGAATATATTGAAAAATTTAAGTGTCCCTATTATTTTTCCAGGAATTTATTTTACATTTTTTTTAAGAATTTGGCAGAGCTAGTGAAATATTCTTTTTTATTAGTTAAACTATTTGAATACCTTTAATTTAGTGTATATATTTTGTAATATTTATGGAAAAATAATTAAAAATATAAGAATATATTGAAAAACTTAAGTGACCCTATTATTTTTCCAGGCCTTTATTTTACTTTTTTTTCAGAATTTGGCAGAGCTAGTCAAATATTTTTATTTTATTAGTTAAACTATTTGAATACCTTTAATTTAGTTTATATATTTTGTAATATTTACCGAAAAATAATTAAAAATATAAGAATATATTGAAAAATTTAAGTGTCCCTATTATTTTTCCAGGCCTTTATTTTACTTTTTTTTTCAGAATTTGGCAGAGCTAGTCAAATATTTTTATTTTATTAGTTAAACTATTTGAATACCTTTAATTTAGTGTATATATTTTGTAATATTTATGGAAAAATAATTAAAAATATAAGAATATATTGAAAAATTTAAGTGTCCCTATTATTTTTCCAGGCCTTTATTTTACATTTTTTTTAAGAATTTGGCAGAGCTAGTGAAATAGTTTTTTTTTATTAGTTAAACTATTTGAATACCTTTAATTTAGTGTATATATGTTGTAATATTTATGGAAAAATAATTAAAAATATAAGAATATATTGAAAAATTTAAGTGTCCCTATTATTTTTCCAGGCCTTTATTTTACTTTTTTTTCAGAATTTGGCAGAGCTAGTCAAATATTTTTATTTTATTAGTTAAACTATTTGAATACCTTTAATTTAGTGTATATATTTTGTAATATTTATGGAAAAATAATTAAAAATATAAGAATATATTGAAAAATTTAAGTGTCCCTATTATTTTTCCAGGCCTTTATTTTACTTTTTTGTCAGAATTTGGCAGAGCTACCGAAATATTTTTTTTTTATTAGTTAAACTATTTGAATACCTTTAATTTAGTGTATATATTGTGTAATATTTATGGAAAAATAATTAAAAATATAAGAATATATTGAAAAATTTAAATGTCCCTCTTATTTTTCCAGGCCTTTATTTTACATTTTTTTAAGAATTTGGCAGAGCTAGTCAAATATTTTTATTTTATTAGTTAAACTATTTGAATACCTTTAATTTAGTGTATATATTGTGTAATATTTATGGAAAAATAATTAAAAATATAAGAATATATTGAAAAATTTAAGTGTCCCTATTATTTTTCCAGGAATTTATTTTACATTTTTTTTAAGAATTTGGCAGAGCTAGTGAAATATTTTTTTTTATTAGTTAAACTATTTGAATACCTTTAATTTAGTGTATATATTGTGTAATATTTACAGAAAAATAATTAAAAATATAAGAATATATTGAAAAATTTAAGTGTCCCTATTATTTTTCCAGGCCTTTATTTTACTTTTTTGTCAGAATTTGGCAGAGCTACCGAAATATTTTTTTTTTATTAGTTAAACTATTTGAATACCTTTAATTTAGTGTATATATTGTGTAATATTTATGGAAAAATAATTAAAAATATAAGAATATATTGAAAAATTTAAATGTCCCTCTTATTTTTCCAGGCCTTTATTTTACATTTTTTTAAGAATTTGGCAGAGCTAGTCAAATATTTTTCTTTTATTAGTTAAACTATTTGAATACCTTTAATTTAGTGTATATATTGTGTAATATTTACAGAAAAATAATTAAAAATATAAGAATATATTGAAAAATTTAAGTGTTCCTATTATTTTTCCAGGAATTTATTTTACATTTTTTTTAAGAATTTGGCAGAGCTAGTGAAATATTTTTTTTATTAGTTAAAATATTTGAATACCTTTAATTTAGTGTATATATTTTGTAATATTTATGGAAAAATAATTAAAAATATAAGAATATATTGAAAAATTTAAGTGTCCCTATTATTTTTCCAGGCCTTTATTTTACATTTTTTTTAAGAATTTTGCAGAGCTAGTCAAATATTTTTATTTTATTAGTTAAACTATTTGAATACCTTTAATTTAGTGTATATATTTTGTAATATTTATCGAAAAATAATTAAAAATATAAGAATATATTGGAAAATTTAAGTGTCCCTATTATTTTTCAAGTAATTTATTTTACATTTTTTTTAAGAATTTGGCAGAGCTAGTGAAATATTTTTTTTTATTAGTTAAACTATTTGAATACCTTTAATTTCATGTATATACTTTGTAATATTTATGGAAAAATAATTAAAAATATAAGAATATATTGAAAAATTTAAGTGTCCCTATTATTTTTCCAGGCCTTTATTCTACTTTTTTTTTAAGAATTTGGCAGAGCTAGTCAAATATTTTTATTTTATTAGTTAAACTATTTGAATACCTTTAATTTAGTGTATATATTTTGTAATATTTATGGAAAAATAATTAAAAATATAAGAATATATTGGAAAATTTAAGTGTCCCTATTATTTTTCAAGTAATTTATTTTACATTTTTTTTAAGAATTTGGCAGAGCTAGTGAAATATTTTTTTTTATTAGTTAAACTATTTGAATACCTTTAATTTCATGTATATACTTTGTAATATTTATGGAAAAATAATTAAAAATATAAGAATATATTGAAAAATTTAAGTGTCCCTATTATTTTTCCAGGCCTTTATTCTACTTTTTTTTTAAGAATTTGGCAGAGCTAGTCAAATATTTTTATTTTATTAGTTAAACTATTTGAATACCTTTAATTTAGTGTATATATTTTGTAATATTTATGGAAAAATAATTAAAAATATAAGAATATATTGAAAAATTTAAGTGTCCCTATTATTTTTCCAGGCCTTTATTTTACATTTTTTTTAAGAATTTGGCAGAGCTAGTGAAATATTTTTTTTTATTAGTTAAACTATTTGAATACCTTTAATTTAGTGTATATATTTTGTAATATTTATGGAAAAATAAATAAAAATATAAGAATATATTGAAAAATTTAAGTGTCCCTATTATTTTTCCAGGCCTTTATTTTAAAATTTTTTTGAGAATTTGGCAGAGCTAGTCAAATATTTTTATTTTATTAGTTAAACTATTTGAATACCTTTAATTTAGTGTATATATTTTGTAATATTTATGGAAAAATAATTAAAAATATAAGAATATATTGAAAAATTTAAGTGTCCCTATTATTTTTCCAAGAATTTATTTTACATTTTTTTTAAGAATTTGGCAGAGCTAGTGAAATAGTTTTTTTTATTAGTTAAACTATTTGTATACCTTTAATTTAGTGTATATATTTTGTAATATTTATGGAAAAATAAATAAAAATATAAGAATATATTGAAAAATTTAAGTGTCCCTATTATTTTTCCAGGAATTTATTTTACATTTTTTTTAAGAATTTGGCAGAGCTAGCGAAATATTTTTTTTTTAGTTAAACTATTTGAATACCTTTAATTTAGTGTATATATTTTGTAATATTTATGGAAAAATAATTAAAAATATAAGAATATATTGAAAAATTTAAGTGTCCCTATTATTTTTCCAGGCCTTTATTTTACTTTTTTTTTTAAGAATTTGGCAAAGCTAGTGAAATATTTTTTTTTATTAGTTAAACTATTTGAATACCTTTAATTTAGTGTATATATTTTGTAATATTTATGGAAAAATAATTAAAAATATAAGAATATATTGAAAAATTTAAGTGTCCCTATTATTTTTCCAGGCCTTTATTTTACATTTTTTTAAGAATTTGGCAGAGCTAGAGAAATAGTTTTTTTTATTAGTTAAGCTATTTGAATACCTTTAATTTAGTGTATATATTTTGTAATTTTTATGGAAAAATAATTAAAAATATAAGAATATATTGAAAAATTTAAGTGTCCCTATTATTTTTCCAGGAATTTATTTTACATTTTTTTAAAGAATTTAACAGAGCTAGTCAAATATTTTTATTTTATTAGTTAAACTATTTGAATACCTTTAATTTAGTGCATATATTTTGTAATATTTATGGAAAAATAATTAAAAATATAAGAATATATTGAAAAATTTAAGTGTCCCTTTTATTTTTCCAGGCCTTTATTTTACATTTTTTTTAAGAATTTGGCAGAGCTAGAGAAATAGTTTTTTTTATTAGTTAAACTATTTGAATACCTTTAATTTAGTGTATATATTTTGTAATATTTATGGAAAAATAATTAAAAATATAAGAATATATTGAAAAATTTAAGTGTCCCTATTATTTTTCCAGGCCTTTATTTTACATTTTTTTAAGAATTTGGCAGAGCTAGAGAAATAGTTTTTTTTATTAGTTAAACTATTTGAATACCTTTAATTTAGTGTATATATTTTGTAATATTTATGGAAAAATAATTAAAAATATAAGAATATATTGAAAAATTTAAGTGTCCCTACTAATTTTCACGGCCTTTATTTTACATTTTTTTTTAAGAATTTGACAGAGCTAGAGAAATAGTTTTTTTTTATTAGTTAAACTATTTGAATACCTTTAATTTAGTGTATATATTTTGTAATATTTGTGGAAAAATAATTAAAAATATAAGAATATATTGAAAAATTTAAGTGTCCCTATTAATTTTCCAGGCCTTTATTTTACATTTTTTTTAAGAATTTGGCAGAGCTAGTCAAATATTTTTATTATATTAGTTAAACTATTTAAATACCTTTAATTTAGTGTATATATTGTGTAATATTTATGGAAAAATAATTAAAAATATAAGAATATATTGAAAAATTTAAGTGTCCCTATTATTTTTCCAGGCCTTTATTTTACATTTTTTTTAAGAATTTTGCAGAGCTAGTGAAATATTTTTTTTTATTAGTTAAACTATTTGAATACCTTTAATTTAATAGTGTATATATTTTGTAATATTTATGGAAAAATAATTAAAAATATAAGAATATATTGAAAAATTTAAGTGTCCCTATTATTTTTCCAAGAATTTATTTTACATTTTTTTTAAGAATTTGGCAGAGCTAGTGAAATAGTTTTTTTTATTAGTTAAACTATTTGTATACCTTTAATTTAGTGTATATATTTTGTAATATTTATCGAAAAATAATTAAAAAATAAGAATATATTGATAAATTTAAGTGTCCCTATTATTTTTCCAGGCCTTTATTTTATTTTTTTTTTAAGAATTTGGCAGAGCTAGTGAAATATTTTTTTTTATTAGTTAAACTATTTGAATACCTTTAATTTAGTGTATATATTTTGTAATATTTATGGAAAAATAATTAAAAATATAAGAATATATTGAAAAATTTAAGTGTCCCTATTATTTTTCCAGGCCTTTATTTTACATTTTTTTTAAGAATTTGGCAGAGCTAGAGAAATAGTTTTTTTTATTAGTTAAACTATTTGAATACCTTTAATTTAGTGTATATATTTTGTAATTTTTATGGAAAAATAATTAAAAATATAAGAATATATTGAAAAATTTAAGTGTCCCTATTATTTTTCCAGGAATTTATTTTACATTTTTTTTTAAGAATTTGGCAGAGCTAGAGAAATAGTTTTTTTTATTAGTTAAACTATTTGAATACCTTTAATTTAGTGTATATATTTTGTAATATTTATGGAAAAATAATTAAAAATATAAGAATATATTGAAAAATTTAAGTGTCCCTATTATTTTTCCAGGCCTTTATTTTACATTTTTTTAAGAATTTGGCAGAGCTAGAGAAATAGTTTTTTTTATTAGTTAAACTATTTGAATACCTTTAATTTAGTGTATATATTTTGTAATATTTATGGAAAAATAATTAAAAATATAAGAATATATTGAAAAATTTAAGTGTCCCTACTAATTTTCACGGCCTTTATTTTACATTTTTTTTTAAGAATTTGACAGAGCTAGAGAAATAGTTTTTTTTTATTAGTTAAACTATTTGAATACCTTTAATTTAGTGTATATATTTTGTAATATTTGTGGAAAAATAATTAAAAATATAAGAATATATTGAAAAATTTAAGTGTCCCTATTAATTTTCCAGGCCTTTATTTTACATTTTTTTTAAGAATTTGGCAGAGCTAGTCAAATATTTTTATTATATTAGTTAAACTATTTAAATACCTTTAATTTAGTGTATATATTGTGTAATATTTATGGAAAAATAATTAAAAATATAAGAATATATTGAAAAATTTAAGTGTCCCTATTATTTTTCCAGGCCTTTATTTTACATTTTTTTTAAGAATTTTGCAGAGCTAGTGAAATATTTTTTTTTATTAGTTAAACTATTTGAATACCTTTAATTTAATAGTGTATATATTTTGTAATATTTATGGAAAAATAATTAAAAATATAAGAATATATTGAAAAATTTAAGTGTCCCTATTATTTTTCTAAGAATTTATTTTACATTTTTTTTAAGAATTTGGCAGAGCTAGTGAAATAGTTTTTTTTATTAGTTAAACTATTTGTATACCTTTAATTTAGTGTATATATTTTGTAATATTTATCGAAAAATAATTAAAAAATAAGAATATATTGATAAATTTAAGTGTCCCTATTATTTTTCCAGGCCTTTATTTTATTTTTTTTTTAAGAATTTGGCAGAGCTAGTGAAATATTTTTTTTTATTAGTTAAACTATTTGAATACCTTTAATTTAGTGTATATATTTTGTAATATTTATGGAAAAATAATTAAAAATATAAGAATATATTGAAAAATTTAAGTGTCCCTATTATTTTTCCAGGCCTTTATTTTACATTTTTTTTAAGAATTTGGCAGAGCTAGAGAAATAGTTTTTTTTATTAGTTAAACTATTTGAATACCTTTAATTTAGTGTATATATTTTGTAATTTTTATGGAAAAATAATTAAAAATATAAGAATATATTGAAAAATTTAAGTGTCCCTATTATTTTTCCAGGAATTTATTTTACATTTTTTTAAAGAATTTGGCAGAGCTAGTCAAATATTTTTATTTTATTAGTTAAACTATTTGAATACCTTTAATTTAGTGTATATATTTTGTAATATTTATGGAAAAATAATTAAAAATATAAGAATATATTGAAAAATTTAAGTGTCCCTATTATTTTTCCAGGCCTTTATTTTACATTTTTTTTAAGAATTTGGCAGGGCTAGAGAAATAGATTTTTTTATTAGTTAAATTATTTGAATACCTTTAATTTAGTGTATATATTTTGTAATATTTATGGAAAAATAATTAAAAATATAAGAATATATTGAAAAATTTAAGTGTCCCTATTAATTTTCCAGGCCTTTATTTTACATTTTTTTAAGAATTTGGCAGAGCTAGAGAAATAGTTTTTTTTATTAGTTAAACTATTTGAATACCTTTAATTTAGTGTATATATTTTGTAATATTTATCGAAAAATAATTAAAAATATAAGAATATATTGGAAAATTTAAGTGTCCCTACTAATTTTCACGGCCTTTATTTTACATTTTTTTTTTAAGAATTTGACAGAGCTAGAGAAATAGTTTTTTTTTATTAGTTAAACTATTTGAATACCTTTAATTTAGTGTATATATTTTGTAATATTTGTGGAAAAATAATTAAAAATATAAGAATATGGAAAAATTTAAGTGTCCCTATTAATTTTCCAGGCCTTTATTTTACATTTTTTTTAAGAATTTGGCAGAGCTAGTCAAATATTTTTATTATATTAGTTAAACTATTTAAATACCTTTAATTTAGTGTATATATTGTGTAATATTTATGGAAAAATAATTAAAAATATAAGAATATATTGAAAAATTTAAGTGTCCCTATTATTTTTCCAGGCCTTTATTTTACTTTTTTTTTAAGAATTTGGCAGAGCTAGTCAAATATTTTTATTTTATTAGTTAACCTATTTGAATACCTTTAATTTAGTGTATATATTTTGTAATATTTATGGAAAAATAATTAAAAATATAAGAATATATTGAAAAATTTAAGTGTCCCTATTATTTTTCCAGGCCTTTATTTTACATTTTTTTTAAGAATTTGGCAGAGCTAGTCAAATATTTTTATTTTATTAGTTAAACTATTTGAATACCTTTAATTTAGTGTATATATTTTGTAATATTTATTGAAAAATAATTAAAAATATAAGAATATATTGGAAAATTTAAGTGTCCCTATTATTTTTCCAGGAATTTGTTTTACATTTTTTTTAAGAATTTGGCAGAGCTAGCGAAATATTTTTTTTTATTAGTTAAACTATTTGAATACCTTTAATTTAGTGTATATATTGTGTAATGTTTAAGGAAAAATAATTAAAAATATAAGAATATATTGAAAAATTTAAGTGTCTCTATTATTTTTCCAGGCCTTTATTTTACTTTTTTTTTAAGAATTTGGCAGAGCTAGTCAAATATTTTTATTTTATTAGTTAAACTATTTGAATACCTTTAATTTAGTGTATATATTTTGTAATATTTATGGAAAAATAATTAAAAATATAAGAATATATTGAAAAATTTAAGTGTCCCTATTATTTTTCCAGGCCTTTATTTTACATTTTTTTTTTAAGAATTTGGCAGAGCTAGCGAAATATTTTTTTTATTAGTTAAACTATTTGAATACCTTTAATTTAGTGTATATATTGTGTAATATTTATGGAAAAATAATTAAAAATATAAGAATATATTGAAAAATTTAAGTGTCCCTATTATTATTCCAGGCCTTTATTTTACTTTTTTTTAAGAATTTGGCAGAGCTAGTCAAATATTTTTATTTTATTAGTTAACCTATTTGAATACCTTTAATTTAGTGTATATATTTTGTAATATTTATGGAAAAATAATTAAAAATATAAGAATATATTGAAAAATTTAAGTGTCCCTATTATTTTTCCAGGCCTTTATTTTACATTTTTTTTAAGAATTTGGCAGAGCTAGCGAAATATTTTTTTTTATTAGTTAAACTATTTGAATACCTTTAATTTAGTGTATATATTGTGTAATATTTATCGAAAAATAATTAAAAATATTTAAATATATTGAAAAATTTAAGTGTCCCTATTATTTTTCCAGGCCTTTATTTTACTTTTTTTTTTAAATTTGGCAGAGCTAGTCAAATATTTTTATTTTATTAGTTCAACTATTTGAATACCTTTAATTTGGTGTATATATTTTGTAATATTTATGGAAAAATAATTAAAAATATAAGAATATATTGAAAAATTTAAGTGTCCCTATTATTTTTCCAGGCCTTTATTTTACATTTTTTTAAGAATTTGGCAGCGCTAGTCAAATATTTTTATTATATTAGTTAAACTATTTGAATACCTTTAATTTAGTGTATATATTTTGTAATATTTATCGAAAAATAATTAAAAATATAAGAATATATTGAAAAATTTAAGTGTCCCTATTATTTTTCCAGGAATTTATTTCAAATTTTTTTTAAGAATTTGGCAGAGCTAGTCAAATATTTTATTTTATTAGTTAAGCTATTTGAATACCTTTAATTTAGTGTATATATTTTGTAATATTTATGGAAAAATAATTAAAAATATAAGAATATATTGAAAAATTTAAGTGTCCCTATTATTTTTCCAGGCCTTTATTTTACATTTTTTTAAGAATTTGGCAGAGCTGGTCAAATATTTTTATTATATTAGTTAAACTATTTGAATACCTTTAATTTAGTGTATATATTTTGTAATATTTATGGAAAAATAATTAAAAATATAAGAATATATTGAAAAATTTAAGTGTCCCTATTATTTTTCCAGGCCTTTATTTTAAATTTTTTTTAAGAATTTGGCAGAGCTAGTCAAATATTTTATTTTATTAGTTAAGCTATTTGAATACCTTTAATTTAGTGTATATATTTTGTAATATTTATGGAAAAATAATTAAAAATATAAGAATATATTGAAAAATTTAAGTGTCCCTATTATTTTTCCAAGAATTTATTTTAAATTTTTTTTAAGAATTTGGCAGAGCTAGTGAAATAGTTTTTTTTATTAGTTAAACTATTTGTATACCTTTAATTTAGTGTATATATTTTGTAATATTTATCGAAAAATAATTAAAAAATAAGAATATATTGATAAATTTAAGTGTCCCTATTATTTTTCCAGGCCTTTATTTTACATTTTTTTAAGAATTTGGCAGAGCTAGTGAAATATTTTTTTTTATTAGTTAAACTATTTCAATACCTTTAATTTAGTGTATATATTTTGTAATATTTATGGAAAAATAATTAAAAATATAAGAATATATTGAAAAATTTAAATGTCCCTATTATTTTTCCAGGCCTTTATTTTACATTTTTTTTTAAGAATTTGGCAAAGCTAGTGAAATATTTTTTTTTATTAGTTAAACTATTTGAATACCTTTAATTTAGTGTATATATTTTGTAATATTTATGGAAAAATAATTAAAAATATAAGAATATATTGAAAAATTTAAGTGTCCCTATTATTTTTCCAGGCCTTTATTTTACTTTTTTTTTTAAGAATTTGGCAAAGCTAGTGAAATATTTTTTTTTATTAGTTAAACTATTTGAATACCTTTAATATAGTGTATATATTTTGTAATATTTATGGAAAAATTATTAAAAATATAAGAATATATTGAAAAATTTAAGTGTCCCTATTATTTTTCCAGGCCTTTATTTTACATTTTTTTTAAGAATTTGGCAGAGCTAGAGAAATAGTTTTTTTTTATTAGTTAAACTATTTGAATACCTTTAATTTAGTGTATATATTTTGTAATTTTTATGGAAAAATAATTAAAAATATAAGAATATATTGAAAAATTTAAGTGTCCCTATTATTTTTCCAGGCCTTTATTTTACATTTTTTTTTAAGAATTTGGCAGAGCTAGTGAAATATTTTTTTTTATTAGTTAAACTATTTGAATACCTTTAATTTAGTGTATATATTTTGTAATATTTATGGAAAAATAATTAAAAATATAAGAATATATTGAAAAATTTAAGTGTCCCTATTATTTTTCCAGGCCTTTATTTTACATTTTTTTTAAGAATTTGGCAGAGCTAGAGAAATAGTTTTTTTTATTAGTTTAACTATTTGAATACCTTTAATTTAGTGTATATATTGTGTAATGTTTAAGGAAAAATAATTAAAAATATAAGAATATATTGAAAAATTTAAGTGTCCCTATTATTTTTCCAGGCCTTTATTTTAAATTTTTTTTTAAGAATTTGGCAGAGCTAGAGAAATAGTTTTTTTTTATTAGTTAAACTATTTGAATACCTTTAATTTAGTGTATATATTGTGTAATGTTTAAGGAAAAATAATTAAAAATATAAGAATATATTGATAAATTTAAGTGTCCCTATTATTTTTCCAGGAATTTATTTTACATTTTTTTAAAGAATTTGGCAGAGCTAGTCAAATATTTTTATTTTATTAGTTAAACTATTTGAATACCTTTAATTTAGTGTATATATTTTGTAATATTTATGGAAAAATAATTAAAAATATAAGAATATATTGAAAAATTTAAGTGTCCCTATTATTTTTCCAGGCCTTTATTTTACATTTTTTTTAAGAATTTGGCAGAGCTAGAGAAATAGTTTTTTTTTATTAGTTAAACTATTTGAATACCTTTAATTTAGTGTATATATTTTGTAATATTTATGGAAAAATAATTAAAAATATAAGAATATATTGAAAAATTTAAGTGTCCCTATTATTTTTCCAGGCCTTTATTTTACATTTTTTTTTAAGAATTTGGCAGAGCTAGTGAAATATTTTTTTTTATTAGTTAAACTATTTGAATACCTTTAATTTAGTGTATATATTTTGTAATATTTATGGAAAAATAATTAAAAATATAAGAATATATTGAAAAATTTAAGTGTCCCTATTATTTTTCCAGGCCTTTATTTTACATTTTTTTTAAGAATTTGGCAGAGCTAGAGAAATAGTTTTTTTTATTAGTTTAACTATTTGAATACCTTTAATTTAGTGTATATATTGTGTAATGTTTAAGGAAAAATAATTAAAAATATAAGAATATATTGAAAAATTTAAGTGTCCCTATTATTTTTCCAGGCCTTTATTTTACTTTTTTTTTTAATAATTTGGCAGAGCTAGTCAAATATTTTTATTTTATTAGTTAAACTCTTTGAATACCTTTAATTTAGTGTGTATATTTTGTAATATTTATGGAAAAATAATTAAAAATATAAGAATATGTTGAAAAATTTAAGTGTCCCTATTATTATTCCAGGCCTTTATTTTACTTTTTTTTAAGAATTTGGCAGAGCTACTGAAATATTTTTATTTTATTAGTTAAACTATTTGAATACCTTTAATTTAGTGTGTATATTTTGTAATATTTATGGAAAAATAATTAAAAATATAAGAATATATTGAAAAATTTAAGTGTCCCTATTATTTTTCCAGGCCTTTATTTTACATTTTTTTTAAGAATTTGACAGAGCTAGAGAAATAGTTTTTTTTTATTAGTTAAACTATTTGAATACCTTTAATTTAGTGTATATATTTTGTAATATTTATGGAAAAATAATTAAAAATATAAGAATATATTGAAAAATTTAAGTGTCCCTATTAATTTTCCAGGACTTTATTTTACATTTTTTTTAAGAATTTGGCAGAGCTAGTCAAATATTTTTATTTTATTAGTTAAACTATTTGAATACCTTTAATTTAGTGTATATATTTTGTAATATTTATCGAAAAATAATTAAAAATATAAGAATATATTTGTAGCATCAGGGACAAGACGGACAAGAAGTGGACAACCTTACTAACAGACAGAACATAGTAGACTTAGACACTTTGACAATAATAACGATTAACAAAATACCAATGACTGACGACTAAACATAGTAGGCTTGGACAAAAATAACGAAATAATAAAACTAACGAATAAACATAAAATATATTTTTGGTTGACGAGAGGATTAGTCTTTAAACTGACGTGAAAGAAGAAACAATAATTCTAAATAAAAACATCATTAAATGTAACACTAGTATTAAATATTTTAAATAATAATAATTTTTTAAATATTAATGTAAAATTTTTATTAAAATAAATAAAATGGTTAACTAAAACCTACATATTGGAAAATTTAAGTGTCCCTATTATTTTTCCAGGAATTTATTTTACATTTTTTTTAAGAATTTGGCAGAGCTAGTGAAATATTTTTATTATATTAGTTAAACTATTTAAATACCTTTAATTTAGTGTATATATTTTGTAATATTTATTGAAAAATAATTAAAAATATAAGAATATATTGGAAAATTTAAGTGTCCCTATTATTTTTCCAGGCCTTTATTTTACATTTTTTTTTAAGAATTTGGCAGAGCTAGTGAAATATTTTTTTTTATTAGTTAAACTATTTGAATACCTTTAATTTAGTGTATATATTTTGTAATATTTATGGAAAAATAATTAAAAATATAAGAATATATTGAAAAATTTAAGTGTCCCTATTATTTTTCCAGGCCTTTATTTTACATTTTTTTTAAGAATTTGGCAGAGCTAGAGAAATAGTTTTTTTTATTAGTTTAACTATTTGAATACCTTTAATTTAGTGTATATATTGTGTAATGTTTAAGGAAAAATAATTAAAAATATAAGAATATATTGAAAAATTTAAGTGTCCCTATTATTTTTCCAGGCCTTTATTTTACATTTTTTTTTAAGAATTTGGCAGAGCTAGAGAAATAGTTTTTTTTTATTAGTTAAACTATTTGAATACCTTTAATTTAGTGTATATATTGTGTAATGTTTAAGGAAAAATAATTAAAAATATAAGAATATATTGATAAATTTAAGTGTCCCTATTATTTTTCCAGGAATTTATTTTACATTTTTTTAAAGAATTTGGCAGAGCTAGTCAAATATTTTTATTTTATTAGTTAAACTATTTGAATACCTTTAATTTAGTGTATATATTTTGTAATATTTATGGAAAAATAATTAAAAATATAAGAATATATTGAAAAATTTAAGTGTCCCTATTATTTTTCCAGGCCTTTATTTTACATTTTTTTTAAGAATTTGGCAGAGCTAGAGAAATAGTTTTTTTTTATTAGTTAAACTATTTGAATACCTTTAATTTAGTGTATATATTTTGTAATATTTATGGAAAAATAATTAAAAATATAAGAATATATTGAAAAATTTAAGTGTCCCTATTATTTTTCCAGGCCTTTATTTTACATTTTTTTTAAGAATTTGGCAGAGCTAGTCAAATATTTTTATTTTATTAGTTAAACTGTTTGAATACCTTTAATTTAGTGTATATACTTTGTAATATTTATCGAAAAATAATTAAAAATATAAGAATATATTGAAAAATTTAAGTGTCCCTATTATTTTTCCAGGCCTTTGTTTTACTTTTTTTTAAGAATTTGGCAGAGCTAGTCAAATATTTTTTTTTATTAGTTAAACTATTTGAATACCTTTAATTTAGTGTATATATTTTGTAATATTTATGGAAAAATAATTAAAAATATAAGAATATATTGAAAAATTTAAGTGTCCCTATTATTTTTCCAGGCCTTTATTTTACATTTTTTTTTAAGAATTTGGCAGAGCTAGTGAAATATATTTTTTTTTATTAGTTAAACTATTTGAATACCTTTAATTTAGTGTATATATTTTGTAATATTTATGGAAAAATAATTAAAAATATAAGAATATATTGAAAAATTTAAGTGTCCCTATTATTTTTCCAGGCCTTTATTTTACATTTTTTTTAAGAATTTGGCAGAGCTAGAGAAATAGTTTTTTTTATTAGTTTAACTATTTGAATACCTTTAATTTAGTGTATATATTGTGTAATGTTTAAGGAAAAATAATTAAAAATATAAGAATATATTGAAAAATTTAAGTGTCCCTATTATTTTTCCAGGCCTTTATTTTACATTTTTTTTTAAGAATTTGGCAGAGCTAGAGAAATAGTTTTTTTTTATTAGTTAAACTATTTGAATACCTTTAATTTAGTGTATATATTGTGTAATGTTTAAGGAAAAATAATTAAAAATATAAGAATATATTGATAAATTTAAGTGTCCCTAATATTTTTCCAGGAATTTATTTTACATTTTTTTAAAGAATTTGGCAGAGCTAGTCAAATATTTTTATTTTATTAGTTAAACTATTTGAATACCTTTAATTTAGTGTATATATTTTGTAATATTTATGGAAAAATAATTAAAAATATAAGAATATATTGAAAAATTTAAGTGTCCCTATTATTTTTCCAGGCCTTTATTTTACATTTTTTTTAAGAATTTGGCAGAGCTAGAGAAATAGTTTTTTTTTATTAGTTAAACTATTTGAATACCTTTAATTTAGTGTATATATTTTGTAATATTTATGGAAAAATAATTAAAAATATAAGAATATATTGAAAAATTTAAGTGTCCCTATTATTTTTCCAGGCCTTTATTTTACATTTTTTTTTAAGAATTTGGCAGAGCTAGTGAAATATTTTTTTTTATTAGTTAAACTATTTGAATATCTTTAATTTAGTGTATATATTTTGTAATATTTATGGAAAAATAATTAAAAATATAAGAATATATTGAAAAATTTAAGTGTCCCTATTATTTTTCCAGGCCTTTATTTTACATTTTTTTTAAGAATTTGGCAGAGCTAGAGAAATAGTTTTTTTTATTAGTTTAACTATTTGAATACCTTTAATTTAGTGTATATATTGTGTAATGTTTAAGGAAAAATAATTAAAAATATAAGAATATATTGAAAAATTTAAGTGTCCCTATTATTTTTCCAGGCCTTTATTTTACTTTTTTTTTTAAGAATTTGGCAGAGCTAGTCAAATATTTTTATTTTATTAGTTAAACTATTTGAATACCTTTAATTTAGTGTGTATATTTTGTAATATTTATGGAAAAATAATTAAAAATATAAGAATATGTTGAAAAATTTAAGTGTCCCTATTATTATTCCAGGCCTTTATTTTACTTTTTTTTAAGAATTTGGCAGAGCTACTGAAATATTTTTATTTTATTATATAAACTATTTGAATACCTTTAATTTAGTGTGTATATTTTGTAATATTTATGGAAAAATAATTAAAAATATAAGAATATATTGAAAAATTTAAGTGTCCCTATTATTTTTCCAGGCCTTTATTTTACATTTTTTTTAAGAATTTGACAGAGCTAGAGAAATAGTTTTTTTTTATTAGTTAAACTATTTGAATACCTTTAATTTAGTGTATATATTTTGTAATATTTATGGAAAAATAATTAAAAATATAAGAATATATTGAAAAATTTAAGTGTCCCTATTAATTTTCCAGGACTTTATTTTACATTTTTTTTAAGAATTTGGCAGAGCTAGTCAAATATTTTTATTTTATTAGTTAAACTATTTGAATACCTTTAATTTAGTGTATATATTTTGTAATATTTATCGAAAAATAATTAAAAATATAAGAATATATTGGAAAATTTAAGTGTCCCTATTATTTTTCCAGGAATTTATTTTACATTTTTTTTAAGAATTTGGCAGAGCTAGTGAAATATTTTTATTATATTAGTTAAACTATTTAAATACCTTTAATTTAGTGTATATATTTTGTAATATTTATGGAAAAATAATTAAAAATATAAGAATATATTGAAAAATTTAAGTGTCCCTATTATTTTTCCAGGCCTTTATTTTACATTTTTTTTAAGAATTTGGCAGAGCTAGAGAAATAGTTTTTTTTTATTAGTTAAACTATTTGAATACCTTTAATTTAGTGTATATATTTTGTAATATTTATGGAAAAATAATTAAAAATATAAGAATATATTGAAAAATTTAAGTGTCCCTATTATTTTTCCAGGCCTTTATTTTACATTTTTTTTTAAGAATTTGGCAGAGCTAGTGAAATATTTTTTTTTATTAGTTAAACTATTTGAATACCTTTAATTTAGTGTATATATTTTGTAATATTTATGGAAAAATAATTAAAAATATAAGAATATATTGAAAAATTTAAGTGTCCCTATTATTTTTCCAGGCCTTTATTTTACATTTTTTTTAAGAATTTGGCAGAGCTAGTGAAATATATTTTTTTTTATTAGTTAAACTATTTGAATACCTTTAATTTAGTGTATATATTTTGTAATATTTATGGAAAAATAATTAAAAATATAAGAATATATTGAAAAATTTAAGTGTCCCTATTATTTTTCCAGGCCTTTATTTTACATTTTTTTTAAGAATTTGGCAGAGCTAGAGAAATAGTTTTTTTTATTAGTTTAACTATTTGAATACCTTTAATTTAGTGTATATATTGTGTAATGTTTAAGGAAAAATAATTAAAAATATAAGAATATATTGAAAAATTTAAGTGTCCCTATTATTTTTCCAGGCCTTTATTTTACATTTTTTTTTAAGAATTTGGCAGAGCTAGAGAAATAGTTTTTTTTTATTAGTTAAACTATTTGAATACCTTTAATTTAGTGTATATATTGTGTAATGTTTAAGGAAAAATAATTAAAAATATAAGAATATATTGATAAATTTAAGTGTCCCTATTATTTTTCCAGGAATTTATTTTACATTTTTTTAAAGAATTTGGCAGAGCTAGTCAAATATTTTTATTTTATTAGTTAAACTATTTGAATACCTTTAATTTAGTGTATATATTTTGTAATATTTATGGAAAAATAATTAAAAATATAAGAATATATTGAAAAATTTAAGTGTCCCTATTATTTTTCCAGGCCTTTATTTTACATTTTTTTTAAGAATTTGGCAGAGCTAGAGAAATAGTTTTTTTTTATTAGTTAAACTATTTGAATACCTTTAATTTAGTGTATATATTTTGTAATATTTATGGAAAAATAATTAAAAATATAAGAATATATTGAAAAATTTAAGTGTCCCTATTATTTTTCCAGGCCTTTATTTTACATTTTTTTTTAAGAATTTGGCAGAGCTAGTGAAATATTTTTTTTTATTAGTTAAACTATTTGAATACCTTTAATTTAGTGTATATATTTTGTAATATTTATGGAAAAATAATTAAAAATATAAGAATATATTGAAAAATTTAAGTGTCCCTATTATTTTTCCAGGCCTTTATTTTACATTTTTTTTAAGAATTTGGCAGAGCTAGAGAAATAGTTTTTTTTATTAGTTTAACTATTTGAATACCTTTAATTTAGTGTATATATTGTGTAATGTTTAAGGAAAAATAATTAAAAATATAAGAATATATTGAAAAATTTAAGTGTCCCTATTATTTTTCCAGGCCTTTATTTTACTTTTTTTTTTAAGAATTTGGCAGAGCTAGTCAAATATTTTTATTTTATTAGTTAAACTATTTGAATACCTTTAATTTAGTGTGTATATTTTGTAATATTTATGGAAAAATAATTAAAAATATAAGAATATGTTGAAAAATTTAAGTGTCCCTATTATTATTCCAGGCCTTTATTTTACTTTTTTTTAAGAATTTGGCAGAGCTAGTCAAATATTTTTATTTTATTAGTTAAACTATTTGAATACCTTTAATTTAGTGTGTATATTTTGTAATATTTATGGAAAAATAATTAAAAATATAAGAATATATTGAAAAATTTAAGTGTCCCTATTATTTTTCCAGGCCTTTATTTTACATTTTTTTTAAGAATTTGACAGAGCTAGAGAAATAGTTTTTTTTTATTAGTTAAACTATTTGAATACCTTTAATTTAGTGTATATATTTTGTAATATTTATGGAAAAATAATTAAAAATATAAGAATATATTGAAAAATTTAAGTGTCCCTATTATTTTTCCAGGACTTTATTTTACATTTTTTTTAAGAATTTGGCAGAGCTAGTCAAATATTTTTATTTTATTAGTTAAACTATTTGAATACCTTTAATTTAGTGTATATATTTTGTAATATTTATCGAAAAATAATTAAAAATATAAGAATATATTGGAAAATTTAAGTGTCCCTATTATTTTTCCAGGAATTTATTTTACATTTTTTTTAAGAATTTGGCAGAGCTAGTGAAATATTTTTATTATATTAGTTAAACTATTTAAATACCTTTAATTTAGTGTATATATTTTGTAATATTTATTGAAAAATAATTAAAAATATAAGAATATATTGGAAAATTTAAGTGTCCCTATTATTTTTCCAGGAATTTATTTTACATTTTTTTTAAGAATTTGGCAGAGCTAGCGAAATATTTTTTTTTTATTAGTTAAACTATTTAAATACCTTTAATTTAGTGTATATATTTTGTAATATTTATTGAAAAATAATTAAAAATATAAGAATATATTGGAAAATTTAAGTGTCCCTATTATTTTTCCAGGCCTTTATTTTACTTTTTTTTTAAGAATTTGGCAGAGCTAGTCAAATATATTTATTTTATTAGTTAACCTATTTGAATACCTTTAATTTAGTGTATATATTTTGTAATATTTATGGAAAAATAATTAAAAATATAAGAATATATTGAAAAATTTAAGTGTCCCTATTATTTTTCCAGGCCTTTATTTTACATTTTTTTAAGAATTTGGCAGAGCTAGTCAAATATTTTTATTTTATTAGTTAAACTATTTGAATACCTTTAATTGAGTGTATATATTTTGTAATATTTATTGAAAAAAAATTAAAAATATAAGAATATATTGGAAAATTTAAGTGTCCCTATTATTTTTCCAGGAATTTATTTTACATTTTTTTTAAGAATTTGGCAGAGCTAGCGAAATATTTTTTTTATTAGTTAAACTATTTGAATACCTTTAATTTAGTGTATATATTTTGTAATATTTATGGAAAAATAATTAAAAATATAAGAATATATTGAAAAATTTAAGTGTCCCTATTAATTTTTCAGGCCTTTATGTTACATTTTTTTTAAGAATTTGGCAGAGCTAGTCAAATATTTTTATTATATTAGTTAAACTATTTAAATACCTTTAATTTAGTGTATATATTGTGTAATATTTATGGAAAAATAATTAAAAATATAAGAATATATTGAAAAATTTAAGTGTCCCTATTATTTTTCCAGGCCTTTATTTTACATTTTTTTTAAGAATTTGGCAGAGCTAGTCAAATATTTTTATTTTATTAGTTAAACTATTTGAATACCTTTAATTGAGTGTATATATTTTGTAATATTTATGGAAAAATAATTAAAAATATAAGAATATATTGAAAAATTTAAGTGTCCCTATTATTTTTCCAGGCCTTTATTTTACATTTTTTTTAAGAATTTGGCAGAGCTAGAGAAATAGTTTTTTTTTATTAGTTAAACTATTTGACTACCTTTAATTTAGTGTATATATTTTGTAATATTTATGAAAAAATAATTAAAAATATAAGAATATATTGAAAAATTTAAGTGTCCCTATTATTTTTCCAGGCCTTTATTTTACTTTTTTTTAAGAATTTGGCAGAGCTAGTCAAATATTTTTATTTTATTAGTTAAACTATTTGAATACCTTTAATTTAGTGTATATATTTTGTAATATTTACCGAAAAATAATTAAAAATATAAGAATATATTGAAAAATTTAAGTGTCCCTATTATTTTTCCAGGCCTTTATTTTACATTTTTTTTTAAGAATTTGGCAGAGCTAGTGAAATATTTTTTTTATTAGTTAAAATATTTGAATACCTTTAATTTAGTGTATATATTTTGTAATATTTATGGAAAAATAATTAAAAATATAAGAATATATTGAAAAATTTAAGTGTCCCTATTATTTTTCCAGGCCTTTATTTTACATTTTTTTTAAGAATTTTGCAGAGCTAGTCAAATATTTTTATTTTATTAGTTAAACTATTTGAATACCTTTAATTTAGTGTATATATTTTGTAATATGTATCGAAAAATAATTAAAAATATAAGAATATATTGGAAAATTTAAGTGTCCCTATTATTTTTCAAGGAATTTATTTTACATTTTTTTTAAGAATTTGACAGAGCTAGAGAAATAGTTTTTTTTTTTATTAGTTAAACTATTTGAATACCTTTAATTTAGTGTATATATTTTGTAATATTTATGGAAAAATAATTAAATATATAAGAATATATTGAAAAATTTAAGTGTCCCTATTAATTTTCCAGGCCTTTATTTTACATTTTTTTTAAGAATTTTGCAGAGCTAGTCAAATATTTTTATTTTATTAGTTAAACTATTTGAATACCTTTAATTTAGTGTATATATTTTGTAATATTTATCGAAAAATAATTAAAAATATAAGAATATATTGGAAAATTTAAGTGTCCCTATTATTTTTCCAGGCCTTTATTTTACATTTTTTTTTAAGAATTTGGCAGAGCTAGTGAAATATTTTTTTTATTAGTTAAAATATTTGAATACCTTTAATTTAGTGTATATATTTTGTAATATTTATGGAAAAATAATTAAAAATATAAGAATATATTGAAAAATTTAAGTGTCCCTATTATTTTTCCAGGCCTTTATGTTACATTTTTTTTAAGAATTTGGCAGAGCTAGTGAAATATTTTTTTTTATTAGTTAAACTATTTGAATACCTTTAATTTCATGTATATACTTTGTAATATTTATGGAAAAATAATTAAAAATATAAGAATATATTGAAAAATTTAAGTGTCCCTATTATTTTTCCAGGCCTTTATTCTACTTTTTTTTTAAGAATTTAGCAAAGCTAGTGAAATATTTTTTTTTATTAGTTAAACTATTTGAATACCTTTAATTTAGTGTATATATTTTGTAATATTTATGGAAAAATAATTAAAAATATAAGAATATATTGAAAAATTTAAGTGTCCCTATTATTTTTCCAGGCCTTTATTTTACATTTTTTTTTAAGAATTTGGCAGAGCTAGAGAAATAGTTTTTTTTTATTAGTTAAACTATTTGAATACCTTTAATTTAGTGTATATATTTTGTAATTTTTATGGAAAAATAATTAAAAATATAAGAATATATTGAAAAATTTAAGTGTCCCTATTATTTTGCCAGGAATTTATTTTACATTTTTTTAAAGAATTTGGCAGAGCTAGTCAAATATTTTTATTTTATTAGTTAAACTATTTGAATACCTTTAATTTAGTGTATATATTTTGTAATATTTATGGAAAAATAATTAAAAATATAAGAATATATTGAAAAATTTAAGTGTCCCTATTATTTTTCCAGGCCTTTATTTTACATTTTTTTAAAGAATTTGGCAGAGCTAGAGAAATAGTTTTTTTTTATTAGTTAAACTATTTGAATACCTTTAATTTAGTGTATATATTTTGTAATATTTATGGAAAAATAATTAAAAATATAAGAATATATTGAAAAATTTATGTGTCCCTATTATTTTTCCAGGCCTTTATTTTACATTTTTTTTTAAGAATTTGGCAGAGCTAGTGAAATATTTTTTTTTATTAGTTAAACTATTTGAATACCTTTAATTTAGTGTATATATTTTGTAATATTTATGGAAAAATAATTAAAAATATAAGAATATATTGAAAAATTTAAGTGTCCCTATTATTTTTCCAGGCCTTTATTTTACTTTTTTTTTTAAGAATTTGGCAAAGCTAGTGAAATATTTTTTTTTATTAGTTAAACTATTTGAATACCTTTAATTTAGTGTATATATTTTGTAATATTTATGGAAAAATAATTAAAAATATAAGAATATATTGAAAAATTTAAGTGTCCCTATTATTTTTCCAGGCCTTTATTTTACATTTTTTTTAAGAATTTGGCAGAGCTAGAGAAATAGTTTTTTTTATTAGTTAAACTATTTGAATACGTTTAATTTAGTGTATATATTTTGTAATTTTTATGGAAAAATAATTAAAAATATAAGAATATATTGAAAAATTTAAGTGTCCCTATTATTTTTCCAGGAATTTATTTTACTTTTTTTTTTAAGAATTTGGCAAAGCTAGTGAAATATTTTTTTTTATTAGTTAAACTATTTGAATACCTTTAATTTAGTGTATATATTTTGTAATATTTATGGAAAAATAATTAAAAATATAGGAATATATTGAAAAATTTAAGTGTCCCTATTATTTTTCCAGGCCTTTATTTTACTTTTTTTTTAAGAATTTGGCAGAGCTAGTCAAATATTTTTATTTTATTAGTTAACCTATTTGAATACCTTTAATTTAGTGTTTATATTTTGTAATATTTATGGAAAAATAATTAAAAATATAAGAATATATTGAAAAATTTAAGTGTCCCTATTATTTTTCCAGGCCTTAATTTTACATTTTTTTTAAGAATTTGGCAGAGCTAGTCAAATATTTTTATTTTATTAGTTAAACTATTTGAATACCTTTAATTTAGTGTATATATTTTGTAATATTTATTGAAAAATAATTAAAAATATAAGAATATATTGGAAAATTTAAGTGTCCCTATTATTTTTCCAGGAATTTATTTTACATTTTTTTTAAGAATTTGGCAGAGCTAGCGAAATATTTTTTTTATTAGTTAAACTATTTGAATACCTTTAATTTAGTGTATATATTTTGTAATATTTATTGAAAAATAATTAAAAATATAAGAATATATTGAAAAATGTAAGTGTCCCTATTATTTTTCCAGGCCTTTATTTTACATTTTTTTTAAGAATTTGGCAGAGCTAGCGAAATATTTTTTTTTATTAGTTAAACTATTTGAATGCCTTTAATTTAGTGTATATAATTTGTAATATTTATGGAAAAATAATTAAAAATATAAGAATATATTGAAAAATTTAAGTGTCCCTATTAATTTTCCAGGACTTTATTTTACATTTTTTTTAAGAATTTGGCAGAGCTAGTCAAATATTTTTATTTTATTAGTTAAACTATTTGAATACCTTTAATTTAGTGTATATATTTTGTAATATTTATGGAAAAATAATTAAAAATATAAGAATATATTGAAAAATGTAATGGTCCCTATTATTTTTCCAGGCCTTTATTTTACATTTTTTTTAAGAATTTGGCAGAGCTAGCGAAATATTTTTTTTATTAGTTAAACTATTTGAATGCCTTTAATTTAGTGTATATAATTTGTAATATTTATGGAAAAATAATTAAAAATATAAGAATATATTGAAAAATTTAAGTGTCCCTATTAATTTTCCAGGACTTTATTTTACATTTTTTTTAAGAATTTGGCAGAGCTAGTCAAATATTTTTATTTTATTAGTTAAACTATTTGAATACCTTTAATTTAGTGTATATATTTTGTAATATTTATCGAAAAATAATTAAAAATATAAGAATATATTGGAAAATTTAAGTGTCCCTATTATTTTTCCAGGAATTTATTTTACATTTTTTTTAAGAATTTGGCAGAGCTAGTGAAATATTTTTTTTTATTAGTTAAACTATTTGAATACCTTTAATACCTTAGTGTATATATTTTGTAATATTTATCGAAAAATAATTAAAAATATAAGAATATATTGGAAAATGTAATGGTATGCTGTTTGAGATTATTGCTGAGAGTTGGATATAATAAACTTTTCAGAATATTTTTGAAAAAAAAGGTTAAAATTCAATTGTTTATTCTCAATCATGACCGAGTTCAATCCCTAGTTGTGGTTTTTGTGTGATTTTCTTCTTTTTTTAATTTTTTTTAATACATACATACACATATATATATTAATATACTGATATAATTATATCCCGATAAATTTTATATATTTGATATATATTAGAAAAAATTAAAAAAAGTAAAAATAGTTCTTCTGACTGACCCGGGGTTTGAAACCGTGACCTTACGTTTATCAAGTCAACACACTACCTTCTAGACTACAGCGACTTTAATTCAATTGGGTGTATACCATCTATAATAAACTGTTTGACAAAAACATAATCTTGTATTGTTTCCACCCTTGGAAAGAATGCTGTTTCTCTGTTAAATCTCAAATCTGTTCTGTTAAAATCTGAAATCTGTTCTGTTAAAATCTTAAATCTGGGAAAATTTCAAAATCTACTATTAAAACTTGCTCTGTTAAGGGTTCTGGCGATTAGGTTAGTTAAATGGACGTACAATGCTTTAAAAACAATTTACTTTATCCGCCCACTCAGTCCTGTTTTCCCACAATATTAATTTATTTATCGGATTACAATACCTTTCGGAAATGTGTGATTATCTATTTACAATAATTTTTATTACGCAATATTTTGTAACAGTTATTGCCTATAGGTACGGTGACCATCCGTCCACTATTATAGCTATTATATTAACCTCCTGTCCGCTATTTTTTTTGCGTCCGCTATTTGTCCACTATTTTACCACACGTAACTTCTAAAAAGTATTTATTGTCCACTTTTTCCACTAATTCGGTAAAAATGACAGAGTACTTTCTTAAACAAGAAAAATGCCCAACAATATTGTTTAATTCTTTTAATGATCCTTTTGCTATGCCTTGGTTATTACTTATACACAGTCAAGCTAGTGTCTTCCATAAATATATACTGCGTTTAGAAATTCAACATACATATTTGATGTCTGAAGCGGTTATAATATTAAAAGAATTTAAATCAAAGTTAATAGAACGTCACAATGAAGTATTTTTACCACTAAACGTACGAAATTGTTTAAGGAAAAAGTTAAAAACTTTTACAGAACCTGTATTAGTTACCTGAACCAATGGGATGAATCTTTAAAGAAATTGAGGGATTTTCTTAGATATTGTTAGACGCAATTTCATCTTAGTCTCCAGTTCAAAAGTCGTTAATAAAGGCATCAGAAATCAGCAATGATTTAAATATAAATAGTAACGAACATTTTAATGAATTCATTTATTTAAAAAATTATGCAAATGCTCAACAAATAGAAATATGGAAACAATCAGCATTAAATCAAGATAAAAAGTGGGTTGAACTTTTCAAATTTTTCAAAACGAAAAATATTCTTTATTATTTATAAAAACATCCTGACGCATCCGTTGACGCGTGTAACGCACCAACAGAAAGAGTTTTTTATATATCTATTTGGTCTTCCGAAAAATACCAAATGGGACTAGAAACTTTAGAATCTCTTTTGACCATAAAATTTTGAAATGGACTGTTCGGAATTTAAAACCATTTTTATCTGATAGGCCCAATAATTTAAAAAAATACATTCTGTAGAGAAATACCAGAAGTAAATTTATACACATAAGTATATCCATATGTATGTATATGTATAAATTTAAGTTTGTATATATTATTTGTAGCTATTTATGTCTATATTTTAAAAATCTTTATATAAAATATTAATTATGATAAATTATTGTTTTTCAATTTTATATATTTGTCCGCTATTTTCTCATGGAAATAATGGTCACCCTACATATAGGACTAATTTTATCAATTTTTGCTTTTTTCTCTTATTTTACCCAGGAATTTAATTAATTTTTCCTTTTTTTCCTTCCCAGCCTCAAATTAATTGTTTAACAGAGTTCTGTTAATAACATAACAGAGCTATGTTAACTGATTGGTTTGCGTCTGGGGAGATAGATTTTAAAATCTATCTTCACACACGTTTTTTCTGCATACTTAAGGCTGCCTTGTTCTATGGACTTAAGTCCAATAAGTTTTATTTTATAAGTATGCATATGAGATGCTCAATAAATATCTGTGAAGAAACTCAAGTCGCCGTAGTCTAGTAGTTAGTGTGTTATTAGACGCACAGCTAAGGTTCAAACCCCTGGTCAGACATCAAAGCTAAATATGAAAAAATATTTCTTCGCCGACTTTCTCTCAGCAGATTTCTGGCAAAAACTCTGAGAGCAAATAAAATTGCCATGAAAAGTTTCTCAAAAATCTGTAGTTCGGAGTCGACTTTAAACTGTAGGTTCCGCCAGTCATGTATAAAATTAACACACACGCAACATGAGTAGTGTGAGAGCTAGGCCGTATACCTGACTGAAGGGTTGTAATGGCCAATTACGTACAAATTCGTACGCTCCAAAAGCGATAATTTTGCTTGTTAGCGTAGCAATTGGGCCGGATATCAACTTCAGAACTAAACAAAATTCCTTATTAAAAAATGCTTATGCGGCCAGTTTCAAATGAGGCCATAAATGCAAGGCAAACGGTTGCCAAGATCACTACGTAAAATTTTCCACGTACTAGCAAACAAAGAAGACTATAGTAAGTGATTTACAACAGACTAAAACTGTTATTCAATGTTTAATTCTTTATTTTCTGAAGCATTTACAAAAATATTTTGCAATACATTGTCATAAATAAATTAAAAAAAAAAAAAAACAGAACTTTTATGAAACTTAAAAAAAAACAAAACTAAAAAGACTAAATAATTTCAAAGCGTTGCGGGCCGTAAAAGTAAACTTAACCCGTGAAACCAGTAATGCCATTACGAATTTTAATTTCTCGGGCAATATAGCAGGCAAATAGAACACCAAAGAACTGAAATAAAGACAAAGTTAACGACTGTACAGATATTATAAAAAAAAAACTTCATAACAAACCTGTATAACGGCTATAACAATACCAGCAGCACCCAAGCTAACGGCATGAGCAGCAATATAGTTGGAGAATTCCGTTAGACAACCCAAAGAGTAACGGTTAACATCTTCATTATAAATGGTACAGCTGAAATTACCCACAACACCATTGGGAATTCTACAGCATGATAATGGTAATTCTTCCTTATAATAGGGCGCCCAATCCTTAAAGTTTTCTACACCGCAACAAGTGAACTACGGAAAGATATAATTGTTCTTTTTTATTTTTCATTAAATTTCATTACATTCATTATTAACTTACACCTCTTTGTACATAATCCCACAATATTGTAACATCATTCGGTTTAACAGTATTGTATTGCTTCATAGAAGAACTTAGTGTATCCTTTATTAAGCCTTCAGCATCAGATCTTAAAACATAGCCACTTATGCCAGCAGCCAATTCCAATATGAAGATTAAGCCCAACAGTACGGAGAATGTTAAAATCAAACAATAATTTTCCTTCAAAGCACCCCAGCAACCGAAGAAGGCAAAGACAATTATAAAGGAGCCGATAACAATAAGGAAAGTGGGTATTGAGAAAAATTTCGATACTAAAAATATTTCATATTCCGTATATACGGCTGCTACACCAACGCCAACAGCAATTAAAATAATGCCAGTGAGCTGTAATATTAAAAAAAGAAGAACAAAATTATAAAAATTAAATTAAAAAGAAAATAGTGGGCATGACTGCAATTTGAAAACTTAAAAAGGACAATACAAGACAGTAACATTGTTGAAATGAAATTTTTTTATTTTAATCTGGTAGATTATTTATGGTTTATACTGTATCAATATGTTTTTGGCATATGTACGCCTACGTTTACGAGTCACCTCAATCAGCCCAATTTTTGACCGCTTTTTTCAATAAATGTGAGCGTAAGACAGTAGTTGTGTTTGTAATATTGGCTTCGTCGGCATAAACCAATGTCCTATCCTACCTAGCCTCATAAAAAGTAATCTAAAGGCGTTAAATCGCACCAATGATGGGCAGTGAATAGGATCGCTGATGCAAGTAAGATGGTCAAATAATTGATTTTGAAATAAATCGATTGTTAAGCGCATTGTTTGGAAAGTTGTGCCATCTTGTTGGCATCAAATGTCTTTGATAAACTTTTGGAAACAAAAATTTCCTCAATATGGCTCAATAACGCTCGTTAGTTATTGTAACTGTAGCTTCTTGCTCATTTTGAAAAAAATAAGGATTACGAACGAGTGTAATGATGATTCATTAACGAATTAAATTTGTATTCGTTTTAAAAGCGATAATTTTAATTATTTACCGGAAATCTGTTTCAAAATTAAACAAAATTCCTTTTTAACAATGCTCACCTTCGGTCAGTTTCAAATGAGCCCAATAAGCAAAAAAATGCAATGCAGATGGCTGTCGCTTGATGTCAATACTTGTGCGATCTGTATTTTATAGGCAGGTAAGCCAAGATCACAGACAAGGGCCAACAAGTTAAGCACGATAATACTCGTACATCGTCATTTTGTCATCTTCTTGAATGCTTCGCGTTACACTAGCAAAGTTTCTCTTCGGTGTGCATTGTCGGCTTGTTGATCGATTGTTATCGAAAAGAGTAATGGTTAGAGGATGTGTACTAGTCGACTGAGACAAGTACAGTACCCGGAGGTCGAATTGACCCATTGTACAAAAAAGAGTAATAGTATGGATTAAAAGCCACTGTAGTCTAGCAAGTAGTGTATTGGCTTATGAGACATGAGGCCTTGGTTCCAACCCTACGTCAGACATCTCCACCAAAACGAATTATAAAAAAAAATATTTCTTCGGCGATTTCCTCTCAGCAGATTTCTGGCAAAAACTCTGAGAGTAAATAAAAATTGCCATGAAAAAATTTCTCAAAAAATCTGTCGTTCGGTAACGTCTTTAAACTGTAGATCCTGCCACTCATGTATAAAATTAAGACACACAACATACATACATAAGTGGCATGAGAAACTAAGTCGTAATCCTGACTGCAGGGTTGTAGTGATCAATTATGTATGTATGTATGTATATAATAGTATTAATTGCTTGCTAAGGGCCAATTTACACGATAAGGCTTTACGCAGAGAAAGCACAGAATTTCATTAGTAATTTTTTTCTTTTACACGATTAATGGATGAAACCCCGATCTCATAAATTGCGATGGAATCCTGAATTAGGAATCGTTCGGATTTGACACCGCTTTTTTTTCGTAATAATTACACAAAAATTGTAATGCTCTTTGGTAATAAGATGGCAGTTGTCTCTGTAAAAAATTTCAATAAACTAAGAGAGCCATACGACTACCAAATTTTCATCCGCATTTTATCTCAATGTTGTACACTCTAATTCTACGATACTTTCGCTCTCTTCTACACAAAAGCTTGACATGTTATACAACTTGAGTGGTCGTTTAAGTTCTCACTAAACTAGGTCGATTATGTTGACCGTAAAACGGAAGAACTGCTCTCTAAGAACTTGGCGAAGAGATTTTATTCCTTTAAAAGGCATGTCCACAATTTGGGTGCGTTGTTCTGGTATTAAACGATTCATGATAACTTACTAAACCTTATTAAACAGAAATGTTAACTCAGTTTGTCATTTTCATAAGAAACCGTAGTTATCGATAGTCCTCACTTGCAGTTAAAAAAGCATTCGAAATAAAAATGGAGTGAAAATGGTATTGTTTGGTACAATTATGGAAAATTTGAGTACCGTTAAAAATATATTTTCATGTGCTTAAAAAATTTCCCATTACGATAATATTGAATGAAAAAATTCAAGAAAACCTACTTATTTTAGTTAGTTTGTTGACGGGTTACCAATAAATTAGGGTAAATTTTTAAATTCCTTTGTTTGCTTTTAAATACATTGATAAAAAGTATCTTTTGTGCTTAGGTAACACCAAAAAAGCTTACAATTTGAATAATTGTTAGAAATGTTATTAAAAAAATGCTTTTGTTATCCAAAGAACATGTGTTTTTAATGAAAACAAAATACTTTTTAAGTCCTTTGCACACTCTTTTTAGAATTTTGATTTAAAATAAAAAACGAAAACATATTTTCAAAAAAAAACAAGAAAAAAGAAAAAGAAAAGTCGAGGTAGTAGAGTTCATGTGAAAAACTTTGTTCAGTTGTTAAAGTAAATAAACTTTTGAAAAATGACTCACAACGATTGTTTAACAATTAAAAATTCAACGATTTTCGATAACAGCGATAAAGTCTAAACATCGATCAGTGGTAAAAGTGATTAACGTCAGTTTAATCGTTTTTTACGTTACGATTCTGAGTCATTATGGTGACAAAATTTTGAAGACAAATATAGGGAATAGAGAATAGATTGCGTTTAGAATGATACCACGTAAATATTCTTCCAAAATTTGTCTAGAACTCTGGGCATCATATGTAAGTGTGGACACTTTATTCATTTTACATTGTACATATCCATACATAAAAAGGTGTCACATTTGGACTGTATATTGTTGAGAAAAACTGTCAGCTAGGAACGCAATTTTTATACACAACATATACGAAAGGAGTGATGATACGAACGAAGTGAACCTGTCTCTGTTCCATAAAATTATTTAATTTAATTGTTTAATATATACTTACCATAAATACTAAATTAAAAGCGAATAAAACATATTTAATGCAATTTGCACTGCCCGTCAGTAGTGACATTTTGTTGAGAGTACTTAATAAGACTGCTTTAAAATTTCAATCTGTAAATATAAAAAAAAGGCGCGTTTTCAATTTGTTTTGTATATAAAAAGATTTTTTAGAAATCACAAATAATTACTTTTATAAACTATTATTTAAAAATAAAATAAAATAAGTTCCTCTGATGTCTAATACTTTTAAATGTTTTTACTAAAATAACTACAAACCAAATACCCTTAGTATTTTAGCAAGCGTTGTCTGCCATATACCCCAAAAACTTTGTAATCTATCAATATATTATATTTTTCTTATCTAAAATTTATTACCATTTGAGTTAATATTAAAACAAAAAAGAATATTGATGACCAAACATTGAGCAGTTCGATTTTAATATAAAATTATAAAAGCTTTCTTCAGTTACCCTACAATAGGAAATCTTAGCATTTAAATGGATTATGGAATAAGGATATTGTGGATATGAAATAAGGGAGTAACTTATTTTAAATACAATACAATACTGAAAATAAAAATTATTGTGCTTTTACTTTAATCGACTAGAAATTTTTTGATTTATTATTAGTAGTGAACTGATTAGATTGTGTTTAATAAAGTTTTTTGTTTTTAAGCAAAGTATTGCAGCATTTAAAATTTGAAATGAAAAAATTGAAATTTATAATTTTTTTTTTGTATTTTAATTGTAAGGTGTAGTAAAAATATATCCACTATGGTAAACTGTGCCTTTCATTCACAAAAAAAGGATTTGAATGTGCTAAAGAACACGAATTAATAAAGACATCAGCTAAGAGAAAACACGCTACTTTTTTAAACATCAAAAGTGCACTGCGGAACTCTGAATTGAAAATTAACGAAAATGCCGATAAAATAATATATGCAGCTAAACATACATATACATACATACATGCATAATTGGTCATTACAACCCTTCAGTCAGGATTACGGATTAGCTTCTCACGCCACTCATGTTGTGTGCGTTAATTTTATACGTGAGTGGCGGGACCTACAGAGTTTTTGCCAGAAATCTGCTGAGAGGAGATCGTCGAAGAAATATGTTTTTTTTTCATATTTCGTTTTGATGTCTGACCTGGGATACGAACCTGGGCTTTACGTTTTTTTTTTTTTAATTTCTAAGTATTTTTAAATGCTCTTATTTCAATAGCCATTTAATTAAAATAATTTTTTTTTATTACTCTGATATTTAACAATCTTTGTTTGTTTTTATTGCGTGTGTTTTTGTTTTTGTTTTTATTTTTATTTTCATTTTTTATTTTTGTTCTTGTCTTATTATTTCTTTCGTATTTATTTATTGTACGATTTATTAACACAAGTGTTTCAAATTCTCACATACATAAATAAATACTTACATACAGTATTTATTAAATGTAAACACAAAATATAACAACAACAATAATTTTATAAAAAAGTAAGGTGCTATTGACCAATATTTTCTATAATCAAACAATATTGGCAAAACGGTAAGAGAACTGTCAGGGGAGCATTTCTTATCTATTTTTATTAACAAGATATTGTGAAATTGTAGCGTCTTATAGAATAATAAAGATTAATTGAAAATAAAAGAAATGAAAATATAAAGAAATTAATTAAAATTTTACATAAAAGAAAATATATGTATATTGTCTGGGTGATGAAAATACAATATTTATTAAAAAGCAGAAAAGTACTTTTTTTCTTATGGTACTTTTTGAATATATTTGGTACTTTTTAAACCATAAAAATATGGGACAAACTAACGTATAAATTTGTCTTAAAATGTTGAAAGCTTTCAAAAGGTACTTTTTTAAAAAAAGTGTATGTATATATATATATAGGGTGGTCCTTCTATCACTTTAAATTCAAACCATCAGTTATTTCGAGTCTAGCAATACTTATGTCATTCTATTCTGTCAGTATATTATCTCCACTGAGCGTAATGAATCGATTTCCAAAATTTATTTCCAAAAGAAAGACAATTGCTCGGAAATTGCACGAAAATGTCGTATAGAATTAGTTCGCAGAGAAGTTCGTGAAATTGGTTTCATTGTTGACGCGTCAAGACGTGGACGTGCTTGTACAGTGCCTACACCCGAATATATCGAAGCTGTGGCTGCGAGGATGCTCGAGAATATATCAACATCAACTCGTCATCGTTCTCAAGGATTGAATATTTCACGCTCCAACTTACGTCGAATTTTGCTAAAAGATTTCCGTATGACGTCTTACAAAGTTCAATTGGTTTAAAAGTTGAAGCCGCATGACCATCCACTTCATTTTCGCTTCGCTAGATGGGCCAACGAGAAACTGCACGATGATGTAGATTTTGCAAAAAATCATCATCTTGGTGGGTACGTTAATAAGCAAAATTGCCGTATTTGGGACTCAGAAAATCCACACGTGGCCAGAAAAGCCAAAGCACCCATTACGAGTGACTGTTTGGGGCGTCTTGTGGAGCGGAGGCATCATTGGCCCATATTACTTTGAAAATTGACAGCGCAACCATTAATGGGGACACCTATCGCACCATGATAACCGATTTTTTTACTCGCTGTTCGATGTGAACGATGTTTGGTTTCAACAGGATGATGCAAATTGCCACACATCTTATGCAAGAATCGATTTATTGAATCAAATGTTTGATGGCCGTTTAATTGGCCGAAATGGTGATGCCGCCAAGAAGCTACGATTTGACACCGTTGGACTATTTTCTGTGGCGTGCTGTAAATGAAAAGTATTATGCCGATAAACCGACACCATACACTCGAAAAAGTGCACGAAAATTGGTCCGATCGAACGAGGCACTGGGAGGCCAGCCGCAGCAGCCATTTGAATGAAATAATATTCCATATCTAACCAGAACAATTGTACTTCACAATATATTTTTGACATTGCACTCTTAAAGTCCAACCAGTACACTAACTAAATAGTGGGTTATATGTAAGTAATTTAATTCATTGATAGTTTACTCGGTACTTTCCCCTTTGGGGTAAAAGCTATCCCCTTAGCGTGTTAATATTTATATCATGTTTTCACTATCTCTGTTAAAAAGTATTTGTTTTTTTTTGCCATTAACTGCTTACAATAATATTTAATTTGAATAATTAAATATTTTTTACATTATTGTGTCGCCACTTTCAGTTGCCTTTAATAATAATTTATCATTTGGTAATTGCGTGTCAATTTCTAGAAGTTCTAGAATAACAAAAAAGAAACATTTTGAAAATATGTCCTAAATCACATGTGACCTTTAAAAAAAAGGCATTGAGGATAATGATTTTTATTGATTTATTTTGTCATTTCTTTTGTATTGCAATTATACAGTTGGTGAAAAAAGTTGGTATACCAATGTTAAAAAATTTCTCCATCTAGTAGTAAATTTTTTGCTCATATTGCGTTACAATGCGTTACAATGCGATTTTGTATTAATGTTTTTGTAAAACAATGTTTATCATAGAAGAATATTATATGTACTCACGCCTAGCCAAAACATTTTAATTTAAGTAGAAAACATGAATTTGTATAGTTCTAATGGGATGGGCTTAAACGAAAGTATGCGTCACATAAAAGAATCAAGCATTAATAGCTGATTATGTGTAAAATCAAAGAGAATAATTTAGCAAGGCAAAAACAAAATAATTTAGCTAATAATATAGCATTATAGAGACCACTAACACTCTACCAACAATTGAAAGTGAAAAAATATTAATTTGTATGAAATTGTAAAATATCACTGTAATATTCAACACAGCTAAGATACTAATTTCTGTATACGTTTAAGCCTGGCCGCCAGTATTAAATTTAAAACTTAATTTGAACCAATCAATTCTGTTGCCTTTTAGTGAAAATTGCTTTAAATACGTATGCATCATTATGCGTTCGTATGCGTTAATGGAACAGTTGGATAGGTACAAGGGCCAATGAATGTTCTAACGCTCTTCATTGTACTTAGAAAGCAATTTGAACTAATAAATGATGTTTTCTTTCAGTAAAGTTAAGTATGCGTCAATATACGTTTATATTCGTTAGTTGAATTATTGTATAGTTATGACCCGCTTACTTGAAAATGTAACAGTTAAGAGTAAACTATAAGTTAATTAACATGAGGAAGTGAAAAGATATTTATAATCGACATGTGAATTGTATGAAATATATTAGTTAAACACTTTTGAAATGCTTTTTATTCAATATTATGTGCTTTTAAGGCTTAAACAAGAACGTGCACTCTTCATTGTATTTAAAACCCAATTTGAAACAATAAATTCTGTTGCCTTTTAGTGAAAATCGATTTAATTAAGTATGCGTCATTATGCGTTAGTGTACGTTACGCGAATAAGTGGATAGTTATTAGAACCAATGAATGTTTTAACAAGAATTAATGAATTTTAAACGTAATTTCAACCAATAATTGTTGTTTTCTTTAAGAACAATAGGTGCGTCATTATACGTTAATATGCGTTAGACATGCGTTGGGCAAACTGATGTGATTAGACGAACTATTTTAAATTATTCGATTTAATCTCTTACTTCTAGGAAGTAAATTATTAAGATTAAGAATTTACCAAAAAAATTTATGGGAAGCTATGGGTAGGAAGTGTATATCTAATCAAGGTATCAAGGCATGATAACGAATTATTATTATTTCCTTCTATATCTGTAAAGTCTGACATGAAGCAAGGTTGGACATTATCCCCATTGCTGTTTCTTATAGGGTCATAGTTGAAATTCTAATTAGAACGATTAACAACAATCTTTGTCGTGGAAAATTGTGGCAGCACCACTTACAAACAAAGTTTGTAACGAGGCTTAAAATCCTATTTTTTATATTCTGACCACCAAGAATAAGTAGCACTGTGTTTGAAGTCTTCGTAGTCTAGGCGAGATAGTGCCTAGCTTAGACATCTCCATCAAAAAACTGAAATATGAAACGAAATATTTCTTTCAGTGACTTCCACTCAGCAATCTTCTGGCAAAAATTCTGAAGTTTTTGTTAAATTGGAGGTCCTGCCACTAGGTGTAGGTTGATAAAATTAACACACACAACCTGGGTGGTGTACGAAATTAGATTGTTATCCTGACTAAAGGGTTGTCAGTCAGAAACTTAGTCAGCTTTGATCTTATATGTAATTTTTTTTCACTGATAACTTTAGAAATAGTAGTTCACTCTTAGGTTTAATAAATCGATTTAAAAATTATTTGTTTACAATATTATCACTGATTTTAAACTAGCCCTTGAAATTTTGTTTGTTTTTTTTTGGTTTTTGCACCTTAAAATGACTCACGATTTTTTTTTAAATCGATAACCTTAGACATGATAAAATTATTGCTCATCACAATGGCTGACTAGTGTCATAAGGAAAAATTGACAAGCCTACGCTAGCTAGGCTCACTATTTTATGAATACAAAGGAATTTCTTTAGGGATGGCAAAACACATATTATGAAGTTCTGTTTAAAGTTCAATGTTGAAATTATGAGACACCGGGTATAATTCCACTGTCAAGGATGTTAATTTTATGTGATCGATTAAATACATAAAATTTTTATTGGAAGTGGTAAAAAAAAGGTTTCCATAAAGCTTGCGATAAACCTGGTGCAAATATTTGTAAAATTTCTTTGAAATTTCTTTAGAAATTGTTTTGGTAGACAAAATATTCGTAGAATTGTAGGCAAATGTTTTCAAAATTTTTTCTAAATTTTTAATTTTTATATTTATATGTGGATTTTGTAATACTTTAAATTTATATTTTACATATTTGTTCTTTATTTTAATTTTATTTAATTTAATTACTTTATCTTATTAAGTAATAAAACTTTTTGTTTTTATTCGTATTATTATTTTCACTTACACTTTTCAAATGAAATTTTCTTGCTAATTACTGTGTTTGCAATGTTGTAAATTTTTTTTTTTTAAATATATTACAATATTTTTAAAAATTTTTTGTTTTATAATTCTCAAAGTAAAGAAACTAACGTTTATATGTTACAACATATAAATATCAACTAAACCGCAATATTTCACCGCATTTTAATCACAGGTAATACATGGAAAAGAAAAACAACAGTGAGTAGATAAAAAAATAATAAAAACAAAAATCTACAACAACAAGAACAAAAATTGCCTTATACCTTACCTACACATCAAAATCGTATCAAGGGAATTTATATATTTACTAAGTACGCTACGGCAAGTGTTGACATTTAAACTTATTTTTCCTTAATTCGTCCAGTAAGTGAAATTTAGTGTTTAAAAACTTTTAGTTTTTTTAATGAAATTAGATTTGTCTTAATCCCATCTTTAATTTACATCAAAATGAAACAAATTAAAGAGACCATTTTGGAATAATAAGTCTAAATTATTCCATCAGTGTTACTTTATTTAATATGAGCTTTTTCAGTCAAAAAGAACAAGCTTAAAACCGTTTAAATGGCGGTAAATAATAAACACTACAATATACTGATGCGTATCAATATATTCGGTGCAATGAAAACCTGTCCTATAAGGGCACTGGAGAAAGTTCGAAACCTATAAACCTTTGGGCACAATAGTTAGGTGAATGAGATAGATGTACATACATAGTTGCGGACTTGCAAAAATTCCCTATTCTGCACGTACTGTGAGTGCGGATAGGCAGGAGGACCAATGAATGTTCCAACACTTTTCATTTTAGAAACCAATTTGTACTAATAACTGTTGTTTTCTTTCAGTTAAGTTAAGCATGCGTCATTACACTCACTCAAATATTCAACTGTGATACTTCTGTATGTGTTATTAAGCCTTAAGCGAGGATGTCAATGAATTTTCCAAAACTTTTCATTGTATTTGAAACTCAATTTGTATTTAATTTGATATGCGTCATTCTGGATGGTATTTAGAAATCAATTTAAACTAATAAATCTTGTTTTCTTTCAGTTAAGTTAAGTAAGCGTCATTATACGTTTATATGCGTCAATCGATTTATTGTTTAGTTATGACTCGCTTACTTGAAAATGTAAAAGTTAAGAGCAAACTATAACTTAATTAACACATGGAAGTGAAAAATATTTAGAATCTACATGCAAATTAAATGAAATATATTAGTAAAACGCCTGTGAAATACTTTTTATTCAATATATAGGCTTTTTAAGACTTAAACAAGAACGCCCACTCTTTGTTGTATTTAAAACCCAATTTGAATCAATAAATTCTGTTGTCTTTTAGTGAAAATAGCTTCAAATACGTATGCGTCATTATGCGTTAGTATGCGTTACTTGAATAGCTGGTTAGGTACAAGGACCAATGAATGTCTTAATGTCAATTATTGAATTTTTAACGTAATTAGAACTAAAAAAATTTTTTTTTTTTAACAATATGATAAATTTAAAAAAGTAAGCATCATTATACGTTAATATGCGTTAGACAAATTGTTTAATAAACGTGGCTAAAGCGTGTATTTAACGGTTTAGTTAAAGATCAATAAGTTTAAATTATAGATCAGTGGAATTTTTAATTAATTTGACTTGCCTATATATTGGACTCTAAACGAAAGGTCTTTCAAATTCGTTTTTACTGTATTATAATCATTTTGACTGCATATGTTTTATAATAATTTATTTATTGAATTAAATTGTTTTCACTACTTGTTCAAAAGCTTTTCAACAATATTTATGCAGTAGTAAGTGTGATAACAGCTTAGACAGTAAAAGCTTTCTCATATACTGTTTAATTTTTTTTTATCAGTTAGCAAGTTATCTGTTTAAGTGAAATTAAACTGATAATATTCCGTACATATGTATGTACATACATATTTTTAATGATACCTTTCAGTCAATAAACACAGGTGTCTTATATCATATCTGCAAAGAGTGTCTTAGCCCTGTTTAGATATTTTTTGGCATTATTTTAAATAAAAAAAAAAACAATTCTAGAAATTTAAATATTTTTTCTATTAAAAAACTTTTGTTTTGATAAGGCTAAATCTCTTGCCTTAAACTATTTATAAATGGACAAAATCGAACGACATTATACCCTAACCTGGAGTATTTACTTGTTATCTGTATGGATAACATCACTCCATCAAGGAGATTTAAAATCACTTTCCCTTTCAATTTCTTAATTCGTAGGAATAGTGTAAATTTAGCTTGGGTTAGGTTAGGTTAGATTGGACCCCCTCGAAGGAAGAGGTCTCAGTTACGCCAGCATTTAGGCCCATTGTGATACCACAACCATTCCCTAGAGAAAACTATCCCAAGTCCAAAATAATTCTTGCTATTGCAGCGGTCTTTTTGTTAGACAGCTCAAACAACGACGTGAGAAAATTAAAGGTCAGAGTCCGCAGTCTCTTCATGGCAAGAGCAGGGCACTGACACATAAAGTGAATGAAAGTTTTTTCCTCCTCGTTCGACTCACAGCATTAGTTAAAATCCCGAGTCTTTCAGCATGCCTACTAAAATTACAATGGTCCGTAAGGATTGCGATTGTGCGATGGATGAGATTGAGACTCCTCGCAATACTAGTGGATAATATGTAAATTAACCAAAGCAATGGGAATACGTAATACATACGTATTACATACAGTTGTGTTCAAAATAATGGGAGTGCCTTTCATTTAAAAGCAAAGTTTAAAATTATGAAAAATAAAAAAGTAAATATCAAATTTTTTTGACTTAAAATTTATTTCTAAATCATTTTCTAATTTTTTTACACTTAATTATTTAGTTAAAACTACGAAAACAAAAAATATTTCATGTAAATAAAGCTTACTCTCAAAATTAATAATAATTTTTAAATAAAAGGCACAAAAATTTGATATTATCTTAAAATAGTAAATCTATTTTAGTATTTGGTTGAATAACCTTTGTTTTTAATGACTTCAGCACATCTACGAAGATCAATAAGATCTTGGCATCTGTTTAATGCAATTTGATGCCACGCATCCGCGCACTGTGATCCATAGTTCTTCTGCATTTGAAGGTTGTTTCTCTGCAACATACTTTTTAACATCTCCCCATAGATGTTCTATGGGATTAAGGTCATGAGACTGAGCTGGCCACGCTATAACCTTTACCCCATTAACACGAAACCACTCATTTGCCAATTTACTGGTGTGTTTCGTGTCCTTAGCTTGTTGGAATATCCATTTTAGAGGTGTGGAAAAATTGCCGACATAGACGTTCCTATCCATCATGTCTCTAATTGGATGTAGTGGGCCTAGACCATTATATGAAAAGCTTCCCCATATCATTAGTTTTGCACCACCATGTTTAACTGCCTTTTGTGTATACTGAGCATTATATTTGGTGTTGAGCAGACGTCTAACATACTGTCTAGACCCAGTGAAACCAAATAAAACAGTTTTGCTTTCGTCGGTCCACAGTATGTTTCTCCATTTTTCTTTTGGATATTTGATATGTTCTTGGGCAAACTTTAAGCGTGCTGCTACCTGATTTTTTGTTAGCAATGGCACCTTTTGTAGACTTCTTGCGAATAAATTGTTGTCCATCAGACGCCTACGAATAGTAGGGCCACTTACGGCAAGATTCAGATCCTTTTGAATTTTTTTGAAGACGCCAAAGGATTTAGTTTGCTGTATCGCACAATTCGGCGGTCATCGACAGTTGATGTTTTGCCCTTGCGCCCACGCGTTTCGGGCTTTTTTTTATATTTTAATGCATTTGGGATCATTTGATGGGAGTAACTTAAGATTTTCTTAATTTCTTTGTAAGTTTTGCCTTTTTTTCGAAGATTTTTAATTAGTTCTCTCTTTTCTTCAGTAGAGTGGTTTCGTCGTCCCACTATTACAAAAATTTATGTGAATCCACTGTAGAAAAAGTTTCAATTACATTTTTCCGTACTTACTGTTCACTTTTTTTTAAATTATATGCTGTTATATTTTTATTTTTAAAAGAACACTCACACTCCTATTTTTTTTAATCAACTGAAATCACGGGCAAACACAGAAATGAATCAATTTCATCGCAAATATTAAAGTTATTACGAGATTCTTTTTTGTATTTTATTTCTTACATATCGTTGTAACTACCATTAAAATATATCATGTTTTGCAAATTGTTACAATTAAAAATTTTTGACTTTGAAAATACTACATGGTAGCACTCCTATTATTTTGAACACAGCTGTACGTATTACATACGTATTACGTATGCCCTGTTACATATCGGAGATCGCTAGCTGTGTACCATATTGTACTCCTGCATATTGTATTAAGTAAAGCACTGGCTACAATTCATGTCAACAACTTCTGCCTAAATCAATAGGTGAACGATGAAGTACATCACTGGAAATTGAAGACTGAATGTCTGACATTATTATATTCTCTGTTATCCAAACACGTAGTAAAAATTATTGTTTCTCAGGCGAAATCAAGGGCATCTGGCAAACCTACCTGGAACCCAGAAGAACGTAACACTATTTTCCCTACCTAGCTTATTCAGTTTCTTTAGACAGTCTCATGCTATATTTGATTTAGCCTCAGAAGATTAGCAGGTTATTCGAATGGCGGTCTGAATTGTTCACGTTTACATTTTTGTCCATCGAAACAAGTGATGATCACTCATCCTTGGATGCCATAGACCATGCCAGAAGTCTATGACTTCCAAAGTCGTGGCATAGAGTTCTACTAAAAAGATACCCACGTGCTTCGTTGGCATAGTCCTCTGCTTAAAAGATACCCACGTGCTTCCCCATGAACTTGAACAATTTCACCTTGGCATCAAGAACTCGCTCTCCTGCCCCAAGATCAATCATTTACCCATGCGTATACCATAAAATAGTCACACTGCTGACGGAGCATGCAGCTTTCATTCACTCTTATTCAGATTTATGACAGTTATACTACGAAATATTTCAAGGTAAGTAAACAGTAGATATCACGGTAGTCAAGTAGATAGGTAAGTAGGTTTATTAGCTACGGTTCAAACCCCAGGTCAGACATCTTCGACAAAAGGAAATATGAAAAAACATTTCTTCGGCGACTTACTCTCAGCAGGTTCGCAATAAATCTGAAAGTAAATAAAAATGCGATGTAAAGTTTCTCAAAAGAATCTGTCGTTCGTAGTCAACTTTAAACTGTAGGTTACGCCACTTATACATATATAAAATTAACAAAAATTAGGTCGTAATCCTGATTGAAATGTTGTACTGATCAATTATGTTATGTATGTACACTGTGAAATAAAATTAAGTACACAGTGGAAATAGATTTTTTTAAATTCTTTTTGTTTTTATTAATATTTATTAAATAAATTATAGAAATTAACACACATACACGCAAATTTTATTATAATTTAAATACAATTTAATGTTTATGCAACCATAACACGCTAATAGTTTTTTTTTTAAGACAAAAAATTTTTTTTTTTCAAAATTTCGAATTTATTTTTTGCTTTTTAACTTAAAAAATTTCTTAAAATATATTAAAAAATAATAAAAAAAAAAAATAATATCGTATGAGTATCATATATAAAGTTAATAAATCTAATAAAACATTAAAAGTTAAAACATTAAAAATTAATACTTGTTGTTTTTCCTTTTTTAAAAATATTAAAAAAAAAAGATAACCCAGTAAACATTATTTTAAAAGGTTTAAAAGGTTATCACTTTCAAAGTCATAAGTGCGAGTTAATTTATTAAAATAGTTAAAAAAAATTAATTAAAAATAAAAAAACTTTTTGAGAAAGCAGATAACCAAAGGAACTGCATTAATGTTTTGTTTCTCTATGTAATATAAACATATCGATTAAAATAAATAATTGAGATTTTTTTCTTTAATTTTTAAAGTTAGTTAAAGTTAATTTGTTTTAATTTAAAAAAAAAAATTTTTTCATTTCTTTTCTTTTTTTGAACGTGACTTATCACGTAATTTCGTTGTGGTCTTAATAATCGCCGATTTTAAACCATGGACATGTTCTGTTTGCTGTTGCTCTTCGTCTCGTTTCGATCTGTGCTGGCGTTCATGACGTTCCTTGGAGTTGTGATGTGATGGTTGTGCTGGGGCATTTTTACTAGAGCTGTGTATAAAAATTAGAAAAAAATTAATTTTTTATGTCAGTAAATAATAATAAAACGTTATTTTTTTTTTAATTCAAACAAACTACTGAAAAGTTTAAAGTAAAAAATAAAATAAAACAGATTAAAACTACTAGAAATACATGAGAAAGGGGTAAGAACAACAACGCAGATACAATGATAGAAATCTAAACAACGATATGCGATAGTAAATTCGATTTGGCGATTGATTTTAGAGCAACATGTTCATAGTCTGTTGAAAATAAACAAAATACGTTATGTAAGACAGTATTACATTGTGTTAAGGAGTTAAATGATGTTAAAAAATAATAATAGATTTAAAAAACTTAAGTACAAAACTTGGTTTATTGAAAATCTTGAAGTTTAACAAGTTTAGTGCTACTGCATATGATAGATAGATTCAGCAAAAAAAGTCTAACTTTAAAAAGAAAGAATTTATGAAATATTAAAAAACATAAGTAAGTAATTTTATAAATTAATATTTTTTAGATTAAATGCAATTAAATAAAAAAAAGCATTTTCTTGATTATTTTAAAATACAATTTTCGTCAATTTAAATTGTTTTTTAATAATTTTTTTTGTGATTTTAATTAGTATTTGAATGTCATGCAGCTTATAGAATCTCTAGTTGATTAGTGTTATCAACAAGAGGAAATAGTTTTGTTATATTTTTTAAAATACCTAATGCTAGTCTAAAAGGAAATATCTAAGCTATTGGCAAACAATTTTCTAAAACTAAAAACAACCGAAATGAAAGCAGGAGTAAATTCATATTATAACAGGTTTTTAAATAGAATCTTCCGAACTTCCGACAGTTGATTGGGTCCATCTTGTTGAGACTATATCAGCCAAATTAGTTGTCAGTTATTCAGTATGTTTTGATGGATATGATGGATATAGCACTGGACAACACGCTTAGGTAATAAAATTGTTTTATGAAAATGGTTGTTCTATTTTGGGCACACAGTGAGTTACATTTGCCTGGCCCCCATACAACTGTGTTCATTCATTAATTAACATAAGCCAGGTCGTAATTCTGACTGAAGGGTTGTAATGACTAATTATGGATGTATGTATAATCGTACTACCGAGAGGAATATTCGTAATGATCCAAACACCATCTACAAGTGGGATCACACATGTGCCACACAGCACATGCAGTGTTGGATATTCTGCACGAACGATGGGTAAATGAAGCTGAAGTAAACTGGCCAACGAGATCAGGCGTTTATGCTTTTCTTGTATATGAGAATAAGCCACCAGCGGCCTTCAAACCGAACATAGCTTATGGCAACGGACAAATTTATACTAATATGTGAAAAATAGTCATGTAAAATTGCATATTTCGATTGTGTTCCACCAAGAGTAGCCTTTCTTTCTTTCCAATTTCTTAAAATTTTGTATGCGATATAAATTTTGTATACGATATACTATAACCCTAACTACATATCGAGCCATAACCGCAAAAATATCTCAAGCGACATATTTTTCATATATCGTTTTTTGTAATAAATAAATTCATTGGCATCATTTGCATTATCTATAAAAATTTCAGGGTCACACTCTGTACCGTTATTTAAAAAAAGTTTAACTTTCTAATTTAATTTGCACAAGAAATAAATACTAAAAACCTTCCCCTGTAAAATTTCGTTTTTGTCGCTTGAGATATTTTTGCGGTTATGGCTAAGTAAGTGACGGTAAGTAACGGATAAGGTCCACATAGGCTATAGGTTATGTCCATTATGATATAAGATATAGATCAGAAATAATCTTTTGATATTAAGCACAATATTTAATCTTATTTATAAGGTTTTAACGAAAAATTTACGATAAAATCAAAACTAAGTCGGTGAAGAAATTAAAAATTAAATATTTACAATATTGGCTTCAATTTTGAATAGCTAAAAACAAAATCAGAATTAAAGAAAAACTTAAATTTTTTTTATCAGAAGCATTTTGATACCATAACTTGAGAGATTGAAGGCGAAAATTTTACGATATTGAAGAAAAATAACAAAGTTTAAATTGTTTTATAAAATTTACGATATTCGTTAAGAAGAAAATTAGAAAAGAAACAAAGTTTTTAAAATAATAAAATATAAACTCTATAAATTCAAAGCGATAAGCTGAAGAAAAAAGCATAAAGTTTGTAAATTCAAGAAAATTGTTTAAAAATTTACGGTATTCATCAAGATTTTGATAAATTAGAAAAAAACTTTAAATTAGAAAAGCAAACAAGCTTTTATCTAAGTATAGTTGATAGATGTAAGTAAAATTTACAATATCTAAAGAAGTTACAGATCCAGTTAGAAAAATTTACGATATTCGAAGAGGTCACTAGAAATTTGAAAATTAAAGCGTTGTTTTACTGTAAAGAACTGTTAAGAATGTATGATGAGAAAATACATATTAATTCTAGTTACGAAAAGTATAATTTACGATATTTGAAAATAGTACTTTTTTAAGCTTAGTATTGTTAAGAAATCGAAGTGAAATTGTTAGAAAAGTTATATGGATTGAACGTAACTAAAATTAGGTCAAACGTTTAGGTCCTCTACTACCCAAAAAGAGAGTTTTTAAACTACTTTTAAAAGAAGTATAAAAAAATTTGCCATTTCTTACACTGTAGAAAAGTAAAAATAAATCCAAAAAATATATGTATTTTTATGTTCGTTTGTTTTTATAAAATGAGATGCCGTTGTTGAAATTTCAAGTGCTTGTAATTGAAACGGTATAATTTTGAATTCGTAACGTTCGTAAAATATCGTAAAACATGTCGTATTATTTTTTATTAGATACAAGAAGGGTGCAATTGTTTGATTGTGGTGGTGGTTGTGGTGGTTGTGGTGGTGGTGGTGGTGGGGTGTATGTGATTTGATTTGTTGTTTTATTTTTTTTTATATTTTAGTTTTAGTGAAGCAGAGAAAAAAGAGATGAGGTAGTTGTGCCAAACATAAATGCGAGTATATTTTTAAAAGAGATTTTTTGTTTAAATATGGTTGTCGTCTTGGCTATATAATCTCTCTTTTGTCGTTATGGCTATACTATGAACATGTGCATATGCCGAAGGGTTGATGCGTTGACACCGAACTTCTTACAGTTCTACGTTTAAGACCCTTGCCGTTAAAGCCTCCTACTCCTCCTCCACCTACGACACCATAACTGTGTGGATAATAACGTTTACCCGTTGGAGGACCAAATAGCTGGGCATGATCATTTTGTATATTTTGCTTATAGGCTTTGGTATTTATAACCGATGGCACTGCATATAACATATAATTATCGTAGACATGACTAACATCCGAATTTCGTTTAGCCGGTAAATAGGGTAGGAAGGCAAAGGAAGAGGAAGTGGATTGGGTATATTTCAGAGAAGGTTTCCTAGACTTAACCAACAAAGCCAAACGGCTAGTAGGCCTAGGCAAAGAACTTTTTTTCAAAGTACTTTGATTGGAATAGGAAGGAGGTATGGTTTTTGCTATCATTTTATACTCATAAGTGGGAGAATCATTTGTCAGGCTTTGAGTATTATTCAAAGGTGGTAAGGGCGGTAAGGGAGGTAAGGGAGCTTCTCTATCGGGTTTCTGGGGTATGGCTATGGGTATAAGAGATTGTTTGCGTTTTTTACGAGGCGGCTTAGGAGGAGGAATTTTACTATTATCGTTATTCATAGTTTCGGTGCATTGCAACTCTGCTATATCGCTATACAATGCTGTGTCGTTAATTGTTTCGTTATGCGCGGCTATGTGGCTTAAACTATCATTTTGTTTGGTTTGCGACTGTGCTAAATGCGTTACTTTTACGTACGTCGTATTGGTTTCATGTGTTGCTAAAGCCGTTGACTTTGTTTTTGTTTCTTTTGCATATTTTTCAGGTTTGGAGGTCCTTTCATGGTGTTGATGGGATGTGGAACGACTGGTGTGACCTAAGGAGGGTAAAATAAAAAAGAAGTTAATTGAAGTCATTAATTTTTTTTATTTTAAAAAGAAAATAAAAATATTTCTACACTAGTCTACTATGTGTTTAGGTGCTTAGGTGCTTATTTGAAATTTAAAAGTGTTGTTTTAAAGTGTTTTCTTGTTTTAAAACTCCTATAAAAACTACTCAAAAATCTTTTGTTTTTATTCAATTCTAACCTAAAGCGTTTGTGTAAATTTGTAGGCTGTGTGGCACCCATTATTAATAGGCCCAATAGCAGTAGGTCTGTAAGAGAAAATGTATTTTAAATATTTGAAAATCTAAAGCAAAAGTTCTAGTTCTACAAAGTATCGCTTATTAAAAAAAAATTTCTTTAAAATGATTAAAAAGGCTTACCTTTCGATGATCTGGTGGTCTTGTCCTTTTCTTTATCCTTATCGTTACGTTCCAAACGATGAGACGATGAACGTTGTGAACTGTTTCTTTCGTCATCACGCAGGGAACGGGTAATTTGCTTATCATGACGTTCTGCAGTTGTACGGCCTGATGCCAAAGCCGACGTGCGTTTCATACGTTGAGAGTCTCGTATGTCGTCTTTTTGACGCCTACCACTACTAGTGGCGGCCGTAGAACGTTGCAGACCTAAAGAGCTACTGCTATGATGGCGTGGCGTTGCGGTGCCCGCGTTATTATCGTGTTTGCACTCAACGCGTTCTCGGTGTGTCGTAGAAGGCGTGGTACTCGATAAACGTTTCGTATCACCATGAGTATGTCTGCTAGAGGTTGTAGAGCGTGTATTGGTTTTCTCCTCACGTTGTTTTTCACGTGTAGAAGTTAACGTCGAGCTGGTAGTACGTTTTGTTTTTGTCCTTGAGCGATCTTCACGGCGGAAACTATTAGAGCTACGCGGCTGGGGCTCATCGCCGGAAGAGTATTGCGAATGTGAGGACCTCTGTGAATCCAAAGAACTAGAACGACTTTGTGTAGGTTTAACTGTTTTATGCTTAACCATGTGTGTTGTTCTAGCTGTTTTAGATTTTGTTACATCGTATTCCTTTTCACTTGACAAAGAACGTGATCTGGCTCGTGGACAACATTCCACGGAAGATTGTGAAGAACTACGTTCGCGTGAGGAGATTCTCTTTGCATCTGAAGGTGATGGTGTTGAATGTATTGAAGATTTCCTTGCTTCAGATGCATAGGTAGAGCGAGATATTTTCACTGCTATGCAGGAATCGTTTATGCGCTCGGCTATAGATTTTTCATCGATAGTTTCGAGTGGCTTGGAATTACGTCTTTGTAGGGGACGTCTGCGCCGATCCTTTAAGGCAGCCTCATCGGAGAGTTCCTATAAAAATAAAAAGAGAAATCGTTAAAGACTTATTTTCTTTAGCGTTTTACATACTAACCTTTAAAGTTTGATCAGCGTTTTGATTCATTTCATTCAATATCTCAAAATCTCTTTTCAAATCCGTTTTACGATCATATTGCTCCAAAGGCGGTATGGCTGCTTTAACTTTGAACACTGGCGTTATGTCGTTGGCTATATTTTCGTATAAATGCTCATCTTCCTCATCTAACTGGGCTTTCTTTCTTAAACTCGAGCGTTCGATTGGTTTAATATCAATTGGATTGTGTTTCAGTAGGTCGGGTTTATCACTTTCCAATTGCCATTGTTCTCGTTGTTGTTCCGTCTCCATAGCCATAAGTGTGGAGGTGGTTGACTCTTCACTTAGTTTTCTTAAGGGTAGAGAACGTTTTGGTGAATTTCTAAAACTTGCTGTTTTCGCATTATATTTCGTTTTTGGTTTTTCATCTTCTGATGTCGATGACACTGGTACTCCAAAATAGGATAATTCATGTTCGCGTAGTTGACGGGCTCCACGGGCTTCTTTCACAATTTTCAAGGAGTCTTTAGTGGGTAGACTGCTTTTGTAGGGAGCCTGTTTAACGGTTGTGGCGGTATGTACCTTAGGAGCTGCAGATTCTTGTACTGAAAGAGAAAACACAGTCAAGGTTTGTATTACTTTCTGTTACTTTACCTTACATGTTATGGTTCTGGGCTTAGCTAAAGGTGGCACTACTTTTAAAGGTGGTTGTTCGGCAGTTGTGGCTTGCGGTGAATGCAATTTAATGCTCATTACATTGGATTTCGGTAGATCTGGGCAAAAAAGAGAAACAAGTTTTAAAAAATAGTTTTAAAATACCCAGGAGATGAATAATTGTCGATGAGGTGTTTGTCTAGACTAGAAAGATGTATAACTAAGCTTAAAACAAGTTTGAACATATTTTAAATGTCACAAGGCTTAGACTTAAAATAAAATTGAACTAGGCTTAATGATATTATCGAATGCTTTATAAGGCTTGCAACTGCACTTAAGGTTCATGCCTTAGCTACAACATAGGCTTAATTAGATGATCTACTTTTTTCAATTTTAGATGTTCTTAAACCATAAAAATTACCTGTTTTATCCAATGACTTCTTTAAACTTCTAACACCACTGTTACTTAAAGTATCCGTATCTATTTTCCATATGGTCTTTTTAGCCTTTAAACGACTCCAACTGTTGGAGGATTCCAAGCAGTGCTCATCTTCATAGGAAGAACTATCCTGTGTACCACCACCACTATCACTGTCAATATTTTCTTTAAAATAGCTTTTGACTTCTTCATCGGCACTATCTTCATCCTGAGACCTATTTGCGGCGGCATCATATATCAGTCTTAAACGTTGCAATTGTTGACTAACCGGTATTTGCTCGTTGCCAAGAAAACTAAGGCGTGGCGTAGAGCCATTAATGGCACAGGAAGCTCCCGAATCAGTGGATGTTTTTCGGGAATCTTGAGAACATTTTCGTGTAGTATCTATAGTGGACCAGGAGGAGGTGGAAGAAAAACTAGTGGATTTGTAGATATTTTTCACATCATTCTCCGCAAATTCTTTATAGTCCAGGGAATGTGATGAATCTTGATAACTATTTGAGCGTAACATAAGGGGAGGCTTAACTGCTGGTGTTCCCTCTAGAGAGGCAATGCTTAAACGTCGCATGGCCTCATCGAACTCGTTAGCTGAACGTAGGGTTTTTATGATCAAAGTGGTTGACTTTAAGCCCTCATCCAATATTTTTTGATGCTCTTTAAGATCGTGCATTAATAGTTCTTGGACATTGGTAGCCCGTTGACGTTGGGAACTTGTGATAGGACCTGTTAGCAAGATGTGATGTGAGTTGTTTGATGTCTATTTTGGTTTTTGTACGTTCATTTTAGTTTTTTGTTTTTGTTTGGTTATTTAAAGAGTTTCTTTAGAGTTTCAGATAGTGGTAGTAAAGTTTCATTTTTCTATTTTTGTTTAGTTTGCAAATAAGTAGAGAGATCTACGATATTTAATTGCATTACAAGCTTTTGTTTTTAGAGTTTAAAAGAAAAAGTGTGATTTATTTTTCATTATAGTTCGTAAAGAAGAAGAAGAAGTTGGTAAAAAAAGAGAGAGATAATTAGTGAAATTAACTAAAAGTATTCATTGAGTATTACATTGTAAAAGAAAAATAACATAGAATTTCGTAATAAATCAAGCCGTAGAGCAGGGTAAGGTATGATTACTTAAGAAGATTACTAAAACAGTATAAGAAGCTACATATAAGGGGAGAGAGCACTCCAAAATATATTTCTAAATAAAACTAAGAAAAATACAATCAGTTTAAAAGAAAATATCTTACAGATATCTAGCAGGGATATTGGATGTTTTATTTGAATTTTAAAGCATGAAGTACATGAATAAAGCTTTCTCATTTGCAATATGAGATGAGTTTAACTTGTGGCTCTTATTTCCTCTTTAAACGAAACGAAATTAAATGCAAAAATTAATGAATGAAATACGATATAATTTATTCCTAGTCGTCGTAGTCTAGTAGGTAGCGTGTTGGCTTATTAAACGTGAGGCCACGATTCAAACCCCACACACATACAACATAGGTGGTGTAAGAAGCAAGGTTGTAATCCTAACTGAAGGGTTGTAATGACAAATTATATTTGTATGTGGCTACTTTTGGAGGATGTAGTAAGATATTTGTCAGTTACCCTCTTAAGGGTTCCTGGACACGAGGGGTAACATTAAAAACAATTGAATTCATACGTAACATTAGCATAACTGTGCAAAAGGCGCAAACAAATGGTATCAAATAGAGAGAGACCGGACAGATCTGTTTCGAAATGGCAATGGACCTAATGAAAGTCCATTTCAAGAACCTCCTAGCAATTATAAGAGGACAACGTCCTCTGTGTGCACACGTTCGTAGGCTGGGAATATCTCAAAAAGTTGTAATGACGAGGAAGGAGACAAATGAATATTTTCTCTGTCATTGCCTGCCAGTTGGAAACCTAAGATGAAGGATTTTTAGGCATCCAGAGTTTTTTGTTAGAACGTGTCTGAGACCAAAGATGATTTGGAAAGAGTAAATAATTTCATAAAACTACCCCATATTTACACAGAGGTCTCTGTGAATCTAGTGTAAGCTGAAAAAGTACTACTAAAATCATAGCCATCTGCTTCATATTGCTAAGCAGTGACCTGATATATGGCAACTACAGTCTTCAGGCTTGGGAATCCAGCTCAGCTCCAAACAGCTTCTTGTGGCTGGTACTTGGCAAAGGCCTCTAATTGTAATTGATGACTGACCGCATCTTAACCACAATCGTTCTTTTCGAAAGTTGTTGTAAGTGATGCTTTTTCATTATTCAAATAGTGTTAATCACAGTTTTTATACCACATTTAGCAGCGCTTTAATGTTTGAGTCTGACAGCTTACATTGTATTGTTTTGTTGGTATTCAAGACAAGTGACCTTTGAAACCAATGGCACCACAATTTGAGCCAAGCAATCAAAAATTTCTGGAAGTAGTTTTTTCGTACAAAACTTCCTAAGGCCACCAATTGCCTTAATGACATAGAATGGACCAGTGGGATCGGTAACATTAAACTATTCATTTGGATCACTAATCGAAAAAGCCTAGGAAGGGTGTCTCCTATTTGGTTTGCTTGTAAACTACCAAATGTTGAATGAAGGTCTACAAAACTCGAAATGGAATAAAATAAATAAAAAGTCATACAGACTTCATTGATAAAATAAGTTCTATACGACTTAGAGAAAATTGTATTGCTTGTACTATCATAGAAGTTGTTTATGATTGATGCTTCAAGAAATTAACGGTTTGCGTCTTAACTATTCAAATCACAGATCAGATTAATCCTTAAAGACTGATGGTTTCTCCTATGGACGACTATTATACGTAGTGTTTTAGAAATTCTAATTGTAAATTACTTTACACAAATTTCTAATTGTGGAACAGTTGAATTCTTAACAGCTTAGTACCAGAAAACTTGTTTCCCCTAAATCGGAGGAATTCCACTAGTTTGAAACGATACCATGAACATATTGAGAAAAGAGTTTGGTGAGCAATTTATCTCCGAAATTGTCATTTCTTGAGTTTTTCGTATACAGAGATTGCAGTTAGTATTAGTGAGATGAAGTCACCGTAGTCTAGTAGGTAGTGTGTTGACTTATTAAACGTGAGGCCCGGGTCAAACATTTCCAACAGAACGAAATATGAAAAAATATTTCTTCGGCAACTTCCTCTCTCAGTAGATTTCTAGCAAAAACTCTGAGTGTACATAAATTAAATTGCCATGAAAAGTTTCTCAAAAATCTGTCGTTCGGAGTCGACTTTAAACTGTAGGTCGCACCACTCATGTATAATATTAGCACACACAACGTAAGTGGTGTAAGAAGCTCTGTTGCAATCCTGACTGAAGAGTTATTGGTAAGATAAGTCCTAATATTCTTTTGTGTATATGATGGAATGAGAAAGCACTATGGAGTTTTATACGATCAAATGGTTTTCTTATTTTATGAACTTTTTTCTTTAATTAACTACAATGTCTATGAAGGCCTCACCTTAAAGAAATTTGCATATTTTAATAAAAATCTTTACAAAATTGTTATTCATTAAAAATTTAATATAAAAACATTTTTTTTTCTTTTTTGACAGAGGATACAATATTTCCTCTGTGATCAAACAAAAGATAGAAAAAATTTCTGCATAAAGTTGGCTATGCCATATTTGTTGAACTGTATGAGAGTAGAACTAAAGTAATAGTTATTTGGAAATATGGTTTTAGTCACAATAGCTTGAAATGGTAGATAAGCCAAATATGTAAGAACTAGCATTGATTAGCATATTTTAAAACATTTTTAGTACTACCGTTATTAATTTTGTTATCATGGAAATGATCAGGTTTTGACCATCTCTGCAATTATTTTTAATTAGTAGCTGTTACTCATGCTGTTAGATGAGGGTTTTGTTTTTGTTCAATGTTTGTAATAAAAAATAAAAGATTAAAATATTAAATACAATAATATTTAAATCAAATTTAAATCAACATAAATAAATAATAAAAAAGTAGATCATCCCATAAGAGTAAAAACTACAAACTTAAATAAAAAAAAAAATAATTTAAAACAACCAAATTAAAATAGACATACAGCATAGGACTTAAACGAAGAGACACTACTTTATACAATAACAATATACAACAACCAAGTTAACAAAATAGGCCAAATGAAAAAGAGAAATAAACTCACCATTATCTTCCCAATTGTTAGGATTTGCTGTTGCACTACCCATACTGACATTGATTTTCGTGGAAAAGCCATTTGATTGTGTAGATGCTGAGCCCAATTCCTGTATACGTTCGGCTACAGATTTTTGTGGTGTAGTTGCTGTCAAGGTAGGAGATTCCGATTTATAGACTGTAATATTAGAAATTTATTCAAAACCTTGAAAAAAAAACACGAAAAATCCATACCTCTTTCAGTTTTCATTTGATTGCCATTCACCGGTTTTAATTGCACTCCCCATAAATCATCAGGCTTATCGATATTTTCACCCAATACATAGGGTTTCGGTTTAGCGGGCTTATTTTTTAAAATACCTCTTAACGAGGTCATTTCATCAGTATCACAATCGGTTGTATCCACACCACTAGTAGAAGCATAACTACTGCGTGAACTTTCATGAAAGCTATAGGATTCGGTGTGTGTTGGTATGGTAACGGTAACATTAATGCCGTTATCTTTACTGGGTTCCGGAGAGCCTACTAAAGGTGCACGATAGGCTACAGTGGTAGAAGCTAAGGTTTTTTTTTTCGTACTATCATCTCCGAATAGAGTAACAGGCATGGCTACTGTAGAGCTATTCGCGGCTGTGGTAGAAACCGTAGTGGCTGATTTCACCAAACTTTCTAATGGTCCCACACTGGAGCTGCGACTTCTACGTCTTCGGAAATTATTTGTGGGTGGTGGTTTACTATCCGTTTCCACTATATTTACCCGGCCAGATTCAGTGGCGAAATGTACTTCTGTTTTACTAAACTCTACTCTTTTCTGTTGGCCTCTGTCTGTGGTTGTGGTAGATTCGGTAGACTGTACGAATTTTGTATAATTACCCGGCTCATGAAAGCCATTGAGGCGTATCTGTGTAGTTTGCCTAGCATTATCTCTTACATACTGGCTCTCATCCACCGCAATCGAATGCCTTTTGGCTACAGCCGTATCTTCTTCAAGAGAGTTTTCTGATTCCTCATAAGACTTTTGCGTTCTATAGCGACGTTGCACTACTGGTGGTTTATTCACGCTACCAGTGTCACCAAAGTGCACTACAGTTCGATTAGCATTGGAGTTATCTGAGGTAGGAGACCAATTTTGTAATTCTCCTGAACGTCCCAGGCCACTATCAGTAGAGGCATCCATTCTAAGCATTGCCTTCTCAGGTGGTGACATTTTTTCAAAACCATATGATTTACGCCTGGTATGCCAATCCACTGAATTGGTATCCTTATACTTTACGCGTGACTCTAAACTATTTGTCGTATGTTTATTATTATTCTCTTCCGTTTTCGTTATTACCCGATAACGTTCGGGCGTTTTTCGACCAGCATAGGCAGCCTTTATTTTAGTTTGATCGTTTACAATATGCTCCACCTCGGGATTTGTGTCGTTGTTTTGTTGATTGATTATAAAGTCCTCTTTATATAAGGACTCATCCGATAATTTCTTTAGCTTTCCCCTAATCTCCTTTAAGGACTCAGCAGTAAGAAATGTATCACGTTTGCTTGCTAGGGGTGATTTAATGTCCTTGTCGTTATTGCCATTCAAAATACTATTTAAAGCTGCCAAATCCACGTGGTTATTACGCATGACGGTATTAAGTCTTCTGCCGTTCTCTAGTTCTGCTCGTATTCTCGAAACACTTACGGAGCTAGCGGGCAAGTCTAAGGGTCGTTTAATTGTTACAGGTGAACCGTAAGATTCGTTCTTTTGGGTGGTTGACTGGAATGATCTTCTTAGTTTACTGACACGACGCCACTCGGCTGGTTCTTCACTATCACCACCGTGTACGTCCCATTCAGTGCTCAAGTCGTCTGTGGAAATTGAACGAGATCGTTGTAGGGAGTTCGTTTCGTAAGGTATTTGCTGTCTGCGTAGATGACGATTAGAGAGGCTGTAATAATGAAAAGAATTTTAGAAAGTTTTCCATGAGATTTTAAATAGAAGAGAATTGTTTTAAATTGAGATTTAAAAGAATTAATTTCCTTTTGAATAATTCAAAGAAAGTACTGCCAGGTCCTTTTGGATGAAGAAAATATGTTGGAACATGTACCCATGATCTTTATAAGTTTGAACGATTCTTACATTAAATTATCGAATTATGGAAACCCTAACTCTGACACATATGAAGTCGCCGTAATCTAGTAGGTAGTGTGTTGGCTTATTGAACAAACCCCAGTATTCAAACCCCAGCTCTGACATTTCAAATAACATGAAATATGAAAAAAGTATTTTATTTGGCGACATCCTCTCTGCAGTCTTTTGACAAAAACTCTGAGCGTAAAAAGTTTCTCAACTGTCGTCAACTTTAAACTGTAAATCCCAACACTCATGGATAAAATTAATACACTTTACATGGGTGATGTAACAAGCTAGGTTGTAATCCTAACTACAGAGGTGTAATGAAATATATTCGTCAAATGAATTTCATGGTTTTGATGACAGGCCATTACTCTCTTCATGAAATGATTTCAAGAGATTGAGCGCGATGTTGGGGGACAGAAGTTTTACTGTCCATAACCGACCTATTTTTGGAATAACTGACACAGAAGGTGCACTTTCCCTTTTGAAAATTCTTTGAAGTTTAAGAATAAACTCGAAGTTTTTATAGGAAGTTTTCACAATCTTTATGCGTTGTTCTTTCATAAAGTGATCCATTTTTCATACATGTATGATAGCTGCCAAATTTCTGAGTTGCCAACTCCTTAAAATAAATGTAATTCATATTGGAATAACATTTAGGGAGATGGAAAGATGAAGTAGAGCGCGTCAAATTGGTACAAAAACTTTTTCTTTGATGGCTGGTGATATTTTTGAATTTGCTTACATTTATTATGTAGGGTCTTTTAATAAGAACTTTCGAACTTTGACAGTTGATAAGGGCCGCCTTGATTTTTTTTTTTTAATAAAACCAGCACTCAGGGGATGGCCCCTACTCATGCAGTGCATTGTGCAGGTTTAGGAAAATAGGTTATGTTGAACCTACATCTGTCAAATTAGTTGTAATTTATTCACTCTGTGCCAAATTACCAGAGGACAGTAGATAATGACATGAGAACGATAACTGGTCTCTGGCGTAGTTGGCAAATGCCACTGATTTTCATTGAAAAATTATCTTTAGCGATGAGTCCCGTCTTTGGAAGAATGAATGGACAAACGAAATTGCTGAATTTGGGACGATACCAATCTGCATGAGAACCAAGAGAATTCACTGCATATCCACAAAAGAAGTTACTGTTTGACATGAATTTCGGGCTGGCGGCATTATAGCTCCAACACATCCTTTTGGCCTCAATTGTATGATCTTGACACCAATGACATGTAGTTTCAATAGAACGACGAAACGTGCAGAGCATTCACTGAATATCCAAAGTCAGTTTTGACATGAATTTTGTGCCGGTGGCATCATCGGTTCATATTAATTCGAAAATGAGAATTGACCATCAGACCATCAAAATCAACGATGAGAACTAGAGATCGACGATTACCATCTTCTTTTGGCCTCAAATACATGATCTTGACACCCATGACATGTGATTTCAATAGGACAACGATATGTGCCACACAGCTCATGCAATATTCTGCTTGAGTAATTTGAAGGAATAATCATTCCCTGTTAGATTTTTTCTTGTCTGCCTAGAAAAGCCGTTGCGGATCTATCAACGATGTTATATTATACATTAAAGGCTTATAAGATGTGAGGTCTCGGTTCAAACCCCATGTCACACATCTTCAACAAAAATATCTCTTCGACGACACAACATAAGTGGTGTGAGAATCTAGGTCGTAATCCTGGCTGATGGGCTGTAATGACCATTTATGTATATACATATGTATTCTGCACACATAATGGTATCAATAGGCCTTCCAAACGAATACGTTATTTCAATGATAACTCACATACACACTTTGTTTTATTTAAATTTAAAGATAGGAAGCGCTTAAAGCCCCATACAAGTGTGTAAGCAGTAGAACATTTTTTTTTCTTTCAAATAATTTTTTTTTATGGTTGACGTCACTTTTTATGAAAATATTTTAAAACTGTGCTTTGAAATACTTTCTTCTTTTTTTTTCTTGAAAACACCAGCTCATCTATGTACGAATTTTAAAATTTGAAACAAATTGGTTGCCAAGAGAAAAATTTTAAAGAAATTTTAAAGAATTTTATTTCCAATATTTTTAAGGTAAAATTTGCTTAAACCTGATCTATTTTGTTTAATCAATCACCCACATATTTATAGTAAATTTTATTTAAATAATAATATTAAATATTTTTATAATTTATACGATTATTCTAAAAGAAAATTCTTTTAATAAAATTTTTTTCAATTTTTTTTTTTTAATTTTCACAATTTCTCAGTTAAGCGCTCGTCTTACCGAAAAAAAACCTGTCCTAAACACAATTAAAAATGAAATAAAATTGGAAACTAACAATTGCGAAAATATTTGCTGCCACTTAAAAAATTAAAAATAAAAAGAACAACAACAAAAAAAACACAAAAATTATTCATTAACGAAAAACAATTTAAATAACAATTTTCAAAAGTCGTACAAAAGTCAAACGAAATTTAAAAAAAAAAAAAAACAACGACAACGACAATTTAAATGCAAAGGCTTACAGAGAGTAGCAGAGGATAGGGGCACGAACAAAAAAAAAATTTTAAAATTATTTTATTGAATAAGAAATAATAAATCTTACCGTAAGCCATCATCATCAGTATCGTTATTGTTAATATTGTTGTTGCTGTTGTTTGTGTTTGTGTCATTATTATTATAATGCCGGAAACTTTCCAAATCGACACGCTGGTATGAATGCGGCAAATGCGTTGGTGTCAATCTATCGTTTTGTTTAACGTGGTGTATGTGATGTTGCTGCTGTTGCTGTTGTTGAAGATGACGAAGATCTGTTTCAGTTTTATTAGCAGCATATGAACGAGATTCATCACAACTGCTAACACTGCTGCTGCGACAAACACCACCACCACTGCCACTACGACTACAACAGCCATTGTTATTATCACCTACGCGTGTTTTCATTAAGTGACTGTGTGTAGCGTTGCCGTTGCTGTTTTGCCTATATAGGGTAGGTTGTTGCCAAGATGATCGTTGTGTTGCTGTCGTTAATGTCGGCGATGGTGTCGATGATGTTGTTGTCGCTGTTGTCATATGATTATTGCTGCCGCTGCCAACAATTGCATGTAGGCTTACTTTGTTGTTAGCCAACGTTTTGTGGGTGTTCATTGTTGTTGTTGTATTCGGAATAGTCGTTGTTGCCTGAGATGCAGTCGTGGAATTATTTGAACTATTCGATAGGCTGGAACTACTTTTCTGTAATGGAACACAAACAAAAAACAATTTCTTAAATTTCTGTTGAAACTTTACAAAAAAACTGAAAAAAAAGAGGAAAAATAACTGTGTCTCTATATATCATTTATTTATAAAGCTTAATTCTGTTTGCTGTGCATATTTTTGGGGGAAAATTTTAATTGCCTACAGTGTATACTAAAAGTATTCGGACATGAAAAAAAATATGGTATCAATGAAATATATTCAGTGAGTTTAAAATTGTAATTATTTTAAAACATAGTTTGGTACCTTTTCAAGTAAAAAAGTACTTTTTTTGGTACTTTTCAATTTATGTAAAAAACAATAAAAATAGTATTTAAAACTTTTCTACACATGATAACCATATTAAATTAAAGCCATTTAAGCTACTACTTTTTGTATTTTGCAGGTCAAGCTCTAAAGCACAAGCGGGAATATTTAACAAAGATTGATACCTTTGTATATAATAAACCAACGATATCACTAAGAATTCCTTCATCAGAGGAAATTTGCTAAAACCAACTACACTCGATCATTAAGTGGCTATTGAACTAAAGTGTTTTATAGCAGTGGCCCATAGCCCTGGCCCTGGTCTAACTTCGAAACGAAAACTCCGGAAGTCCTAAAACGAATATCCTTACAATTAAAGATAGAATGTATCTGCGAAAATTAGACCGTTGTGGACGATGCTAGACCAATCTCTATACCAAAAAGAACGTTATTGGATTTGGATTTCATGTGAGTTGATATCGTGCTAAATTTTATAGAAATGCTTCTCACCACTGAAGTTGATTTTTTTATGAAAACTAGTTTCAGTTATCAACTGCTTGTTGAATATGATCGATTATTTTTAGTTCCAGGGTCAATTGAATTTTGTACGAGTGCATGTCAAAGTAAACAAAGCAAAATTCGCCAAATTGTGGTTTGCGAAAGGACGAGATATGTAAGCGCCGCGAAAAAAATCAATTGCAGACTCTCACCAGCAGCGGCAATTTTGTAGGCAGTTTTGCGTTTCGCTGACGTACTGATTTTAATCGACCGTTTACTACACTCGAATACTACCGCTAGCAATGTGGTGAATACGTTACGTATTGAAGCTACCTCTGTCAGGTGAACTGGACAGAGGTAGCTTTAACAAGACGGCCGTTATCAACCGTCAAAGTTTGTAAGTCTCTGCTAGAAGACCCTATATAAAAGTGGGAGATGGATGACTATCACTGCCGCAAGTCCTTAAGGCCTGCATATAAGCACAAGCCAAACTATTATGGGCCACTACCAATCCGGTATATGATAATTAAGCGTACAGGCCTCTCTTGTAAAGATAAGTATGTGGTGAATAAAGATACACTAACCTACAGCGACTTTACTTGGAATACTATTTTCCAAAAATTTTAATTACGATTGCATCACATATCCATCTTTACGATGTTTCATCGGTTTTGTTAAACCAAAATCGTGTATAAAATTTTAAATAATTATGAAATGTATGAATAGCAACTTTTTTGGCGCACTATACCTCACTCGCATAAGAGTTCAGCTCATTTATCAATTTTTATATTTTTTTTTTCTGAACGGTTTTATTGGTTTCTATTTTTAACGGAGAGTAAAACAAAATACGGTTGTGGGTGTTTAGACAGACAGAATTTCATTAAAAATGAAAGAAAAATATAAGAAAAGAAATGTGAGTCGGTTTTCTGATTTAAAACTGCCTAAAAAACAAGAAATCATTAAAGGGGGCATTTTAAATCATTAAGACATTCTCTTTCTTTTTTCTTTCTTTCTTTCTTTCTTTCCGTATAAGTCAGTTCAATACGTGCTTTTGGTCATATGACCTGTTGGTTTTATCATCAATTTTTTTTCCTTTAATGCTTTGTTTTCGTATTGTTTTGACATGATTTTAATGTTAAAAAAATTATTATTTTTTTTTTTTTTGTACGGAATTACCAGTCATTAACTTTTTTCCTTAACCAAATGCTGCTCCATCATAATCATCACCATCATGGTGTTCCAATGATGTCTCGAATCAAAGAGAAGGTGTCATTTCATGCTGTGTATTTTTACATTTTGTTGTTTTTGTTATTACTTTTTTTTTTGTTTTTCTGAAAGAATCATTTGATTTCATGCTTGGCTATAAACAATGAAATTTAATAATTTGTTGATGTTTTAAAGAAATCTTTTGCAGAAAACCGGGGTTCAATGTACCATAATTCTTCTCATAATAAATTATTTTGTGCAAATTACTTGGGATTAAATAACAACAAGAATTTTTTTTAACGAGGTAATGTTGAAGGTTAAGAGGTCATAATGGAAAATTACAAAGAAATTTAATGTAATCATAGCGGTGAGGAAACTTTTTTAATGTATTATTTATAAACAATTGAAAGGAAGGATGGATTCGATTGGGCAGGCTTTATTTCATGGAGAAATTTGATTTTAAGTGAAAGAATATACTCTCTTTAGCAATTGAACATAGTTTAATACTGTAATTATATAAGGTGTAGTAAAAATAAAACCAAAATTATTCTATAAATGCACATAGATCACACTAGATGGCGGTAGAAGTAAACATTTCGCCTGAAAGTCTTTTTAATAAATTTTTTTTTTTAAGTAAAAGTCGATTGAAACATTGCACATTCAAGAATATATGTAGTACCTAGGTTCTAGACCGAAATCGGCTATATGTATATCTCTTAGTACAAATGTCTATTGCTGTTGAAGTATAGGAAAAGTGGAGGCATGGAAGTGTGTTTAAAGTGCTTGACTATAAGTTTCATTATACCAGATTCGAATTCAGTAGAAGGCAAACAAATTTTCATTATAATTTCATTAAAAAACATCACTTTCAGAAGTCTCTTTAAAACCATAGAAAAGATTAAACGAAAGACGAACTTCACAGATTGACCTCAAGGTGTTCAGAGATGAATAGAAGAACTTGTACAGGAGTATTGAATGAGCAAGATTACTCTGACTATACCCAATAGAATAACTCAATACGTTTTTACAGCAAGCACTATTCAGATGGCAACCCTGTCATCCTAGAAGTTGCTAAAGTTGACAAATCAGCTGCTTAGAGTTAAAACTTGATTAGTGAAACTAAATCATACATACATATATAATTGGTCATTACAACACTTCAGTCAAGACTACGAACTAGTTCCTCACACCGCTTATTTATGTTGTGTGTGTAGTGCTGGCTTCTTGGGGACGATTGCTGTAGACTGTCTAATGGTGAATGTATAGCACTGGCCATTTTATAGTCACCTAGCAGCAACTCGTTTCCTTGCCGTTCGCATCTTGAGATGTCCACAAACACTACTCCCTCTCTTCCACCTTCCTATAACCCATTTTCCTAAAAAAAAACCTGCACAATGCACTGCATGAGTAGGGGCCATCCCCTGAGTGCTGGTTTCACAAAAAAAAAAAAAAAAATATGAATGCCGGGACCTACGGTTTAAAGTCGATACCGAACGACAGATTTTGGAGAAAGTCTTTGTCAAAAGTCTGCTGTGAGGAAGTCGCCGTAGAAATATTTGTTCATATTTCGTTTAGCTGCGGTTTGAACCGTGGCCTCACGTCTAATAAGCCAACACACTACCTACCAGACTACTAAGAATAGTTAAATATCAACATATGTTAACTTTTAGTGTAGTTTCATTCGCTTCACTCGCACGGCGTTAGTACTGCAGATACTCAGTGTATTCGTATTTATTAATAAGAAGAATTGCAGTGTGTACTCTGTATCGGCTACATTAAATGAAATCGATATTTGAGTATAGAATTTTGCATTTTACGACGCATGTTTATTGGATAACACTCTAGAATCAGAGTCAAGAGAAGTGCAGGACAATTTCCTTATGGGAATTACAGTGTGAAAAACCTTTTTTGGAGTCTACATTTGAAGACTCCATATTCGTTCTAGAATAATGGTTGCTGACATCACTCCACTGTATTATTACCCGAATTAATGATTTTATGAAAAAAATCGATCTGTTCGTAGGAGACTTTAAAAGTTGCATAGAAGGCTCTATTATAACTTCCACATTTCATACGTAACAATGTCATAGTCAGTTAATCTGTTGAGAATTTTATTTTTACACTTTCTTGAAATGCTATTGAAACCGATTTCATGTAAATATTGCCCGCGACTACGTTATAGATTGTTATGAGTCATGAGCTCTATTTCTGGAATTCCTTTTTAGGATTTCGGCTGGTATCTTACTAAGGCCAGCTGTAATGTTGTCTTCCAGCAATTGTGGATGCCTCCTAGCCAAACAGGGTATTTCTTATAATATTTTTTTTATACTTCGTTAGTATTTTTTAAATAATTCGAATTTTTTTAATAAATATAACAGTCTCTGGTGGATATCGAATCCATAACTGCTACAGTTGCGGATTAGCATGGTACTTATTAGACTATCTGTACTGGAGAGATAATACGTATCCTTACATAAAATAGTGTAAAGGGGTCAAACGCATGATTATGGCGGCCAAAGCATTGTTAAACTAAGCTTAACTGCTCTCCTCTTATAAGATTTATGGTGTCGCGTGCCCTGTTGAATATTGTTGTTGTACCGTGTTGCTGAAACCCAGGTCAGTTAAGTTTCATTCTTACATTTTGGCAAACAGAAATATTTGTAAACTTTATTTGTTTGTTAATCTACTCATGATCAAAATACATATTTTACTTGTCATTTTTGAATTGACAGATGGCATTAAGTAATATTTAAATCACCCGCTCTTTGTGTAAATATTCTGTTATCTTACATGCATATATACATACTTAGTTGGTCATTACAACCCTTCAGTCAGGATTTTATACATGAGTGGCGGCACCTACAGTTTAAAGTCGACACCGAACGACAAATTTTTGACGAACTTAATCATGACAAGTTTATTTACTCTCAGAGAAATATTTTCTCTTATTTTGTTTTGTTGACGTTTGACCTGGGCTTTAACCCGTGGCCTCATGTCTAGTAACCCAAAATACCTAATAGACTACGGCGACTACAATTCTGTCATCTGAATTTTTTCAAATTTTCAAATAATTTTTTTCTTTGTTGTCATTTTGTTTTTATCCAACCAGGAAAACAAGGAATTCAATTCGGTTAAATGTGTTACTGGTTCAATTAACCAGTTAAAGTATTTCCTACTTTGATTTTAGTTTGTCGTTTTATTTTACCAAATTATGTCATATAATTTGAAGCGATTAAACTGTTTTTGTCGTTGCTATAGATAAACTAGTAGTGGTTGCTGGTTTATAAGGCAATTTGTTAAAAGCCATTAACCACTTTCAAGTTGACCTCTTTTTTTGTATTTTTTTTCTGGTGTGTAACACTCAAACGTAAAACGGATGGTATGGTGGTAGTGGTTATAAAACGGCAATAATAGTAACAGAGAAAATATAAATCGAAATGGTAATTGTTAATACATAACATGTAAATTATTTTAAAAAAAAAAGTTAATAATATTGTGTAGCAAAAGTATATTTTTCATAAGACTAAGACATCTTTCAATACACTACTTACCATTAGATTGCTTAACTTTAAACTTGGCGCCGTATCCAACAGAAATAATTGATTATTATTATGATTATTACCGCTATTGGTATTGCTATTGTTAACACTACAACTACCACTACTACTATCACGACTTAGATTATTGTGGCCATAGCTGTGATGATGATGATGTTGATGATTGTGATGTGAGTCATGATTATGATCGTGGCGATCATAATTATTGGCAGTGTCATTAGGAAATACCGTCAATGAATGACGTTTGCTTAAGTCAATATTTTTCAAATTGTTTAGTTTCGTCAATAGATATTGATGATCACTATTGTGATCATGATCATTATCATCATGTTCATTATTATCAAATAATGAATCATTATGATTACGTGTATTTCTTCTTCGATTATTATCATCACCATCACCATCATCCTCATCATCAGTGGATTGTTGTTCAACAATATAATCATTGCCATGATCATGTTCATTATCACAAATATCCAATGTGGACATATTTTGTGTTAAATCTGGCCAATTTCTATTACGACTTTTACTACCACTGCTATGGCTAAAGCCATTAGCAAAACTATTTGGAAATTGTTGCAACTTGTTATGCTGTTGCCTCAATTGTTCAAGTTGTTTATAGTGTTGCTGCAGATGTTGTTGATGATGATGATTATGATTAAAACCATTCGTTAATAGTGATGGTGTGGTAAAGGAAGAGGGGCTAGTGTTGGCATTTGTAGTGCTATTTGTGATAGAAGAGGAGGAACAGTAGTCATTGCTTGTGTGCGTTTTTTGTTTATTTTTCTGCATTTGTGTTGTTATGGGTGATGTATTGTTGCTGGTGTTGTTTGCCGTTAATAACAATGGTGATGCTGAGGCAGACGCAGAGGATGTTGACCAACGTGACGATGTGGTTTGTACAGTCTGTGATCGTATCACTTGCATTGCTCCACCCGTTGGTGTGCAAGTCTGTAATACTTCTAATTGCTTGCGCTGGGTCTGTTGGGTACCATTGGGTTGTGATATATTTTGGGAATCGGATATCTGGAATGAGATTTCGAGAGAAGAGAAAAAGAAAAAAAGGAGGTGTCATATGATAAGGATAAGGAAATGATTTAATTTGTTTAAATTTTTTTTATTAATTTCTTTTTTGTTTAAATCTAATTAAAGTAAACCAATTAAAATTTATACATTCGTGCAATATGCTGTACATGCAGGGGAAACAGAAAGTGATGCTTTGTAGACGGTGTTAAAAGCAGGAGTGTTATGAAAAGTTTATTTAAATGTAATGGAAATAGGTGTTGATGCAATGGTAACATAAAGTTTTGAGGCAATAAAGCGTAATTCATATTTACTTAAAATTAAGATTTCGAAACAATTTGCTAGGCAATCGAAATAAGAAGAGTTTAAGTAGGTTTTAATATTATTTACAAGCAGTAATTCTTTTAATAAAAAAAATGAAATTGAACAACAAATACAAAGAACTGTACTGATATACAAGGCTACAACGCATGTTCACATTACTAATTGGGTATCATAGGCATTTAGGCATTCCGTCTATTCTTGTTCCCTTCGTTTTCTTAAGACAACTTGCCTCCACTTGCTATTAAGCCTCAAAACAAACTCAAAATAACGCTTCAAACGACTTCTAGTTTTTGCCAAATATCGAGTCAATCTGGTGTTTGTGCACCAAAGTTCAGTTAAGCCTGATAAACTTCAGTGTCGATGAACTTTTAAAAATCGAAAAGTGAACGAAATAATCTGGAAGCTATGTATATACTCTTTTAAAAGGGGATTTTTTGTGGCATAGGGATGGATCAAGAACAGATACTTGGATAGAAGCAGGAGTTTTTAGTCCCAGAATGAAATATTCCATTCCCATTAGGTAATTCGCGAGGTATCTTCCAAGCAGAAGTCTACGCCATCAGATAATGTGCTCAATTAAATTTGGAATGAAAGTACAAAGGACGAGATACAGCAATACTCAGCTGGGTTATAGGTAATGCGGTTCCATGGTTTGCGGCAATGAGCAGGCTGAAGAGGTTCCGATGAGACCAGAACTTTTCTGTGGAGTGTAACAGATGTTTGGAAATGAAGGCAAAAAGAAGAGTTAGAATTACAAACTAGGTTTTCCCAAAAAAAATTTTAATTGAATGCGACTGACGGAACCTACAATTTAATCTAAAGTCGGAACAACAAATTTGAGAAACTTTTCATGAAAATTTCGTTTACTCTCAGAGTTTTTGCCAGCAGACTGTTGAGAGAGAGTCACTAAAAGAAAAAATTATGTCATTTTTCGTTTTGTTGAATTGTCTGAGCTAGAGCTTGAACCATGGCCTGTCGTCAACGCACTGGATACTTGACTTTGACAGGTTTTTGAAGGAAGTACTGTGATAATAAAAAGTTAAACTCTATAATACCACAATGCCTGGAATATGCAGGTCCGTAAATTGCTAAGAATCGGTTTTTTGATTTCATTAAACATAAGTAGAATTTCGTTCGATTCATTTTAGTACTGGACTCGCTTAGCAGCAGTTTTTGTACTGTAGTAATCGGGTAGATGATGTGATCATGGTGATGTTATCATGATCGCCTACATCCTCATAATACGCTCAAACAGTATTTGATGATTTCTTTTCTATAAAGCCAACCACCCAGCTGCAGCCCTGTAGAACAGAGCTGCTTTGATTACAAAGTCGTACAGTCAGTGTAAATTTTGGAGCTTGGTACCCTAGTTTATGATTTATTTCCCTGTTATAACAATATAGAGCAGTTATCGCCTTAGGGGTTCTGGATTGTCTATACATATTGCAGTTTAGTTTGTATTATTGGATAAGGATACCAAACTTTATGATCATCTCCTTGTGTATGGTAAATTCCAATTCCACTGCACAAAAATTTACAATTTCTGTGATAGTATTCAGGCTACGTTCTGTTGCTCAGAAAAATATAAAATCTGAGTTTTTGGTGTTTAAACAGGTTTTTAAAAGGACAAAAAATAAATATTTTACTATGGAAAAAAAAAAACATTTCGTAGCTTAAATCATAACATAGAATATGGAAAATAACTTCCAATATGTTTATCAATTCATGTCATACTCAAGTGTCAGGCTACTTACCGTTTACCATAAAACATTCAACAAGCTGTACGTACTATAACAAGAAATATTATAATGAATGAATATATGTACATACATGGACCATGCACGAGTATAACAGTAACAGCACAACAGCAACAGTTTACAGTGTTATTTTAACTGTTTATCTGTATTTTCGTTCATTTTTTCCTTTTTTTTTTTTGTTGGAGGCCATAGCTCATGCATGCAGTTGGTATTGATATCACATCGGTACAACAAAGTTTATGGTCAAAGAGCAATAAACAACAACAATAACAATAACAGAAATACAACAGAGAATAAAAATTGATAGACATTAAGTTTAATTTTATTTTTTTTTTGTTGCTTTTCGTTTCTTAATAAATTTAAAATTTTATGCATAAACAAGCCTAGATTTTTTTGTGTTTATCTCGACAAAGAATAAAGGCAACAAGAACTGAGTCACCACAAGTCATAACAATTTAAAACTATACAAAATCTTAACAATAAAGGACATTAAATTGGGTTTTTTTTATTTTATTTTTTTTTTGTTATTTTTTGTTATTAAAAATGAAAAGTAAACTTGTTTTGTTTTGTTTGTTTTGTCTGAGGTACACTAAGAACAGTAGTTGTTTAAAACAAATCATTAAAATGTTTTGTTTCCAATGTTTATAAAAACCCCACAATTCAAAATTGTTTTTAAAGAAAAAAAAACAAAAAAAAATTCTTTGAACTGCTTTCAAATTAATGGTAAGAGAAAAAACCCTTTAAGCAACGCACGATTTTCTTGCCAACCCATAATATGGAACCCATTTTTCATCACATCTTTGTGATTTTTATTTTACATGCAGTTGTTGTTGTTGCTGCTGCAATAAAAATTTAGAATCAAGATTCATTATTTTGTTGTTGTTGTTACCAAAATACTTGCAATGAAAGCCTTATATTCTCACGCTTATTGTAACAAAACTAAGAGAGAAAAAATTTTTTTTTTTAGAAAGACAGTTAAGGTTCCCTGTATTGAAATACCAACCTTATATGGAAATTTCAACTCCAAGAGACAGTTTATTTTGGTAAAACATAGTATTTGTTACCATTGTCTTGTCTAAACCCTATTTTGTATACGGTTGACCTCTTTTCTATTTTCTTACTAGAGCTTGGCATTTCTGCATATTGAAAATGTTCAAGAAAAACCATTTTCTTGTTATTTCTATCTCTATAAGCCTTGTCTTATACTTCTTTCTAACATTGCCAAGTTGCGTTTGAAATATGCCGCTTGACTGCTCTTTTTTTCCAAAGAAAATAAGCCAAACGCGGCTTTTGTTCAAGACAAAAACATAACAAACTATTTCAGCAGAAACATTTTTTCTTTCTTTTCTTTGTTAATGGTTAATAAATTTTCTATGTAAACATCTCCCATTAGTATTAAGCCAAAACCTAAACCAAAGACATTCATCTAAACAATATAAAACGAACTAGAAAATGAAAAAAAAAAAAAAATAATGGAAAAAAAAATTTCCTAAGAAATGTTTCATTTCCGTGTCTTGTCAGTGATAAAAGAAAAAATAGAAAAAAAAAACAACAAAAAGCAGGGGAGAACATTAATTTTCTTAAGGAAGTTGTAGTTCTTTGAACTAGACTTTGTGTTTGCTTTCCTATAAAGCAGCAATCGTAAGCAACAAACTAAAAAAACTGGTTACAAAATAATCAAAAGACTTAAGACACAAACTTTAGTTATAGCAGTTTGTTTAGACATCATTTGTCATCTAACATTTCAGGTTATTTTTAATGAAAAAAAAAATAAATAAAATTTCTATTTAATTATTGTATTCCATACCAATTAAATTACATCCTTTAATTATACTTTAGTTAATTTTGTTCAAAAAGACTTAGGAAACTTATTCACCAAAATACTTCATTGGCACTCAAGCGTGAATTTTAATGATATTAAATTCTTATTTATGAGGATAATTAAGGTTTTTTTTTTTTTATTAATTTTAAACGTCTTGGAAGTGTAAGGGTTAACATAGGATTGCAAGCGATAATTAGGACGGTAGAGAAATATGCGTGGCTTGTTAATATTATGTCAAGAGCATCGCCCAGAGACGAACAACATCGACTTGGAATGTAATGGATAAAGATCATCATAGATTAACCAAGATGAACCGATCAAATGTTTTAGATTATCATTACACTCCTTGACCCAAGCCACTTCAAAAGTTAAAATAAAAAAAACGAAAAAAAGTAGATTTGCCAATTTCACCAATGTCACGTAAGTTACACAGTTAATAGTCACTTTGGACTTGACCAAAGATTTCTAGCCTAGGCATGGGCTATGTTGAAACAAGTGGCTCATGGTTGAAATTAACTTACAAAACATGGGTGGTGTAAGAAGCTAGGGCAAAATCCAGACTAATGGCTTGTAATGACGAATAATATTATGTTGGTTAAAGTTTTTATGGTAAAACCTGTCAACAGTTTTCCGTTGTCCCGTAGCCTCAGAACCATTTGAAGCTGCTAATGAAGCGACTCATACTGCCAGTGTAAATACGTTACTGTTCATCCAGATTATTTATGTGGTAGACACTAAGGTGCCGTTTCCTCCTGCGATGTAGGGGGGTTATTTAGTCCATAAGTAAAGAACAGTTTATATCTCTTCAACACTTTTGCAGCCTCTGCAGAAATCATTTGCTACGTGTCGAAGATTAATAAGCTTTGCATGACTGCCTATAATGCAATTCCGGTAAGGACCACGATAATATTATTGAGCCTAGTTGTCTGAAGATTAGGAAAACTTTTATTCTGTTTTGGGTAGAATTTTTGCATCGTTCTGGCCTTAACGGAAGTTAGGCGGATCCGGCCTTGACGGAATTCATGTTTCCGTTGTCGAAGTAGAGGTGGTTCGATGTTTGTATCTCACCCAACCATATTTTGTTTGTTGAGACCAACATGCAGCGCATTGTGTTGTTTTTTAATAAACAGTGTGTATACCTTCGTTACTTTTTTTCTTTTAGTAATAATTCTCACTTTCTTTTTTCTATCGTGAGTAATCACATATAATGCCAGACAAAAAATCAGACAATCACAAGTACCATGCGCCTCTGGTGGAAATGGAGCCCACGACCTCGGTACATGAAGTTTAGTACACTACCAACTAGGCCATCGCTCTACAGTTATCTCGAATATTATTTTGTTTTGGTACCCATATTGATATGAACATCATATCGTTCCTCTTCCTCGTTCTGGTACCCATACATATATGATATGAACATTAGATCGTTTCTCTAAGTCGTTAAGAGATCTGCGCCAACACTGTTGGAGTTTGTTACGAATTCAGTGTTTTTATAGTTGCCGTGGAATATTTGTAATCTTAAAAATACTCGCTAGAGCCTGTATTGTTAACTCTTGCGCCTAATAGATGCTGCAGCGATTCGGTAATCCTATGCACTGAGTTATTCCAATCGAAAAAATCTGGGAAACATCAGGGAAAATTTGTACGAAGGTGCAATTTACGAGCTGTAATTTACGAAGTAGTTGCCGTATTCTAGGTAGTGTGTTTGCTTATTGGACGTGATGCCACGGTTCAAACCCCAGGTCAGACAAAAGCGATATATGAAAAAATATAACTTCGGCGACTTCCTCTCAGCAGATTTCTGGCAAAAACTCTGAGAGTAAATAAAAAATTTCCATGAAAATTTTCTCAAAAATCTGTTATTCGGAGTCGACTTTAAACTGTAGATCCAGCCACTCATGTGGCACACACTAATTAACACACAAAAGTGGTGGTGAATGGTGTGAGAAGATACCTATACAACCTGTAATCCTAATTGAAAGATTGTAATGACTAATTATGTATGTATGTATGTATGCAATTTACGAGGTGCATTTGTTGGTTACAATTGTGGTATACCTGACAGAAAACCTATATGAAAGACGTTGCAAAGAAACCTCTAAGAACCAAAAGTGTGAGAAACAAAACCTTTTAATTGTAAAATAAACTTTTGAAACTGAAATATAATTCTACAAAAATTGATTGTCTTTCAACTTTTAAACAGCTTTGTTTCCCATCCTGGTGGTCTGGTTGTTTAAAAAAAATATTTTTTTTAGGATTTTCACAGCCTTACAAAAAGGCTGTCATTTTCAAAATTCATTTCATTTTAAACATCTTTAAATTCGTTTTGCATTTTAAAGCAAAATATTAGTTTTTCAAGAAGTTCAACAAAATGTTTTCGACAGTCAACAACAACAGACAGTCACTACGTTTTTATCTTAGTCATGATTTTGAACTTAAGGTCTTTTAATATCTGACAAAACAACACACAGAAAAACACAAAAAAAATTTTAACATAAAAAGGAAAACAAACTACCTTTTGCCATTAAGACAGACTGAAACTATGTATGCATACATACATATATACATACTGATGTACATTTTTATAAAAGATATACACACATAAACCGCTTACAGATCATATACAAAAAGATAAAGACCAAAATAACAGCTGACATCTGCAATGCAATCTTAGGAAATGAGCAACAGTAACACCAACAACAACGACAATAATGTATGTGTATATTTAATAACCAGCAACCGACAACTGTTGTTGAATTTTAAAGAAGTCTACACCAAAGAAAATTGATTTTTTTTTCTTCTTCTGCTCATAAGATCATGGAAGCAAAAACCAAAAAAAAAAAAGAAAAAAAAGAAGAAAAAAGTTACCAAAAGTCAAGTTTAAGGTCTGACACAGCATATATTAGGAAGCTTTTCGATATTTCTTTCTTTTTTTTTTAGTTGGAATTTTTGTTTTTCTTTGGTTACATGCTTGGATTAAGATGCCTGCTTTTGCTATCACATGTATGTATAAGTATTGTTTTGAATGGCAATGGAGTTCATATCGTGATGAAGACTTCTTGAATTTTTAAAATTCATTATTTTTTTTCTTTTATTGGTTGTTGTTGTTGTTGTTTGTATTGTTTAGTTAAACACAAAATATGTTTAGATCGTTTATTTATGCTTGACTGCAGTTTAACTAAAGATCTTTTTTTTTTATTTTGTTGGCATGTTTTTTTAGAATATTTTATCCTTTTCTGCAGTATTTTTTGTATTTGAAAACTTTGATTGACTGCCGCCTAAGAAGTGGTGGTACTCTACTGAGAATAATGACTTCTTTTTGGTTCAAGATATGGTTTGTAATCGTCGCAGTCGAGTAGATTGTGTATTGGCTTATTAGACGTGAGACCATGGTTCAAACCCCATGTCAGGCATCTCCAACAAAATGAATAATATTTCCACGGCGACTTTCTCTCAGCAGATTTCTGGTAAAAACTCTGAGAGTAAAATAAAACTGCGATGAAATGTTTCTCAAAAAATTTGTCGTTCGGAGTCGACTTTAAATTGTAGGTCACGCCACTCATGTACAAAATTAACACATACGACATAGGTGACGTGAGAAGCTAGGTTGTAATCCAGACTGAATGGTTTTAATGACGAATTAGGTATGTATGTATGGTTTGTAATATTTTGTGGTTAATTATGATATTCTTGTGGAATGTATACAGAATCTCCCTTTTTCTATCAGCTGCAATATATCTTTGCTTATCAAATGTCTTCCGTCTTCGGTGAGAATGGTTCTTCCTCAAGTGATTTTTTCTGTTTTATCTGCCGTCCCCTGTCGAGCAACTTGAAGTGTTTGATTGCATATTTTGTTAAAGAATTTACAGAGTATGTGACCGTTTGTAGAAATTGCTCCTAGCCACCTTATAGTGACGACCCGTAATTTGAGCTAATTGTCATCATATATTAACCAGGTCTGTGATCCATGTAGCAGAATACATAAAATACATACATAATTAGTCATTACAACCCTTCAGTCAGGATTACAACCATGCTTCTGACACCACCTATGTTGTGCGTGTTAATTTTATACGTCAGTGCAGTTTAAATTCGACTCCAAACGACAGATTTTTTTGAGAAACTTTTTCATGTCAATTTTAATTACCTCCAGAGTTTCTGCCAGAAATCTGCTGAGACGAATTTATCTAAGAAAGATTTTTTGTTGGAGATGTCTGACCTGGGATTTGAACCATGGCCTCATGTTTAATAAGCCAACACACTACCTACTAGACTACGGCGGCCACAATAAATAAAATTCACCTAAAAAAACTTCTTTATTTTAATACAAAAAAAGGTTAATGACAGTTTAAACAAAACGTACGATATTTGCTTATGGCTTACTTTCTTCGAATCAAAAGACTTAAGAAACAAACTTTATTAAAAATTATTCAAAAAAAAAAAAAAACAGGAATCATGAAAAAAATTCCATTTTCCTTTGAAAAATCATTTCCAATTTCATACTTTGCTTTGTTGTCGGCTTTGGAAACTTTGAATTGTTTGTCTTTTGATATTTTATAAGCCATAAATTTGTTAATATCACCATTTATTTTCCCTAAAAACTTCAATAATAAAAAATATCAAATAACAGATCAATCTCATCTAAACGACATGACACACATGCTTCTAAAGGGAGACGAAAAATGTCAAAATTAATCAAATGCTTCAACCGAAATTTTTGTTTTTTTATTTATTCTACTTTTTATTTCAATTTTTATTATGAAATTTCAGTTTGATTCTAACATTGTGTTCTTGTATTATTGCGTTCAATAATTGTTTTTGACATATTTTTCTTATTAAATGCATAACAGCATATGTCATAATCCATTATTTGAAGTGTTATTACAGATTTTGTAATTTTCAACTCATTTAACATGTAATATTTTTGTGTACACCAATATAGCATTAATATGTAATGACAAACAACAAGACAATATTTTTCGTTGCAAACAACAAAGATGTCACTTCAATAACAGAATTTTTCTTTTAATCACATAAAGGTGTCAGAGCGTAATAAAGAATTTTTCTTTCTTTACTGCCTACATTACAACCAATGGAGTTTAGTGTAGAAAACAATAGAATTTCATTCGCCTTAACTTTCCAATTTCTTTCACCAAGCCTTGATCTTTCACTAGCCGTTTTTTAAAAGGATCCTTCGTTGAAGCATAATTCTCGCAGATAATTCGAAAGTTCTATCCTAAAGCCTCAAAAGACGATAATATCAGTATTAAGCTTAAGTAGAGCAATATAGGGATTCCGAAATTTGCCAGCTGATAACAGCAATCTTGTTGAAATGCCAATTGCCACATTATTTATCATTTATTCAGTCTGTTTTGCCAAATTATCTTGGAGGGACGGACATAGCATTTAATAACACTTGCAAATAATAAATCAGTTTCATCAAAATGGATGTTCTGGCCGGGCAAACTACTACACACTTTACGATCGCTATAATCGATGTGGTGGATATATTCCAGTCTACTGCTCAATAGACTATCGAAAAAAATCGTAACATATTCCCTGAAGAAGAATCCGAGGCAATCGATTTTATGTCGCTTACTCAGAACTTAGCCGTTCGCAGATCTCTTCTTGAATTGTGAATTTTGCGTCGTGACTTTGTAACCATCAATTAATTTGATTCCTCTACCGCTTTCTGTCAAGAAAAAGCTTTTATAAACTTTCATACTTACTCTAGTAGGTAGTGTGTTGGCTAATTAGACGAGAATCCATTGTTCAAACAGACATCTCCAACGAAACTAAATATGAAAAAACATTTTTTAGGCGACTTCCTCTCTGCATATTTCTAGCAAAAACTCTGAGAGTAAATACAAATGCAATGAAAAAGTTTCTCAAAAAATTGTCTTTCGGAGTTGAATTTAAACTGTAGGTCCCGCCACTCACGTATATATTTAACGCAAACAACATAGCTGGTGTGAGAAGCTAGGTAGTAATACTGACCAAAGTGTTGTAATGACCAATTACAACCAATTCCATTAGTAACGGGTAATTTTTTAGCTATTATCTTTTAGGCAACACTGGTTTAAACAGCTCACGCACGTTTCGTGTTTTGTTTCACTGTCAAACATCTTCAGTTTGGTCTATAATTTAACCATGAATCGTCTTACAAACGAACAACGCTTGCAAATCATTGAATTTTATTATCAAAATGCGTGCTCTGTTAAGAAAGTTCATCACGCGCTTCTTCCCTTTTATGATCAGTTTAATCGACCCACTGAAGCGCTACCGTGAGATGATATCCAAATTTTTTTTGGCCAAAATGCAAGAGCTTGACTTGCATGACATGTGGTTTCAACAAGACGGTGCCACATGTCACACAGCACGCGTAACAATGAACTTATTGAGAGGCGAGTTGGGTGAACATTTTATTTCACGTTCGGGACCGGTCAATTGGCCGCCTAGATCGTGCGATTTAAAGCCTTTAGATTATTTTTTGTGGGGCTGTGTTAAAGCTCTTGTCTATACAGACAAGCCTGCTTCAATTGACGCATTGGAAGACAACATTGAAGCATTTATTCGTGAGATACCGGCCGAAATGTTGGAAAGAGTATGCCAAAATTGGACTAAGCGGATGGACCGTTTGAGGAGCAGTCGCGGTCAACATTTGCATGAAATAATCTTCAAACATTAAATTATATGGACCGTACTATCAACTCAAATAAAGATTTCATGCATTTTTTTGAATTTAATGTTTTTTTTTTTTTGAAAAATTTTCCTATAGCTCTTAAAAAATCACCCTTTATTTGTCTTAAAAATACCTTTCGACTGATAAGTCCTAGCCAACATAGTTACTGTCGGTTTATGAGAGCATGGAATTTTCGATGAGCTTTTCTGAGAATATATCCAACTCTGCTTCATCTTTAGTATCCATTTTTTATCAAGCAAAATGAAGTCGCAGTTGCCTTGTAGGTAGTGTGCTGGCTTAATAGACAATAGCTCGTGGTTCAAACCTCAGTTCAGATATATCGAACAAAACGAAATTTTAAAAACAATTACTTTCGGCGACATACTCTCGACAGTCTTCTGGTAATAACTCTGAGTCGACTTTAAGCTGGATGATGCAGCACTCATATATAAAATTAACACACACAACATAAGTGATGTGAGAAACTAAGTCGTAATGTACAGCCGGTCAAAAAAGTTTGTATGCAAACTATAAAATAAAATTTAAGTTTTAATTTTTCGCATACCCTGTATTACTACGCAGTCTGTATTTTTTTATTTTATTGCTTATTGTGTTTGCTTCCAAAAACTAATGAAACAAAATGTTTTTAAAGTACCGTTAGATTTGAGAGAACTTGTTTTTGTTTTTTGTGTATAAATATAGTCAACAAAGTTTGTATGCAAAACGCATCATTAATTGTTGTGTTGTCGTGGAAGGTGGAAAAGTGATTTTTAGAACATTTTTTTTGGTAAAGATTTTTAGTTTTTTTCTTTTAAATTATAAAAACGATAAAACAAGTGAGATGGCACCACGCGGCAAAGAGTTGTCTACAGACCTCAGAGCCGTGATAGTAAAACTCTACAAGGAAAACAAAACTCAAAGAAAAATTGCCGAAATAGTCGGAAAAAGTCATGCAACCGTCCAAAAAACAATAGAAAGATTCAGAAGAGAGGGAAATAATAACACCAAGCCAAGATCTGGTCGCCCAAGTACATTTACACCTAGTGAAAAACGAATTATCGTGCGTAAAGTACAAAAAAATTCTAAAATTTCTGCACCAAAAATACGGGCGGAAATTGAGAATGAGTTGGGAAAAGTTTGTATCTTCTGGATACCATGGCCGTCAAATGCGCAAAAAGCCCTTTGTTAGCCCTATAAACCGCAAAAAGAGACTCTCGTTCGCAAAAGAATTCGAAACAGCCAACCAAAGCTTTTGGAACACTGTTATTTTTTCGGACGAAAGCAAATTTAATATCCACGGATCAGTTGGGAGAGCCAAGGTATGGCGTAAATCCAATTCTGAGCTTGAGCCACAAAACATGATGGGCACAGTTAAGCACGGTGGTGGATCAGTAGTCGTTTGGGGGTCTGCCTCTGGTGTGGGTAAACTAGTTTTCATAGATGGTATAATGGATCGGTATGTCTATTTGAACATTTTAAAAAATAATTTACATGAAAGTGCTACAAAACTTGGAATTGGGGAGTCTTTTGTGTTCCAGCAAGACAACGATCCCAAGCACATCGCGCTTATCGTCAAGGAGTGGCTTCTCAATAGTGTAAAAAATCAACTTAAAACCCCACCCCAGTCGCCCGACATTAATCCCATCGAGCATTTGTGGGACCATCTGGACCGCCAAATTAGAAAGCACGAAATTAGAGGCACAGAAGACTTAAAAAAGGCTCTTTTGGAAGAGTGGGAGAAAATACCTCCTAGCATTACCACTAAATTAGTGTCATCTATGCAAAACCGCCTTAAAGCAATCATAAAAAATAAGTGCTTTCCAACTAAGTACTAAACATTTATAAATTAACTGTTTCGTCAACAAAATAAATATAATAAAAATAAATAAAGTTTTATTGACTAAGACTTGCATACATACTTTTTTGATATATTTTTAAGAATATTATTGCTTAAGTTGTTATTTTTTGAAGAAGTTATGTTTGTTTTCGTTTTTTTTTAAGTCAAAATAAAATTTTCAATATTTTCTTTTAAAAAATGCGTACTACTTTTATAGTTGTGAAATTAATATATTTTTTTTGTTTGCATACAAACTTTATTAACCGACTGTATATAATTAACACACACAACATAAGTGCTGAAGGGTTGTAATGACCAATTTTGTATTGTATGTATGTATGTCTTATTGAAACTTTCTTTAACCTTCTTTTGTTAACAAAGTAAAGAAGTTTCTTGATGAATATCATTTGTTGTTAAATTAAATTTCTTATAAAATTTTTACATATCATTTCAGTGATACTGAATAATTGTTTCTATAAACTTAATTACATATGTATCTTCAGTGGTTTCTAATATGATTACGTACAAAAGCATGCTTTTAAATTAATTTTTTTTTTTGAACCATTTGAACCTCTTTATCGCTTATAACAACAAGTGTTTGATGCTTAAAATTTTTTAAAATTTTTTTTGGAATTGATTGACTACAATATAAAATTTCTTTCATTTTTTTGTTATTAACTTTTGGCCACAATTTATTTTCTAACAACAAAATTACTTTATTAAAGAGCAATACTCCTGCACAATCTATTCTTATTACAGAAAATTGAAAGATGTTTGTAGAAATTTATAGCCAAAGGCTTCAAAACTTCAAGCTTACGTTAGCATACAAAAGAAAATACCAGAGGTTGCTTTATAATACAAAACTCTTGTGCTTGTTTGCTATTTTATTTTATTTTTTTTTTGATTTCATTTCAAAGTTAATGTCGTTGTTCTACAGGGTAATTGTCAGACTTACTATTTCTTTTTTTGTTGTTTTTTGTTTTTGCTTAAGCTGCTAGTACTAGTTTTTTTTTTGTTAACTCTACTTGGCAATTTAAAAGTCGTCAACCTTCATATGTTCTTTTGTAAAATTATGTTTTTTTTTGTTTTTTTTCGTTTAAAACAACTACACCCACTTAAATAAGAATTTCCTTTTCTTTACCCTCTCATTATTTAATATTATTTTGTAACCTTTCAAGCTGTTTTATTAAACTCAAGCAGTTATTGGTTATAAAGTTGTAAGTAATAATTTTTAACAAGATCGTGACATTAATGGGCTTGTACAACATACAATATATTTTATTATCAAGTACAAACACATTTTATTTTATTAAATCTGGAAAAAAAAGGCAGGATTTCAAACACTTGATGGTATAAAGTTTGAAGAGAATGCTAAAGTCTGTTGAATTTATTATCAATTATCTTTGATTACTTTTCTATACTTATATTCCTATATTTGAATATAAAAAATCAAGTTGTTTAGTAAGGTTTTCTTAATATTTCTTTAGAATCGAAATGTAATCAGATATAGCAAAATCTAGACAAGTGTTAAATCCTTTCAAAAGTTTAGATTTACTTTACAAAGCATAGATATGTGTTGAGTTTTGAAATGATACCATATGGATGTATACAAAATGGCAATTGGAACTTACAAAGTAGCTGAAGGCAAAAGAAGGACTGCTTAGCATAGGTTAGATTACTAGAAATCGAAACGTTATTCTATAAAAAGAACAAGAAGAAAACTACAACTACAAAGAAAATTTCGAGAATAGGAATAGATAGGGATACAGAAATAGCAACAGATTAACAATGACAAATCAACGTCAAAGTTCTAGAAGTTGCCAAACCCAAACAGGACGATCTGTAATTAATACGAAAGGAAATCTTGTTAATGAGTTACCTAAAGGTAAAGTTATCCATTTGGATAAGAACGAAATTTTTACACAATAGACTACTAACATCACTCTGAAATTTAAGTGGCTAATATCATTAGAGAGGCCTTTAACTAAAAAAATTATGTAATCTTTACTACACTGCTAGCACAACACTCTTAAATTGTTATTAGTAAAGGAGTGGCATATAAATGTGAAAGAAATAAGGAGACGCAAGTGGGGAGAAAGCCATTAGACGACATAACAAGGAATGCCATAGAATGGAACCCCCAGGGAAGCAGGCGCATCGGACGACCATCGCACACTTGGAAACGCCAACTCACAACCGAAATATCCAAACTACGTATATAATGGAACGAAGTCAAACATCGCGCTGATGATCGAGCTCATTGGAAACAACTTGTTGAGGCCCTATGCTCCCTAGAGGAGTAAAAGGAACATATACATATAAATCAGGTCCTTAAACCCAATGGCTTTTGTAAAGTTCTTTATTTCATTTGATATTAGGCCACCGTTAAACCTAGAATGTTTTCAAACAGTTGCATTGGATAGACATGGACTAGCTTAAATCCTTGTTACAAGAGTTATTGCAACGATAAGCAAGCTGACTGAAAGAAATTAGGTCAACCCAGACATATACAGTGTTGGAAAAAATAATAGAAACGATTACTAGTTTATCATTAAAATATTGTATACTTTTTCGTAATAAACTTTTATTGTTGGAAATTGCTGTTAAATTCTTGCTAATGTAAATGACAATGGGGATACTTTTAAGTTTATGTATATACCTTTTTTTATTTACTTAAAGATAAATAAAAATTTAAGGAAATAATATAAATTTGATGCGTTTCTATTATTTTTTCCAACACTGTAGCTCTTTTTTCTATGTTTTATAGCCTAAGAAAGAGGTTGGGTCTGAAGTTATTTGTTCAAAGGGATAACCGTCTAATGTGAAACCATGAGTTGTCTTGATGTTCTGACGACTCCGGATTATTGTCTCACGTAACCTTTATACAAAATATCAAATGTAGCGATCAGACAATGCCAATTTAAATAATTAAATGATGAATCTACTAGGTAGCGTGTTGGTTTATTAGATGTGAAACCACAGTTCAAACCCCAGGTCAGACATCAAAATGAAATATTAAAAAATATTTCTTCGGCGACTTCCTCTCAGCAGGTTTCTGGACAAAACTCTGAGAGTAAATAAAATTGGCATGAAAAAGTTTCTCAATAATGTGTCATTCGGAGTCGACTTTAAACAATAGGCCCCGCCATTCATGTATAAAATTAACACACAACAAAATAAGTTGTGTGCGAAGCTAGGTCGTAATCCTAACTGAAGGGTTGTAATGACCAATTATGTTATGTATGTTCTGTAGGTTTGCTTCACTTCTCACTTTCCTTTAATGTACAGAATTACACGCATGGGACCCATATTGCGTCACTCATGTATAAAATTAACAAACACAACATAAGTGGCATGAGAAGCTTGGTCGTAATTGTAACTCAAGGGTTGTACAGACCGATTACGTTTATGTACACGCAGTTAAAAAGTCTTGAATACATCGTTAATAAAATTGCTGTTCCTTTTTTAATATTTTTTTTTAATCTTTTAAAATGCTTAGAACAGGAAAAACTAACTAAGAAATTTTCCTCCTGATTCTAATTGTGCTTTTGATAAATGTAATGCGTTTTTTATTGCCGCAATAAATTTAAATTAGCTGCCGATATATACATATTTATGCTCTGCATATTAGCACACAAACAGGAATATAGAATAAATTCCCATTACACTTAAACTAAACCAATAGAAATGCAATACATTTTCTAAGCAATTTCTCTTAACAAATGCATGTACATATATGCAGTTCTTTATTAATTTTGCCTGCAGAGTTTAGACTTATCACACCGGAAATAGTTTGTTAGGAAGGAAATTTATTTATTACTGTCTAGATTTTTCTATAAAAAAATGTTCATTCATTCGTGTATGTGCCTTAAGTCTTTTGTTTTTTATTGCACATTTCTTCCAGTGAAGTAATATTTATAGGCAAGTATTTTCTTTAAAAAGTTTGTATTAAAAAAGGAAGGGAAATTGATGACGAATATTAAGTACACTACAGCAATACCAGGGGCATTGTCTTTTAAACGGATATCATGGTGAATGGGTGACATGGTGAATGGGTGACATTGTGAATGGGTGACATGGTGAATGGGTTAAAGTGTTAACTACAAAACTGAGAAATTCATTTTTAAACCCGAGACTATTTTCATCATGGTTTTCAATTTAGAAATAAAGAACCGACCTTCTCATAATTTATTTAGAAAGCTCCCTGATGAAGAAAGAAGGCTAAAAACAGGGTCTGGGGTAGAATCCTCATAACTGAAATATTCTAGGTTGATCAAGATGCACCTGAAAAGATGTCTGATACTTTATAAACTGGGAGAGTGAGATTTTTAGACAGGATGCGTCATATGCTCCCTATCCCTGTAGAGCAAAAACATTTTATCATGAACGTCATTCATACATTTTTAAGATACAGAAATTTGATAACTCCTCCTCTCCATTCCTAGATGATCTACCTTATAAAGAAAAAGTCGGGTAGTTTTACAAGGATAACCTTGCGTTGAGCAGAGGTTGAGCAGAGTATATCTTCAGATTCACCATATTCTAAGGAATAGGGCAGTGTGACTTAAACGGAAAGGCTCTAAAATAACAACAGCCAACCGTGAAACGTTAAGCTGTTTATTGGAGGATGCAGACTTATCACAATAGGCTCATTCTGTCTGGATAGTCTAATGTCACGTCGATTACTAGGTGTATTAAGCTATTATTAAGCTATCAATCTGGTTTTCAGCTTAATTCAAATACAATTAGGCTTTGATGTGAAGCCTAAATTCTGATTGTGAAGACCAGTTCATCAGGTCTTAATAGCTACCTCTGTGGCACCTCTTTATATGGTATTCAAATGGTATTCAAATGGCCTGCAATTGTTACTCATGTACAGTTGGATTTCAATAAAGTTGACACTAACTCCTAAACTAGCCTATGCTCCTACTCATTCTCGTGAAAATTTGTGAAAAAATTAAGAATTCGGTTACTGATCTGAGAGCAGACATTCAGATTATTTGATAGTCATTTGTAATAATCGTTTATATCAAGAGGAGTATGTACTTATTAGAAGAATGGATTAAATTAGGACACATAGCTGACCTCCATGAAGAGTTTAGTGGTAAAAAAAGTAGTTTGAATGCTGCAAACATTAATTCAAATGATCAGAAGCATTTCTGCATTGTAGGTTTCTGTTCAGCGCCGAAATATTCTTGCCATTAGAAGGTCTTTTAAAGGACTAGATAGGTTCAGTTTAGGTTTGAACTCAGGTTTATCATTATAAGCAGTGCAGATCAGTCAAAATAGATTCCGAAAAATACCCAATCAATCAATCCTACAATGATGCTGGACTAATATACTTCAAGGGATCCAATCAAACTATATTCTCAATCCTTAACTTTAATATTAAATTGTGTTTAACTGTAAGCGATTCAATTTTCATGCCATGTATACCAACAACTGTAATCAAATATCATTTTAATTCCATTTTACCTATAGTGTAGGGTATCATTAAGACCTCTCTAAACCATTGATACTCATTTAACATAAATTGTAATTGTGTCGAATGCTTATTAACTTGACTTTGGATATTATTTTACATTCAATTACTTTATAAACCATTAGGACAGAGACCACGTCATTAATTGTTAGCCAAGTAAACGTCATTCATACACTTACATTTACACTTTGAATACTTAAATACTTGTATACATATACAGTAAGTGTGTATAACAATCAATTAAGCTACCCATGAGCACACGTCACACAGAATTAAGAATTTTATTTCGAATGAAAAAAAAAAAATAATTAAAGTTTACTTTTTTGTAAAAGTTAAAGCATAAAGAAGAAGTAAAAAAATAAATACTCTAACGAAAACGAAAACAAAACAAAAAATGTAAAGAACAACCCACCTTGCCATATTTATTTAATGGTCCATTTATCCAACGATCTGCTTCTAAGCGTCCTGTTAGCAATGCACCTGTATCCGGATCAATACGTTGCCATTCACGCACCTCACGTTGAAAGGGAGATCGAGCACCACTGGCCAATGCTGTTGCATTTGCGGTTTGCTGTTGTTGTTGCTCATTTGGAGCATATAAACGTAATTCTTTTTGATTATGATTATTTGTTGTTGTTGTAGCCATAATTTCCATTTTTTGTTGTTGTTTTTTCTTATATTCTTTCTAAAGATGTTTTCAAATTTTTTTACATGAATTTCTTTCGTTTTTTTTTGTTGTGTTTTGTTTTCTGCCGATAATCAGCAAAAGAAAATCTTTCTCGGTTTGCTGTTTTTTAGCTTCTGATTCTTTTCTTTAGAGTGCTTAATTTTCTTGTTGTTTTCGTTGTAGTTTTTGTTGTTATTTATGAGCTACCAGTTTCGCTGTTTGGCTAGCTATTTGCTATTGTATTTAGTCAAGTTTTTTTTTATGCCTGGCTTTAAATTATTATCATAAATTATGATTTTCTTTTTCGTTTTTTCAAAATCTTTCTTAATGTTATTGTCTTAGAGTAGCTGCGGCTACTGTTTTGGTAGATTCTTTTCATGAAAAAGAAATTTTTCACGCTCTAATTTAATTAATCTTTGTTAGAGAGCTGCTGCTGCTGGTTTTCTATATGTGGGCAGTGGATAATGAATTAGAGTTTACAAAATAAATGAAAGCTGCAATAAACAAAAACAAAAAAAAAATAAAAATAAATTAGCATTAGAAGTTCATTAAAGAAAAAACGCATAAGAAATGTTTATAAAAATGTTTCGTAAGTTGTAAGAGGCGTTGTTGGGATGTAAAAATTTACAATATTTCCAACATACTTGCTTTGCTTGAAAAGCAATTTTTGTCTATTTTCTGAATATAATTTGATTTCTTCTGTTTGCTAGTTTGACGGACCCTATAATCTGAATATGAAGTCTTATTTACTAATTCATAACTAAAGTCCGTACTAAAGCTAGTTGCAAAAGAAAACATATTCATCTCCATTCTATTTGTATTAACAGGCACAACATATGTCTCAAGTAATTCTCTGCAAATAATTTATAGTCGCCGTAGTCTAGTCTAGTACATAGTTAGTGTATTTAGACGTGAGGCCAGGGTTACAATGCGTCACCGTTGTAATAAAGCATACGTTTCACTGTTTTATCTATAAAAAGGAATTTTCCTATAGAATATTGTCTTATAATTCGAAAACATATACAAATCTAACGTCTATAAAAACTAATCCGCCTATTTCCTCTCCTACAGTTTAAAATCTACTTTGCTTGATAAACTACTTTTTTTGATAAACTTTTCATAGGAATTTTATTTGCACTTAGAGTTTAGTCAGAAGACTGTTGAGAGGTAGTCGCCGAAATATTTTTTTCATTTTTCGTTTTGTTCGAGCTGGTGATGAACCTCTGGCTCTCATCCAACAAGCCAACTGACCAAATACGTCGACTAGAATGGATTGCGCTTCAATAAAATAATGAGACTTTTTACGAATTGTCGACGATTTATTGTTAGTGGTCAATATTTGGTCTACCCTTCCTCTAAGCATTCAAAGGGAATTATTGTTATTATAATTATTATTATTTAATTAAAATTTATATAAAGTCTTACTAAATTGTAAACAATACACTTAGACAAAGGGATTAAGAATCAAACAGTTTATTTTATAATTATGATAATTAAAACAGAGAGATAGAGAGAGCTATTAAACCTTCATGACAGCAAAATTAAGCATTCCATAAAACAAATTAAACTTGTGTGTTAAATTAAAATAAAAAATAATAAAAAATTTTCTTTCTTCTGCCAATGAACTAAACATCATCAAACACTGACCACAACATAACAATATAAATGGAAATAATTTTCTAATAATTATAAATAAACAATTATTATAAATTTTAAATTAAATACAACGATAAAAAAGAATACTTGGAAATAAAAATAAAATATAATAATCAAAAAAAAATTAAAAAAAATTTTATAACAGAACCAGATGCTCGTTAAAGCATGCTTTTTATTTGATTTTCTAATTAAACATTAACAGAATCGTTTTTGTTTTTTAGCTTTATTAAGTTTATTTATTTTTTATAATAAAAATTATAATTTCATGTTATCTACTATACTAAGTGTGTTAAATTCATTTCAAATGTATTTTATACGTGTAAAATAATATTTTGAAAGCGTTGAAAACCAAACAGTACCAGTAATTGCTTGACCACTTATATTACTACCACCAAAGCCACACTGTGATACAAAATAGAAATAAAAAAATAAAAATAAAAGTAATTGATATAAAACAAATACAATTGCAAAAGCAGATAAAAAAAAAACGAGTACAAGTTCAAAGTTGTTTTAGAAAAAAATAAAAATAAAATAAATTATAAAAAAAAGTTTTAAAAAAAATCATACCAAAGAACTAGTTTTTCTGTACGATTTTATAATTTAACATGGATTCGTTTCGGTGATAGTCGTTATATTACTTAGAGACAGGCTTATTAGAAATAAATTGTAACCAGTATATGCACTAAGTGTCCATGTATAGCTTAAAAAAAGCTGAGTTTTAAATTTGTGTGCGTGCTTAAATGTTGTAGGCACGCAATCATGTATTAAGAGTTAAAATCACTTGAATTTACGCGTTTACTCTACGTCCGGTAATTCAATTTTGCTTTTATCACACTGACTGTTAAATGTCTTCCATCTGATCGTTCATTTATTTTGTAAAAGTATTTGTAGTTCACGAATATCAATTGTTCAGTAAGTAAAGAAAGTGAAAAAGTTATTAAAACTTAATGGCTACTAAAACAAAATGGCTACTTTGCAATCATTTGGGTATGATTATGGTCTTCGTAATTGACCTACTGAGCCAAAAATCGAAAAGACGCAGCATTAGAAATATGATCAGGCCTATGCACATAGTATTTTTCATACAGCACTGTAGTGGAGATATATTGTATACTCGGAATTTATCGATTCCACAGCGTCCTCTGCAATTGAGTTTATCTTACAGCCCTTTATGGCGTATTTTGTATTTAGATGGGCATCATGATCCACACCAACTCATGCTATAATTAAAGCCAACTGACCATTCACAAGATGGTAATTAACATAATGCCAAGAACAACAATTGAGTATGTAAGTAAGGTAGCGCTTAAGCAAGACCATGATGACAAATAAACCCTAACATTAGATTCCATCTACACTTAGAACGCTTTACTACCTATATCGTAAACACCTATAAGAATTAGCCCAGAATTAACTCTAACAATTCTTGTTCAATTATTTTCTTTTGAACCTATCTGTTGCCTTAGTATTTGGAGTACTCATTACCTAAAAGATTTGACTTGTCGTCAGAATAGATTAAAACCCTAAAGACAATATCACACAAATATACCGATTACCAGTTTTTTTTTTTCAAAATTTTGGCTACTGCGCGGAAACAGACCAATCTAATGTAGATATGGTGACAGCAAATAGTGACAGCTGCCTCGTTGATATACATACATCGTTTTTTTTTTTTTTTTTGCAGCCATCAAACATAATTCTTCTTAGCAAACTTGAAAAATTCAAAACTATAACTTTAAAGATCTCAATTCAATCAATATTAAAGAGGAGCTAGATTATCATTTACTAGTAGGTCCGTGAAAAATGTGAAAAAAGATAATCAAGCGCACACCTATTGCGGTGGCCAATATTAATTAATTAAAGCTTGAATTGATTCACTACATACTTTTTTGCTAGGTTTCTACTTCTGAACGGAAAAAAAATTAAGAAATAAAGTCTGGGATAGAAGGCCAGACCGTTCTTACTGAAGACTATATTAAGAAAGAAAGAAAATTTTTCACAAAAATCGTTAGGTTTTCTGTTTGCTTACATCATATGTTTGCTGCTACCAAAAAGTATAAGTGTTAGTCTACTTCACTTAATATTCTATTAAACACTTGTCTGGTTTGCTTTATGACTCAAAACCATAATGTATGAAATCAATTACCCGATTTACTTGATATCCCATAAACACAAGGAAGTAAAGTGTTGACTTAATAATATCAAACTTAACTGTGCTCTCGTATAAATTTAATACAAAAAAAATACCAGATGAAGAATTTTATTCAATCAATAAATAAATAAATCACTTTAAATACACCACAACTACAACAGCATGTAATACAAATGAAAAAACAAATCTTGTGTATGAGGAAAATGCCAACTATTTGGTTTGAATATTTATGAATATGGTTGAAAGAAAAAAATTGATTTTTTTTTAAATTTCAATTGATTTTAGGCACCCACTCTTAAACACGTTTTGATTTGAGTTATTTGTAAATAAAAGACAAGAAGATAAATTACTTTTAATTTATTATAAAATAAAGGAGATTTTGATTTCATTTAAAAGTTAATAAGACTCCGTTCATATAATTAAAACCACGAGATTGATTCTTATTTAGTTACGAATTATTTGCTTAAATTTTTAGATTTTAAACAAATATTTTATGAGAGTTTCTGTATTGATTTCCATAATGTTATTTAAATTATCTTCTATTTGTTTAACATTTACTCATAATTATTGATTGCATGTTTATTATATTTCTGCTTGTGTTAGGAAATAATTACGAATATTTGCAAATTATAAATAATTTCATTCATATTATAAATTAATAAATCTGTATATTTCTTAAAGGGGGGTGTAGTAATAGGATTAAAAAATTAATATTTTAATGCCACATGTATAAGGAAGTAAAAAACTGTTAATGTGTAGCAAATTAAAGCAAAAGATTAAATCTACAGATTGTTTTATTATTTAATTATTTATTATTTAATTGTAAGTGAAAGAAATCAGTTACATACCCATTTAGTATAGTTATTAGAATAAAAAATATTTAAAATTTTATTTTTGTTTTGAGTTATATTAACGAAATAATAATAAAACTAAAATAAAAAAAAGTCATATCCGTTTGCTTAAAAACAAATAAGTTAAATCAAAAGACTAAAGCAACAATCACCAAATTCTGTTGAACCATAATAGCTCAGTAATAAAGATTATAGCACAGGGCTTTTCTATGTGTTGAGCTCCTAAGAATGTCACAAAATGAGTGTATACTCTCACAAATCAAAATTGGAATCTTTGTCTTACCGTGTAACAGTAGAACATAAATATTGCACTTGAACTGACATACATACACACTACAATCCTTCAGCGAGGATTTCTACCTACCTTCTCACATTATTTATATTATGTGTGTTAATTTAATCCCTTAATGTCGACTCCGAACGACAGATTCTTTTGAGAAACATTTTATAGCAATTGTATTTACTCCCAGAGTTTTTGCAAGAAATCTGCTGAAAGAAAGTTGCCGAAGAAATATTTTTTTCATATTTCGTTCTGATCGAGACTACTACTAGACTACGGTTTATTTGGTGCCAATAATCCTCAAATTGTTTTATTGGCCGAACCGAATTACTTTTTAATAACAAAAGAGAAATGTTCCAATAGCATCTTAAAACTTTTTCACATAAATATTTTACAACAGCTAGTAAAAGAATATTATAATTAAGCTTTAAAGACTTTTCATTTAAATGACGGGAAATCTCTTATTTCTACGGAAACGGATGTTATATCCTTGTCTCTTTCTATTTGTGTTGTTTTGCTACATTATCATTTTTTTTTTTTCGTTTCATATATTTAATGAATCATTTTCAGGTTTTTCTGTATTAAAGCCAACACCGTTTAATTAATTCTTTCCTGTGCAAGCAAGAAAATTAAATTCACAGAAAGAAGAAAAAAAATGTCATAAAATGTTAATATTGTTAACAACCTTCAAAATTTAAATTGCATTCATTACAATTTGTGGTTGTTGTTTTGTTTTTTCTCTCTCTCTCTCTCTCTCTCTCTCTTACGCTTTCAGTTTCAGTTTTTTTTTTTGTGATTTTGTTGACTCAGTAGTTGAGTCTAACAAAAAGAAGTTTGTGTCTTAAGTCTTTTGTTTGCAATATAATGCTTGAACACCAAAACGAATAGCATGAAGTTAAAAAGAAAAATAATTTTAATTATTAATAAATAAAAAAAATAACCCAAACTGCCAATATGTAACTAAAGATTCAAAAAACCAAGAAAAAAACTCATAAATTATGATTTCATTTTAAATATTTCATTAAAAAAAACTTGTTAATTAGTGTGAAATTAGATTCATTAAAAACCAACCATATGCCATAATAAAATGTAATGAACTTGACTTTGAATGTGAAACTAATTAAACACAAGACGAAAACTAATATCCAAAAAGCAGGCAAAGCAAAGAAACTGATTTCATTTAATACGGCCTAAACTGGCATTGTATCGAAAGAATACAATTGCAAAACTTTTAATCAGTTAAAGAAAAACCAAAAACAAAACACAAAAAAGAACTTCAACAAAACAGTATAAACTTGACAATTCATGCTTTATGCTTTACGGTTTATTTAAACAGCTAAAGGCTACGTACATAATATATACACGAAAAAAAATATTTAAAAAAATACCAAAAAATTAAATAAAAAGTCATTGTAAATAACTGTTAAAAACTTGTGATCTTATTGCATACATAAAATGCAAAAATTAAGCATGATGGCCAGTTCCCAAAATAAACAGAAATGTCTACTTTTAATTAATATATCAATACCTTTATGGTATTGAGCATGATTGTAAAACAAAATTTATTTTTCTTTTTCTGTTTCTTTTTATTTTTCGTGGTAATAAAATTTTGTTTATAACGTAGTTGTAGGTGTTTTACGATGATTAGCCTTATACAGTAGTAAAGTTTATGTAAAATAATCTTTTGACGTGTTTTCGGTGCTTTGGTTTTTTTTACTTTATTTCTTCTCATGAATTATAGTCGAAGGCAGGCAGAAATGGTGATTTACGTCACATAATAAGTTTTTTTATTCATATTTTTGTTACTCAAGGAAATCAATATTCATCCATATTTAATTTAAATAAATACGTATTCACTTTAGTTTCAGTGACTTGAAAAAAAATTGTTATTAAATAATATCTTGTCTGGAAGAAAAACTGTGTCGACTGGATTAGTAGTAGTGCTTAGATGTTCCAGCAAAAATTGTTAAAAAAAAAATTATGTTGACTGTCTAGATCTTCCAGCAGAAATTCTCAAAAATAATTCTTTATATGGAAAATTCTTTCTAAGTCTGTACCTCTGGCTCTAAGGTGGATGTGGTAACAGTTGCTTTAAAAAAATTATGTTGAATGTCTAGATCTTCCAGCAGAAATTCTCAAAAATAATTCTTTATATGGAAAAATTCTTTCAATGTCTGTACCTATGGTTCTAAGCTAGCTGTGGTTACATGTGCTGGTATCATCCTTCAATACAGGCAGATTTCTGAATCCAAAACATTTCTCAACTACAATTTTGTTTTCAGATGAAAATCTAAGCCATAAAAGGCTGCTACATTGTAGGCAATATTGTAGCCTAAAGACATATGCACTGATGCAGCAGTCTTGGGAGCATTGGGAGAAAAGTCCTAGGTAAGATCATCTGCGCAGTGCGAGTTGGAGATGATTTTCGCATCCAATCCAACATTGAGCTGTATGAGCTCCTCAACGACATGGACGTGGTGCAGCGTATTAACATCCAACGGCTGTTCCAGCTGGACCATGTCGTTCGAATGGAGAAGGATGCTACAGTGAGACGGGTATTTGATGTGGGGATTTGCGAAAGTCAGCGAAGAGTATGACCTTGTTTGGTAGGACTAAATGGAGGAAACCCTGTCATCGATTGGTGTAACCAACAGGCGAAGGCGCGCAAAAAGCAGAGGCGCCTGGAAGGATGAGTTAAAGCAGGCCGAAATCTGTTTATCGGGTTGTTAATCGCCAATTAAGTAAGTAAAGACATTTGCCGTGGTTGTCTTGCTGAGAAGTAAAAGAAGTCTAGTAGGTAGTGTGTTGGGTTATTAGACGAAAGGCCACGGTTCAAACCCCAGGTCATACATCAAAACGAAGTTATGAAAAAATATTTCTTCGGCAAATTCCTCTCAGCAGATTTCTGGCATAAATTCTGAAAGCAAATAAAATTGCCATGTAAACTTTCTCAAAAAATCTATCGTTCGGAGTCGACTTTAAACTGTAGGTCCCGTCACTCATGTATAAAATTAACACACACAACTAAGAGGTGTGAGAAGCTAGATCATAATCCTGACTGAAGGATTGTAATGACCAAATTATGAGTGTATATGTAAAAGGTCCTGCGCTACTATTTAGTTCTTACAGAACGTGGCAGAAATTATTTTGGAAATAAATAACTTATTTTTTCAATTAAAAAAGGATTGGATAACCTTTTTGCGCCTGCTTAAAAGTATTGTTTAAGTGCAGGCTATAAATGTTTGGTAGGGAAAATAAAATTGCTGAGAGATTACAGAGCTTTCGCAATTAAAAGGAAAACTCAATCTCAAGAAATAAATCACACTTATTCTCGTCATACTATAACAACTGATCTCTCCTAATAGTGGGTTCATTTTTTTGTTCCGCAAATAGTATAGAAAATCTCAAAGAAATAATGAATACCATCGAGTTTGATCGTTTTAATGGGTGTTTTACTAAGCCTTTCCTGTCTTGAAATTTAAATAAAACAAAGTGTGAGAAGGTGCTTAGTCTAGTTGTAGTGTATTGAGTTTTTAGACATTAAAAACAGTAAAAACTCTAACAAAACGAATTATAAAAATATATTTCTTAGACAAATTCCTCTCAGCAGATGTCTGGCAAAAACCCTGGGAGTAAACAAAATTGCCATGAAAAATTTCTCAAAAATCAGTCGTTCAAAGTCGACTTTAAACTGTAGGTCCTGCCTCTCATGTATTAAAATTAACACACACAACATAAATGGTGTCAGTAACTAGATCGCAATTCTGCATGAAAGGATGTAATGACCATTTACGTATGTATGTAAACTGTTTAACCAGTAATTATCAACCTGGATGTGTGTAGTATCCCAATGTGCAATTTTCTAAAATCCTTTAGTACAATGCAATCACTACCAACGAGCTTATAACCCAACTAACTGGCGCCGTTGTATGCAAAAGATATGTTTTCCCAAGTACATTGAAATCTTATTCTCCCTGTTTTACATTATTTTTGCCCTTTGCTTTGCCAAAGACAACAACATCTTGGCAACTGTAAAGGTTAAAATGAATTTAATTTTAAATGTTTTATGCTTTAAGTTGATAAATTTATGTTAAGCCATAAAATGTTTACAATTAACTTCGCAAATTAACAGCAAAAAAAAGAAGGTTTTATAAAACTTTTCAAACAAGATAAAGCTTTTAAAAACAACAACAACAACAACTGCAAGTATTAAACAAAATCGTTAAAAAATTTATAAGCCATAAAGATAATAAACCTTAACGATAACGTTTATCTTAAAACAAACCTAACATCAAGAGAAGGAAACCTAGTTACTTCTATTCACATATAGATAACTTAAATATCCTAAGTGGGTAATTTTCCCCATTCAATATGTAACCCTTTTTGGTTATCTAAGCACAGCTTTTTTATATGATTTTAGAACATTGTTCGTATCTATTTAACTTCCTAAAATGTCTTTAAGACAGCAAGAAAAACAACAACATATCCTTTGTTGTTTTAAAGTGGTTGTATAAGTACAGATACTGGTATAAATAGTACCATTAAATAAGCGACGTTACAAGAACTAAATTGCTTCTTCTTTTTTCTTTTTTTTTTTGTTTACAACAACTTTTGACCATTTTGGTATTGGCATTCAAACCAAAGTGAAATAAACGAAGAATAGAAATTTTATGTTCTATTGTAACACATAAATGGCCATAACAGAACAAAAAACGAAAAAAAGAAAAGCGAAGAGTAGAAGTATAGACAAAGACATTGTACATCTTGTTAGCCTTAGATTGTGAGATTGTTTAAGGTTTTTATACTTTTTTTGTTTTGTTTTCCTTTTGGGTTTTTATTGTTCTTTTACTTTATTTGGCTGGTTTGTTTGTTGGTTGGTTGGTTAGCTGTCTTATCGTAAGTGCAGTTTTAATATGCTTTTGGTCATTGTTAAATGCGGCTTTGTGGCAAAATACGTCGATTACTTGTTTGGTAAACAAAGTAAAATGGTAAGAATTGTATCCTCGAGGGTGCATGTTTAAGTAGTTATTTATGGCCACAAAAGTGTCAGCTCTTATCAGCATGAAACATCTCTATGCCTCTTTTCTTTTTCTCCTACTTTTCCTTGATGTATAGGAAAGAAAAATAAAAGAAAATACATTTTCTATAACACCAAATACGGTATATAAAATGGCAATATGTAGCTTGAGTAACAAGTAAAGAAAAACAAAAGACTTAAGACACAAACTTGGCAATCTTATAAATTCTTATTGTTTGTTCACATACAGCAAAATCACTTGATTTACGCATTTAAATGGTCTGATAAATAAACACAAAAATGGTTCTTTGAATTGTATACCCCTGTTTCCCTCTCCCTCTCTCTCTCTCTCTCTAAGAGCTTTAAGTAAGAAAAATTGTTTAAAATTCTTAAACTCCATAGCTCTGATAAAACATAAATATTTTATTTGATGCAATACCCCAAATAAGAAAAATATTTAAAAATGAAAACAATTTAAAATGTTTTAAAGAAATTTAGAGGTGTTGGAAGAGTCTTTAGAAATTTATAAAAACCGAATACAAACACTCTTATTTACTTAATTAGTCATTACAATCCTCCATTCAAGATTACAACAGAGCTTCTTAGTTTAACATCGAAACTTTTCATGGCAATTTTATTTACTCCCAGAGCATTTGCCGGCATATTACGGAGAAGGAAATATTCTTTCATTGCAACCTAGCTTCCCACACAACCAATGTCTTTAGTGGCGAAGCCTACCGTTTAATGTCAATTCTAAACGACAGATTTGTGTAGCAGTTTTATTTTTTTTTTTTTTGCCAGACGACTGGTAAGAGGAAGTCGCCAAAAGAAATTTCATATTTCGATTTGTTCAAGATGTCTGAGCTGGGCAGTGAATCGCAGGCTCTTGTTTAATAAGCCAACTACTACAACTACTCAAATTCCGATTTCTTGACCAAAATGTAAGCCTGCTAAGGAGTATTTTAAAATTAAAATTGCGGGGAGTTTTGTCAAATGCCATGAAAATTTTCTTAAATTTATCGTGCGGAAACGATATTAAACTGTAGGTCTCATCACTGATGTATAAAATGTTAACGTAAATGCGGAACTTACGATGTAGAGTGTCCTTCCATGGGCACTCATTTTTGGTAAAAGAGCAACCATTCTGTTGTCTAAGAATGGGTCAAGAGGCAGATTTTGGGACAGGATGTAGAATTTTCGGTACCAGTGTGAGCAATGAAGGCATATGACCTTGCGTTAACATACACAACATGAGTAGTGTGTCGAAGCCGCTGTAGTCTTGTACGTAGTGTGTTGGCTTATTAGACGTGAGGCATCTTCAACGAAACGTATTAAGAAAAATGATTTCTTCGGTGACTTGCTCTCAGCAAATTTGTGGCAAAAACTCTGAGAGTAAAATAAAATTGCAAAGATAAGTTTCTTAAAAATCTGTCATTCGGAATCGACTTCAAACTGTAGGTCCCATCACTCATGTATAAAATTAACAAACACAACATAAGTGGTGTGAGAAGCTAGGTTGAATCCTGTTAAAAGGGTTGTAATGACTAATTAAGAAAGTAAGAATCTGAATATGAATAGAGAAAGGCTTTCACAATCAACAAAGATATGCAAAACAGTGATTATTAATTTTATTGGCTTTGAAAAATGTACAATACCCAGAGGTCGAAATGACCCAAATAATTTTATTGAATTTTCTAAATTATTTAGTGTGCCCAGCTCACTTATTAATTTACAAAAATTACAAGAATATTTATGTTTCCTATTTTACAATACCAATGGGACTGGCTCTGATATTCTATGACATCTTAATTTATTCATCTTTTTATCTTTTTTGTCTTGTTGTATTCATATTAAATTTTTATTTAAATATGAATAGACTTCATTTAAATTGTTTATTTAATTAATTTGCATGAATATGGAAATTAAGGCAAACCGTTATATTTACTTAAATTATAAAGAAAAATTAAAACATTTCTATAGAGAGACACGAACATAAACACATTTTTTTAAACACTTTCCAAATAAAAGTCTACAATTTCGTCACTTCTTGCAAATCATTTCCAAAACATTAACAATATTGAATAATAATTTTGAATAAACTTTGCTCTTTTTATTATGACTCATAATGTGTGAGTAGTGAGTGAATTACACAGAATTAACAAATCAACAAAAGAACACGTATGAACACGTATGAACATGTATTGTTTAATTGTACAACACAGTTATTGGTTGGCTTTTTTATGATCAGAGTTTTTAAGTTTTGCGGTCTAAATATACGAAATTTATATGGAATAATTGAGTTGAATTGAATTTTGCATGCAAAATATAAATTCTAAAAGCATGAGTATTATTGTGGTAATTTTTTTTTTGGCGAATAACAAAAGATTTAAGAAAGAAACATTATTTATTATTTTTTTTATACCATTTACGAAACTTTTTACGAGCGTATTTTCCACTAAAAAACTTTATTTTATGGTTACAAAACATAAGGAAATTTTATGAATACATTTTTCCTTTGGAAATTATAATTTGGTTCGACTATTAAAAAGGGGAATTTCTTAAGAAATATTAACAAAACATATATTTAAAATATATTTCATAGCAATCAATAGAATTTTTGGCATGACTCAAACAAATATTTAAATAATTTCTCTTTATGTTATTAACACTGAACTTTGATATATACATACACTCATAGTTGGTCAGTAAGATTTACGACCTAGCTTCTCACAGCACTTATATTGTATGTGTTAACTTTATTCATAACTGACAGGACCTACAGTTTAAAGTCGACTCCGAACGATAGATTTTTGAGAAACTTTTCATCGCAATTTTATTTACACTAAGAGTTTTTCCCAGAAATCTGCTAAAAGGAAGTCGCTGAAAAAATATTTTTTCATATTTCGTTTTGCTGGGGATGACTGATCTGGGGTTTGAACCGTGTCCTTCCGTCTAATTACACACTACCTACTAGACTACCTACTGCAGTACAACAGCATCAATGTAATATGTGAAGTGTACTTTAATAGTCTCTTGGCTAGTAGTAGAACTTTCAATTCGACACTTTGGCATTAGTCAGAATTATTGCATAGCTTCTCACATTGTATATTCATTTGTAGCCTAGAGTGAGCACACAGGTCTATATCGATGTAAAATCGAATAAAAATTAAAATAAAACTATTCTGATGTTTAAAAGCTGGCAATCAGTAGTTATAAGTAGATGACGGAACAGATGACATTTTAATTATGATGGGAGCTTATAGGACAAAACTAATATTTTTATCGTAGTCTAGTAGGTAATGTGATGTGACAAGAGCCCTTGGTTCAAACCCCAGCACAGACATCTCGGACAAAACGAAATATGAAAAAATATTTCGTTACGGCGACTTTGTCTCAGCAATCTTCTGACAAAAACTCTGAGGGTAAATAAAATTACCATGAAAAGTTTCTAAAATTTATGGCTCGAAGTTGACGTTAAAGTGTGAGCCCCTACTCACGCATAAAATTAACACACACAGTGATGTGAGAAGCTAGGTTGCAACATTGACTAAGACGTTGTAATGACCATTTCAATAAGTTAATAATCTTGGATTAACGAACGATTTAGGGTGACTAATAGCAGTCTTCTTTAGGATACTTTTAGAATTATTAACTGCCCTAAAATGCTTCTCAAATCTGTTGTTCTGAATCGAAGTTTAATCCAAAATCAATTTATGAAAAATACATTCTTTGTATCAATATTTTCATAATTTTAGAAAAAAAAATATGTTCTTTATATACAGAGCAGATACATATATTTTTAATTTCATTTATTAAAACAATTTTTTTTTTATCATATTTCTTCTACCAGAATCTTAAGTGTTATTTTATTTTATATTATTTTATATTATTGTATACGCTTCTATCTGTATTAAAATTTAGCAATTGACACATTTAATTGACACATTTAATGTCTGTTAATACGAGTTTTGTTTATTAAACCATGCAATTTACACGTTTTATTTTGAAATTAATAAAAATAATAATTATCTCAATTTATCTTTCTTTGTATTTCTATTTTTTCTATTCTTTTTATAATGTTTTCCTTTAAAGAAACGTTTTTGATTTTAACAAATTTACAAATGTTTTCTCATACATACACAGCCATTGATGGCATTATATGCTTTGGAATAACAAAAACAAAGAAAAAAATTAATAAAACAAATTGTTATTTAGAGAATAAAAATTGAAAATAAAAAGAAACACATTTCTTGACAAAAAGCAAAAAATTAAAACAATAATAAAATAAAAAAAATTTATAAACAATTGAGAAAGTAATAGACGATGTAGGTTGAATATATGATACTCTATACGACAATGGCATGTAAGCTAATGGCTAGATTAAAAGAAAAAATCTATGTTCAGTTATATGGTCGATTAAGCTCTAAACTTTGCTCGACTTAAATCTCAAAAAAATTCCTTAAAATGTCAATACAAAAGCACTCATTCAGTTTCTTAGATAATCAGGAATTTAATTGTTTCTATTCCATCTCCATCTGTAAACTAATAACATAGGTGGGGCAATGTGATGAGGCTTAAGTTTTTAGCTAGTGATCTTTGGTCTCTACTGAATAGCATTGGTTTTGATTGGTTTAATTTTGGAAGCGTATTGTAGGTGATTTAAAATTTTACTTGAGAAACTGTTAATAATTCAGCCGCTCTTGCTATAGGCTAAAGCATAAAGAAAGCATCCTTAGGTAAAATCGCTTAGTGTTATGATTGAATCTCTCCTACAAAATCTCATATAATTTCTTGACGTCTTTACTCTTAAGCCATCCTTTGATTTGATGAAGGTATCGACTTATTATTCGTGAAGATCTATTCTACTCCGCTCAAATTTTATACGCTATTTCTATAGTGTCTGCTGCAAGCCTATTGCCCTAACAAATTTCATAATTTTGCTCGTAGTCAACAATGACAATGCCTGTATAGCACTTGATATGCAGAAGGTGTTTCCTTCTAGGATGCTTTAATACCGCCAATAGTTCAAAGAAAAGACATCGATCTAATATAAATCACAACTGACCATACAGTTTCTGAATTCTGCAAAAATCATTGCAAGATTTTCTTAAACTTTAATTGTGATCGCCTATGTATCAGAGTCTTTCAATGAACGCTTTGCAGTTTTGAGATGAATTCTAAGTAGATTTAACACAACCTATGTCCTTCTATATACAGATAGGGCCACGTCTGTGTGTTTGAAGGTTCACTTCTCCATTTTTTTTTAGCGAAAGAGTGAAATCTGGGCGACAAAATTCATGATATTAAGAATTAGTCTTTGACGGTTTATTTAAAAACCCAAACGAACACATCCCATGAATGTTATATGATCCCCTCGCAAAATCATATTCATTCTTGGGTTGTCTTCAGTATCATGTACATTGGTTCTAGGCACCTAATGCATACATACGTACATAATTGGTCATTACAACCCTTCAGTAAGGATTACGACCTAGCTTCTCACACGACTTATGTAATGTGTGTTAATTTTATGCTTGAACGGCGTGAATTGGCAATTTTATTTATTCTCAGAGTATTTGCCAGAAATCTGCTGAGAAGCAGTCACCGAATTTTTTTTTTATTATTTAGTTCAGACATCTGTGATCTGGGGTTTGAACCACGGACTCTAGTCCAATAAGCGAACACACTACATACAAGAGGACAGCGACTTCATTCGGCTTGATAAAAAATGGATACTTGCGAAGGAGTTGTATGTATTCTCGGAAAAGCTCATAGAAAATTCCATGCTCTCATATTCTTGAATAGAACGAGCTGAAGTCCAACAAAATAATCATAAACTGACAGTAACTACATTGGCTAGGACTTATCACTTGAAAGCTATTTGAAGATAAATACTACTGGAATTGGTTGTAATTGCTCATTACAACCATTTAGTCAGGATTACTACCTATCTTCTCACACCACCTGTGTTGTGTGCGTTAAATATATACATGTGTGGCGGGACCTACAGTTCAAAGTCGACTTCGAACGACAGATTTTTGAGAAACTTCTATATTTACATACTACCAGAGTTTTTGCCTGAAATTTGCTGAGAGGAAAATAGAAATAATTTTTCAAATTTCGTTTTGTGGGGCGAACAGCGGTTATACGTCTAATAAGCCAACATACTACCTACTAATTTACGATGACTGGAATTTCATTTAAAAATTATAATTCATTCGACTATGATGATTTCAGTTTAAACAGAGTAGGGTATACGAAAAACCTGCATGAATATGTATCTGTTTTTCTTAGTAAATCGTATTCAAATCTTAAAGAGTATATATATATATATATATATATATATATATATACTTCTAATTAAAGTTCTATACTCGTAGTCAAGCCATTAATAAGAAAGTACAGTTGTTTTGTTGCTTTTATTACCACCATATAGCCAGAAACAATAAAGTGAGCGTGATTTTATGATTGTCTTGTGTCTCCTCTTAATGTGGGTGCCTTTTGAATTGTTGTTAATAAATGTTATTTTTTGTTATTCTTTTTTGATTTTTATTTCTTTAAAATTTATTGTGTTGTTAATCTATGTGTAGGAGAGAAAACGTGAAAGTATTTCATCTGCTATTTAAAAATAATTGTTCTTCATTTGCGTATTCAAGTGGTAGGACTGTGAAGTACAATACTTAAATTGCTCCAAATTTAAATATTTAGAGCGTAGAAATATGATCATTTAAGAGTCATCCGTAATAAAGTGACTAATTTGTAAAAATAATTTGTCTGTGTATGGGAGGGATTTACACAATGAAATGAAAGTGATTTTTTTCTTTCGTTTTTTCTCATTCAGTTTCAAGTGAAAGACATTTCGTTTAATGTGAAATTCGTGAGAACGAAGAAAATAATTTAAAAAAAATGAAATACGGAACAGCTTGTTAACAGCAATTAAGAAAAGTTTTGCTTTCGTTTAACTCCTTATATTTTTGAAAAATATGTGTGTGACCCAAATATGAAGAAGGAGGTGGGTACACTTTCCCAAAAGAATATTGTTTCTGGGTTAATGCTAATTTATGGACTTTATTCATTAACGGCCAGAAATATGAATTATTGACGTGTGCTTGAAAAAAAAAGACAAAGTATTCTTAATATTCTTATTGAAAATACTTGCCGTATATTTATTTGATTTTTTTAAAGATAAGTGGATGAGTGGCTGGCCTGAAGACAAAGAAACAGATTAACCTGGTTTACTTACATTTAATAGGCTTCAAACTTAAAGCTTGAGCAACGATTCAAACTAAGACACTTAGAAATAAGAGTGACTGAAACAAACTAAAAGTTACATACTCTCTTAAGACAGAGATTATGCTGTGATAGACAAATGGGTCGAGAGCAGATACTGAGACAGGAGCGGGAGTGATTGTTCGTAGAGTGAAATACTCCGTTACAATGGGAAAACTTTCGGGTATTTTCAAAGCAAAAATCTACGGCATAGTAAGATGGCATGGGCACAGAGTCCAAAGGATGGAGCACAGCAATATTATCTGACAGCAGTGCCCTCTTATCGCTCGCCTCGTCTGAGTTCGTTACTTCGTGACATCGAATGTGGTATCCCAGGTTATGTGCTAGACAGGTGCAATAGAGTTACACTTTGATATCCCTCAAGTTTTATGGGATTTCACGGCAATGAACAGGCAAAGTCGGTCGTAGTTCAGTAGGTATGCATTGGCTTACTACACGTCAGGATATGGTTCAATCCCTAGTTTAGATATTTCGATCAAAATGAATAATATTTCTTTGGCGGCTTTCTCTCAGCAGATTTCTGGCTAAAACTCCGAGAGTAAGTAAAATTGCCATGAAAATTTTCTCAAAAAAAATCTGTCGTTCGTAGTCAACTTTAAACTGTAGAAAATTAACACACACAATATAAGAGGTGTGAGAAGCTAGGTTGTAGTCCAGACTGAAGGGTTGTAATGACCAATTATGTATGTATGTATGTATATAAGCAAGAAGATGAGTTTGCAAGAAGGGGACCACCGATGTGGTCAGAACTTTTCTATGGAACAGATATTTTGATGGTTATAATCGCTGGAAGGGAAAATATAGAGAAGCGGAGACTTTTCTTAAATCAAAGGGGTTGAAGCCAATCAAACTTTTACTGAGCAACTGCAATAGAAGATGTTTGGGTTTTTCCTCAGATTATCTATGAATAACTTATTGTTAGTAGCCGGCAATTGTACAGGAAACAGTAGTCACGAGTATTTAGAATGACGAACGTTTCGATCCCAAAATAAGTAGATTTTGTGATGAGAGTAATCATACATATATTTGTAACCTGTGTGGCACATTAATGCATTCGAAAAACAACAACTAGGTGCATTTTAGTCGCTGTGAAGAGACGTGTCCTTACTGGCATCGAACAGTAACCTTGTGGTTTATCAGTGCGAGAGGTTTAAAGACAACATTATAGGGATATCTACAATTACTACGGTACTGTGGTATTTTTACACAACGACAATATTAAGATCATGACACTGATGATTTGGAATAATCTGAGAAAGAGTTCTGTAAGCTTTTGTTCAAAATATGTATTCCCAGAAATGATTTGAGCATATTTTTGTGAAGTTATTCTATACGAACAATGATTTTTAACTTGTAATGAGAGATGGTGGTGCTATTCAGAAAAGGGAGAGGGCCCAATCAAAAGAACTTGACTTTGTGCGTTTGTTGCTATAGAATTATAGAAAACTGTGGTTATATTCGGCGGTAAAGCTGAGGTGATAAACTGGATAGAAGGAGGAGTCAGAGACGATAGTTTAAATAAAGAAAAGGCTACGGTATGGCCTTTTTCTGATAACAGGAGATGGCATACTGAAATATTAAGTGCGAAAAAATTATATACGAATTTAAGTTAATTGCTCAGTCATACTGATTTATTGCAAATAATCAATGAATCCTGATATCTTTGAACAACATTTAAGTTGGTACTTTTTTCTTTTTACTGGGAATTCAAACATTTTATCTTCTGCTGCTTTCTTAATAATTAACTTTATTTCACATGTAAACAATTGTTTCCCCCCTCAAACCATACGATGACCCAAAATATTGGTCTTCAATTGGCAATTTTAAATAAAGATATTGACTGAAACCTCTTATTTAAAATAGCAATAGCTACAGGCATTGATTTCCTTTGTTATCGATAGCTTTTGTTAAGTAAAAAATAACAAAAAAAAATTAAATTTTTCCTTCAGGCTTTCTAATAACAAGTAGCTAAAAGTATCAAGTGGTGAAAAGCAAAATACAAAACTTATAAAAGAAAAGAAAATATAGAGACGAACAATATTGAAAACGACTATTTTTGTGTGTTTTGTTTTTGTTTCTTTTTAGAAAAAAGTGAAAGCGTTTAGAGATGATATGAAGCCATACTGCTAAAAACTAAACTAAAACACAAACTAAAACTAAATTGAAAAACTCATTTAAACTAAAAAGAAAATACAAAAAAAAAACAAAAAAAAGGTTAAAAGGAAATTATAAACCACAACAGCAAACTTCAACTTTTAAAAACGCCACGAAGAAAGAAAAAAAACAAAACTAAAGCAAATGCAAATGCAAAAGGTATCAGACGAAAAACCTTTGGAAAGTAACGAACGACTAAAATTTGACTCTTTTTTTTTTTTTTAAAGTTCAGTTCCGCATTTAGAGTGTAAAATATAGAGGAGCGAGTGTAAAAAGTCATTAAGTAACAAGATCAGTTATTTAAGGTTACAAAAACAAAAAAAAAAAAAAGAAACTTAAGTGAACTCCACATAACTGCATGTATCTGTTTGAAATACATACGTTTTAATAGGTTTTCATTTCAACAACAAAAAAACGAAATAAAAACCTATTATTGGTGTAGCAATGTTTGTTAAGAAATTTTTGCAAAAATTGTGTTGTGCTCTTAAATAAACTTCAATAATTATTGAATGTTATTGCAAAATTTTAACAGTTATTTTGCCATATAATAATAAAAAACCGAAACATTTGCATAATTTTAGTGTAACGAAACAAAAGACTTAAGACATAAACTTGCTTGCCTGTAAATCATTAAAATAAATTATTTTTCTATACAATATTATGTGGAAAAAATGTTATGATTTTTGCTGGTTTTTTTTTTGTTAAAAAAAACAAATCTATGCTGTGCAATTAATCATTAAATTTTTTTTATTTTTTTCATTTATTTGAAAGCAATTTTAACGGTTCACCATTGAAAAGTTAAGTTAACATACGGTAGCTGTATTTGTATTTTTTCTAACTGAAAACAAAAGGCTTAAGAAACAAACTTTTTTTAGAAAACAAAATTCTTGCAAGCTATTGAATAAAGTTGACTATATTTTGTGTATGAAATCAAATCAAAAATTCTAACAAAAAGGGTTGTATTTAAATTATTTTTAATGAAAAGTATCAAAAGAAAAGGGAGAAATAATTGTAAAAACTATAATTTTACAGAATTTAATATACCTATAGAAGGAATAGGTAAATGGAAGGTATGCTATCATTGAGAAAAGGTGCTATTGTACCGCCCTTAATCGATATAAGGTGTACCTATAATGTTTTTCCCAACTCTTTTCCACAGACACACATCAATATGCTGTTTAATGTCAGTAAAGGTAACTCCCTACCTAGAACCCAGTAATTTTCTTATGAAAAGCTTCAATAATGTATTCCATTGAATTATTCTCCTCATCAAACAATCAACATTTTTGGCTAACTATTTTGAACTTCATGATTTCCCTGTAAGAAGATTATGGCATGCGTGGCTCTTCTTGAAATGTCCTCCATAGAAATACTCAACATCAGTTTGCTGTCTACGACTGTTTCTAAACCTTTTTTGCCTTCATTTTCTATGAGATTAAGTCACCCAAAAGTTGCATATTCTTTTAATTATTCCCTCTTTTCAGTAAAAAGAGGCACAATGGTTTTATATATATACATACATACATACGTACATAATTGGCCATTACAACCCTTCAGTCAGGATTACGGCCTAGTGAGTGGCATGAGTGGCGGAACCTACAGTTTAACGTCGACTCCGAACGACAGATTTTTAAGAAACTTAATTTTTTTTTTTTATTTACTCTCAGAGTTTTTCCCAGAAATCTGCTGAGAGGAAATCGCCGAAGAAATATTTTTTTTTTTCATATTTCGTTTTGATGCCTGGCCTGGGATAAGAACCCGGGCTTTACGTCTAATAAGCCAACACACTACCTGTTACACTACGGCAATAGACAATGACGACAGTATCTGTTTTTTAAAACAATTTCATCACCAGCTCGTTCACAAGCAGACTTTATGGTGGAACTAATGAGAGAACTCCTTGTGTGATTAATCACTTTTGTGCGGGCCATTATTATTTTTCGTGTGCATAAAAGCATTTATTGGGCAATGGTGAAGTTAACTAATACTGCATACACAGATAGAAGGGACTGTTGTATCTGAATTAAGTGTTCTGATTTTATAAATTCGTATAGGCTGCTTGAATAGGACAGTGTCTTCCAAAAGAAGGCCATGTTAATTTTGAAATTCCTAGAAAATCTTACTCAGTTTTACTCAATCACTCAGGCTCCTGTCGAGTCTCTAGCGAATGCGTCTTTGACTTTCGTCCTCGTTCTTGAATCCTGGGAATTTTTTTGGGAAATTGAGGATCGAGGTAACTCTTTTATGGGTTCCAGCAAATATCAATATCGCTGAAATTTCCATTGATGATGAACTGGCTAGGACCAAGACGAACACCTAACTACCAACATAGACTACGCTCATTTAATAAGAAAGCTCAACTTCGTTGGCAGCAGGACAGTACGTGAAAATTATTCTACTGGTCTTGTATGGACAAGAAGAGAACTGTATCGCTTCATTCTTTAAATCTATCCACCGCACAATAGCCTTTCTCGCGAACCACTGCTTTATTAGAAAGCGTGCCGAAAGGAGGAGAAATAAACATTCTTTTAGTCAAGTGTCAGTTCCCAGTCCTTTAAAATGAAGAGCTGACCAAACGCTGACTGTACTCTCCAACAAGCTGATGCAATAGAAAGGTTTTTTAGTAGTCAGGTAGGTTTCATTAAGGGAATGTTTGATCCTTAGAGAAAGATACTAATTGTTGTATTATAATACGCCTAACGCTGGTCTGTCATCTAACCTAGTATAACTTTATTATTAAGAGTACGGAATTTCATTTGATTGGAATTGTTCTTCTGAGAGCTTTGTGAAAACGTACATAAATTAAGCTCAGCAATCAGTCCCTTTATTAAAGAAACCACATAGACTTAGTTTCTCGTGAAAACTTAGTATATTTTTCAAATTCAATAGAAAACCCAATTGAAATTTTAGCTAGAATTTTATGTACTTTACGTGTAATATATTTTTAATTTACAAAGTTCTTTAAACTTTTGGTAGAGGATAATTCATTTTGCTTGTTTTTATTCTTCTTATATTATTTATGCTTACTAGCACACTTTTGAAATTAAATACTTTTAAGACTTCTAATTCAATAAACGTGCTTTGAGTTTTTACAAAATTTAAAAAGAAAATCTTTTTTTTTGACAAAATTTCTGAATTTTTTAGGTGATTATTGAATTACAGCAGCTGATAGTAAGTATTATTCCCACCAACCCAAAAATTTTGAAAAAAGTGTTTTAATTTATTACGTTTCCAAGATGTGTGAATTTTATATTTGTTTTTTAAATAAAAATGGTTTACAATTTCAATGATTTACTGTCAAAGGCGCGTGCGACTTTTACAAATTGTTTGTGTTTTTATTTTTTCGGTATTTTCTTTTTTTTTTACATGACGTACTCAATATCTTTGTTTAAAGATTTTATACGAGTAACTGCAATTTAGAAGAAAAAAAATCTATTTGACACTTAAGTCAGCCACACATTTCCACACCTAAAAACTTAAGATTTGTTGAGAATCAAAAACAGAACAAAAAAAACTAATCACCTTTTATCTTAAGCTTGGTTTGTGCCTTAATATTGTCAAACAATAAAAAGTTGTTTGTTTTCTTTTTTTTGAACGCAAATAAAGTCCGGCTAAAAGATTAGTTTTTGAGTAAAAAAAAAATAATTAAATTTGTATGTATAGTGTTGGAAATAATAGTTAAATAAAATCGTATTCTTAAATTAAAAAGAAAAAAACACAGTTTTTAAAGTTCATTTCAAATTGATTTATAAAAATTAATTTATAGCCATAACGCTTACTTTTAAAGTACATCAAACAAAAGACTTAAGCGAATAACTTTGTTTTATGGGGGCTTCTTGAAGTGCTAAATTAAAAACAAAAGACTTAAGTCACAAACTCGATCTGTTATTTACATATTTGCCAAAGTTATTAAATGCATGAATAATTAAAAAAAATATATAAAAACGTATGTCAAATAATAGAGACGATCAAATTGATTCAAAAATATAAAAGAGTAGAGATAATAAAAGCAATTTAATCTGAACAATTTTTTGCAAATCTTTATTTTTAACTAAATTTTATCATATATTTTAAGCATGAATATGAATACACAAGCTTCAAACCAGGGTAGCCAAAATTAGTACCAGAGTTGTTCTAAGTACTCTGTACATTGCATTGTACGACCACAAAAGAATTACGACTTCGTACTGCAGATGTACGAAGACGTTATGTTCACGATAAACAACTAAGCGCAAGGTTTCTGCGATGGCCTAGTTGGTAGTGTGCTTAACTTCAAGTGCCGAGGCTGTGGATTCGATTCCTTGCAGAGATTCTGGGTATTTGTGATTGTCTGATTGTTTGTCTGACATTAAATATAGGATTACTCACAATAGAAAAACAAAGTGAGAATTATTACTAAAAAGCAATTCTCGAAAAAAAGCGAGGAAGGCGTATTCACTGGTGGTGCGCACCTCCACTCTTTCTTTTCTTTTATAAACTATCTTTCCTGTATTTCAACACTATGCACTGCACTAAAGGGGTCATATTCTGAGTGTTGGTCTAAAAAAAAATCTGTTTAAAACCATCCGAGAAAGTTTTTTAGTCAGCAACTGTAGGTGCCCAGTAGGAAACAATGCCCTGCTCTGTTTACCATCAGTAATGTTATAGAACTGTCAAAACAGCGATTGAAGTTATATCTATGAAATTAGTTCCCATTTCTTTAGTCTGTTTTAATAAATAATCATGGGCGACTATAGACAACGGCGTGTGTCCGCTAAATGGGTTCTAGAGCAGTTGTCAACTAGCCCTCATTTTCAGCGATGTGGCTCATTTCTGGATGAATGGGTACGTGAACAAATAAAATTCTCAAATTTTCTCAAATCCCAATCCAAATACCAATCCACGTGATAATTATAATAAATACAATAAATAAATTGTCAATCAGATTGCGTTAAGGAAGCTAATGTCAAAAAGCTGCCAGGTTTAAAAATAACAGAGAAATTGTCTTTCTTTTGGGACAACATAAGACCTTTTCGTCTTCACAATTGCCATTAAGTGATTGCAGTCACCTACCCTCTTTGCGCTTCTCTTTAAAATTTTCTGAAAAACAATTGAATTTTAAAAAAACCAATAATTTAGCGAACTTACCCGTATATATTTGACTTGAATGGCATCATTATCCCAACTGAAGCCTTCAATTTCATGAGCAAATAATTATGTTTTTACTACATATTAATTAGTTTAAACTGTAAAGGAGAGATGGTAAATGGTAAGCGTCATGTCATCTTTACTATTCAACACGGTATCTAATATTGGTCAGTACCTCCTAGGCAGTTTAGACTGTAGTGACGATATCTGCCTCCTAACATATACACATTACGCAGCATGAACGAAAAGCAATATCTTTTAAATTTAACAACAACAGGAACTGGATTAATTCTAAACTTGAGAAAGACTAGATCTGGGCTATTGAATGTAGGCAATAAGGGACAATGACGGGTTTGAGGATATGGAAAAAGAAAACTTCCGCTACCTCGAAAGCAACATCAAAAGTATAGAAGTTTCCCTAATTGTTCCCACGACTCGTTGGTGTCGAACATCTCTGCTAAATAAAAGTGAAACTTGTAGTAAAGAAATTTGTGATATAAGCATACTTCAGATATTTTTAATTCGATGCTTAAAACAGTTATTAAGAATATTTTTGTTTAAATATTATTGAAAAGAGTCAACATTAAACAAAATCCAGTGAACTTTGCTATATGAAAAGCTATTAATTGGAATCTACGAAGCATCAGCTAAAGAGGAAGGCCATGGATTTCTGAGTTTGCTTATATATTTCTATACTCAAAGCAATAATTTTTAATTACACGAATACTCATTATATTTTGTTTAAACATTTCTTTGTTGTAAAACTTCTTTTTTTTTATTAAAGGTTACATACATATGTGTGGTATAGCTCTAAAATGATGTTCTTGGTATCGATTTACTATTTAGTTTATTGAAATTTTTAATACCAAGAATACCATTGAAAAAATTTAGCACACATACATATGTATATAAGCTTAAATGAAAAATAAAGAAATAAAAAATTAATTGTATTAGAAGGAGTAATAAAATCCGTTATAAATCATTTTTTATAACTTTTGTGCAATTAAAACTTTGCTACTTCAATCTTTTGTTTAGTACCGGAGCAAAAATTTTTAAATCACATTTTAATGCCACTGATTAACACCCTTGAAAGTTTTAATATCAGAACTGTAGATCATAATACTCCATAAAATAATGTTCGTCTCTTAAGTTATTTGCTTTTAACTAAACATCCATCACATCGTGATATGATGTTGCCGTCAGAGTTATGTTTCAATCGAAAAATCAATTTTATCTCCAGAACAGACAAATTATTCAATTTTGAAAACTTGTAAGACCAAACGAAAAGGGTGTGCTTTGAATTCAATATGCGTATGTGTTGTATATCTATCTATGACATTATGTTACTCAAAATTAGTCATTCATCAAAACGAAGAATATTTTGTTAACCTTAAACATTTTTTATGAGGCTCTATGATTAAGTAATAAATTGAGTAGAAAAAGATGTGGAGATAGATTACTCATAATATCTTTTCTTTTAAGGAATCTTTGAAAACATGTATCATATGTACAGCTTTATAATAATACGATAAATTAACGAAAATAGAAAATTGAATTATAGTCCAACCAAATATTCATAAAAAATTATGAAGGCTGCAAGATCATTAACTTAAGGGAAGTTATTAAACTTGACTTACTGACCGGATTAATATTGACTTACCCAGGAGCTTTCCACTTGAATGAATGTTTAACCCTTACATTACTACCCTACATTACCCTTATGTACATTACTTACTAAATGACCTAATTAATCATTACAACTATTTAGTCAGTATTAAAACCTAGCTTCTCACACAATATTTGTTGTGTGTGTTAATCTTATCCATGAGTAACGGTATCTATAGTTTACGTCAATAGCGAACAACAGATGTGACAAACTTTTCATGGCAATTTTATTTACTCCTAGATTTTTTGCCAGAACACTGCTGTGGGGAAGTCGCCGAAAGAATTATTTCTTTTTTTTCATATTTCGTTTTGTGAAAGATATTTGAGCTGGGATTGGAACCATGGGCGAATACGTTATCCTCTGGACTAGGACGGATTACAACTCTTACACTAAAACCTTTGAATTAGGTTTAAAATCTAGCTTCTAATACCACTAATGTTGTCAGCCGATTTATCAGCAGATTTATCTAAATTTTTCATGACAGTTTTATTTCACTCTCAGAGTTTTTGTCAAAAAACTACTAACAGAAAGTCAGCCATTTAAATTAGGATTACAATCTACCTACTCATTAATTAATTGTAATTTTATCCATGGCTGGAGGAAGAAACTAAAAGTCGACAATGAACGACAGATTTTTTTATTCATGACAGTTTTATTCCACTCTTAGAAAGTCTCCGAAGAAATATCGTTTCATATTTCGATTCGTTCGAGATGCATTTGTCAGGAATTGAACCACAGGCTCTCAAATAATAAGTCAACATACTGCCTACTAGACCACGGCGACTGCAAATGTTTGATATTCTTCAATTACAAAATAATTTGTGTACACTCCTTGCAAGCTCTTTATGAACTTCTTATCGTTACAAAAAAAAAATAAGTGTGTCCAAACTCGGTAATGTCATCTGATGACGAAATCCTTAACTGAAACATACTTTCTTGTTCTGTACAGTATGTAATATAAAAATTTACAAATATTTCAATATTGGACTTAGACTTTTGAATGGAGAGAATACAACACAGTACTTCTGATATTAGAATATGCTTAAGCATAATAATAATGGGCCGGTAGTAGAAATGAACCTTTGATCTGCCAGTTAGAGATGTGGTTTAATTCCCAGTACAGTAAAATTCCGATAATCCGGCATGTTCGGGACCGGCTCGGTGTCGGACTACCGAAAATTCAGGTCTATCGGGCGGTAATTATAAGAACAATTTGGTTAGAACGACAATCACTTTTTTACAAAAAGTTTTAAAAGTTACGTTTACTGCGATGTGAAAGGACACAAAACAACAACGCACAAAAAAATGGCGAAGACGCTTCGTGATTGATTAACGGAGCTACACTGCACCTGAATTTGTTGTGACAAATGAGACTATCCGACCGCTAATTGTTTCCGAACAATACCGAGCGCTGCCGGATGATCCCGAACTACCCCGAAAAATTCCGAATAGCTGCCGAGCGTTTTTATTTGCTTTAAAGACACACTTTTGAAGAAAACCAAAATTTTTACAATTTTCTGGAGCGATGCCGGACTACCGGCCATTCCGGACTGTTAGATGCCGGACTAATGGACTTTTACTGTAATTTTCAACCTCAAAAATTTATCACTGGACCAATGGGTTATTAATTATAAAATATGACCTTCATAACAACTTCTTAAGGCTATTAATTATTAAATTTGATCTTGATAACCACTTTATAACGTTCATAACTCATTATACGAAGAAATACATGATGGTGTAGCCTAAATAGTATTGACGTTCTTAACTGGTTGTAAATAACTTGAATTATTTCTTAATTCTAGATTTCAAAAATTTATAATGTTTCTATGTCATCTAACAGATGTTTAATTTCAATTTATATATTAACGAAACTTGTTTTTTTTTTTTTTGTAATCAATTGAAGCCAGCCGTAATTTCTAAGTCTTTGACCTTTAATCAAAAAAGAAGTATTTTTTTTTTGGTTCTTTATACAGTTGTTTTATACGAATTTATTTAATTAAACAATTTATAATACTGGTTTATGCCTTAAGCATTAATATTAATAATAAATTCGAATAATTATTTAAACGTGCTAATGAACATATCGCAACAATCAAACAAAAGTGACATATAAGGAGGCACTATAATTAAAATAAAAAAATATTAGAATTAAAATAAAAAGGAATTTTTGAATTTATTGTATGATGTGGTCTGTTATTAAGATTAAAAAAATAAAATTAATTTAAAAAACTTTTATAAAAAATATAACGGTTTGTTTATTCTTCTATTTCTTTTTTTTTTTAAATCTTTTTTTAATTTTATTGTATTTTGTTTTATTTTTTTTTCATTCATTCTCTTTGCTTTATATTGTTTAATTTAAATTCATTTAAAGTATTTAAGCATGAAGGATTTTTAATTTATTTTTTGGCAATTGTTTACAATATTTTTTCTTTAAGCTTAAATACAGTCTCAAGTTTACTTTAATGCCATTGTATATAAATGTTATAATTTGTTTTTGTTTTTTAAGTTTTTTTTAATAAAAAAAAGTAAATAAATAAATAATAAAAAAAATAACAAAATAAAATTAAACTAAATAGAAGTAACCTTAATAAGATAAAAAACATAATTAAATTGTGACCACAGTATAGTAAGCTGCACGGCTACTATGGTTAGACACAAAAGACTTAAGAAACAAACAAAACAAATTTGATTATAACAAAATTACTCTGTATTATTATTTAAAATTATTGATAAAAAATAAAGAAATATGCCCTTTAAACTTTTGCATATACCGTACAAAAGACTTAAGAAATAAACCTGATCTATATATGTATGTGTGTAGTATGTATGTATAGGAAAGCGAAAGTTTGCTTACTTGAAAATTATATTCAACAATAGTTACATTTTTTATAACGGGTTAAAATTATTTTTAATATTTCAAACGGCGGTTAAAGTCATCTGGAAAAACACTGACGTTTGGTTCTTCAAATTTTATGCGGCTCGTTTTTTATAATCAACTTGAATATATTCCAGCATTATAAGTCTTTTTAATTGGGCATACAATCCTGATATTGGCCCTGCCAACGTATTCCACATATCTTTCCAAACATGAAATTTAAAATCCTAAGTTGTGTAAAGGGTATACTAACTGTGATCAGAGATCAGTGTAATCTTCATTCAGGTTTTTATCAATTAGTGTCTGTTGAGCATTATAATAGGTGGACTAAAAATACTTCCAGTTTTCTTAAAGCATTAGCTTTAGGCATACATATGTGGAAAGAGTGTATTATAATCCTATGACCCGTAGGGATTGTTAGAATATTTAATAAAGGTAAACAATTACGCCACGCTTGCAATAGTAGTTGTAAGAAAGAGTTCACTGCGGCGCTAATAATCATCTGTAGTCACCGTTGTCTAGTAGATGGACGTGAGGCCACAATTCAAGCCCCTGGTCAAACATCTCCAGCAAAACGAAATATAAAAAACATTTCTTCGTCGACTGCAACTCAACAGAAAACTCTGGCGAAAACTCTAAGAGTAAATAAAATTGCCGTGAAAAAGTTTCTCAAAATCTGTCGTCGGAATCGACTTTAAACTATAGATTCTGCCACTTATGCATAAATTTAACACACACAACATAAGTGGTATGAGAAGCTAGGTCGTAGTGGCCAATTATGGATATGCAAAGCAATACTATCTGGGACATTTTCTCACCGTTGTTATTGCCAGAATCTTTCTGTAAAGTGAGTAGAGATGTTTGAAATAGTACACGCGGTGAAAGAAAGAATAAAGAGTGCCAAACAGCTCTAAAACAACCTTTACTTTGGGTAATTAATATGAGTAGAGACTCGAGTATTTATCAGATAATTCTAGGGCGACCTGAGAATAGTAAACAGATTTGCACTGTAGACTCTAAGAACAATTATTCAGAACAGGGGTAGTTTCGAGACCAAAATGTAGATTCAGTGATGAGGAGAATGTATCAAGAGAACACATACTTGGAGCCTAAGCGATGGTAGTGCATTTCAAAAGGTCTCATAAAAGTGCATTAACTTATCAAGGAGCAAGGAGTTATCTTTACTGGATTGGAAGAGGCAGTATGGAGATACTCTATATAGATTGAGGGCCGGGCCATACATCGTATGGTCGCAGTACTCTGATACTTTTGCACGACAAGAAAATAATATACACAACATAGTTGGATGAGAAATCGTACTTTAATCTTGGCAAAAAGGCTTTTAATGTTGAATAATATCATGTGAATATTATATTCTTAAAATTGCTACACCGATGGTGTAATTGGCAGTGTGCTACATTTCAAGTGCCGAGCGTTCGATTCTTACCAAAGACCCTGGGTGTATTGTGATTGTTTGATTGTTGACATTACATATGATCAACCGCAAAAGAAAATGAAAGTATGAATTATTTTAAAGCAATTCTCGAGAAGAAAAGGTGACGAAGGTCTTAAACTGGTCATTAAAAAATAATGTTTCAAGAATAAAATTTTTCGCACACCAAACATCTTTCCTTTCTCCCATAAACTATATTTCTGTTATTCCAAAACAATTCACCGCCTGAGTAGGAGTTCTTCTACTGACTGTTGGTCTAAAAAAAAAACTCACTGCAACAAAAAACCAATAGAACTTTATTTTATGCCAAAAAAGATAAATTTGAACAGATCTAACGTGTTTTTAAAATATAAATTTTTCATATTTAAAAATGAAAAAAATTACTTCTGCAAGAAGTATTACTTTCAAGAATACATATTTACCTTTTAAAGCCTGCAAGTAAATTATAGATTTGTTAGAAACATTAACCGCATACATGAAATTTTATAATGTTTTATGATTTATTAATAACAATTTGTCTTAATGTATTGTTAAATGTCATTTGATTTCAAAAATAAAAATAAAAAAAAAATAAAATAAAATGAATTGAAAACTTTAAATGCTTCTATATTTCTAATACAGTTACTGCAAACAACAAAACAAAAAACTTAAGACACGAACTTGTTTAAACTGTTAAAAAAGGGAAACCACTTAAGTGGTATGTACATACAGTTTTTTTTTTTTCTTGTTTTTATAAATATCATATCAAATGCTCTATTATTTCTATTTGTTACTTACAACTACAACAACAATAAATAGATAAAAAAAACGGAAAACAGATAAAATTGTCAATCAAGTGTGACAGAAAGTAAAAATACTAGTTGTTGTGAAAGTTGTAATAAAATTAAGAGAAAAAACGAAAAAACTATATAACGAAAAATAAAATACAAAATAAATGTCTTTACAATTTAAACAATTAAAAATTAATGCTTATTATAAACGTTTTTTTTTCTTTAAGCCATACAGTAACTGCAGTATTTTTTTTCAGTCTTTTTTTATCTTTTAATCTGATACTTGTCATCCACTTTCGTTCGTTTTCATTGTGAATATCATGTGACTGTTTAAATAATAGGATTTACGTTTGTTTTGTTTCGTTTTTTTTTAATTTTAGAAAAAAATTTTTAAAAATAACTTTTAATTTTCATAAAAGAAATAATAAAAAATGGAATTCACTCAAGCATTAAGGTTGTACAAATTGTTTTTAAGAATATTGTTCGTTGTGTTTTTACCTTAAAAAAGAAAACTGGTTCTTACCTGAAAGTAAAAAGAAAGAGAAAATTTTATTTTTACTTTAAATTTATTATAATTATTATATAAGTCATGTTAGTCACCTTTTGTATGAAACCTTATATTAGATTTTCTAATTGAAGAATTTTACACCCTCAACACTAATTTCTATTGTGTTTTTTAGCGGTTTAATATTTCTCCTTTGAATTCAACATTCACCGAAATGTATCAATTTTTTTGTGTTTACTTAAGCGTTATGTTAATTACATTTATTATGAGTTTTTGTTAGAAAATTCTGTGAAAAAAAAAATTACAAAAATTCGGTGAAAAATATATCATGTAAAAATAACTACAAATCAATGCACCCTACATTACAAAACATAGACGTTGAACATTAACAAATATTCTGTTTAAGTTTTAATATTTATAGCACTAGTATTTGCTCTTGAAACCTGCCACCTCGTGAATCAAACACATGGCTCAGCAATTAATTTTTTTTCACTCCTAAATCTACCACCAACAAAGTGTTCTTTGTTAATTCTTTTAGAATTAAAAATATTACAATAGAAAGAAAGGAATTAGAATAACAAATCAACAGGAAGATCCTAGAAGTTGCCAGACTCAAGAAGGATTAAGTTTAAATAAAGTGAAGGTTAACTTTGCTGGTCACTAATAGCGCGGTGTTATTCAATATTATCTTGTGAACACTATAATCCGATGTAACCAGAAAGTAATGTCACAGCCACAGGCATCAAGAAACTTTAAATAGTATGTAACCTTAGATATAACCTTCAGCAATTAGAAATAATAAAAGCTTGTCTTTTGAAGTCGAAGATAATTCGAGCCAAGATACCCTGTCCTAAAGTGAAACGTATTTCACTGAGAACGTTTTAAATTGATCGAAACAAATGGTAGCTGGAAGCAGCAAGGTCTTGGCTATACTGCTGGTGAGGTAGAACATCCCACATACTGTTTTTCAAAAAGTTTTTGACCGGCGCAAAATTAGACCGTGGGTTGTCATGATGGAAAATTACTTTCTCATGTGTGATTGCATATTCAGGGCATTTTTGGCCAATGCTTGCTTCAAACGAATTAATAGGTGCCTGTATAGATCTGCTTTAATATTCTTGCCCGGTTTTAGTAGTTCATAATCAATCATACCCTTCTGATACCACTAAATAGCGCAATGGATATTCTGCTTGATCATAAGTTTTGCTCTTTGTCAGAGCTTCACGTTTTATTTCTTGTGTTTGCGGTTTGTTGTAATGCATCCATGAATAGTCACCAGCTTATGATTTGACGCAGTAATGATTGGTATGTAAAGCGATCGAACAGCATTTCAGACATCGAAAATAATTTTTTTATTGTCTCTCGGTTTTAATAAATGTGGTGACCAATTTCTATGCTTTTAAAAGAATCCTGCTTCTGTTAAACGCTTCGTAATGGCGGCTTGCATCACACCTTATGATTTTGCAAGGAATTTTTTGCGTCGGACGCAAATCTTTATGGAGTAATGTTCCTAACGTATGTGTTTTCACTTTATCTAGCTGTCCCGAAGGCTCTTTGCCAAAATGACTATTTTTTAAGCACACATACCGCCCTCTACTCTGTATTTTTGATAGAGCGTGTTCATTGTACAATTCCACAAACAAACGATAACTTGCAGTTGCCTTTGCAAATAATGTAACTCAACAAACATACACACATAATTGGTCATTACAAAACTTCAGTCAGGTTTACGGCCTAGCTTCTCGCATCACTTAATATAACAGTGAGTGTTATATACAGGAGTGACGGGACCTACAGTTTAAAGTAGACTCTGAACGACAAATTTTTGAGAAATATTTTCATGGCAAATTTTATTTACTCTCTCGGAGTTTTTGCCAGAAATCTGCTGAGTGGAAGTTGCCAACGAAATATTCAACTTTCGTTTTGTTGGAGATATCCGGCCTCGGGCTCGAACCGTGGCCTCACGTCTAATAAGCCAAGACATTACCTACTAGACTACGGCGACTCAATAAAACTTCATGCAAATAGTGGGATGATATACAGATTTACACGCTCGTACTGTATTGTACTAAAACCTGGAGTGGATAATTCCCGTTATGTTCCCTTATAACCTATTTTTTTAATTCCATAACAATATACTCCGGGGATTATTTGAAAAGTGTTGGTTTAAAAAAATAGAACTCTGTAAAAAAAATTAAGTAAATCAGAAAACCAGTTACACCCAGCTATAGGGTAATAAACTAATAAAAAATAATTAACGACAACAACAATAATAAAAACAATTGCTTAACAACCGTTATCAAGATCAAATTGTGTAAAGTTTTATTGTTTGTTTTGTTGTTTTTTCATTTGAATTGTTGTTGTTACAGTTGTTGGCATTATTATTATTTAAAACGTAAGTGTTGTAAGACAACATGTTATATTTCTAAGCGTGTCTATATATATATATATATATATACGATAGATACACACTTTTGTATGTGTATATGTATGTACGTATGATTTTCTTAAAAATCTTTCAAATGTAACATGTGTAGTTAGAGAATTCAATGATTTTATAACTATAATTAAAATAATAAAGCATTATTAAAGTAATAATAAAAAACAAAATAAATACCAGACCATATATATAGGTCTTGTCAGTGTTAGAAAGTTTTATTTTTTTTTTTTTTAATTTTTTTAAATTTCTTAACATTTTTGTCAAACGCTTTTATTTGTTTTTATTCGATTAGAAATCCATCAATCATTTTTTTTCTTCATCTGATTTATGTAAATATTGAAACATTGTTGTTTTAGGTAACACACTAGCAGCTTAATTAATAACAAATGACTTAAGCCACAAACTTGTTTCTATAAACAAAATGCGTTTTTATAAAAATGTTTTTATTTTTTTTAGTACTTTTAATCAAATGTAAACATATATTTAACATAATTTTTTAACATTGACCTTATAATCAAATTACCTTTTATAAAACAATATAATATTGTATATACATACATATGTACATACATACATAGCATAGTATAGTAACTACTGTCTGTAAAAACAAACATCTTTTCATTTCATAATGAATGAGAATAATTACAAACGCAACAAGACCTTTAAGCAAATAATTTTATTGTTTAATTTTTTTTTTATTAAAACCGCTACTAAAAGGCTTATTGAACAGCTTAATTGTAGGGAAGCTTTAGCAATTTTATTAAAAAAAAAGATTTTCTCCAAGATATTCAGCCAATTAAATAATTTCAAGTTCAGCTAAAGTTTAAATCTAAGGACATTTAACGCAATAAATGAGTGTTGACATGAAATTAAATACAATGCCTTTAACTAATTAGTTGCATCACTTTCAATTTTATTTTAAAAAAAAAATCGATTAATTTCTTTGGAGAATTTTAATTAAAAAGCTTTGCTTGATAATAGACTATAGTATGGCAAAATTTTATTGATTTATCGGCAAATTATCCATCATGACAAAAGCTTATATTATTGCGGAAAGGTAATTCAGTAAGTAATACTGTTACCAATATATTAAAAACCGCTCGTTAGATGGCACTACTTTCGTTGCTTATGCATACGTCAAGCCTTGAGTTGACCTAATCAGTCAACATGTTTAGTTAGGTTGCGCATATCATAATTTTTATTCTTACTTACTTACTTAAGTGGTCATTACAACCCTTCAGTTAGGATTACGACCTAGCTTCTTACACCACCTACTTTGTGTATGTCAATTATTATGCAAGAGTGGCGGAACCTACAGTTTAAAGTGAACTCCGAACAACAGATTGTTGAAACACTTTTCATGGGAATTTTATTTCACTCTCAGAGTTCTTGTCAGAAATCTGCTGAGAGGCATTCTCCGAACAAATATTTTTTTTTCATAATTCGTTTTGTTTTTCGAGATGTCTGACCTTGAGGTTTGAATCCTGGCCTCACGTCTAATAAGCCAATACACTGCCTACTAGACTAAAACAACTTCATCATGATTTTTATTCACGATGGAAAATCTTACAAACTGCCGATATAACCAGCATTTAAGTGAAGTTTTGTTGCGCCACTTTTATTGCAAAGAAAATTGCACGCCCTAACCATCGTTTGCCTGTGAAATTATACAATGAGCACGCTCTATCAAAAGCATAGAGTATCGGGGTGCTTAGCGAGTTTCAACAATTTTTTTTTCACGTCAAAGACAAAGAGCGTCTGGAGCTTATAAGTTTGAAAACTATAAATTGGAAACGTTAGTGGAGCAAAATTCTTGTCAGACTTAAGAAGAGCTTGCAAAATCATTAGGCGTTAATCATATCGCCATTTCGAAGCGTTTAAAAGCAGCAGGATTCAATTAAAAGCAAAGAAATTGGATATCACAAGAACTGATGCCTAGAGACGATGGAACATAATTTTCAATGTGTGAAATGTTGTTTGATCGGTTTATATGTAGGTTGCATTTCATATGTGAAGAGCGAGCAGAAATCACTATCTACGACCAAGCAGATTATGCATTACGCCAAGCTAATACTCGATATTTCATAGGTCACAATCAGAAGAATGGGATTCATTATGAACTACGAAAACCGGATTAGACTTTCACGGGCAACCTATATGTTTAACAATTAAGTACATAGTTTGTTGCTCGGGAAACGTCCTAAATATGCAATAGACGTCGCCTTAGTCTAGTGGATAGTGTTTTGGCTAATTAGACATAAAGCCATGGTTGAAACCCCATTGCAGAAATCTCCAACAAAACGAAATATGCCAAAATATTTCTTGGGCGACTTTCTCTCAGCAGATATCTGGAAAAAGCTCTGAAATAAATAAAAAATTGTCATGAAAAAGATCATCAAAAATCTGTCATTCAAAGTAGAATTTAAAGTGTATGTCCTGCCACTCATGTAAAAAATTAACACACAACATACGTCGTATCCTGGCTAGAGGGTTGTAATGACCAATTATGTATGTAAGTATGTATATGCAACCAGATATGAGGCCGTAATTTTGCATTACGACAACGCTTGCCAGCACATGGCGGCGGCGATCAAAATCTATTTGGAAAACAGTGAATGGGAAAATTTACGTCATCCGTCATAAAGCTTACAGCTTTCGACATTTGACTACCACTTATTTTAGTTAATGCAGAACGTTCTGATGGTCTTACTGGGATACGCTTAAATTCAAAGCAGGTTATTAAATATTGGCTCTATATATTCTTGTACCCAAAAGACAAGCGGTTCTTTCGGGACGAAATATATAAATTGCCAAAAATATGGGAAAAGTCGTTGTTAACTTCGTATTTGGTTAAGAACCGGTTAGCGATGTAATGTGAGCCTTCCTAAGGCAACAGATCGAGACGGGAAGCCTTTAATGGTTGCTAAATTGGTCAGTTTGTCACAGCAAGTTTTAGGTTTTAATATTTTAAACATCATTTTAAATCTTTTCTAAAAAGCAAACCAATGTAAGGATCATGAGCTATACTCATTACTCTAAAAGGATGATCCATATATGGAAAATTCATTCTTTTTAATAGAGTTATCATAATAAATTTCAATCTCCAAATCCTTGTCAATGTTGACAACAACACATACAGAAGGAATAGATTTACGTCGTAGAAGCTGAAAAAGTATTGCCTGCAATCTCCCTTTAAATATGCATTCAATCTTCTCTAATCAAATAATCCATATTGGCTTCGATTGAGGCGTTAACCCCGTTGCTTAAAAAGTAAGGAATACAAATTAAATTAACGGATTGGATTCCTAGCACAGTTTAAAAAACTAAGTTAGTTGAATTTTTGTGCAAATCATGTGCCTTTTACCCACTCTATTGTAATTTTTATGTAAAAGTTGGCAAAAGTAAAAAAAAAGTAAAACCTTGAACCATACAATCCAACCGTAACTTATTGGTACTAAAACAAAAGCGATGAAAATCAATTTTATTAAAAAATTTTAATTAAATCATGAAATAAATCATAAATAATCATAAAAATAAAATGAAATGCGGTGCAGATTTATTTCAAATAAACAATGTTTGACACCAGCTGCTAAATTAAATGAAAGTAAAATAATATTTTGTTTAGTTTCAATAAGTTTGTTGGTGGCCTTTTACTTTTTTCTAATAAATCGTTAAATGTTTAAAATCTCTGCATAATTGTACACTGACCATCATTAATTAATTTTAACGTCTTGAAGTTATATTGCTATTGTGACATAACATAGGGTATCATATAGACTTGCTTGATTAACTGTCGAATTTTAATTTAATTTATTTTGTTTTTAGACATTAATTTTATAGTCTTAATAGTTTTTTTATTTTTTTGTTAATTAGTTTAAATGATAGCAAAATAAATATTTTATTGTCTAAACGTTGATTGCTTCTTTAAAAAACAAAAAAACAACATAAACTTTTTGGCAAAACATTAAAATTCTTTTTTTTTTTTTGTTAAAATTAGCAAGTATTTCTAAATTGTTTTGTCTATAAAATTTGGAAATAAATTTAAACGTAATGAGCTAGTGACACAAAAAGGGGGTATTAAAGATTCCACAGTAATCCACATGTATACATACATACATGGCAGGCATTGTTGCTTAACGAAAGCGGAGATGATCAAAATCTTTTAGTTTTTTTCTCTTCTTGTTGATAAAAGACCTTCAAAATTAATCGTGAATATTCTATAAAACAATCCTCATTTAAAACTGTTAAAAAGTTTGATTAGAAAAACAATAAAATTTTATTGTACACCTCGTGCGAGAGATTGTTTGCCTTAAATGCTCCAAATGCTGGCAAAATATGTTCGAAATATGAAAAAGCGTTTTGTGGTTCTAATAACTAAAGCAGATGATATGCAGCAAAATAGTTCTGAGCCCCAAAGCAAAATTATTTATTATTTGAATGGCTCTTGCCACAGATGGCATATATTTTACAAAGTTAACATGAGCCGTGAGTGGTGGGTTTGGAACACCCCCGGGTTCCGAATTCCCTCAGTGGCAAGTTCACTGTCATGCCCGGATCTTCAAATGTTCTGTCGCTCAAAAACCGATGACGTTTATTTTGAAGAGCAGGACACTCCCATAAAAGTTAAACAATGTTAGGTGAAGTATAAAATCCTACTTAAGTCCCATGTTAGATTCATTAAGATAACTCAAGCCAATATACCAACAGGGACACTAACAGCTTCCATAGAGATTCCAATAGACTCCAATATAAATTTTGCTATTGCATTATCTTTATTTTAATAACTTTGGTCGAAGCTGCCAAGAGATAAGAAACCAAGAACCTGCTCCTTATCATGGCAAGAGCTGGGCATTAACAGATTATATTGACCTACGTTCCAATAGGGCAGTTGCTTGTGAGAACGGCATTAGTGCTATAAATGGCCAAGTGATTTTAGAAAAGAAGATAATTTGTCCTTTTTTTATTCATATTAATCCGTCAAAACTTCGCAATACAAGTCTTCTTGTACAACAATGGCAGGACACCCAGATTAACTGAAAGATGTTAGCTCCACTGTCTAGTTTATCAACAACGAATTTTCCAATAATATTTCTATTTCCTGAGATTTGTCATTACAACCATACAGTCACTTATGCTATGTCTGTTAATTTTATACATGAGTGGCGGAACCTACAGTTTAAAATTCGATTCCGAACGACAGGTTTTTGAAAAACTTTTCATGGCAATTTTATTTTTCTCAGAGTTTTTTCCAGTAATCTGCTGAGTGGAAGCCGCCAGAGAAATATTTTTTCATGATTCGTTTTGTTGGAGATGTCTGCCCTGGGGTTTAAACCGAGGCCTCACGTCTAATAAGCAAACACACTACCTACTACACTACGGCGACTTCATATACAAGTTATCTTTGAATAATTTAAAATTTTTCTGAGATACCCACGAACTTTAAGGAGACGTTCGTAAGGAACTTGATTGCTGTCTGGTTGTGGTAGGCATAACCTTAGCGAAAGTCTAAATGTCAGAACTCTACTCTATCCAGCATTTTGTTGTTGTGGGTATATTTCAATCATAACGAACGAGGCGTAGTTTATGAAACGCTAACTATTACGGGAGAAGGTCATAGGTGACGATGCCTGATAGTTTGAAGAAATTTCTATTATTTTTCATTACAAGAGCTCATGACAGCGTAGATAGGTAGAAGAACTGGGATACACTATATTACCATAGTTTTCCATTTTCCCCTAGTCACAGCACTATTCGGAGTTTATGATGAAGAGTCTCCGATTGCCAATGTCCATGTCTAACAGTTTGTTTAGATCATCTATAGGAAGAAGTCGACATAGTCTAGTAGGTAGGCTTATTAGACTGAAGGCCCGAGTTTGAATCCCAGGTCAGACATCAAAACGAAAATATGAAAATATTTCTTCGGCGACTTCTTCTCAGCAGATTTCTGGCAAAAACTTTGAGAGTAAATAAAATAGCCATGAAAAGCTTCTCAAAAAAAAAAAATTTGGTCCGGAGTCGACTTTAAACTGTAGGTCCCGCCACTCATGTATAAAATTAACGCACACAACATAAGTGGTGTGAGAAGCTAGGTCGTAATCCTGACTGAAGGGTTGTAATGACCAATTATGTATGTATGTAATCTAAAAACCATACTAAACGTGCTTCTTTGAAGTTTAAGCAGTTTCGTACGCACTCTCTACTTGGCTCTGATCGAATTTTTTCTTAAAAATGAGGTCTAGGTACAAGGCTTAAGTAAAGGTTTGCTTGTTTTTTAATAAGAATATAAATTTCCATGCTTTCACGGTTAATATTAAAATGCAAAAAAATGTCACATTTAGTACGCCAACAACTTTATAAATAACAACGTTTGAGAATTTATTTAAAATAACAAATTTAATTAAAGTAAAATACTGTAATTAAACTATAAAATAAAGTGCTTTTAAGTAATAAAAATAATTTCTAAAATACACCCAAAATGTAAACAAATCATGTTGATAATAAAATAAAACGCTTGTGTCTTAAGTCTTACGTTTGCCAACGCCTACATTACACTTTTAGAGTGTAACATATCAATTAAAAAATTATACTCATAAGTGTACCGTGTACGACATAACTAAATAAGTTCACCTAGACCCACATTAAGGTAAACCGATTATTAAATAATTACTGTCTAGGTCAAATGTGGGAAGTTTAGATGTCAACCAGCCTGTTTATACAAAAATCTTGCAAAATTTCGAGTGATTTTTTGTGATTTTCTGTAACCCTAAATAAGATTAATTGTATTTAAGTTGTCAACAATATTGTTGAATAGAGTTGTCTTAACTTTTTTTTGCTTGTCTATTAAATTTCAATATTAAATATGTATGCATGTTAATTAATTATGCATTTTATTTATATATATTGTTTTTTTGGTGTGTCTACCCTCTTGTATTGTGACGACATGTAATGTCTCGTCACGTAATTATAATTTTTTTTTTTATAAAAAAAATTGTTTTTAAAAGAAAAAAATGTATTTTTAAGGTGTTATAATTACCATACGAATTTAATTATTTCTTACCTTAAATATTAAAAAAAGAAACAAAAAAGTGTGATATCTATGAACTCATAAAAATTTTGTTTACAAGCATATAAAAATAATTAAAAAAAAAGTGAATGAAAATGCGCATTTTATTTAAATTCATTTAATAAATTCAGATATTCAAAGAATTTTTTGTTTGTCTGTTGTCTGACAATAAATTTAAAACAAAACAATGAATTCTATAATTTAAGAAGAAGAAAAAAAAAAGAATTATTTCTCAGAATATTTTTATAACACCCTTAAATGGCTTATTTCGTTTTTTTTTATTTAATTTTATACCATCTTATTATAGATTTATGGTATTTCTTTGTGCTATTTTATGACCTTGTGAAAATGTTGATATTTTTCAGCTGAAAATAATTTTTGTTTTAATCCCCTAGAGTTCACAGAAATATAGCTCAGGAATAAAGCACGTTCGGTAATATCATAAATACAATTTAAACGAAATGAATCATTTTGGTGACTTTTTTATAAATTGAAATTCTGATATCATAAGTTCTTTAGGAAACTTTTAATTTTCTAAAGAATTTTACACTTCCTTTGATTTTGTTGAGCATTTGTAGATGCTTGCAATACATAATCTTATACATACTTTATTCGTATATTTTTTTTTTTTTTTGTCCTTTTGTGCTTGTTAATATTTAAAATTGTGCAAAACTGCAGTTATTTTTGGAGATTTTGTAGAAAGAAACCGTTATTGAAGCATTAACGGCAACATATTGACGCAGTAAGCGGTTGATAAAAGGGATAGAAGTCAGCTGATGTCTAAGTTTACTTGAGCCCGTTGTAATATCAAAGGTAGCGATGTCCCGGAGTTAACTGATAAGTCCTGAGTAAGAAGTCTCAACTGTCAGTAGATGCTCCCCTTAGAATCAAACAGAAAACAAGCCTGAATTTTTTAAGAATCTGGTAATCGAGCTGAAACTGATTAACGATAGCTAAGGCATATCACGAATAGGTGTAGTGGCAGTGCTCTCCCTACGATTGCCTGACAAGTATTCTAGGTAAAATCACTACAATAGAACTTTTGTAGAGGTAACGTGCAACATACCTGCATAATCTGCATCGTAGCGCTTTCACTAACTTTTTTAAGTACTTGAACTTTTTATTGTAAGCATGTTAAATGGAGATTCGATAACCATAGAATACAATCCAATTGCATTCTACTGCAGTAAAAAGTTGTCCTTTCAGCTGAGATATATAACCACGGTGTTCAAGCTCAAACTTTGCTAGAGCTAGGGAGTATAAATTTTAGTATTTTATTTGTTCTTGTGAATAACATCGTTAAAGTTTGTTGCTTCCAAACCTGATGGCAAACTTTTTCATGGCAATTTTATTATTTAATCTCAGAGTTTTTGCAGGCATCTGCTGAGAGGTAGTCGGCGAAGAAATATTCATTAATTTTTCGTTTTGTTGGAGATGTTTGACCTGGGGTTTGAACTGTGGCCTTACATCTAGTAAGCCAACACACAACCTACTAGACTACGGCGACTTGAACGACGAAGGCTTACACTCTTACCTCTTTTCTTTCTCCTATAACTATCTTTCTGTTATTCCAATACAATGCATTGCATGAGTAGGAGTTCATCTCCTTAAATTGGGTCTTAAAATAAAAAAATTTAAATTGAGAGAAGTAAAATCAGTGCAAAAACTGCTAGAGTTGCTTGCTCACTAGCCCGATTACGTTAACGATGATGTGTTCTATGAACTTCGCGAATAGATTTCGTATCTATTTTTTCTAATTTTCATAAAGTGGAACTTTTCTTGTAGTGATGAACGATACATGATGTCAAGCTTTGCTAAACAGAAGTGTCAACACAGTTGACGTGTTATCGATATCGATTGTTCTTATATAGTAAAAAAGCACCCGATCTTTCTAAGTAACACTTGAAAATTTCTTTAGAAGTTTATTTCATTAGCAAATGATTCTAAACAACTACTTTTTACTTTTCTTTTTAATTTGTTTTTAATTATTTACATATTTAGTGTTCATATAATATTTTTTCTTTTTAATAATTGTAATAAAATCTAGCTGAACTTGGCTTAATTAAAGTAAAATGCAACCTACACAATATTTTTTCTTCTCGCATTTACTCTTTCTATGACATGTTGAATAAATTGAAAAAATAAAAAAATAAAAAAACAAATTGGAAATTGTCATATTTAAAACAACACTTTTTTTAATAAGTAAGCTTTGAAACACATACATTCATAATGACATACAGCACAGCTTTGGGCCAAATATAAAAACCACGCAAATATTGAAAATAAAATGATAAAAACCCCAGACCACAGAAAACTCATAAGTTTGCATACATACAACCACATACAGTTTTAAAAGCATTAAATATATAAAAAATAGATTTTTTTTTTTATAAACTGCACTTCAACAACATCTTCAAATGCATATATTTTTCAAAATACAATTTTTTTTCTTGCTTCTTCTCAATTATTTTGCTTAAAAAGACGCCTTCGTCTGGGGTTTTTTTTTTATTAAAAAAAAATTTTTTTGTTTTTTGACTGTAGGCAGACCTTGTTATTTTTGTTTTCACCTCTCCTCTCTTGCTTAAATGAATTGTTTTTATTTTAATATTGTTTGCAAAAATGTTTTTTTTTTATTTTGAATATTAATATTTTATTTAATTTTTTTTCAATATTTGTTTAGCATTTCCATTTAGTTTTACAGTGTTTTTATTGTGTTTTTTCTTTCATGTCATGTAAAAACAAAAGACTGAAGCAGCAAACCTGAAACCTTGTTAATGTTGTTTGTATTTGCATTTGTTGTCTTGCTGTTGTTGTTTGCTTAACTGGTTCATGAGAAAAAGAGAGCAGAGGTGTTATAATTACTTGTTGTTTGTGTAGTTTGTTATTACTTTTGTTCTTATTGCTGTTGTTATTGTTATTGTTGTTGTTTTAGAACATATGTTTGTTTTAGGCATTATAAGGGTAACGTAATATGTTTACCAAAAAAAGTAGAATTTGTCTTTTTATTCCAATAAGTTTTCTTGTTTGGTTTTATTTACTATATTTTGTTTATTTTCCAATTTTGTTTGCTTTCACCTTGAGTTCCAATAACATTGTGGGTCATAGTGTTTTTCGATTCGTTTACTCGAAAGCACAATTTACTCTGGATTTTATAATCTATGGAAATATAATCATCTCTTAAACGCTTAATATATGTAATTAGATGTCTTTCTGAAAAAAATAACAATAAAAATTGTTTGTTAGAACCAACAAACGGAGGTGATGGCATCTATTCATTCAGAGCCATCTATTTGTATTAAGAAAGTTGGGAAATTTAAGGAGAATTAAGAAAGGGAATTGTGATGTTAAGTTGTTAGTTTTTCTTTAGATATCTGTGTTGAGTCTTCCGTAGTCTAGTAGGTTGTGTGTTGATTTACTAGACATGAAGCCACGTTTCAAATCCCGGGTCAGACATCTCGTTCGAAACGAAATATGAAAAAATAAAATATTTTTCCAGCGAATACCTCTCAGCCGATTTCTAACAAAAACTCTGACAGTAAATAAAAATTGTCCTGAAAAAGTTTCTGAAAAATTTAGCGTTCGGAGGCGATTTTAAACTGTAGGTCCTGCCACTAATGGATAAAATTAACGCACACAACATAAGTGGTATAAAAAGCTAGGTCGTAACCCTAACTGAAGGCTTGTAATGACCAATTATGTATGTATGTATGAATGTAAGTCTTTATAACTTTTTTCTTGTGAATTGCTCTGTAATAGTTCTTACTTTCGTTTTCTATTGCTGTTAGTAATGTCAAAGATCAGTATCAATTACTGCTGCAGCGTAAAGTATTATAGAAAATGCCAAAATGTAAAATCATCGTCATTCTAAACTTGTTGGCCGAAGAAACACACTTATTAATCAACAATCAGAATTGTCAAGAAAAGTGTGAAATTCAGTCACAGGCAGTTCAAGAGATGTCAATGCTCCTTGAAAGATGAATGCTTTGGTCCAATTTATGAGCCGGTAATATTGTAGAATTTAACCCTACTACTTTAAGAGGAAGTTCCCGTAGTCTAGGTAATATGTTAACTTATTAGACGCGAGCTTGTGGTTCAAATTTCAGGTCAGGCAACTCAGACATCTCGAACAAAACGAGATATGAAGAAATATTCCTTCGATGACTACTGAGAGGAGTCTTCTGGCAAAAACTCTGACAGTAAATAAAAGTGCGATGAAAAATTTCTCAATATCGACACTGTATGTCCCCCTACTCATTGATAGAATTAATACACTCAACATAAGTGATGTAAGAAACTAGGTCGTAATCCTGATTATAGGATACTAATGACCAATTAAATAAGTCAGAAAGTTTAAAACTTACTGGTGAAGAATTAAAGGATTATATGGGTAAATAAAATTGCCATGAAAAGCTTCTCAAAAATCTGTCTTTCGAAGTTGACTTCAGGCTTCCAGTTAAGCGTATGCCAAAGAAATTGTTCAGCACCCATGAAAAGGAATGGCTGTAGAAGTTGAACAGTTTGAATCAAAAATCAAGTGAGACAAATTTTACGAACCATTGCCATGCCACGCTATGTAATGAAATATTCCTGAAGTTCTCAAGCTAATTTTACCAGGACATATCGCTACATCTGGGAACGAAATGATGGATGGTATTCTAGATTGAATTCATATTCTATTGGAGACTTGATAAATGGTCCTAATCCTGCAATCTGTTGTCTTATATGGAATTATCGGTAGAAGGGTCATGGCGAACGGAAAAAGGCATTAGAAGGATGGATGGGAAGTAATGTGGTCAGAAGTCTTTGGTAGAATCGGTAGTACAAACAACTGAGACTAGTATCTGGGTTTCCTACAAGGCATTGCGAAGTTAGATCGCTTACAAGGGTCTGTGACGGATCCCAGCCGGTCTATTGCATAGTTTGTTGACATGAGCGTGGATAGGAAACTTAAGAATAACTTTTCTGCAATTGTCAAAGAAGTTAAATACCCCGAGGGGATTCAATTTTGTTTTTTTTTTTCTCAAAGTACAGATTTAACTTTAGCAGTATGGTGAGTTTTTAAATTCGAAACACTTTGAGAGGCTCTTTAAAAATCTTTAAAGCCCTTGTGAAATTATACACAAAAATTTGTCAAAATCTTTTCTTTGCTTTAAAAACTAAACCCTTTTAAAAAATGCTATTTGACACAGGTTTTTTCTGTTTTTGCATAAAAATCTTTGCACGAACAGCTGTTGTGAAAAAAAGTTTAAAAAACTTGTTTTTATAAATTTATTCACCCCCCTCGCAAAATTTATTTTTTTTTTCTTTTCTGCTTAATTCTGAGCGTATTAAACAAAATAAAACGAAAAAAAAAAAGAAATAATAAAAGCAACACAAACAAAAACTCACTTACCTTTTTAAATAATAAGAAAAAACCAACTTTTTTTGGTTTTTTTTTTTGGCCGGAAACTGTTCGATTTTTTGGTTAAAGAAAGAGAAAAAAAACACACTGAAACACTTAAAAGTGAAGTAGAAAAACTTGATTTTCGATTTTTCAATTCTAAAAAAGTAACAGACACTTTAGATAAAAATCACTGACGACTGATTATTTAATTAATTTTTTTTTTTGCTTTCAGAACCTTTAACAAATTCGGTTTTTTTCAATTTTATTTTCACTTGCTTAGGAATAAAATTATACTGGATTTTAATTATTTATTTTAATTTCAATTTTTTTTTTTTATTTGCTTTTCTTCTTTTGTTTTAAAATTAAAATTTTTTTCCGGTTAAAGCTTTACTGCTTTTTTAGTGCAATTTAAGCTGAACTTTTTTGTTTTGTTTTTTTGTTTGAAATTCTACTGTTATTAAATAAATATTTTATACTCTCTTTTATTTGTTTTTTGTACAATAAAAGTTGTTGTTTTGTTTTTTATCGTAAGCCTAGTGTGGTTCGAGAGCTAAAATAGTGCTGCTGCTGCTGCTGTTGTGTTTGACGATAATGACGATGATGATGATGTTGTTGCCAATCTACAGCTCCAACTGACATCATTTGTTTGGTTCTGCGCTGTGTTGTTGATCTGATCAGTGCTTTTGTTTAGACTGGTTCTGCTTGAGATCTCGTCTAAAGTGTTATACACTTTTTAATTTTATTTTCTTATTTTTTTTATATTTCTTTACCTTTTTTCGTACTTTTTTTGTCGTCACTAATGAATGTGTTTTCTATAGAATCACTTTGTATGTGTTATTGTTTATGATCAATAATTCTTTTTAAGTTTTAATTTAATTATGGTATTAAAAAGGCTTTTATTCCTACCGTTTGTATGGCGAAAAAATAAAAATCACATTCACTTTGTTTTCAAAAAAAATTTTTTTTTTCCTTTTCTCGTTTGTTTTTGACTCCATAAGTTTATGGTTTTGCTTTTTATAGTGTGGTTTTTATTTCAACTTTTATTTATTTTTTTTTTTTTGTATTTTCTTATCTTTATATACAAATGCTTCCAAATAAAACTTTAACAAAAATTTTTTATTTGTTTTCTTTTTGCCTTCAACCGTAAATTTTTTTTAACTTGAAATCCGTCGCTTAAGCCCGCCAACGCTGTACTAAAAACGTTGGCTGCTGTAGACAGGCATTAAATAAGTTTTCATCGATGATGTCAGCTAATTGTTAAGAGAGTCTTGTTTATTAATATTAAGAGAGCAGTTTGTTAGCCTTTGCTTTTACATTCTCTTGTTGGCCTACGTATTTTGTATTTTGTTAACATTTAAAAAGGTTTGGCCTAAGTCTGCTGGCTTCATGCATGACTGACTTGGTGTCATGCTTACCATAAGGTAGACTTTAGCTACAATATCATATAGAATTCTATTTTAAATGAAACTATTCTTAACGTATTTGAAAGTTTAATAAAGTAAAACATATCAAAGGTAGGGTTGAATTGGCAGTATCCATAAAAAGCTCACATGGATTCCCAAAATTTTGGTAAATAGTGGCATTATATATGTCCATAATGCTTGAATTTTCTGAAGATATGCATAGAATTTTCTGATAACATGGATTCTGCCCAAATCACTCCTAACTACAAAAGTCTTGTCGATAACTTTATGATGCCCAAAAATATTTGTTTCCTCAGTTCTTCAAGTGTCAGACAATGGCTGAGAAAATTCAGTAGAAGTCATTGTGCCATATTCTCAGCCTTTCTAAAATATTTTTTCTGATCGATTTAACACAAATTGTATCCTTTGTATCAAAAAGAAGTTTAAATAGTCTCCGACCCTAGACCAAGAAGGAAGTCATGTCCAAATCTTATCATGAGGCTGCATCATAGCTCGTGGAGGGATTGGTAGATGCATTGTTTCCACCCGTGCTTAGAGTACCTTTGGCTGTGCAATCATGACGATACTCATGTTAGGCCCTGGACTAATGTGTCCTGCGTTTTTCCATTAAAAATCCATGTTAAAATATTAAGATTTCCACAACATTTATCTTTATTATGTACGAGTAATCTTAGTTTTTCAAAAAATTTTATTGTACCCGCAAAAATAAATAGGCATTATGTTATATGTTGTTGTTATATGTTGAAGTCGCCGTAGTCTAGTAGGTAGTGTGTTGGCTTATTAGACTGAAGGCCCGAGTTCGAATCCCAGGTCAGACATCAAATCGAAAATATGAAAATATTTCTTCGACAACTTCCTCTCAGCAGATATCTGGAAAAAACTGTGAGAGCAAATAAAATTGCCATGAAAAGCTTTTCTTTAAACTGTAGGTCCCGCCACTCATGTATAAAATTAACCCACACAACATAAGTGGTGTGAGAAACTAGGTCGTAATCCTCACTGAAAGGTTGTAATGACCAATTATGTATATATGTATGTATGTTATATGTTATACGACAGTTCCAGGTGGAAGCAGTATGCGAAGGATCACCTTGGGGTTTTGGCAGACAGTGCCCAAAAAAGCCATATTTTTGTTGGTGGGTAATTCTCCATAGACCCTCATTACATCCAATTTTCATTCTACATATTCGGTGAATATTAAGGAGGCAATGGTTTATTAAACTCCGTAGTTTTGTTTTCATTTCCTTGGTTTCGTGCCACTTTTTGACCTACGGCAAAGCACAGACTTCAGATAGGTATTAAACTTTCGATATCTATTTGCAGTTTTGTTGTTGCCATATTTGGCTATTTACAGAGAAGACGGTATTGTTGAAACAAAACTGTAGCAATTCCTGATGTAGTTGTGCTAATGAGAGTGAAAAATTACAACATTACCATGCTTAAAATCTTCTAAGGAATTGTGAAGTCGCCAAACGACAGTACGCCATTGACCATAGTTTTGACCAACATCATTGGAGGGCATTCCTGCTTTTCATATAAGGATAACCCTTAAGTGGCTCACTGCCTACTAGTTTTTCTAGTATCCAGTATTTCTAGTAGGCTGTATACTCAAAATTCTTCGATAATATTTTATGCGACATATATGTATACTCATTAAAGGCATGATACCCTCTTTGATATTGTGTATCTGTATATTCCTATTTTATAAACTAAATTTATTCCGCAGCAGTCTTTGTAGCCATTATTTAGGCCTTAATTATGAAACTGACCAGAACAAAGTCCATTTCAAGTTTTTGTACAGTGCAGGTATCTATCTGGTAACATTTATTAAATTGACTGGGAAGTACTTCATTATTAAACAGAAGTGCCCGACAAACCTAGAGCATAGACCCGCTTAGCCAACGGCCTACTCAAATCTTGAGTATAGAAACATTTAGGCCAACTACAGTCTATCGTCATACCTAGTCGCATTGTGAAGTCACTTAGACTCCCAGTTACTAATCAATGTAATTAGCTGCAAAATCTCAGGTTCTTCCTGGAGCTCCTTCAAAGAGCATTGGCCAAAACCTAATCTCAAGTAATGGTTGTAACAATAACCAAATGAAGAAATCGATTTTGACATGGAGCGCACTATTGTATGGTTGCTGGACGTTTTATAAAAGCAAAGTGATGAATAAAAAATTCAGACTGTCATTTACACCCCGTTGTTGAAATTGTAATAAACTAAATCAGAAACATATCTACGAAACAGATATTCTTTAAGTGTTATCCTTTCCTGGTTTAAGATATTAAAACGTAGCCTTAAAAGGGTTCACAGCCACCACCACCAATGCTTAGAAATCCAATTAAAAGTTCTTATTGATAGTCTCAACTTAACTCAAGAAACCATATGCATTTAAGTACTTAAGTCTGTCACGAACAAACTGTTCCTTTATCATTTAATTATCTACAGCCTTCCCTACTTCCTTTCACTTTAAAATGAAACAAAAACAAAACAAATGTTCTAAACTCATCTCATTTAATGAAAAACAACAAACACATTATTTTCTTTACATTAAACAAAACAATTATGATGTTATGCTATGTGTGCACTGGTATAGGCTATTATAGTCATATTTATTTAGTAATTTATTTAATTTCTTTCGTTTTTTTTCCTCTTGCCTTATCTATCTTATAAAACATGATTGATTACATTGTCTCTAAATGATCGGTAGCATGTAGGCTTCTTTAGTCTTTATTATTATTATTTATCCACACTTTCTTCCCCCGGCATGAATTTTCGCATTAAGCAGCCAACCAGCCAACCAACTCATGTTTTATTATAAAAAAAAGAATATTTTTTATTAAGAGTTTCAGTCTTTTTTAATTTTCTAAAGAGTTTTCTAATGTTCTCTTCAACTTAAGAGCATTTGTACTAATTTTTTCTCTTACCAACTTAAACAAAACACCGGCTTATACTGATAAACTTGTTTTAATTTTTTGTTTGCAGCCGGCTTTTGTTGTTGATTTAAACTTGAAAAAAGAGTCACTGAGTTTTTTTTTTAGAAGAGAGGAATTAAAAGAGATTTTATTATGTGACAAAAGAGTACGTAAACTTAAATCTCTGTGGCTGTATTTTAATGGAACGTTTACAATCATTTTTCCAAAGAGAATGTACACCAACTGCTCATGAGTGTTGTTAGTAAAATAAATTAAAAAGTACGTACTTATTCTATAAATCAAGGGAATTGAAACTTGAAAAGGCTTGAAGAAGAAGTGGGTGGTATCCTATCTTCCACATTTAAGAACAAGAAATGATGCCAATGTGTTACGATATCTTTAAGTTACTAGATCGTCTAAAAATCAAGGCCAACTGAAATGTATCAATCTAACAGCAGTGAATCAATAAAACTAAACTACTCTACGAACCAATAAACAAATAAGAAATATCAGTCAGCAATTTCGTCTTTATACTAAACTATGCTAGACCTTAGCAGAGGAAGTGATCCATAGTCTCAACCTCAACCTATATATTTAGGTAGGTTTAAGTGGCTGCTTACCCAAGAAAGATGAAACCACAAAGGTCAGGTATAACCCATCGTGATCCAATTCCACTGTGTCCCTGATGTAAATATTATATGTAAAATGTAAATATTATAACGTGCTGCCCATCTAGAGATCATTTTGAGATAACAATCAGCCCTATCTGCCACAAAGCTGTTCGGAATTACTCTAATATATCTCTCAAAGATATTTTCATCCACAATAATTATTATCCTAAGCCATATGGCCGCCTTGAACACACTTCAATGATTCTGTAGCCTTATCGAGGGAGCTATATCTACTGACACCAAAAAACGCCTCTATCTACCTCATTTCGTTTCGTACCGCTCTAGTGTAAGTATATGGAGCAGTTTACGGCCATATTATATCATTTTTCCATTTCCATGTATCCGCAATGAACGTCTTTTTTAAGAAATCATAAGGTGGAGTCATATAATTTTTATGCCCGAAAATTTTCAACTTTTTTAGATTTAAAATCCAAACTTTTTCAAATGTAATCCAAACAAGAGATACAAATGCCAGTTCATTGAGTGTAGGGCAAATTTTGTGCCTGTTTCAGCTGTGGAATTTGAAAAACTAGGTTAAGTTACGTTAGATGGCGAACTGTTCTTGAAGGTCAAGGTCCCACTTAGGTAAAATTTTAGATCCATTGGGATACTAGAATTAATTTCCAACCCGAAGATCAAATGTTGTCTATAGGATATCAATTCGACTGCCCAACAAATCCTGCTATTGCTGCAAAGTTTATAAGGGAGAGTTCAATTAGGGGTGACAGAAAATGGGTGATTAAGCGCTCCCATTTTTTCATGGCTAGAGTCTCTTACTCCTCCTAAGACCCACAACACCAGCTAAAATCAAGTGAATGTAGGATAACCATGCAATTTGAGGGCGGGAGACAACCTCCAGAAAACGAACTGCCCTATTAAGCGAATGGAGAACACCAAATTTAGCTCAGGCAATGGAAACACCTGTGGACGCCGTAGTCTAGTATATAGTGTGTTGGCTTATTAGACGTAAAGCCACGCTTCAAATAAAATATGAATAAAATATCTACGGCTACTTCTTCTCAGCAGATTTCTGACAAAAACTCCGAAAGTAAAATAAAATTGCCATGAAAAGTTTCTCAAAAATCTATCGTTTGGCATCAACTTTAAACTTTAAGCTCTGCCACTTAATAATGCCACTTAATAATAAAATTAACACACACAACATAAGTGGCGTGAGAAGCTAGATCATAATACTGACTGAAGGGTTGTAATGGCCAATTGTGTATGTATGTAATGAGAACACCTATACTGTGTAACATGTCGGAGATTGTGAGTTCCATGACATCCCTGACCAGTTCATTATTCCGATGATATCCGATTTTCGACGAAAATCCAAAATTTCCCTGAGTAATCTCTGACGTTCAGAGACAAGGATGGACGTTAGGTTCTTAATCAGATCTATTCTGACGAAATGAATTAAATGATTTTTGAAAAAATCCCACCACCCAGCAGACGTTATGATCATTATGCAGTAGTCAGGTAATCTGAAATTCGCCTGGTGAGTTCAAAGTATTTAAGAAACATTCATAGTTATTGACCCAAGATAAACATGTTATAACAAGTAACTCAAAGAGGAAATTTTAAATTAAAAAAGAAAATATTTTTGTTGTATTTTATTTTGATTTAATGACTTCGTTAGTTAAAGAAAGTTTCTTAAGTTACATATTTTACGTTTTATTATATTAATATGACCCATATTGAACTGCCTTGGAGATGATTGCATTTGATATCGTATATTTTTTATATACTCCGCATAAATTTCTTATTAAACTTTATGATACAACTTTCTTAAAAGTTTTTGCATTGCATTTATAAGTGTACGCTAATGCAAAGCAAGTTTATTGCTTAAGTCTTTTGTTTTATTTGCGCGTTAATATAGTTTTTCTTGCAATTTGCATGATTTTTTTTTTCATATTTTGCTCTTATTAAAAATACAATAAAAATAGGAAAATATGAAGAAAAAAAAAAAATGTTTTCAATTCAAACTGTAAATTGAATGCTTTTATGAAGAAATAAAGTAAAAAAAAAGAAAAAAACTGTAGGATTACAAACGATTTGTGTTGTTAAGCATAAATTATAAATTCTATGGGCACGCTTATGACCCTTTAAGTTCAAAAACGTGGCAAAACAGCAAAAAAAACAAAAATAAAAAACTAAAATAATAAAAGACAATAAACCAAACCCTAAACTGTATTACATTATTACAAATAAATATCAAACAAAAGAAGAACAAGAAAAAAAAAATTATAATAAAATATTAAAAAATATTTGTGAAAATTAATGGCTTTTATGATTTTTTTTTAAAATGTAAATTTGAATATGCAAAACATAAAATGTTTTTAAATAAAATTAATCATGTTTTTTTTTTTTTAATTTGATTTAAATGTCGTATTTATGATTAATAAACTATAATAGACTTAAATCATATTAATGGAAAATACCTGATTTAAACAATGGTTTTGTATTACCGAACTTTGACAGTTGAAAACGGCCATCTTCTTGGAGCTAAATCTGTCAAATTAATTGCCATTTTTCATTTCATTTTATCAAATTACCATGGGTGTTCATAGAAAAACAAGTATGTTCTTAAAATGCTAACTAAATTGTTCTTAATGCTAACTTGGAGTCGCTGAAGTCTAGTACAGGGTGGGTGATTTAAAAGTTTTAATTTAAAACTGTTTGAAATTTTGCCAAATTTATTCTTTTGTTGTGTAGTACAATTGTTCTGGTTAGAAATGAAATTTTATTCATATGGCTGCCTCCGTCGCATGTGCTAATGATGACTCCGCTCCAAAAGCCACACCAAACAGTTACTCGTGATAGGTGCATTGGTTTCTGTAAGACTACGTGTGGGTTTCCTGAGCCCCAAATGCGGCAATTTTGCTTATTAACGTACCCACCAAGATGTAAATGAGCTTCATCTAAAAAGAGGATTTTTTTTGGCAAAATCGACATTATCGTGCAGTTTTCCGTTGGCCCAATTACTCCCAACCTTGCTCAAGTGTAAATTGATTCACTACCTTCAGGAGAGAATTTGAATTTGAATTTGAGAATCTGAATTTTGTGACAAAATAGAATGACATGAATATTGCCAGATTCGAAGTAACCAAATTCGTCCATCGGCCGTAATTTAAACCTCAGGTGGGATCTCGAATAAAATAAAATTTGAAAAATATTTCTTTGCTGCCTTCTCATCATTAGTCTTCTGGCAAAAAACTCTGAGAGTAAAATAAAATTGCCATTAAAAGTTTCTCAAAAAACTATCATTGGAATCGACTGCAATTAACTTTACAGAAAAAATTAACACACACAACATAGGCGGTGTGAGAAGCTAGGTCGTAATCCTGACTGAAGGCTTATAATGACCAAATATGTACGTGTGTAGTTAGCATATTGATTATTGGGATTAGTAAAATCAGTGAATTCAAATTACGAATTGCTCACTTAAAGAATTTTTTATTTATTATTACAAATAAAATAAACCATAATAGTTCCATAGTTTATTTTATAGTGTGCCGTAAAGTTGAACGTAACCAACCGTAATCTGTCTTTCGGTAAATATTTATATTTTGACGCCACAGTTTGTTTGTATGTACATAAAATGTTTACTCCATAGACTCAGTGTGATGTTTACATTTAATTATTTATGTTTTGGTTTGAATCTAACAACGAATAGAAAAACAACAACAACAATAAAAACAATCGAAAAAAAGAAATATTATTTTGTTAAACACTTTTGACGTTTGCAGACGGTTTCGTGTAATTGTCAAAAAACAAACTTCCGCTTGAAAAAGCACATGTTGTTGGCCATTGGTCTCAAATCTGCCGTATAAGGTTAAATGTTATGAATAGTTTGTTGACTTTGAATAACATTTCTTTGAATTTTTAATTTTAAGGGTTACATATCAAATTAAAAGAAGAACTTTATAGTGGATAGATATCTTTATAGAATTACTAATAAATTATACAATAAAAATGTAAACATTTTGATTGATTGTCTATCTAATGAAGATTTTTTACTTAATGCCCAGATAGTCTGATAGTTCATTGGCTAGTCTATCATTATAAAAATTGTAGGTTCTGTGACCACCAGGGTCTCTGATCTGTTATACTAGACCATATATAAGGTCGTATCCACTATGCCAATTTGATGCTGATGAAGAGAAAGGACAATTAAATTTGTCGTTTGGTAAATTACCGTTGAAAGCATTACAAAGGACAGCATAAAAACAACATACACTTTTCACTTTAGATGGCTTAGATTACATAAATTTAGAAGTTCCTGTTAGCATCTGTTTTCTATTTATTTAAATATCAACTGCTAATGTAAGCGTAAGCATGTTAGCGTTTTATAAGTAAATTTCTTGATTTGTTTTTTTTTAATATAATTAACCTGCTTATTTGTTTTCTATTTTACAATATTATATTCCTGTTGTTTACACTTTGCTTTGTTGACTTGTCTAGACTTGTCTTTGTCTAACAATGCTGTCTAATGGTTTTTCTCATATTCATAAGATTTTCTAAACTATTTACAGTAAAATCTATTAAAATGCACAACTCTATTAGCTAAACACCACCAGTGACCCCAGTACTCTAAGAAAAGCATTACCAACGCTCTTCCGTCAATCTGCTGGCTCTGCCATGAATGGATGACGTCTGAAAAGACTTCTGTTGTAGGGATATTGTGGTGGACATATGTATATACATATATATACATAATTGGTCACTACAACCCTTCAGTCAGGATTACGCTCCTCACAGCACTTATGTTGTGTATGTTAATTTGTACAGGAGTAGCGGAACCTACAGTTTAAAGTCGACTCTAAACGACAGATTATTTATAGAAACTTTTTGGAGGTGTCTGCCCTTGGATTTGAACCGGAATTTTTATTCAAATAATTTTTTTGTTAAATGGATGAGATTTGATTCTGAGAAAAATAATTTATTCGTTTACGATTTTCAATAAAATTGTGCAATGGTATGACAGATTTGTCACCAACACTGTCCAGTATCGCTAAGATACGAGTACAAAATATTTCGAACACAATTGCCCAACCAGCTATGACTATTAGCCTGAATAACTTGAAAAGTCTATGGCAATGTAAAAGATTTTTAGATTTTGGGAACACCACTCCAAACCAGAGGCATTACTTTTGAGAAACTTTGGTTGTCACGATGGCCTAATAGGTATGTACTGTACTAAATTGTGCTATGTGCCAAGGCTGTGGGTTTGATTCCCACTAAAGCCCCGGGTATTTTGAGATTGAAAAAGAAAGTGAAAATTAAAACGAAATTCCCGAGAAGAAAAAAAGTGCCGAAGGTCCATAAAATAATTTCACATCAAAACGGTTCTCATCTTACTGAACTGCACATGACGAACCTTATTGAAATCGTGCAGATATAATAGTCGGTAGGCATGTTATGGCACCAGTATTTTACGTTAAAGTGGCTAAAGTCTAGTATGTAGTTAGTTGGCTTATTAGACGTGAGACCACAGTTCAAACCTCAGGTCATACATCTCGAAGAAAACAAAATTTGAATATATCTTCGGCGACTTCCTCTCACCAAATTTCTGGCAAAAACTTTAAGAGTAAAAAAAATTCCCTTGAAAAAGTTTTTCGGAATCGACTTCAAACCACCACTCATGTGTAAAATTAAGTCACACAACAAAAATGGAGTGAGAACTTACGTCTTAATCCGCTACTGAAGGGTTGTAATGACCAATTATGTTATGTATGTATGTATGTTAAAGAAAGGCAAGGTTTGTAATGACCATTTATGTTATGAATGTATGTTAAAGAAATTTATTTGAATAAGTCCTAACATTAAGGCACAAAAAGTCTAGAAATCAACCACATGTGAAAGATTAAATTTTCTGCTTTAAATTTACACAATTCCTTAGATCTTCTTTGGTCGTTCAGCAGAGATGCCACTGTTTGTTTTTGGTTAAAGAAATGTTTATGTTTACTTATTTGTTTTTCTACTTTTGTTTAATATGTGAAGGTGTTTTAATTTTATTTTACTCGATTAAGGAAAACTCCTACTACTGCTTCATTCTAAGCTTATTACTTTACATGTTACAATCTTATTTTTATTTTTATCAAGTGATATAATTACATTTATTTATAAACTATTACACTATCAAGATTGAACAGTAAATTAAATAATTTAAAGAAGGAAAGCTAATTGTTGTTAATTTTTCTTAGAGAACTTGTCTTAAAAGATAGCATCACATGCAGGTTAAATTAAAGAGAAATTCTTGTTATTTATTGATGCTCTAGTTAATATCTTGAATTTGGACACAAATTCTATTATAAATTATGATTTAATCTATTATTTGTTATTAATGGCAGCCAAATTTTCCAAAAAAAAATTATTTAATTTACATGATGAAAACAAAAGACTTAAGCAACAAACTTGTTGAATTTTAAAGATTTATATCAGCTTGATTGATAACAACATTCTGTTCTGATTGTTGTACTTTTTCATTGTCTTTATGCTATGATTTCTTGTCTGTTTTAATGTTATTTTAAGTTCTTTTGGGAAAAAATAAAAAACTAAAGGTAAGAAGAAAACAAAACAAAACAAAAAATAAAATATTTCTACAAAATTTTTAAGTCTTATCAGCATTACGCAATCTGCATGAATTTTCTATTTTTTTTTTTTTTTTGTAGTTTTTTTCATTTAAAAGAAAAAGAAATTAAAGATAAAGCCACCACCGAAAGACAAAAAGAATAGAATCGTAATAAAAGCAAAACATAATGTTGATGACCTTCGAAAATAAGCGCTTTTAATATGGCTAGAACATACAAAAGTACTTCCATTTTACATTATAAATAATTGTTATAACTTTCAAAAGAAAAAACCATAAAATTCTCACAGATATTTAAAGAAGGGTAGACGAAAAAAAAATAAGAAAACAAAATAAAATAAAATTAAATCGTAGAAACGATTTAAAACCCAAAACCAGACAGGTGATTTCTTAGTATACATGTACAATACATACAATATATATTATGTTAAATGTTTAAATTGTGTTTTTTTTTTTGTTTTAAATTTTTTCTTTTAAAGTTGTCATGTTCTTTTTGGTAATTTGAAGTTATTTTTTTTTTTTTTTTGACTTTTAAGCAGGAAGTATGATAAACTGAATTTTGTTTTTCGCCTTAAGTCTTTAAGATAAATCGTTTGAAGTATAAACCTCTCATATGGTTTAATGCATTTGAAAACCATGTTGACAGTTTAATTTAATTATCGTTTTTTTTTAATTTTATTTTATTTTTTCTATTAATTTTTAAGTGTTTCTCGTAAGCCAAACGTTCTAAGGCAACGCTTACAGACTTTAAATTTAAAATTTTTATCTTGATTTTGAAGTTTTGATAGTCAATTTTAACAAGCACTTAACTACTTAATTTTATGGATACGTATTGTCTTGTATGTGATTTTTTAGTAATTTAAAAATTGACTTTTATTTTAAGCCATCACACACAGTATGATTTTTAATTATAAAGTGGTTACCTACCAAATTCATAAGTTGGGCTATAAATTTGAAAAATTTATTTTTATTTTTCAAAGGCCGTGTCTTCCGACCCTTTTCATAAAGGAAAAAGAGGAAGCAAATAAAACATATCTGAGATAATACTATGTGTATACGGCTTAGAAGTCGCCGTATTCTATTAGGTAATGTGTTGCCTCATTAATGAGAGCCTTCGGTTTAAAAACCCCCGGCTCAGATATCTCTTTCGGTAACTTTCTCTCAGCACACTTCTAGCATAAACTCTGAGAGTAAATAAAATTGCCTTGGAAAGTTCCTCAAAAATCTGTCGTTCCGAGTTGGCCCCGCCACGCATGTATAAAATTAACACACACAACATATGCGGTGTGAGAAGCTAGGTCATAATCTAGAGGGAAGGTATGTAATGACCAATTATACATACATGCTTGTATGTGTACGGTTAAAAAATGCATCAAGAGAAAAGTCACTCGAAAAGTTAAATTAAACATTCAGCTTCAGCAGTGACGCCACTAACTACAACTGTTAACTACATCTAGTTTCATAGTGCACTAAACAACGGCTGCATTGGCTACAGATAGTTTTTAAGAAAAAGAGTAGTATAGTAATAGTAACTGGAATGAATTAGAAAGTTCGAAGTACATAGGGCTAAAGAAGAGAATTATGTTCCACGTCGTTAACAGGCGAACAACAGAAGGCAATAACATAATGTCATTGCAACATAACCAACCGGGATGGCTCCACAATTAGCAACCCCTGACTGCAAATGGTGCCTAAGGTAACTGGTAAAAGGACTAACACCGAATGAATGAAAAAATCCGCAGTACATAGAACCAAAGAGGGAAGTAATTTTGCGCCTCATCAACTGGCGAGAGAGAGAAGGCAATGACATAACGCCGCCTAAAATATTCAAAATCAAAAACATTTAAGTCAGAAATCCTTTGATGCGCTTTCTATCTACCTATCTATCTATCTATCTATTCTTTTACAATAAAATTCCTCAAGAATAAATTCTACGGTAAATACATTGATACTTGACAGTCGGCCTAAAGGAGGTAAAGGGCCTACTTACTCATGTAAGTATATCACTTCTTTGCAACGCAACCATTCGGGATGGCTCTATATTTAGTAACCCCTTAGAAATCATAAACTGCTGTGCAAGTCGATCAAGAAAATTACTGCAAATGCCAAACAGGAAAGAATTCAATTTGGCTAACAGTAAAGATGAAAAAGCTAGTCGGAGGATACCTTTCACGCAGCGTGATTAATTGTCATCACTTCAGCCTAAAGCATAGTACAATTGTTTGCGATACATTTTAGGAGAGAGCCGCTAGGAAAATATTCCACAGTCACCCTTAAGTTTTGAACCGTCTGTGTAGACATACACTGGAACTCTCGGAGATTATGTAGTGAGAGGACCAGAATTTTTATCAGGATTCCAACTTACAACATTACATGCGTTTGCGTTATTTATATTCATGAGTGGCAAGACCTACTAGAGAGGAAGAGATGATACCCAATTAAGAATTAAAAAAACTGTTTTTGTAAGGTTAGTGCGTAACGAACATGTACTCTGTATAGCACCAGATTACTTTATCCAGGAGTTTTGCATGGCAATTTTAATTTAAGATAGTCTACCAAAATAGAATAAAAATGGATTGATTAATAGTCTTTCTTTATTATGTATTTCTATAACTTAGATTACAAAGCAGCTCTAGTTTTTTGTAGTATCAATCAATTAAGACCAGTTTTTACAATAGATTTTAATGCTGTATTACTCCATGTTGTCAACTAATAATTGCAATCTAACAAGATTAAAATGATGGAAAGTTTTTCTAAAATTTTTGTTTTTTTTTTCAACAGAAATGGTTGAAGAATTTGTACTTTAGCTTCAGGCAAAATATACAATTAAAAACAATTACTTAAGCTTTTATAATTATTGAAAAAAAAATCTTTTAAATTCAATTAGAATTTCAAGCAAAAAAAACACACAAGCAAGTCGCAGATAAATGTATCCAACAGAGTCTGTGTATGAATAAAAAAAAATATTTTGTAGGTGGCGAAATCAAAAAAAGAAGAAAAAAATTCCCGTGCAATTATTTCATAAAAAATTTAAACAAATTAGTGTAACAAATTTTATCTTTCAATGAAAAAGTGTGGGATTTTTTTTGTTTTCGTAATTTTATATTTCGGGTAATTTCTATTTTTATAAGGTTTGTTCTATAAAAAATCATCATCAATCATTACAATATTGACAATTGAGTTGCTCAAAAGCAAAAAAAAAAATTATCAAAATTCATAATTATTAGCAACGCTTTTAAAACAATATATTAATGCGGTGAAATATATAATTTAGCAAAAAAAAAAATAGCAAATAAAGAAAGAAAAAACATATTTTATATAAAGTATGTGTATGAATAATTATTTTTATCCAAAAAACAAAAGACTTTTGACTGCGAATACAAAACTCTTTGAAGTAAACTATGGCCAATTTACAAAAGAAAACCCCAAAACAAAAGACTTAAGAAACGAACATTATATATCTTAACTAAATAAAAATAACCATAATCATGGTTAATTAAAAAAAATTATATAAGCATGTTAGCCAGAGAATTTTATAACTTTTTGTAATAAACCTGAATATTTTTGACTTTTAAAAATTTCATTCTAGAAATAATTCATAGTATTTTTAAGATTTGGTTATTGCTCAAGACGTCTAGTTTTATTATGCCACAAACATTAGCCATACAGCGAATATAATTAATGTTTATTTTTTGTTTTTGTTTTTTTTTTTCTCTAAATAAAAATGCTTTATATTAGGTTTAGTAAAGGAAAACATTCATTATATTTCCAATAGATGGATTGTTTAAATGTTAAAAAATTTGTAAGAGTCTTGTTTCAAATGGCTACCATATTGAAAGGTCTCGCAGGTGCATCAAAAAACATAGTTTACTTGGGTGTTATAAACTTCATCATTTAACTCTAACTCCCGGCTGATTTTTTTCGAACATTCTATTCAAATTGCATTTGGCTACACAATAAATACTCAATAAATTCCAGAGTCTATGAGTGCTTCATCCCAAGCGGAGGACAACGACAAAGAAGATCGTCTGTCGTTTACCCTTTTGAGGTACTTACAATCTTTAAGCGTGTGAAGCCAGGAGTTAGTGTCCTGTTATTGTTTGTTATACTCCTTAAGTGGACTCTAACTTTGTTCAACTAAAATTTTGTTTTGCATATATCAGATTTGACTGGCCATCTTTCACCTCTCCTTACTCTTTTACCAAACTCCAAGAACCCACTTAGCGTAAATGTCGAAAATTTCGGAAAAAAGGTAGTATTTGAATCTCGATGAGTCGACGAAAACATAAACGAAGACTAACAATGTAAATTAGGCAATTAAACTCCCACTTAGACCAGAGATAAAGATTATTGTAATACAAAACACAAAACAATATCCAATCCGTAGAACAAACACTTCTATTTTGCAAAATTCAGTCAAAGTTTGCAGGGAATGAGCGACCAAGAAACTGCCTCTCTACATGGCATGATTGATTCACAGAACCTGTAGAAATCCATCGACATGCCTTCCCATAGGACAAGAGTGTGATGTGTGGCAATGCAATCGAAAAAAAGAAGACAATTAAGTACCCATACCATTCCAGCAGAGCTATACTATTCATGCCCTCATGCTGCCAATAAACCTGGGAAGTTAAAACTGCTATTACAACATCCAGACGACGCCTCGTTTTAATAATGCCGTTGAAATATCTACGCGCTGTAGAACATCAGAATTCTACGCTCTATACCAGACCTCGCCGGGATATCAGCACACAACTCCTGACAATCATGTTCTAGAACTCGTACAAAAGTCATCTTTTAATGAACAGACATTTCCCTAAGAAATCTTCTGCATTCATAGATCAGGAAAGACGTCACATTGATATTCGTTACAGATTTTCATTGCACCCTGACTATTCGAAAAATCAAGAGATTTTCATTCAATTCATCTACCATTGCTCTGCGTTCAGGAGGCCATTAGATTCGACTGAAATGCACTCAACCCATCAAACAACAACCAAATGTTAGAATCCATAATATTTATAACACAATGTACTCCTTTAAGCATGGATTGGATTGGATTGTTAGACACGAAGTGTGTGGTTGGAATTATAAAACTAAATTGTCTGTCGACCTGAATATGTCCAGTATTGCACTCTTCGAACAATGACTCATGTTAATTCGCCTTAAAGACTGTACCTATCAACTTTGCCCTTCCATTGCAAATAATCTTACAATGAGAGCGGTTCATATAGTCTCCTTAGTCTAGTAGGTTGTGTGTTGGCTTATTAGACGTGAGGCCACGGTTCAAACCACAGGTTAGACATCTCCAACAAAACGAAATGTGCAAAAATATTTCTTTGGTGACTGTCGGTCAGCAGATTTCTGGCAAAAACTCTGAGAGAAAATAAAATTGCCATGAGAAGTTTCTCAAAAATCTGTTGATTGGAGTCGACTTTAAACTGTAGGTCCCGCCACTCATATATAAAACTAACACACATAGCATAAGTGGTGTGAGAAGCTAGGTTGTAATACTGACTAAAAGGTTATAATGACCAATTATGTATGAATGCGGCTCGTGGAAGTTGACGTAATATGTTTGCAAATTTTGCTTATTATGAGCATTCTAACTGTGGTTAACAAAGTTTCTAAGCATTTAAAAAAATAAAGTATTTCACATTACTGTACCTTATAATATAGATGTAATTATGCATATAATATGCATAGATCAATATGCCATAAAATGTAGAAGAATTTTTACAACTTTTATGAAATAAGCCTGGATATTCAGTTTCAAAATATCATTCTAACGACTGCATGTTTTTTCGGTAAATTTTGCTTATTTCCCAATAAGCATTTTGTTGTACAACCGTAAGCTGTTAAATAAATTTATGTTTTTCCATCATAATGCATTACTGCTTTTATTGCTTAACCACTATAACATATTAACGTGAAATATGTACATAAAAGGCACATATTATGCCAACCTACAATACACATAAAAATACTCGTAAATGAAATTGTTTTTGTATTCACTTATTCATTATTTCTTTATGTATGTATGTATATAATTTTAATAATCTTTGATATATGTATTCAACACCTCCTGCTGTTAATTTAAGTTAATGTTGCTTATTATGTTGCAATCAAAGTTCACAGCATGCTGTATGCGTTTCATGTATGCAAGACTGAGACTAATAAAAGTGGGTTTGTGCTTATAATTATTTCTTTTTTCTTATCATTATTTTTATTAATTAAAATGTTGTTAACTTAAGAAATTTCATTAATTTTTCAGAAATAAAAATTTAAACTAATTTTAATGAAATTTTTTTTAATTTTTAGAGCAACCTTGAATAGAAATAATTGGCACATAATAACGCCATTATGTGCACAAGTTTATAAGTGTGGTAAAAGGGTAAGAATTGCTTTATAATTGATTTCTTTAAGCAAACTTTTAAAATGAAATTATTATTAAATTATTAAATATCTTGTCTATAAAACGCAACCAATCCCCACACCAAGTTAGACGATCAAATGCCAATTGCAAATGCCAAACAATGAACGCGTGCTAAGCTTTTTTTTGTTTTCGTTTTTCTTTAAAGAAACATAACACTTAGGAACTTAAAATGTTGTCCGCTTTAACCTCATGACTGGGGAAAGCTGCCATTTAGACATACATACACACATAATTGGTCATTACAACCCTTCAGTCAGGATTATTGACCTAGTTTCTCACACCACTTATGTTGTGTGTGTTAATTTTATACATAAGTGGCGGGACCTACAGTTTAAAGTCGACTCCGAACGACAGATTTTTTTGAGAAACTTTTCATGGCAATTTTATTTTACTCTCAGAGTTTTTTGCCAGAAATCTGCTGAGAGGAAATCGCCGAAGAAATACTTTTTGTATTTTATTTTGATGTCTGGCCTGGGGCTCGAACCCTGGCTTTACGTCTAATAAGCCAACACACTACCTACTAGACTACGGCGACTTCATAACATTCCTTTTCCAATATTTTAGTCGGTATTTCACTTTCAGGCTTGACCCAGGTAAAACATACCTTCGGCTCATTTATTAACTTTTTTCTACCCGAGAAATAAAGCAAACAATGACATATATTATGACTCTACTGAATTTGAGGGTCTACACTCACACTTATTCTGAAAATAAATGATGACAAAATTAATCAGAATTTTGGTTGGTATCTCACTAATAAAGTGGCAAAGTTGTCTTTCGAGCTTGACCCTGTACACGAGAGACATCACGTACACCCCCCAATAAAAAAGGCAGTCTAGTGGATTTAAAACCAATAAAATTCTAAAAAACATGAGAATGTTTTCCCATCCACCATGCCTTTCAATAGTATCAAGGTTTCGAGTGTCCTATGGCATATAAGACCGTGTTGTTAAAACTACATATTCAAATCCAATTTTCAATTTTGGGCAAAAGATGTCAGTGTTCATTGCACAGTGATTCACTCCATTGGCTATACTACTGTCATTTTTATTGTTTTTGAAGAAACAGAATTAAACAGTAGATCTTGCAATATGCTTTTGCATATCTTGTACTACATCTGCCTTCTCTTCACACCAATACTGTCTGTTAACGCATCCAAAAAAGAACTTCGACGTTGAAAATAATTTTCCTAAAGAAAAATTGCCTCCTAAAGGCCTTTTCACAAAACAAACAACGTTGTGTTACATCAACTTCCTTTAGTAATCTTTTTTATATCAACACCCTGGAGATGGCCCCTAATCATGCAGTGGATGGTACTGGAATACAGGAAAGATAGTTTGTAGGAGAAAGGAAAGACGATGTAGTCTGCGACATTTTTTTTCTTGTAATAACTCTCACTTTCTTTTTTTATTTGAGTAATTTTATTTTTTTTATTGTAAGTAATCGCATATAATATCAGACACACTGTCAGACAGTCACAAACACCTAAAGACTCTGGTGTCCACGGCCTCGAACTAGAAGTTTAGCACACTACCAACTATTCCTTCAAGGCACCCAATTGCTGAAGCGACTACGTACAATCTTCCAAATGGCAGTATAACACATGCCGGCAAGTTCTTACATCGCAATCTTCATTATTGCTATCTGATGCAGCAGCATTATCGCTATCGTCTTATACTCTACACGTATGAGTTGGTGGTTTAATGTCCAATAAAGTTAAACTGAAAGAAGTCTTGATGATAACAGCTTGGGTTGATTAGCAATGGGTGGATTAAGACTACCATTTGTGGGTTATGTGTGTACTTAACGGCGAGCGCTGTAGCTCGACAAGAATCAAATTCTTTTGGTCTGCATTGGATGATATAGATACTAACGACATATGTATGACTTCAATAGGATGCAACTCATGCCACTTTGGATATTCTACACTAACGCTTCATGGACATGATAATCTGACTCGGAGGTGATGTCAATTGATGAAGTCATCGTAGTCTAGTAGGTAGTGTCTTGGCAGACGTCTCTATCAAAACAAAATATGAAAAAAAATAAATATTTCTTAGGCGACTTTCTTTCAGCAGATTTCTGGCAAAAATTCCGAGCGTAAGTAAAAATTGCCATGTGAAGTTTCTAAAAAATCTGTTGTTCGGAGTAGACTGTAACCTATAGGTCTCGTCACTCATGTTTAAAATTAACACACATAACATAAGTGATGTGAGAATCTAGGTTGTAATACTGATTGAAGGGTTGCAATGACCAATTATATATGTATGTATGCATGTCAACTGGCCATCGAGATCGTGTGATTTGACACAGTTAGACTTTTTCTTGTGAGGTTTTCTTGAGTCGAATATAAGGACCACATAGGTGTTCAACAACGTGCACCAGTGTCATTGGAAAATTCGATATTTCGGATGCAGTTCACCCAGAAAACATTTGACAATATTATGGTCTTTCAAAAGAATAAAAAATTAGTTCAGTTCTCAGGAATTTAACTTAACTTTAATGAAATGTAGTGAAAATAAACCAAGAAAGTTCACATTCACAGTAAATGGTATCATTATCACTAATGATTACATGAAAATCAAAGTAATAGTGGATAAAACATTTAAGACTTCATTATTTCACTGTACAAAGCAAAGGAAAGAAGGAAATACATGATCATTGTTTCGCTTTCAAACTGAACACAGTATCTTCACACTTTGCTTTGACTACAAGATGATTCGCTTATGATTTCTTGTAAATATTTGTCTTTAAGTTTTTGTTTTTAATTTTTAAAGTTAATGTAAAAACGTGACTTGCCACTTATAAGTGTCAAGTTGAAGGTTTTATAAACAAAACAAATAAAAAAAACAAAAAAAAATTATCGCATCTTAAGGAAGTTTCGTTTAATGAGACAAAATCAAAGAGTTAAAGTGCTTGTGTACAGTACACTACAGTAAGACATCAACACTATTTTTCGGACTTTAAATGTTACGAAGCGCTAATAAATCTCAGCGAAATGATTTATATGGTTGGGTGTGCCAAAATGACAATGGCAAAGAAAAAAAACTTTACAGAAAAAAGTATGGTTAAACGATGTTAAGAAAATTAAAGAGGAGTGTAAATGTTTAATTTTAAATGAAAATAATTTATTTAATAACCCCATAAAAATATATGAAATATTTTTAATTTTATGGGAGGTTTTTGTCTTGATGTTGTATTCTTTTTTTTTACTAATTCTTGATTTATTTTATTTCAGGATAAATAAATTAATAAATTTTGTATTGGTCATCAAGGTTAAGTCATAAATCTTTTCCGTAATTTATATCACACCTTTAAAGCAACAACAACAATGAAATGAAATAAACAATTTGGCGATTTGCTCTACTAATCTCTAGACAAGCCACCCACTCCATAATCTATAGCAAGAAAATCTTTTTTTTGTTTTTTTGTAAGCATTTAGACAAGTAAAGCATTTAGAATTTGTAACAGTTGCTGTGCACTTTCAGGGGAAAAAATCAAAAAAACCTGGCTTTAATTGTTTTATTATGTTTCCTTGCCAAGAACATAATATTGTTTGGCATACCGTTCCTTGCAAATCAGTTCTGAAAAGTCTGCCATTTACAATGGAACCAATTTATTTAATTTCGTTCCAATAACAATAGTTTATTTAAAAGTTTTCCGTTCCGTTTATAAAAAAAAAATAAGACGGCTTTAACTAGAATGAAAATTTGCCAAGAGTAATAAATCGATTTTAACAACTTGACACCGAAAATCTATGCAGGGGATAAAAGTCAACTGCGATAAACAGAATTTGGCACGTTCATAGCGGCAATACAATCAACACACAGCCATTACAAGAACAACAACCCTATTGACGACAACCACAAACGATACAATAAAAGTTGAACAAAAAAATAAAATAAAAATCAATAACAAAATGATTGCATTGGTCAATTTAAGATTTATTAGTCAAAAGGTGCCCATAATATTTAACCACATGATTTTAATACCCTACAAATAGCTTAACTACCTGTTTGACAAGATACGGAGCGTGTGTTGCTATAACAGGGATAATGAAGTCCAGTTGGATGTAAGTCTGTAGTGCACGTTAGTGTAGATCAGAGCTTTAATTTCTATTTTTGGGATAATGCGACACTTTGTGACCTAAAGGAGCGAATGGTTGACAGCTCACTCATCAACCAGATTTTAGGAAATGAAACTTAGTACCAAAAGCAACCTAGAGGCTACGTTCTATTTTAAAAGAGAGGCTATTCTCTGATATAGAGATGGGTCAGAAACAAATCTTAGTACCAAAATTTATCTAAAGGCTTCTATATAAAACGGAGACTATTCTCTGGTATAGAGATAAAACAGGAACAAAAATTACGACAGGAGTGGAAGTTTTTACCCCAGAGTGCAATAATCAACTTATACGATACATAGCTCTACTAGTTATACTATACTACATATAGCTATTCTGGCTATGTATCAATCAGACTTCCATTCAAGGACACGGTATAAGGTTAACTCGAAAACAGTATGAAACTGTCTCGGAAAACAAAATTAACTTTCACACCGCTTATGATCCCAGAACGTTTCTGTGGAGTATGAAGAGTTGCTTGCAAGAATATATTCAACGAAAATAAAGCTAAAAGAATGGCAAAAACTCTGACCAAAGCAAATATTTTTGTAAAATTGTTGTTAAGAATAAAGTTTAATACGGGGGGATAGCTAAAACTAATCAACTTGAAGGCTTTATTCATGCTGGATATTAGGCAGAAGGTATCGTTGCCTTGTCTCACGAATTATAGGTCAACAGTATTTAAAACTTTGTTATATACATATTTACATACATAACTACATAATTAGTCATTACAACCCTTCAGTCAGGTTTTCATCGCAATTTGACTTACTCTCAAAGTTTTTGCTGGAAGCTTTCTGTGAGGATGTCGACGAAGAAATATTTTTTCATATTTTGCTTTGTCGGAGATGTCTGACCTAGGATTTAACCCGATGCCTGATGTCTAATTAGCCAACACCCTAACTACTAGACTATGGTAACTTCATATCGAATCCATATTGACTTATCAACTTATGTAAAAAACCATTAGTTTCTGTGTGCGTCATTCGTAAGGCGTATTAATGTTTCAGAGACGGTTTCCAATGAGCGGAATTTAGTGACACACTTGTCATGAAAATTTTAATGCTTAGAATTTAAATACTTAGAGCAATTTAAGCTTTAATTTTGATTTTATAATATCTTTATAAACTGCAACTATGTATGCCGAACCTGTATACGAAAAATTAAAATTTTTATTTTGTTATTAAAAAAATTATTCTAAAAGTATATTGTATTGTGTAGTGTATAAAAAGGTAACACCTGACTGCCTATTGTTACCTTTCCTAGTTGTTCTATATTTTCTGTTTTATTTTCCAGTATTATAAACACTGTTAATGTTATTGTTGTTGTCTTTAGGTTTAAAACAATTTACAGTTAACTGATTTTTGATTTTCAACATATAACTAAAAATTTTTCTTTTTTCCTATTCTCTTTATGTTGTGGTCAAAGTTTACCTTACTTACATACAAATAAATAAAAAAAAGAAAAAAAATTTATTTAAGTCTACTGAAAATGAAAGAAAAATAACCCATATAACTCCATGCAGCCCTGTATTTACTTTGATCCATACGAATATTTTTATTGAATTTATGAAAAGCAGCAAATTATTGCAGTTACCGTTACATTTTTTTGTTCTTTCGTTACTTGTAGGGTGAGTCACAATAGATAAAATTGGAATAGAAAAACACACAAATTAGGTCAAATGTGATTTGTTAAAAATCAAATGCAAAATTTTATATAAAAAAAAAAATAAAAAAGACCAAATCATGAGCTAAACAAAAGACTTAAGACACAAACTTTATGGCGTATATGAAACATGTCGTTAAGTATGATGGATAAGCAAATTGTTAATTTAAAATGAAAATGAATAAGAATGCTTTGTTGTAAAAAACATTGTATTTTAAGTTTGGTAAACTAAACTGGTTGATTTAATTAATTATTATGCAACAAAGTATTGTTCATTCAATTCTTAGTCTTGTATCTAAAAACATTTTTTTTAAATCGTAGTAGTTATCAAGGAATAGCTTCAGCTGTAAGGTTTGTTTAAATAAACTCAATAAAAAATTGTAAAACTATGCAATACAATTGATATTAAATATAAACCAATTGGCCAATCATTTAAATAAACTTTGAATTTTAATATTTATGATTTTCCAAAAAAAAAAAACAGAAACCTTTTCATTAAGTGCCTCGAAATCAGCCAAACAGATTTGACGATTTCTGCTGGAACTATCAAACAGGCGGAATATTCTTTCATAGATTGTTATCATCCAATGGCCTATTCTAAGTTGAAATTCCTGAATTTTTATGTGTATATTATAGAACTGATGTTGCCATAATCTAGTAAGTAGTGTGTTGGCTTAGTAGACGTGCGGCCACGGTTCAAACCTTAAGTCAGACATTTTCAACAAAACAAAATACAAAAAAAATTTCTTTCAGCCTCTCAGCAGATTTCTGGCAAAAACTCTGGCAGTAAAATAAAATTGAAAAAGTTTCTCAGATATCTTTCCTTCGAAGTACACTTTAAACTGTATGTCCCACCACTCATGCATAAAATTAATACTCCCAACATAAGTGGTGTGAGAAGCTAGGTCGTAATCCTGACTGAATGTTTGTAATGACCAATTATGTATGTAGGTATGTATTATAGAACTGCATATGTAGGTTCTCATCTTTTTTAATACTCAAACCACGATTATTAGTTTCTGTAAAAAGTCAAAGTAAGATTCATAAGGTCAACAATGGCCAATGATTTGGCAAATGTTAGTACTTCCAAAATAAATATAAAGTATCTCGTTATCTTATGTGAAAATTACGAAGTTTCAGTTCTTCATCACAATACTATAATTATTGTTTACTTCAAGACATTCTTGATCTAACGCTTTATAACATACTCATCATCTTGGAAAGTACAAGGACAAAATGATCGAACATTGTATAAAATACTCTACTAAGGTTGCAAGTACTACTCAGAATGCTTTAACTAACTCAAATAGTATTTGCTTCTTAAGAAATATTTGTCACAGTTTTCAAAATCAGAAGTAATTTAATCTGAGGTTTATACTCAGAAGAGAACCATTTGTGTAATGAAGGGCAGTGATCAAGAAGTGATAAGCAGGGTCTTATCATAACAGTGGTTGTCTAGGATCTTCACCACTGGCTAGTCTGAGACAATAGCAATAGCAGTTAATTTAATACTCAGTCTCAGGGAAACAAGTGGACAACTAAATAGTGTGTTACAGTATTCCCCCGATTTACATCGTCTCGATTTACGGTGTTTCGATTAACGTCGTCAAAAATTTTGTTCCCTTCAACTTCGATTTGCGTTGTCATTCGATTTACATACATAATTGGTCATTACAACCCTTCAGTCAGGATTATTGACCTAGTTTCTCACACCACTTATGTTGTGTGTGTTAATTTTATACATAAGTGGCGGGACCTACAGTTTTAAGTCGACTCCGAACGACAGATTTTTTGAGAAACTTTTCATGGCAATTTTATTTACTCTCAGAGTTTTTGCCAGAAATCTGCTGAGAGGAAATCGTCGAATAAATACTTTTTGTATTTTGTTTTGATGTCTGGCCTGGGGCTCGAACCCTGGCTTTACGTCTAATAAGCAAACACACTACCTACTAGACTACGGCGACTTGTCATTCGATTTACGTTGCCTTTTTTTGGAACCAACTGTGACGTAAATCGAAAGATTACTGTAACTTTTTTAAGTTCCTTGTTAAAAACATACTACTATGTAGTATAAGCAATATGAAATTCGATTTACGTCGTTTTGATTTACGTCGCCTTTTTCCGGAACATTCTACGACGTAAATCGAGGGAATACTGTATAACGGATTACATTTTGCTGATCATTCTATTCAATAAAAGATTAGATGCCTACCTGTACTTTCAGGTTTAAGAACATTTGGATGCTTGTCATCACCATCTCCTGTGTCAGCACCATCTCCTTCTGGAGTGCTCTGAATTTTCAAGTGTACGCTATAAAAAAGTGGTGGTTAAGATGCCTACCTTTTCCTTAAGGGAAATGGAGATTGTTTGAAACTAGCTTACTATTAACCAAAAAAATGCATACTGATCCTCTTTAATTCACAGAAACAAAGAACTGAAGGTAATAAAATCGAGTTTCACCAACATAACACGCAAATATTCGCGATAATGAAATGGTAGCTATGAACTACAGAAGGATCAATTAGGTCAACTTCATATTTATATCGCTTTCATACTCATTTGATGAATAGGATTGAATTATAAGAAGCAGAATCCTTAAATTCTTACGGCCTAAAAAGGCAACTAGTGGCATCAAGGAAACCTTGGCATTGTGTTAAAAGCAAGTGATGTTCCTAGTCCCAGTCTTAATTTTCACGCTACCAAGGACATTTTCAGATTTAAATCAGGAAAGGAGCTTGAAGTTTCATTTATTTTATGTACATACACACATACATAATTGGTTATTAAAACCCTTCAGTTAGGATTAGGACCCAGTTTCTCATACGACTTATGTTGTGTGTGTTAATTTTATACGAGATTGGCGGGACCTACAGTTTATAGTCGATCCCGAACTACAGATTTTTAAGAAACTTTTAATGGCAGTTGTATTTACTCTCAGAGTTTTTGCCAGAAATCTACTGAGAGGAAGTCGCCGAAGAAATAATTTTTTCATATTTCGTTTTGTTGGATGGAGATGTCTAACCTGGGGTTTGAACCGAGACCTTACGTCTAAAAAGTTAACCCACTACGTACTAGACTACAATGACGTTCGCCAATTTGGTTTAGTTTTTTGAAATATAAATTCATCATTTTTCTTTGCTTAAAACACTGTCTGTATTTTATTCTTGAACCATAAAATGTTTCTGTAGTAATAAGAATTTGAGAATTTTTTTATTTCTATGTATTGTTTAACAACAAAAATTTTTGCATGTCATGTTAGAATTTTTGTTTTTTCAAATAATTCTGTTTTGTTTTCTTGTTTGTTACTTCTACCATAACTTAATGATTCAGTCAGTAATATTCTAATAATTGTCTACACTTTAATTTTGATTAAAGCGCGTGGCGTAATTTCTAAATAAACGAAACGAAATAAAAAATAGAAAGAAAAAAACTTTTATGAGTTTTAGAAATAAATCATATGGAATAGACACTTCCGCATAACAAAAGAAAGATTGATATGTTCTTTAGCTTGTAACAACATAATTTCAATTGTATTTTGAAATTATTAACAAAAAAACAAACGATTTTATTTGTTTAATAACAATGAAATACATTAAGACTTTAACTTCTCCTACAAAGAAATGTTTTCGAATAAAAATAAATTTTTTTATGAATAAAATAAAATGAAATAATTTTTATTTCTTTCTTCTGTTTTCAATTACAAAAATCGTATTTCATGTAGCATTTTAAAGTTTGCATGTGTACAAAAATGGTGCCAAAATGTCTGCTCATTGACATACAATTAACTTTTATAAAATGTTAGCTTTTTTGCAAAATTAAAACAATAAAAAAAATGTTTTAAATAATTTATGGATTTCATAAACAACCAAAACAAAAAAAAAATTAAAAACAAAAAAATTTAAGAAAAAATACAGATGAAATAAAAAAGAATACGTATAATTATCTTTATATAAACATCAACACCTTGTTTATAATGAAGGTGCAGCAGCACAGTATCTTCATTGTTCATTTGCAACAGCAGCCAAAGTCTCATAAGACGAGTGTGTAAGTAGGTACGAGTATGAGTGCGAGCTTCCCACATAAAATTGAAATGAAAACCATTTTTTTTTTATTATTTTTTATTGCCTTTTTTTTGTCTTCTTTTCGAAATTGTAAATAAATGTTGTGTAGTTGGGCCATAATAAATTTTATTAAATGAATTCATTAATTAATTTACAACACAAGAGTAATGTCTTTGAAATAAATGACTTCAGACACAAATGTTGAACTGTTCAAAGTTTTATTTTTGAGTAACCATAATTTAAAAATCCAAAATTTAATCCATAATGAATTTTAACCTCTATTAAGTTTTAAGTGTCATTCCGAAAAATATTTATGAGATTTGGAGTCAGTATGACTAGGTTAATTTATATCTGCCTCAATAGCCTAGTAGATGCCGTAGTCAAGTAGGTAGTGCGCTCGCTTATTAGATATGAGGCCACGATTCAAACCTCAGGTCAGACTCTGAGAGTAAAATGAAATTGTCAAGAAGAGGTCCCGCCACTAATGAATAAAAATTAACACACACAACATAAGTGGTGTGAGTAATCCTGACTGAAGGATTGTAATGACTAATTATATATGTATCTGCCTCAATGGCATAGTTTTCTTGGGTAATACAAAATCGCATTTTAACACCGATGTTATCTACCCGATTACACAATTATAACTCCTGGATGGCATCACTCAGCCATCCTGATACTTTTATGACGGTTTTCCAGCTGGACACAAACTGTCAATAAATTCTGGGTACCAAGCGCTGAACAGAGAAGATGTTTAATGTTCCTATAAAAGTCACTGTGAAGCATTCCCAATGTCCGGACGTGTATAACTGCTATGAAGTTCCTAAGATGAACTCTCATCAGATTTACATTTTTCATTACAACGTCTGTCGTCATAAGAAGAAACCTTCCATAGTGCTAGTCTTTGGAAGTGTGTCGCCTTTTTGTTGCCAACCACCATCGAATGTCGTGCTATCTACTCCCGAAAGATTCGGTGTTATACACACCCTCTTTAGATCTAATGACCGTCTTACAGCGTATATCTTCATACCATACATGGGCATACTGCATTATAATTCTAATGCATTAAGCTTTTCAGTATTCAGTAAATGTTTACTGGTAATGAAATTTAGATTTCATTTTTGTAACTGTAATTTTTTTCAGTAATCAGTAAAAATCAATTTTTACTGAAATTTTACTGGTACTGCAAAGTGCCCATCTATGCTTCGTACGATATACTCTAATATTCTATTCGCAATCTTTACTGCACTTCTTTCAGCCTGAATAGTACCAGAGTAATTGGGTAGTACAACTTTCTAAGATTCAGCTGTTCTGAGAAGATTCCACATCCCATATTGTTGCGTGATATGTCTCCATCGATAAATTCTTGGATGGCGTTCTTTGAGTGGTGTAAATCATTATAATTAAAAAATTTATCCGAATCAAAAGAGATTTCATGTAACGTATATCCAATAAGTATATCCAGATCAACTAGATCCAAAGTTGTATTATGACCTTATCTAAAGCATTTTAATGGTTTTTGATGCTCAGTCTCATTGTCGCCTTTGCTGGGTCTTGTTTCGGTAACATGTTAAGAGTGCCTGTTATCATGGCAGTGTTAGCATTGCTGAAGCCTGGTTAAATGATTCCTTTTCTCTAAAGCCAATCAACGCTGTCTTGTGAAAACGAGTATGATTATAAAGTCGTACAGCAGCATTTGTAGTACGTGTGGTTATAGATTGCCTATTCATAATAGAGTTTAGCTTACTGTCTAATATAAGTCCAACATATTTGGATTTATGGAGTGAAAGCTACTCCATTGAAACTTATTTACTGACTTACCTAATTGCTCTTCACAACCCTTTAGTAAGGATTACAACTTAGCTTCTCACATCACCCATGTTTTGTGCGACCTAGTGTTTATTGTCAGCTTCGAACGACAAATTTGACAATTTTATTTTATTTTCATAGTTTCTGCCAGAAGGCAGCTGAAAGAAACTCGCCGAAAGTAATATTTTTTCATATTTCGTTATGTTCGAGATGTCTAAGCCGGAGTTAAACCACTGACTCTCGGCTAATAAGCAAAACACACTACCTACTAGATTACAGCGACTTCAAGTGGTTGATTAATACTAGGAATAGCAAATGTAGGAATTTTGTATCTCCTTGTGAATAATGCTAACACTGCTTTGATTGAGTTCACTCTAAGTCCAAATCCGTTGTGATATTTTAGAGCGAAATCCTGAATTTCCGAAAGTAATCTAAGATCTTTGTCTATAGTAGGAATCACCACGTCGCCTGCTTAAGTGATAATCATGCTGCGTGAGTTTCCCTTTAAATTATGCCCACATTCTCGCTATCCTAACTTTATTTGTAATTAATATAGATCTATTAAAGAAAAGGCTAAGCTATTTACTTCTTATTTTTTACTTCAGTTCTTTAGTAGTCTTATTCACGTTCCAATTAAAAAAAAACTCGTCCCACTCTCTATTGATTTTTAATCTACTTCGTTAATACTTCTTTATTAAATAAAAAAAATCTCAATCATTTCAACAATAATTTTTAACAAAATTCTTCACGTTACATTCTTAACATTCCAACTCAACAAAAGACTTAAGACACATACTTGCACCTTTTTAATTACATTCCTTCAACACTAATTTAACAACAACAAACAAAAGTCAAATAAAACCGTGTGTATGTGAATTTCTTAATACAGTTTCGCTTTATTTGAATGAAAATTAATTTAAGTAATCGTTTACTAAACATAAACAGTTTTATTACGAGCCAAACCAAAAACTACAACCGATTGCAACAATCTGTGAACAATTTAAAGCAAACTCATCGAAAACAACCATAAAAATACACTTGTTTTGTACGTTTAAGGAAATTGTGTAAATAAATGGAAAGAAAAACAAAAAATTTGTAATTGTAATTTAAAATTTTTAACACAAAATTGTAAATTGAAATCAAACAACACGAAGAAAAATAGGAAAAAAACAACTGCAGTAATAACAAAATCAACTCAAATAAAATAAAGTGTTGGCGCACATAAAACGTTGATGAGCTGTAGTGTCACTATAACTAATGATGTAAAAAAAAATTGAATAAAAAAAATTACTTTCTGTTGTAACAGCAGTTTCAATGCATTAACAGTTGCAAGATTTTTTTTTTTCAATAAAAGACATCCTCAATTAGAAAAGATTTATTTTCATAGCAGCCTAATGACTTACATTTGAGTAGAAGTAAATAAATCAAGCTAATGATGTTGGAATATCAACATCATGCAAAAGGCAACGGTGTAAAGTCTTTTGAAGAGCATTCAGGCCAAGCTAAAATCTGAAATTCATAATCACCGTCTGACCGAGTGCGTCTTACTAATGTTCTTATAATTTAATCACCGCGTTGTTGCAACTAGAAGAGTTAGAACGGAATTATTGGAATACGAATAGTAGGAATGATATTCTACAGAAGTTTATGAAATTTTATTCTTTGGTATTGGAGAACAGAACTGTGGCTGACCTTGCCAAGAAGGACCCTTGCATACCACTGACAGTCGCAGGATTTGTCTGTGCAGTGGACGAGAGTTTGGAATTGTGTACTCGGCGAAAAGAAAAATAGAGAGAGAATTAAAAACTATTCTCACACCAGTCTGGTTTGGGACTATCTAAACTTTGGATGGGAAATTAGTTGGGCATCAGACTGTCGAGGAATAGCTTAAAAAGTAGCTGGCTGGCCAGTAGCCATTGAAGACTCAAAGAATATTTGTTCAGAATATAAACCAACTCAAATTAAAATTGTACATTCCTTTATGTTCATAAAGAAAGTTCTAAAGTTCGTTAGGACTACAGGCTTGCAGGAGAACTTATGGGAAAATCATCGTCTGGAAGGGTGTTTGGTTGCACCATTTTAATATGTCTACATAACAATAACCTCTCGTCGTAATCATATTAAATCCAGCATACATAGGGCGTTCCCATAGGGATATCCGAACTTTAACAGTTGATAACGGCCAGCTCCTTGAAGCTATATCTGTCAAATTAATTGTTATTATACAGTCTATATTGCCAAATCAGCATGGACGATCATAGACAGCGATGTGTTTTCACTGTATGGGTTTTGGAAAAGATGGACAGTGAAGTAATTTTCATTGAAAAATCAACTTTAAGATTGAAGGCCATATCTGAATGATTACTACGTAATAAACAAATTTATCGAATTGAGACATCGTCCGTTTTGCTAGGTTTTCTTAAGTTGCAAATATAGATGGTAGTCTTCAAAGGCAACAGAACCCTTGCCATCAGCCAAATTCAGTATGATTTATCCACCAAAATAATGGAAAATTGGACTTTTGAACGACATGGCACCAACATATCTTTAAAACGAATAAGACATTTCAGTGATATCTTATACACATACGTACAAAATTGGTCATTACAACCCTTTAGTCAGGATTACGACATATGTACATAGCTTCTCACACCTCTTTTGTTATGTGCGTTAATTTTATACATGCGCGGCTGGACCTACAGTCTTTAAGTCGATTCTGAACGATAGATTTTTGAGAAACTTTTAATGTCAATTTTTTATTTACTCTCAGAGTTTTTTCAAGAAATATATTTCGTCGAAGATATATTTTTCTTATCTATCGTTTTGTTGGAGGTGTCGAACCTGGGGTTTGAATCGTGGCCTCACGTCTAATAAGCTAACCTACTAGACTACGGTGAATTCTCACAAACACACACACTTTATTTTATTTAAATAATAAATATTATTATTTAAAATATTATTTAAATAAATAAGGAAGCCCTTAAAAATTATCATCATAAACATATGTATGTATATATGCTTTAAATGTACCAAAAAGGTAATAAAACTTTGCTGTCCTAGTAAGAAAACTTAGACCTTGAGAACTGAATTACAGAAGCTGTACACAAGAGTTGTTGTAATACAAGTATAGCACATGCTAATGATAGACTTACACGACAACTCAAATAATCTAAATTTTACCGTTTAGTAACACATTAGATTGTACAAATTTAAAATTGATAATAAATGCTTTTCAAAAACCTTAAGCAAATCAGAAGGTTAAGATTCATCATTAAAAAACATTACGTACTAATAAATCACTGTCTTAATTTAATACATAATTGATGAATGTTCAGAAATCTTTGTGGAATCATTTCAAAACCGACATTTATTTACTCCAATTATGACTAAAATCTTCTCAAAGTTAAATAATTAATGATTGTCTTGCGTAATTAACCGTAAAAACCAATGCAATTTATCACACATATTTATCTGAACGTTTAAAAGGCTGTTGTTTGTTTTCATCAGCAATTAATAAGATTTTTTCAAAGAAACAAAAAAACAGTGGTGAATAACATCATTCATTTAATATTAATCATAATTATTATTAAATTGTTGAACAAAAACAAATTATGATTAGATTACTTACGCTCTCTTTGTGTTTGACTGACCGTCTGTAATGGTTTAAGCATTACAAATAATGCAAGAGTTTTTGTTTTGTTTTTATGCCTTACTTTAATAGCATTTCAATAGGATCGTCCAAGTCCAACAACAATTGAAAGTTAACGTTAGTACAACACACTTAAATAGCACCTTGACCATTCCCTCTGACCATCATTATGGACTTAAACAATGCTAAAAAAAAATAAATAATACTCCTCTGTAAGTACTCATATACATATAAGTATAGTGGAGTATTGTGTTTTTTTTTTTTTTGGGCATTAAAAACCCAGTTACCCATTTTAAACAATTTATCACAACAGTATAGTATTTTGTTATTGTAGCCAAGTCTATGAAAACAAAAGCCAACAAACATTACAAATGAATTTGACTCTGTGTTGCAATTGTAATAAAATCTTCCCCTTAAGCCAAGGCATAATAAGTAAGCTAGTTACAACAGATCAACAGCGACTTTATGATTTACTATAGGAGGTGAACAGTACATTATATGGCAGTATTTTCTAATGATATGATGAAATGAAAAAAGCTATGAGTCCATCGTGATGAAAACCGTTAACAAGCTTAACTGTGCTGTGCAGCAACATAATAAAAACAACGGTATGAAGTCCATGAAAAGGAGCAATCAGGAGGCTATATTTTCCAGGTAGATTGTAAGTTGGTGATGTATGTTCGGAGTATTTAGTATTACATCGAGCAAAACTACTTACTTAACCTACTTAAACTTACTTGAAGCAAATAACTTCCTGAATGGAAGAATATACAAATCCTGGAGAGGATGGATTTTACGATAAATGTCTGGGAATCATATATAAGCGGACTCATATAGAGCGCACAAGAGACTGTGCTAGAGGCATTGTTGAATTTAAGTCCTTATTGACTGAAGTCGCCGTAGTCTAGTAGGTAGTGTGTTGGCTAATTAGAAATAAGGCTACGGTTCAAGCCCCAGGCCCGACATCTCCAACAAATCGAAATTTTAATATTTATTCGGCGACTTCCTCTTAGCAGATTTCTGGCAAGAAATCTGAGAGTAAATAAAATTGCCATGAAAAGTTTCTTGAAAAATCTGTTATTCGGAATCGACTTTAAACTGTAGGTTTCGCCATTCATGTATACGATTAACACACACAATATAAAGTGGTATAAGAAATTAGGTCTTAATCCTGACTAAAACTTTGTAATGACCAATTATGTATGTACATATATATGTCTAAGAAGATATCCATTAGAAGCTGTCGTGACCTGGCTGGTCGATTTACTGGTCCTGCCTTAACTTTCTTCTGAAAAGAATCAGCAAATTCTGGAATCTATTATAAAAGACTACCGCTTTTTATGAAAAAATGCATTTTCGCTGAAGATTGATCTTGAAACTCGAAAACGAAAAGTATAGACTGTGATAGGGTATCAGTGGATATTCATTGTATTTATATTATGTTTAGTCATTGGGTCCTTTCTTTCTCATGAGCTAACGCTGCCCATGATGTCCGTTGTTGATTTTATCCTCTCTGGATCAGGCAGCTTCCTAAATAGATTATATGCGAGGACTGTGAAATTCCTTAATTTTTAAAATTAGAAAATCATAATGAAACCTTTGTTTGTTCGTATTTTCTCGTCTCCAAACCTGAAAATTATATTTTAGGAAGAGTGGTTTAATATTTTATTAACAGCACTTTTGTACCCCGAATTTATTTTAACTTAAAACTGCAGGAGATTTCTACATATGTAAAGAAGTCGAAGATCGAGAACATCGTTCAAAAGTATGATACGCTAGGCTCATTAGGATAACCATAATTGCAAGTGCTCTATGAACTTCGCGAACAGAATAATTTTTTCCAGAGAAATTTCCACAAATTTAAAGTGTTGTTCTGGCGTTAAACAAATCATGATGATTTGCCAAAACTTACTGAAGAGAACTATCCACTGTCTTAGTCGTCAAACCATAGTTATTAATATCGATAGTTCTCATATAGCAAAAAAAAAAACACCCAACGTACTTAATAGGTCCCGGAAAAATTAGATGTCGATTTTAAATGTTTTACAGTACCATTGTTGTCATTTCCCGCTGCTTACTTCGATTAATTTTATCCCGATATTAGAGATCTTTTACAACAATTTGCCTGTAAGGTACGCATCAACGACTTAGGACTCCTATTGGAATTCGTGACTATCAATGACTTGAAGGTATCATAACAGGACAAAAAACATTGACAGGACGTCTCCATATATAACACTTCCAATTGAAAACGTCAAAGAATTTGTTACGGAATCTGTAAATTAATCGCTAATCTGATATGAAGAAGAATAGAAGTATAAGCTGTGGTAATTCAATTGCAATTATTCTTCAAGTTAGGTTTTATAAAAAGTGGTACTCCATTCAATATGAAAATACTACTTCAATCGAAAGATATACATCCGCCATCCACATTAGTGTAGGGTATGAAACTAGCGCCCAATATGAAAACAAAATTTTCCACATGAAATCTAATGTATAAGTTTTTTCCCCCCACCTTTAAAGCTCAACTATACATAAATGTTGTATGTTGCAAATTGTTTACTGATTATTTCAGTTTGATAGTTGTTGTAATGCTTTTAACGCCTAATAAAAAAAATTTGTATCAAGCCAATCCAAAACGGCAACAAATAAAAAAGAAACGTTCGCAATGAAAAATAAGTTTAATTTCTTCTATCAAAACATTGTAACATTCCGGGACTACAACTCTATGGTTTGGAAATGAAAAAATAAAATTGCTTTCGAGCTATAAAAACGAAAATAAAAACAAGAAAAAAAGACAAAAAGTGGGAAAAACATGTTGCTATTTTATCTTGTTCAAACACCATTTGGTATGTGAGAAAATAAGTGCAACTGTCTGGTATACTTTCATTCGGTTAAATGATGATGGCCAAACAGTTGAATACGTTTACAAAAGTATGAACATAGTTTGGCAAAAAAGAAATGGCTATATACAGAGTATTGCATTAGGAGATATTTGCTTAAAAACTGGATGAATAAGTTTTTAAATTTGATATTTATGGAAAGCAAATGGTCCTTTAAAACATATTTATACGTTTAATATTTATAAGTAGATCTTCAGATGCAAAAGTGTGGATAAATTACTTACTCTTTAAAATTGTAATAATATTTCAGATATTTTTAAATTAACAAAAGCAAATACAACTTAAAGGCCAACATTTTTTTGAACATTGTGATGTTTGGAAAATAAGACAACACGTAATAGCTTCAGAGCGAGCTGAGTATTCAACAAACCAAAATAAAACATGGAAATTATTTCCATGAAGAAAATAAAATTATGTTGGAACAGAAACTTCCGAACCTTGACATTTGATAACCGCCATTTTGATGCAGCTACTCGTGTCATTAGTTGTTATTTAATCAGTTTGTTTTGTCAAATCATCATGGACGTATATAGTATTAAACAACATATGCAAATAATGAAATTCTTTCCTCAAAGGGAAATACTATTCGGGCAACATATTGCCCATTTCGTCCATTTTAAGGTTGCCACAATCGTCGTACTGGGATAACTATTCGTAATGTGTCAGATATATTCAAGTCCACTTGTTCAGTAAACAATCGACCAACACGTCGACGAAATATGCGATCTACCGAAAACATCGTCAACAGCCATACGCAAAAAAGCATTGCTGTTGGCAAAGAGAGCGTGCAGAAGAATTCGATACAGTCGCTTTCCCATCGCTCACAAAATTTTGCGTTTTGCAGACCACAACTTCGGGACTTGGCCCAGTACCATTACAAAATTCAAGTTACCCAGCACCTGAATTTAACCCATTTAAGACGACAACGCGTATTCCTTGAATGGGCTCTGTAGCAGTTGGCAACTGACCTTCATTTTGATCGGAAATTCATCTTTAGCGATGAGGACCATTTCTAGATGGATGGGTACGTGAACAACTAAAATAGTCGAAATCGGAACGATATCAATCCATGAGTGTCCAATACTTCCCAAAAAAGTCACTGTTTGCTGTGGATTTTGTGCTTGAAGCGTCATCGGTCCACATTTCTTTGAGAATGACTTTGGCCCGGTCATCACAGACAACGGCGAGCACAACAGGTCGATGATTTTGGCCTCAATTGAATGATTTGGACACCAACGGCAAGTGGTTTCATCAGCACGGTACTACGTGCCAAATGAGCGATATGAGTGAGATTATGTAAACTGGCCACCGAACTCATGCGGGGGTTTCTTATGTCGCAGGTATATGCGAATAAGCCACATACCATTGCTGTACTCAAGACCAACATAACCCATGCCTAAATTATGGTCCGAAGTCATGGAAAGTTTGATATTCCGGTTACACACATACATACATACATAATTGGTCATTACAATCCTTCAGTCAGGAAGCCGCCGAAGAAATATTTGTTTATATTTCGTTTTGGTGTCAGACCTGGGGTCTCAATCGTGGCTTTGTGCCTAATAAGCCAACACACTACCTACTAGACTAAGGCGACTTCAATAAGTATACATACCTTTGCCAACATAGGGGCTCCTTGGAAACTTTTATGAGAACTACGATTATGGCAATTACTTTTTTTAAGCTTCTGAGTCAAGGAACGATGTTTTCCTTTTCCAGTTTCAATTTCAAAATTTTTCTTTTCGGAATGTATATGAAATTAAGTATAAGTATTGTGGTATGCAGATTAGACTTCAACCTTTTGAAAGTGAGGGCATGTTTTTTACTGATTCCGTAACTAACAAATCTTTTTGAGGCACGATTTCGAGCAACGATTAAATTAAAAGTCTGATATTTTCCTTTCCTTATTTCCATTGCAATCATTCTTTTCTATTCCATAGATTTACGTTTTCTTTAACTTAGTGTGGGAAACTATTGAACTGAGAAACGTTCACGATGATAATTGAAATATTAACAGCAGATAATAGAAAGTGATTATCAAGCAAATGAATACTTTTTCTTCCTACTTAGTGGTATAGCCAGAGGTTAATTTTTCTTTGATATTGGAAATACATAGTAAAAGTGTTTTTTTTTTTTCACTATAAGCCATTTGAATACCATACAAACCACTTAATGGGGTTTAAATCAACAATTTTCAAATAAAATTTGTTCCAATTTTTTGTTTTACTTTCAAATAAAACCCAAACAAGATTCGAAGGTTATTATTGAAGTCTTTGGAGCACGAGAATCTATAAATTTAATGAAATGTTAACATTTCAAAAAAAAAAGACGTCTTCCTTGGTAATAAAATTAATAGCAGAACCAAAAAAAAAATTATTTTTTCCTAATGAAAACAAATTAAAGGAGTGCTGTTGCTACCATTTAAGTTAACAATGTTAAACAAGTCAACAATATAGACTACAATAAACACAAAACAAAAGACTTAAGTAGCCAACATGCGTTGATAGCTCATTTATTACAATTAAGTAACCAAAATGGCTTTAAAATTAAGTGGTGTACTAATAAATCTTAATTATTAATTACGCCTTCAAAATAATCATATTGTATTTGTGTTTATATGCCTTATTTAGCTTGTACTCGTATGCTATTTTGTTTTAACGATAAAAAAACTTAGAAAAAATCTATAAAAATCTTTGGCCACAGTTTAAACTATTAAAGACCAGTATTAGTATTAGCAATAATGCTAATGACATGTTAATAGTATGTCAGGAAACAATATTAATAATTTCATATTTTTCTTCTATGCAAGAAATCAATTCAATCGTAAATACATAGTTTAACAAATTATTTGGTTTAGTTTAACATCTTTTACCATTTAAGGCAACATGCCTTAGTTTTTTTGTATTTCAAATAAAAATATTTGTATTTTATTTGTTAAAATAAAAATTAATTGTCTTTTACAACCAATGCTAGAAACTGAAAACGACAGTAGGAATGAAACAAAAAGACACTGAAAAGTCAAACATGAGTCCTGTAATAATAATTAAATATTACCCTGTTGTAGGCTAAAAATTATATTAAATTTATTCAGTAGTTTCCTTTCAGCATTTTAGTCCTGGTCTTTACTACACTTGTAACTAAGAATTTGTACGAATCACAATTTAAACTTCAAAACTCATTTCTTAATGTTGAGGTTAAATATCATGTATCTCCTCATAGATAACAAATGTTATTGTCTCATAGCCACCTTTCTATGGACCGCCATTCAAAATCATATTGCTATTGGCATCTGTCCTATAGAGTATTTGTTTATCTTTAAATTTAAGCAAAGTAAGGCGTGTTTGAGAGATCATCGAAATTTTTTATAATAAACATATACACATATATACATAATACATACATAATTGGTCACAACAGCCCTTCAGTCAGGATTATGACCTAGCTTCTCACTTCACTTTTGTTGTGTGTGTTATTTTTATACATGAATGGCGGAACCTACAATTTAAAGTCAACTCTGAACGACAGATTTTTTGAGAAACTTTTCTTAGCAATTTTATTTACCCTCACATTTTCGTTTTGATGTCTGACCTGGGGTTGGAACCGTGGCCCTACGTACTAGACTACGGCGAATTCATGTGTGCAATATAACATCGTCCAAGTGTCCGCAACGGCTGAAGCGCATCAGATATGTAGAATTTTTAATGACTCTAGTGTATAAAACCGACTGAATTTAACAGATAGCGTGGGTTATATTGGCTTCGAAGACCGCTGCGGGTCGTATTCACCTGGGACTTTAGAAAATCAGACAAAAAAGTGTAACAGGAATGGCGGATGTACGATCTTAATGGCCACTTCACGTCATCTCCCCGTGAAATTACCATGTCCTTAAATAGTTCTTGCAAAATATCCAATGTGACATGAGAAGTTTGGAAGTTAGTGCCTTCCCATTTAAACCACATGTCATTGGTGTCCAGGGCATTCAAATTAAGCAAAATGAAGTTGGTGATCGTCCACCTTTAGTGCTTGCCATTTACAGAGATATATGGGAAATATGGGTCGATAATGCCGCCATCTCAAACTCCCCACCAAACAGTGACAGTTTCGACGTACATTGGAATCCAGAAATAGGACTCTTAGCTAAAGATGATTTTTCAATGAAAATAAGGGCCAATAGCTCCAGCAAACACACGTCATGTTCTATTGCCATTTTCCTTCTGTTTCTGGGGTACAATAATCTTGTAAGGCCTAAGTCACTGCACAAGATATCTTTGAGTTGTCGTCTGTGAAAGTCCTACTTCTTGTGAGCGATGCGGTATCGTCTGCCGTAGATTCTCCTGCACTCTCTCACGGACAATAGAGATGTTTTTGGAAGACCTTACGTTTCGTCGATCGTTTACTAGACCAGTCGACTCGAATTTATCTACTACATTGTAAATAGTCCTCTTGGTAGAGCGATTATGACGGTCGTAAAATGGACGAATCGCGAGGTAAGTTGCCCGAACGTAATACGTCCTTTTTGATAAAATAATTTTATTGTTTGCACGTTTTATCGAATGCTATATGCCTCTATGGATATGCCACAGTGGCGGACATTTGGACAATGTTATATTCCTCACGTAATGGTATAAAGAAGTCTTTAAAATTTCGATCATATCTCACACAATCTTTGTTATATTTAAATTTTATGATATGAACTGATGAAGTCGCCGCTGTCTTGTAGATAGTGTGTTGATATATTTGACGTGAGGCCACGGTTCAAACCCCAAGTCAGACATCTCCAATAAAACGAAATTTGAATTATTTCTACGGCAATTTCTTATCAACAGATTTCTGACACAAAATCTGAGAGTAAATAAATTTGCCATGAAAAGTTTCTCAAAAATCTGTCCTTCGAAGTCGACTTCATACTATATGTACCGCCAATCATGTATAAAATTAACACAAACAACATAAGTGGCGTGAGGAGCTATGTCTTAATACAAACTGAAGGATTGTGTGACTAAGTATGAAGCTTTGGCGAACATTTTCACACATAATGGTATCAAGAGATCTTTCAAATAAATATAAAATTTCGATTATATCTCACACACTCTCTGTTTTATTTAAATTAAAAGATAGGAAGCGATTAATGAAAGACTTTAAAAAAAAAATTTTTCAAAAAAACGATAATCCTAAGAGCCAAACCTGATCTAGATATATTTATTATATTCCTTAAAAAATTAAAACAGGAAAGACTTAAGAACCGAACTTTATTTAGATTAATGCCATATCATTTCATTATATTTCTTCGGCAAGCAAAACTGCTAAAAAAAACCTGAAAGTAAATAAAAACAATTTAAAAATTAAATTTTCTTAATTCGATACCACTGTACCACTCTGCTTTTTAACAGAGATAAAACAGAGACCACCACTTGTATAATATATTTTTTATGTTGACGTTCGTTCTACTCGTAGCCACTCCATTATGTACACCGTATGACACTTGTATACAACCTACGCATCTTAATTAACTACGATACTATTTTTTTTCTGTCACATTTTTTTTGTGTTGTTGCTATTGGTGTTGCTGTTGTATATCGTGTTAAGTTGTTTATTGTGGTGCCTATTTTTCCAAACTCTATGTAAGTAAGATACATAAACAATTTTGCATAAGTGTTTATGGCAATGTAACAGCACATGTGTTGTATATCTGGGATTTAAACAAAACCAACTTTAAGCCCATTTGTCATAATAAAAATTAATCAATTTTGTTTTTCATAGATAGTCTAAGGTTTTGACTTGTGTGAAAAGTTATTAAAACAAATAATAATTTGGCTTCGAGTCAAAGTTAATGGCAAGAAGTGTAACAGATAAAATTTGCAACAAAAAAATGTGAATTGTCGCCAAATTTATAGAAATAATTTGTATGATTTATAATTTATTTTCATATTTTTTATGGAAAGGAGGTTAACACCTTGCAATTAAAGACCTTTAAAAACTCATTGAGTTGTTAATGAGACTGCTAGTGATTTATTAAAACTAGGTGTAAGCGCTACAACAGGCCTTTGCAATGACTTTGTTTATAGAATTTATGTTTTCTAATGAATGTCAAAGCGAGTTAATAAGCTAATGAGATACTATTTATAATTTATAGGAATTTTTCCTTAAAAAAAAGACATGAACTGGTAGACCATATTTTCCTTCTATTTCGAAAATAAATTTCTGATGTCGCACGTGCAGTTTCCTTGTCTGTATTTTTTCTCCACCTTAACAGTCTTGTTAAACAGTCATAAAGCACGCTTTCAACTCTTTGTTATATTGCAGAAAAATAACAAAAACCAAACTCTGTTTGTTGTTATTTGTCGTTTAGTTTCTGGCTTAAGACTGTCTATTCTGCCAGCCAAGTCATGCCGTGGCAACCAGCATAACCCTTAACAACAAATGCTTATTTACGTGTGCCTGACTAATTGTTAAATATGGCTTCTCTTTTTCATTTCATCTGGCCGTAACAAATACAAGAAATACGAAATAAAAAGCCAAACTTTTTATTTTTCTGAAATGGCTTAAAAACATTGTTGACACTTCCGGTGCCATGAACATAAAAAAATAACAGAAAAAATTGTATTTACCATAGACATGTCTGCAAAATGTAAATTATTGTAGACGTTATAAAAGTTATTTCATATAAACCGACAATTTGCATATTTATGTTGTAATGTTAGAAAGAAGGGTTTGTTTCGATTCTCATTTTTTTTATAATAAAGTTTGAGACAAATTTGGTGCTCATAAAAATTTTTACGAGCTTTTTATTGCCTGTCATATGATTTATATTTAAAAAAAAAAGCATTTTCGGATTGGCAGGTGTGCAGAAATTTATAGAAAAGCAGTGAATAATATATATGCAAACATAAAAGGAAAACAAAAGACTTAAGAAACGAAATTAACAAAAAAAAACTTTATTGGGGTTCATTCAATTAAAGAAAAAGCTTTTAAAATCAAAAATATACGGAACACTTTAATATACTTAAATTTAAAAAGTAAATAATTTCAATGTTTAATACTCTCATAAAATAGTTAAGTTTGTAAAGGGTCTTTGCTTAAGCGTTTCTTATCAAACAAAGTGAGTATGAGATATCATGAATATTTTTAATTCCTTGCCATTACACATAATTGGTCATTACAACCCTGTAGTCAGGATTACGACCTAGTTTCTAACACCACTTATGTTGTGTGTGTTAATTTTATTCATGAGTGGCAGGACTTACAGTTTAAAGTCAACTCCGAACGACAAATTTTTGAGAAACTTTTTATGGCAATTTTATTTACTCTCAGAGTTTTTGCCAGAAATCTATGGCAGCCTTGCTATTATGTGTGGAATATAACATCGTCCAAATGTCTGCCACAACTTTTCAGAGTAAAGCAGTTATGTGTAAAATATAACATATTTTAACTGCTCACTGTGTACAGCCTATTATGTTGACTTTGGCTGTGGTTTATGAGGCTTAAGAAAACTTTAAAAGAAAAAGTGGCATATCGTTCGACTCATCTCGAACAATATTCGACAACATGTGCAAACAATAAAATTATTTTATTAAAAAGGGGTGTTGCTTTCGAGCAATATACTCGCGCGATTCGTTCATTTTACGACAGATATACTTTGAAGGCTTTTCCGGGTTAAGCGCATCAGAAATGTCCACATAAACAAGCTGAATTGAACAATGTCCGAATTCTGCTAGCCTTGAGGATTGCTGCGATTAGTGCAACATAAGAAGATTCCACAAGAAGAAATCCAACGCGGTAAATTCACACTATCTCGGTGGTCAGTTTACATTACCTCCACATGATATGGCCATGCCCCCATACGAAGGTGTAGAATATACAATTTGTCATAAGCTGTGTGGCATGTATTGCCGTTCTGTTAAAAACGCATGTCTGGACATCAAGATCAAACAAATCAGACCAAAAGAAATTGGTTATCATCAGCTTATAGTCCTCGACATTGACACTGATGGCCTGGCCAATGTCGTTCTCAAAGAAATATGAATCGATAACGATAACAGGCTAAAATCAACACTGAACAGTGATTGGTATGTCCCAAATTCGATCATTTTGTTCACCTAATCATTAAAAATGATTTTGCATTGGTAGTTTTCCCAACCAGAACATACATTTTGATAAAACAATTTGAATCAATTTCTCCATACTAGCTTCTTGAGCTTTGTAGAAGTTCCCCTTGCCACAAACTCTGGACCTATTTTTGGTGTGGAAAGAGAAGTTTTATATTTATAAAGTATACTTAGTGCAAGGGGAATTGAGAGTAGAACAGATTCTGCTCAAACCAAATGTATTTGAGACAATTTAAACTTTTGTTGGCCAATTACAATAGAAGTTGACTTTACCCATGCATCAGACTATCCAAGAATAATCTGAAGTTATTAAGCGACTTTTTGGCAAGGCATACCAATACTTAAATAACAAAGAGCTGCACGTTTTGAACCGAATATGAATTTACTGTGATAATTAAAATGAATTATCACAAACATAAAACATAATACATTTAAAAATCTTCATTTTAAGCACTCCTTTTTTAAACAAACCATAAATTTAAAAATGAATTAAAATTTTTTTTAATTATATTCTCAACTGCTTCCCAAGCGTAATAAAATATTTTTTCACCAAGACAGCGTAAATGTTCAAAAAATTCAAACTTAGAGCCTGTTTCTATAAGAAGAATGGTTTCATATAGAAAACACAAACAAAATTGAGTGTTAAGAATCATTCGTCTTTCAGAAACAGGGCACTCAGAGATATTCACCAATAAAGTCCCGCTGTTGGCTAACATCCGTAGTCTAGTATTTAGTATGTTGGCTTGTTAGAGAGCCTCTGCTTTAAACCCCAGCTCATACATCTCGAACGGAAATGAACTCTTAACAATTTTCCGACATTAAATGAACTTGCCATGAAAAGTTTCTCAAATTTGTCATTTAGAGTCGACTTAGCTATTGGTTCCGCTGCTCTTGGATAAACTTAATGGTTTTTAACGGTAATTAAGTTTTTAAACCAATAAAGATCATAATTTTAGTATTGCCATAAGGTTTTTCAATATTTTAAGGAAAGAAAATTTTTGCCGTTGAGCATTTCTTGTGACGACAACAAATTTGCAAAGAAACATGAGCACAAATAATTGTCCCTAATTCATTCTTGCAAACCATTTCCTATGACTAATTCTAAATACCATGAATCACTAATACATTTAAAAATCTTCATTTTAAGCACTCCTTTTTTAAACAAACCATAAATTTAAAAATGAATTTAAATTTTAAATTTATATTCAACAATCCACTCACTTCTAGCCACTTTTAAAGGTTAACATTACTTATATATCACGATGATCATCTCCCAGATGTCGTTAGTAATTTATTTCGCCAGTATAACATTTTAATTAATTTAATCTAAACAAAATGACAATAAATTTTTATAGAAAATAAAAATTTTTACTTTTTATTTAAAGTAAATGTATTTTTGTTATACATTTCGCTTAACTCGTATTTATTTTATATTCTTAAGCATACATTCATTTTGCTACCGTTAGAATATTTTATTTAAAAATTTTAATTTCAATACCATAAATCATGAGTTTATCTTAAAAACCAGCCACTACAAGACGTGAATACAAACATTATTTGAAAGAAACTGAAACTTAAAGTCAAACAGGTTGAACTTTTTTCCTTAGAAAAAATATACTTTTTTAAATAAATCTTTTAAAGATTGTAGAAAAAACTAAACAAAGTAATTGACACAGTTAGTAAAAAACAAATAAAAATATCGATAATCTGTACGGCTGGGTTTCCCAACATTTTTTTTCTTGCAATGGAGACTCAAAAGTAAAAGAAAATACTTTCAAATTTAAAGGCAGTTATAGAACAACTCAAATTTTCAATAAGAAAATGTTTGTTTCTTAAGTCTTTCGATAAACTTTATCTAAAAAATAAACAAAAATAATGTATAAAATAGTTTAAATCAAATTCTTTACTCTTATGCTACCGTTGTATTGCAACCAATTGATTTATTGTACTGCCCTCTATCTATATAGAGTTTTTGTAATGATATTTCCTCAATTCTGTTGCCCTGATGAACTTCACAACGTAATTTGGTGCCAGTATATACTTCATAAGCACTCTGATGTTTTCTTCTGAAATACCATAACGCCCCAAAGATTCCATTCAAATATTCTGGTTAACGATTTTTCATGACATAAAATACATACAGGGCAATATATTCAGCTTGTATCGATTCTTATTCCTAGCAAATATTCTTTTCTCTATTCAGAAAGCCGTTTACAATCCTTAGTCTACTCCTGGATAGTCTGATGCAAGACTCAAACCTCTTTTTACCACAATCGTTTAGAAAACGTTAATTTGTCGTAAACCAGTTTAGCTTGAAAAGAGTCTCTGCCTCTCCTATCTTCCTTTTCGAAACCTCTTTTCACAGAAAAGATCAAAAGTGGTGTGAAAGATTCCTTCATCACAAGCTCATCTGTTTATTAATTCCCTTCAATTCCCACATAACCTAAGATATAGCAAACGATGACACTACTAATTTTAAGTGAAACTCATAGTGTCTTATTAACTTATTATTTACAGATAGTGTATCCTGTAGCCGCCGTAGTCTACTAGGTAGTGTGTTGACTGTTCTGGCAAGAACTCTGAGAGTAAATAAAATTGCCATGAAAAGTTTCTCAGAAAATCTATCGTTCGGAGTCGATTTTAAACTATAGGTTTCACCACTCATAGATAAAATTAACACACACACAACACGGGTGGAGTGAGAAGCAAGATCGTAATCCTGACTATTGTGATGACCAATTATCTACATATGTATTGCTATGTCCTGCCAGTGTATTTCCTGATTGCGTAAACATCTGTTTGTGAGATAGCTGCAAGTTTCCTCATGTATTTCAAATATGCCACTCTGGGTCAGAATAGATTCGCTGTCATACTAGCTCCCTTTAACACATACGAATACAATCGAAGGATTTGTTAGATCTAACGGAGGGACATTTAAGGAGGGAGCTCTCAGCTTCTTGATTTGTCAATAAAACTAATGAATGAACCTAATGAATCTGATGTTAGACTCGTCTTCTTTTGTCCTAAACATAATCCCCATGACTCTAGTCTATGCAACGGTGTACGGCATTATATCAATGCGTGTCAGTGTTTAATACTAATCGAAGTGTACCTAAGCAATTTTTAAAGTCATTCTGACTTCTTATATATTGGCATGGTCATCTTTGTATACACTTAATGGATTCTAGGTTGTTAAGGCAAGTCTATAAGATATCATAATTACATGCTTGGTAGTCCCAGAAGAAGAAGTCTAAAGGCCCTCAAATCGTTCGTGCAGAATATCTAATGCGGCATAAGATGTGAGGCACTTTGTGCCGTCCAGTTGAAACCAAGTTTCTTTGGTGTTCAGGTCATTCAATTCAGGCCAAAAGAAGTCAATAATCATCGACCTATAGTGCTCGCCGTTGACAGTGATGGCCTAGCAAACGTTGTACTGAAAGAAATATGGACCGAAGTAACAAAATTTGCTTATACTTCTTATGTGACCAATACAAAGATTACATGGCTCTTACATATTTTGAGAAACTCTGCTTTATATAACATTAATGGCTAAACAATGTATTTAATAACAATAGCAACAACAATGACTGCCGATGTGGTCGTTAAAACAAAGAGTCACCAAATGGCAAAGACTATAAAAGTAAATTAGAATTGTAAAACATTTTTACAAGCAGAGTCGAGACACACGTGAGTTGATCGTTAATAAAACGACAAAATAAAATAAAATAACAACCTATAAAATTTATATACAATATCGGTCACTTGGCACACGTTAAATCTAAAAAAAAAAAAATTTCCTGGTGACTAAACTGTGATTTTATGGTTGAAGTTGTTTTGATAAACCGCCAAAAACCAAATTTAAAAAAAGCAACAATAGATTCATATCTGGATTATTTTTTGTATTTAAAATAAATGAAATGAAATGAAATAATTGCATATGAATACGTTGAAATATGAAGCAATCGTGTACATACGATATGATCCATATAAAATAATTATTGATAAATTTTGTAATAGAAACTAAAATGAATATTTAATTAATAATTCAATTTCAGTACGGACCACACACACAGCGCGAATGGAAATTAAAATGGTTTTATTTTCATTTTTATTTTTATTTTTATTGTTTTTTTTTTTTTTTTCAAATAAAATTTTGATTCAATTTCTATGATTATGCGGCTACATTTGTTTTTTTTTTTTTTTTGCCATAATTTGCAATTACTTTTCAATAAAAATTTTTTCAATTTAAATTGTTTTGTTTTTTTTCTTCGTTTTGAGCTTAAGCACGTACCATAAAACCAATTATAGTGGTGATATTAAAATATTATACATCAAACCATAATAAAAACTTGTCTAAAACATGTTATTATGGTAACAAAAAAAAATAAAAATGAAAAATAAATCCATATCAATGCATTGAAAATAATAGTAAATAATAAACAATAATAATAAATAAATTAATTTGTAAATTACGCACTTTATGGACTACTGGTCTTGACCTTTATTTTCTTTTTTCAAAACACACACAATATTGGCAAGCCAACAACTTTTATAAAATAATATTGGAATAATTTACAATATTTTTCTTTTTTTTACCAAATTATACATTGTTAAAGTCCGCTTTTCGTGCATTCATTTTGGGCGTATACTGTAATTTATGTATTGATTAGTTTTTGCACGCACTTAAAATTTTTGTTAAAAAAATTTTTTGAAAAAACTGCACGAAATTGTTAATATTCTATAGAATATTTATTAAAAAATTTTTTATTTTCAAATGATTTTAAAAATTCAAGTTCATTGCTGGCTAAAATTTAATTAAGGAAATATTTAAGTTATTAACCAGTGCTGGTGGGCATTAAAGCATGTTGATTTCTTTTTAAATATTTACACGCCAGAAGACTTCCTTAAGCAAACATAATAATAAACATTTAATTTGTAAATTCCAAAACTTATTTATTAGACAATACACAATAATTGACCTATAGCCGTTAGATAGGACAAACATTAATTAACTCATATTAATTTTTATAGAATTATTATTTGATAGATAAAATTCTTAAAAGGAAATTACTTACTCAGCTCTTTTTTAAAATTGTTTTCCACAAGATAAACTTACATGCACACATACATAAATGGTCATTACAACCCTTTAGTCAAGATTACGGCCTAGCTTCTCACATCATTTATGTTGTGTATGTCAATTTTACAAGATAAATTTAGTTAAGCAAAATAACATTCACTTTCCTTAGACCATAGGCTGAATACTTTAGAGATTCAGCCCAATAGGTTTCATTAAATTACTCTCTCACTTCTGAATATTCAAATAAGTTGGAGTGAACTTAAAAACAGTCATTAAAAAATACTTCTAAAAACAAGTTTCGTGCTTAAGTCTTTTGTATTACTTATTTGTTTTAAGTAATGCAGCCCTTTAGACTGCACATCTAAACGTTTGTGTATTGAAATGTAAAAAATATACAAAGAAATGTAAAAAATGAAAAAGTTTCTCATAATGTATATATGTATGATTGGGAGTTTCATACTGGCCCTAGACAGTCCCTATGTCCGGAAACCCATATAAGGTTTACCTTGAAATAAACCAAAATTTGTCTGCAAAATTCTTAGCATTCATAGAAAAAGACTGACGTTGAAACTACGTCCTGGCTGTCCGAATAAATCAGCCCATGGGGAAACTCTTGGGTTTTTGCGAAACGAAAAGTCTTGGCTATCGAGTGATTACCTCAATTCAACCTAGACAGAAAGTGTAAAGGATTGGACACAGCAATACCATGATAGCAGGCTGCTATCTGAGTATTCGCCTCATATGAAAATAGTATGAGGCTGCCTAGAGAAACTGAATATACTAGATAGGAGTAATAGAGAACAGAGTTCAAATTGTGGTAATTTATGACACAATAAAGGAATACAGGGAATTGTAAAAAAATAGAAGGGCCTGATGAAAGCTCAATATATTTTTGCATTGTAAAGATTGAACAAACTTAGTTTAGTTTTTATAAAGTTGAATGTATGACCAAATTCTTTAGTATGCACGTCTAAAAAAGTTCTTAATTGGCATACCCAATACAAACTGTTTTTCAGACATACTTTTTATTGATATCGCTTTGAACTTTTATAACAAATAAATTCATGGTTCATTACTTAATTCAAATCAATTTAAACTATATAATGTCGTATGTAACTTATTCGATTTATATGCTTATGAGCATTGATTTTTATCTCTAATGACTGCCATTCAATATGTAACTCAAATTGCTCTTATTTTAGGTGCCCTAACCTTGTTTAAACACATTCATAATGGGTTGATAAATTTTATTTTTAATATTACAAAACATTTAAAATAAAATGTATATGAATCGTAAATTTTTTTATTATTACGCCATCTACTGTAATAAACCACAAACTTAATGAGCGCCCTTTAACACCATTAGTTTGTCATTTACATGGAAAATGTGTGTGAATATGAATGAATAAAAACAAGTTTAAAATTTAAAAAACTGACCAAATAACTGTAACATACAATTGGTTAAAGTCACCACAAACCTAAATTTATTGTAATTGTTGTTTTTTAATTTTATTTTACAAGACAATAAAAATTTGTATAAACTAGACTACACAGTCAAGGTAATACATTAAAAAACTTAAAAACAATTACCGAAAAACCTCTTAAAACAATAATAAGAATTTAACAAATGCTTAACGTAAGCACTCTTAACTGAAAACATAAATTATTTAAACTGCAACAAAATAAAGACAATTAATGGCCAAAAAAATACAACTCAACAGTTTTCAACATAAAAAAAATTGTAAAGTAATGGTTTACTATGCCCTATGCTAGCATAGGTCTCATGAGAAGGCAAAAAGTTTGTATTTAAATGATTTTTTTTTTCTATTGGAAATTGAAATAAATCGATGCATTTACTCTCCATAACAATGCTTACTTAAAAGCTATTAAATTCATTTAATGTTTAAGTATTTAGCCGGTATAAACCAAATACAACTATACTGACTGTATTTTCTCTCAGAGTTTTTGCCAGAAATCTGTTGAGAGCAAGTTGCCGAAAAAATATTTGTTCATGTTTCATTTTTTTTCATGGCCTCACGTCTAATAAGCCAACACATTACCTACCATTCGACAACGACTTCAGTCACCTAAATATTATAAGACAAGGGCATTCGGATTGCTTAAGATAATTTGAAGTTAAATCGGGTGGTACGTGCAATATTACTATAGTCTGCTGGAAACGTAGGAAGAGGATCGACTCTCTTCTCTCCCTCAATCGCATAGCCCTCGCACAATAGCAATTCTTACAGGCCAGTGTCCTTTTTGCATGAGCTGTAAGTCTGAAGAGAAAGAAGTGCTTATCTTTTACTTCACGTGTCAGTGACTTAATCTTATCGTAAAGAGACGAATGTTTATAATATTTAACTTTCTGGCATCCCTAACATAAGTAATGCTGCGATAGTAAGATTTATTTTGAACATGGTTTCCTCTAGCGAATGCTTGAGCACAGGGTAGAACTAATTGTGATATCACCGTTGGTTTAAATGGGACCTCTTCCTTTAAGGGTGGTGCACGACCTTACCTAAACTATTCTAATCTTCCTCAAGGGCTAGGAAAATTTCACTTTGAAACCAAAAACTCCTGATCCTGTCACAATATGAATTCTTGGCTCATCTGTATACCACAGAATAGTTGCAATTTTACTTGTTTCTAAGCACGAAATACGTCCTAAGATCATCGTGCTTACTAGTTCTGTCAAGAGGATAATTAAGGGCAACACTGTACATTAGTCGATTTATTAGGTCTCGAAATCCTTTGATAAATCTCTTATTAGATTTTTCTCCCACTTCCTTAATTTAGTCTCCTAAAACTGGTTTTCACTACCATGTGCAATAGATTTAAATATAACCAAGCTTCCAACGCGGTTATGGGAGAGATTTTGTTTGCCCCGATTACCAACACATGCTAGGCTTTGTGTCTTGTCCAAATGCATATGAGCTGTTTACATACATATGTATGTATCCTGTCTACCTAAACAATGGCCCTGTGGTCTCCTACTAATTTGCCCATCATGGTATAGCTTAAGTAAAGAATCCTTCTGTATACTATTTGGCATGTCTGACTACTCTTGAAATTCTGAATTTAAGAGAACATCCCTTAGTAAATAGGCCTCTAACAAAAAGCAGATTTAGTTTATGATAAAACTTTACAACACAATAAATAGTCCTCCACCCAAACACTCTGAATTTATGAACAAAATAGTGGCTTAATTAACATACTAATCTTAAATCACAAATTTTACTTCAGACTAAAAACTTATTTTTATTTTTGTATCTCCGCTTCTTTAGTTTATGAGGCTCCACTACGTCTATTTATTCGTTTTTTAAGACTCATGTGTGTGTGTGTGTATGTGTGCGTGTATTTTAAAATGATGTCATAAGTAAATCATCATCATCTTCTGCACCTTTTTTCTTCTCTCTCTCGCCGTTTAAATGTTTAACACATTTGGTAAGTTTTTTATGTTCTTTTTCCTGATTCAAAACTTTTTGAAGCTTTGTTGCACATCATTTAATAGACATTAATCAACGCCCAAATAGGCTTTAATTATGGGTGCTTTAAGACTTTTTTTCAATTTATACTCGCACTGACATACAATTTTGACACATTTTATTGTTGCTGACTGTATCTTCCTATTTAATTTGTTTTAATGCCATAACGTTGGCTAAAGTATTACATTATAAATCGTTGGTAATTTTTCTTCTTTCAACTCTTCGAAGACAAAACAAATAGTGTCTAGACTTCAATTTATTTTCTATGTTTTATGGTGTGAATAGAGATATTTTATTTAAACAAAACGCGTGTGGTACCCACGCATTTAATTATTTTGTTTTTTTTTGTATTGTTTTTGATATGATACGAGTTACTCGTAACGAGTATAATTGAATTTTTTTCGAAATGATTTTAAATCAATCGATAAAAATAGAAAATTTTAATTTGAAAACATTTCAAATTGGGTGGCCGCTTTTCAAAAGTTTTGGTAAGGTTTTAATGATGGTAAACTGTAATAGGAGTTAATCTTAAATTTCATTAGAGTAGTGGGTGTTACAAAATTAATACGAAAAAGTATTTTTATGTGAAAGTTTGATAAAAATTTCATCTCAATTAAAGTTTGGGAAAAAATCACTAAAAATGTTAGACAGTAGAACTGTGTCGTATATTTTCAATCATATTGTAGTCTAGTAGGTAGCGTGAGACCCCGGTTCAAACCCGACAGCACCAACAAAACCAATTATATATGGTGGGCCATTTTATAGTTTGAATCTCAACAAAAACGATTTGAAATTTTGCCAAATTATTATTTTTTTGTTGTGAAGTACAATTGCTCCCGTTAGAAATGGAATATTATTTCATGCATATGGCTGCCGCTGCTGGCCTCACAGTACCTCATTCGATCGGACCGACTTTCGTGCATTTTTTCAAATGTATGGGGTCACATCTCAGTAATGGCATCCCAAATATTGGCCTTCAAATTCTCAATTGTCTCTGGTTTTTCGGCATAACACTTATCGTTAAGAAAAGGCTCTAACGGTCTCAAATTGCAGCTTTTTGGCGGCAAATTGACATCACCATTTCGGCTAATTAAATTGACATCAAACGTTTGAAGCAATAAATCGATTGTGGCATGAGATGTGTGGCAATTTGCACCATTCTGTTGAAACCAAGCATCGTTCATATCAAAACCGTGAAGAGTAGGCACCAAAAATCGGTTATTATGGTGCGAGGGGTTTCCCGATTGACCGTAATGGTTGTGCTATTCTCATTTTCTAAGAAATAGGGGCCAATGTTGCCTCCGCTTTACAAGCCGCACCAAACAGTCGCTCGTAATGGGTACATCGGCTTCTGTAAGAAAAAGTGTGCGTTTTCTGACCCCCAAATACGGCAATTTTGCTTACAAACATACCCATCAAGATGAAAATCAGCTTCATCCGAAAAGATGATTTTTTTGGCAAAAAAAATTTCCGATCAATTGTCTTTGTTTTGGAAATTGATTTCCAATAAATCCTAATTTTGCTCAAACGTTACTCGATTCATTACGTTCAGAATAGGCAGAATAGAATGATATAAGTATTGTCAGATTCGAAATATCCGATGGTACAAATTTAAACCGATAGATGGTCCACCCGATAAAAAATATTTCAACGGCGTTTTCTCTCAGCAGATTTCTGGCAAAAACTCTGAAATTAAATAGAAATTGCGATGAAAAGTTTCACAAAAATCTGTCGTCTATTTTAAAATGTAGGTCCCGCCATGCATCTATACAATTAGCACACACAACATAAGTGATATGAAAAGCTAGATTGTAATCCTGACTGAAGGGTTGTAATGACCTATTATGTTATTTATGTATGTGATATTTGTTTGTATTACTTACTTACTTATTTAATTCGTCATTATAAAACTTTAGTCAAGATTTCAACCTAGCTTCTCACACCACTCGCGTTGTGTGTGTTAATTTTTTTCATGAATGGCGGTAGCTACAGTATAATGTCGCGTCCGAACAAATGGTGTAAAGTATTTTTCAATATCACTGTCGCTTTTTACTACATTGAGCAAAATACAATAAATATTGTCTACTAAAAAAATTGTTTATTTTTTAACAAAATAATTAAAAACTTTTGTTTCCTCAAACGCCCACTATTTATAGAAATTTAAACACAAACTATTAATTTAATTTCGTAGTATTATTAAGTAATTATTAATCAAAATTAATAGAATCGGTTCAATAGACAAGCATTTTATAAAAATTCCAACTTTAAGGGCAATGTCGTAAATATTTTATCAAAAAAAAAGGCTAAAAAGTCAATTAAACTTATAATACAATAAATAATATGACATAATTCTGGTTTATAACAATAAACTTAAATTTGAACAAAAGAATTTTATGTTCAAGACAAATTACGCATGTATACGCATCATTTTAAAAAAAAATGTTTCTCTTTAAATAGAATTTCTTTGTTATAATTTTTTTTTTTGGTTTAAAAACATTTACAAGTTGTATGATATCGTCTACCTAATATGGCCAATAATAGATAGATAGAGTTCAGTTTCGGAGTTAAACTTACAAATTTTTTTAATTTTTTCAAACATAAAAGTAAAGATTATCATTAAGATTATGAAGAGATTTATAAGGAAATTAAAGACACAACGGGAGTTTAAAGTGTATTAACCCATGAAATTATTCATAATGCCAAACTTAAACTAAAGAAGCTCTTTATGACTTCAAATTTAATCAGAAACTAATTTGATTTTGCCTAATTAAATGATTTTAATGGTTAAATAAAACAGTTTCTGCTTAATGGATACAATTAATATGGTTGAAAATAGTCACTAAAGGCGTGCATTTAATAGCTTAAAATTAGTTCTCTTTAGGAAATATTAATTTTAAAGTCATAAAAGATTATTTTTTATTAATTTGATAACTATTAATACCGTTATATTAGGATAGAATCCCAAAATATGTAATTGGTTTAGATATTAATCTTCCAGCATTCTTCTTCTATCACCAGAAATTCAACACCTTTTTCTTATATTTCAAACAAAGTTTATCAATGTATGCCTCCCTTCGATCGCTAACTTTTAATCGAAGAAATCCTAGGTTTTCTAAGCGAAAATCTCATTCAATGTTATTAAAACGTACACTATTAATAGAGTTCTGCAGAGAAAGAAATAAATGACAATCTCAAGGTGCACGGCTTACGCCAGAAATCAGTTGAGAGGCAGTCACTGAAGAAATTTTCAAATTTCGTTTTGTTGGAAATATCTGGCCTGGCGTTGAACCGTGGCCATATGTCTAATAAGTCAACAAACTACTTTCTAGACTACGGCTTTACGACTTTAAATTTAGACTAACCAAGGAGAAAACCATACTGAAGTAATTAAACGTAGAAAGTGAAGGTGAATCTTCCGTATGATAAGTTGGAAGCCTAATAATAAAGCATGAATGGCGCTAGAGTGGAATATTTAAGTGTCAGGATGCCACGATCGACCAACGAATACCTGGAAATGTGCCATAGAAGAGCGAAAGATTGTTAAATCCTACAAAAATAATTGAAAAAATTTATGAGACATAGGTCATCAGCTGTTCACTACTATGACCAAGGTAAAGCCAATGCTCAATATTTATTGCAAAACTTTAAATTAGTATGTCAAATGTGCGTCCATCAAAAACCATAAAAAAACAGCTAGAAACCTGAAACTAGAACCTGAACACTAATCGGTGTACTTCAGTTAGTTAATATTTTCTTTATTGTCTAATATTTGTATTACATTTTCTAAGAAATTTTGTTTCTTTTTGTATGTAAAGTAAAGTTCTTCTTTACATTGGACGGAATCAAATAGACTAGATTGGATATAAACAAATTGGTCATTAATAAGGTTGAAATTCTTATGCCCCGCTTAAGTTCTAAATTTAATGTTGTATTCCTAGTACTTATGCCATAACAAGAACTTTTCTTACTTCTTTCATACGAAAATACAATCATAGGAATACCAATTTCACTGCTTAGTCCCCTGTTGCAGTCGTCAGTAATTTTATTTCATAATATTTTACATCCAAATAAAACTAAAGACTTAAGCAAGAAACTTCTAAATTTTCAATTACAATTAAACACAATTTGTATTCGTTTAACATTAAATACGAATTAAACTAAACATAATTAATTAAACATTTTCTGATTTCTTTATTTAATATTCCGAATAACTTCTTTCTATAAAAACAATTAATAATTTTATTATTATTAAATTTTTAATAACAACATTTGTGTTCATTTTCATTTTCGTTTTTTTTTTTATTTTTTTAAACATCACGTATGTTATGATTATGCATTTATTAATTCTTATCTATTCTCTGAAATCGAAAATATAAAAAAATCCTTTATAATGGAGAAACAAACAAACAATTTCCAACAACATAAATCTTGATAAATGTTCAAAAGTTACCGAATATTTTAATTATTTCCATTACGTATCCAGGAACACAATGTGTCTGTTAGAAACTTATAAAACTTAACTCAAGAAAAAATATAAAAAAGATTTATAGTAACAGATAAAGAATAATTTTATAGCAAAGAAATAAAGAGGAGAAAAAACAAAATTATGATAAATTATGATACTCTTCTTTAATGACTTAATAGAATATGATTCTTAATTTTTTTTAAATTAAAAATATATATAAATTAAAAAAAAAATTTAAATATAAAAAAGCAAGAAGAAATCCGCATTGCTTTGCTGCGTAATTTGTTAATCAAATTTTATACAACTAAACTATAATTAAATTGTATGGTTTAATAACAAAGTTTGATTACTGAAGTTAGCCGTACAACATTTTTCAAACCCAGGATTCACTTAACAAGCCGCGCGGCATGAGATTTGCTTACAACTTTTACGGTTTTAAAATTTATTTCTTCATATCTTTTTATCAAACCATTTAACGTTATTCGTTTGACTTTAATATTTTCGCAAATATACGATTATATTGCCACTCAAACAGCTCTGCTAATGTTTAACTAGTAATAACAAATATGTATATAGTAGGTACAATCACATAACTATAGTTGTACTTAGAATACCCCAGAAGTGTTGAATGGAATTAAGATCAGGGCTGCCGATCGAGAATTTTCTAACGGTTGTCATAGGGCCATTTTCATGTAAGTTTGGCGGCATGCTTACGGTCATTACAATGTTCGAAAACGATATTCGTAGTCTATAATCCGTATTTTTCTGCAGTGGTAGGCTAATTAGTACTCAAAATGTTTACATATCATTAAGCAGTCATCGTACCAGCTATTCTGTAGATTATTCCAACCCTCTTAGCATCATGTTACTCCATGCCATTACGGGTCCACGACTAAACTTTAACAGTCAAATCACTGTTATTTTTATATATATTTTGCTTGCAAATTTCATTCGTTTGCTCTATGATTTATGGAAGGCAGATGACTGGGAAATTGTTATTTAGTCAAATGGAATCAAATAAATTATATGTTCAGATATGCACTTTTATTGAGTCAATACTCGGTTAATAGAGTTAAATATTTTAAGTATTAAGGCATAATAATATAGGCAATTCAGCTTACTCAATATTAATTTGACAGCTAGTAAACAACAACATTGTTTTTATTTTGGTCGCGAAAATTAGTGTCGTTTCTTAGTTTATTAGTGTTTATCTGTCATTGTTGACATTCGAGTTGTCAAATATCAGCAGAAAGTGTTCGGTTAATTAACTTTTGGCAGTTCTGCATTTTAAAGTTTTACTCAATATTATAACAATTTGCGTATATGTATATTGCGCAATTATTAATTGAAACTTTATGTGAAATATTGAGTTCAATAATGGCGTTTATTGCGATTTACGCAATAATATATAAATATATATGCATATCTGAACACCGTATAATCGCAAAGAGTTATGTTAACAAAAGCAACATTTTTAGTTTTTCCAGAAACACACCTGGGTTCTCCAAGTCCCTTATGCAACAATTTTACTTGTTGACATTATTCTGTAATTTTACGAAAATTTGGAATATTATTGTCGTATTTTGCGTTTCTGTTATAAACAAGTAAAGAAAGTTGAGTTGAGTTGAGTTGAAAGTTCCTGAAATTTTGAGTTTGAAGTAGTCATGGAACAACTTACATATCGTTAGTATAATTCGCAAAGACGCTAAGTCCACTTTTTTCAAAATTGAGATTTTAATGCAAAACGGTAACATTGTACATAATACATATTTTACAACAACAAAACATGTCATTATATAGTTTAAAGTTGTTGTAATTTTGTGGTTTGCAAAAACGCTAAGTCCACAAAACTACGAAAAATATTAATATTAATAATTAATTAGTAATAATAATAATAATTAACATTATTAATTATTAATATTATTATTATTTTGTAAAAATAATTGCGTTTAAACAGTTTACAAATTTTAAAAACTGAAAAAGCTACAATGTTTTTTGTGTCTCCTGTAAAATTTGAAAAAAGGGACTTAACACATTTGCGAATTATACTAACGATATGTATATACCAGGATAACAAATTAACAACAAAATAAAAAATTTACATAGTGGTTGGATTAAAGTATATTGAGGCCGTATTTTCTTGTAGCTGTGCTAAGAATTATGTTATATTATGTTATGTTTCTGTTTCCCTAAGGCAATTACTTTGTATGCTTTATTTCAGTTAATTTTATCAAGTTTTTTCTAGCTAAGTATGAAATACTTACTGAATACTGAAGTCGCCGTGGTCTAGTAGGTAGTGTGTTGGCTTATTAGACGTGAGGCCTCGGTTCAAACCCCAGGTCAGACATCTCATGCAAAACGAAATGTGAACAAATATTTCTTCAGCGTCTTCCCCTCAGCAGATTTCTGGCAAAAACTCTGAGAGTAAATAAAATTGCCATAAAAAGTTTCTCAAAAAATCTGTCGTTCGGAGTTGACTTTAAACTGTCCCGCCACTCAGGTATAAAATTAACACACACAACACTAGTGGCGTGAGAAGCTAGGTCGTAATCCTGGCTGAAATTTTTTGGTTATTTTTTATTCCTTTTCATTTCTCTAAGGAGCCGACGACAGACACAATACACTTCATTGTCGTCTTATTACTTTGTGTGCTTTGTTTCAGTTTTTTTCCAGCTCTTTATGTGTTAGGCTTAGCAGGCTCTAAGATAATAGCAGGTTCATGTGTCATTGCTTAGAAATAATGACCTCTGTTGACAGGAATTGCCATGGCAATGAGTGTCGTGGTGAGGAGATTTTTGCTAATTAGATTCTTTCTTAAGGGGTGCAGCTGCATAATCTTTCTATGATTATTTGCAGGGAATTACAACCAATTAATTTCATAAATTCGAAAACCATGATGAATATTATTCTACTTCTTAGGGATAGAACGAGAATTACTTGGGCGTACAGACGATCACTTTAACCTCTTCAGGGACGATTTTTTTATGGTGACAAAAAAATGATTAAATTTTGTTTTCTTTTTAAATTAATTAACTTTATTTTAATAGGAATTCAAAAAGCAAAAAAAAATGATAATTCACAAAAAGGGATAACGTCCACATTTGTGGCCACTGAGCGTTAATGGTAATATATGTGTGAAATGCTTTCATACATTCCGGGCATATCAGGCATATATATTCTTAACATTTCTCACAAATGTAGAGAGTTCGTCTTATACAATTTTTGTCGTGACATCTGGGGGGATTTTTCAGTTCCTTGTATTTAGGATAATGACTTATACCGTCCAACTTAACTTTAGTGCAGCTGTTAGATTTTTTAGGTAGTGATGGTAAAACTTATTATATTAAATATATCTGATATTATTTTTTTCAAATATTAACGATTTCTTGATATAATCCAATAAAACAGATAGCCAAAGAATTATTTCACATTTTTTTTAAGTATCCAACTATGCATCGGAAATAATATCATCAGTGCAGACAAACGGTAAAGTGTTTAGTGTTTACTTCTCTTGTTAGAGGATTTGGTAGTCAATAAGTTATTATAAAGTTTTTGTTGTTTTTATTATTATTACAATTATAATTAAAAAAAATCAAACGTCCACATATGTGGCCAAGGGCGTGAAGAGGTTAAGCCTTTTTTTCTGTTCCTAGTACCACATCTTACTTTCTTACTCTGAACTTATAGCATTACTGTGTTATCTTACAGGGTGTACTTGTTTATATGTGCTAAATGAATGCTATAATAGTCACACCCTATTCGCCAGTACATTACAGAAATGGTTTTTCTTGCGTCCAGTTTTGATAGTAAGATTCTCTGACAGTTATAATGATAATGATAATGAAGTAATGGAAATAGCTACAGACTTCAAACAAGGAAACTCAAATGTAATGAAAATAATTTAAATTTCTTGTTAATAATTTTCAATTGTTTAAATGTATGTCAATTATTATTGTTATTATTACTAATACAACATTGCTTTTTGTTGGTTTGTTGGTTCATACGCCTGACATGCCATAAAATAATTCAGCACCTAATGTTTGCATTGAAATTGCAAATGTATTGCTAATGTTATGTTCTATTGTTAAATTTTTTCCTTTATTTTATATTTCCATTCTTCTCAAATAATTTTAAAAATTTTTGTGCGAAAAAAAAGAAACAAAAACAATTCGCAATTATTTCTTAAATTAACTTTTTTTTTGGCAAATGAGTTTGTTAACCTTTAGTTTAGTGCTGCTCGTAATGGCTGAACTTTCAATACAATCTTTGGCTGCGAAGATGTATTTGTGGTTCTTAAATTTCATAATAGGCTTAAACAATTAAGTAATAAAGAAATTACTAGAAGTTTTCTATTATTTCGTTAACAATTTAAATGATGTCATAGAGAATAATAAGCAGAAAAAAAATAATTATTGGTACTTAAAGCTCATCTGGTGTAGAAACAGAACATAATTTCGTGAAACCAAAAAAATAAGGTTTAAGGTGTGGCAAAGAAGAATTTATGGAAATTATTAATAAAAAAAATAATTGGAAAAGGAGATTTATTTTGTAATGTAACAAAATATTTAACTTTTTTTCTTATCCGAAATTACCATCAAGAACAATTTCAACGTAAGTTTTAATTAAAAATAGAATTTAATTAAGTTATTAAGCTTTAATACCAAATGCGAAACGGATTATAGATTATGGACAATCAACGTTATTACGGTTGCCGAATAATAGATGAATTTCAACACTTATGTAATACAATGGATTATAAACAACACGAATTTTTTTTCATTAAGTCATCAGGCGATAAGTTCTACCCTATCTAATCTTACCCTGATGTTTTAAATGATGCAATAAGGGTTGAAGAGATCTTGATCTCTGTCATATAAATTCGAATAAATTCATAGCTTTATACATAATCGAATAACCCTATGGCAAACTGTGGGTGTGATGAACACAGAGATAATCCAGACACACATACAATGGACAGCAAAAGTCTTAGTACTCCAATATATTTTGAAAATTTCATGAATTTTAAGCAACAGTTTGAATAAAAAATTAAGGTTTTTATATTTATTTTATTAATTTATTTCTGTTTTATTATAAAACAAAAAATTTTTTAATATTTTTCATAAAACAAAAGAAAAATAAGGAAAAATTTCAGATAACTCCATAGGTATCCCTAAGGAGAACCCTGAGTAAATTTAAAATTCAAAGGCCTAATATATGAAAATGTTATCCCTTGTATGTAGTAGAGTATCCCTTAAGGTCAAGCACTCCATTTAACCCATTTGGAATTCAATGGAATTCAAGTTTTGTTTTGTGTTTTCTGGTGGCACCATGAGCAAGTTTTTCGTTTGAGGTTTAGCGATTACCTAACCGTTCTTTCAAATGATCTCCTAAATACTCTCTTGAAGTCATATCGGGACTTTGTGCAAGAGTATAAAGCCTGTGGGGACTTTTTTGTCAAAATATATTGGAGTAATAAGACTTTTTCTGTCCACTGCATACTTTCCATGTCTTACATTAGATGAAGTTGTTAACTCCAAATTACCTGGTGTGGATGACGGGATAATTCAAGCTTTCCTTTGGATTTTTTTGGAATTGGAAACTGAACTAATAAACCAGTTGAAGTTGTGATAGTGGTATGGTAGCAGTGGTAATGGTGTAGTAGTGCACTTATTATTGCTTGGACAATTCACTCTTTCTTTCCAATATTTTGAAAATTTTAATCTGAACTAATAAACCAGTTGAAGGTGTGTTTGTGGTGTGGTAGTAGTGGTAGAGCACTCATTATGCCGCTAACATAACTGTGATATTGTATCAGCATTAGGGTAAAGCAAACACAATTCTGACCCTCCAAATCAGCTTCTGATCATGTAAACAGCGTACATCTCACGGTTGATATTGTTAAGTAGAGTTCGTTCCTATACCAGTGCTTTATTGGATTTAAAAAGCCTTAGGTAGGCTCAAGCATAACGTAATTTGATGTTAAATGGCATATAAACAAGTGCTTTGCAAACTTACCTCATTTCCAAATCACCAGCTGCCGTATAGGATAACAATAGTGGTAACATTAGTTCGGCAAGTTAGAGTATTATATGCCGTATTATGAAAACACTAGTGTATACATAGTGTCTGAACGATCAAAACTATTCGCACAACATGTGTATTTTGGAGCATAACTTTACCGACATGGACTATTATTATTATTGTCGTAAAGAGGTAAGAGTACTGCGACCATACAATATATTATACTCCCCTCAAACTTTATAGAGCATTCCTATAATATCTCCTCCAAACGCAAATGTTACTCTCTGATCTCCATTAATGTCCCCCATATTCCAAGCATGCGTCTCGATGATTCATACTCATCGCCACAGAATCTATATGTTTGGCTCGAGATAATCCCCATTCTGAATGAGTGCTCCTTGAGTCTACAGTTGCCCCGTTAAAAAGCCAATTTTCAATCTCATTAGATTACTGAAGAGCCTTATGCATGACTCAGATCTTCTCTTATTGTAATTTCCCAACAAAGGTCTCGTTTTCCTCAAACCCTATTAGCTTTGGAAAGAGTCTTTGTCTCTTTTTATTTTCCCTTTCATACAGCATACTTTTCCAAATATGCTTTCTCATGCAAAAGGAGGGCTCTGGTCCTATCTGCGGCGTAGAAGCTCCTTACAAGCTCGCCAGGTAGTTTTCCCATTTGCATGGAAATAACGTGAAGAACTTTGTTGATTGATTTCTATACTTTCCCAAGAAGAAAGAAATTATTATTATTATATTATCATTTTAAACTTTCAATCTCTTAAAAAGCCACCCTATATTATAACCCATAAGACCTTTATTATAATTTTAAGACTTAAATTTTAAAAAATACATTTTTCTTTAGTATTGTTTTTTAGAGAAATATTTTTTAAGGTGCAGTTGGTAAATTCTTGTCTTTCTGTTAAGGTGTCTGTATGATTTCAGTTGATGACAACATAAAGTGTCACAATGACACAATTGTAATTGTTTTTGTTTTGTTTTTGTTGTTGTTGTTCAAATGAAGTGTAGATTTGACGAATAATAAACAGCATCCATTCTGTAACTCTATTGTGATTTGTTTTTTTTTTTTTGTAATCGAGTTTCTTTTTGCAACATATTTTGGCATTAAGTTTGTGATGAGACTCATGGTTTTAATTGCTTAATATTTTTGCTTTTTGTTATTTTAAGATTTAATTTTTTCAACAGTTTTTTATTCTCAGATTTTTTTCCAACTTAAATAAATAAAACAATAACAGAAACAAACTTAAAATAGTATCACGTTTATCTTTGACACCAAAAATGGTAATGAAAACACAAAGAAGAAAAAAAATGACTTTTAGCAACGGTTAAATGCGGTTTTCTTGGCTTTAGAAAACCAGAAACATGACTTCTTTCAAGAAAACAAAACTAAAAGGCAGACAGACAGACGTATGAAAAGATTGTGAAAATATTTCATCACAATTGTTTAAAGTTATTTGTTATAGATTTGGTTTGTATCCAAAACCAAAAACAAATTCATAAAAAAATAAAATGAAAAAATGATTTACAGCTAGAGCAGGAGTTGGAAGCTTAAACGAAATATAGGAGCGGTAAATGGGACAATGTGACTCAAGATAAACTGGAATTGTAGCATTTATAAGTGAGCGATTGAAAACCAGGAACTTAATTTGAGATTGTGTTTCTGTTAAATACTAGAAGTCATCTTGGCCACACAAATAAGGTTTTGAGAGCAAATCAACACATACAGTAAGCATCAAATGAAAGTAAACACTTCAAATAATTTGAAAAAGACTAGGATTATAGTTACTTAGCTTCTAAGTTAGTTTGCTTTTGTTTTTTTTTTACAATTAATTTTACCTCAAGTAATAATGAATTAAATAATACATTATTATTGGTAAGGTGTTTATCTTCCTTTGACGCCCACTGTACACTGTATATAAATACCATAAAGTAAAAACGAACGATTTTGTAAAGCTTACGTTTATTAGATTTGTATGAGTCGCCGACATAGGTTAAAGATCATTTGAACAAAAGAAATTGTGCTCCATAATAAACTAAAATAAATAAAATTCATAACGATAAGTGGTAATAAGAAGTCTATCAACCAATTTATAAGAATTAAAAATAAAGTTATTTGAACGATGCTAAGAAATTAAAAATTAGTTACCTAGTCGCTGAGTCCAATTTTTAACTCAATTTTCCTATAAATTGGGCCGTATGGCGTTAATTAAAAGTCGTCGTAGTCTAGTAGGTAGTGTGTTGGCTTATAAGACGTAAGGGCACGGTTCAAACTTCAGGTCATCTCGAACAAAACGAAATATGAAAAATCTTTCTTCGGCGACTTCCTCTCAGCAGACTTCTAACAACAAGTCTAAGAGTAAATAAAAATTTCGACTTAAAACTGTAGTTTCCGTCACTCATGGATAAAATTAACACACACAACTTTGGTGGTGGGAGAAGCTAGGTTGTAATCCTTACTAAAGGGTTGTATTAACCAATTTAAGTAAGTAATTAAATAATGGTTTAAAGCGAAATCTATCTGTGATCAGCTAATGTCCAATTCAAACAGTCCAGTCCAGCTCTTACGAGAAACAAAGAAATTGCAAGTCTTGCATTCAAGTGGGCTACAGCTTAGAGATTTCATAGCAGTTATAATGGAATACAGGTAGGCCTCGTTTAACACGGGGGTTACGTTCCATGAAAATACCGTGTTAAGCAAAATCGTGTTAAGCGATACAAGAAACCAATACAAAAAGAGGGGTTACGTTCCATGATTTTCAAAAAGATACAAATTTTATTAATTTTAATTTTTTTTTAATAATATATAATACATTCATGTTAATCCATATCTACGCATAAAAACAAAAATATTACATTCAATTAACTTAATAATTCTCGAAATATTAAAAAAAAATATTTTACGACAGTAATATTAAAAAAAAATAAAAATACATAACCATAAAATTTAATCTCCATCACTGGATAGATCTATCCGACGTGGACGCTTTTGTAGTGATTCAATGTTGTTACTTTTTTCTTTAAAAAAAATCTGTTATCTTTGTCTGATCATTAGAAAGATTTTTGTAAACCGCGCACAACCGAGGCTTTTTTAGTGTTAACCGAAAATGTGAACCAAAATGTGAATCGCGATAGACCGAGGCCGTGTTAAAAAGAATACGTGCTAAGCGAGGCCTACCTGTACTGGACTCTGAATACATGTACATGTGTGGAAGCTGAGAATATCTCATAACGACTTCTGAAGAAAATGAATAGCGAAAGAGAAGAGAAGAACACAGAACATCGTCTGTAACAGTTAATAATCTGAGACAAAGAATTCTTGAACGCACAGAATTTATTGCCATTAAGTATCTAGCCTAAAGTGATTTGGATAGAATTCACTACTTCATAAAACTTTTGGGATAGGTTGAGCAATACCAGCCAGGAGCTAACATTGTATGAGTAGGAATAGGTAATATTGGTATTAAAACGGGACTTAATTGGATGCAAGCAAGTTAGGTTTTTAGAGGCGCTTGTCAATTTAATCTATCACAGACAACATCTTCGTACACCTATTGTAACTAAGCTACCTACCTAATCTAGTTCTTTATAAGGATAGGTTATGTATGGAATTGGAATGGCCTTGGCCTTTTTTGATTGTCTTTTATAATTATTGCCTACTGAAATGCACCTCAGTAGGGTACTCTAAATATCTAAATTGTCTTAGTAATTTCACTCAATTCAATCAAAAAAGGAGTGCTCCATTACAGATGTCAAATACAATGTTTATTATACTGGAGCTAAACATTTGTTTATAATAAACAAAAATTCATAAATTATAATAAAATGACAATTTATTTAAATGTTAAACAACAATTTGCCAACAATTGATCTCATTATTTATGGAAATGTTCTTGTTTATTTCGTTTTTTCTACGTTTTTCAGAACTAAGCAATATTTTTTCTTTATTTTTAACATTCAAAATGATGGAAAAGATGTTCATTATCATTATCAAATATGGTTTTGTACCATATATGATTGATTAAGATTTATTTGTTTTATCATTTAAATTATTGTAAATATTTTCTATGACATGTTATATTTTAAGTGGGTTAGACTAAAACAAGAATGGGAGTAGAAATAATATGTGTATATAAAAGATATACAAATAAATTAGAAATTAAAACAAATGTTATAAGATTGCACTATGGGCTGAAATAGATGATATTTCTTCGGCGACCTTCTCTCAACAGTCTTCTAACAAACATTCTGAGAGTAAATAAAATTGTCATGAGAAATGTCTCAAAAATCTGTCGTTCAGAGTCGTTTATAAACTATAGGTCCCGCCAATCATCATATTTTAACGCACACAAAATGGGTGCGATGAGAAACTAGGATGTAACCCTGACTAAAGGGTTGTAATGACCAATTAAGTAAGGAAGTAAGGTAGCAACCGTATTGTCTTTAGTAATTCTGTATTCGGAATCTACCTCCTTCAAACTTGAACATATGTGTGGACAGGGCGCCACCGTATACACCGTATACGTCGATACAACACCCGCATATACTGGGTTCCGAGCCACTGTGGCATAGAAGGAAACGAAAAGGAAAACGAACAGGCAAGGAAGGGATCGGCGATATCTAAGGAAGAAACGATAGAGAGGATATATATACGCCTCTAAGAGAATACCTTTTCCAATTGGAAAAAGCAGCAGGGAATTCAACAAACCATGGGTGGATTAACACACCTGGTTGCCGAATTTCAAAACTACTGTTCCCAGCAGGAAAACCAGAGAACTACTTGAGTTCAACAAGAGAACTGTTCGCACTCCAATAGAAATTCTATAGGCATTTTCGTTGACAAGTTCGGTCTGCTCCACCAGTGTTACTGCAAAACTACCAAGATATGGAAGAAACCGAATCGGTACAACACCTTTCATGTGAGTGCGATGCTTTTAAAACAGACGTTATGGGTTTTTTGGTGACAGAACATTTGAAGATATGCGCATATTGGCGAACGTGCCACTAAAGGAACTGTCTGGTTTCATCCGGAGCTTGGGGTGGTTCAAATCCACAGCTAAAGGAACACGACAAATGGGGTTTCCTCAGTATGAGTAACACAGCAAGATATCCGCTAACGTAACCTATCCTAAGTCTGTATTATAAACATACTTCCTTAACTTGTTCCTGCTCACATCTCTTTTCGGAAAAATATTGGAATCTCAAGCTTACGAAAGCTGAACAATGATATGAAAAGTGTTTCGATATGCTCTCTTCATACCCTTCATTCTTTAGTGGATGCTACGGTTATACGGTTCCGTAAAGATATTTTAATCGAATTTATTTAGTCTTAATATAATCATAATTCTCTTTTCATGAGGATGGAATCTCGTTCTGGCGTTGTTCCTCAATAGTCTAACAGACATTTTGATTCTGATTTTTAATGCCATAATGTGCTATAATTCCCTAACTCTATTAGCTAGAGTATTCGTTGACTTAATTCTGATCACGTCGTGATAAGTACGGACCCATATTATGCTTACTGTGCTGTGTCTGGAGAAATCCTTAATCGCTCTTTTGCAATCCTTGATTTCGATCTGGCATCTCAATTAATTTTTTTCGAACTCATTTACAACATTCTTAATTAATCCTTTAAACGACAATGTAGCATTTTTGTTTCATCATTTTTAAAACTCTTAATTTTTTACTTAAATAACGTTAATTTTAATGTTTATTTTTATAATTTTTAAATACCATTCGCTTATGGGTTAACTTCTAACTGTTAATGTTAATAACTTAATTGTTATATACACATTAATTTTTGTATTTTTTAATTGTTATTAAAAAATATTAAAAATTTAAATTATGCCAAGTGAAATAATTACTTTACAATTGGGCCAGTGCGGAAATCAAAGTACAGAATTTTCCTTCTATACTTTAAAGAACTTTTTATAACAAAAAAAAAACAATTTTTTTAGTTGGTTTCGAGTTTTGGAAACGTTTATGCTTGGAACATGGCATATCGCCTACTGGTCTCTTGGAGGAATTCGCTACAGATGGTATAGATCGTAAGGATGTATTTTTCTATCAGGCCGATGATAATCATTATATACCAAGGGCTGTACTTTTGGATTTGGAACCGCGTGTCATTAACACCATAATGACATCTACATATGCAAAGGTAAGGGCATGGTTTATAACTTCAACCAAAAAAGATGATGTTTTCGACAGTCTCTTGACTTTTTAAACATGTTCAAGAGGGAACCCAATAATTGTTCAAAGCGTCTTCGTTGGACAACCTACTGAATCTGTTGATAGTTTAGGCTTCTGAATTATCAGCAGCATGCCTTACTCCGAGATCCAATTGATCGTTTAAAAAATTCTTTCAGGACTTAAGATGAAGTAAAAAGAAAAGACGAATGACGAAATAAAAACAAAATAAATAGAGTCTGATATTGACTGAGCGAAGGAGTGGGAAGGTAAAGAAAAAGTAAAAATAAGGTTAGGTAACGTGAGGTTTCAGCAAAGGTACTGCCATAATGGCAACTCGCTGGCGGTTGAAGCACCACAATGGCGTCAATCCTATAGAAGAATATGAAAAATTAGTAGAAAAAAAAGACGAAAAAGTAAGAAAATACAATGGTATCACAATGGGCCCCATGGGGCCTAAGTGCGTCCATCCAATACATTTGGGGGGACCTACCTACCTAAGAAAATACAAGAGAAAGACTTCAACATGGAGAAAAAAACTAAAAAACTAGATAAAGAAAGATAAAAATCGGTCATCCGAAGATGAATGAGCCGCTCAACCAGCCTAATCCAATTAAAAAACCACAGAAGAGCCCAAATGTCGGCTACGGACTGAGTGTTCAAACCATTAAAGAATACTCTATCAGGGGTTTTCAGTCTCATTCCCTCAAGGGATGGAAACTTACAGACGAAATGTTCTATGGTTTCCAACTCCTACTCACCGCAACATACCATGAAATAGTACGGCTACAGATTCCAGATTCATGTCAGCAGTCTAAACTTGCAAGGTCTCGCTAGAAATCTAACAATCAGTCTCACACTAAATTTACCCATTCTCAAAATCAAACCGGTTCTATCATCATCAGTCTATCCATTCAAATACTCTGCTCCCTCTTACTTTCTTATCTCCCAATAAGTCCATAGAGGTAGCAGATTGAAAGATTAGGACTAACCATCAAGTCGCTCACAGAGTGTGAACCGTATCTAGCAAGAATATACGCCAGCGCATTTCATGGTATATCACTCGGAACCTATCAAAGACAGATCCGATTTGGTTCAAGAGCTGTTATGGATTTCTTACAAGTGCAAACCAGTCGTCCCTTATACCAGATCGGCCAAAACACACTTAGGGCAGTCTGACTATTAAAGAAGATCATGTAAGACCCCACATTAGCATAGGCTTGGCCAAATACCGTCTCAAAATGGTTCATAACAACATTTTGAAAAAATTCACAATTAACATTTTCTTTTTAATTTCAGCTTTACAATCCCGAAAACGTCTATCTCTCTAAGCACGGTGGCGGTGCTGGCAACAATTGGGCCTCTGGCTTTAGTCAAGGTGAAAAATTGCAAGAGGAAGTTTTCGATATAATCGATCGTGAAGCAGATGGCAGTGATTCTTTAGAGGGTTTTGTTTTATGTCACTCCATAGCTGGTGGCACTGGTTCGGGTATGGGTTCCTATATGTTAGAGCGTTTAGCTGATCGTTTTCCCAAGAAATTGCTGCAAACCTATAGTGTTTTCCCCAATCAAGATGAAATCAGTGATGTTGTGGTACAACCATACAATTCGGTATTGACCTTAAAAAGATTAACAAATTGTGCTGATTGTGTAGTGGTATTGGATAATACGGCTTTAAATCGTATAGCATCGGATCGTTTACATATTGAAAATCCCACTTTTACACAAATCAACGCTTTGGTATCGACCATAATGTCAGTTAGTACTACTACGCTACGTTATCCCTCGTATATGAATAATAATTTGATAGGCTTGACAGCGCCCTTAATACCCACACCACAATTGCATTTTCTAATGACAGGTTATACGCCCCTGACAACAGATAATGATGTAAGTCTAAACCGATCTCAAAATATATATCTTTAGGTTTTAATAGTAAATCATTATTTAAGCCCAATGTGAATATACGCAAAACAACGGTATTGGATGTTATGCGACGTTTATTGCAGCCTAAAAATATGATGGTTTCCTCTGGCCCCGATAAAACTAATCATCACTGTTACATTTCTATATTGAATATAATACAGGTAATCAGTTGTCGACCAAACAGATAACATTTTAAACTAATCGAACTTTTAATTTTCTCATAGGGCGAAGTCGATCCCACTCAGGTCCACAAGTCCTTGCAGCGCATACGTGAACGTAAATTGGCACAGTTTATACCTTGGGGTCCGGCTAGCATACAAGTTGCTTTATCACGTAGCTCACCTTATGTTCAAAGTAATCATAAGGTTTCGGGTCTTATGATGGCCAATCATACCGGCATAAGTTCTTTATTTACACGTGCTTTGGCTCAATACGATAAACTGCGTAAGCGAGGTGCTTTTTTGGATCAATTTCGTCGTGAGGATATATTTAAAGATGATCTAACAGAATTGGATAACTCTCGAGATGTGATTGATTGTTTAGCCCAAGAATATGAAGCGGCTACACAAAGCAATTATTTACAATGGATTCCAAGAAATCAAAGGGAGTAGTAAAAAAATCCCCTGGATAGAGAAGAAAATTTTGAAATCAAAATAAAATGAGATTCAATAAAGAAGAAAGAAGGTTAATTATTTATTACCCTTGAAAATATGTAGCTTCTGTTATAAATGAAGCTTTAAATCTCTCAGCTTTTAGCTGCTAGGTGGGAACTAGGATATCGGTAGCTATCGGTTTGTCAACTGAGAATGTCAAAGAGTGTTGACATGTCTTTTCGGTAAGGTTCCACAAGTCATCATGAATCTTTCACTGCCAGAACAACGCTTCTAAATTGTGAAAATTTACTTCAAAGACAATAAATCTATTCGCTAAGTGAATTCGTGAATGGTAACACTTAGCTCATGTCTGATTTGACAGATAATTAGTTTTATCCTTCCGCTGAACGAATATGATTGTGTATACTACGCTTGAACAACGCTGGGAAATATTGCGACATTACTTTGAAAGTCATGGTAATGTTGCAGCATGTGTGCGAAAATTGCGTACGGATTTTGGAAGAAGAGAAGCACCGTCAGCCGTCGAATTTTTGTTCACAAAAATTGAAGAGGAGGATACTGGCAACATTTTGTTTCAACAGGACGGCGCTGCGTGCCACACAGCCGAAGCTACACTCGATGTTTTGCGCCCTGTTTTTGAAGATCGCATTATCAGCCGCAGAGCTGATGTCGTGTGGCCACCTCGGAGCTGCGATTTGACACCGTTGGACTATTATTTGTGGGGTGCCGTCAAAGATAAGTGTTATGCCGACAAGCCAGAGACAATTGACGCTTTAAAGGACAATATTCGTGAAGCCATTGGTGAAATACAGCTGCACACAATCGATAATGTGCTTAAAAATTGGACCGATCGTGTAGGCTACTGCATGGCCAGCCGAGGCAGCCATTTGAATGAAATTATTTTTCATTATTAACCGGAAGGATTATACTTTCAAATAAAAAAAGGAATTTGAGAAAATATTCAGTAGTTTTTATTTAAAGCATTTTCAAAAAAAAAAGTTATTTGGCGGACCCTTTATATCGATGGCGCATGACAGTGGGCCCGAGTGTAGACCCAGGCAAGACCGAATGGAACAATATTTGGTTCTTAGATGGGACAACATAGTAGAAAATGGATGTAAAATATGTAAAAGCATCAGTGGATAGGAAATTGACATGATATGTAGGAAGCTGAAAGGGAAATCCCGGACATAGAACCTATAAATTATGCACTGAATGTATAAAATGATGGTCAAACCAATAGTGTGGCCTTTGTGGCCATTGTCTGAGAGGACAAACTAAATCTGAGAACAGTTGACATTTAGTTGGAGAATATACAGAGACTAGCGTGTGTCACTATAACAAGGGTCATGAGAACCAGTCCTAAGGCGGTGATGGAGGTACTCTTGGATTTAAGTCCATTGTACATAGTAGTGAAGACCATATTTCTCTGGAGACTATGGTTATGATAATGAAAACAAGTCTAATGAATCGAGTGACTAGCAGCTACTTTATAAATGTTTTGCAATGAAATTTAATAACAAAAATATAGGCTGTAGAAATAGGTGTAGGTAGTGTGCCAATAAGCACTAGGGAAACATAAAGAGAACAAAAAGGTTATCTTGCGAATCCATTGAATCCCTCAACGAGTAATCAAGTTTTAAACATATGTATGTACTCACAAAGGACCATGTGGACGCGACATATACAGCTCACTGTAGACTTGAAGTTAATGTAGTATTAAGGCAAAGCAAAGAAAGGAAATTTGCGGTCTACCATTAGTTAGATCATGCAGACAGCACTCAGAGGTCTGTTTTCATGGTCTCGCCCCAAAAGGATTAACCCGGAAATTCCTTAACTAAGAGATAGTGGGATTTAGACTGCCAGTTTGAGATTTGTACTTCACTCAATGTTGTCTTGGAAACATAATATTCAGGAGAGAGAATTAGAGAGACTATGTGTTATAAACTGGATTCCTTCCATAATAGCAGAGAGAGAGGTAAGAATATAGCCTTAAACATTAGTATGTGAAGCATGAGAGTTATTATAGGAGTCAAAACGTGATATAGCCCCATTAGACGCAGAATATACAGATGGGATAGGGATTCCAACATCTGTGGGTTATGTAAAGTGTTAGAAGGAGTAGTAGAACATATTTTATGACATTGTCCGTATCTATTTGGGGCATAACGTTTATTGGCTAACTCACTTCCATTATCCACGGACCAATAACTCTCTGACTGATGTTATATCTCTGTTAATAGAGTGTTACCTCACCCTTCCAAACTAAACTAAAAGCCTAAATCAATTTCATTTCAATAATATTTCTGTCCTGTAATATATATGTTTTGAGTTTTCGTGCTCTTAAAAAATACCCTTTAACTATAAAAATAGGCCTCCAAACGGAACATATGATTTACCCACTATTTTTAACAGTTTAAGTCTGGCAACTCTCTGTTTAATAAAAACCATTATTTTATCGTTCTAAATACCACCCTGTATTGTTGACATTACATATTTTGACAACTCAATCATTCATTTGTCATTTTTGGGTGGTATTTGCTAATTTTTTCTGATAAAAAAGCCAAAAAGTGATTCATTTTTATAAATATCGTTATAAAATTTAAAAAAAAACTACACAAATTATTACCGTCTATTAAGAAAACAAAGAAAAACAATAATTAACTACGATGGCTGCTACACTGAAACCCTATTTGACTGCTGTACGCCATTCGCTAACAGCGGCGATGTGCCTACAAGACTTTCCCTCTCAAGTGGTGGAGAGACACAATAAACCCGAAGTAGAGGTATGCTCCAGCAAGGAATTGATTTTAACACCTGTCATCATATCCCGCAACGAAAGAGAACGCGTCCTTATAGAGCCCTCCATTAATTCAGTTCGTGTCAGTATTGCCGTCAAACAGGCCGATGAAATTGAGAAGATCCTTTGCCACAAATTCACTCGTTTCATGATGCGACGCGCCGAATCATTTATCATATTGCGACGTAAACCCATTGATGGCTACGATATTAGCTTTTTAATAACTAATTTCCACACGGAACAAATGTACAAACACAAATTGGTTGATTTTGTTATCAGTTTCATGGAGGAGATCGATAAGGAGATCAGCGAAATGAAATTGGCTGTCAATGCTCGTGCCCGTACTTGTGCTGAAGAGTTTTTGAAAAGGTTTTAAGCTAACGTATCACGCAATCGTGTGAGAGCTTCCTAAGGATGTGCTCAAAGTATTCCGATAAATTTTATTTTATACTTATTTTAGTTATTTTACAGTGCAGTTGCCTCCGTGCATTTTGTGTTTCTTTGATTTTAAGTGAAAAACTTTTGTAATATACTTGCTGAGAAGTTTAAAAACGACAAAAACAACAATAATGAATTGATAATGCCAATAAACTTTTCGTAAAATATGAAAATATTTGCAAATTAGTGGTAAATAAGAAAAATGTTTTATTAAAGCTTTGTTTTCCTCAATTAAAAGTGATCTAGTTGCCTCTCACGACTTGATCATACTATATCTTCAGTAAGTGATCAAAATATGCCGGCAAATTGGTAAACATTAGTCCCTTAACGAAAGGCTCAACATAGGATTTCATTTCTATTTTGTCAGCATATAGTTCACTTAAGGGAAAGTTTTAAGATTTTTCTCTGTATCCTCTGCATAAACTTGGGAAATTCCGTCACTTACAATATTGTGAAGATTTTATTTTAGATTCAATTACATTGGCATTGAATCATTTACCATGAAATAACATTCTATGGACATATTTTTATGCACAATACCTTTTTACTTCGACTTATGTCCTGTAGAAATTGTTCTATTATTATACCCCTTGACCTCGAAAGAGGTGGTACCCCACCTCTCTGTCAAATGAATTCTATTTCTATCATAATAATTTAAACATTTTATTCTTTAAATATTATTTGTGAATCTTATGTCTTTTTATCTTTGCAATAAATTGATTTGCAATCACAAGACAAATTACAAAAATTTCTAAAACGAACGAAACCTGTTTTTAAATTGTAAGGCAATACATTTGATATGCACATATATTACAAACAAACAAACTTTTCTTTATAATTTTAACTCCTACAACATGCATTTTTCCTTAGCTATTATGTTCTGAAACTGCATCTCCACTTGTACCCGAAGGGCCATACCATAAGAGAAGTAAAGAATTTTCATAATCTATTATCTTTTCCGTTGTTTCATCCGCGTCACTGGCATCTGCAAAATGATATTGACCTGAAGTGGTTGAAATTATAGGTAGTGTAGGATGGAAACTAACGCCATTACAACAATCCTGATGTAAAGGCAACTGAAATGAAAAAGGAATATTAAAACGATTTTCAGAAACAAATTATTCTATTCCTTATTACCTCAAAATGATCCTCTCTATTGCCTAAATTCCATACTCTCAGTAAACCTTGTGTATCACCTGAAGCCAACCATGTGTTTAGTGGAGTTAAATCATAATAAATTCTTTGGTTGGTATCTAAATTTCTTTCAAAAACTTGCAGAGGCTCTGTATAGTTACGCATATCCCATTGAAGAATTTTTTTATCCTTACGGGCTCCACTAAACAAATACCAGTTGTTGTCTTGTGTAGCCGTATACTTAAGCCAGGTTATGCCACCATCATGGCCGCCTAAAGTAAATAATGGTCCTAGTTTTGGTGCTCTCAAATCATAGTGGTGTATATAACCTAACCAAGTGCCTGCTGTAACGCAATTATCATTTTCTGTAGTTAAAGCAAAGCAAGAAATAGCCTGTTTCACCGGTATACTATTACAGTCACGACCTGGACTTTACATTACAAAAAGAAAATTATTATAAAATAAAGTGATACAATAGAAATCAGCACTTACATGTTTGTATCAAAGATTTTAATGGTTTTCTTATAGCCACCAATAACTTTTTCGCCATTATTACTGAATATAATGGATATAGCTGACTCTACTTCGTCAACATCATCATAACCACGATATGAACAACGCAATTCGCCCGTAAAAGCATCCCACATGTGGACAGGCTCATGTTGCCTTGTAGCCAGCCAGCTGTTTTTATAAAATAAACAAAAAAAAAAGTTTAGAATTATTACATGCATTCTCCGAACAAATTAAAAGTAAATTATAGGCAACAGATCGCAACCCTATAGCCAAATAGCTATGCTGATGCATAGTGCCTGTAGTAGAAAAGAACTAACCAGCAAGTAGCAGGATCTGAACTATTCATATACGGATACCAACAGCAATCGTACACGGTACCTCCTTCTTTAACATGCACAGCCGACGCCAAGTCACTGAGATTTCGTTCAACATTAATTTCGTGTACTGTGTATAAATCAGTAGGCAATTCCACTACATGCATACCATCTAAGTGAACTGGCACCAATAAACATGTACCATCCGGTGACCAAAGACAGCCTTTGGTATAGTGTTGTTTATCCACTGTCGATGGCCATAATCTCCTACCTAATTCTATTAAGGGAGATTGAAATAGTTTACTTTTATCTTCCACCTCTTCTATATAGATTTCTGACATTTCCTCATCTTGTGGTAATTCTTGTTGCACTTCATTGGCTTCCTTTGATTGTTTAGGGATTTGTAAATGTGAAAACATTTCTTTTTCTAAAGTAAAGTGCGTTCGGTCATCATCCTCTATGCAAGTTACTTCTTCCACTTCATCATTATCCTCTTCTTCATCAACTGGTATAACACTTTCATCCACTATTTGGTGATTCCTCTTCTTCTCGTCATCATCATCATCAGCAATTTCAGTGTCTATGGAGACTTCCTCAATAGTGGTGCTATTTAAATCCTTTAAAGTACTCGTATTATTTGTAGAATAAGATTGTTGAAGTTGCGAGCTTTTTTCGGGAGTTCCATTATCCAAGATCGAGATATCCATAGTGGAATTATTCGAATGGCCCTTTTCACAATTTTTCATTAAAATGTCTCTTTCTTTCTGTTCCAAGGTAATACTCAAATTTGGTGTTGCAGTTTCCTTTCGTGTTAAATCTTTTGTACTTTCTATAGTGGCGTCAATGTTAACGATTTCACTTAAATCCAATTTACTGAATTGAACATGACTGTTAATGGTTGGCTCTTCAACGACAGATTCTACAAATGTCGCTGCAATGAATGGCGGAAAATTAACAAAACTTCTCTTTCAATATGAAAACAATTCCACTTACAGCAATTTGAGGCATTCAATGTGCCTTCCTTTAAGCTCATTTTTAGTTAATTAAGCAGAAAACTCCATGAAAATATGAAAAATATAAAAACAAATCCCTTGTAACCGCTTAGACAATCTGATACAAAAACACGATACTATTTGGCGTTTTTACACTACAATAGCGTGCAAGGATGCCAGACAGAGTCTTTTTAAATTACTAGGGGAGGTTTGTTGCGCCACAGATTTTCGAAATTGTCGTAAGGGAATACGTAGTATCGTTTATGAGAAGATGAAAACTTTTTGAATTGTGAAATATTCGACTACTGGGTGAGAATTCACTGGAGAGTAAAATGGCATGAAAAGCGCAAATAGAAAGCATTTCAGAAAATTTCTGACATATAATAATGATTTGCAGAAAGCTTTCAGGGAAATCCTTGGGATGTAATTAAGCGATTATGATAGTGACCTATGATGCTATTGTTTAGACAGCCAGAACACATCGAAAAAGTGAGTTAGACCAGATACAGATACTAGCGTGTGTCGGTATAACAGAGCAGTAGACACGGAAGATAAGTATACCAAGAGATTTATCAGTGGATATCGTGACCTATTGAAACGAGCAGCTAGCTCCTTCATAGTTAACTGTCGCCGGAACAGAACCAGTTCGCCACAAGACTTAGTAACAAAAGTCAATGGCGTAGACTACATACCCTAATAAAGAGGGATCATTCTGTAATAAAGGAATGGATCCAGACCAGATATATGAACAGAAGTAGAAATTTTAGATTCCAGAATCAAATATTCTGTGCCCGTGTGGACACTTGCGAACATCTTCCAAGCCGATCACCGGGTCATCGAAAAATGTGATCAATTCAACTTGAATATGGTTAATGAGGTTAAATCTAAAATAGTATGAGGAAGGTGAGGCTGAATCAGCTGGGTAGGAAAAATAGGGACCATGTAATGTGGTAATTCGCAACAATAAGCAGGCAGATAAGCTTACGAGAAGCGTATCCTCAGTTAAGAGGACGATAATGGAAGGCAACGACTTTTATCAAACCAAATTGTTTTGAGAAAATCTAAACTTTTGCTGAGTAATTACAATAGGACGAGATTGACGCCTAAACCAGCCTGTCTCACCCATATTATGCTAAAATATTATTCAATTAACAAAAGAACTGCTTTTATTTAACAAAATTATCCAATGAATAAATTAATAAATGATTTACAAAATATCTCGGCGACATTTTCTTAAAGCTTTGCGCATTAGCAAAGCCTGGCGTTCCTCTTCCTTACGCCGTTCTTCCGCCTCGAAAGCTTCACGTATAGCGTCTGCCTCATTGGTAGCCTTTTCGGAAATCTCATGTACCAAGTCCAAATAATCCAAAATACCTTTGCGTATACAGTACTGGAAATTCATGGCCATGGAATATTTTATTTCAAGACCCGAACGTGCTGCTAATTCTTGCCAGTGTAGGAATATCCAATTTTCATTTCTCATATCCTTGATGGCCTGATATTTTGGTATAAAACTATCAAGTTGTGCAAGGAAATAATGCGCAACATCTTGTATTTCAGGTTTCTCATTGAAAACTTCTAAAGATTTGTGTAGAGAATTGCGTATTACATCCATGGCATTGGCAACATCATCAAGATCAATGTTTACTAGAGGATTACCCAAGGTAGCCTCTTCCAATTTTACCATATCCTGACAGGCATACCAAAGATTTTTGTAAGGCAAAAAACCTTCGATAATATTATCGAGGAAGGCTAAAGAAAGATCTTCCAGTTCGAAAAGTTTCTGGCGATAACATAAAGTTTCGCCCAGTTTTTTCAAGTCCAAAATAATTTTCCAGGTCTTTTTTATCTGAAAAAAGAAAAAAAAATTATTCAGATGTCGGGATATTCTGTAATTTCGTTTGGGGATTAGGATGCAAACGTACCTCCACTGCCACTTCTGTAACCTTTTGGGGATTAAATTGTAAAGAGAACTGTTGCAATTCGTCATTCAACGATTCCAAGCGTTCTTCAAATCCAATGCACTCACTTAGATGCTGCCTCTTGAATTCTTCAATATCAATCTTTTGCTCTTCCCTTAAAGTACTGAGACGCTCTAGAATATTTTTGGGCCAGGCATAAACTTCCCATTTCATTGCAAACTGATGATCGGGTAAATTATAGAAGAAACTATCCAGCATATCGTATTCAATCCACATAATTTGCGTATCGGCTCTTAGCTGTTCCACCAAATCGGGTACCTCTACAGCAAAATCACGTATACTATAGAGATGTTCAATGCTTTGGGGTTTTTCATTGATTTTGTTGTACATTTCCAAGCAACGATCCAATAAACGTTCATTCGTATCATACATGCGATCAATATAGTATTCGAAAATCTTTTTAACAATTTCTATGCGTTTCTTGATCATGTACTGTTTCATGGGATCCACTATAACTAGGAAGGGCCCTATGATTATGGTGGCCGGTAAAATCACGCGCATTTCTTCTTTACAGCGTTTGTGCTCCAAAATATCGGCCTTTACTTCCATGGAAGGCTTTTTTGCTTCTTTATAATCAGCCATATAAACGGGCACGCTAAGTAAGTAGAACTCTATAAAGCGATCATATTTATGGGCATAGGACCTTAAGGGGTAAATAGCTTTCTTATAACACAACTGTAAGTGGGCATCACACTTCAAATATAAATCCTCTATTAGTTCTACCGTAAGGATATACAAATTCTTAGCAAATCTTAGATTAGACAAGCACTCTGCATCAATTTGCCGTACACCACTGGTCTTCTCCAAACCTTTCTTAAATAATTCCTTTATAGCCGGAGCAAACTCTTCCGGTTGATTGGAATATACCACCTCTTCGGCATCTGTTATTGACAAAATCATTGAGAATATGGGTTTGCTATAGGGAAACTCTGTAACAATAAAATCACTTGTCCATTGGTAGTCTGCATTGAGGGTTAGGATTTTTTTACACGGCTCCCCCAGAAAATATGTAAAAGACTCTATGGATTTCTCTAGTAAAACCTGCATAGATTCCTGCATACGAAACTTAACTTGCAATATGAAACGTGAAATCTTACACATTTGATAGACTTTATAATTATTGAGACTAATATCCAGCCAACCTTTGCCTAAAGCTCTCAAGGCTTTTATAATACCAAAAGAGACTTTTGTAGGCCATTGTAGTTTTAAATATGTGCTAACTGTAGTACTCTGTTGCTGCTGGGCATTAAAAAATTCATTCAAACCCAATGGCTTGGCAAAACTGCATACGAATATAAATAAAGTCTCTATATATTGGCATTCAGCAGCTACTCTTAGCATGGCCTCTATACCCTTGGCCGTATAGAACAGACTCCAATTCAAGACATTACTTCTCCTGTCGCCTATATCAATCCCTAGGCTTTTAACAAATTGCCTCTCGTTGTGGTTTCTAAGCGATGGATGGGCTTTTGGTAAAGACTCTAGTAAAGCTCCCGCTGTATATTCGGGAAAATCATGAGGCAAAAGCCTAATAAGATTTTCAAATTCATAGCAGGTCATCAGATGCTCATACACAAGATAAATATCGGTTTTTAAATTATGATAAAAAGCCGCATCCGTTTCCACGTTGGCCATTAACGTCTCCACTAGCTTATGCTTGTAAACATGATGTTCATTTAGATCCTGCCATAAAACACAATCTACCAACGACTCCATCATTATAAGGTTCTCCGCTTTATTGCGCATTTTGATGGCGTGCCTTAAACGTTCTATAAAAATAAATGGATTTTCAGCCAGAAACATTATTTGTATTTTGGGCACTTCGTAAACGCATTCATCGTCTAACACCATTGCCGTCCATTGATGTGTGTTGGCATTATATGCAGTTACGGCAGCATTTTGCCATTTGTACTGTACTAACCCTTTATTGTATGGCAAAAAGGCTTTGGCGGGCAAAGGATACATTCCTTCCCCCTCAACTTCACCCAACTTTAGCCAAGCTTCAGGCGAATGACAATCAAAATCGGTATCATCGAAAAAACTTATCGGCAGAAAATGTTTAAAAGCATTCTCAGTTAAAATGCAATATTGCTCTTCGGTAGGAAAGAGTTCATGTGCGTATAGGCCCGCCTTCTCCAATTCATTTTCGATATCCACCTTATTGTAAATTCTTCTTCTTCTGTCCACTTCCACATCGCGTGGCAAATGTTTGGGTGGCACCTTTATAGTCATTTGGACTTTAGGCAAAATAGTTTTCAAAGGAAACTTGTGTATCTTACCGTCCTTGCCAGGTAATGTCAACCATTTTTGAGCCGTTTCAATCAGGACAATCATTGGTGGTAGCGAACTGTTGTCGACTCTCAGCTCTTTGAAAGGCACATAATAGCGTGTGGAGAGATGACAACTATTTACGGGTTCATTGTCTAAACTTTCGAGGGTACAACGATGTTGAGCCTTAATCAGACTTTGAGAATAGATGGTAGTACGTCGGGAAACAGTTTCCCGATGTTTAACACCATCAAAAATTGATTTTCGAGGAGGCACTTCAGTCATTCTCGGATTTTTTCAAAAATACAATAAATTTTGAAGTTTTCTTTTAATTCAATTTTCCAAAAAGTTTTTTGAAGTACATATTTAACACAGTGGTTTCTATTTAAATAAGTTCTTCGAATCAAATTCGAAAAAAATTCAATCACTTTCGCCCCATTTTCAAGTTCTCACGCGCTGTTTGAGCCGTCTTACGTTAAAGAACGTTAAGAATGAGTAGGTCATTACTGTGTAATAGAGTTGTGTAGTTCACGAACGAACTAGTTCAATTGAACTATTCATACAACTGAACTAAGAGAGCCGCTCATAAAAATGAGCTCTTTTAGCTCCGTAGTTCATGACTCTCTTGTTCTCGTTTCTTATTCGTTCATTTCATTCTTATTCGTTATTTTATTTTGTTTATCGTTCTCATGTGTTTAGTTCACGAACGAATTAGTTCAATTGAACTAGAGTTGTGTAGTTCACGAACGAATTAGTTCAATTGAACTAGCATTGTGTAGTTTACGAACGAATCAGTTCAATTGAACTAGAGTTGTGTAGTTCACGAACGAATTAGTTCAATTGAACTAGAGTGTAGTTCACGAACGAATTAGTTCGATTGAACTATTCATACAACTGAACTAAGAGATATAAATTTACATGGAATACATTAATTCCTTAAAATGTATATATGCATTGTTTACATCAATTTAAATATAAGTGAAAATGAGAAAGAGAGCGGAGTTGTATAAAACTACTGAACTATTGAACTAAAAGAACGACCTAGTTCATTACAGAAAACTGAACTAGAAAGAGCGAACACTCAAAAGAGCTAACGAACCCAACTCTACTGTGTAATCCTGGCGAAGAACTTGTCCTAGAACTGCTATCTTATTTAGAAATGCCCGATGTTCCAAGGCCAACCGACGTATCATACATAACAGACTGACTGTAAAATGCTTTTTGTGTGGGCTGTCAGAAGAATGCCTTAGCTTTATGCATAGCAAACACTTAAGCCTGAAGATGCGTTCCTATCTATGCCACTAATTTCATTAAACCATATATTGCCAAAGAGCAAGTAGTTTCCAATTAAACATTAAGTGTCCGTTTATGTTTAGGTTAGTGGACGTGTACTTGTCAAATGAGACAAGTACAATACTTATAGGTCAAGTTGACCCATCATACAAAACGTCCTTACAATGAGAGGATAAATAGAGGGTATAGGAAAAAGGACAAGTAGTAGGAAAGGAAGAATAGGATGCGGAGGAAATTACACAGACCAACAAACACACAAGGGAGAGCGCGACTACACTAATGAAGCCCTAGCACTTCTCAACCAGCTCAAGCTAATAATGAATCTACAGAGTGAGCTCTCGACACAGAATTCAAATCCTTAAAGAAGCCCCTGCCAAGGGTCTTCAACCTCAACCTACTAAGGGCTGGGCAGTTATAGAGGAGGTGCTCGATAGTCTCCAACTCCTCCTCATCGCAACATACCCTGCAATAGTCCGGCTGGGATCTGTTCCAGATCCTTGTCAGCGACCTAATCTTGCAGTGCGCAGTAATAAACCCAATAACTAAGCTTAAACTGGCCTTATCCAAGTCCATCAGCCAACCTGTTCTTACGCACCTAGAAACATAACAACCCGATCCATTCCCCCAACGCCTCTGCTCTTCCCCTTTGATTCATCCATTGATGAGGCTGTGGAGGTGGCAGAGTGGGGGATCAGGACCAACTATTAAGTCGCCCTCAGAAAGCAAATCCAACCTAGCAAAAGCATCCGCGTCTCATTACCGAGTATTCCGCTATGACCCGAAACCCAGCATAGACGGATTCTCTGGCCCAAAGGTCCTTAACGACTCCATGCACTCGCGAACGAGCTGTGATTTGCACCAGACCGACGCAATGCCACTTTGGGCAGCCTGTCAACCAAGATCATGCAAGATTCCGAATCCGAAGCGGTCCCACTAGCTATGGCCATCCGTTAGTACATTAGAATTTTCAAACGGTCTGTTAGCTTTTCCAAGTCATATTGAACTTGATTGCAATCGATTGGCAAAAATATTCGTATGCTTACCAGAACAAAGACAGGATATCTCGAAGAAGTTGGAATAATAATAATTACCATTTACAATCTCAAGCAAGCGTTTAGCTTTCTCTGAAGATCGAGCTATTTATCCCAAATGACAAAACTAGGCCCATTTAAATCCGATGTCAATCAATGATATGTCTTTATGAATGATGAGACTCGTGACGAGCTAACTAGGCTTTGCAACTTTATTAATAAATGCTTTCACTACATTGCATAATCTGGCATCACTGCACAAATGTTATTAATCCACTTTGCATGTCAACTTTGAAAAGCAGAGTGCAAATAAACAAAACAAAATTTGTCAACACAGTAATGAACGCGGAAAAAGCGTAAGAAATTTAAATATTTATTTAAATTCTTTTTAAAAAAAATTTTGAAACAATTTCTTGCAGACCAATATACCGTAAGTGCTATTTACCGCAATGTCGTGGTTATCGTTATGAGCTGTGTCACAAATTTCCCAGAAGTGCTGGCCGTTGTAAAATATGGGTGGATGCATTTGATAATCCAAAACTCTATGCAACACCCTTTGTAAGTTTAAGGACAAAATTCGTATGCAGTCGTCATTTTCGTCCGGAAGACTACCATCATCCCCAATCAAAAAAGTTGAATTTTATAGCCGTACCCAGTTTGAATCTCAGAAAACTTAATGAACTGGACAAGTGCCGGCAAACTCAAATGGAAACTTATGGTGTTGGAAGTGAGTGTGATGACTGGGAAGAAGATGATATGGAGGAGGAGGAGGAAACTAAAGAAGACAATGAAAAAGCAAATGAATTATCAAAAAATTTAGAATTAAGCAATGACCGCTTCGAGGATACCACTGATTGTAACGAAGGGAATATAAGTGTTTGTGAGTTTCAGGAGGAAAACATTGTCTCATCAAGTGTTGACATTAACAGCATAGATCAAGCAAATACAACAAATACTGAGGACAGTAGCTTCCAATTGCTACTAAATGATGGTTTTATGAAAATAATCGATGCTGCTTTGGATTTACAATTTACGGTGGATGTATTATGGCTTCGCAGCATATGTCGTTGTTCTCAATGCATTGATAAAACAGTTGCCAAAACCTTCATAAATTTTTTTGAATTACCTAAGGATTTGCAACCGGTTATGGCTACAGTTGTAGAGGAAACTAGAAAGCTGGATATCATATGTACGTATTTATTTAATGATTCTTCGAGAATTGCAGTAAAAAAAATATTCATCTTCTGATATGTACTATTAGCCCTTAAATTTCCAAATTAGCTTAAATATTTGATAATTCTTAGATTATTATAAATATGTACGTAAGGATTTGGTTTAACAACCATATTATCAATCGAGTGATAACCGAACCTCGCAAGTCAGTCAACTTATTCCTAGGAATACTACAATGATCCGGATTCCAACAGAGACTAACCCCTTCCGGTTCAAATGCTCGAATGGAGTCTTTCATTCACGCAATAATCGCGACTTATACTAGACCTATTTTGTCGCCTTGAGGAGCCTGATTGAACGAAAATCACGTTAGAAGTTGCAGTAGAGGAAAAAATGTCATATGCAGAACAAAATATGCATTACACTTGATCAGGAACCTAATCTCATTTAAAATATGATACTGGAGGCTGGGAATACCTCACAACAACTCTTACAGAAGCTGTAAAGACGAGGAAAAAAAGGAGAATATCTTGTCTGTCATTGTCCAACATTTGAGAACATAAGATGAAGAATCCTTAGGTCACCAGGATTGATTGACAACGTGTCTAACCAAAATTTATTTGTATACAATTGACACCTTAAAACTATTGTGATAGCGGGAAGATCTCAACGTGGAGTTATAATTGTATGATGGAATATATCCTATCGGTTTTACAATGGGACCTTAAACGAAGTCCTAAGTCGAAGTTTAAAGTCTTCTTTAAAGTGGTTGTTAATTCAATCTAAGCTAATCAAGGGTATAAATGTCTCTTCGAAGTCAACAAATATCAGCTGCACCGATTCCTATCTTCAGTGGGCTGGTTCTATGGTTGTCAGGATTATCTTCTTGCTTGAGCTGAGTATACAGTTTGAGAATACAGTTTTACTGTTGTTATCGTATTGGCTTTGAACATGCCTGCAGTAACACTGGTAACTACCAGGCTCTATATTGTTCTTCAGGACATTAAGAGCATTCTGGTTTTTTGTGATTTAGGAGGTTTTATGGATCTATCGTGTCTGACGCTGTGGGTAGTTCACAGTGAGAATATTTAGTATACTCAAGCAGTGAATTGTGGTTAGATTGGTAACTAATACCAGGCATTCTCGGATGATTTCTTGGAATTTAATTTTAATTACGATTTATTTTCGACTTAGACGATTATAGCGTTTGCGTCAATTACCTGGACGTACATAAGTGAGAAACTTGGGATACTCGTTTCTAATCTAAGTCCATATCTTCATTAGGTTTAAGCAATTATAACAAGATAATATCGCTGTTAGGGAAACTTAGAATGTGTTTTTCTTTTAAATCTCATGTAAAACCTTTTATGTATTTCTAGGGAGTGATGGCCATACCTCTACTTACAATCTCAGTCGGCTTTATGAAGAATTTCAACCGAAAGCACAGAAAAGTTTCAACTCTACCTCGAAATACTTACTATGGAATTTGCAGCACACTCAGTATCGTGATGATTTACAACCGATTAATTTTTTTGATCTTTTCCAGACCAACAACAATGTTTGTTATAAAGCTTTAGATCGACTACAAAAATCGGGTGTATTAATTATCAAACATATGCCTAAAAATGATAAAGATTCATTACTTAAAAGATCTCTGGTATCGAAACTTTTCAGTCATTTATTTGATAACTTAACAAGCGAAAGAAGACAATATTTTCCAGATCAAGTAACAACACCATGTACAAATTGTACTTTTGAATCCCAGGATAAAGGTTTGCAGATATTATCATTGCCTTATTATAAGGATAATGTGGTAGTACAACTAATAATAGTGGATGGTTTTCAGGTTGTAGAACAATTGTCTAAGGAAACATATGATTTTTTAACAAAGTTCGAGGCTGATTATAGTTTTAAGAATAATAATGAGTTTAAATATGTGGTTAAGCGTGTAGTTATAGAGGAAAAGGATTTTATAGAGCGTATATGGTTTTCACCTTTACATATGGAAGGCTTAAAATCACAGGATTTTCGGCAGACATATAAACATTTTAAGGTATTAAATGATCGCATGAAAATGCAACAAAATCAATGGGATGTTGAGCTGAATAATGAAACTCTTGTGATTTTAGATAATTATCGTATATGCTGGTGTTTGAAACAGCCTTCAAGTGTTATTGAAATGGATTGTTTGTATATGGAAAGAAAACATTATTTAAGTAGTTTAAATGTATTTAACAAGGATATGACAGGATCAATGATCAATAAAAGTAGCTAAGACTGTATGTGTGTAATATTGTATATAAATTAAATGTTTTATGTGTAATCCTTTGAATGTTTATATTCTATCACATTCTGTAATTAATAATTCTGTTTTAAAATTTCTAAAAAGCCGAAATAGTATGATTCTTTATGTATTAAGTTTATTTAATATTGAATGCAATTAAAAACTACAACTAAATCTATTATTAACATATAAATTAAATTTAAATTCTTAAAAATACCACCAGCTGATACAGCTTTTTCATGGGCATCAAAGAAACGTACGGTCATTGTAATGGGCACCTCCAAATTCTCATCCAAAGCAAATTCCAAATCGTGGCGCTCTGCCAAATGTAATGCTGCATGTTTAATGACATGTTGCCAAGGTGTATCATGCACTGCTAAGGTGGCCATATGAAATTCATACGTTAAACTCAATAATATATTGCGACAAATAAAGGTGTTTGTCTCTTGTAAATATTGGCCAAACACTGCATTGTAATCCGTATTATAAACTAACAATGGTTGCCATTTTTTTGTATCATTCTCTGGTTTTCCCAACTCCGATATCATGTAAGAGGTAAGATCGTTTATTGATAAATCCGTACCAAATAATTGTTCATTTATTTTTTCTTGCAGGTGTACACAAATCTTAGTGAAATTGATTTTAACCGGTTCCTCCTGCCACAATAAGGTATCGTTATCCAGTTTGATTTTACAGTATTTGGCTTCATTTATGCCAAAGCCAATGTATTGCTGCATGCTATTACTATTTTGCCGTGTGCACACACCATTTTGTTTTCCAAATAGCGACAAAGTATTACTTCCTGTACTGTTTTCTAAGAAATAATTTATAACTTGGTTTTTAGCCGACAAAGGCAGTGATTTGTTAAACGGCTCATAACGCGCAATGATTAAAGGTTTACCATACAAATAACCTAAAGGACCAGATCTTATTGACAGGTTTTTGCTATTTTCTTCGGCTGCATTAAAATCCTTTGGCGTTTGATTTAAAAACTCAACTTCATACTCCAACCAATATTCTGTAAATGTTTCCTCGGAATTTAAATCGTCCACTTTTCTAAGCCATAAACTCAATATCATGTGCTGTATGTGTGTAAAATTATGTAAAATATTCACTTTTACTTTAAATAATTCACCATAATCATTTTCATTTTTATTGGCCCGATATTTTGTACAATTTTTCTCATTTTCTACGCATTGTTGTATTGTTATATTGCCAATATGGTTTTCTATTATCTTGCTATTGTACAGATCTTCGGGTATAGCTGGTTTATTTAAAATTTTATGATTTTCTTGTAAATTTAAAAGATCATAGTGAATATCCTTTAATGTTTCACATGAGGATATGAGACAAGTTCTTTTTATTGATTTGAGGTGATAGACTGGTTCTCGTATAAGGCATGATGTTGATTTAAATGATGCTGGAAGATCTAGAAAAATCAAACAAAAACAAATGTGATACAGTATGTTTCAGGCTCAAGTTATTTGTTTAATACTATATTAGTTTTATGACATATTCGCGCACATGGCGATGAATTCCGTAAAATTTAGAGAAAAATGGTTGTGACAAGACAGAATATGCCGACATCACGCCACAGAAAGGTTTTAGTCCCATCAATGCCGTGGAAGTTTTCTTGCAAGCTCATCTGCATGCTTATTGCAGCGAATCCCCATGTAACTTGAAATCCAGCAGAGTGTAACCCTTTTTTCCTTACAAAGCTAATTCAGCTTCTCCGAACATTTGCAAAATAGCTTCGATTTAACCTCATATAAGGCCTATAGAGGTTCAATTGAGCACATTTGTCGATGGCATAGTCTTCCGCCTGAAAGATTCTTGCTAGTTTCTCGCTCGGAACATATCTTTATGTGACCAAAATCTATCACTCCTACCCCATTATTCGGTCTTGACACATGGCATACATACATCCAGTGCATAATTCCTGGGTTACATCTTTAAGATTTCATATATAATATTGAATATTATTATGACATGTCTAGCCCTCTTCAGAAATGTTCTGTATATTAATCTCCCATGTCAATGATATTCCCAGATATTTTACCTGCAGTTTCTTTGATATTACCCAGTAATCGAATATTTTTTCATTTAAAAAGCTTTCTCCTTCTTGTAAATACTACTATAGTGGTCTTACGCGAGTTTTTCTTCAGCTTATTGACATGTACCATCGACTAACAATCTCAAGACCTCTTTGACTGATATCGTAGAGTTTATATAAATTTCCATTTTGCCGTTAAAACTACATTTTCCATTTATTTGAGCTGCTGACATTCAGGAAATAGCCCCTTCTCATGCAATTGATATCGGAAAGTAGACTTAGAGAGAAAGAAAAGAGGGAGTAGTGTTTATGGACGTTAGATTTGAATTTGGTTACATTGTAAGTAACAATCTTCTAGGGCTAAAGAACGAAAGAATAGTGTGTTCCAAACAAATATTGTCAGAGAGAGACGAGTACTACGTAAGAATATATTATTTGGAGAGCAAGTCCCTTTATTTTGCTAAAGCAGAATCTGTTATAGTTGTGAAAAACGATTCACATTGTGACGGTGCTCCAATGAATCAATAGAGTTTGATACCTTCCGTTTATTAGTAAGCATTTATTAGTAATCTTGTTTCATTCCTGTGTATACAATAGCAGAGAAGTAATAAGAAATCTAATTTGCTCAGAAAAGTGATGTTAGAGTTGTTCATAATATAGTTTGATACTATCCTTTAACATCTAGGAATAAAGTGATCACGTTCCAGAAAAATTTATACTCATCCCGTTAGGTGTCAAAAAAAAACCCCTAGGGCTTACAACAACAACATTAGATCTTTATCAGTGCCAACCTTGCCTACACCTAGACAAGTTTCAATGAGTTTAAAGGTTGTTGTTTTTTCAAACAACTGATTCGTTCAAACAACTGAATTTTAGAATGAACTGAGTGGCGTGTTGAAACCATTTTGGGATTATAATGAATCCGTCTTAACAAGTTGCACTGAGTTCATGACTTCGAGCTGCATTTATTATAGAGGCTTAATGGAAGCGCTTTCAGAATGGTTTCAATATTATTATTCGCATTACACTAAAACTTCATCTTTAACTAACAGATATCTTTTTACTACACCTTGTATTTTAAACGTATTGTCTTACCAAAATTTTGTATTTCTTTAGTATCCTTATTAAAAGTTCTCAATATATCTCCGTATTTGTAAAATTCTCTATTTTTTAAATCTTCTGACTCCAGTAATAAATTTGGCCATTTGTAATAGTGGGAAGTATCTCCGTAAGGGACAGTTACCTAAGAAGACATAACGACTTTCATTTATAAAAGTTCGTTAATATTTAAAATGAAAAAATTTACCTGTTCCTGAACAATAGGTTTGTAAGTGCGAAAAACACACAACCAGCCATCATTTGTCTGGCACGAAGGCAAGCCATGTTGAAATTTAAAATCCTCGAAACGTCCTTCATGTATCTCTAGATCAATGGGTTTCTCGGGTAAGCAATGGAATACTTTTAAGGCATCGGGAGGACAGTCTAAATCACAACAACAATTTATATCACACACGATGGAATTTAAATCACAAAAGCAATATTTGTTAGGAAACTGAATGTGAGGGATGGAGGATGTAGTCATAGTTTCTGGTATTGCTGTGGCATTTTGCACTTCTGGTAACACCGTAGTGGTACTTGCAGTGGTAGTAGTTGAGGGTTTCGGGGTGGTGGTTATGGGTTTTTTAGTTGCGGTTTTATTTGAAGTTTTCTTGGGTGGAAATTCTGGCCATTCTGCATCGTTGCTAGTGGCTTTAGTGGTTGTGATTATGGTTGTATTGATTGATTTAGTGGTGCCAGTAGCAGCTGTAGTCATAACATTAGTCTCTGCGATTACTTCCTCAGTTGTGGAGTCTGAGGTGTTAGCATTAGGCGTTATAGTTGTAGTTACTGGCAAGGGTTTTGAAATTCCGATTTTAACTGCCTCCAAACATAATATTGACAGCAAAAGTAACTGTCCTAGGTAAACACGTTTCAAGGAAAACATATTGTCTGCTGAACTTTACTTGAATTCAATGCCAAATTTAGCAAAATTACGAAAGATTAAATTTATATCCAAAATAACTTTTCCCGAAGAACGAGTTCGTAGTTTATATCTGTAATTATAAAACTTAAGACTAAAATATTTCAAAAATTCGATATGTTCATACGTACCTTTCTAAGCCCGTATATATTAAGTCCTCCTTACACAAAGCCAAACCTCCACCACCAAATTTCTCTCTAAGACTATCGTACCACGTGCGTGGTGCAATTTTCCAACAGAATACCTCTAAGCGATGATAACCAGGTCGCGTGGGCAAATGCACAAAACCATAACCTACGGGCCAGCTTTTATTTAAAACATTAACAGCATGTACTTCCACATGCAGTTTCGGCCAGCCTTGTACAGAGGCAGTGCCCAAATGTAAATCTAAAGGTTGGCAAAAATCTGAACAGCTTTCTAAACGATTTGTTGATACAAAAGTTTGTCCTACAGCTTCGCCTTGTATAATGCGCCAGGATGTGCCTTTAAATAAAATTGTTTTCAACAAATTTTATCCCAAGTCATGTTAACTTTACTTACCACTTTGTAAACTCCACTTGCAAAATATGTGAGGCTCTTGAAAATCAACTGCTTTCAATATTTGCCCAATAACATGAACTTCCGCCATCAATAAATTTAATTGCGTTGTGTAGAATTATTTTTCTTCATTTATTTGTTATTATTTCGCAAAAGTCTCATTTTTTTATTTAAGAATTCTTTTTTACGATTAAGAAGGAAAAGATTTTGAAGTTCCTTAAAATTTTCAAAATTTTTTAGATTTTTTCTGTTTTGTGAAAATAGGTAACCATGGTTACGTTAAGGGTTGCTTTTCTCTTCGTAACGTACTTTGTAAGGTAACCCTTAGTTTAAAACGGTACAAAGGGTTTTGTCTTGAATAAGTTACAAACCTAAAACAGGGATGTTTTCACTATAGTTGGCCTGAAAGGCTCCTATGGAAAAATGAGATTTATAGGCGGTGCAAGACATCAAATTTCCATGTGTTATAAGTTAAAGTATTCTTCGTGGTGTAATTTCAATAAGAAGGAAGATAAACAGAATCACAGGAGTGTCCGTCATTCCATACATTGCATGATTATCATGTGGCGACTATTTAAGTGATCTGAAGTGGTTTTGAGAAACCTAAATCCAGTCTTTTTCGACGTTAGATATGGTGTCACTTTCTGAAATATTCTTTTCGAATCACATTCGCTGTGGATTTTCTCATTGGTCTCGGTGCTGACGGCAAGCCATTGTCAGTTTTTCAGTGATTTTTACACATCACTTACGCGATGGACTTCTGTTGTGTGTGTCTATGCTTTGAAAAGGGGGGTTTTATAGCTCGAGTTTTTGTCCTATTCAGTTCAGTCTTCGTATTATTATCTTCTATATTTCGCATATAGTTATGTCTGAAATCCATTCCTTCCTTTCGTGCTGTATGTGAGTTCCAGAGTCCATAAAAGTTTACTTCGTATTATTCCAGATATTCAAACAGTTATGTTCCTTCCTTTCAAATCCTGTTCAAAGGGTTGTGTTCCTTCCTTTCAAATCCTGTTCAAAGGGTTGTGTTCCTTCCTTTCCTGCTGTAAAGGAGTTCTAGAATCCATTAAAGTTGACTTCATAATTCTGCAGCTATGGAGGTGCAATAGGTTGTTTTAGAGCTTCAACATAGAAAATAGCTGTTTCGGGGTGATGTTTATAGGATTTATAAGAATGTTATGTGTTAAGTAAAGCAGCGACTTTAAAGCACATTTGCGTAACTAACAGATGATGAACACTACCCATGTTGGCTCCTCTGCGGCTGCGAAGATTTAAAAAGGGATCCACGTCTGTTCGTTGGTTCTGAGATAGCCGCCGTAGAAATATTTTTTTCATATTCCGCTTTGTTTGAGTTGTTTGACCCGGGGTTTGAATCGTGGCCTTAAGTCTAATAAGTCAACACACTACTTAGTAGACTACGGTGACTTTATCCCTACAGTTGCCCTAATTTATTGTCTTCTTCACCGTATAGTAAAAATCATCTTTTTCCCCCCTTTCCTACATACCCTCCTTTCATCCTATTTACTCTATTATCCTTCCCTCTTTAAGGACGTTGTACAATGGGTCAATTCAACCTCCGGGTACTGTACTGTCTTAACTGACAAGTACACGTCCTCTAACCTAACCTAAACCTAAAAACCATCTTTTAGGCCTTGTGTCCTGTTTAATCCGTTGGAGCATGATTCTGAATCGGATTTGCATTTATTGGGAGTGAGGGTAAGCAAGGTCTTATAAGGTATAAGAGCTCCCTTAGCTCTTCTTGATGGTAAAAAGCTGGCACCAATCGATCTTTGGAGGTTTGCTGGGAATTTTAGAAGTTTGGAAGATGGTTAATGAATTTTTGGAAATTTCAGGTTTTTTGAAAACTTTTCTAGGCATGAAGGTTCCAGTATCGTTGGTCCAGGTCGCAACTTTTGAGACTTTGGTGACTTTTATACATACATAATTGGTCATTACAACCCTTCAGTCAGGATTATTGACCTAGTTTTTCACACCACTTAGTTGTGTGTGTGGCGGGACCTACAGTTCGAAGTCGACTCCGAACGACAGATTTTTTGAGAAACTTTTCATGGCAATTTTATTTTATTCTCAGAGCTTTTGCCAGAAATCTGCTGAGAGGAAATCGCCGAAGAAATACTTTTTGTATTTTGTTTTGATGTCTGGCCTGGGGCTCGAACCCTGGCTTTACGTCTAATAAGCCAACACACTACCTACTACGGCGATTTCATGCTTATGCTTTTATACAAGATATTAAAATTTGCAAATTTCAGTTCTGGCGACAACCAATTCTCTTCTCATCAAATTTATTTCCATAAACTGCTGCCGTTATTTAAAGCCATCCTCTGGTCTTCCTACCTTTCGAAGTTTCGAAATCGTATTACTTTGTTCGAAATTTTGTCGTTGTTTTCAAAATTTCAAAATTAAACTTCAAATAGCTTTCAAAATTTTCAGAAAATTATTTATAATTTCTTAGTCAACGAAAACAGAAGCTTCTTCTGATTTCTAACAAAATTCTTAGTTAAGCAAAATAAATTTTAAGTCTAAAACCTAAAAAAGGAACTTCATCACTCTCAAGCTAAGATAAGCAGTGGGAGGGGGAGATATTAAAAAAAAAATCGAAATTATTTAAAAAAAAGAGAAAAAACCAAAAACTGCTGCTTTCGCTAAGTTAAAGCCGCAACACCAAGAGACTCCAAGGCTAGGGAGACATTTAAGGAGAAACATAATATTTTCTTTTTCGCTGAGTTTGTTCGAATCCCTTAAAAACGAGTGATCACGATGAACCACAATCAAGTAGCGGTAAAAACAGAGGATCGGACCTATCGCCCGAAACTAGTGGTACGAATAAGGCGGGAAAACCTAAATCGATATTGGAAGAGCATGGTATCCTAATGGGCAAAGTAATTGGTTCCGGTAATTATGCCAAAGTCAAAATGGGCTATTCCGAGGAGTATGGCAAACGTGTGGCCATAAAGATAATATCGAAAATTAAAGCACCGGCAGAATATACACAAAAATTTTTGCCACGTGAAATAGAAGCCGTGAAAGGTTTACATCACGACAATTTGATAACATTCTATCAAAGTATTGAGACCAGCCATAGGTAGGTTTTTTTTATTGGAACTCAAACAATTTTGTAAACCCCCCCTTCATGCCCTTTTTCTTTGCTTTAAGAGTGTATTTAATAATGCAATTGGCGGAAAATGGCACGCTTTTGGATTATGTGCGTGAAAAGAAATTTCTAGACGAGTCTCAAGCCCGTAATCTATTCAAACAACTAATGAGCGCCGTCGAATACATACACTCGAAGGGTGTTGTGCATCGCGATATAAAATGTGAAAATCTCTTATTGGATGAGAATTTCTGTTTGAAATTAATTGACTTTGGTTTTGCCCGCAAAGATACACGTACCAGCGACCAACAGGTTATCTTATCGAAAACATTTTGCGGCAGTTATGCCTATGCAAGTCCCGAAATTCTCAAAGGTAACCATCAATAAACTTCATAGCACATAAAGTGTATAAAAACACTTTTTACATAAAGCCTTCTTTCCTATACCCACAGGTGTTGCTTATGATCCATTTCTCTCTGATATCTGGGCCTGTGGCGTAGTCTGTTATGCCATGGTTTTTGGCCGTTTACCCTATGACGGTTCAAATGTTCACGTATTACTGAAACGCATTAGTTCCTCTTTGATCTTTCCGAAAAATCCTCCGGTATCTACGGAATGTAAACAATTAATATTACATATATTGGCCCCCATTAAGATACGTTATACAATACCACAAATCAAAGAGGATCCATGGATGACAGCTTAGAATAAAATCGAGAGAGAGAGAGAGAGAACTTAAGGATTTTGTATCATTTGTGTTGCTATAGGAGAGGAGATGAGAGATCTTTTTTTGGGAATATGGCAACAAAAATAATAGAAAATTATCTTTCAGTGCAATTTCATTTCTTTTTTTTGGATTGATTTTGTTAAAGCGAAATTTCTATATAAAAATATAAACAATAAATAATACAATTATTAACACACACTAACTTATCATTGTATTTGTGTCTGATTCATGTATTGCTCTTGCAAATTCCAGTCAGATTTATTTCGAAAACAAAGACAATTTTTCGGAAATTGCACGAAAATGTTGTACAGAATTTGGTCGCAGAGAAGGACCAATAGTACCCGGTATAAGGAAGTTTATTCCTAAAGTTCGTGAAACTAGTTTCATTGTTGATGCGCAAAAATGTAGGCGTGCTCGTACAGTGCGAAACAGCTCGTACCCGAAATTATCGAAGCTGTGGCTGAAAATGTGCGTGAGAATCCATCAACAACAATTCGTCATCGTTCTCAAGAATTGAACATATAACGCATCCGTTTACGTCGAATTTTAGGAAAAGATCTCTGTATAACGCGTTCCAAAATTCAATTGGTTCAAGAATTGAAGTCGCATAACCATCCGCTACGTTTTCGTACGAGAATGTCGATTTTGCCAAAAAGATCATCTTTTCGAATGAAGTTTATTTTCATCTTAGTAGGTACGTTAATAAGCAAAATTGCTGTATTTGGGGCTCTGAAAACCCACAAGTGGCCTTACAGAAGCCAATGCACCCATTACGAGTGACTGTTTGGTGCGGCTTGTGGGGCGGAGGAGTCATTGGCCCATATTTCTTTGAAAATGAGGACAGCGCAACTACTACGGTGAATGAAGACACTTATCGTACCATGATAACTGATTTTTTTATACCCGCTCTGCATGGCATTGACGTAAACGATGCTTGGTTTCAACAGTATAGTGCAACTTTCCACACATTTCATGCCAGAATCGATTTATTGCATTAAACGTTTGATGGCCGTTTAATTAACTGAAATGGTGATGTCTATTTGCCGCCAACAAGCTGCGATTTAACACCGTTGGACTATTTTCTATGGGGCGCCGTTTTAGAAAAGTGTTATGGCGACAAACCACAGACAGTTAAGCGTTTGAAGGCCAACATTCGTGATGCCATTGCTGAGATATGACCCCATGCTCTCGAAAAAGTGGACGAAAATTGGATCGATCGAATGAGGTGCTGTGGGGCCAGCCGCGGCAGCCGTATGAATCCATTCTAACCATTCACAACAAAAAAAAACATAAATTTGGCAAAATATCAAATCGTTTTTGTTGTATTTTCTGCAGAAATCGTTGTAATGTATTCTCAGTTTCCTGGCTTGTCCTATTATAACTGTCATAAAGTTGTTATGATAAACTTTAATCGGGTTTTATTCTGCATTTATCCATATCGGCAGCAGATTTCTGTCAAGAACTCTGAGAGTAAATAAAATTGCCATGAAAAAATTGTCCAAAGATCTGTCGTTCCGAATCGACTTTAAACTGTAGGTATAATCCGTTAAACAGGCCTTTAATCACAAATATTAAGTAAATACACGCAGTTTAGTTTACTTTTAAGGCGATTATTTTTAATTATAAAATTAAAACATATTTTTTTGTGTTTGTGTTGCTAACAACAGTTTCGTTTACCTTTAGGCCAATAAATTCAATTAAAATTTTTCTTAATTTCGGAAAGAAACGAAGAAAAAAAACAAATTTTTTCGCCAACCATTACCAAACAAACAAACTGGAAAGGCAAACTAAAAAAAGAACTGAAAAAATACAATAATTTATAACAAAATGAAAGGAAAAATAAAAAAAAAATATTAAATATTTAAGCAAAAAATATTTTAAGTAACGCATAACAAAACAACAGAAAAAAAAACATTAAATAATAAACATGGCTACTTTATAAAACTGTAATGGAAAACCGTTATACAGGATGCGGTTGGTCGTAAGCAGTCATGTTTAAAAACTGCCTTAATACCGCCGCTGGGTTAAATACATTTACTTCACTACTCTTTTGCTGTTCTCTTCTTTGGTTTTTTTTCTCTCTTGTGCTACCAATTTGACGTACTACTACAACGAAACCAAAAAAACCACGATGGAAAACGTACAAAAAGACGTAAAAAAGAGCAAAATATTTATTTTTTGACAAGCGGAATAATTTTTTTTGTATTGGTAAACGTGAACAGAGAGCATGAGCTACGTGAGAGTTCTTTGAGGAGTATATAGGGTACGCTTGCACGGAGCTAAGCATTATCAATAAAACTTGTTTGAAAACGCCTGAATAAAGTCTCACAAGAAGTTGGAGGTAAGGATTCCAAACGCAGTAAACGAAAAAAAAACTCATGGATTGAAGTTTTATTTCTAAATTGCAGATGAATTGGGTTTCACTCGAGTAAATGAAATAAAACTCTTGGGGCAACAAATTGCTTGAAACCGATGGTTTTAGGAGTGTTTCCTAGGTGGAGCTCATTACAAACTGCTTGTTAAGTGGAGGATATTTCTCTGACAATTTCTTGATTTATTTGCACAACCAAGCTGCGATTAAGCCCCTAACGAATGTCTCTTCGACAGCTGTCCTCGTACATGAATGCCAGGATTTTTAAGAAAAATTTCGGAGCATTCAAATCCGTAATCCGTAAAGGGGTTTCGGATATCGTAGGAAGGTGCATTGCTGATGAACTGGCCAGAGTCTGTAGGGTGCCCGAAATTTAACTGGGAATGGGTATTTAGATTGCCCTAGTTAAACTAGATATTATCCATTCGTTTTACAAGCAAGAATACGTTGGCAGCAGGAACAGACGTGTAGTATTGATAGATACTCATGCACTAGTATGGATAAGAAGAGGGCTTAAATCGCAATGCCATCCATCACGGGCCGCTGTCCTATTGAAAGGCAGGTCTTTAGACTTGGCATTCAATCGAATAACTTCTGCACGAGCTGTTGTCCTGGGAAGGAGGAAGAGCCTATCTTTCGCTAGTATGAATAAGAAGAGGCTTTAAATTGTATTGCCATCCATCACGAGCCACTGTCCTGTAGACTTGGCATTCGATCGAATAACTTCTATAAGAGCTGTTCGTCTGGTGAGGAGGAAGAGACTGTCTATCACTTCGTGTTAACAACTCATTGTCTGTTATCGTTGACTGAACTCTCCAATATAAAAACATGCATGATTTCTTTGGAGCTAGATTGGTTATCTTTAGGCAATGATTGATTCCTATATTTTGCACTTCAAGGAAGGTCCCCACTTAATCTATAAGCTGCAAATGGTAAAAATTTTAACTGCATAAAGCTGGTACCCTTCATACCCGTCAAGGGGCCCGGTCGTGCCAGAATGTTTTATTTGGGTAATGAAAAGACGTGCATAAGCTTCAAATACGGCGATTTAATTTTGGCTTCCAGAACTATTTCCAGCAAGAGAGCTCGTCCTATTTGTGTAGGTATAGATGGCAATTGGTAACTCCGATTTATTTTCCAAAAATAATGGTGATTGCACATGTTCGTTTGCACTCATTAGGTGGTGACAATATGCCGGCATGATAACAGAAAGAGTCATAATCATTCAACAAGTAATTGCCACACTTTTCTGTAAATGCTGAAAAATTTTGCCTCTATAGCTGCAAATAAAAGTCGAATGCCCGACATTTTATGGGGATCTTAAGGATTTTTATGAAAGAGGCACACCATGTTATCGCTGATAATAGGACAGATTTTCCCAAAATGATATCAAACTAACCACGCTGAATGAAACCTTCAATATCCTGTAATAGAGTAATGCATTTATATTTACTACCCCTCCCTATGCTCGAGTAACCATGATCTTCTTTTCTCTCCAGCATTTATTTATTCTACGTTTTTTTGTGCCATTGTTGAGATTTCGTTTTTTCATTTTTTAACGCATTATTTGTTACGTTGTTTTATTCCGTTTTAACTTTATAATTTTTATATTTTGTATTTGCAATAAAAACAAAACAAACCAAAAAAAATGAAAAAATGGAAAAATTTCACAAACCGTTTCGCTTTTTTTAACTTTTACTTCAAACTTTCTGCAAAATATTTAAATTTCTTTTAACTATACCAGCACCGTCCACTAACTCTTGTTTAATGCTGCTGCAAACATCCTTCTAAAATTCTTCATCATTATCAGGTGAATGGTGAATGTTTTTTCACAACATTACCTCAGGTGATGGTTATAAACATTATGAGCGAGTATTTCGAGAGTTTTGCAAAAAAGAAAAAAATTAAACACGGAGGTACTTAAGTAAGACATGACTTAAGTAGAAGTTTGATTGAAAATTAATCTCAGGGAAAATAATTAAAAAAAAGTAACAGAAAACCAAAAAAAAAAAAAAGTTAGAATAAAAAGAAATAAGTTGTCCTTAGTATTCCTGGTAACATGGAAAATATGTTCAGGATTCCTGGTAACATGGAAAATATGTTTTAAGTTATGCTACTAGATTTTGGAATTTATTAAGGCTTTCGAGTTAGGAAATGCAAAACAATATAACAGAGGAGTTCAATCTGTCGAGCAAAGTGTGTGTTAAACCAAATCAAAATGTTTTTCATTGATTTTGAGCATCTCAACAGGCGGTCAGAGAAATGTATATCAACTGTCTTGTGGAAACCTTAATTTTCTCCCTAACCTAAACTCTTAACCACTGCAGTAAGTTAGCATATTACTTAGCTTTGATTGTTTTTTCTTTTGATTTTTCCATATTATTATTCCAAGCATCCACACAAAAAAATAAAAACAGACCTCAAAACCTTGTCTGTAGAAGGAACTGTTTCCGCTTTTTCTGGATAGTATGCTCCCAATACAGTTCATTGTCATACCTTTTGTCACCGTTTTGATAAGTATACTTATGTGAACTCGGGTTTGTTGCAGAGAAACATCATTAAACACTTGAGGATATTCCATGGCAAGTCGCCGTAGTCTAGAAGGTAATGTGTTGACTTATTAGACGTGAGGCCTCGGTTCAAACTCCAGGTCAGACATCTCCAGCAAAACGAAATTTGAAGAAATATTTCTTTGGCGACTTCCTCTCAGCAGATTTCTGGCAAAAACTCTGAGAGTAAATAAAATTACCATGAAAAGTTTCTCAAAAATCTGTCGTTCGGATTCGACTTTAAACTCTAGGTCCCGCCACTCATGTATAAAATTAACGCACACAACATAAGTGGCGTGAGGAGCTAGGTCGTAATCCTGACAAAGGGGTTGTAATGACCAATTATGTATTGGGTGTATGTATGTATGTAAGATATTCCATGAATCTGGCATATAGGTTACGCTAGCGGATAGCTTGCTGTTCACAGGCATGTTCACTCGGCGACCCATATGATCCATTGTGTTACTCAGTGTGAGGTAAGCCTTCTTGTCATGATTCGTTAGAGGTGGATGTAACCAAACGGAGCTCCGAATGAAACCAGCCAGTTCCCTTAGTGGCACGTTCGCCACCATGTCCAGATTTTCAAACATTCTGAAGTGCAGGACACTCGCGTGTCCTCCACATCATGGGAGCTTCTACAGTAATTTTAGTGGGACATACCGAGTCTGTCAGCGCAACTGCCAATAGCGCAAGGTCTCGTTAGAATTTCTATTAGAAAGCAAACCGTTATCTTGTCGAACTCAATTAGTTCCCTGGTTCTCCCGCTGTCTACTGCTAGGCACAGCAGTTTTAAACTTCAGTAACCAGGTATGTTTGTTCAATTCCATGCTGCTTTTTCCAATTTAGTGCAGTAATCTTATAGTGGCTCATATATCTCCTCTAGGGTCATCTTCAATCCGTCCGCCTTTTAGTTACCCTCTATGCCAAAGTGGCTCGGAACCAATAAATCTAGCTGAATTTCATCGATGGTATGGATTATATTCACTTTGTGGGTGCCTATGGCTTATTCGTATACTTAAAAAGATTCCACAAGAAAAAATTTAACATGTTCTAATCGCACGATCTCAATAGCAAAGTTACATCACCTCCACGTGAAAAGATCATGCCCTCTAATGGCTCGTGCAGAATATCTAATGTGGCATGAGCTGTGTAGTACATAGCGCCGCCCTTTTGAAACCACTTGTCCTTGGTGGCCAGTTCACTCAATCATCTATCTACAGTGCTCGCCGTTGAAGGTGAAAGCTCTTAACTAATGAATTGAACTAGTATGTTACACTTTATCGATAACTTTTTGCTTTGTTAGTATGTATATCTGTTTCTGAAATGTATTCCTACTTTCCCTTGCTGGATTAAATTTTTATTAACACTCGTCTAATATGCAGACATTTGAGCCCAAAATCAGTAATAATTTGTCTGCTACTTTAATTAACTGTTTGTTGTATCCTACAAATCTTTTATTTTCATGTTTCGATAATATTTCCTTAAAGAATCTGTCAAATAATTTACACAAAAATCATACGCCCTTTACACATTCGATACATTGAAATATCAATCTATTCACAGACATCTTTTGGAAAGGCGTTACCGATTTTTGATTTCAACAAAATTATGCATTTGTGTGGTACGCCCTGCAACAGGTATGTCTGTTGTATGTATGCCTTCTAAAAATTTATTTGGTTACAAGTAATTTGACTATAATTTTTCCAGCCATTATAACCATATAATGGCTTTCAAATATTGTTGTACATGGTATAGCAGTAAATCAGAAAAAAAAATTGAACCAAAACGTTAAAAAAAATTATTTTGTTGTCATTGTCAATATTTGTATTGACAAGTCAAGTGCATGTACTACAATCATTATATGCCCAGCAGTAGGTGGCAGATTATTTCAACGATTTAGATTTTTAACGAAACTTTTTAGGGGCTACTTTTCGTTGGAGAGGATTTTTGTTGAGAGGTGTTGTTAAAATTAGGTTTTAACTGTTCATTTCGGTAAAATAATTTGTTTTCTTGGTCACTGGTACGTGTAATTAATATTTCAAATACTTCCGAATAAAAATTAATCATACGTACAGATGGCATCATACGATCATCAGTTATGAAATTACTTTCGATGAACATCATAAAAATTACTTTGAAATTCTTCAACGAATATCTGTATAGTGGGTGGTTTGTTGGCTTATTAGACGTAAGGCTACAGTTCAAATTCCAGGTTAGACATCTCCAGCATAAGAAAATATGAAAAAATATTTCTTCGGCTACTTCCTCTCAGCAGATTTCTGGATAAACTTTGAGAGAATACTGTCGTTCGGAATCGACTTTAAACTGTAGGTCCACGACTTTAAACGGGTTACCAACCTCACGTTACTCCTAGATAGTCTAATGCATGACTCCTGTCTTCTGTTAATGTAGTTTCCCAACAAATGTTTTGATTGTCTCAAACCCATTTGGTTTGAGTAGAGTCTTTGCTTTTTTAACTTCCATTTCATTACGCATACAATTCAAAACATCTGCTTCGATTGTATAGAACGGTGCTGTTTCCATCAGTGGCTAGGAAGCAGCCCTTCTCGCAAGCACATCTGCTTGCTTATTGGCGAGAGTACCCAGCAGAGAGTAACATTATTTCCTCTACTAGCAGATTAAGTTTTCCTAGACAGTCCATACTATGTTCGATTTTACCTCATCTGTACTTTACAAAATAGTTACGAAATCCTCTAATGAATTTCATGTTAGCCATGACTCCCATTAAGATAACAATAGACTCCAAAGTTTTGGCTTTCAGTACCATATGCAGGGGACTTAAATTCAACAGTGCCACCAGCGCACCACCAACAACTTCTCATTCACTTTTGTGTTTGTGGGCATTTTTCAATTATCTAAACCAAACACTTAAAAAATTGCCCGTTATCTCGAGTTATCTAAACATGTTTTAAAGACCTGTATTAAACTCTTTGAGTGTTAAGTTTTCCAAACGATTTATAGACAACCAGCAAAGTATTTTTTCTGAATCTGTAAATTAACACCACTAAGTGGAGAACCCTTTTCTATTGAATTATACACGAAAAAGTAAATAAAATGTAACAATTTTTTATGTGTGCTGGCCATTATTAGAACTGCATGTTTCAGTATTAGCTTAATTTAATAGTTATGACAGTATGTATGCACTCTTCCTCCTCCTCCACCTCCTCCTGACACCCAGGCTCTATCAACCCCATACGCTCCATTAAATTACAAACTAATGCCCTTTGCATAAGCACAAATACACGTACACATTTTTTTTGACCTGTGTCTGCAAACCATTATTGTTATATTTTAGTGTTTGGTTTTTAATGTCATACAATGACACTAGCAGTGGCAGACTATTGGTTCGCCTGTCTGTTAGTCTGTCGTGGGCACAACGGGCACTATTTAGAAAATTGCTTTAAATATGCAATTTAATGTTTGTATTTGTATTGTTTGTTATCGGTCGTTAATGCACTTTTATGGAACATTTACTCACAAATTTATAATAAAATCAGAAAGAAAGAAAAAAGAAAAGCGAGAGAAATTGGCTAATTTGTTGTAAAACCTTGCATAATGCCAATTACAGTGGGGTATAATATTTTTTTTATTTTTTTTTTTTGGGAGAGAAAAAATAAAATAAAAGCTTTTAAATGAGACTTTAAATCAAAGTTTATTTGAGTTTCTATACCATGATTCAGGTATAAAGGTATACAAATTTCGTATAAAAAAACCAGAAGAGTGGTGAAAACAAGTGCTAGTCAAATCAGAGCAATAGTCTTGGAAGATACTCTATAAAGTTTGAGGGGAGTATGGTAAGGACAGTAGGCTTGGAGGATATCCTATAAGCTTGAGAGAAGTACTATGGATCGTATGGTGGCAGTACTAGAGCGCCACTTCATGACTATAATAATAATAACTGAGATAAGCATCAACCAGCTTTAAGCCCAGAGAGATTGTTGGAACTCCAAACTGCAGATAAACCTCGAGATGTCATCCGCTTTGAAGTGTTGTATGTCTATTCCATGATCGATACTAAAGTCGTAGCTTCCCAAGCATTCGATCCAACGTGCTACTTGCTCTTCAGTATCTCTGCATTACAATAGTCACCTGGGCCCGGAATGGTCTCTTCTTATCAGAAAATATAAGTACTAAGGATAGTACTTTCTGTGTTAAGACTGTGCATAATTAAGGAACTTATTTTCTTGCATTTCATTCCAAGACATTGCAACACTTGCAAGATTTAGCGCAAAGGGCCTGTAGTATATCCACAGTCCCAAAAAGCTTGCCTTTTTACTATTTTTTACCATTCGCCGTAAGAAGTTGCCTCAAATGTCATCTGTTTTCGAAATAGTGATCACATCCTCATACTGAACTCCAATTCATACATACATATATAATCGATCACTATAACCCTTCAGTCAGGTAGTTACGACCTAGCTTCTCACCCCACTAAGTTTGTGAGTGTTAATTTTATACATGAGCGGCGGAGGACCTAAAGTGACTCCGAAAGATAGATTTGAGAAACTTTTCGTGGCAATTTTATTTACTCCTAAACAAATATTTTTTTTCATATTTCGTTTTTCACTAAGTGTCTTAACTAAGGTGTCTTAACACCGCTTAGACCACGGTGACTTCAATCGAATTGCTGTGATTAATATGAATAGAGGACTTTTGGCTACGGGTTTGAAAGAAACTTTGTTAAGCAGCTGTGTCACTGAAACAGGTTAAGACTATGCCAATGAATGATCATCAAATGTGATATGAGAATCAAAGGAAGTCTTGTCCTAAACGTACTATTTCTCAGAGTCACAAATAGGTTCTTAGGTATACCACGGAAAATAAATAAAAATCTTAAATTTGATACAAACAAAGTAATGTTTTACAAACTGGTACTTTGCTAAGTAGGCTAAAAGCCAAGAAAATATTGAATGACGTTAAAAAAAAAATAATGAAAAAATAATGAAACATTAAATCTCGGTAAATAGGCTTTCCATAAAATTGTATTTTCTTTTTTAATAATTTGCCTCTCTTTGTTGCAACATTGCAATGTTGCATTTAAAAACTATTTTTGTTGTTGTTGCAATTGTATGTGTTTCGTTTGCAATCCATTTGAATATTGTGGGAATTAAAAACATTTACTTAAAACTTGACGCCATTGTTAATATTGAATTTTAAAATAAAACGGGTTATATACGCATACATACTCAGGACTGTATGAGTATAAGTGGAAGTATGAGTATGACGGCTTGTTTGGTTGGTATACTTTATATTACCATTGCTCTACTTCCAGAGCAAAACCAATAAACATTTCCGCTTTCTGTTTGACAACAACGCTAAAGTGTGGGAATCCTCGTTCATAACTCAAATACACTGAAAACATTTTTTAATAGAAAAACTAAAAATTTAAAAAAAAAAATAGTTTTTAAATTTGTTATGAGAAACAGAAAGCTTTGAAAAAAAATATTAAATTCTGTATTAACTTCTTATGCCAAATTTCTTTCAGTGTATCTGTTGGCACGCATTAATTCATATAAAAGTAATAATGTTTACTGAAGGAAATAGGCTACAGAACATTGCAAAAATGGTAGAAAACATGTAAAAGGAAAACATAAAATTAACAAAGAAAAAAAAAAATATTTTTCCACAGGATAATGCAACATCACAGTTAATGTTTAAGTACAACTACAAACAAGTGGTCAATTTTTAATTTAATTAATGATTAATTTTAATAAAAAGATTAAATGCTGCTGTTGCTTGTTTTCTGTTTTATCGTATTTATAAGAAAAATATTTAAATATTTATAGTTTAAAGACCTTATTAAAAAAAAAAAAGATTTATTTTTAAATTTTACAGCTTGGAGAGCTGAGAGGCAAAAGAAAAGGCATAAATTGCAGGGATATCAATCAGGTAACACTCGAACAGTATTCTGAGTCACGAAAAAACTTTTCAACGAATATATACGTACTAATCATACTACCCGTGCTCGGGGATGGAACCAATATTTTAAACCGAATTTCAGATTCAGCTCCTGAGCCTCTCATTCCAACGGATTCTATACAATTTTTGAAATCGAAGATTAGAGCCACACCCCAAGTGTTTCGGAAATAATTTCGGTTATAAGGGCACTGCCAAGCCGCTGATACATACATAATTGGTCATTACAACTCTTCAATCAGGATTGCGACTTAGCTTCTCATACCACTTATAATGTGGGTGTTAATTTTTATACAAGAGTGGTGGGACCTACAGTTTAAAGTGGACTCCTAAAGACAGATTTTTGAGAAACTTTTCATGACAATTTTATTTACTCACAGAGCTTTTGCCAGAAGTTTGGTTTTTTCACTTTTCGTTTTGTTGGAGCCGTTGACCTGGAGTTTGAACCCAGGCCACACGTCTAGTAAGCCAACACACTACCTACCAGACTAGCCATTGATCCAGATAGCATATAAGTGCGGCCCTTATGGATGAACTCTCTATAAGAATGAAAAAATACTACAGAAAACTGATTTCAGTATTTCCAGCAATTTACTGAGTATGTATGTTCTACCAATTATTCTGAAGGTGTTCTTTAGAATAATCAGCAGTAAAAAACAACACTTAGAGAATATCATCAGCTTCTGTCATCAGTCAAAGTTGATAAAGAGAATGTACAGCTCTTCCAATAAGGACTTGTTGTAGCTACATCTGTCAAATTAGTTGACATTTATTCGATGTGTTTTGCTAAAACACCACAAACGTCTATAGACAACAACGTACGCTAGCTGAAAAGGGTTCTGGAGCAGTTGACAACTGACCTTTATTTTCATTTAAAAGTCAACTTCAGCCATGCGGCCTATGACTGTATGGTTACGTGAACAAAATTGTTGAATTGGGTATCATACTAATCTACATCGAGGAGCATCGAATGCATTATTTGGTGGGAATTTTAGACTGGAAGCTTCATCGGTTCATAAGCCACAAAGAACCGACGTTGGCAAGGCTATCACTGTCATCTGAAAGCATTATATTTTGATAATAATCAATTTGATTTAGACTAAATTGTATGATATGAACATCAAAGCAATTAGGTTTCAATAGAATGGCGGATTTTGAACACGAATCATCATAATTCTATATTTTTTTTGAGAAAAACTGTGGAACAACCTTTCACACAACTCATGCCACATTCGATTTTCTGTACGAGCGATATGAGGGCATCTCATGTGGAGGTGATGTGAACTGACCCTCCGACATCGTACGATTTGAATCTATAACAATTTTTCGTTCTCATTAGGGTTTTCTTAAGAGGCTTTCTTAAGATGCATCCTTCAGAGCCAATTGTTTGCGAAGAGACTTTCAAAACGCAAGTAGCCCACAAGTTCCTCTCTTAATATTTAAATTTTAATGAAAATTAAAAATTTGTTTCCTTTCGACAGTGCAATAAATAGGCCTCTGAATTGTTCATTGAACTACAATCCATTTAATGTACTGACTGCTGCAATAACCCTTATCTGTAAAGGACCTTTTAACCTAACGGTATATTTTTGTTCGTTTTAAAAAAACGATAAATCTTAAATACAATTTCCTTTATTAAAACCAATTTTAATCTGCTACTTAACAGCCTCTCAGGAGACAGATTAAAGCAGTTATTTTTGTACAGAATATGAATACAGTTTTTTGTTTCTCTGCACAACAGTTCATGTGAATTTTAACAACATACGAGAGTGGTTAAAGGAATTGTAGGAAGAATGAAAATTGTAACAAATTTCAACTTTGTACCTGATAAAATAGGAAATATGATAGAAGCTGTTCAGGAGTGAGCCCTCGTTAATTAATTTAAAAATTTTTTTGGTCTTCTTCCCTCCTATGGAGTATGATGCAATTTATGAAATTGCAACGTTTAATATGCAACACAGTTGTACGACTCGTAAAAATCGACTTCATTATTTATTTAATAAAATACTTTTTATCGCTCTTGTTGTATGCTTATTTTTGTTATTGTTGTTGTATCAGCCCTTTCCTTAGTTTTTCGTATCCTTGTTGTTTCAGGTTGTTGTTGGCGGTCAGTACGATTAACGCATGAATGTACACGCGTATTGTAAATCATGAGTTTTTTTTTCGTTGTTTTTCGCATTTTTTCTTTCTACCCGAAAAACGAAAAAAGAAAATGATGAAATGTATCAACAACAACAACAACAGCATTGTGACAAAAGGGCAAAAATATTATTAAACAACAACCGCACGTTTGATATGAAAGGATAACTGGAAAAATCGTTGTTGCACCCAAAGAGCGCTTCAGATAAAACAAAAAAACCTTGCCCAGACCAAAATCAAGTTTAAGCAGATGAATATTTTTTTTTCATAAAACAAAAACACCGAAAATATGTACGAATTCAGTATGAAAGTATGTATGAATAAATGTATGAATTGAAGCATACATACATTTTGGAGTTGGAGAATGAAAAATAAAATAAAGTGGGTTTATACGGAAATTATAAAAAACTGAAAACATAGCCATCGCCAGCTCACAGCATTGATGGTTTGAGGGATCAAGGCTTCAAACCACAGTTGTCCATACATTTTGTTTTCTCGTTTTTTGAATGGCTTCTACATGCCAAAAGTTAATAAATGATGATTTTTTAAAAAGTATTCCAAAAGATTATGTAGAATAAATATATATTTTGTTTCTCTTTTTGTTGACGGTAACAACCGGTAACAAATGAAAAATGAATAAAGAAATGTCATTAAATATTACAGTTGAGCCGAAAGCACTTGTGGGAAACGCTATGTACTCGCAGTTACAATAGTAGTATTTAAAATTATATATTTTCGGCTAGAATTACGATATTTAAACTAAACATTTCTGCATAAATACATACATACATAATTCGTCATTACAACCCTTCAGTCAGGATCACGACCTAGTTTCTCACAGCACTTACGTATGCTGTGTGTGTTATTTTTATACATCAGTGGCGTGACCTACAGTTTAAAGTCGACTACGATCGACAGATATTTTTTGTGCTCAGAGTTTTTACCAGAAATCTGGTGAGAGGCAGTCGCCGAAGAAATGTTTTTCCTATTTCATTTTGTTGGAGATGTCTGACCTGGGGTTTGAACCGAGGCCCCACTTCTAAGAAGCCAATACGCTACCTACTAGACTACGGCGACTTCACCCCCCATATCGTATGTGTTAATTTTGTCCATGAATAGAAAGATCTATGGTTAAAATTCTACTATGAACGTTATGATTTTTGAGAAACTTTTTTATTTACTCTCACACAAGTCGCCGAAGAAATAGTTTTCATAATTCTGAATTTTAAACATCTTGGCATCTCAGAACCTTTCCTCAATCCGGCCGAAAATTTGCTAAAAGTAGCTTGAAAGTTTGTTCATCCTTTAGTCAGGATTACGGCCTAGCTTGTCACACCACCCATATCGGGACATACAGTTTAAAGTCGACTCGGAACGACAGATTTTTTGAGAAACTTTTTCATGGCAATTTTTTTTTTTACCCACAGAATTTCTTCCAAAAATCTGCTGAGAGTAAGTCGCCAGGGAAATCTTTTTCATATTTCGTTCTGTTAGAGGTGTGTGACCTGGGGTTTGACACGCGGCCTCACGTCTAATATGCTAACACACTACCTACTAGACTACGGAGTCTTCAAAGCTCTGATCCTCTGATCCTATTCCTGTTTTTCACATTAAAGCACCAAAATAGGGTATATTTGACTATGCAATATCCATATGCATATCCACTATAGGCCCGTTTTCTTATAATATTTTGGTTCATTGTGTGTACGTGTGAATTTTTTTTGGGAATACATTTTTAATAACTCAGCCAATTCAGCCTCTTTTAATGTATGTATGTACATGCACTGTGGTGTGGTCATTTTGTACAATGAAATGCTTTAGTTGTGGCTTCATACAGTTTCACGGAATTTTATCACAACAGTATTCCTTTAAATTGGAATTCGAAAAGCCGGATTTGGTTGTCATATTTGAAGCTGAAAATGAAATGGGAATACTTTGTTAATATTAACGAAATATTATTAAAGATTGTTAACACGCAACGAACTAAAACACTTTTCAAATTAAAAATCATTGAAAAACCTAGTGTAGGGTAATTAATAATCTCTCTAAGCCCATTACAATTGTTTTGTGTTCTGTTCAAAATATAACAATAAAGCTTAACATCACTGCCGTAGCATAGCTAAACTGTACTCGCTTACCTTTAAAGTTCCTCCTTTCATAAGCACACAGAAATACAATCCCATGCACCAGTACACACATGCTGTTGCCTTCACGGGGCAACATGGAGTCTCTGTGTATCCCCATTATTATATTGCATTTGACATTTGTGGTCGCTGTTCAAATTTGTTGCCAGTCGCTGTTTGGCTTTAAAATGTTTCCATATTCCATTTAATAAGAACGGATAAAGGTAGTTATTGTGGTAATAATCTCACTCTCGCCAAACATTCCATTCTCCTCTTACACTAAAGCTTTGCTGTAGAGGTACATGTGTAAGTACATGACAACATGAATGCTTAAGTATGGCTTAAGTTTGGGGTGGCGGAAGGGTGTTAAGGCAGAAATGTTTGGCAACATGGTACGTATTTTGGAGATGTTTTTAAAAGAAGTTTTAAGTACAAAACTGGCAGATGGGACTAATATGGACCAAATAGAAATGATAAAAGGAAGAGGTGGCTTTCCATCTAAGAAAGTTGTATGGACACACTTAGGCCATAAAAGGCCCATTGTGTCAACACAGTTTTCCGCTATCCCCTCTTCACGGGACCACTTTGAGCTCCTAATGAATGTCAATCCATGTAATAAGCACCTAATAGTTTTTTCTCCTTTGACAAAGTGTCGAGCATGTACCTAGCAGGTGGGGGACAGTCTCCTCCTCTTCCTTATCCCAGCAGCTTCTACATAAATCATTAGCGAGGTGTCCAATATCAATGCGCCTCGTATGCGTGCCCCTCTGTAGTTTAAGCTGACCTATCGTGCTTAAAAGAAACCAAAACTGCTTTAGAAACTAATAATCTGTCAAGGTTAGGTTAGGTTCACAGATGAGTTCACTGGGTGGTCCATATGGCCTATTGTGCTATCCAATGGAAGGTAAGCCCCCTTGTGAGAATCCGTTGGTGGTAGGTTTGAAAAGGACAGTTCCCTTAGTGGCACGTTAGCCAGTATGCCCCGACTTTCAAACATTCTGTCACCCAAAAACTGACAACATAAAACAGGTGTATGTATGGTGGGACAGACCCAGATTGCCAGCGAAACTGCCGATAGCGCACTGTCCCGTTAGAATATCTGTCAGTGGGCGAAGTGTTCTCTTGTCGAACTCAAGTAGTTTCTTGGTTTTTCTGCTGTTCTCTGCAGGACACAGCAGTTTTGTAATTCGGCAAACAGGTACATTGGACCAATAGTCAGTTAAGATTAACCACAATTTGTAGTAAAGTAGCTCTTCAAATGAGACTCCTGTGGCCAACCGGTATTAATGAGACTTTCAATACCTCCTTTAAGAACACCCTTTTTCGTTTTGAGGTACCATTATGTTTTGTTAAATATATCCTGGCCATCCTTATTGTTTTAATGTGGCCCACATGCTCTAGAGTATGTATGTATGGCATGGTATGCCCATTCATTCATCTGCACATGCATTCGTATTATTGTTTTATTATTGTCTGGCCAATGTGAAAGCAATAAACAAACACCAACAACTACAACAATAGTAGCAGCACCAGCAACAAAGAAATAATTTGAAAATTAATTGCACGGCTTCATTTAAATGCGTTAACATAAGTACGAGGACGCTTACGAAAGCCAGGAAATAGTATCTCATGAGGTTGATTCACATATTTAGGTTTCTCTTCTCTTTCTTTTTTTTTTGGGAGAAATTGAGGTTTTCAGGCCCAACTCTTTCTTCTTGTAAGTGGTGTATATAAGCCTAAGATTTCATTTCAAGCATCGAGTATTTGCACAATTTAGCCGAAACATTTCCTCAGTTGGTTTGCGGTTATTTAGAGAGACAACGTAGAGGTCCTTGTTTAAAAATTTTTTTTATCCTCTTTTTTGTAAAATTTTGTTTGCCTCTCATTATGTTGCCATTGAATAATTCATAATAAAAGCTTTGGATACAACTGTTGTTGTTGATTATAATGATAACGATAACGATGTTGATGGCAATAGCCACCACGTTGATGATGATGAGTGGTTATGGGTATGTATACAAATTTCCGTTTCCGTTTGATTTTATCACAGACATGTTTGTGTATGAGTTTTACGTTTATAGTCGTACTTATGAGCGTGGTATGTTTAAATAATTACGTTTTGTACAGCTTTTGTGAGGTTAAGTTAACAAACAAATGTTTTCTTGCATATTAGAATCGCAGGAAATGTAATCACGATTAAAGTTTTACCGAAATATCCAAAAACACTTCAGTGAATTGTGATTTTCGGAAAACTTGAGACCATAACACATGGAGTGGTTAATTGTTTCAGAGTTGTTTTATCAAACATCAAAGGAATATGAATTATAAACAGATAGGCTGTTCAAGAATCCAATGAGATTCAGTGATTGGAACAAAACTTGCTTGATATAGAGGACGCATTTAATTAGACACCTCTTGAGATATTACAGTTTGGGCTTCAAACGATATCTAGATGGATGGCATGAGCTCTATACACACTATCTGGGAAAATGTGAAGGTTGGTTGTGAATGCTTTTTTGATGAAACTATCTGAGGTGAGATTAGAAAGCTAACAAGGATCTGGAACAGATCGCAGCCGGACTATTGCGAGCAGGAGTTGAAAAATATCGAACTCCTCCTCTTCAACTGTTCATCTCTAAGTAGGTAGAGTACTCTGGGCAGGGAGTTCTACGAAAGTTTGGACTCTTTGTCGAGAGTTGATATTAGGATTCTGCATAGATTCATAAAAAAGTTGAGCTGACTAAGAAGTGCTAGGGTCTTAAGGTTGTCTTTTTTTCTCGGCCTCTTATATTCTCCCTTTCCTACCTATTCTTTTTTTCAATTTCGCTATCTCCTTCACTGCCCTCACTCTCTCTCTCTCTCTCTCTCTTCAAGGACGAATTTACAATGGGTCACTTTGACCTCTGGGTATTGTACTTGTCCCAATGACAAGTACATATCCTCAAACCTAACCTAACCTAATCCAACCTAACCTAACCATCTGAGGCGAGCATTGTTTGATGATTAAAGGGAAATTTGAAGGGATTTTTTGTCACATCATTCAAAACTATTTTGCGATTGTAAAAAAATATAGCATGTCACTGACTCCAGTAGTATGAGAATTATGAAAAGGTGTAAGCTTCTTAAATAGAAAATTTTTTGATTCCTGGATGAGATAATGTCACGGAAACTCATGATATAAATTCTGGGAATATCATGGTATGTTGACCTGACATGAAAGGCTCGTAGTCTAATAGGTAGGGTGTTGGCTTGTTAGATGAGAGCCAGTGGTTCAAAGCCTTCCGCCGGCGGCCTTCTCTTAGCAGTTTTCTGCTATAAACTTTGAGAGTAAATTAAATTGTAATAAAAAGTTCCTCAAAGCTTTCGTTCGGTGTCAACGTTAAACTGTAGGTGCTGCTGCTCATGGAGAAATTTAACGCAAAAGACATTGGTGGTGAGAGAAGTTAGATTGTAATCTTAACTAAAGGTTTGTAATGCCCGATTAAGTTAGTAAATTAAGTAAGTCTCAATGAAGTAGTTCTTAAAAAACTGAACTAAACTGGAACAGAGTCACTAAAGTTATAACTGCTATTTACTGTTGTAGGCGAGCAATACATATCATACGAGAAGGTAGGTAGGTACGTTGGCGTCACAGGTAAGCCAAGTCCCTGTACTAACAGAATTTCCCCAAAGTAATCGCAGAAGTTGGTCTGCGCAGGGGATGCAAATCATGCGAGAAAGCCAGATGTTTAATCCTATCAGTACTGTTGAATTTTAGATTGTCCCTTGGACTCACCAATTACTATACATGGTACGATTATTCAGGTTGAAATATACATATGTTGCTTCTGTACGAGTCGAGGATAAAAGTATATTGAATGGAGGTACGTACATATATGTACATACGTACATATTTTCTAACAGTAATATGGTGGAAATAGCCATAGTCTAGTAGGTAGTGTGTTGGTTTATTAGACGAGAGGCCACGATTCAAACCCCAGGTCAGACATCTCCAGCAAAACGAAATATGAAAAAAACATTTCTTCGACGACTTCCTCCCTGCAGATTTCTGGCAAAAATTCTGAGATTTATGAAAATTGCCATGAAAAGTTTTTAAGAAAATCTGTCGTTCGGAGTCGACTTTAAACTTTAGGTCCTCTCAGTTTTCTCTAAAGCCAATCAGCATGCCGTGGACCCACTTTAGAGAGCCGAATACATACATAACATACCAAATTGGTCATTACAACCATTCAGTCTGGATGACGACCTAGCTTCCCACATCACTTATGTTGAGTGTGTTAATTTTATACATGAGTGCCGAGACCTACAGCCGAGACCGATTCCGAAAGACAGATATTTAAGAAACTTTTCATAGCAATTTTATTTACTCTTAGAGTATTTGCCAGAAAGTCGCCGAAGAAAATTTTTCCATATTTCCTTTTGTTGGAGAAATCTGACCTGAGGTTTGAACCACCTATTAGACAACGGCGACTACTATTCTCTTTTAAAGACCAAGAATTGGCTTTAAATTAAAATAAAATTCAATTCATCACTCAATTACAAGCTTAAATCGATTTTCATTAAACCTACTAATTGACAATTCCTGTTTATATATTTCCTCAAGTACAGATTTACTAACTGTTGCTTTGTTTTTAGATAAAACTTTTCCAAAATCCGTTTATAATTTATCACTTTAAATAAATCACCATAAGACCTATAACCCTCTCTGTGTGATTTATTTCTTATTTACAACATCATATTATAAATTTAATCACTCTAAAGAAATAAAGAAGTTCATATAAATGTGGCATTTAAGTTTTGTTTTTTCTTCTGTCTCTCTTGCCACAGGATAATCTAACAGTCTTCTGTGTTGTTTTAGTTTTTTGTAAATTCCAAAAAAAATTTTTCTCTTTAAAGTCTAAAGCCTGGGCTTCTTATTACTTTATTTTGTTTTGTTGGCAAACTTTAATCCTTGAACTTGTCTCTTCAGAAAAAAGCAAAAGGATATCTCAATCCATTTAGTTGTTGTTACTCACAACAGGAGACAAACCTAAAACTCGCTTTTGTGTCATACTTGCCATTTGTGCTGTTCTAAATGTCAGTGTATTTGCCAAAAATAGAATTTTTTGTTGTTTTTTTTTTTGTTGTGTTCTTGTAAATACAAAATATTTTTATTATACAATGATTCTCCTGTAAATAGTCTTGTACAATTGCTTGTAAGTATGTACATTGGTAGGTATACAGATAAATAGGATGTGTTTGAATGAGTATTTACAACATATTATGTTTTTATTAACCAAATAAAAACATTTTACTGCAATTTCTTCTCTTCTCTTCTTCTTCTCCTTCTTCTTCTTTTACTTTTAAAACAGGCAACAACATTTACTTTATAGTCGTAATGCTACTGCTGTTGCTATTTCTATTGCTGCAACATGCCGTTTCATGTGCTGTCTTCAGTGCTGTCACTACTTCCACTCCTTCTAAGCCCTTTTGGCCACATTGCCTTGTTGTTTGATATGTGTCTCTATTACTGGTTATATCAAACAGTGACATGGAAAGAATAAAATTACGAATAAATAGTACATTTAATATAGTTTTGGTACGTAAAGCTCTTCCTATCTTTCAGTTTAAATAAAACCAAGTTTTTGCAAGATATCATTGAGATTTTTATTCGTTTGAAAGCTCTATTGATGCCATAATGTGGGGAATACAACTTCGCTTTAAAAATTCGCTACGGCTTCTCTGGGTAGAATGCATTCGAATGTTCAAATTTTTCATGACTCTGGCACACAAATGATGCTAAATTTGTTCTGATGACATGCATTGTTATATGTTGGCTTTGAGGACCCCTGCAGAGTGTGGCTTGTTTTTTGCATACATTCGCTATTTAAGGAAACCCTTTAGGAAAAAGTGTAACGAAATGAAATCACACGATATCGGTAGCCAGCTCACAACATCTCCATATGAGATAACTAAGCTCTCAAATCACTCGTGCAGAATAGCTACAGTGACATGTGCTGTGTGGCATATAGAGCTGTCCTGTTGAATTCAGATGTCGTTGATGTCCAGATCAATTCAATTCAAGTCAAAAACGGTTGATAATCATCGCCTTAAAATGCTGATGGTGCTTGATGTCCTGATTAACGTCCATTTCAAACAAATATGGAACGATAGTACCGTCAGCCAAACTCCTCACCAAACATTGACTTTTTCGAGATGCTTTGTACGCTCTTGAATTTCATGTTGATTAGGGTCAACTGCGAACTGCTCCAGTGTTTATTCAGTGAACACATATCGTTGTCTATGGTCGTTTACCTTCAGGTCCTGGGTCAGTTGAATATTGTACGGGTACACAACCAAGTTACATACATACATACATATATAATTTGGACATTACAACCCTTTAGCCAGGATTACGACCTAGCTTCTCACATCACCCATGTTATGTGTGTTAATTTTATACATGAGTGGCGGGGCCTGCAGGATAAAGTCGTCTCCGAACGATAGATTTGTGAGAAACTTTTTTGCCAGAAATCTGCTGATAGGAGGGCACTGAAGAAATATTTTTTCATATTTCGTTTGGCTGTCTGATCTGGGGTTTCAAACGTGGCCTCACATCTAATAAGCCAACACAATACTTACTAGACTACGGTGAATTCATAATGGCTTGGCAAATCTTAATGAATTGTCAACACAGTTTGATGTTCTCAGCTGTCAAATCTTGGTTAGGGATGTTGGTATGTCTCATGCTAATTAAAAAAAACAACCGATATTGATAACTAGTTAACGCATTCACTGCCAACTAGGAGTTATCTCGTAGTAGCAAACCATGTTGAGTAAGGAGTAAGGAGATAACTCGTAGCAAGAATTTTGCGATTAAACATAATTTCGATATGACTTATTAAATTAACTGAAGTCGCCGTAGTCTAGTAGGTAGTGTGTTGGCTTATTAGACGTAAAGCCAGGGTTCGAGCCCCAGGCCAGACATCAAAACAAAATACAAAAAGTATTTCTACGGCGATTTCCTCTCAGCAGATTTCTGGCAAAAAACTCTGAGAGTAAATAAAATTGCCATGAAAAGTTTCTCAAAAAAATCTGTCGCTCGGAGTCGACTTTAAACTGTAGGTCCCGCCACTTATGTATAAAATTAACACACACAACATAAGTGGTGTGAGAAACTAGGTCAATAATCCTGACTGAAGGGTTGCAATGACCAATTATGTATGTTATTAAATTAACTTTATTATTTCATTTTAAGATATTATTATATAAAAAGGTACGAGTTATCTCGTAGTTGGCATATCCAAATGAAATTTCATATAAGTAGACCCAAACTACGAGATATCTCGTATTACATAAAATTTATATTGGCACCTGACGTTAGCCTTATGAAAACGGCATTGGCAGATTAGATTTGTAAGGTCTCCTTATTGTATCCTCTAATAACTGTACAGAGTTTCATTTACTGTTAAGTTGTTATCTTTTCCTGCTAATCACTGTCCACTTCCTGTTTTTAGTTTTTTACTTACGATTGGATTTATGCCAATATTTATGTTATATTTTGTTCTCTTTCTACTTTCTTTTTTCTTTTCCACTTCCATTTAAACATTAAAAAAATTATGTTTCCATTATTGTTGCTGTTGTTGTTGTAGATTTTCATTCTTCATATTTTTCTATTTTTTACAAAAGGATTACTTTATGGTTTTGTCTGTCCAACTGGCTGTCTATCTTCAAATATACTCGTATGTTTGCTGAGGGGGTTTTGTTTTGTCCGTCCATCTTAATAGTGCTCTTCATTCGTTTTGTTAGAGAGAAGAATTTGTTGGAAATATTTTGATTTGGAAATCCTTATGGTATGAGGACTTTTAATAATAAAATGAGATGACATTTTCAAAAACGAAAAAAAACAACAAATATTCTGTCTTTCAAAAAATAGTTGGCAACATAAAGATTTTTATTTCCTTTCATTTTTCGGATTTCCATGGAAATTTACCCTATAATTGTTAATACTACAGTTATCATCTACTGCTGTTATTATCTAGGTTTTTAAGGGTTTCAAAAGTCGTTTTTGCCGTTGGTATTTGAGTAGACTTCTAAAACGAGTTGTTCTTTAGATTTTTTTTTTATTTTTTTTGATAATTTTTCAAGCCATTGGAAAATATTTCTGTAAAGACGTCAAGGTTAATGACATGTTTTCCTTTTATTTTCTGATTTATTATTATTTTTGTCGTTATTGCAGCTATTTTAGGTCTCATTTTGCTAATGTTCGCTGTGTGTCGCAAACATACATATGAAATCTTTTCATGTTTGTGTACCTACATACGTTCGTCGTAACGTTTATTTATAACAAAAGAAAACAATTTAATTTATTTTATTAAGTTATTGCAATCTGTCAAATTATTACTGCTGGCTTCTTTCTCCACCATTGTTGTCTAATCGTAACTGAGTACAATTGAATTTCTATGCTTTTTCTTTCTAAAGAACGCCATTTAATTTGATTCGCAATTTTATTTGATGGAAAAGTGGCATAAAAATATATTCTGTGGAAATAAGAGTGGCATTCAATCAGGAAATTTAAAAAATTTATTTAAAAAAATTGAAAAGACCCCTTTTTTCCCATTATCACGCATGCGAGAATTGGAGTTTCACAAAGCATCTCCATGTTACACGGTCTGTCGTTGTTATTTACGCGTCTTTCCATGTAAAATTCTACTATTGTTGCAATGTCATTGTCATATTGTTTTGACAGGCCACTGTTCCATTTTAGTGTCTTCCTAGTTATTCTCTCAGTACTACTTCTGAGGTTATAGCCTATCCACCTTCATTACTTATGTCTTGCTTGCAATATTATGGGTTCCTTGTTGGTAAAATTCCAAAGATCCACATGTTACTGATGTTATTAAGAAAACGTTTCTTCTCTGATCAAAGAAGTTCTTATTATTACTATCGTGTAGAGGTGACACAGTACTGCGACCATACAATCTATTGTACTACGCTTAATTTACACAGAGTATCCCTATAAGTATTAATGAGTTCGTCAAGTGTCGATAGGAGCATTCAATTGCCTCGGTTTCATAAGACGGCGCAAGAAATACTTGCATTCCATCTAATCTTCTTATTATTTACACCACTTACATATATCCGACCGAGAATGGAATGCAACTCTCATGGGCTGCTGCCTCAGAGTCTATTTTGAGGTTTCTTGACCGCGTATAGAAGAGGGCGAAGGTGCTCATTAATGATAGTAGAGAATCCAACTCTATTGATTTATTTTAGCATCGTTGCAATGTAGCATCTTACTCTAGCGAGATAAAGGGACTTGCTCCCGAAAATCGTGTCTTAATCACGGGACACATCCGTTTGTGGTTGACTGGCCTGTGGGTCGCATACTGCATTCTTTAGTTGGACTATTCGCTACTACCCGCAGTGGTCTCTCCTGCCATTTATAATATAAAAAGATTCAAATCAAATGTCTACAAACAATAATCTGTCCTCCTTCCCATAACCTATTTTTTTAATTCCAAAACAATACACTGCATGAGTAGGGGCCATCCCCCGAGCGTTATATTAAAAATAATAATAATAATAATAATGTCCCCACCAAGTCTATCGCCCTGAAAAACTACAGGATAGTGCCTAGTACCTCAGGTGCACCTAGGTTTTTTTTCAGGTATGCATTAATGCCTCACAGGTTTCAAGAATGTGTTCGGGTGATTCCCTCTTCACATCACAGAATCTACATGTTGGGTTCGAGATGATCGTAAACAAGTGTATTGATTCTTAACAAGTGTATTTTGAATCCATAATATCCTGTGAAAAAACCTGCTACTGGAGTATTGTCCGATAGTCCGATGCATGGAAAAGCTCGGTCGTAATCCTGACTGCAGGGTTGTAATGATCAACTAAGTAAGTAAGAAAGTCTGATGCATGACTCAAATATTATCTTATTGTAATTTCCCAATAAAAGTTTTGGTTGTCTCAAACCACATTTGGTTTGAGAAGAGTGTTTGCATTTCTTTAGTTTTCCTTTCGTTGAATATATCTTTTAAAATACCTGCACACAGAATGGTTCTTCTAGGTTATTATACTTATCTCAAGTCCAACATTACGCCATAACCTTTCCAAGTTTTCTAGTTTGCTTGCAGGTAGGAGATTTTGTAAGAAGGAGTACAAATATCATCCGCATTATCCAAATCCTTGAGTTGACATGGCAGTTGTTAGATGGCAACACATTATGTTAGATATGCTAATGAACCATCTGGCAACTCTCCAATGAAAAAAGAAAACTGAATTGTAATTTTTTACTCTAATTCATTTCAATAAAAACCTTACTTCACTTAAAACCTAAAATATAAAAACGGTCGTATTATTTTTTTCTTCTAAGAGCAGTCTCCCATATATTTCTCTTTTCTCTTAATAGACTTCATATACGATATCGTCCACCACGGTGGTGAATAGTTGAGGTGATATGGTGCATCCTTTTTTTACTTCACATCAGACACCTACGAGGATATTGCCAAGATGACTGAATTTTCCTTAAATATTTTCTTTTGCAAGTGTTGAAATTGTCTAAATGGCTTAAAAGACAAAAAGAAAAAGAAAAAAACTGGCAATAACTATAAAAACACAAGACAATTTTATTTAACATATTACAACATACTACAACTGAGTTAAACATCAAATCCTAAGACTTGAAATAAAAAAAAAAACAAAAACTTGAAATAAAAATCCATGAAAAACCAACAGAGCAGAAAGTAGCATTGCCACTATATGTATATGCTGTAAAGTATGTACTTGGAAGTACAAAACTAATATGAGAATCAGAATAAGAAATGTTACACAAACTGTGGAAGAATCTTCAAAAAATTTTCTTTTAAGAAAAATCATGAAAAAACTTAAATAGTGTACTTGTATATGAAATACGTATTAAACTTCTATGTAAATATGAATTAAGAAATAAAGAATTATAAAAAAATACAATTTTTTTTGTAGGAGAATTGGAAAAATAGAGGAGAATGCATTTCATTCGAGTTTCTCAAGAAACAGCCTGTATGATATTGTTTTTTATTTCAATAGATATGAAGTTAGAATACTATAATCGGCAAAGACCGACTATACGAATACAGCATATAAATGCTTGGAGCGCTTACGAGCTTACGAGGAGAGAGTTGCGGATTTGTTATATTAAAGCTCACTTAAGCATCTCCTTTATTATTGGATTTAATAGCCTTTATAGACTTTAGTCTAGCGTGTCAACTCATTAATGAGATTTTAGAGCAAATCTAGTTCACTCAACTTACATACTTACTTATTTAAAAGGTCATTATAACCTTTTAGTCAGGATTACAACCTAGCTTCTCACAACACATAGGTTGTGTGTTTTTTATATATAAGTGGCGGGGCCGACTCCGGACGACAGATTTTTTGGGAATCTTTTCATGCCTAGTTGATCTGACTCTCAGAGTTTTTTGTTTTGCTGGTGATGTCTGACCTGGGATTTGAACTGTGGGTTCACGTCTAATAAGCCAAATACACTCCCTACTAGACGACGTTGCTTTTGGGATTTACTTGCCACTTGCTTAACGCCTACGTACTAAATTAAACCTCTTTCGTCTTATTTTCCATCAAGCCACCCGCTAGCAACCACAATGATTAGTGTGCCTTTCAATTCAGTTGATCTTATTCCTTCTGTCATTCTCTGCTGCCGTGGCCTTACGTTTAATAAACCAAAACACTAACTACTACACTTCTGATCGTAATTCCGCTGATATTACATCAAAGGCATGATATTGCTTCTAGGGCTGTAAAAGTGAGTGACTTTTTCCGTACACGAGAAACTTACGTAACCAAACATGGTCAAACCGCTTAGTGTCAACTGCCAATAGAATTCTTCAAAACGAATATTTGATTGCTCACCAAACTAGAGCTCTTAATATGTTCAAAACATAGCGTGCTAGTTGCCCTTAAAGATTTTCGCTTTTAGCAGCGAGAAGCGGCTATCATCAGTGCCCAATTGTGGTTTGACGAATTCACCTCTTCATTTTTCTCCTTAAAAATTTTTCATCACTCTTTAAACCGATTACTCTAATAGAACTTTAATAACACGGATCTGAGTGCTGCATTAACTCAAAGTATAATTCCCAGTGCTGTTGAAAGACAGTTTTTTTCTAAGATCATACATACACCATCCCAAACCGATATTGCTATCCATGCTTCATGATGTAGTAGGGTGTAATAAAATCTAAAATCTGAAAAGAAATTTGAAAAAATAAACTTGGCAAGACATCAGGGTCACAAACACATAAAAGAGCATTCATTGTGGCATTAGGGTTAGTGAAGGGGTAGGGAGGTAGAGTAGCTTTTACCATCATTCATTTGAGAGCTTGAAATTTCTACAAACAATCATCATATGGTTGTTGCAACCAAACATAAAACAGCAACAACTACAACAACTTACAAAACAAATATTTTTTCTCTCGTTCTCTCTGTGGTAAGACAGGCAATATTCATGTTTTTGATATAAAACATACAACACTTTGGATGTTAATTCTCTTTTTAATTTTTTTGATATCCTTCAGGGAGATGGTGGCGCTATAGCAATAGGAAGATATCGGCATAGTGATAATACTATTTGAACGACTTTCTCTAGGTGCATTATTATTATCACTGTCGTGAAGAGATACGCACTTCCAAATTTATAGGGTAGGTTAGGTTAGGTTTGAGCATGTGTACTTGTTATTGGGGCAAGTACAATACTCGGAGATCAAAATGACCAATTGTTATACGTCCTAAGGGAGGAGCATAATAAAGAGAGCATAATAGAGGACATAGGGAAAAGGTGGAGAGGTAGGAAAGGGAGGATAAGGAGACGGAGGCAAAAACAGACCACAAACACACAAGAGAGCGAAATTACAACCTTGAAGCCCTAGCACTTCTCAAGCAGCTTAACCTATTTCTGAATCTATGGAGAGCCTTAATGTCGACAAAAAGTATAACCTTCCAAAAAGCGCCTGCGATGGGTCCTCAACCGCTGAACAGTTGCGGAGGAGGTGTGCAATAGTTTCCAAATCCTCCTCATAGCAACATACCCAGCAATAGTCCGGCTGGGACCTAATCGAGAACCTTGTCAGCGATCTTATATCGCAGCTCCCTATATTGAAGCCAATAACTAAACCTATGAGAGCCTTACCTAACTAGCCTAAACCTATGGAGAGCCTTAATTTCGGCACTCGACAAAGCCTTTCGAAGAAGCCCTCAAGCCTCAACCTCAATCTACTAGGACTGAACAGTTACGGAGGAGGTATTCGATAGTTTCCAACTCCTCCTCGTCTCAACATATCCAGCAATATTTCGTCTGGGATGTGTTCCTCAACCTTGTTAGCGATCTAATCCCGAAGTGTCCTGTAATAAAACCAATTTCTAAACTCAGACTGACCTTATCGTAAGCCCAACAGCAAACCTGTTCTATCACTGTCTTTAGCAGGCCATAGACACCTAGATATATAACACCCCGATCCATTCCCCCAACGCCTCTGCTCTTCCCCCTTGGCCCATCTAGTGATGAGGCCGTAGAGGTGGCAAATTGGGGAAGCAGGACCTACTATCAAATCGCCCTTAGAAAGTGAACCTTATCTATGACTCGGAACCCAGCATAAACGAATTCGATCTGGTCCAAACATTCTTAAAAACCCCCTATAATGTATCCTCCGAGTCAAGACAAACTTCAGGATTAATGCTCAGTACCAACAACGACAATTACGTGCCTAGCACCTGCTAGGCACTAAGGACTTTCTCTCTGGGATGCACTAATGTCCCATAGGTTCCATGAGTATGATTCCAATGATTCGTAGGGTTTTAGAAGAACATTTTCAGCTGACTGTGTTACTTGTTTTCTATGAATTACATTTTATGGTACCCCTTTGTAATACCACATAATGCATGTGTGTAGGTTTATATGTATTGGTGTTGTTTTTCCAATTTTTTTTCCTTTTGTGTAATTGTATTTGTTATGTTAGTTTTCATTACTTCTACTTGAAAAATTGTTTGAAAAGCATGTTAAGGTCAGAAAAATATATACAAATTATGTTATACTTAAACACATACACATATGTATTATACACATAGCCCTATAGGCATATATGTATGTATATATCTGTGCATGCATGTATGCATGTGAGAGTATTTTATTTCAACTTATATTCATATCAAGAGAGCAAAACTCTTTTATATGGTTTTTCTTTAAGCCTTAATGCATGAATGTATCTTGTAATGTGTGTGTGTGTGCGTGTGTATGTGTGCCTTTTTTAATATTTTCATTTCGTTGTTATTTTTTTGTTTTTGTTCCTTTCCATGGTTTCTCTTGTTTTGTTGTTATTTTTTGTTTTGTAGTGTTGAAAACGGATTTCTTTTCTTTTGGCAGATGTTGGTCTTGAACAAAAATAGTTTTTCTGCAAGTATTAGTTTGTGTTGCATTTACCTCTCCCCATTCTCTCTTGCGCTTACATATACACTATGCTACTCTTTCTTTTCTGACTTTTAACGTATATTGAGTGATTTTTTCTCTCTCCCTGTCTCTCTCGTTATACATTTTTTATTGTTGTTGTAAACGTAGTAAAACATAAATGTTTGCTGTTATTTTTGTTGTTATTTCTTAAGTGGATAATAGTGGCTGGCTTGGCGAAATGTATGTTTGTGTATGTGTACAAGATATTTCATCATATGACTTATTTTCATGTACATGTTGTATATATACATATATGTATAGGTTCTTGTGTATAAGTATTTGTATACAATATTGAAGCTTATAAGTTTATGCAATTACTACGTTTTTCATGTATACCCACTTATATTTTGATGCTGATGGTTTTTGGCAATGCCATTGGCTAGTCCTGAAGACAAACTATGGGCTTAAATAAGGGGCCTTATATGAGCGCCATTATAAATGAAAAAGAATTTACTTTAATTAGCAAAAAAAAAACTAAGGAATTTTGTAAATTTTTCAACCAACTTCTGAAAGAATCATAAGGCCTCAACAAAATTTTAGAGGTTAGATCTGTTCATGAGCAGAATTTTTACTTCATTTTTGCTGGTTTTCGTATTGAATGTTTCTAAGCTAGGTCGTAATCCTAACTGAAAGGTTGTAATGACCCATTATGTATGTATGATTCTATAGGGTCGGCTATTAAAAGTTTAAATTTAAAAATGCAATAAAACAACAACGATTTAAAATTTTGTCAAATTTGTTTTTTTGTTATGAAGTACAATTGTTGCGGTTATTATTTTCATTCATTTAGTTGCCGCTGCTGGCAATTTTGCTTATTAACGTACCCATCAAGATGGAAATGAACTTCATTCGAAAAGATGATTCGACAACATCGTACAGTTTTTCGTTCGAAAACGTAGCTGATGGCCATGCGGCTTGAGCTCTTGAACCAATTGAACTTTATAAGGCGTTATAACGAGATCTTTTCGCAAAATTCGACATAAACTGGTGCGTGAACTGTTAAATTCTTGAGAACGATGACGAGTTTCTGATAGATTCTCACGCATACTTTTAGCCACAGCTTTAATATTTTCGGATGTACGCTCTATACGACCACGCTCACATTTTGGCGGATCAACAATGAAACCAGTTTCATGCGCTTTTGTAATAAACTTGCGTATACTGGGCACTGTTGGTCCTTCTCTGCGACCATTTTCGTGCAATTTCCGACCAATTGTTTATGTTTTGAAAATAAATTTCCAATAAATCCCAACGTTGCTCAAGTGTAAATGGATTCATTACGTTCTGAACAGATAATATACCGGATTTTGTGATAGAATTGGATGACATAAGTATGGATAGATTCGAAATAACTGATGGGTCAAATTTTAGCCGATAGATGGCGCACCCTTTAGTTACAAAGAATCCATAAGTAATTTCTTTGAATCTAAAAAAATATTTTAAAGCTTTTCCTCTTAAATTTCTTAAATCTTATGTTTTTTTCATAACAGGCACTGAATCGCAGAGAACTCTTGTAGGTCCATATGTTTTTTAATCGTATTTTGTATTTATTTTATTACAACTTTTATTGCCAATTGTTGTTCTCGTTGTCCATATTTTAATTTATTTAAGCTGTTCATTTATTCATGGGCACACATATGACAAATAAGAACAAAACATTACATACAGTTTTTTCTCGTATAAAATTTTTAACAATTTCTGTTAAATGCATAAAAAATATGTTTACATACATATACACATACAAGTAAAAAATTTAATTTAAATTGTTTTAATTTTTTCATGTACAAAAGAATTGGTTGTTATGCATTTATAAGGATCTGCAGTCAATAGATTGTGTGATGATTTTTGAAAATTTTAACAGTTACAATTACAATGGAAAATAGTTTATACTCTTTCGAAGAGAAGCCTTGTAGGGGTAATGAGTGGCAACTTCAATTTACAGGCCTTCAGACAAAAGTTCTGAGCTCAAATAAAATTTTCATGAAATATTTCTCAAGTTTATCGTTCAGAATAGGTATGAGACGCTAAGTCGTAGCCCTGATTGGAGAATTGTAATGGCCACTAAAGTAAATAAAGATGCATGACGAACTGAGTGTTATATTTGTTAAAGCTTTTGATATGACACTTTCTTATATTCTGTCTGATCATTGAAGTTTTTTTTAGGCGGACTTATGGCCAGGTGAACGCAATTCGTGTTGAGTAGCAGGATTTTCCATAAAAATCTCTTGATTTACTCTGACAATCAGTCTGCGATTAAGCCCCAAATGATTGCAATGAATGCCGAGGGTTTCTCACCAGAATTTCGAATCATTTGAAGTTAAGTCTTGTATGGGTTCTAGGTCTTAGCGATATCATTGGAAATTGCACCGATGATGAGCTAACCGTGACCGATGCAAAGTTCTCTCTTTAAGATGTAACCCGGGCATATGTATACTAATTGAGTCACCTAAATTGAATATCATCCACTCGTTTTACAGGGAGACTCAATTTTTTTGCCAGCAAAATGGTACGTGCAACATAGCTAGACCCTGCTGGACACGTATGGATTAAAATAGAACCGACTCACTACATACATACATACAACGCTTCAGTCAAGGGTTACAACCTAGCTACTCATACCACATATGTTGTGTGTGTTAATTTTTTACATGAGTGGCGTTACCTACAGTTTAAAGTCGACTCCGAACGTTAGATTTTTGAGAAACTTTTCATGGCAATTTTATTTACTCTCAGAGTTTTTGCCAGTAATCTGCTGAGAGGAAGTCGCCGAATAAATATTATCTCATATTTCGTTTTGATGTCTGACCTGGGGTTTGAATCGTGGCCTTACGTCTAATAAGCCAACACACTATCTACTAGACTACGGCGACTTCGACTCACTTCTATCCTTAAATTGCATGGTCATCCATTGCATAATAGCGATTCTAGTTGGCCATTGTCCTTTTGATAAGCGAGCTGAAAGATTTGACATTCTGACAAATGACATCTTATGAGCTGCGGTTCTGAGGAGGAGGAGGGGATTGGTTTTTAACTCATGTGTCAATGCCTTGCTCTTGTCATAAAAAGGCAAAGGTTTTTGATCTCTAACTTTCTTTTCGGATATCCTTGAGCGAGCGCTTAAATATAAAGATGCTAAGATTTATTTTGGACTTGGGTTTTTTTTCTCTATTACGTGCTTGATTCTTGGGTTGAACGTTGGTTGTGGTATCTTAATGGCCCTAAAATCTGGGCTTAATGTAATGATTTCTTCACCTAAACTTAGCCTAAAGGTATTAAGTAAGACGTCCACCTATCAAGGCTTACTGAAGTCTCAATTTTCATATATAGAAGTAATTGATTTCTTATCGTTATACGTGTGCAGGTATGCATTGCTCACTGGAGCCTCATTAATGTCAATGCCAGTAGACTACTCAAAGTCAATTTAAAATTGTCGATTAGAATTTTCTATCACTTTCGTTAATAACATACATTTGCAAGGGAGGTATTTATCACCACACTGTGAAGTATATGCGGTTGTAAGATTTTTTATCAAACCACTCGCAAAGTAAAGATAATGTCTTCAGAATTCTGCTTCATATTGAATAAAAGTAACATTTAGTTCTCTGCAGAGGAGAAAATTTGCAGCCTCTACGAAGTCACGTAGTGCGTTGGCTTATTAGACGTGAGTTTGCTGTACAAACCCCAGATCATGCATTTCCACCAAGACGAAATATGAAAAAAAATTTCTTTGACGACTTCCTCTCAGCAGATTTCTGGCAATAACTCTGAGGGTGAATAGAAAATTTGTCATGAAAAGTTTCTCAAAAATCTGTAGTTCGGAGTCGACTTTAAACTGTGGGTCCCGCGCCGCTCATGCATAAATTTAATACACGCGACATATGTGGTGTAAGAAGCTAGATTGCAACCCCTGACTGAAGGGTTGTAATGAGCAATTATGTATGTATGTAGCCTCTATGAATTGAATTTTAAAACTTGATCGAAATAAGCACTTGTATGGTCTAGTTATTCAGTTTAGCCTGCTTGGATCATGATTCTACATGTTTGCCTTTTTGATTGTTGATGATTTTTTTAAAAATTTTTTTGTGAATCATAAATCCATCTGCTATCAAATTTCGTTTTTTTTCTGTTGAATTCCTTGTTTTTTATTAAATATTACATGCCCATGAAAATTTTTGTAAAAATAATATTTTTGATCATAAGTTTTTATTGCATCAATGTATACAATACAGAAAATATTTTTTTGTCGTTGTTTTATGAATTTATGTTTTGTGATAAAATAAGAAAATAGAAAAAAATTAAATCGACTTTATATATTCTGTTGCATGCAGCTGATAAATATTTTTTAAGCATTTTATGACGTTTTTTTTCAGCTGCAAACGACAAACTATTTTTGCGGTTTTGAAATGTGCAAATAAAATAGAGTTAATAAATAGTAATATACTTTATAAAAAATTTAATTTATTTTAAAAATAATGTTTAAAGTTTAATAACTTTTATAATGTATTTCAATTTTTAAGAGCTGCTTCTAATTCTCTCCTCCTTAACCCATTTGATTTTCCTTAAAATTGTCTCATGTTTTGTTTACTTACGTTGCTCACTTTTTACATGCGAGTGTGTGTTTGGGGTTTACATGTAGTAGTAGTATGACATTTACTTTGCAATTAAGTAATTTATTAAATAAACTTTTTAACTAATTACTCATTGTTTAGACATTTAGATTGCAAGCAATATGCAAATAAATGTTAATTAATCTAATCAAAACGTAAATTGACATTACAATGCAATTATAAAAGAAATTTTTGTTGCATGTTGCTTTCAATTTTCACTCTCTCTCTACCTCTCTTTCTTCTTTTCAATTATTTGCAAACACATAGTGAAAGAAATTTTATTTGGCAAATAATATACAATGTATAGAAGGAATCACGTCTAGAATGACTTGTTATTGTAGAGATTGTGAAGTGATTCAAGACCCTAAAGGAAAATTGAAAATTTAATGCAACTACTGATTGGTAGAACAATTCTGCCTTTATTAAGGAATATTTAGACTGATGAGGATCTACTCCAAGAGTTTACGGAGGGCATCTTTGCTAAGCTGCCAAACCCTACTACAAGAATAGAGCTTTCGCACTACAATCGGATTTACGCTCAGTCAACCCAGCCAAAGATGTTTCAACCAGAAGTTTTTTTTCCCAAGGGAGTTACTTCCGGAGACAGCAGAAGAGCTTCTACAACAACAACAAAAATAGAGAGGTACAACACTGATGAACAATATTTTCTCAAACTTTTAGCGATATTTAGAACCGAAAGAGAATATTTTCGGTCCATGGAAATTGTGAACAGACCACGTAAACAGTCTAAGCATTATTCTGCAGCAATCTGCCTATTGATTGAAATGATTTTTTTGCTCGCCGCAAATTTTTTCAGTGTTAAAACAATATTCGTGACATGTGGCAATGTCAAAATATTCAGTTAGCTTCACTTTATCATGAATAGATTAACAAGAGAACAGCGTTTATAAAATTATTGAATTTTATTAACGAGGTTCGTTGTCACCGTTGTCTTATTAGAAGAGAGCCCTTGGTTCAGACATTTGAAACAAAAGAAAATATAAAAAAATATATTTTTCAGCTACTTTCTCTCAGCTGGAAATCAAATTGCTATGAAAAGTTTCTTAAATCTTTTTTTTATGGAGTGGACGTTAAACTGTAGGTTCCATCATTTACCTATAAAATTAACATACGCAACATGGGTGATGTGAGAAGAGAGGTTGTAATTCTGCCTAAAGGGTAAACAGTTAATAACGACAAACTTCTTCAAGTTGTCAGTTAATTAGTCTGTTTTTCCAAATCGCAATGGACGACCATGTTCGCTGAATGGGCTCTGGAGCAGTAAGTAACTGCTAAATTTTATTGAGAAACCATTATCAGCGGTGAGAGCCATTTTCGTATGGATAAGTACGTGAACAAACAAAGTTAACGAATTTGGGACAATGCCAATACGCATGAGAGAAGGGAATCTAATGCATCCCTAAAAAGACTTTGTTTGGTGTGGATTTTGATCTGGTGGCATTATCTGTCCACAAGTCAGTGAGACTTTTTCTTATGAGGTTTTCTTAAGCACTGGTCTTTTCCGAATAAGTTACAAACCACAAAATAATCCATGCCATCGCTCAAATTCAGTCTGATTTATGTGCTAAAATAGGAAAATTTGACACTTCAGTTACTAAAAATTTTTCACAGAAGTTGTCTAATGACATGTAATTTGGATAAGATGCGTGCGTTCATTCAAACAAAAGAATGATTGAAGAAGACTTTAGGGTCTAGTGTTTCAAACAACTGCCAATATTAACTTACTTGCTGGTTAATAAGACAAGTCTTCGTGCTTACAATATTGACTGTGTCCGCTGTACAATAACGAAGTAGTTACGATCCTTGTCGTATTGAATGCTCTTCAATCCAGAGTTTCATTTGATAGCGTCTTAATTAAGGTCATTGCTTTAGCATTATAAGAGGTTAGTTGGTGGTTAAAGTATAACAATTTAGTGAAAATTAGAGCAGAATTGATTAGTGACGTGGAAAGTTGATGATAATTGACATATAAGTCTGAAACTGTGCTAGATTTTTATTGTTTTTTTATGATTTTTGGATGCCATTTATTTTTAATGAATATTCGGCACTGATTCATGGTATTGGATCGAAATCGCCGTAGTCTAGTAGGTAGTGTGTTGGCTTATTAGACGTCAAACCACGAATCAAACCTCAGGTCAGACATCTCCAATAAAACGAAATATACAAATATATTTCTTCGGCGACTTACTCTCAGCAGATTTCTGGAAAAAACTCTGATAGTAAATAAAAATTGCCATGGAAAGTTACTCAAAAAAAAAATTCTTTCGCTCGGAGTTGACTTTAAATTGTAGGTCTCCCGCCACTCATGTACAAAATTAACACATACAACATAAGTGCTGTAAGAAACTAGGTTGTAATCCTGACTGAAGGGTTGTAATGATCAATTATGTATGTATGATTCGTGGTTACGTTATAATTCCCAACTTCATTTACTTACAATTGAAGTGTTTACTTTATGGCCTCCTTAAATTTCCAGAGAATATTTATTATGAGGAAACTAAATCCTTAATTATTCACAAATATCCTTCAATTACTTATTTTTTATTTTTCAAGCAATAAATATTAGCTGGGCAACCAATCACCTTGAATGCTTAATTATGAAACTTTTGCAAACTTAATGCAAATTTAATCTCATGCTTCGTTGAACAGTAGCAATAATTCCTGCAACTACTCTACTAAATATTTAATGCTTAAATAGTCTTGAGAAACTTTGATAAAATACCAGCTCTAACCCTGCCACAAATTTATTAAATTAATCCTCTTCCGTTTTTTCTTCTTCTATTTTTTGCTTGTCATAATTTGTTCTTCATATTTTGTTGTTGTTGTTGTTGTAATTTTCATAATATACCATCTGTTCATAAAAACAAAACATCCGTTTTGTGTTTGTATGTATGTATGGTAGTGATTTATAAAACATGCATAAAAAATATTCGTTTTTTTTATTTAGTCAGGTAGTATACTCTACTTTTTTTTGTAGATATTATAGTGCATTAATAATAAAAAAAATAAGGAATAAGGAAGAGAATAGCGGAGGTATGAAATATAATCCATTATATTACAATTATCAAAAACATGGCTTAAGTAGACTTTCTAACAAAGTGACATGATAAATAAAGCCCATATTGTTGCATAATTCAAAAATAAATCACTGGCACAAAATTATTTATGACACAATATTCAATACAAATGCAATACAATGACACTGATACTGATTTTATACTCACACATGCTCACATATATTAATATCCTTTTTTTTACTCGGATACAATAACAAATCATATTTATATTTCTTTTTTATATATGATTTCATATGCATATATGGGACCAACTAAGTTTCTTGTACGAAACATATTTTGATTCGATTTTCATAAACTACTTCACTTAAGTCTATTTATACAGCATCTTCCAAAAGGTATTTCCGTACAATGACAGTCGATAACGGCCATTTTATTAAAGTTACATCTGTCAAATGTCATTTATAAAGCCTATATACGAGTACATACATAACATAATTGGTCATTACAACTCTTCAGTTAGGATTACGATCTAGCTTCTCACACCATTTATGTTGTGTGCGTTAATTTTCTACATGAATGGCGGCATCTACAGTTTAAAGTCGATTCCGAACGACAGATTTTTGAGAAGCGTTTCTTGGCAATTTTATTTACTCTCGAGAGTTTTTGCCAGAAATCTGCTGAGAGGAAGTCGCCGAAGAAATATTATCATATTTTCGTTTTGATGTCTGACCTGGGGTTTGAACTCGGGGCTTCAGTCTAATAAGCCAACACACTACCTACTAGACTACGGCGACTTCAGTCTACATACATACATAATTGGTCATTATAAACCTTCAATCAGGATTACGACCTAGCTTTTGTACATGAGTGTAGGGGCCTACAATTTAAAGTCGACTCCCAATGACAGATTTTTAGAGAAACTTTTCATGGCAATTTTTTATTTACTCTCAGATTTTTTGGCAGAAATCTGCTGAGAGGAAGGCGCCTAAAAATATTTTTTCATTCGTTATGTTGGGGATGTTCAACCTGGGGTTTGAAGATAATGCGAACATTAGAACATGTCCTCACGAAAGAGTTTTTGACTACATGAAAGAATGGTGAACGGGCTTAACAAGCGGTGGGTGAATCTGGCAGAGAATCTTGTATGGTCGTCGTAGTCTAGTAAGTTGGCTTATTCGGCTAAAGTCTGGGGTTCAAACTCAGACATCTTGAACAGAGCAAAACACGACAATAAATGTCTTTCAGTCTCGTGCTCTCAGCAGTCTTCTAACAAAAACTACGAGTGTGAATAAGATTTTCATGAAAAGTTTCTCAAATCTGAGGCCTTCGGAGTCGACGTTAAACTGTTGGTCAACGCTGTTTATGGGTAAAATTAACGTACACAACTTAGGGGTGTGAGTAGCTAGATTGTAATCATGGCTAAAGGGTTAATCAATTAAGGAAGTAAAATCATGTACATATATTGGCTTGGCCAGGCTGCCAATATCTGTTTAAGATTCCTAAGCATATTTGACTAGTGTAGCTAAAAAATTTTCACAAATTCTACTTTTTAGTTTAAGGGCATAACATCATTCAATATTACCTGTAGTTGGTCATATTATAGCTTTATGGCTATGAGATCTACCTCTAAGCAAATGATGATGATAATATTGATGCTGCCATTGTTATGCATACATTTGTATAGTTGCTCATACATGCATACATATATTATAAAATTCAATAGATAGAAAATTAACTGTGACAAAACCCAGTTACAACAATATTATAACACAAAAAAGGCAATAACAATGGCAACAACAATAACCACACCAAATTGCAAGCGTAGCAAAAATATTTTCTTCCAACGTTCCATTATAGTAACTATTTTATGAAAATTTACATTTTCATAAAGTAAAGTAAAGTAAGTATGGAACAGTTTTTTCTTACTCTTTTGCTGGGATTTTTCTTTCATTTTTTCTATTCTATAGTAAAGCAAGTAGAGTAAAAACTAGCAAAACACATACACAGTAACCATTTAGTTTAAATAGTTGTCGTGTTTATTTTTTTTATAAATTTTTTTTTAACCTGAGGCCAGGTTTTTATTTTTACATTTTCATTTTAACTTATAAAACCTGCACACACACTTATATAACTGCATACCATTGTAATGGTGTAGGTAGGAGAGTAAAAAAATTATAACAAGAGAATATATGCACTGTTTATAGCATACTTTAGGGTTATGTTTTGTACAATAATAACGGCATGCTTTTGTAGTGGTGTGTAGGTGTCCCTACTACTTCTACTGCTGCTACTGGTGTTGTATAAAAACATTTACAGAAAGAAAAAAGAGAAGCAAAATTGAAAAAAAAAAAAATTAAAATTGTAGTGGCATCAGGTGTTGCACGTTGTACAAAAGCTTATCTCAAATGATTTATAAACTACGAACAGTGGTGAGGCCAAAGCCATTGTCATTGCATAAAATATGCCAACAAATATTATACATTGAAAATATCTGTAAATGTGTATGGGTATGGGCACGAGTATTTGCATAGCATGGCCTCCCTAAACAGGGTATTACCTTCACAAGCTGCAATTCGAAAACAAATGTAAGATTTTATATAAATTTGTATCACAGTTTAAAAAACCCTTTTCTTAGCTTTATTTTGTAGGATCTCTTTTGCCACCTTTTTTATAAGCAAAATGCTTGTATAATATTTATTTTTCATTTTGTTCCCTTTTTTCTGTTCCTTTCTTCATTTTTGTTTTTGTCATTTTATGTAGTAGTCGTCTAAAGCAACATTTACATTTACATAAGGCCAAACACCATAAAGGAAAGTATGAATATTTAAAAGAACTTCGTTTTCTTTTTGTGGACGTGTGGACCTATAAACGGGCATCAGCAAAAGGAAAACATAAAAAACATTATCAGCAAAATAGTATTTAATAAATGATATTGAAAATATTAAAAATAAAAAAAAAATATAAAAAAAACAAAACAAAAATAGCAGAGGACACGTAAAAGGGGACTTTTCAACAATATGTGGCATTTACAATGTGGGCGGGGGGACATTTTTCAATATCTTTGTACACAGCTGAGAATTTATTAATTGATTTTCAAATTAAACAAATTAAATTTTTAAAGAATATTTAAATTGATTTCGTAGAGATTTCATTAAAGGACAAAAGTTTTTTTTACTGCCATAAATTGGGAAGGGAAGCCTGTCACATCACAGAGATAATTGGCCATACATAATTGGTCATTACAAGCCTTCAGTCAGGATTACAACAACTTTTGTTTTGTTTGATAATTTTATACAAATGCAGCGGAACCACTAGTTTAAAACCCGATTGACAGATTTTTGAGAAACTTTTCATGGCAATTTTATTTACTCTCAGAGTTTTTGCCATAAATCTGCTGAGAGGATGTCGCCGAAGAAATATTTTTTTCAATATTTCGTTTTGTTGTACCGTAGCCTTAAGTCTAATAAGCCAACATACTACGTACTAGACTACAGCGATATCATCCCACATTATTCTCGCATTAGTTGCAAGAAGAAGAAAATTGTCTTAATGCAAAAATATTCGACTCCATAGTATGATAATACCACTAAAATAGTATACAGTAAGGCTCATTAATAATATGCGTAAGACTTGTAGGGAAATCCCTTGGGATATAAAGGGATTAGCCACCGAATGTATGGGTATACCATGATGGTCATACCAGTAGTGAGTTAAGGTACCATTGCTACTACTACTACTATTACTACTGTTACTACTGCTACCACTACTACTACTGTTACTAGTACTACTGCTGTTACAATTACTGCTACTACTGCTACTAATACTACTGCTATTACTGTTACTACTGATACTACTACTGCTACTGCTACTACTACCGCTACTATTATTACTGCTGCTAGTGAAAAATTGTGGTATAGCAAGGCTGTAGCCTGTTTAAATCCGTTACACCTGATACTGAGGACTAAAGTTTTAGAGAGTATTGTTAGGATAATAGGAGACAAGTCTGATACGAGATTAAACATCAGGTGATCTCGTGATTTAATAAATTGGGTGGATACCGCCTCAATGGTTTTTTGGGGATGGTTTTCCAACGAGACATAGTAACAGAGGTAATGAAGAAATCTGGAGACTACATAGTCTTTTAAAAGAGCAATCATTCTGTAGTATACGGACTAGTCGTTATATTGGAACTGAAGTTGGAGTTATTGGTCCCAGAGTGAAATATTACGAAACCATGGAGAAACTTGCGAGCGTCTTTCAAGTAGAAATCGACGTAATCGAAAGCTGTACTCAACAGAGAGTACAAAGGACGGGACTTAGCAAATCTGTCTGACAGTCAGGCCGCCATCCGAACACTTGACTCCTGTGCTGTGAACTCGCTAGTAAATGTGACTGTCTGGGAAAGCTGAATCAGGTAGGTAGAGGCGATAGGGTTACCGGCTGGGTTATCAAGAACATATAGTAATTTGCAGCAATGCGCAGATAGATGGGCTCGTAAGGAGGAAAGCTTCCACTATACTGATGGTTCCAGAACCTGTCCGTGGAGTAGAAGGAGGTGTTCAAAAACGTGATGTATAAGGTATACTTACTTAATTGTTCATTACAATTCTTTAGTCAGGATTACGACCTAACTTCTCACAGCACCCATCTTTGTGTGTTAATTTTATCCATGAGTGGCGGGACCTTCAGTTTAAAGTCGACTTCGAACGACAGATTTTATGAGAAGCTTTTCATGGTACTTTTATTTACTTTCAGAGCTTTTGAAAGAAGAGTGTTAAGAAGAAGTCGCTGAAGAATTATTTTCTTTATATAAACACTGTGGTAGTATGCACTATGACATTTAAAAGTTATATGATTTGATATTTCTAGTAAAATGATCGTGTATTAACTAAAGTGCGTTGTAAAATTGAAATTTTCAATTCTCGAGCCTGTAGGAAATACTCGTATCACAAAGAACTTTTATTTCTAGTTCATACCAGATGGTTCTGTTTACATCTTCCACAATTTAAAGTATAGTTTCCTTTTCCAAACTCACTCTTTATCTGTTTGCAAAATATTTATTTACTTTTGCAAACTAAAATAATTCTAAAGAGGGTTGAATTTATTCTTCTAAAAAGAACCAAAAGTGGCTTCAAATTATAAATTTTCTTTAAAAGGGCTTAAAACATGATTTAAATTCATTCAATAAATGCATTTATTTTTATTAAAGTTCTTAAAAATGGTCTTAAATGGAAACAAACGTTTGCCAACTGATAACAAAATTAAAATAACGCCTTAAATACTTTTTCAATTCGTTTCTTTTCCTTTTTTTTTGTTTTCAATGAAGAAAATCTGTAATTGAAAAACATTGAATTTATATTTCGAATTCAGAAAAAAATAATTAAATACACAAAATAAGAGAAATTTTATAATAAATTGAGAGAAAAACCAAAAAGAAAATTCAAAGAAAAATTAGAAAAAAAAAATGCAAAAATTTATTGAAACTAACAAGTAAATACCAATTTAGTAACATAATCTTTTGAATGGTCTTAAAAAACAATCAAATGCACTTGTGCAACAAAAGCTTTGACTAATTAATTTACATTTATCTCTGCAATGCAATCTCACAATAAAATTCTACACGAACATACATATACACTAGGGATGCCAAACGGGATCAATTTTTAAAAATCCCGGGATTCGGGATTTTGTAATCCCGATCCCGAAATCCCGGGATATTTCGGGATCCAAAAATCCCGAAAAAATTAGCGATTTTCTCTTAATAATAAAAATTAAAAAACATATTTTATTAACAATTTCATTTATATTCCAATTATATTAAAATTATACGTCTACAAAAATTAAATATAAAAGAACATAACAAAAAGTAACAAAAAAGTGTAAATTAACAAAAATAAACATAGTTCATATATATACAAATATGTATGTACATTATTTTGATTCAAAAATAAGTGTATTATTGTTTTAAATAGCTTTTTAAAAAGATTAAAGCATTTCGCGACATAACATATTTTGTAACAATTTCAATTATATTCCAATTATATCAGAATTATATGTCTATAAAAAAAAAAAATATAAAAAAAACATAACAAAAAGTAACAAAAAAGTGTAAATTAACAAAAATAAAAATAGTTCATATATATACAAATACATTATTTGAATTCCAAGTATATTATTGTTTTAAATAATTTTTTAAAAAGATTAAAGCATCTAAGATGTCATCTGATAGCCTTGACCGAATTTTATTACCAACATACGCTGCCGTTGAAATACACCTCTCGCAATCAACACTTGTTGGTAATATAGTTCCAAGATAGTTATATGCAGCTTGTAAATATTCTCCTCTACCACCTCCTGATGTAAATAAATCTATTTCTTTCGACAGTTGAATGTCTAAATCAGTAACACTATTAATTGATTTTATAGGGCTTTTACATTCTTTGACGGCATCAAATAACTTTTTAGCAATGGAAGTAGGGTTCTCCTCATCTGAGATGCTATTATCGAAGTCGAGTGATACACAATTTTTTTTCCGGACCTTTTGCAAAACGCAGGATTAATGCCTTTAGTTCAGATTTTATTAAAGTCATATCCAAATCTTTATCAAAATCAGTCTCTTTATTTGGATTTTTAAGAAAATTTAGTAGAGGTGAATATACAGTTCTTCTTTCCTCTATTCTTTTGCGAAGTGATTTATATAAATCTTTTGCAAGACTACAATTAATTACTTTAATTTCATTTAGCATAAATGTTAATGCAGCATCAGCTTTACATAAAGTCATGTCACTTCGACAGAGTGCTTCAAGAGTTACCTTAATTGGGTTTAAAATATTTATAATTTGTTTAATGAGTCTAAATTCTTCACCAGACAAACTCTTAATTTTTAAATCAATGCAAGCTTTTTTTACAGGTATTTCTATCTCTAAAAACCTCCGGCACATTTCAAAGAGAGTATTCCATCTCGTTCTGCAATCTAAAATTAACTTTAGCTCTTTTCCTTTTTCTTGTTTTACATATAATTGCAAAATCTCATTTTTTGATGGAGATTTTCGGAACATTCTTACCGTTTTTCTTACTTTATCAATAACAGGTTTGACATGGAACCTTTCTGTAATTTCACTGTAGTCTCCTCTAAAAGCTCCTTCAAAATTTTCAAATAACTCTTCGTCATCCTCTGATGAAGACATTTCATGGTCAGCACTTGAAGTGGAAGGTACTTGGTACAAAATATCTACGACGGCAAGATGCAATCCATGCGCTAAACACAACTGCTGTTTTGTGGCTATAAGTTTACCAATTTTTTGCATAGTTGAAGCTCCATCTGTTGTAAAACCAACCACATCATGACCAAGCGAGATTTCGTATTCGTTTAATCTATCTTCTAAATACTGGATGCAGTTTTCAGCCGTACCGGACTTCCTCATTCTCACCAGCCCAATATTAAAAAGCTTTTCACTTTTATGTACAATTACGTTTAAGTACCGTTTGTTTGAAAAAGAGCTCCATTCATCAAGTACGATGCTAAATTTTTTGTCTTTTGATTTAATTCTGTTTATTTCTTTCTTCATGTCGTCTTTACATTTTTGATAATATTCCAGAAATTTTGCTTTGATAGTTTCTTTTGATCTTGGAACATTAAAACCCCTAGCTATCGAAGACTTTCTTAGCTCTATGGAAGTTATAAACAGAGAAAATGGAATATTGTCAACAGCTGTTAAACGGCCAATAGTAGCTGCTAATGATTCTTGTTGTCTTGGAAAACCAAAATCCGTAATTTTTAAAAATTTTTGCTGCGGTTCTTTGCAATCGCTTTTCTCCAACTTTATCATATGTATCTAAAAAAAAGTTATTCAAAAACTATAACCGTTGTAGTTCAAAATTAACCTACCTTAAGATGTGTGATTAAACCTTTTGTAGACCCGCCTTTGGTTTTTAGAACCTTTTTGCACAATTTGCATTTTGCTTGAGGTTCACCTGTTGAATCCACCAAAAAATAATACCAAACTGAACTTTTATTATTGTTTTTAGTTTTGTGTTCCTCAAAGCTCATTTTTCACATAAAATTATTTGTTCTCTTAAGAAATTCAAAATTTAATTATTTGTTTGTAATCTATAATAGCCGGCTTCAACAATTAAAATTGGTACATATAATAATGTTGCTGATCCATTGGCTTCTATTTCTAAACATTTTTATTTCTATTAACAGGGTGTTTACAATACTCACTTAATTATTGCAAGATACACTTAAAAAATTGCATGGGTATTATTTAACGTAATAGTAAATAAAAAATGCAGCAAACTAATTTTTTTTTTAATTTATAAAGTAGATACATATGAATTCACAATCCCGAAAATCCCGAAAAAACCCGGGAAAAATTTAAAAAAAACCCGGGATTCGGGATTTGTGAATCCCGAAAATCCCGGGATTTTCGGGATCGGTATTTCCCGATTGGCATCCCTAATATACACTTACACACATACATACATAAATGTATAGAAATATGCAATTTCTTACAAATCCAAATAAGCACAACATAACTGTGTTTTAATGATAGAGACACACACACTCGTATATAATGAAAGGAGAAGCAGTTGAGGTCAACTAAATAGTAATTGAAGTTAAATGGTTTGAAATAATGTTGTAATCGAATGTAAACATGTTCTTAATATGAAGCATAACTAGATGACAGCTACTACCCTTCTTTCCCCTTCATTCAATAGTAAATTCTAAAATAAAAAAGCCGAACATGTTCTGATTAAAGGAGAGGAGACTAACTAAGTCATAATACGTTCAACAGACCTAGAGCACTCACCATTTGGAATACCACCTTACTTTCTATAAGAAGTCTGTATTTTTCTTGACCTTTTTCTGCTTACCCTTATTATCACCGTTGTCATTCACTGATGGAGTTATAGCCAGAGCTGGCTTGCATAAGTCATCATCATGAGCATTTTGTGCGCGTTGTAGGTTTTTATATTTACTGCGTCGTTCTAAAAATTGTTTAGCGAAGTCTATATACTCCTTGCTTTCACCTAAATACATCCGAATGTAATCTTTTACTTCATAGGGCGATTCCAAGTCTCTTAAAAAGGACACAAATGTAGGTACATCAACTTTTGTGTTCATATTGTTTAAACTTTTTGTACACCAATTTACAAACTCTGCTTCGTAATCATCACATTTATTAGCCGAGTTAGTATTATTGTTGTTTTTATTAGCAGATTTTTTGTCATTACCTGAGCCATTATTATCGGGTTTTTGCAATTTGGGTTTATTAGATTGAGAGCTATTTGATTTCTTTTGATTGCTAGAAGCGCCAGAACTATTAGCTGTAGGTGGGGTCGAAGCATTTTGCATTACAGCAACGCTCTGACTCTTCTTAATATTTTTATTTGACATTTGTTGTTGTGATGCAGAGATCGTTGGTGTTTGGGACGTAGTCGATTTTTGTGTGGTCGGCGATTGTGAAGCAATTAAAGTAGCAGTTATATTACTATTATTGTTTATATTATTGTTATTAGATAAACCATTAGCAACAGTTTTGTTATTATATTTAAAGGGTTCTTCCCAAAATCCAGCTGTATTAGCCGGAGTTCCACATATTTTATTTCCACTCCAAATGCTTGCCACATTCGATGAACTATTCAGAGCTCCAGATACAGAAGAAGCGCCAGAACTAAAGGCGGTTATATTACTATGTGCATCTTGCTCCTTTCTTTTTTGTATCTCCATTTACTCATGTGCCAACCGTTTTGCTTCTTCAGCTTGAATCTCGGCAAAGCTTTTGACTGGTACTGGTGCAGCATTCCATTTTAAAATGGTGTCTTGGACCTCAGCTGCAGAGGATAAAGCGCGCATTTGTTTCTCCTGAATTTCTAGCTGACGTTGCTAATCAGCACGCCGTTCTCGTCTTTCAGCTTTCTGTATTTCGGCCAAACCAGGACCTTGTAATTTCGAAGCCGTAGTTTGTGTAGACCATGGCGCAACCGATGACTGAACACGATGTTGCTCCTTATTAGACTTTTGATTTGAATTTGGAGACGAAAGAATTGCATTACTTCCATTATTATTTGCATTAGATGCGTTGTTTCCCATTAAAGCTTTTCGCCTTTGAGCCATTTGTTGACGTTTTTTTTTCTTCCTTTTGGCGTCGCTTTTCTTCATTTTGCTCCCGTCGACGTTCCTCTTCAGATTTTTTTACTGCAGTTTGCTCAGTATTTTCATTTTTAGTCGCTTTATTTGTTGATTTTATACCGCCGTTGTTATTATTAGAGTTGCGTTTATTTTGTTGATTTGATTTTTCATTAACTATTTTGTTGCTGCAACTTCAGTACCATTTGCTGCTCGTGCTGTTGTTGTTGCTGAACTTGAACATGTTGTTCTAATGTGGCTACATCCCACATCGATGCCGGTGTGGGCTTTGGCGAACTCATGATACTTCCACCAGTATGCTGTTCTCTGGATAAACTTATTGTGGGAATGCCAACTAAAGGCCCATTAAGCCACTGATTATTAACAGCACCTGATTGTTGAACACTTGCTGCCAATGGATGCTGTTGAGATGGAAGTGGAGTTGTTTGATTGGCAGCCAATGAATTCATCCACATTTGCATCATTGGACTTTGAGAAGTATTACTCGCAGAGTTTGGAGTAGACGTTGCACCTGAAACCGGGGACCAGATCCAAACATTTGCTGCTCATTCAAAAATTCATGGCCATGAGGGTTTGGAGTGCCCACACCCCCTCTATCACCAGTCGCATCAGATCCGTTGTTTAAAAACATTCTTAAATTAAACTCATTTAACAAATCACTGGTATTCATATCATTATTTGAGTTTTTGGTTTTCATTATGAAGTCCTCCGCATTCATAAACGATGTAGATGAAGATCCATGATGATTATTCCGTTGTTGCTGTTGCTGACCTTGTACCTGAGGTTGTGACTGATAATTGCTATTAAATAGTTGTTCTTTGTACGAACTTCCTTAACTTTTGTACAAACTTCCTTAACTTCTTGCTGTCCATTTCTATGAGATAAGTTATGTCTGGTATAGTGTCATCCCCAAAATATTGTGATCTCGATCTTACGAAAGCTGGGCTCCATCGTTTCGTGCATACCCTGCACTCATAATTTTCTACAATGCCAAGACAGATCAATTGTTCATGTAAAGCGGAGTGTCCCATAAGTACGTTTATTAGCGCGCTCATGTCATTCTTATTTAGTGTTAAAATATTCATGGCTCTCTACTCTTTAGGATCGACCCAAAGTATTTTTGTCGATGTGACGTTTCTGACCACCTTCTCAGTTTCGAAATCATTGGGCTATCCAAGCTTATGGTATATAATACTCTGGCTTTATTAGCCAGAATATTCGCTTCCTCATTTCCAATCACTACACCTACTCCATCACTGGTCATATTAGAGTGATTTTCCGATAAATTATGGAATAAAATAACCGTCACGGCTCTGATGACAAGCCATTAGTCTTTTTATGAAATTGTATCTGAATTTTTTCACGACGACAGGTTGGATGTCTGTATTGAGTTTAGGAATATATACATAATTGGTCATTACAACCCTTCAGTCAGGATTTCGACCTAGCTTCTCACAATACTTATGTTGTATGCGTTAATTTTATACTTGAGTGGCGGGACCTAAAGTTTAAAGTCGACTCTGAACGACAGATTTTTGAAAAGCTCATCAAGGCAATTTTATTTACTCTCAGAGTTTTTGCTAGAAATCTGTTGAGAGGCAGTCGCCGAAGAAATATTTTTTTTCATATTTCGATTTGATGCCTGACCTGTGATACGAACCCGGGCTTTACGTCTAATAAGCCAACACACTACTTACTAGACTACGGCGACTGCAGAGTTTAGGAATTATTTCTGGTTTATTTCAAAAAATCCAAATTAATTGTTGCACATGCCGTGTCTTCAATCTCCTATCGTTCAGATCCATGATGCCTACTTGAGGCCACAAGATCATGTTCCTGTAACGACGTCACGTTTACTCACACAGCAATTTCCGCTTCATCTTCAAGGAAATAAAGGCTAATCATTGACTTCTCTTTGATCCACAAACCATTGAACGAAAGCCCTGCGTTTGCTTGGGGTGCAGGTTTGAGCTCTTGTGTAAGCTGAATTTTGTATTCATAAATCTTTTTTATCAAAAACATCACCTCGGATGTTATTGGCGCCATTATCGTCTGCAGCAGTCGCCATAGTCTAGTAGGTACAGTGTTGGCTTATTAGTCGTGAGGCTACGGTTCAAATTAAAACGAAATATGAAAAAATATTTTTTCGGCAACTTCCTCTCAGCGGATTCTGGCAAAAACTCAATAATAATCAAAATTGTCGTGAAAAGTTTCTCAATAATCTGTCGTTCGTAGTCGACTTTCAACTGTAGGTCCCGCCACTCATGTATAAAATTGACACACACAACATAAGTGGTGTGAGAAGCTAGGTTGTAATCCTAACTGAGGGATTGTAATGATTAATTATGTATTTCGTTTACCACAGCAGCAATGTTTTCTAGATACCGACCATTACTTTGACTCAAAAGAGTTTTTCTATCCCTTATCGACTCAAATTTTCTTTGGATGGATTCAAGGACTTAGGGGTACCGTTGGAATTTCCATTGCTGTTGAACTTATCTAGGGCCGATACCGAGCTCACAATCTTCGACATGTTATAGGGCATACGTAAGTATGTAAGTATGTATTCATGTTTGGAATAAAAACTCCGTACCCAAAGAGCCTTTCTTTTGTTTTTTACCTTTAAAAATTTAAAAGTCTAAAAATATATTTCTAATCACATAAACTGTGCTGTATTTCTTAATACACTCATACACAAATAGGGAAACTTAACACTTTATTAAGCAGTAAGAAAGATAGAGCGGGATCGCAGCCATTGAGGGTGGAATTTACATACATGCAAGAGATAATCGGAGAGTAGGAAAGTAAGCATAAGAGAAAGTCTTACGTTAGATAAATACTTTTGTATGTAGCAACTATTTGTTGTGTGAATGTATGTATGTGTGTATGTATTTAATACAAATACTGCTAACAAACTGCATTTAGCATTTACATATATACTCACATACATTTACGCCTAACTAAACATAAGTTCTTCAATGCAAACACATACACACACATACGCATACATGCACGTAAAATAACAGACATCGTTTGCATTTTAAGTATTAGTAAAATGATCTTTAAGGTATTAAATTTAATTTGTGGTTTTATTTGTTACTTGTTATTCAAATACAGCCTTCAATGCTACCAGCCAACAGCTACCAGTTAACTCGCTCTCTAAACACCAATACCATTGCCGCTCTACAGCTATATGTAGCTGCAACTACAACCATACTCTTAGTTGTTGTTCTGCAATAATGCAACAGCATTACAAAAATAAAAATAACAACTGCTGCTGCTGCTGCTAATACACGCACACATGTTGTTCTTAAGAAGAGTGGAGTGGAGAGAAAATATGATATCCTTAAAGGTGCTTTAGCTTCAGATTGGGCGAGTTTGGTTTGCTGCAAGTAAATAAGTGTGTTAGTATGTTGTATTAAAGTTGAGTGTGTGTTGAAGTGTATATGTTTACAATTGTATATATTTTGTAAGTATTAGTGGAAGAAATACAAGAGGTAAGGGTTGTAGTAGTAGCAGGTAAACAGTAATAGTAGTGATTATAACCTGACCAAAATACTTTCGAATACAATCGAAAAACTATATGCAATAGACAGTGTGATAAATGATATTTTCTACAAATAACGGGTGGTATTTTTATCCAGACAGAGAGAGAGGGGTTAAAGATAGAATCAGAGAATAAATATTTTACAAAAGTTACTATAAACAGTTTGGGTAAAATCGAGTCAATCATTTCAATTTTTATACTGGGATTGGGGTTTGAAACACGGCCTAGAATCTAATAAGCCAACACGTTATCTATCGGGCGCGTCATTTATCGGTTTAAATTTGAACCATCGGTTATTTCGAATCTGACAATACTTATGTCATTCTATTCTGTCAAAAAATTCAATATATTATCTCCCCTGAACGGAATGAATCGATTTACGCTTGGGCAACGTTGGGATTTATTGGAAATTTATTTCCAAAATAAAGACAATTGGTCGGAAATTGCACGAAAATGTCGTACAAAATTTGGTCGCAGAGAAGGACCAACCCGTGCAGATTTATTGCTAAAGTTCGTGTAATTGGTTTCATTGTTGATACCAAGGCGGGAGCAATCTCGTACAGTACGTAAAGCCGAAAATATCGAAGCTGTCACTGAGAGTGTGCGTGGAGAATCTATTAACATCAACTCGTCATCGTTCTCTAGAATTGAACATTTTACGTACTAGTTTACGTCGAAGTTTGCGAAAAGATCTCGGTATGACGCCTTACAAAGTTGATCTGGCTCAAAAGTTGAAGCCACATGACCATTCGCTTGATTTTCGCTTCGCTATATAGACCAACGAGGAACTGTGCGATGATGTCAATTTCGCAAAAAAAAAATCATCTTTTCGGATGAAGTTCATTTGGATCTTGGTGGGTGCGTTAATAAGCAAAATTGCCGTATTTGGGCTCTGAAAACCCAAACGTGATCTTACAAAAGCCAATACACTAATTGGTGCGGATTGTGAAGAGGCATCATTCGTCATGAGGACGGCGCAACCATTACGGTCAATGGAGACACATATCGCACCATGATAACCGATTTTTTGTACCAGCTCTTCATGGTATTGATGTAAACAATGTTTGGTTTCAACAGGACGTTGCAACTTGCCACACACCTCATGTCACAATCGATCTTTTGATGGCCGTTTAATTAGCCGAAATGGTGAGTTCAACTGGTCGCCAAGAACCAGCGATTTGACGCCGTTGGACTATTTTCTGTGAGGCACCGTTAAAGAAAAGTGTTATGCCGACAAACCAGAGACAATTGAGCATTTGAAGGCCAACATTCGTTATGCCATTGCCGAGGTAAGGCCCTATACGCTTTAAAAACCTCACGAATATTGGTCCGATCGAATGAGGTACTGTGAACATAAAAGCTGATGGGACATTACTTTGGAATCTTCTGTTTATTTTGTATCATCTATTTCCATTTACACTGTACTTTTTATGCCTCTGTAACTATTATCTTAAGGTGTACATGTTGTTAAGATAAATTTATTTGTATGCCTTAATGTACGTTAATGCGTATGGTTGTATGTGTAAGTGTGTATGTGTATATACATTGTAATCATTATTGATTTTGTTATTATTTTAAGTACTACAGGAGTTTTACTTGTTACAAACTCTGTAACTCTATATTTTTAGTATAGATTTGTGTAGAGTTATATAGTGTTGTATAGTGTAGTGTAGTGTTGTGTAGTGTAGTTGTATAGTTTAGTATAGAGTAGGGTAGATTTTGTTTACTAAGAAAACAATTATAATTTGTAACTTAATTGGTGTTAAGATGGTTTTATTAGTTGGTATATAAACTGTAGTTAAAATAATACTTGTTATCAAAGTAACTCTAAGTTATTATTGGTAAAGATACTCACATAAGCCTTAAAAGGATTTAAATGGTTTGTGTTTTAAAGAAGGACAAAATTATACAGCCAGTGGAAGATGAAATATTAAGAATATTAATAAGAAGTATTAAATAGAAGAAGTTGCATTAACAAAGAATAGAGTTTTTCATTAATTAATTATGGCACATGGCATTTCAAATTTTAAATTCTTGCATAAAATTTTTAATAATTTTCTTCTTATCTTTTAATAATAATAACTGTTATTAAATTGTCATTTACTTAATTGTTAAAGTTTTCTTTAAATTAATTTCTAATCCCCTATTTCTAGTTTATTTTCCATTCTCCTTAATTACTTACTGTCTACCCCATTACCTCCCCCCCATGCACACGCTACAAATTTATATAAAAGAGAAAAAAAACGAAAAAAATCAATCACTTTTCTATTTAACTAATTACGTTAATCTGTATTTATGAATAATTAATGAGCCCTACAATGTATACAGCTCTATACGAGCCATTCAAATATGGCTGGCAGTATAATTGTGGTTTAGACAATGAAACGCTAAATACTTAAAATCAATTGGAACCACAAATTCATATTGTAACCACCATCAATATTATCACCATCATGTTTACATTAATGGCAGCGAATATATTTGTGGTAAAATAACGTATTTTGGAAATGATATTATAATTGCTTAAAACAATTTTTTTTATTAAAAAGCCACAGCAAGTTATTGAAAGTTCTTGCCAGATTTGATTGTCTTTACAGGGGGGATACAATTGTTGCCTAACATCTATAGCTACACTCTGATAGTATCAAATTGGGTTCAATGTTGGTATAAATTTTGATTACGTATTTATATAGCGTAGGTATGGCTTCGACACCTCGAATAAAATCCCTCTTAGCAGTCTTTTGGCAAGAACTCTGAGAGTAAAATAAAATTCCCTTGAAAAGTTTCTCAAATCTGTCGTTGGGAGTCAACATTAAATCGTAATACCCGTCAATCATGGATGAAAGAAACTAGGTTGTAATCCTAACTAAAGGTTTGTAAAGGTTGAGTTCGGCTTTCTTTGGTCTATTTGATTTGACATCACCATTTCGGCTAATTAAACGGCTATCAAACGTTTGACGCAATAAATCGATTGTGACATGAGATGTGTGGCAAGTTGCACCACCCGGTTGAAACCAAACATCGTTTACATCAATGCTATGAAGAAAAAAATAATTTATCACGGTGCGATAGGTTTCACCATTGACCGTAATGGTTGCGCTGTCCTCATTTTCAGAGAAATATGGGCCAATGATGCCACAACTTCACAAGCCGCACCAAATAGTCACTCGTAATGGGTGCATTGACTTCTGTAAGACTACGTGTGGGTTTTCTGAGACTCAAAATACAGCAATTTTGCTTATTAAGGTATCCACCAATATGAAAATTAGCTTCATCCGAAAAGATGATTTTGTTTTGGCAAAATCGACATCATTGTGCAATTTCTCGTTGGTCCATCTGACGAAGAGAAAACGAAGCGAATAATAATGTTGCTTCAACTCTTGAACCAATTGAAATTTGTAAGGCGTCATAACGAGATCTTTTCGCAAAATTCGACGAAAACTGCTGCGTGAAATGTTTAACGCTTGAGAACGATGACGAGTTGATGTTGATGGATTCTCCACGCATACTCTCAGCCACAGCTTCAATATTTTTGGGTGTAAGCACTACACGAGCATGCTCACGTCGTGGCGCATTAACAATTAAATCAGTTTCACGTACTTTAGCAATAAACTTGCATAGACTGGGCACTGATGGTCCTTCTCTGAGACCAAATTTTGTGCGACATTTTCCTACAATTTCCGACCAATTGACTTTGTTTTGGAAATAAATTTCAAATAAATCCCAAGGTTGTTTAAGCGTAAATCGATTTCTTACGTTCAGTGGAGACAATATACTGAATTTTGAGAGGGAATTTAATGACAAGTATTGCCATATTCGAAATAATAGATGGTTTGAATTTAAACCAATAGATGGCCCACCTGATACAACTTAATTAGAAGTTCTTGAAGGATTAGCAAGAGATCTGACGCAAGTAAAATTTATCTATAAGTAGACGGAATTATTTTGGGTGATACACACACCCGTACTTTAAATTCCAATGTGTTCATATTTTTATTTACCACTTTACTTGCTCAATGAGATTACTTTTAAATATTTTATTGACTTCAACTTTAACTGCAAAAGTATATTTTTAAAGTACACTTTTAGCACACTTAGCATCCTTAGCACTCTAATTGAGGTTAAGCAATATAACAAAAACGCAGTTTTCATTTTAATAAAATCATATAAGTTTTAATAACAACAACAACAAAAAAAGAGAAACTTAATAACACTTAAGAACCTTTACACCCGCTTACCCGCTCACTCGCTCCTAACGCCATCTTAATTTCTTTGAACATTTTTTGCTTTAAAGCATCAGCTCGAGAGCAGTTCAATAGATTGAATTTTAATAAAATATAAATGATGATGATGCTGAGAATAATGATCATCATCATCAGTGCTAGTATTAGCAGTAATTGTAGAAGTAGTAGTAGAATAAATGGACAGCCATTTAAGATTGAAGAGCCAACAGTGGCACAGTATGAGCTCATGTTGAACACACAAAAAAAATAGAAACAAGAGATACCAACAAAAAGCGAAAAAGCCACGTTAGAGCCATTATTGTATGGAGTATAGAACAAAACTATAAAGAGAGATGTGATGTCGATGATGATGATGATGATAAACCAATTGATGATATGCTTTTTATGTTGTTGCATGCAACGTTTATATGTAGTAAATGAAATGCATGCCAGATTTTTATTATTTTGGTAAGAGACTAAAGGAGGAGGTTGGTATAACATACCAACAGTATGGCAAAAAGTATGATTTGGTTGCTTTGGTAGCAACGATTTAATTACAAATAAAGTAATTTTTAATTGAATAACCACTACCAATACAATGGCAAAAACATATATGCACACATATGCACATAAGGACTAGCACAAATACATTGGCACACACAAAAAATATATCAAAAAAAAAAAAAAGGGCAACTATGGGCTAAGATTCGGTCGATTTGGCTGCAAGGTACCATACACTGCTAAGAATGAAATGAGGAGACTAGCAGTAGGTCCATGGATTTTCAAAGGACTTTACTTTGGTTGGAGTAAATTGGCAGCCGCTTTGAAGACCATAACTTACTTGGATTTCGCTGTAATACCAATAGAACCTGTTACATTATACGATAATAAGTCCTGGCTGGCATCTCTCAGTCATTTTGAAAGTTTTTTGAGGTTGAGAATTCAATTCAAATCAATTTAGCTAAACACGCTCTGTTAACAAACTTTACATACATAATTGGTTATTACAACCCTTCAGTTAGGATTATGTCCTAGCTTCTCACACCACTTATGTTGTGTGCGTTAATTTTTATACATGAGTGGCGGGACCTACAGTTTAAAGTCGTATCCGAACTTCAGATTTTTGAAAAACTTTTCATGCCAATTTTAATTATGCCGAATAATGACAAAAAAATATTTTCTATTGTCGCTCCTTTTTACTCGGCATTATAGCTTCTCCAGAAGACATTGTAAGCTTTAACCAGCATACCGCCGTGTGCACTCAGAGGACGGGGTCATGTTATGGGGTACCTAAGTGGGCAGAACTTTTGTTGTGCTTATAGTCTTATCTGGCCAGGACCGCCTGGTCTTTTAGTGTCTGCATGATCCCATCTTTCTTTTGCAAGTACAGCTTGTGTAAAACCATTTGTTTGCTCTGCAGGCGCAGATAATCTACGATAATCTCATGGATGAATTCAATTGAATTTATCATTGTGCTAGCTTTTGCAGGCATGTTGGCTATATTATTGCCTTGAATTTCCTCGTAACCAGGAACCCCTCGTAACCAGGAACCCCTCATATATGGGACCGTCAAATGTTTCTCTACCTCCTCTAAAGACAACCAGCAATCTTGAACACTACTTTAGGGACTAAATGGGCAATTTACTGTCGGTAATTGTGAAGACGCCGTAGTCTAGTAGGAGAGGCCATGTTTCAAACCCCAGCTTAGACATCTCGAACAAAACGAAATATATTTCTTCGACGACTTACTCTCAGTCAGCCCAAGGGCTGACCAACTTCTCCCTCCTTAGTTCGGAGGAACTTGGTCAGTACAGAGACTGCGTTCACCTGTGGCGTCACAACGGGCCGCTATGCGTGCTCAAGTGGGCTTTTGGTATAAAGCTACCACACTAACCTAACCTAACCTACTCTAAGTTATGAAAACTTTCTCAAAAATCTGTCGTTCGAAATCGATTTTAATCTGTAGGTCCCGCCACTTATGGATGAAATACAAACACACAACATGGGTGGTATAAGAAGCTAGGTGGTAGTCCTGACTAAAGGGTTGTAATGACCGGATTCGCACAGCAGCAGTGTTTGTAGCTATTATGTCAACCTAAGTAGTGCAATCTAAGATTCAATTGTTTTGAAAATATTTCACATCCGACTATGTCAAGTGATCTGAATTTGTCAGTGAACACTTGGGTGATGCTGTTTGGCAGGAACTAACAGGCAGTTTTGTAGAAAAACCAGGATTGTAAGCGGATTCAGGTCTCAAGTACGTATGCCCAGATGCTTAATAATTTGTCATGACCATAGCTTCTATGCTTCCATGCTTTTATGGCGCTTAGTCTCACTGCTGCATTCTCAAACACTTGTGTCGACAACATATCCAGTTGTTGCCACTTATTTTCGTCATAAAGGATGTGATTCCCCAAAATTCTAGCTGGAAGATGTGATGATGACCGAGGTTCTTCATGTTGGTTCTCATGTATGTAAAACTTTTTTCCAAAGTGTTGTAGGGTATCAGAGCACAAACGACCATATTCATTCAGTAACAACAACATATAATAATAACATTAGTGGCAGCAACACTGTTGCATGCAAATAATTTCATTCAACTTGAAAAAAAAAACGTGAACAAAAAAAGAAAAATTCGAAATGAAAACTGAAATGAAAACATATTGCAACGTTTTTAAAGCAATTTTTTTCATTTCACCAATAAAAACAACAAACAAAACAAAAAAATCAACCTAACTATTTATTTTCACTTGGGCTTCAGTTGTTTTTCTTTTTCGTTTTTTTTTTTTTGCTTTCGTTTGCTTCTATTTGATGTTGCCACACAGCAGGCATGTAGTTTTGTTGAACAGATTTCAGCGTTTTTGTGTTTTTTTTTATAACCAGTTGTTGTAGTAATTTACTTATGATCATACAAATATGTACACAAATACAAAAAACCTACACATATACACTACAATATACTACAATACACACCGGACTATATGTGCTGCAGGAATATTGAATGTTATTGGCTATCACAGTGAAAGGCATAAAATTAGTAGTTTTAAGAAGAAATTACAGGAAATATTTACTTCGAGAAGAAATCAGAATACAAGCGTGGTTTAAAAGAGTTTTGATTTCAGCAGGAAATTTTATTTTATAGGCAATTGAGTAGCAGAGACTACTCGCGTAGGACAAAACTAATCCTCTACAAGACGTTCATCCTGCCCGTGCTTATTTAAGGCGCAGAGGCATGGACACTATTAAGCATCAGTGCTTAACAGCCTTGAGAGTATTCGAGAGAAAAGTCTTACATAAGATCTTCGATTCAGTGCGAGTTCGCGAAGTTTTTCGCATCCGATCCCGAAATGAGCTCAACGACATGAAGGGCTGCGCTGGCTTGGCCATGTCGGTGAAATGGAATGGAGGAGGATGCTCCGGCGAGAATTTGCGGAAGCCGGCGAAGAGGACGACCTTGTTTGCGTTTGAAGGACAAAATCGAGGAAGCCCTGTCATCAATTGGTGTGACAAACTGACGAAGGCACCAAGAAGCAGAGGTGCCTGGAAGGATGTGTTAAGGAAAGCCGAAATCCGTTAATCGGGTTGTTAATGGCCAATTAAGGAAGTAAGTAAGAAAATTTTTAACTCTTTCCACCAAGTGTTGACATTATTACTCTATTAGTTCGCGAAGAGTTACAAAGCACTTCGGTCTTCTTATTCGCTTCCGCTTTCTTGTTTTATTTGCTTTGCTTGCCTTAGTTTCATTCGGATTTTTTTTTCCGGTTAGGTAGGCAGCAGATCCTAGGCTGACAGGGTTTTATTGTTTTCTGGAAGCAATGCTCTATGTGAAGTGTGAATTTTTTGTTCAAAAATCTTGCTTATTTAGTTCTGTTGTTTACTAAAAGGTGCTACTATCTGTCCTTCCTATGATGTGTGTTTTAAGTTATTTTCTCTGGAAGTCATGGAAAGGTTTTGAAAGCTTTATTAAAAGGGGAAGTAAAGTAAGTTCAATATATGAAATGCAAAACAAACACTTAATGAAGACATGCTTGTTTTATTCTGTTTCCAATAGTTGGGTTTTGTATCGTGTAAACATTTTTCGTCGACTCCGGTATAATTGTTACCATTTGGGTAGATATGCCATAGTGGCACGACCACCCTTATATCGGGAACCATCGATTGTTTCGAATCTGGCAATTCTAATGTCATTCTATTCCGTCACAAAATTCAGTATATTATCTCCACTAAACGTAATGAATCGATTTACGCTGTTTTCAACATTGGGATATATTGAAAATTTATTTCCAAAATAAAGGCTATTGATCGGTAATTGCACGAAAATGTCATACAAAATTTGGTCGCAGAGAAGGACCAACAATGCTGATTTCATTGTTGATGCTCCAAGATGTGAGCCTGCACTAGTACAGAGTGTACATCCGAAAATATCGAAGCTGTGGCTGAGAGTGTGCGTGGAGAATCCATCAACATCAACTCGTCATCGTTCCCAAGTATTGAACATTTCATACACCACTTTACGTCGAATTTTGCGAAAAGATCTTGTTATAACGCCTAATAAAATTCAGTTGGTACAAGAGTTGATGTCGCATGACCACGTGCTTCGTTCTCGCTTTGCTAGATGGGCCAAAGAGAAATTGCACTATGATGTCGATTTCCCAAAAAAAAAAACTTATCTTTTCGGATGAAGCTCATTTTCATCTTGGTGGGTTAATTAATAAGCAAAATTTGCTGTATTTTGGGCTGAAAACCCCCACAAGTGGTCTTATAGAAACCAATGCACCCATTACAAGCGACTGTTTGGTGCGGCTTGTGGAGCGGAGGCGTCATTGCCCCATAATTCTTTAAAAATGAGGACGGCGCAACCATTACGTTCAATGGAGATACCTATCGCACCTTAATAACTCGATTTTTTGTACCCGCTCTTCATGGTATTGATGTGGACGATGCTTGGTTTCAACAGGATAGTGAAATTTGCCACAGATTTCATGCCACAATCGATTTATTGCGTCAAACGTTTGATGGCCATTTAATTAGCCGAAATAGTGATATCAATTGGTCGCCAAGAAGCTGCGATTTGACACCATTGGACTATTTTCTGTGGGGCGCCGTTAAGGAAAAGTTTTCTGCCAACAAACCAGAGATAATACAGCATTGGAAGGTCAACATTTGTGATATCATAGCCAGTTTGAATGGTAGCTCTTAGGAATGTGTAGATGGCATCGCCACAATTCCAGATAAATAAGAATATTCACATAATTCTTTTTGTTTCTTTGTCGTGCTAGAGAAGGTAAAGTACTGTTTTCTTTATAAATAGGGCAACCACATTCCTTCCGATTATATTATAACTCTACTTTTATCCACCACTGTCATCACTGTATGTTAGTAACAACCAAATATATTTCATATACGAGCAGCTCATTCTCACAGTTGGTAACATTCGTTTGGCAAATTGTTGCTTTTGCTATTGTTGTTATTGATTTTAATTTTTGTTTGAATGTTTTTTTCCTTCTCTCTCTTTCAGTTTTTTTGATTACTGTGTGTGTGTGTATGTAGTGGTCGTTTTTTATATATCACTTGAGCTTTTAACTCGTTTTTTATGTGTTGCTGTAGTGATTCGTTTTTTTTGTTTTATTTTGATATTGTTGTTGTATTGTTGTATTGTAAATACTTTTCATTTTAATTGTAAATTAATTGCTTCATCATTGGCCAAAAAAAAGAAGAAAAACAACATACGAGTACACAGAGAGAGTGAAAAAAGTACTGCAACTAGTTGGCCACTGCCATACTGAGAATGCTTTATAGTGGCCGCGGCATGTTGTTTGTAACTGCTGCTGATTTAAACTCGTTTGTATGCAAATGCACTACTGCTGAGAGATAGAAACGTATACAACTGGTATTGGTAAGGGCAGTGTGGGCCAGTTAAAAAAACAAAAACAATACTTAACAATAATGGGAAAAAAAAGAAAGATAATGGGAGTACAGAGATGTTTGTGTGTTACTCAGTAAACAGAAAATGAACAGTCACTACACCACCCATGTGAGGACAAAAAAAAAAAACAAAGTGGATACTTTGAAAGAAGAATATGTAGGTGAAGAAACGTTCCTTGTAAATATAACACAGAAGATATTAAAATTCTCCTAATAATTAAAGGACTAATCGCAAACCAATATATAAAGAAGTGCACCTACGTAGGTTCACTTACAACATGGGCTATTACCAGAGTTATCGTGGTAGTTCCTGGACTTACCGACAAGAGTTAAAAGAATACATCGTCCGCAAATATCCACAACGAACCAAAAGCGGCTGTAAAACGACTAGTGGAACAGAAATCAATGAACAAATTGTGCCGTCAATATCAATTACCGAATGGAAATGGCAGATGGCGAAACTCTAATAGACGAAAATACATTGGAACGAGTACAGCTGTTTGCAAAGTAGTAGTTTGAAAAGATATACTGTGAACAGCAGGGTCGTAGCATAAAATATTGTGAACTCGTAGCTATTCGCAGGCATCTGTAAAGCGGAACCTTAAACCAACGAAAGATTTACTGTATTTAACTCGAACAAAAAGTATAGAGCACACCAGAAAGCAATACAACCTGATAGTTAGGCTGCAATTCGAGCACCAACTTGTATGAGGTTGAGTTGAGATTGTTATGCGATTGTCTTATGTACTTACTTAATTGGTTATTGCAACCGTTAAGCCAGTATTATGACCTAGATTCTCGCACCACCCATGTTGTGTGTGTTAAGTTTAACCATGAGTGGCTGGAGCTAAAGTTTAAGTTCGACTTTAAACGATAGATTTTTAAGAAACTTTACATGTCAATTTCATTTTACTATCGGAGTTTTTGTCAGAAGACTGCTGAGAGGAAATCGACGAAAGAAATCATTTTTTTCTGTCTCGTTCTATTCGAGATAACTGGGATGGCGTTTGAACTACAGGCTCTCGTCTAATAAGCCAACACACTACTTACTAAACTGCAATGATGAGATAATGAGACTGTCTGGACACTCTCAATCTGCAAGAAAGGGGAAATAGGGACTTTGATGGAAATGGTATCTTGTGGAAATACAGGATAAGAAGCAGGCGGTGGTAAAGGTAGCTGAACTTGCTAAGGAGGAGCTGCCACACTATTAATGAAGCCAGAATCATCATGCGGAAATGTAAGAGAGGTACAGGAAGGTGAAAAGGAGGATAGAGCGAGATCTCTGATTATAGTGAGAAGAGATTTAATTTTAACGATCTAGAAACAGCCTATAAACAGTCTTCGGCTTCCAGAATATGAGCCGTTTCAAGTCTGATATAAGGAACACGAATAACTCAAAGCATGTACTTGGAGCCTGTGTAACATAAATGAGTTTCAGAAGGAAACGTCTGGATTGTTATTAGGTACTAGGCAGGGAGTTATTTAATCGATTCGATATGCGAGATTGCCATTCCTCGACAAACAAATGATCTAACACAATCTTTATTTGTTTGAAAAAGAAAGATGCAATATTAAATCTATTTGTTGAGAGAGCAAATAGATCTAGCCCAATATGAATACTAAACAAAGACTATCTTAGTAACCTTACAGCAGTTATAACGAGACACTATCGTTTCTGAGCACACGTCTAGAGATTGGGAATACTTTAAACAAATTCTGCAGCAGCTAAAAGACAAAGATTAAGGGAAAGCACAAAATATAGTGCGGCACTTAAGAACCTGAACTGAAGCATTCTTGGGTATACAGAATTTATTGACGGAAAGTGTCTAGTCACATCATTATAATAGATACTATCAGTATTATTGCCCCGTAGTCTAGTATTAGATGTAAGACCCAGGTTAGACATCTGCAACAAAGTGAAGTGCGAATAAACATTTTTATGGTGACTTACTCTTAGCAGAACAAATAAAATTTCCATTAAAATTTTCTCAATAATCTGTCGTTCAAAGTCGACTTTAAACTATAGGTCCCGCCACTCATGTATAAAAATAACACACAACTCAATACGTGGTTTGAGAAGCTAGGTCGTAATCCTGATTAAGGGTTTGTAATGACCAAATATGTATGTATGTATGTTTTATTGTAAAATAACAACCAAAATTCATAGTTGAATGATAGAACCTATATACATATGTAGGTAGCAACACCATTTAAACTACATTAACCTGTTTTTTCTAACACTGAACAGCATCTTAGGTTTGAGGGGGTACTAAAGGGACACCCTTTATAGGTTAAGGACACTACAATAACTACTCTGGTCGTAGTACTTTAGTACATGTACAGAAGAACATATGGTTGCACTAAAAGCCATCGATATCAGACTAAAGTATGCTGACAATTAGCCACCATGTGTCTCTTTTTAAGAATCAAAATTATTATGACATTTCAACCGTGACTTTACTGTTCTCTTTGCAGTTCAGTTTTTTTTCGTTTTTGCAGGCATTTGTTTTATATTTGCAGTAATTATTTGAATAGTTTTATTTGCGTATTGATTAAATATTTTGGTTTTTGCGGTTTAGCGTGTATATCAATATGCAGCAATGGTAGCAGCAGCTGTAGCTGGCCGTAGGAGTTTCCGTGTATGTGACCAAATGGAAATCAGTTTTCATTTCAATTTATTTTCCAAATACCGTTAGTGGTTGCGAATAATAATAATGTTGTTGTTACAAATGCTAACCTTGTACTATACGTTGGCAATGGCATTTAAGTTGCAAAAGAATTTGAATATCAAATGAACTTGCAAAGGAAAAGACATTTTTTTTTGTAAATCAAATTTAAACATTTTTTTTTTTGTTTTTTTTGAATGGAAATTGTATTTAAAGGGAATATTTAATTTCATTTTTTCTGCCTATAATATGGCACGTATACGTTACATTATATTGCTCATACGTAGTGATGAATATTATGTGAAGAGTATGGTTTCATGAAATGCATTACTCTGCTATGGGAACGCAACGTACAGGGAATTTTTGCTGCCATAGTGGTGTATTGTGAGGCAAAATCTCAGGTACTTTAAAAGCAAAATTAAACGTCATTGAAAGAAGTGCTCTAAGAGGTCATAGCAATACTTTAGAATAGTCTGGTCGCCATTAAAGCTCTTTTATGAGGAACAGTTTGGGGAATCAGCAAAGTAAAGATTCCCTCTTTTCGGTTGCGGGTTGTGTGGCAATATACAGGTAAAGAAGTTTGCAATGAGGCCATAACATTTCTAGGCAGTGGGAAGAGATATTGTAGATAAAATTGCCATGAATCTGGATAAAAAAGTCAACTCCTAACGATAGATTTTTTGAAGAACTTTTTCGTGGCAAATTTATTTGCTCTCAGAGTTTTTGCCTGAAATCTGCTGAAAGGAAGTGGCGTAAGAAATATTTGTTGACATTTCGTTTTGTTAGATATTTCTGACCTGGGGTTTGAATCGTGGCCTCACGTCTAATAAGCCAATACACTACCTACTAGACTACGACGAAAAATATGAAAAAATATGAAAATATGAAACGCAAGGACCGCATGAAACCCATGAAATGCATGAAACACAAGGACTACATGAAACGCATGGAATCCATTAAACGCATGAAATGCATTAAACGCACGAAACGCAGGAAAAGCAAATGAAGAAAGAAAATGATGACACGCATAAAATGCATTATACGCATCAAACACATAAAATGAATGAAACGCATGAAATTCATTAAACGCGCGAAGTGCTTGAAACGCATAAAAAGCATGAAACACAAGGACCACATGAAACGCATGAAATCCATTAAACGCATGAAATGAATTGGTTAAACGCACGAAAGGCATGAAAAGCAAAGGATGAAACGCATGTAACGAGTGCGTCAATATGATGTGTGCGTCAATATGAAGTATACTTCAATACGTCTACGTCACTATAACATTGAAATACAGACAAACTTTGATATAACGAAACTGAAGGGGATCACAAAATACATCGTTATAGCTACTGTTATAAATATGTATCAGTAAAACCTTAGTATAACGAAATTAGAAGATATACGAATAAAATTCATTATAACTACATATAGTTTTTTTTCTCTAAATTCTATTTACTCGAAACTATTTAAAAATAAAACAGAAAATTAAAAATTTAAATTTTTTATTTTATTAGATTTTACATAGTAAAATATTGTGTTATTTTAGTTTGTTTACGAATGCTTCGAATATAATTATCAATATTTTTTTCGACGGATGCTAAGCTATAGAATGTACTTAGTGGTGTAGAATCCTGTACCTCCAGAAATGTTTCCAGTTTTCCGATAGTTTTCTGTTGCTATTTAAAGATGATGAATAATATTCAAATGTAAATGTGTCTGAGTATACATACATATGAGAGTGTATAAGTAAAACATGCAAATTTATATTTTGTTTTATCACTTTTTACATTTTTTTTGTTACTCCGAAAACCATTGTCACTTCTTCTTCTTCTTGTTTTCTTTTTTTGCATTCTTTAAGTGACAGTGAGATTTGCTACTCTTGTATACTTTCTAATGTCGTGTTGTTGGCCTTAAACAGAAACAGTAACAGAATAAAGAAAACCTTTTTACTTCTGCTCAATTGTTACTGGGTAAGAGAGTGGTGTGAGAGTGTTGAATTTCATATGCAAATGTAGCAGTGTATGTGCGTTGCAAATGTGTGTTTGTATACGTCTGATTTGTAATTTTTTGAAAAATTGTGAATTGAATACATTTAACTACCGCACTAATGTACATTTGATGTACAAAAAACATGTAGTTTTTTTCTCTTTTGTGATGAGTGTATGCGTGTATTTGTATTGCATTTGTAAGTAAAAAGTTACAAACGCTCATGGAAATAAGTTGGTAAACAAAATTTTATTACTAAATTTATAGAGTGATAAGCTTTAGAACTTTTTGTAGCGAAGGCTTTGTAATTTTAGCAAAATTTTTTTCTTTTGGATTGTGTATACAGTGAACGTCAAAAGAAACTGTACATTAAAAAAAAAAATATGCATTAATAAATTACCGTTATTTTTATTTTAAAATTGTTCCATTGCCAGTTTTTAAAATTGAAACAAAATAAAAAATTACCAAAAATTTCGAAATATTGTCAAATTTTTTCGTTCACTCTCCTTAAGTGGTAAATGTTGAGTTTGGTGATTGTTAAAATTTTATCCTTACAGTACAGTTTCTTTTGATGCTCCCTGTACATACATACATAATTGGTCATTACAACACTTTAGTCAGAACTACTAGCTTGTCACACTACTTATGTTGTCTGTTTTAGTTTTACACACGAGTGGCCAGACCTACAGTTTAAAATCGACTTCGTACGACAGGTTTTTGAGAAACTTGTGGTGGCAATTTTATTTACTCTCAGAGTTTTTGCCAGAAATCTACTGAAAGGAAGAAATTCGTTGAAGATATCTGGGGTTTGATGCGGGCCAATGGCGACTTGTGGTTTGTCCAGACAATCATTCACAAGCAGAATTGAGAGCAAGGCATAGCGAGGTTTTATTTGTACAAGAGCTGTCTCGATAAATCATGTATGAATAGCGCAGAAAAGGATATTTTGGCGACGGCAAATTGGAAATCATCAAACATTGTTCTCAAGAGTTTAATCGACTTATAAAAAGTCTTCCAACAAGGACTTTTGAACTTTGACGGTTGATAACGATCGGTTTGGTCAAAGCCAAGTGCGCGGTTAGAGCATTAAACAACGCATGCATGTAATAAAATTCTTTTTATCACAATGGGTATTCTGTTCAGCTAAAATATCGCGCGGGTTTTCATAAAAAATCATTTTTAGCGATCTGGACAACTACTCGTAACTTGTGGAATTTGGGACGATATCAATCGATATGAGATTCCAGTGCGTCAATTACATTCCGTTATAGTTCCTGTTTGGTGTGGATTTTTAGCAGGCAGTGTTATCGGTCTATAACACTTTGAGTACGGGGTTGGTCAGGCCATCACTTTCAAAGACGAGACGGTGAGATTACTAACTTTTTGTGGTCTAAATTAGATAATCAGGACATCAACGACATGTGCATTCCACAGAACGTGACTATGGCATATAACACTTTAAGGACGGCTTTAGCCGGGCCATCACTTTGAATTTTGAGCACTATAGGTAGGTGAGATAATTTGAACACCAACATCATGTGATTTCAATGGAACATTACTACATGTCACACAGCATTTTATTAAAATTTTTATACACATTTTTTCTCGAGTGTAGTTTTGGTTTCATTACTCCGTGCTGTTGGTTAATGTCGTTTTGAATTGTGTTGAGTTTTCAGTTTTTGACTTTTCTTACAACTTCTCTTATTCGTTTGTTTTTCTCTATGTCTCTCGAAAAGGTTCTATTTAGAGGTTGTGTTGACAGGTGACAGTCACTTTAGTGTCTTGTATCTCAAACAACAATATCAACAATAACAACTGCAACATCAAAACGAATGTAAAAAAGGTAAAATAGAAATGCGAATGAGTTTTTCTTACTCATTTTTTAAATTTTTTTCATGACTTTTGCCAACATTTTGACTTTTGTTTTGTTGTCAATGTTTTCAAAGTAGAGAAGAGTTTAATTTAAATTTAATAATACTGGCTGAAGTAAGTGTTCTCTTAAATTTTCCTTTTTTCTGTATTAATGTTGTTGTTTTCATTTGAACCGAGTAAATGATGTGGGGTTTAGATTAATGATAACATTACAGTACATTAGCGTTGCTAAATAAAATATAAGATTTTTATATTCAATTTTAATTTGGATAAATGTGGAGTAAAACAAGAAAAAAAGGAAGAAGAGGAACAACAACGCAAATAATGTCAGGTAAATGGAAAACTCCATTAAGTATTTAAAAATTTATTACGCGAAAAATGTGTGTCAAATACATTGAAAATTCATTTTGAAAATTAATTTTGTTAACACACATTGAAATTTAAAATCGAAGTAAAGATCGAGGTAAAAATTCCTGCACTTTAATCAATACACAGCAGGGTAATTGAATTTAAAAGGAGTCACAATTCTAATGTGTAGAAACGATGTTAGACCAACTCCATTGCATGGCTCTGTACTGTAATTGATAACCATGGAAAACGATCGAAGTTGATGTAGGGCCTCTAGTCTAGCCATGATCGGTTTCGTTAAATATTTTCATTAAATTAATTTTTATTTCTTCTAAAGTTTAACTTGAAAAAAGTCTGATTTCTGTGGTATGCTACATAAAATTTCTTTGTCTTAATTTACACTAAAACATTGAGCTTTTTTAAGTAGTCAGCGTTTGATTTTCTTTGATATCTCTTGAAGCCCACAGATTAAGCTGTACATTAATATTTACGGAATGGAATCCAGACTATATATTCAGAAGGACTTTCCGGACAACTGATAACGGCAACATCTGTCAATTAGTTGTCAGTTATTCACTCAGTTTAGTTAAATCACCTTGAACGGATGTAGAAAAGCACGTGGAAATAATGAGACTACTTAGTCAGGACTCCTTTAGTAAGAACTACAGCCTAGCTTCTCACATTACCCATGTTATGTGTTTTAATTTAATCCTTGAGTGCCACCACTGTAGGTCCCGCCACTCATGTAGATAATTAACACACATAATATAAAGTGGTGTGAGAAATTAAGTCGTAATCCTGACGGAAGGGTTGTAATGACCATACCGCGCGGTACGGGAAACGTAACTCACGTTCCGTACATTTTACCATCGTAATAAACGTCCCACTGAAAGAACTACTCGCAATGTGGTGTATAATGTACCATACCGCGCGGTACGGGAAATATAACTCACGTTCCGTACATTTTACCATCGTAATAAACGTCCTACCGAGAGCACTACTCGCAATGTGGTGTATAAATTCGGGTCTGAAGCATAAGATCTGTCCGAAACAACACTTCTATCCGAGGCAGAACACGGCCTCGTGAATTGGGCTTGCACCCTTACAGAATTCAATTGAACCAGGAACTGAATGTAAACAACCACAGGCAATAACATATGTTCGCTAAATGGTAAACCTTCATTTAAGATCAGTACATCAATAAATTTCTGCACTAAGACATACATACATAATTGGTCATTACAACCCTTCAGTCAGGATTACGACCTAGCTTCTCACACCACTTATGTTGTGTGCGTTACTTTTATACATGAGTGGTGGGACCTACAGTTTAAAGTCGACTCCGAACGACAGATTTTTGAGAAGCTCTTCATGACAATTTTATTTACTCTCAGAGTTTTTGCCAGAAATCTGCTGAGAGGCAGTCGCCGAAGATATATTTTTTCATATTTCGCTTTGATGTCTGACCTGGGATACGAACCCGGGCTTTACGTCTAATAAGCCAACACACTACTTACTCGACTACTGCACTAAGAACCGTCATAAAAATGCAAGTGATGCCTTATATCACTTGAGGCTATTTAACCAATCCATAAGTGCATCGTGCCAAGTGCTTATGTACTCAACGAATACATTTTTTCCATTAAATTTTTTATGCCCACCCTTCCTTTCAATGTAAAATTCAGTTTTAAATGTATAATAACCTCTGCCACAATGTTAAATTAAAATTAAAAAATACTTACAGATGTTTAAACATAATGTTGACTTTACAAGTGAGCAGAAAAGGTAAAGCGTTGCCTTTAAGAGAAGAAATTAAAAAGGAAAAAAAGTTCAAGTACATGTTAATGTTTAACACCATTTTTTGAACTTTTTTTCGATCTTTTTTTTTGCACTTTTTCTTTAAACTAGTGTTTGTTTCGAAATTTTCTTTTAGAAATTTCTTTTTTTAATTTCTCTTTTTTTTACACATTATTTCATAACACAAAAGAAAACCCTTTCCTTAACGGTTATACAGTTTTTCTTTTCATTCATTTGCTTTTACGATTTTTTTTCAAGGATGATTATTTTTTTTTGCGTTGAAATGGTAATGTTTTTGTAAAGAAAGAAAGGAAAAGAAAAGAAGGTCTCCTATTAAGAAGAAGTTTCTAACTAATTAAAAAATAAAAATACACTCACACCCACATGCATACCTCTAGTACATCTAGTCTATTGCAGGTAAAAGAAGACAAACATTAACTGAAAGAGTTTTAAAAAATTAGTATTGAAGGTAAAATACAGTGAGAACGGGATATGGAGTGAGTAAACGGGTAAAGGAAATAACGTTTTGAATGCCACTTTATGTTTAACAAATTTACTCGTTAGAGTGCAAGTGTATGGGTGTGTGTATATAAGTTTTTTTTTACAAATGTTACAAATGTACGCTTTCATATTAAGTTATCCCTGTAGTGGTTTCAAAACAAACAGGTTTTTAAAGCTGTTAGCAGTTATACAACCGAAGAAGGCATAAAACTTATTACACAATTGGTGACTCATGCTTATATGGTAATTGCCATAATCGACAAAATCTAAATACTGGTGTTTTGCTTTTACATCGTTTAACATTAAAATCATAAACAAAAGCTACAAAAACAAAAACAATGAAGTTGTTTACAAATTATCGCACTGCGTAATATAACAACAAACACCAGCATAAAAAATGGTAAACAAGTAAACAAAAATACAACAACAAACACTACAAGAATAAAAGTAAGCAATATACACAAACAACAATAATGAAACAACGATGTTTACATTTCATTCAAGAACATTCATCAGACTGTTTATAAAAGGCAAGGCAAATCAGGCGAGTGAGTGAGTGAAGTTCAGTTAGTCTTGTGTGAAGACGCAGTGTGTTTGAAGAGAGAAATCGTGGTTTGAAGATCTCCATTACACAGATCTGTCGAAAAATTGTCTAGCAATTGTCATTGTTAATGCAAAGGGTGTAAACAAAGGAATAAAAAAAAAGCAATTGTTGTTGTTACATTAAGTTGTGAACAGTGGCACACAGAATAGTGCGATTAATAAAGAATTTTAATTAAATCTAAACACCAATTTATTTTTATTTTATTTGCAATCTACGAGCTCATATTTTAAAAATTTTTAAAAGGTAAAAACGTAACAATATTGTGGCCAGTTTAGGTAAAAGCTGTCCCTTGGACAGAACCACAGAGACTTAGCAATAAAAGAAGACTGAAAGCTGCAAACTCTTATACAAGAGGAACTATTTTGTGACATATGAATAGCTCATGAACGAACCTTTGAAGGGTAATAGGAATGCTTGGTTCCGGAACGAAATATTTCAAGCCCATGGGAAAACTGAAGTAAAGTCGCCGTAGTCTAGCAAGTAGAGTGTTATGTTGTTAGACATGAGGCCACAGTTCAAGCTCTAGGTTCTGCCATTCACGTATAAAAGTAACACACACAACATAAGTGGTGTGAGAAGCTACGTCATAATCCTGATTAAAAAGTTGCAATGATCAATTACGTTACGTTCATGGGAAACCTCATAGACATCTGCCAAGTGTAGTTCTATATCATCAAAAGATGCGCTCAATTAAATATGGATTTGTGGTACAAAAGCCAGGTCATAGCAATACTATCTGATAGTGAGGGCGACGATAAATAACGTCCAGTGCTACACGACTCCTATGAGGTTAAATCGAAGATAATACGGGACTGTCAGGAGAAGCTGAATCAGATAGGTATGCAAAAAAGGTTGGCTCCTGCCTTGTCACAGCTCATGTGAGATTCTCTGTAAAGAACAAGCAAACGTTCATGCGAAGAGAAGAGCTACCACGCCATAAACCTCTGTTGAGTGTGGCCGAATGCTTGGACGGGTATGCCCAACGAAAGGAAAAATAAAGACAGGGAAATACTCTTCCCCAACTAAGGGAATCAAGAGTTTTGTTGGGAAATTACAATAAAAGTAGATCTGACGCTCATCATCTTCGTGCTTCTCTATGGCGCAAAGGTATGGACACTAATAAGCACTGATACAGTAGCCTTGATAGTATTAGAGAGAAAACTCTTACATAAGATCTTTGGCCTCTAGTGTGAGTTGAAGACGATTTCCGCATACGATCCAACAATGTGCTGTGTGATCTCCTCTAGGACACGGACGTTGCGCAGCGTATCAGCCATGTGGTTCAAATTGATGAGGATGACGATTGAAATTGATTGAGATTGACGTCGGGACGAGTATTTGATGCCGCGATTTTTGGAAGAGGACGACCTTGTTGGCGTTGGAAAGACCAAATCGGGGAAGCCCTGTCATCGATTGGTGTGACCAACTGAAGGATGTGTTAAGGCAGGCCGAAATTCATCTATCGGTTTGTTAATGGCCAATTAAATAATTAGGTAATTCTAAGACATGTATCCGACTGTCTAGTATTAAGCTGACGTTGTTAACTAGTCGTTTGACAGGACTCTGTAGATCCAGGGAACACTTATTCAGAGTGGAGGTTGTTTTGAGTCCAACATGTATAATCTTTAAGGACATTCTTGTAACACATTCTTGGAACTTACGCGGCATTAATGCATCCCAAAGAGGAAACATCTCGATGTACATCAGGTGCTAGGCAAGAAATTATCATTGTTGCGTCTTGAAGTTTGTCACGGCCATAGGCACGAAGAAGACATTATAAGGGTACTCTATAAAGTTGAGCATATGGTCGTAGTACTAAGTTACCTCTTTACGGCAGCAATAACAATAATAATCAGTATAGAGGCAGTGATATAAATAACAACGTATTTCATACCTACATACATACGTCCAAAGCATCACGATAAAATAAAAGTTTCTTCGAAATCCTTTCTTTATGTGGCTTTGGTTTGAAACCGGAAAATGGATAACCCTTTCTTAATGTTTGAATGATTATAACACAGTGTGTGTGTGTGTGTATTTTCGGCTTTAATATTTTTCTTAAAAACGTTCATTTACCGTTACTTGTTTAATTTCTTTGCTATGCTCACTTTGCTTTTTATTTTTTTTTCTGTTACTCTTACTCTTGTTTCTACTTGTTCTTCTTTGCTGGTTTTAATGACAATTTTATTCTTTTTTCATCTTATTTTTTAGTTTTGTTTACTTTTACTTCTTGTAATTTTTACTATTTTCCCTCCCCTTTTCACTTCTGTTATGTTTAAGTGTTGTTATATTGTATGACAAGTACTCCGTGTTGGCTGTTGCTTATTAGAATGAAGAGAATTGAAAAAAGAAAAGTACTTTTTTGTTTTTTCTTTTCTTTTATTTTATAATTATGTTTTCTTTTAGTTTACTTTAGTACCATATACTTTTCCTATTGCCTACAGCTGTCATATAATATTATCCAGTTTCTTTTCCTCTTTTTCTTTGGGTGTGTGTGTGCGAGTGTTGGTTTTATTTTCTAAGCTCCAGGGGTATTTCCTCTTCAATGAGTTGCTATTTTACAGTGTTTATGTCCCCTTTTTTATGTGCCCTATTCTATAAGCTTTGCAGTTGTTGAAGGCATATTAGTTTGGCTTTTGAATTTGCAACACATTCAAAGCGGTTGTTTTGAACAGTGGCCTCACGTCTAATAAGCCAGCGCACTACCTACTAGACCACTACAACTTCTGAGCCATAACAACAGGGATATTCTGCAGTCCCTCCTACTCCATCAAAAAGTGTCTACTCTCCATCTGATTTCCTATCCTACCAGACCGACTTACAAATTTCTAACAGATAAGGGAACCCTAACGGGCGTCGCAATGCCTGTATGACCTCTTATTTGTCCAGGAGCTTTGTGAGGGTGGTTCTGCAACTAAAAGAAGACTTACTGCGTACATAGTATGTAAGTATATAAATAAATAAACTGTTCTCAGATCAACTTCGCTGTCTTGACGATAGCAAACTCCTCAAATTTGAAGACAATGCCCTCATCAGGAATCTTTTCGAGATGTCAGAGCTGAGGTTTGAACTCATGAGCTTACGTCCGGTAAGCCAATAAACCACCTACCAGACTATGAGGACTACAATAAATCTTCTCTTATAGTTACGAGATACGGGGTCAAAGGCTGTCATGTTATGTATGAAGCCGATTAACAATTCATCTAGGCATGATGAAGAGTGTAACATTGACTACTCGAGATTGAATGAAGGCGACCTGAGAACACTATTAATCTTCCTTACATGACACTTCGCCTTACAAGTACACCTAAACTATATAGACCTGGTGGACAATAATGAATGCAAAGCATGTGGTGAAGACATTTAAATGACAAAACAGTTTTTATGTCATTGCCAGTCTTTCGTAAGCTTTACATCTTATCTTAATATTTTGGGGAAGATAATATACTGGAAGTCGCCGTAGTCTAGTAGATAGTATGTTTGTTTATTAGACGTTAGACCATAACGAAATATAAAAAATATTTCTTCGGTGACTTCCTCTCAACAGACTTCTAGCAAAAACTCCGAGAGTAAATGAGATTGCCACGAAAAGTGTCTCAAAAATCTGTCGTATGGAATCGACTTTAATGATGGGTTGACTTTGAACTTTTAAACTTGAAAATCGTTTATATTTAATTGACTGTGGGTTAATAGTTCAACTTTTTAATATAAAGTTCGAGACAATTATATTTCTGATATAACAGTGGATCAGTCAGACCGTAACATTTTACACAACGTCTCTCTTAACGTAGCTGTCAACATTTAACTGTCAGTTGGCTGCTGTTAAAATTTGATCAGACTGCATCATTACAGTAACGTTCTACTGCTATTGATGGCAGACTACTGCGTGAATTGAGGTAGGTAGGTAGGTTGGGGTGTTAGCTTTGATACCAAAAGTTCACTTGAGCACGCATTGCGGCCCGTGATGTAAGCGCAGTCGCTGAACTGATAGAAGAAAATGGTCAGCGCGGGAGCTGCCAACCAATCTAAAACGGCTGAAATTCATGAATTTGTCAGGGAATTATTGACCTCATATAACTTTACTTGTAAGCCAGTTTTGACTACAAAAATGCATGACTTTTAAATTAAAAAGAACGATTTTTTATGTAGAGTATCACATAGTCTCACTCTACTGGCCTTAACAAGTTTATTGCCATGAATGGCAAAAGAAAAAGAAGCTGTAATACAAGATGTTGGTAAATTATTTTAAAATTGTGGTTAATTTATGTTGTCGTTGTTGTTGTTGCGGTTGTTGTTGTATTGTAATGGAGAAAATAATTTGTATTCGTTGTGTTTTTTTTTGTTAAACATGGTACATGACTATTTACACTCAAGCTCTTTATACTTCAAAAAATATAATTATTAAACGAGAAGACTAAAGGGCTTCATTAGAATAATTTTTGATAGTTTTTTTCTAAATATTTAAACAAAGTAATAATGAATGTTTGTATAATATTTATATGAGTCTAAAAGTCAATAAATTTTTTAAATGTTTTTATGCCTAATCAGTTACAAAAGAGGCCTATTTATGAGAGGAGCTGAATGTACGTGAAAAATAAGCTTTTGAAGGAATTTTAAAACTTAAAATTGCTTTGGGATCTACTGTCATCGTATTCAATTTACTGTGCAAGGTATTCTAAAGATCATCAAAAAAAAAAAAAACAAAAAAATTGTAGAGATTGGAAGCACTAAAGATGGGTTCAGATCCGTGCTTTATACCATTTTTGTTGGCGAGCTTACCGATTTTACGTTGTTCTCAGCAATTGGTCCTACCCTACGGCTCATTGTGGCATATTTTCCATTTGAATCTTCACCTCCATCCGTACAAAGTTCAACTTTTGCAAAAATTTAAACTCATGGACCATTCTCAACGCTGGTAGTAGGTGTTATATTAAGTATTAGAGTAGTAGGTTTTCAACGTTGAATTTTTGAACCAGAAGTGTTGGTAGAAATGCCATTGCATCCGGAAAATGTGACTGTGTAAGGATTTTACGTATAAATCTTTGCTGAGTCTGAGAAGAGCTTGTTTTAGGCAATCTGCAGCTTTTCAGATCGACATTCATACATTGAGGATCCCTGTGTGTAAAATTTAACATCATTTTTTCTGCCCGGATTATCGAATCTCCATGACATGTGTGTATTATGAAAACGTAAACATGCCATGAAAAGTTTCTCAAAAAAATCTGTCGTTCGGAGTCGACTTTAAACTGTAGATCCCGCCACTTATGTATAAAATTAACACACACAACATAAGTGGTGTGAGAAACTAGGTCAATAATCCTGACTGAAGGGTTGTAATGACCAATTATGTATGTATGTATGTAAACATGTAAGACAATTAAGATGGTATGGTGAGATTTCGGAATATTTGTCCTTTTAATTATGTATTTGCTGTAGGCATCCTTACTCACTTAATATTGTGGAGATCTGTTAGAGGTTGAACGCAATGCACCGATAACACGAATCAAGGTCAATCAAAGATCCTGCTTGAAGATCAGCTTCTTGACCAGATATAATGCCGTGATAATTAGTATGCACAGCGTGTCTAATTTCAGTATCATTCAGGATAGTATACCGGATATCGGGTAGTCTACAATTTCGCGTAAAAAGTATGAGTTCGGCTTTGCTGGTGTTTACAGTGAGTCATATAGAATGTGGTGGCGAATCTCCCTCTTATTATGAATGCAATTACACCCATTAAACGTTAAAGAAATCACGGTTCACGGTTCCGAGCAACGTTCAAGAAAAAGTGGAGAAAACACTAATTTTCGTAGTGCTGAAACAAAGCATGTTAGAGTTAAGGGCATAAAGCTGATGTAATCAATACAGCAGCATAGTTTTATATTCACTTCAAATTTGATAAAAAGTCGATTGTCGTATTTGGAGTAATTTTGCTAAAAGCTTCCTAAATATTCACAAACGCCACCACACTGTGCTCAACGGAATATGAAACAGTTATTCTTCAGAGTAATCTTCTGGCAAACACCTTGAGAGTAATAAAATGGACATGAAAAGTTTTTCGAATCTGTAGTTCAGAGTCGACGTTAAACTGCAAGTGCCGCAACTCATGGTTAAAATTAACATACACAACATGTATGAAGTGAGATGCTAGATGAAGACCACCCTTGTGTGCTCCCATCGAGTACGTATGTATTTTAGTTCATTTGAAAGTAGAGAGTATTTTTCGCTAGCGAAAGGTCTCGCAAGTTCTTTCAATAACTTCAAAGGATATTAACAAGACGCGACCTTATCAAACCTTTTACCATTCCAATTTCGAATTTCTAGGCACTCCGAACGAAGTTATCTTTGTTACTGTTTGCCTTGTCAAATAGTTGACGGTAAATAGTTCTTCTCTGCTTAACATTTTAAACTTGGTCATCTTTACTATTTTCAACAACAAACAGAGTAAACCTTATATACCGGTATAGGCTACACTACCCTATTATATGTATGTAGTACATGCTATAATGGACCTTAATAAAAATTATAAATTCTATTAACTTTGAACACAGAAACATTAAAATCTTTTTATACATTTCCGTTTTTACTTTTTTTGTTCTTCTTTTCTTTTTTTTCTTTCTACATGTATGAGGGGAAAATTTGCATGATATGGTCATATCCGCACTTGTCTGTCTGGCTAGCCAGCCATCAACCCTTCATATGATTGTTCTTTTTTACGGTCAACGTTTATTAAGTCACATACGTTTGTGTTGTATACAGGATATGCTTATAAAAAGCAGTAAATGTTGTCTAATGCTGTTACAAAGCATAATAAATGAAAGTGATGGAGGTTCTGGAGGGAGGAGATGAAGAATTCATAAAGACTGTGAAAGTGTTTTGAAACAAAAGGAAATAAAATTTGATTTACTTGGTACTTTTGAAAGAAGAAATGGAAAAGTTTTTAATGCAATAAGGTAAGGGAATACACTGCTGCTTGTGGATAAAAAGATAGACATGTAGTTGTTATGCTTAGATCGAGGGGATGTGAATAATAATTTTATCTAGACATCAGACATAATAATAGCCTCCATGCGATCCATTTGCTTTTGTGTAATGCCAGATAAAGATGTCTCTTGTAAAAGTTTGTGTATTTTTAGTTCAACTATCTAGTATTGTGTTAAATCCACCCACTGCGTTTAATTAATATTTGCTTGTGAATTATTTATTACTCATACGCACTTGTGGCCTATTTCGCAACACAAGATCGGTAAAAGGAAAACCTATGTATGTTTTAATAATTTTTTTTAAAATATCTATATTAAAACACACACACTTACAAGTAATATCGGGTTATCCTTTTATTGGTTTCACAATCGTTGACCTAACAAGACTGTCAACTGCTAAATATCTTTCATCTGTAGCCTCAATTGTATGGTGAAACAATTGTGTTTTACGAATATGCCTCGTTTAGCAACCGACGAACTTGTTAAAACAGTAAAAAGTCACATTAGAAGTGGTGATCCAGACGTTGTCATATTTTAAGAAATTGGAGTGATTGCACATACATAATTGGTCATAACAACCCTTCAGTCAGGATTACGACCTATCTTCTAACACCACTTATGTTGTGTGCGTTAATTTTATACATGAGTGGTGGGACCTGCAGTTTAAAATCGACTACGAACGACAGATTTTTGAGAAGCTCTTCATGGCAGTTTTATTTACTCTCAGAGTTTTTGCCAGAAATCTGCTGAGAAGCAGTCGCCCAAGAAATATTTTTTTCATAATTTCGTTTTGATGTCTGAATTGGGGTTTGAACCGTGGCCTTACGTCTAATAAGCCGACACACTACCTACTAGACTACGGCGAATAGAGCGATTATTGTCGTCAAAATCGCCGTACTGTGCAAGAAATTATATCGAAACTTAACCATTTTGGTGTAGTTAGTTACGTCTCTCGATTTATTTCGAGCTTTCTCAAGGACCATATTATACGGTTGGTTATGGAAGGGATGCCATCAGATGAGTTCAGGCTGAGTACAGAGTTCTGTTCTTTTCTAACTCTATTTCTTGTTTTTATTAATAATTTTTTCTTTTCTGCTTCTTTTCTATTTTGCATATGATCTTTTGACCGAGCCCTTTGGAGATTGTGACTTAAAGTTTAAGGCTTAATTGAAGGATTACGAAAGAGAAGGTACTTCTCAATGGCAGTGGGGTAACCAACTCTATTGTTTCATTGGAACACCGTCGCAATGTGGCTTATATTTTGCTGTTTTACCGCTATTTTGCTGTTGTTTGCTCGGGGCGAATAGAGAGAGAATAATACACGTCCGACGCGTAGTGGTCGATTGACCAGTGGATTGCCCAATGCACTACAGACAGCATTCGTTCTATAGCCACACTACCTGTTTGTAGAACCCTTTTCCTTCAGAAGTCTTTGCTTTTACTTGCAACATAAAAAGGTTCAAACCTTATATCCATAAGCACTTCTCCATCTTTTCATCTCCACATAAGCTATTTTCCAAATTCTATCACTGCATGAAGACGACCCATCCCCTGATTATATTGGTGAAATTATAAAGAAATAAGAAGAGACTGGAAGCATTCTAGATGTGTTCAGACCTGTGCATTTCAAGGCATTCTAAGCAATGGAGCTTATTTTATATCTCATTAGGTCGTATTTAGCTCTTGAATTTGCATTGCCATTTATGTAAAGATCAACCAAATCAATATGTAAGTCATATTGAATACTGATTGTGTGCCAGGACAGCTGATTTTTAATTCTGATTTTTTGAATAAAATTTTCTTTAGCGTTGCAGCTCATACCCTACTTGATAGTTACGTCAGCAAGCAAATTATTCGCATATGGTTTTCGGAGAATCGAACAGTGATGCGGAAAAGTTGTTAAATCCAAATTTTTTGATACGCATTATGGTCTGGGAATGACTCAGAGGGCTATGGTCGTAATATATCAGATTGTGACCTTTAATTAAAGATTGTGAACTGAACGGTGTATGGTTTTAACCATAGAACCGACTGATTTTGAAGAAGAGAAAAGATTATGCGGTGTAATGTAGAGGTACATTCCTCAAGTTATCGACGAGATAAAGCCTGAAATGTGCGAAAAACTGGTCGAAATCTATTTTAAAAAGGTAGTTTATATCGACCAATAGAGCGGCTGTCATTTAAATGGCATTTAATATCGTATTGTTACGAAAATGGAAACGGTGTAACAGTCGTGGTTTGAAGATCTCCGCTATACAGATCTAGCGAACAAGTGTTGTTGTTTACGCAAATAGTGTAAGCAAAGAAGAATAACGAACAAGCAAATTATTGTTGTATACATCAAGTTGTATACAGTGGCAAACAAAAATAGTGCGAACAATAAAGAATTTAATTGAAACTAAACACCAATTTATTTTTATTTTGTTTACAATTAACGAACTCATATTATAAACCTTTTTTAAAAAGATAAAAACGTAACAGCATATAATGAAAGATACAAGCATTATTGAAATTGAAGTTTCAGCTAAATGGGGCCACCCTATCGTTATTTAAATCTCTTCCTCTCTCTCCGAAATTTTTTTTTTATACTTCACCTGAAAACCACCACGAGTAATTAGAAGTTGAAAAGAATGAGTAAAAGAACGTAACTGGAGAAATAGTGTGTTAAAACCAGCATTACATGTGGTAAATAATAACACTGGCCCCAAGAGAAAGAACATGTCTTATGGAAAAAATTAACAGCATGCATGTTAATGTTGTTGTAGTTTTAATTTTGCTCTTGCAAGCATAAGAAATGGTATGTGAGAGAGAATGGGTTATTTTAAAACTGAATTTTTTCTTTCCTTTATGTTTGTTGTTGTTTTTAACTTAAACATAGACGTGGTAACACAGTAATACATGTGAAGGGTATATAAGGTGGTTGTGGTGGTAGTGTTGAGTTCTCTGGTTGATGTTTTTATTTATAATTGTTGTTGCTGTTGCATGTAGTAGTAGTAAAAGTAAGAAAGAGAAATAGAAACATTTGAAAAATTTAAGTGCATTTTAAGTGGCTGCGGAAATTGTTGCAATACTTCATGTCATCCAGTCTAGGTTTTTTTCTACAACAATTTGTTGTTGTTGTTGTAGTTGTAGTTGTCGTTTTAAATATTATTCTTACGGCTGTTGTTTTTATGTTTTTCTTATTCGTCTTTCATTTCTCTGCTGTTTTTTTTTGTTTGTTCTTTTTAGGGCATAATAATGTTGCTGTTTTGCATTTCACTTTACTTTTCTTTACGCTTTAAATGTAAATGGAGTTTATATTGCTTGATGTAAATGCCTTCTCTAGGTTTTAGTCTTGAAGTTGCTATTCAAAGTCAAATATCAGGTAAGATTTCATATTTAACTTTAAAAGGCTATTCTACTATGTTTTCCTCCGCTTTTCTTTGAAAATGTGGAGAAGAAAAGAAAATGTCAACTTCATCATCATTAACATTGATTGTGTCATGTAATACATCAACATGTAAAAGTGTTTTCTTGCTATACACACATAAATATGTATGTAAATGTAGAATGCAAATTACACTGTTGTTGTTGTATTTGTTGTTTTTATTACACAGTTTTATTATATTTGTTTGTGTTTTTATTTCTTCTTTTTCATAAAAAAATATGCAAAATTATTATGCTGTTGTTGTTGTTTTATTTCCTGTTTGTTGAAAGAAAACGTTGCAATAAAAAATGTTTTAAGAAAATACTGGAAAAATATGTTTTGTAATTAATTACGAGCGTTATTCATACGCATTAAGGGGCAATCAATTGAGACAAAGAACATAAACATGTCTATAGAAATATCCGTATTGTATAGGGTGGGCCATCTATCGATTTACATTTGAGCCATCGTTTATTTCGAATCCAGCAATACTTATGTCATTCTATTCTGTCACAACATTCAGAATATTATCTCCACTGAACGTAATGAATCGATTTACACTTGAGCAACGTTGGGATTTATTGGAAATTTATTTCCAAAATAAAGTCAATTGGTAGGAAATTGCACGAAAATGTCGTACAAAATTTGGTCTCAGAGAAGGACCAACAGTGTCCAGTATACGCCAGTTTATTGCTAAAGTGCGTGATTGTGCGTTATTGTTGATGCGCCAGGATGTGAGCGCGCTCGTACAGAGCGTACATCCGAAAATATCGAAACTATGGCTGAGAGTGGTCGTGGAGAATCTATCAACGTCAACTCGTCATCGTTTTAAAGAATTAAATATTTCACGCGCCAGTTTACGTAGAATTTTGCGAAAATATTTCGGTATGATGCCTTATAAAATTCGATTGGTACAAGAGTTGATGTCGCATGACCATGCGCTTCGTTTTCGCTTCGCTACATGAACCAACGAGAAATTGCACGATGATGTTGATCTTGCCAAAAAAAAAAAATCATCTTCTCAGACGAAACTCATTTTAATTTTGGTGAGTGCGTTAATAAGCCAAATTGCCGTATTTTGGCCTCAGAAAACCCACATGTGGTCTTACAGACGCCAATGCACCCATTACGAGTGACTATTTGGTGCGGCTTGTGGAGCGGAGGCATCATTGGCTCATATTTCTATGAAACTGAAGAGGGTGCAACCATTACAGTCAATGGAGACACCTATCACATCATGATAAGCGACTTTTTTGTATCCACTCTTCATAATATTGATGTGAACGATGTTTGGTTTCAACAGGATTGTGCAACTTGCCACACATTTCGTGCCACTATAGATTTATTTCGTCAAACGTTTGATGGCCGTTTAATTAGCCGAAATGGTGATGTCAATTGGCCGGCAAGAAGCTGCAATTCGACACCATTAAACTAGTTTCTGTGAGGCGCCGTTAAAGAAAAGTGTTATAGTGACCAACCTGAGACAATTGATCATTTGAAGTCCAACATTCGTGATGCCATTGCCGCGACACGATCCTATGCACTCGAAAAACTGCAAGATTATTGGTTCGATCCAATGAGTTACTGTGAGGTCAGACGCGGCAGCCATATGTATGAAATAATATATATTGCAATACTATTTCTTTCTCTTCCTTATTCAAACAGATCCTAAAATAGTTGTAATCTGGATAAACCATACATTATGACATACATACATCCAATCATGCAGTGTCTAGTAGTTACGCACGTAAGCAGCCTCTTTGAATTCCTGCTAAGAACTAGGGAATCTATAGTCATACTTTGCTTTTTGAATTTTAAAAATAGAAAGCTCTCCATAAATTATAAAGAAATTTGAGTCTCTTCTTATTTGCTGTTTTACAATTAAAACCACTGGCTTTAGAAATTTCTAAATAAATCGTTACAAGGAAATGTTTGTAACGAACATGAAATGAAAATTTATTCCAGAATAGTTTCATAATTTTTTTCTTTATGCTCTGTACTGGTCGTTACTAAAAAAGAAAATTAAGTCTTCTGAAAATAAATTCTTTTCTTTAGAATTTGTTTTTATGAAACTTAAATAAATTCTTAATAATCGTTATAAGAAATTCTAATAAAAAAAATTTCCATTCCAATGCAACATTAAATTAATTTAAAATTTAAGAATTTTTTAAATTATGGAGTTCATCTAGTTCGACTTTTTGATACCCTATATTAAAGTAAATCCTTTAGAATATAGGGCATTAGTCGGGTCTTTCAACAGGGACTTCCGATCTACCCTGTTGACTCTACATCTATCAATTTATTTGTCATTTATTCATTCCCTTTTGCTAAATCGCCATACAAAAAATAAAATCGTTTTATCAAAATGGCTTATCTGTTTGACCCTCATTTTCATCGAAAAATCATGTTCAGAGATAAGGCCTACTTCTCGATGAATGGATACGTGAACAAAAAAATTTTCGAATTTGGGATGACACAAATCTACATAAGAATACAAAGAGTGTCGTAGGTATCCCCAAAAAGTCATTGTTTGGTAGGCAATTTGGGCTGACTGCGTTATAGCTTCATATTTCTTTGAGAACGAGGTTTGCCAGACAATCACTGTCAACGGCAAGCACTATAGCTTGATGATTACCAATATCTTTTTTTTTTACATCACTTATTTGCTTTTACATCAGTTAACATTAAAATGGTAAACAAGTAAACAAAAATACAACAACTAACACCGGCATAAAAAATGGTAAAAAAGTAAACAAAAATACAACAATAAACACTAGACAAACACAAGAATAAATGTAAGTAAAATATACAAACAACAAGAATGAAACAACGATGTTTACATTTATAGAGATCACGAGAAGGCGAAGCCACGAACATTCGACTTCAAGAACATTAATCAGACTGTTTACCATGACCTATAAAAGGCAAGGCAAAGGGGGTGAGTAAAAGTTCAGTGAGTCTTGTGTGAAGACGTGGTGCGTTTGAAGAGAGTAATCGTGGTTTGAAGATCTCCGTTACAAAGATCTGTCGAACAATTGTTTAGTAATTGTTATTGTTATTTATTTTATTTGTAATCTACGAGCTCATATTTTAAACGTTTTTAAAAGGTAAAAACGTAACAATCTTCTGCACGAGCGATTTGAGTACATTGTCGTCTCCCGCGTAGGTAGTGTGAACTGACCATCGAGATCGTGCGATTTGACTCCATCAGACCTTTTCATGTTTTGTTTGCTAAAGTCACAAATATATGCGAATAAGCTACAAACCATTGAAATCATCAAATTTAGCTTGATTTATGAGTCAGAGTAATGGAAAGTTGGTCCTCCCAGAAACTTAGTGGCCAACATTTGAACGATATTATATTTCTGATATAGTGGCATCAATAGGTCTTTCAAATGAATGTAAAATTTCGCTGATATCTCACATACACTTTGTTTCCTAAAATTTAAAAATAGAAAGCACTAAATGAACCCGAAACCCGATACAATCTACAAATCCGAAACTCACTTTCCCAGTGTTATTTCTTGTATTGGGTAAATTTTCTTTCATCATGATGGAATGCAATAGCACTGCCATATAATGTCTGCTTCAATCCTAGCAACCTGACAAACTTAAGGATAGAACAACATAAGTGGTGTGAAAAGCTAAGTTGTAATCCTGACTATAGGGTTACAATCTAAATTCAGCTGAATCTCTAGCACTTCTGTAGGACAACTTTTTAATGCCATCACCCTTTTGACCCTGGTGTTAGCCCAATTTCATTTCGGCTATTCTCAGATCTGTACTGTCTACCCTCATGCATATGATCATGGCATGTTTAGCCTTTCTTGAAACCAAAAAAAATTTATGTCAACCAAATGCAAATAATTTTTATAACACCACTACTATGTAGGGCATTACAAGGTTAGTTATGATAGACTGTAGCTATCCAACTAGTTTCCTTTCAATCATTTTAACACAATGACAAGAAAAACTAATTTTTCAATAGCGTTTCACAGTCAACACATTCTAATGATGCATGTCGTTTTCCTTGCTTTCCTTTTTCGTTTTTTTGTTTTTTGTGAAAAGATTTCATAGTATGAGTTAAATGTCCCTGTGGCAAATTCAATTTAATATGCAACAAACATGCAACCATAATAGAAGCCATTTTTTTTCTCTCCCGTGACACTATTACAACATTTAAGGTTTGTAAAGAAAAAAAAAAAAACGAAAAGAATCTCTATTTTCAAAATGTCAGCAGTTAGAAGCGAAATCTGTAGAAAACTACATGGCTCGTGTAAAAGGGCTTCTTGGCAAGAATCCCTTTGTTAAACTTAAAATTTTTGAGAATAAAAATTTGATTTCATTTCATCTATATTGTTATGTTAATAATCTTTTTTATTTTTTATTGTTGTTGTTGTTCATAATTTGACCATTAAAAAGTTTTTCTCACACATGTAGGGTATTCACGAAAGGACAATAGAAAAAAATCTTAACAATTCATAAGTTTTTCTTCTTTTTTTTTGGGGGGGCGGGGTTTTTTTGTCATGGTAATTTTGCTCTACGGCTGCTACACTGACATGTCTAATATACTTGAGGTTCTGCCTTTTATGACACGCCATTGTTATGATAAAAAGGTTTCTTAACAGACTTTCAATAACTCAACTCAAATATGTTTTACAATGAAATAAAAAAAGCGAAAAATGAATATATGAAATGTATATATGTGAGCATGTCAGTGTGTGCGTATGTGGTAAAAAAAAAAACAATACCATAAAGTACTACATGAAGTCATGAAGAAATACTTTCATCATCTTCATCAACATCATCGCCACCAATATTGTCATCAACTTCATCGATGGAAGTATGAGGTTATTATAGATGAAATATTCATGTGATGTACATACTCATACAATAAAGTGGAGGATAAAACTGTTACACAATTTTTTATTATCTAAATTAATGTTCCAAAAAAACTTGGGAAACCAAAAATAGTTGGGTCTATATCAACGAGCATTGGGTGTCATGGTAAGGAGCGGTGTGAAGTTTTACCAAGCGGCGTATAAAATGCAGCTTGAACTGTGTATGGATCATGTCAGTTGTCACAAAACAGAAATCCTTACCATCAAGAAGGCTGTAGACTGGTTATTACTCCCAGAGTAATACGACTAGACGATCTATGATACTGTCCTCAATCTGTGTGGGATATATCTATAATATCTCTCCCGCTCATTTTGCTCTGAAAAAATTCAGGATGTTGTTCAATTTTAGTACAGATAAGTCCCATTCGAGTCTTTTCTTCTCGGTTCTGTGTGTTCTATTATTAAAGAATCCATCTGTTAGGTTTAAATCCCTAGTCTGAACAAGTTTTTTGTATCTACAATATCCAGCAAACGGCTGACTACTTCTGATTAGTCTGATACTGAACTCAAATCAATTTTCATTGTAATTAGCTAATAAGAATCAAAATTGCTTCAAACCCGTTTAATTTGATAAAATGGCTGACTACACCCCTCAGACAGTTCTTCCACACAGACAGTTCTAGCTTTATTCTTGGTGTAAAAACTACACGCCTTTTAAGTACATAGATCTGTCTGCTCATTGCCACGAATTTCCACATGATTTAGGGTTCCGCCCTGTCTAGCTGATTCAGTTTTCCACTCTAAGCTTAAGACTATAATATCATAGCAACAGAGAACTCGTCATCGGATTGCTTCCAGTGTTTTGAAAATGTATTGTCTACCACCATCTATGGGTTCTACCGAAATTGGAAGCTGTAGGTGTAATCACGTTCTCTTGACAACTCAAGCTCTGATGGGTAGATAGGTATGTGACTGTAACTTGTAACTGCCGGTTAGCTAGGCAGTTATGGTCCTGTTTTCTCTGATAAGTAGGACTAGTGACAATTTGACCTGAAATGTGTTTATGTTTACTGGGCATTATCTCTTAGTAAGACGCGCACACATCTTTAGAGTAAAGTATTGCAACTGCTGACATAAGTGCAGAAGTCTCACCTCGGCAGTGTGTGTAACACTTCCCATCTTTTAGTGAGACGTGTGCAGTCACAAGAGCAGAGCTGAGAGTGCAGGGCAGTGTGTGTAATATTTCCTATGTTATTGTTCTACTCTCGCTGATAGACGTACACTGTAAATGGGACATATGAGTCTCTTTCCTTCGAGCATCAGTCCGTTGTATTAAAACTGAAATTTGACAGGATTTTAGACTTTATAAGCTTGGTCCTATACTGTTTGATTGAAGCCTCTCGGTGTCACAATTGAACTGAACTGGGCCTAAGTGTGGCCAGAGGAAAAACTTCTATAGGAATAGCAAATTGTAAAAACAAAACGGTTATAATTGTGAAGACCAAATAAGAAGAGAATATAGAACTAGGAAAGGAGTATGCAGTCATCTTATCACACAAACAATGCCCGATGTATCCGAACTTACTCTAACACGCCCGAAGACATTAAAGAACCCATGGCCAAGTATCCTTAGTTTACGTATCTCAATGCTATGCAGAAAAAATGTATACAGTGAGCGTCAAAAGAAACTGTATATTCAAAATGAGTATACATTAACAAAATACCGTCATTTTTATTTTAAAATTGTTTCATCGCCAGTTTTTAAAATTGAAATAAAAAAAGAAAAAAATTACAAAAAATTTCGAAATATTGTCAAATTTTTTCGGGCACTCTCCTTAAAAGGTAAACGTTGAGTTTGGTGATTGTTAGAATTTTATCATAATGTACCTAGTGTACATTTTATCCATAGTGTACAGTTTTTTAGAAGTCACCGTAGTCTAGTAGGTAGTGTGTTGGCTTATTAGACGTAAAGCCAGGGTTCGAGCCCCAGGCCAGACATCAAAACAAAATACAAAAAGTATTTCTTCGACGATTTCCTCTCAGCAGATTTCTGGCAAAAACTCTGAGAGTAAATAAAATTGCCATGAAAAGTTTCTCAAAATATCTGTCGTTCGGAGCCGACTTTAAACTGTAGGTCCCGCCACTTATGTATAAAATTAACACACACAGCATAAGTGGTGTGAGAAACTAGGTCAATAATCCTGACTGAAGGGTTGTAATGACCAATTATGTATGTATGTACAGTTTCTTTTGACGCTTACTATACCTAGATAAACCACGTTTAGTACCGATTCCATCCTCTGACGATTGAACATAGGCTTTAGTTAATTTAATTCATCAATCAATCTCATTAGACCTCTCGCCGCAATACCTGCGGCACAAGTTACCTTCATACGTGTCCAAGAAACTCATGAAAGAACTTCCTGCAGACTAAAACCTGCGTTATATAATATCTAATCAGTACCTTCAACCATGGTTGACATTGCGATTGGTTTCGAAAGTACCCTACCATGGAAAATGTCTACGAGGCTATGTAGCAAAGGCTGTATAATGCCTAAATTTTTTGCCAACTTGGATGCCTATGAATATCAGCAAAGGAAACACTGGCTGTTGTAGGATTTTCATGGAAGGTAAGAAGGATACATTTCACTAGAGTGTCAGAAAAGTAAACGGGAGAAGATGATGCAGTCATGATACAGAGAAGAGAAAGTAAGTTTTTCTTACATTTTGAAATTTTTTCAAAATCATATGGGTTTTTGGCAGCCTTATGAAGAAGCAATAGTAAAAATTGAATGAAATATTTCTCCTTCACTGTATGTTTGCTGTCTCTATTGTGTGTCTATAATTTTTTATGCATTATTGCCTTTATAGACTCTTTTATTCTTTGGCAAAAATGTGTCGTCTTTTCATTCATTCATAATAAAAGTGTAACTTTTTCTCCTGTTTTTTTTTTTTTACAGAAAATTGATAGAAATATTACCACACTCACACACATACTACATACACCCACACACATACACAGCCATATACATACATTTTTATACATTTATTATCATAGTAATAGTGTATATATTATTAATAAAGTTGTAGTGGTAGTGGTAGTTGTCGTGTTGGCGGTGTTTGTCAGAGTCGTGTGTTTTTATATTGTGTTCGATCACTTCAATTCAATTTCATTTCATCGCACCTTATCGTTAAGTTTTGTAGGAAGTTTTTTTTACCAAGCCCACCCGTACTCCCGATAGTTTTTCTTTTATTTTATGGTTATTTTATACGTACGTACGTATGGTTTTTGTGTGTGTAAAAGGACTGCTTTTTGTCTTCTTTTTTCTGTGTGTATGTGTGTGTGTGTTGTTTTTTTGGGTTGTCATTTTCCATAGCCAAAGTAGTTCGTTTTCTGCTGAAGTAGTCGTTGTCGCTTAAGGGTTATGATTCGCTTCTTGTATGTTTTTTTCTTTCTGCTTCTCTCCGGTTGATGTTGTTGTTGTTGCAAATTCTATTATATTCATAGTTTGTTAGGTAACATTCTTTATTTATATACATATTTAATGGCATTGTATTTTTATAAGCGTTTCTTTCATGTTGTTGTTTTTTTTGTTGGTTTCGTAAAAGTACTTTGATAGACACTATGAAATAATAAAGCATGGGAGGCTTGAGTCTTGTTATTTATGGAGGACACTATTGGTCGAAATATAAGTTATTGATTTGAGATCAGGCAGCATTAATAGGAGTGTTTAAGAGCCGCAGAATGTAGAAAAAATCTCGAAATACAATCTAAAATACTTTAGGCCTTTAATGTCTATTTTGAGGCTTCTCGACCGTTTACAGGAGAGGCCGTAGTCCAACACCATTGATTCATTGAAGCTTTGTTGCAATGTGACTTGTATTTTACTGTTCTATCGCTACTACAACCGACATTGCTTGAACGATATAAGGGGACTTGTTTATGAAAATCATGTATTCCTACGTAACACTCGTCTTTCTCGGCCAGCACATCCATATGTGGTCGATTGGCCAGTGTATCTGTTTGTTTGACGGACTATTCGTATGTGGAACTCCCTTCCTGCAGAGATTTTTCCTGTTACTTATGGTATAAAAATATTTAAACATAGTGTCCATAAACTTTCCTCTTTCTTATAATATATTTTCCTAGTTCCAAACACAATGCCATTCCCTGCGTGTTGGTCATATAGAAAAAAATAATGACACTTGCCTTTGTTCTTCCGATGGTACTATTAGAAGCTATAATTGAATTTTTAAAATTGTCTGCAACGGCATATGATAATTTATGCTCAACTACGATGTTATTTAGGAGTTGAAAGTTTTTGACTTTTAGATAAGGAATATAAAATACAGACAAATCATCACAGGTATTTGAAAATAACTTAAAAATATAATACTTTACTCGTTGTTATTACTAGCATAAATTTCCAACATTAACAACTGCAAAACAAATACAAAGCTTAAGGAGGCTTTTAATGTACTAAAGTAAAGAAAATGATGTAAATTTTTAATTGCTAAAAATCGTCAAAATAAGGGTATAAATCGTCATGTCGTCAATATGAGATTTTGGGAGCACAAAATCGTCAAATCTGGCAGCTATGTGCACACCGTCTATGTCGTTGATACGGAAATCATCGCCAACTCGCACTGGATCCATGTTAATGTGTTATAGAAGAGTAAGATTTTCGTCACGATTTTATAAAATTTAGCACCATAAATACCCTACAAATAATCCATCTAGGCCAGACTTTTATTCCTCCTATAAAGGGGAACATCGAATACGAAAGATTATGCAAAGCAATCTCTCGAGCAGAAGACACCGTAGTCTAGTAGGTAGTGTGTTGGCTTATTAGACGTGAGGCCTAGGTTCAAACCTCAGGTTAGGCATCTTCAATTAAACGAAATATGAAAACTATTTCTACGGTGACTTCCTCTCAGCAGATTTGTGACAAAAACTCCGAAAGTAAATAAAATTGCTATGAAAAGATTATCAAAAAGCTGTCGTTCGGAATCGACTTAAAACTGTAGGTCCCGCCATTTATTGATAAAATTAATGCACACAACATAAATTGGTCTGAGAAACTAGGTCGTAAAACTAACTGAAGGGTTGTAATGACCAATTATAAATAAATCTCTCGAGTAACAGTAGGTACTATGGCAGGAAAAAAGTTCTTTCTAAATACTTGCCCATAGACAGCGTTGTCTAGGCAACCACAGATTGATCTGATATTATTCACCTGTTCTTCTGGAAAAACTTGGCTACTGAGACTGAAATATAATTAAGAAAAGTTGTAATAAAAAGATATTTTGAACCAAAGGGAATTAAGACCTGGCTCGAGATCAGATTGATGTTCATTACTATTTTCACCGACGCGCCGTTCACTGTGTTATTGAGCCATGGTTTTATTGAGTGACGGAACCTACAGTTTAATGTCGATTCCGAATGAGAGATTTTTGCGATGCTTTTCGCGGCAATTTTATTTACTGTTCGAGTTTTTGCCAGAAATTTGCTGAGAGGAAGTCGCCGAAGAAATATTTTTTCATATTCGTTTTGTTGCAGATGTCTGAGCTGGGATTTGAATCTGGGCCTCATGACTAATAAGCCAACATACTACGTATTAGACTAGTGAGACGCCTATATTCAAGTTATATGAAGAATTTATACTTTTCCATGCTTGCAAGATATAGAACGGTGCCCCTAGATATGTATGAAGTAGACAAAAATGTCATCGAAGATTTTTGAAAATCTTCTGGCCAATTATAAGCTTTAGGAGTATTGCAATTTAAAGCGACAGTAGTAATGAAAATAAGAATTTTAATATCTGTAGATTAACCAAATGCTTACAAGGTTACATAAAATCATCACAAAAAATGGTATACCATACCATACCAATGGTATATGGATACCATACTGGATAATTAAAGAAGAGCATGTTCAGTTCACACGTGGGGGTAACCGATTGAGCAGAATAGCGCCGATTAATGAAAATAGGATTTAATGGAGGACCTATTTTGTTGACTTCACTAAACTATTGAAGTGCTGTCAACAGCCTGCTTTTTCCTGCTTACAACCGTAGCTATTGTATAAGTATATTTTTTTTCATTTCCTTTGAAGAATGTCTTCGTTTTCTAATGTTGTTGTAGATAGTGTTGTTAATAGTGTTGCAAATTTATGTTGCCATTGTTAAGCAAATATTGTACATGCATTATTTTTATTGTGGTTTTTATGTACAAATTCTCGGTTTTTTTTCTCGATTACTCTCGTAGAGTATATCTAAGTAGTGGTCTATTTATAATATTTTGTAACACTTCATACTTTTAATGTTTCTGCCCCACCTCCTTTAAAAATATCAGTTTTCCTAGCTTCTTTTATTTTTGATGAGATAGTTGTTTCCATGTTTTTTGCATGAAATAAAGTGAAGTTTTTCATTTTTTTTTTTGTAGCTTTTAAAATGTCTTTTCACATTTCTATTGTATTGACCACTTCTCTTTACATTTTTAAGGATGTATTTTGTAGGTTGTCATCAGTTTTTTCTTTTTTTGCTGAGGGGATAATCAAACTGATGGTGAAAAAGAAAAAATTATTTTAAAATTGAAATATTACTGACGATTCATAAAAAATAGAAATAGAATCTTTAAGAAATTTCGTATGACAAATATAAAAACTTTTCTATACTATTGGTGATGTGGTGAAGTTAATGAAATGGTCGACTACTATGGTTACTAAAAGTTTTTGTAATTGGTCATTACAACCATTCAGTCAGGATTACGAACTAATTTCTTACGCCACTTATGTTGTGTGTGTTAACTTTAAACATGAGTGGCGGGAACCAACAGTTTAAAGTCCGAATAACAGATTTTTTGCGAAACTTTTCATGGCAATTTCATTTACTCTCCGAGTTTTCGCCAGAAGACTGCTGAAGTGAAGTTGTCAAAAGAAATATTATTCAGATATCGATTTGTCTGATATGTGTGAGCGGGGGAATGAACTAGAGGCATCGTCTAAAATGCCAACACACTACTTTCTAGATAATAGGCTCCAATCACCTCCAAATAATTAATCTGGGAAGCTAATTGAGTCCTGTCTCTTTATAGTTTTCGTTCAGTACTTACTGTTAGAGTTTTTGCCAAAAATCTCCTGAGAGCCAGTTGCTGACGAAATATTTTTTCATATTTCTTTTGGTGGATATGTCTGACCTGGGGTTTGAACCTTGACCTCACGTCTAATAAGCCAACACACCACCTACTAGACTACGGCGACTTTAAATTTTAAATTTTATAAAATTAAATAAAATTTTTTAAGTAACAGATCCAACGCAAAATGTAAACATGCATTGTTGAGCACAATGTTAATGAAGTAAAATAAAAATTATTCTTCTGTTTTTAAATTTACAACAAGTATAACAGTTTTCTTTTGACACAGTAAACGAATTTATTATTATCCTTAACAGTTGCTGTTAACTTTCCATAAAACTGTTATAATTTAACATCAGCCTGCAAGTAAACTGTTAAAGTGCACAAGGAAACTAACAACAAACTCAACGAACACCTGCGCAATTTATCTCGACAATAAATAAAAAAAAAAGAAATTTTGCGCTCTCAAAACCCATAAAAAATTCTCACCATTTGCTCATTTTAACGAAAGGTAGCCAACAGTGACGCTACTGTTTGGTCGGCTTAAATTATTTGTTTACCTTTTCATATACATACACTCGTACACAGGCATTACTTTTTTATAAACAACGAACAACAAAACCCTTCCACTAACAAAATAGAATATTACTCTCTGCTTCATGACTTCTCAACAATGAGCGGAGAGACAAATTTTATTACGGGTCATTGTTCACAAATAGTAAATGTAACACACACCACTACAGTTTTACACAAAGCTATGGTTGTTAGTATAGCGCAAAGTTAACCCAAAATAAACAAACTATTGAAAAGGAGAACAACAAAAAAAAAAAAAACAACAAATAGCCTACAAAGAAAATATTCACTGTATACAAGTATAAACAAGTATTTGTGTAGTGTATGCCTTTTGCATTTATTGAGAGAATTAATATGGCCGACCATAAAATGTTTTTGTGCTTTTGTACTCTCAGAAACATAGTTGTAGTGCATGTGTGTGTATGCGTGTATTTTCCTTTTTTCTTTATCAGTTGTATCGTAATAGGTTATATGAATATGCTTTTGTTGCTGTTCCGTATTGTTGTATTTGGTTTTATTTTATAAGCTTTTGTGTGCTGATGGTAGTGTTGATGTTAGTGATAGAGAGAGAGAGAGAGAGTGTAGTTTTTATTAGGAATTTTGTTTATGACTAGAAATTGATTCAAAGTACCCCAATAAGTATGCTATAGAGATTTTTATCGCAATAAATGTGTTTGTCAATTACTGTTTGTATGCCATTGTTGTTGCAGCTATAAGTTGTTTGTGTGTGTGTGTGGGTTTTTTTTTTTTTGGGTCTTAATAAAGTTACTTCTACATGTTGTACAATATACAAGGAGGATAAATACAACGAATAAAGGGTAAAAATGAAGGCAAGAATTTAAAAATGATAGGAAAAGGTCTTCCATTAAAGGCATCCTATTTTTAAATTTAAATAAAACAAAGTATGTGTGCAATATCAACGTAGTGTTTCTATTTGTTTGAAAGACCTATTGATGCCCTGTCCATAAAATCTCCGCCACTCTTTCTCTGGATGGGTAATTGTCCAATTTTTTATGACGCTGGCATATAAATCGAACTGAATTTGATTGATGGCACGAGTTATATTCGCTTTAAACATCGCTGTGGTTTGTGTATTTTTCATATAGACCAGCGACTTAAGAAGACTTGTTTGCTTACTTAAATGGTACAAGGCTTCTGTCAGGATTACGGCCATGCTTCACACCCCACTGTTGTTGTTTCCGTTAATTTTATACATGATTGCTGGGTGATTTCTTAATACTTAAGAAAACATCGCTACCAGCTATCAAAGTTCAAAAGTCTCCGTTGGAAGACCAGATATAATGCAATCTTTTCCAATATTTCTACCCTCATTTAAGCCCATTCTGGGAGGACGAAGTAAGTCACTATCAGAGTTTATTTGTCTAGACTTTAAGTAGAGTGAAGCAAGAAATCTTAACCCATAGCTTCTAAATGGTTTTTAACTGATCTTCAAAATATTTTTCCAAGAACTTTGATTGTTGAAATGTGATGCTTTTTGTCTGTTCGGATATTTTGAATGAATTCTGTTGCTTGCAAAAATATCATTTAAGTGGATGCAGATAGCTTTCCAAACTTTTTGATCAACTTTTATGCCATTCTGTTTGGGTTGTAATTTTAGTAAGAAATTTTCGGATCCTTTTGGCTGAATTGCGTGGAACACAATACATTTAGTGGAACACATACATATGTATGTACATAATTGGTCACTACAACCCTTCAGTCAGGATTACGTCCTAGCTTCTCACACCACTTATGTTGTGTGTATTAATTTTATACATGAGTGGCGGGATCCACAGTTTAAAATCAATTCCGAATGACAGAGTTTTGAGAAACTTTTGATGGCAATTCTTATTTACTCTTTGAAATTTTGCCAGAAATCTGTTGAGATGAAGTCGCTAAAGAAATATTTTTTCATTTTCGTTTTGTTGGAGATGTCTGACCAGAGGTTTGAAGACTAATAAGCCAACATACTACCAACTAGACTACGTAGACTTCAATTAATGGAACACACTCACGATACTCACATTTATTGAGCCTTCCTGTTGATTTAATGAAGGCATAAATTCTAGCTAAACATAAATTGAACAGAGGCAACCTCTGCATTACATTATATTTAGGGTTCTCCATAGATATCTGACTATGTTAGTGTCTTTTCTGTCTTCCAGAGATGTCTGAATTTTATCGTACAATTCTCCCATCACCTAAAATTTTTCATCACTTTTCAAGTCATAAATTGACATATTTTTTAAGCTTTATGTTATTTTATAACATTTCGTTTAATCAATTTTATAATTCCCGTACTTAATCAGCTGCTCTGATAACTTCAGCTTTCGTATTTTTTAGTGTTACATTATTTATAATAAAATTACCATATACGAGTACACGAACAGCATAAATGCCAACGGATAAGTACGAGTGGATAAAATTCAACGCATATTGTCAATTTTAATTAGCCATTTAACCACATATCAATTACGTTATTAATTGCCTTTTAAATTCCTCTTTTGAATTATTGATAAGCATCACAATAGACAGGGCGCCATTGCCATTTTGTGTTGTCCACAATGTGTTAAAGTGTGATTATTGAAGTTGAAATCAAAATGAAACAAATTTAAGCAGATGAGATTAAAACAAAAATGAGCAGAAAACAAAGTTTTAATCAAAGCCATTTATTATGGATGAAGAAGTATGTATATTGTGGAAGTTCGTAGATAGAAAGAAAGAAATTTTTAATGACGCTCTGGCCATGTATGGAGAGGGAATAAGATTTAAAAAAATGTTTTTCTTTTTATTCAAATCACTACAGCTGAACCTAGAAATACTACACATGTGCTCATCCAACTAAGAAAGTGAAATAAATTTAACTGAGGTAATCGGGAAAACCATGCCCAATACATGTCAGAAATTGTGAGATTCATAGACACCCCGGTCAGCTAGTAAGCTACGCATTTTCCATAGATATCTCTTTGATTCATAATCCATCTATATGATCCAAAATTTACTTTCAAAACCGCGGCATTAATTAATGACGATGGATATCAATGTATCGCTCATAAGAGACTCGATTTCAGTATGGTTATCCCATAGATTTGGAAATAATCAGAGAATACCCCAAACATTGCCTAGATTTCTCAGCCTGGAATAGTCAGCCTATACGGTCTACTCAGGTTAGCAGTGAATGACGATGGACATCAAGGTATCATGCATAAGAGACTCAATTTGAAAATATTCGACAAAAAATCCCTTAGCATTGCCTAGATTTCTCCGCCTGGAATACACTGCAGTGATAAGGCAAGCTATACAGTCTACTCAGACCAGCAACGGCATTGCCATGAACTGGATTGTCAGACCAGATGTAAAAACCAGATATCAGTTGATAAAATAAAATCTTACATCAAGAAAATTATAAAAAAACATTGTAGTCGGCCCATACATGGGCATGCCTTACAACCTCCTCAGTCCATTATTCTATACTGACGCCAGCTCTTTCAATTAGAAAGGTCGAAGGGAGGCAATGTAGTAGAAAGAAGGCAATGGTAGTAGTTTAACAAAGTAGATTGGCGATCAGACAACTGATTGTCTGTCCATTCTTTGAGGCATATTTTTGTTTACTTCCCTCTCCAGATAAGCCTTCCTAATGGTGCAATCAGTAACACTTCTGGCTACAAGTTCTCCCATAAATGTCAGTACACAGTCACTAAAATTGCATATACTAAGGATCCTGTCAACAACCATATTTGGGCAACGCCCATCAAACTTGAACACCGTAAATCAAGACAAATGTCGCTACGGTCCAATAGAGCCAGTAGTAGTGTAAGTCTAAGCCTACAAATATTGTCTTCGATGTAATTTAAGATGTTAAGCCAAGTGTTGTCGTTCATTACTCTCTTCATTATATTTTCTCTTTAGAAGAGTTTGGGGTTCAAAAGAACCCCCAAACATACTAACCTTGTGAAGCCATTTTTAGGTGGCGTCTAGTATCGTTTTGTGACGAGTATTATTTTGTAAATTATTATAGAAAAATATATTCTCGTTCTTGTCTTAGGTAGTTATGGTTTATTGTTGCTTTATTCAGCTTGTGATTAAGTTCTGTAGCTGATTTATGTTGTCGTTGCCTTTACTTTTCCCTAACCCGCTATAGTCCGGACTGTAGTGTGTACGTGTCCCTACGTAATGGGAACGAGCCCTCCGCGGTCGGGTGAGGGTGGGTTAGTGTGAGGCAGGGGACGTTCGACAAAAAAAAAACAAAAAAAAAAAAGAAAAGATTAAAATCTGACACAACACTAGCCAGATCATTTGCAAATGAGTTTTAAACTACATTGTGGTCGTTTCTCCAGATGTTTTTAACAACAATTTTACACAACAGGGGCAAAAGAACTTTGAGGGATGCCTTCGCTTACTTTCTTTGCTCTTAGAGACCCTTCTGGTCACAAGTTCGCCTATAAATTTTCACCCTGCAGTCATTCTGTTTACTTTCCTTGCACTTAGAGGAAGTAATGACCCTTCTGGTCACAAGTTCGCCTATAAATTTCACCCCGCGCAGTCATTAACATTTCGTGTACTGGGAGTCCTGAGAACTGTCACCGATTAGATCTTTTCGAAAGCGACATTTGGGTTAATGAATTCGCCTAGCGACAAATTCCAAAGCTTTCTCAATCTTTGTCCTTAGCGTAGGCTTATCGAGGTCAATTAGCGATAATGGATAAGTAGTTGTCGTGCATTTCGTTTTGATGAAATTAGGTTCTGCTTATATGTCTAGGATTCTTCTTGGTAGAGACATTAATTTTAACAGAATGTTATGTGTAAATGTGTCCTCTATCTTGAGTACAACTTTCTTACATATTTCCAAAGCTTTGGTCGTATTTGCGATACAGAGCAGGTTTATTATTTAAACTGATGATGGTGTGTTGGATTATTAGACGTAGGGCTACAGTTCAAACCCCAGGTCAGACATGAAATCTGAAAAAATGTTTCTTCGGCGATTGTGCCTCAATAGATTTATGGCAAAATCTCTGTGAGTAAAAGAGAAAATGACCATGAAAAGTTTCTTAAAAAAATCTGTCGTTCGAATCCGACTTTAAATTGTAGGGCCCGCCACTCATATATAAAATTATCACACCCAACATAAGTGGTGTATGAAGCTTGTTCGTAATTCTTGCTGATAGGGTTGTAATGACCGACTATGTATGTCTGTCTGTAAAACTAGAATGATTAATTCATGTTTTACTCCGCAGAGCTATCACTTAATGAACTTTTTTTTTTGTAATCCATTTACAGCCCTTGTCCTTAATATCGCACAGAAGTTAAACAGCCATTTATGAATATTTAGTTACAAAAACCGTTTAATAAATGCAGCACACACCCTACAATCTTCGTAATGAGTAATAGAATGGTTGTATGGCGGTCATTAAATATTAATAATAACAACCTGAATTACTAAAATTTTTAAATACAAATGATTTTCAGATACTTACGAAACCAATAACCATAGAGCACACCCCACCCCCTCTTTAGAGCACTGCCATCTAACGACCTTAATCACATTTTTTTCTTCCACCTCTTTTAATATTTTTCGCTTCATTTAATTTTCATTTTCAGTTCATTCGTCTCTTTTTTTTCGTCATCATTATGAACAGAGTACATAAAACAAGAAGAAAAAAAGAGAAAAAAAAAACGAAATAAATATGGAAAGTTAATGTATTTTTAATTTCGACCTGCCAACTTTTATGAAAAGAGTAGTAATTTTCATTATTAAAAATATTATAATACAATAACATCAGGTTACTGTTTTTGAGATGATGCAACAACATTTATAGAACAACAACAGCAATAGCAACAACAATACCAATAAAGACAAGTCTTTATATGAATAAATATGGTAGCAATACATACAAGCAATGAAATGTAATGTTTTTTTTCGTCTTTTTATTCTTTTTGGTTTGTTGGGTTATGGGATATCACATCAAGCCAACAACAACAACAACAAAATCATTCACTTAAACAATATTAAACATGCCAACACGTTAATTAATTGCACTGAAATTATAATAAACTTAATAACAACAACAACAGCAACATACGCACATACTTGTATTAGGGTGGTAACAAAAAACCTGAGACAATTAATTTTAGATTAAAGAAGTGCTGCTCTATGATGTCCAAAACCATTTTGTAGCTCTTATGAAATCTTTGCAGTTAAATCAACTAGTGTTCCTACAGCAATTTAGCTTTTGAAAGTTTCCGTAGTCCCTAATAACACCGAGCAATGACATAACAGCTGATCAGTCGTTTCTGCATAAGAACTCATATAGAAGTTGTGCTATGAAAACCTCAGTTATCTATCACAGATTAATTTAGGTGACGTACCCTTCCTGAAGTACAGGATACCACTAAAGCCAGTTTATGGTAAGAGAAGGGCAGTCACACGAGAGGTCAAAGATAATCTCTTACTGAGATACACAGTTCCTCCAGAGGTCATTCGACGAAATGCTAAATCTATTGGCATAGCTTCCCATAAGACACTGAGAATCGCAATTAGGCGTTGAATGGCCATAAGATTTAAGCATAAAAAAAACCAGCAATACCCCTAAAGTAGAAAAATGAACAGAGTATACCTAGTCTAACTGAGGCAATTAGAACATCTACGCCCCTCTTGCAAAAGCTTTAGTAAAACAATCACGGAATATAACTTCTACAAGCATACCATGATTTGAAGAAAAGCCAGAGGGTTGCCTCAGTTCATATTGTGGTTGTTAATTTTTATATTTATATACATAAGTAGCGCGATATACAGTTTAAAGTCGATTCCGAACGACAGGTAATTTTTTTTATTTATTCTCAAAGTTTTTGCCAAAAGTCTGCTGAGAGGAAGTCGCCGAAGAAATATTTTTTCAATATTTCGTTTTGTTGGTGATGTCTGACCTGGGGCTTGAACCGTGGCCTCTTGTCTAATAAGCCAACGCATTACCTTCTAGACTACGGCGACGGAAGGAGTACCCTAATGCTAATATATCATTTAGAACTCTTTTACATAGCCAGAACAGATGCCCCCTTTTAGAGTAATAATGTTAAATTTTTTGGTTTAAATGTGTATGTCATTTGGATTGGGTGCGCTACACAACTATAAGAAAAGGTGGCCAATTCAGTTTTAGTCAACGTAGTTGGTAGAAATTTCAAATTCAAATTTCAAAGTGAATATTTTCTTATTCTTCTAAAATATTTCAACAATTCCTATACGATCACTACAAATTAATTTCCGCAAATTCAAATTTTGCCAACAGTTGTACGCACTACTACTTCATCTTAAATTGAGAAGTTTCTATTGAAAGTATTGAATTATAGTCCATCCAAATTAGAATTTGTTTATAAGATGAATTTTTCATTTGAGTCAAGTCGTCATTCGTCGACCCAATTCATTTCGTTTGGAAACAGAAAATTTGTTACTTGGAACTAAATCGGAATAATAGGATGAATGAAGAAGCAATTGGTAGCTTAATTCAGGGATGCTTTGCCATGGAAACTAAATATACACAGTGGCCAAATGTGGTATTTTTTCCCCAAATTTTCATTAAATCGCCATTGATTGGTACATTTTTTGAATGTAACTAATGAGGATTATACCGCATGCATCCCCAAAACGTAGTTTCAATGCCATTTCTGTTTGTCAAACCCATCTGAATCTTCTTTGGTGACGTTTCGTCAGAAACATAACCTTTGTTTTGACTGTTTTTACCTTAAATATATTGTACTTGACCATATATCGGTAAAATAATTCCTAACATTCCTTCGAAGTTGTGATACGATGGAGTTTGTTGTCTAGAGAGAGCTCAACATTAGTCGAGACACTTACCTACTGACACTAAAATCAATTAAACCGTGTGTCTAGGATTAACTCAGAAGCAGAGATCAGCAACGAGTATTCAAAACGATGAGTTGATTCGAGTCATACTTGTAATTTCTGATACTTATACGCATTCATACTTATTTTAATATCATACTCATACTACTCATATTCAAAGTTAGAAATACTCATCGTACTCATACTTAACAATACGCATGATGTTGTTGGTTTCGACTCTCCTTGATTCAACAATTACACGAAGCACAAAATAAGTATGATTCGAGTACGAACACCACAATACTCGCTATCATTCGTAAGTATTATAAGTATTTTTCTAAATTTATGAATCTGAATGAGTAGGCGTATGAACAAACAATGAATCGAATGTTGTGAGTTTGATGCCAACGTTGTACTCATACTCATTGCAACCTATACTTATAAATCAATGTTGTAGCGAGTACGAATGAATCAGTGTAATTGAATTTCAATACTCTTGACTCACTCATACTCAAAATTTTATGAGAACGTATGAGTAGCGAAAATACGATTCATTGCTGATCTCTGCTCAGAAGGAGATTAAATTGATGAAAAGTTCAAATTCTGATTAAAAAATAGTTTCTATAGCGTATCTGCTTATCACTGTTAACCATTTGTATGACTATTTACACTTAATAAGTGAACACAAACGTTAATGAAAATCAATGAAAACTTACAGTCAGAATCATGTACATGGCTTGCTGAACTTTAAATCGATATTTACTACTGACTACTGCACAACTACCAATGTATGACAAGCAAATATTTTAATAAACTATCTGCCACAGCAAAAAGCAAATTTGTTTATGAAAAATAATAATAAGTTGTTAATTATTAATAAAACACAAAATTAAGGGTGACCAGGCTGGTAGTCAAGAACTACTGGCCTTTAGTTAAACTTTATTAAAGTCTTAGTTAATTGAAATGTTGTATTAAAATTTCAATAGGCTAAGTAATGATTGTGTTTAAATAGTTCGGTTATTTGCATGTGGTTTTGTGGATTTAACAACTTCCTGGTCAAATACTTCCTGTACAGCAAAACGGAATTCTATAAAATTGTCATTAGCAAATATTTGTCTAGAAAGAGGAAGGTTATCGGCTTCTAAAAAAATAACAAAAAAAAAAAAAAAAATGAAAGGAAAAATTTCATTTTAAAACATGCCATGCCTTTAGTACTACCGCAAGTAATTTTTTCTTTTTTGGTCATGATTTCGCTTGTTTCTCCTTCGTTTAGCACTTCACCCTTAAGCGAAAAAAATGTTTTCGGAATTTTTTATTTTTTCAAATCTGGATATGCAAGTATAAGTGTATGGGTTTTTTTTTATAGCTTTACGAGCTATAAGTGTAAGTGTGTAAGTGTGCAAGCAAGTATATTTGTGTTGCTAAGTTTTTTCCGAAAATTGTTAAAATTTCTATAATGGCGTGTAATTTTCTCACTTAAAACATCGTAACACTTAAACATTTCTGTGCCAAATTCTGTTCTCTCTCTCTTGTTGCTGTTGCTGTTGTTATTTTCCTTGCCATACTTTTTTTCCGTTTTTTTTTTTTGGCATTCTATTGAGTAAATTTTTTTCTACTGTTTTCACCATTTTAGCCTTGGTTGATGGCATTTTTATTATATTTTTCTGCTTGCTTTTGGTTCTTAATTTTAAACACTTTTGTCAGGGGTTTTTTTTTTGGTTGGGTGGTAAAAGCTGGTTTTCACTTGTATTTTTAATGTTGGTCGCCGTCCGTGTTCCGTGCCTCGCCGCTCCTCCCCAGCCCTGGTATATGTATGTGGTTTTAATGGTTTTTTGGTAGCAATTTTTAAGATTGTTTATTTCACTTTTGTCTGAATTCGTTCTTCTCTTCTTGTTTTTTTTAATATTATTTTGTAGAATTTTTTTTATTTTATTTTTCTTGCGTTTTACTCTTTACATTATATAGGGAGAGTGCACTTTTCTCTTTCAAAATTGTTCCCTCTTTTTTTTTTTTTGGTTAAAGAAAGTGGTTTTTCTTCATGAGTTATTAGCTGCTCGCCTTTTGTAGGGCAACAGCAAAAGCTAGCAATAGCAACAATGGCAGCAACGTTTGCTTTGTCAGGTAGAAAATTGCTTAAAAATTACTTTTCTTTTGTAGTTGTTGTTTGTTCTTAAAGAATTTGCAGTTGTTTTAATGTTTATGGGTAAAACTGTTACAAATTTAAAGGAAAAGTTTTAGAAAGTTTAAGGAAAAATTAAAAAAGGAATGAATTATTGTCACTTAAATTTTGTCCATGAAATCCAATACCCGGCATTGTGTTTAAAGGCAAGATTAATCATCATGATAAATTGTGGGGGAGCTTGCTAATCTTTCCTTCCGTTGTCTATCGCCAGTAAACATATCCTTAAAAAAAATATTTGCTGTTTATGAAGCCCTTAAGTCATACAAACGTAATACATGACCTTCTGAAGATCATAATAAGGTTGGTCAGATCAATGGTACCCATGGGGCAGAACGAATTTGAAGGCACCTAATTGGAGTTAAATTCGCTGCACATTGTAGTGATGACCAAAGCTTTGGATACCAAGGTGATGAGACCCAAGTCTAATATAAAGTTCATTAGGAGATTTCTTAAGCTAAGGAATTAGATGGCTGACAGTTCCCTCCTTAACTGCCCCCTGAATTGAAACCATAGACCGCATTGATTTGGAAACTGCTTTGCAACGAGACTTACATATATACACACATAATTGGTCATTTTACACTCAGAGTTTTTGCCAGAAATCTGGTGAGAGAAAGTCATCGAAGAAATATTTTTTCGTATCTCATTTTGATGGAGATGTCTGACCTGGAGTTTGAACTGAGGCTTCACGTTTAATAAGCCAACACACTATCTACTAGACAACGGTGACCATATGAGGACAATATTAAGGTTTCTCAGACCAATAATGACCGATGAAAGTCCTTTAAGTAGAGTTGGAACATACATATATAGAGGCTAGCGTGTGTTGGTCCAACAGGGGCAAAGGAAAGCTGTTCTACAGTGGTGCTGGTAGCTTTGTTAGAATTAAAACCGCTGCACATGACTTTTTAAATAGGCCACAGAAGTATCAATTACATGCAACCTAAACTGCTTTCGATAAAAGGGTCTATTTTATTGTATGCAGATGGGTTAAGAACGAATCTTTTGGTCCCAGTATAAAATACCCAGAACCCATAAAAATCTCGCGCGTATCTTCTAAAAGCAAGTTTATGCCATTGCAAGAGATTGTCAATACAACTTGAAAAGGCAGTACAAAAGACAGGAGATAGCAATGTTGTATGACAATCAGACCGCCATTCAAGGACACGGCTCTTGTGAGGTTAAATCGAAGATAGTAAGTTACTGCCTACAGAAGCTTAATTGGTAGGCAAAGGTAGGTAGGCAATAAGGTTACCCCTGCTAGGTCACTGGTCATGTGCGAATTATCTGCAATGAGAATGCAGATGGGTCCAGAACATTTCTGTTGAGTAGGAGCGGGTATTTGGGAAGGTTTGCTTAACATAAGTAATAATAAAGGAAGGTGGTAGTGTCGCCGATGTTTATCTGATTAATTTCTGGAAAGAAAATTCATCTCAACGGCAGCTCATCGATAATATCGAATGTAATAAAGATCAATAATACTGTAACCATGTAAATAGATGTTGATTCGAGAACGTTTTGAGGATTGTCTCTGCTCCAAAGCGGAAATTTTCTTACTGTAATCTTGTGTAACCAGAATAGAGAATCTTCATTGAAAAACTTCTTTGATAATAATGCTCTTCCACTAGCAGCTTTAAATGAACCCAATCAGCAAAAATGAAACGCCAACGATGCTCATTTCCTTTGAGTCCTTTATGGACTGTATTTTGTAAAGGCCGTCTTCTTCAAAACTTTGCGCTTCATCAGCAATATTCTCTTTGGAATGCACATTTATATGTTTTGTTGATGCTTTTGAAGCGAGAAGAGTAAAATTACTACCAAAGAGTCAATGCTAGCACTAATTGCTTACTCTTTAGAACGATTATGTTGACAGTAAGATGGCCGAAGTGCTTATTGTACTTCCTGAAAGAATTTCTTTCTTTTTAAAGTAAATTTCAATAAATTGAAAGCGTTGTTCTGGCATTATTATTATTAGTACTGTGGTGAAGAGGTACAATAGTACTGCAACCAAACGAAACATTGGAATCACCTGAAAATTTATAGGGTATCTCCACCTACATATTTAATGTCTAATGACAAACTTCAGCATCCTTCATAGAGTCAAAAAATCCGGTTCCCTGGCCATCATGTGGTACGCACTCAGGTCAGGTTATTACTTGATTGTGTGATGTATGACGTCAGATCTCCTCATTTGTAATTTCCCAATAAAAGTTTAGACTGCCTTAAACGCATTTGGTTTGAGAAGAGTTTTTGAACCGGGCATTGCCAAACTTTACTGAACCGAAATATCAAAGCAGTTTGACATTCTTAGTTATGGATGTCGATAATTCTCATGCAACAACTAAGAATTCGTCAAGGAACGAGAGAAGTGCAAGTCCCTTGCTGTTCAATCATATTCCAGTGAGTGTAAAAACAAATATTGTTCCAAAAATTCTTGTTTGTTTTATGAAAGCTTTAATTTTCTTTAAGAAATATTCCTTTTTATTTTTAAAATAAACTCAGCTTGTCTTTGTTCCTACACTAGAGACCTTAAGGCCATAAGTTACAGATGGGACGTACTACTGTTGCAACTTGAGTGTGTTTATTTTCTGTTTTACATTTGCGTTGGCTGTTGCTATTCTGTTTATGTTTCCTGGTTCTTAATTTAATTTTTTTCTTTCTTTAACTTTAGATTTCCAATTTCTTTGCACATCTTTTGATTCGTTTTGCTTGTTTGTTTTACAGACACGAATTCCTTTTGGTCTGATAAATGTGGCATGAGAATATAAAAATTAGAGAAGAAGAAAGAAAAAATTGTTTAAATTGTTTGCTGGCCATAAAACAACAACAAAATTTGTAGATACAACATTAAACTACTGCTGCTACAGCACACAATGGTCAGCATAAATTTTATGGTTCTTTTCTATTTTACTTCAGCTTTTTTTCTTTATTTTCCATTTTAGCTTACATTTTGGCTTGTTTTGGAATTTGTTTTTCTCCGTTTTTTTTGCCTTATAAAGCATTTTTTTCCAGTGAAACAGGTGTTTGGCTATAAAAAAAACTGGAAAAAAAGAAGGAAATTGTTTACAAATGTGTGTCATTTATTATTTTACAACTTTTTAGTAAAATTGTTTTATATTCGTTCAGCCAAAACTACATTCATTCTCTACATTGTATTGCTTATACTGGCATAATAAAACACAAAACAACAAAAAAAAAAAAAATCATAAAAAAAGGGTTTTTTTGTTTGTTCAAATAACATAAAATGGCCATAAAAATGGTTGATATTTGCATTTTTCAACGTATTTTCCTATTCAAATGACAAAAACAAAGAGAAAAAAGGTTACAATTTTCATTAATTTTTTATTTACCAAAAAAAGACCAGGACCATGACTAATATTGTGGTGTGTGTGCGGGAATTCTTATTTTCTTTTAGTATCCAAATGGTGTACATATTAAATATATGTACAGTGTTGTTTAAAGAAATAGAAGGCTTTGTAAACTACACAGAAGATATTCTTGACATCATTGAGAGAGGTCTTGAGGTTGTAAGCCGGTGATGCATGTCAGTTGGACTAGCGATATATCCGGGCAAGACCGCAATAGTACCATTTACGAGAAGCAAAAAACTTCTTAAATTGATAAATATTCGTAGCCTTGAAATAATATCACAGAAATTGGTGATGCAATATTTGGAAATATCATTGGATAGTAAATGGACATGGAAGGCTCATAAAGAAAGCATTTCTGAAAAGGTCAACTGTGACATAATAGCATGCAGAAGAACTTTTGATTGGATGTATACCATGACTATACAGACCAATAAGGCTATTGTCTGGGTAGACGGAAATAATTCACTCAAATATAATTGAGCGGTCAATACAGGATGTTCGAGATGTCTGAGCTGGGGTATGAACGCCTAAGTTCTCATCTAAGAAGCCAACAACAATGTACTTTAATACGTTGACAACGGGTTCAAGAAAACATTTTCTGAATAATTTCAAATTCAATTTCATTTTTACTTTCAGAGTTTTTGTCAGAAGATTGTATTCGAGATATCTGAGCTGGGGTTTGAACCACGTGTTCTTATCTAAGAAGTCATCATCCAATGTACTACACTACGTTGAATTTAATTACTGGATAGTAAATTTACATTGAAGACTCATACATAGAGCATATCATAGCAAGCCAGACGTACTATAATTATAAAAGGATTAGGGCTTCATGTTTATCAGGATGGTCAGAACAATAGTAACATTTGGGGTCATAGTCTGGCTAGACATACATACTTAACATAATTGATCATTACAACACTTTAGTCAGGACTACAACCTAGCTTCTCACACCACTTATGTTGTGTGTGTTAATTTGCTGCATGAGTGGCGGGACCTACAATTTAAAGTCGACTCCGAAAGACAGACTTTTGAGAAACTTTTCATGACAATTTTTATTTACTCTTAGAGTTTTTGCCAGAAATCTGCTAATAGTAAGTCGCCGAAGAAATAATTTTATTACGTCGTTTAGTTGGACATTTCTGACCTGCGGATTGTCTAATGAGGCAACACCGTACCTACTAGACTACAGCTCAAATCCTGTACAAAAAACAGAAAATAGCGTGTGATTTTAAATCAAGGACAATTAAAACCTCTCCTACAGCTGTGCTGAAAGTTTTCTTAAATATAATTCCATTGCACATGATAGTGACGACTAGATTAGGATTAGACAAGAAACTTGTCTAACACGAAATTTATCAGGGAATTTTGTGACCTGATGAGTCGTGTAGTTAACAGATCTCTCCTTAATTGTTTTCTAGACCAGTAAACTCTAAGGTTTTGGGAAATGTTTCAAAACGAAATAAAAATGAATAGAATAATCAATGGCTATGTTATATGGATGAGTTGAGAATATAGGAAAACTTGCGTGTATCTTTCAAGCAAAAGTCTATACTATCGAAAGATGTGTCCATTTAAGTTTGGACAGAGAGTAGAAAGAACTGCATATAGCATTACTATCTAACAGAAAAGCCGAGCACTTTGCTCTTGTGAAGTTATTTCGAAAATATAATGTTACTGGCTGTGAAGGAAAAATAAGGGTATACTCTACTGGGTTCGCAGTCGTGTGGGAATTCTCGGCTATGGACATCCAGATAAACTCATGAAAAAGGGAGTTTCTACGCCTCTAATGGTTCCAGAAGCTTTCTGTGAAGTGTTAAAAGATGTTCAGAAAAGTTTACTCAGCGAAGGGGAAAATAAAGACTCTTCTTGATATAGTGTTTGAGGTGTTTTAAATATTTACGGGGAAATTACAATGGAAAGGGATTTGAGTCATGCATGACACTAGAACCGGTCTTCTAGCAGAGAACTGTTGACTCGATTTGTTAAACGCCTAGAATCCAATTTGTAGACTCTTCGATGTTAAGAATAGATCATCAGAACACATATTTGAAATCTGAGTGGAAACAACAGTATTTTGAATTTGGTCAGGATTATGCTTGCAGGAGACATAATAGGATACTCTATATAGATTGGGGGCAGTACAATACATCGCATAGTCTCAGTAACACCATAGAATGCATTAACTGTCACACGGTATGATTTGTGTTCTAGAAGTTTATGAATCTCTAAGCTAAGCAGACCGCTTTTATTACTCATAGTGACACCCTAACTTCTGCTCCCTTCCTGTTTATTTTTTCTCTCAGATAAGTTTTCTTGTCTATTCTGTTGCTGCTATTTCTTGTGCTCCTTCTCTGTACGCGGTTGCATGTAATTGATACTTCTGTGGCCTATTTAAAAAGTTGTCGTTTGTAATGAGACAAAAGTCAGCAGAGAATAATTTTTCAACCCTTTTTTCTGACTTTTTTTCTTAAGCAGTTAAGTAGTCAACTTTTATATGCGTTGTGTGTGTTATAAGAGGAAAATTCTTAAAATTTTCTTTTGCTGTGGGGTAAGGTAGACTGACACTACTTTAATTTTGCTGTTGACTCAAAAGCAACAAGTATTTCAATTTATTTTTATTTTTTGCATTTTTTTTATTGAAAAAAATATTTTATCACCCAAAACAGCATTTTAAATGACTTGAACACTCTCTCTCCCCTTCTCTCTCTCTGTCTCTCTTTAGAAATTAAACTTCTTTTGTGAATTATTTGTTCTTTGGCAAAAGTGCCAGTCGACTTTGGGGTTGGAAATCACAAAGGGAATAGAAAATTACTTAAATTGAATTGAAAAAAAAATATGTATGAAAATATAAAACGAAGAAAACAAAATTAAATGTATTCACGCCTTACACCACAGGCTATGATGGGTGGGTGTATATGTGGTTCGTATAAATATTTGCAAAACAATCGTAAAAATAGAAAATTGTTAATATCTGTTCCAAATCCCATTCTAAGTCATATGGTTAATAAAAATCACTTTTACTGCGATGGGATGCAGGGTGGGATAAATTCGACTCCGAACGACAGATTTTTTTTAAACTTTTCATGGCAACTTTTTATTTATCTCAAAGTTTTTGCCAGAAATCTCCTGAGGCTCCATCTGTCAAAATTATTCATTTATTCAGTATGTTTGCCTAAATCTACATGGATGTCCTTATTCAGTGGTATGTGGTCGCTGGATGGGGTCTGGAGCTGTTGGCAATTGACCCTAGCTTTCATTAGAAACTCATCTTCAGAAAATTTCAGAAATTTTTTATTTTCTTGCAAGACATACGAGTATTCATGCCATTATGTGTGGAATATGAAGTCGCAGTAGTCTAGTAGGTAGTGTGTTTGCTTATTAGACGTGAGCAACGATTCAAAACCCAAGTTTCTTCGGCAACAAATTTCTGACAAAAACTCTGAGGGTTAATGAGACTGCCATGAAAAGTTTCTCAAGAAATCTGTCGTTCGGAGTCAACAGTAGGTCTCGCAACTCAAGTATAAAATTAACACACACAACGTAAGTGTTGTGAGAAGCTAGGCGATAATCCTGACTGAAGGGTTGTAATATCTAATTATGTATGTAGATATGTATGTGTGGAATACGGCATCGTTCAAATGTCTGCTAGAGCTTCCTTGGATGGAGACTATCCGAAATGTTAAATTTTTAATTACTCTGGCGCATAAGTCAGTGTGAATTTATTCGATGACATGTATTATGTTGGCCTTGAGGATCGCTGTAGTTTGTGGCTTATTCGCATACACCTAAGACTTAAGAATACCTCATAAGAAAAAGTTTAAAGTTTTCAAATAGCACGAGCCACCAAGTTCACATAACATCCATCTGAGGTGATCTTGCCCTCAAATCGCCTGTGCATAATATCCAATGCGGAATGAGCTGTGTGACAAGAAGTGCCATCCTGTTGAAAACACATATCGCTGGTATTTAAATCAGTCAATTGAGGCCAAAAAAAGTTGGTAATCAACGATTTATAGTGCTAACGATTGGCAGTGATGGGCTGGTCAATGTCGTTCACAAAAAAATATGACCGATGACACCGTCAGCTCAAAATCCACAAAAACCATTGATTTTTTCTGAATGTATTAGAGTCATATATTGACTATATTGAAAGTTTTTCCACAATATGAAACCGTTGTTTTAACATTAAAGGTTTCATGATGAATTGGTCCACCTGAAACTCGGTCCAACATTATTGAAGGCTTCCTCAATGTCAAGGCATACTGCAAGAGAATATACTTTGTGATCCAAAAACCTCTCTATGTAGTGGGTGACTTCGTGTACAGCGGTCTCCCCTGATCTTCCATTGATGTGGGCATGTTGTTTAAAACTTAGCGTCTCGTTACATATTTCACTCTACAACATGTTTTGAGCTAGAGGAGGATAGTCTAGGTATAGCTGGATTTGCCAGGTTTGGGTAGGAGTACTACTCATGCGTCCTGGAAATTTTTGGGTTTATGTATACGCCAAACTATCCAAACGAATTTCTTAACAGAGTTTGACACTCACAGCTGTCAAACCGTAGTTATCGGTAGTTCTGATGCATCTAAAATAAAAACTCCCGTAATTATGTTTTTGAAGTACAAACTGTTGACCATATTTTTCAATTCGTAAGATGGTATTCAAGCAGACTTTCAAGTGTGTTAAGCAGCCTTGTTTCACACTTTTTAACAACACCATTCATTTCATCATTTTAAAGCACTTAATATCTCCTAACCCTGCCCTGCCACTCTGCCTGTATTATTTTGTATGGGAAACACAATAGTTCGTAATTATTTCTTTTTAAAGTATCTGCTTTTGAAAACCAGCATTGTTACTGTTGCTATTGTTGTTATTTTAAGCTTAACGATGCCTCTGATATTAGTTGCAAACAAATGCTCAGCAGTTTATTGTTCGCTGAAATACAAGCATCGAAGTGGAGGAAATATTTGTATTTGAAACGAATTTTTTAGGCACTACTAAGGAAATGTTTCTAAAGAGAAATTTCTCGAAAATCAATTAAGTTTTGAAATTCATTCAAAGGAAATAAATATAAAATTAAAACAAAATTTTTTAATAAAATTTTCTAATCAATACACTCCGTAGTGTTCTAAAATTATGCACGTATTGCTGGCTATGTTTTAAGAAACAGTTTAATTTCCCCAAATACAAATACATTTTATTTCTGGCATTCGTATGCTTTAGAAAACACCGTTTGTTGCTTTTCATTTAGAGTTTTAGACCACTGCTCCTCTATAATGCGAAACTATTGTTTAAATGTGCTATGTTCTATGTGTTAAGGACTTTGTTGCCATAGAGTTAGTTACTCGTATTGTTTTCATTCTCTCTCTCTCTCTCTCTCGCCTTCGTTCTAAGAGGGGCAATTGTTCCAGAAGTAGGTTTTACTGCTGTTTTATTTCTTTCTTTTGTTTTTGTTATTCTGTTTTTATTCTTAATATTTCTAATTCTTTCTAATCTATAATTTGTTAAGAAATCTCAAAAGTATAATTCATCGTTTAATTACAAAACAATACAGCAGCATTAACAAAAGAATAAAAGAAAAAAAAGAAATTAAAAAAAAAAAAAAAAAAATTAAAGAAAAGAAAAGAAAATAAGTAATAATTGAGTGTCTTAAAGCAAAACTAGGAAACCCTTTAAGTTTTGTTAGGAACTTTCTTAAAAGTTGTTCATTGGCTTTAATCATCTAATATGCACTCAAGTGTTTACTTCTGGAATGCATTTAAGCCTCGTATGTTCCAAGTATGTGCTCTAGTGATTTAACCTTTCATTACAGATGAATCAAATACTGAAGAAGTGTAATTTGAGTGGACAGCACCTCGTCAAAGGTGTTAGTTACTATCCATACGCAATTCCTGTATAGTCTGATGCATGACTCAAACCACCTTCTATCGCAATTATACAAGATTTCTCAGATTTCTTCAAATGCATTTGGGTTGACAAAAGTTTCTTAATCTCTCTTTCTTTCTTTTCATCTTACTATGCCCTTATAGGCATACTTTCTAACTCCACAGAAAACTTTTTACCCTATCAGTGAAATGGAAGCAATCTTACTACTGAGTTCAGGGAATTTTTAGATAATCTGGGGATCAGAAGAGGGTTACCCAATTTTCTCTCAATAGATGATTCAGCTTCTCTAGGCAGTATCTGACGGGCTGTCACATAGTGTTCCTATAGGATCTTCAAACAGGATCTTCCAGGGAATTGATAACTGCTATCTTGTTGAAGCTACATCAGTCAAACTACTTGTCATTTATTCAGTGTGTTTTGCCAAACCACAATCTATGGATTTTTTTGGTATCAAAATAGATATTCTGTCTGTCCCTAATTCCATATGAAATCCAGTACCATATATTCTAAAAAAGTCATTAGCGGAGTCGTATTTTTTTAAGACCGACCAGGGTAACACTTTCAACTGCCAGCTCTGTAGGTCAAAGATTAATTATGCCCTTAAATTGATGGTCTGGACACCAAAATCTTGTGGTTTAAACAGAATGACTCTATGTGCCACATATTTTAGATATTCTACACGATCGATTTGATAACAATGTCATTTCACAAGGAGATAAAGTAAACTGGTCAATGAGATCGTTCGATTTGATCACGTTAGACATGTTACTGGGGAGTTATTGTGCCATAGTCATGGAAAAATTAACATTTCTGACGCTCTCCGTGGTGAGGTGGAACATTTATGAATAAAAAATGTCTATGATATAAAGTATCATATCACAGTTTGTTTTATATAAATTTAAAGATAGGAAGCGGTTAATGGCACAGCCGATATGTTCCGTTCTTTCTACCTTCTGTTCAAGTTGAAAGGAGCACATGTATCGATGGCACAAAATTTCGTTTGAAACATATCTGAGAATTTCCTAACCTGTGCGAAATATTTTACTTCATAACCAAAAATGTTGTTCACTCTCATTTACAATGTAATTTGATCCAATAGAGCCTCTAGCATTATGTATGATAGATTCTCATTCATCTCATAACCGCCCGTCGCTACCCGTCGTCCAACCAATAGCCCTCTATGTCACAATCAGTCTGACCATTATGTTATCATGAATTGTTCGTAGTCTAGTTGGTAGTGTTTTGGTTTATTAGACGTAAGGCCACGGTTCAAACCCCCGGTCAGACATCTCCAACAAAACGAAACAATAGAAATATATTTCAGCGGCAGCTTCCTATCGGCAGATTTCTGGCAAAAACTCTGTGAGTAAATAAAATTGTCATGAAAAGTTTCTCAAAAAGTCTATCGTTTAGAGTAGACTTTACACTGTAGGTCTCGTCACTCATGTATAAAATTACACGCACAACATAAATAGTGTGAGAAGTTAAGCTGTAATCCTGACTGAAGGGTGGTAATGACCAATTATGTACGTGTATATGTATGTATCATGTTATCGGCTAACTTTAGTACTGTTTTTGTAAATCCAATTGAATTCAAATGTATTTTTTTTTTGCTGTTAAAAAATCTATTTTAGAAGATTTTTTTTTTATATTATAAAATATTTAAGCAATTATTAGTAAATAACTTATTAGCATCTGATTATTTATTTATTGTTTTTTTATTCTTTGCTTTTAGAATTTATAACAACTGACAAATTTTAACCAAAAATTGTTTGAATGCATAAATATAAGAAGAGAGAAAGAGAGAAAAAGAAACGTGGCCATAATTTATTTTAATCAATAAAATACAAATTAAAACCAATTTTTTATTCTTTCTTTTTTGTACTTTATAGAGTTGCAATAACCGCAACAGAGAGTAGAAAAAAAACAATGAACATGAGTTCATATGCATAAAAAAATTCAAAAAGAAAAAAAAAACGTTTGCCCTACCGGTGGCGGTATTCCGTGAATATAAAAACAAATAAAACCTCAAAAATTAATTAGCAATACGTGTTACAATACGCAAGTAAATTAATTAATTGGAATACGCATTAAATGTATGAATAAAAAATTAATGAAAAACAGTTAAAAACAACAACAACAATAGCAACAACAGAAATAATAAACAAAAATAAATGAAAGTCATGTTTAATTCAATCCACCATGACTAAACGGGATAAAATGATGAAAGGAGTTCGGAAAGGTAGAGAAAGAAAATAATAACTGCACAGACGTTAGTTAATGAAAATATCAGGCTGGTTACAGGGAATGTGTTTTGGTGCTATTCATAGCGAATAATAACTCAATTTTAAAGCTTTTCTCCAGTTTGTTATTCCATTATTATTATATTATTAAGTATTCCGAAAAGTAAAAGTATGGGATAATTTTTAAGGGCTTCCTTCTTTAAATTTAAATAAAACATAGTGTGTGTGGCATAAGTGCGTCGGTTCAACTCTCTTGGATGGACTGCCACCTCTACCTATCTAGTCTGTGTGATATATCATCAAAATTTTTTATTATTTTAAAAGACCAATTGATGCCATTATGTGTTCACGCTTTCGACTCCACGACAGTGTTCAATTTTCCACGACTTTGGCACATAAATAAGCCAGACTTTGGCCGATGGCATGGGTTAGAAAATTGCTATGGTTTGTGGCATATTCGCATGCAAGAAACCCCACAAATAAAAGTCTACCGCGGTCAAAAAACAAAATCTGGGTGATGAGTTTACATCACTTGAAATCGGCCATGCAGAAATCGGCATGAGATTTTTTTTTTTTTTGTTGAAACCAGCACTCAGTGGATGGCTCCTACTCATGCAGTGCATTGTGCAGGTTTTTTTTTTAGGAAAATGGGTTATAGGAAGGTGGAAGAGAGGGAGTAGTGTTTTGTGGACATCTCAAGATGCGAACTGCAAGGGAACGAGTTGCTGCTAGGTGACTGAAGGCACATGTCGTTGGTGTCCACATAATCAAATTCAGGCCAATAGAAGATAATAATCATCAACGTGGAGAGCTCACTGTTAATAGTGATGGCCTGGCCGAAGTAGTTCTTAAAGAAATATGACTCGATGACGTTGCCCGCCCAAGATCTACACCAAAGAGCAAACTTTTCGGCATACATTGTACGCTTTTGGATCTTATGTGGATTAGTACCGTCCCAAATTTGGTTGTGCATGCTCATTTTTACCTAGATTTCATAAAAATTAGTGGCAAATTGCAACCACTGCAGTACCCATTCGTCGCTCATACGTTGACGACTGTAGTCGTTCAACTTCAGTTTAGGTTATGTTAGATTAGGTGGTGGATCCCTCTAAGGAAGAGGTCCCACTTAGGTTAGCATTTAGGGACATTGCGATACCTCAATACATTTCTAAACGGGATTAACGATTCCCTTTTCAAAAACATCCCGTGTCCAAAATAAATCTTGTTATTCTAGCAATTTTTATATTACAAAGCTGAATCAAAGATGTCAGAAATTAAGAGGCCAAAAACCGCCGTCTTTTCATGATAAAATTAGTTTCCTACTTGAAGTGAAAGACAGTCTCTTCCTTCTCCTCAGACCCACAGCTCCTGCAGAAATCATTAGTCGGAATGCTGAGTTTTTCGTCATGCCTACCAAAAGGACAGTGGCCAATTTCAGTTTATGGGTCAAGTGAATTTTGTACGGGTGCAGTTCTTGTGAGAGACGTGAATTCAACTTCTTTGATTTCATCTGTACACTTTCACTTACAGAGACAATTGTTACAGGGGATCTTGCGTTTTGTAAACATACGTATGTTGATCGACCATTTACTGAATGTGCTTTATGGTAGAATGATGATGATGACGGCGGAGTATATTGTCCGAACAGATCTCCCGTGTAGAACCGAACCGTGGCCTCATGTCTAATAGCCCTTTTGATTAAAGAATTTTATTATTTGCACTTGTTGTTAAATGCTTTAAACGTCCGTGACGAGAAAATAGATTGAATAATTGACAACTAATTTGGCAGATGTGTCGTCAAAAAGATAGCCGTTATTTCTAACTCCCTTTTGAAAAATCCGATACTTTTAATTTTTTAATTAGGCTTTCAAAGAAATCTCAGTTAATTTTTATCTTTGTCACGGTCAACTAATTATTTAAGTAGTGTTGTAATAAAAAAAGAAAATTTATTAATAAATTTGTTTTTTTATACATATTTCTGTAGACAGCTTTAATAAGTCAGTTAGTATAGCTTGCCACGTATAATAATAAGAAGATTATTTGCACGTTTTTCCCTCTGGTACGTGTTCTGCTTGTTTTAAAAGCCTTTCATAGTGTACTGTGCTGTGGTGCCAGTTACAATAGTTTTTAGAGTGAAAAATAATGACCACAATAATAATAATAATATTGTAATTATATTGGACAATAATAATAACAGCGTACGAAACCAAATTGTATATTAATGTACAAAATAATTTATTATTAATACCATAACCGCAGACTCAAATATTTTTGCATACAATTTTTTTCAGCATTTTTTTTTTGTAGAATTTTTTTCTTTTTGCAGAGAAGGACTAACATTACTGCACATAATTTTTAAAGGCATAATTATCTTCAAATGATTTAATTAATATAAGATAAAGTTACTAGATTTCCAGGTATATTTTTAAAGTATTTAATTGGCGTACTTCTTGTGCCAATGGTAGCCCATGTCGTAGTATAAAAATGTATGTAATTTCATCGTTGCATTAAAAGGTTTCTATCAAATCATATTGTTGCTTTATTATTACATTTTCATAAAATATTGTTTAAAATTTGAATTATTTTTGAATTACGATTCTTTTTTTTTTCGTTTCGGATTATATTAGCTTGGGAATGTAACATTACAGTGTTAGCTAAAATTAGCTAAAAATACCCATATTAGACGTGAATCCACAGTTCAAACCCCAAGGCAGACATCTACAACAAACTGAAATATGAGAAATATTTCTTCGGTGACTTCCGCTCAGCAGATTTCTGGCAAAAACTCTGAGAGTAAATAAAAATTTTCATGAAACTTTCTCAAACATCTGTCGTTCAGAGTCGACTTTAAACTGTTGATACCGCCACTCATGGATAAAATTAACACACACAACATAAGTGGTGGTAGGTAGGTTGTAAAGAGATAGAACAGGATGACATTATGGAACTTAAGCACGTAATTTTTTCGAAGTGATATGAACTTCAGAGAATTTATATTTGAAAGACATCCTATTCTTGTATCGTTGATGGGCCAATTCGTTGAAGCTTTAGAATTTGACACAAATTGAAACAAACTATTCTTCTACTGGAAGTCACCGTACTCTGAGACATTTCGAGCAGAACGAGTATAAAAAAAATATTTCTTTCGCAATTTCCTCTCAGCAGACTTCTGACAAAAACTCTGAGAGAAAATAAAATTGCCATGAAGAGTTCCTCAAACCTGTCGTTTGGAGTTGTTGTTGTTCATTAGGCCCGAATCCCATTGATAAAATTAACACACACAACATGGGTGGTGTAAGAAGCTTCATTGTAATCCTGACTAAAGAGATCTCCTTGCGTGAATTTTCCTGCGATGAAGGACTTTCTTTAAGTTAAAATAATAAACCGATGTAGTTAGAGCTCGGCTAAAGAGGCAGAAGTCACAAGGGTGTATACACATCATTTTGAAAATTTGCGAGTGGTCATGCAACATCACAAAGATCTTTAAAGGTATAAACGGCAAACCTGCGACCTTAGAAAAGCAACAAAATGAGATATGGACTGGACGCTGTAGCCGCATGTCTCCGTTCTTTACGAATTGAGTGCGTATAAGATTCATACATCTTTTCTGCATATTCCACCATGAAAGAGATCACGGATTCATAGTCTTTGAAAAGGTTTTCGATACACGAAACCATAATAAATTTTGGTACATATTGGCACAAAGAGGAATCTCTTTGAAACTACTACTTTTGTTAAGACCCTGTGCCGTAATGCCTACTGCAGAATAATAAAACATGGTAAATTGCCAAATCTTCATATATTTTGTCCCGCTGTCACATAACATTCCTGCCATCATTATAGTTTTTCTTTACTTTGTTTCCTTCCAGATTAGCGCCTGATTTTTTACTATACCAGGGGATCTAGGATAATAGGGTTGATATATGTTAATACCAATAAGCTCTCTGTGAGAAGGTATAGGGTTGAGATTCCACTCAAATGGAATTATGGACTACGATTTTGATAGAAGCAATGAGTTGCATGTCATACTTTTGGGCATGTAAAGTATGTTTAAAATGTTTTTGTTGTATTTCTTCGAATATATTTGACTTAAATTTAGCCTGCAGAGCATTTGCTTAAATTCCGCTGCCATGCAGTAATATCGAGTTCACTGGTACCACAATCAATCATTTCTGCTTTGATCCGCCATATGTGCCATCAGACTAGTTAGCATGCCCGTCAGTTTTGCTGCTCCATGCTGTATTAGGGCCCTGTCATTAAGTCTGGTGGTCGATCCTCACGAAAAAATATTCCACTGTCTGTTTTGTCACTAGGAAGACATCGCCTATCTGCATACAGATTTCAAGAGAAATGTAACCACTTTTCAGTCGTATGAGCCGCAGTTTTGTTTTTTGAAAGCTGTGGACCGTGATCCCCAATTCATATTAAATTTCTTTTTGCGCTATGACCGCCACTGAATCATCAGCGTATCCGGCAAAGAACGTATCCTGAGGCATTTATTTGCATAAGATATCGTCTTCGCTTAAATTTTAACGATCAAAACAATTGTCATCATTCGATAGGGTTTTACTCCGCCATGATAATCTAAAGGTACTACAATTATTAGCAGTTTAGCTAATAAAATAGGTCACAAAGTTAACAAGAACCTTGCATTCCAATGTGATGCCATGGACATTATCATTTCTTCCACTACTGTTACTCTCTGTTTACATCCTTACATACACGCTTGTACTATATCCTGATAAATTTATTTGCATTACAAATCAATTAGTTTATAAATATCTAATGCATAATCATTTTGTATGTTGTTGTTGTTGTTTTTTCTCTGTTTTTTTTTTTTTTACTTAGTCGTTTATAAAATATTTCTATTTCTAATTCTAATTTCCGATACTTTCCTGCATTTTTGCATAATGCCAACGTTTACGTTTGTAATTCTAAATGTAGAAAAATAAAACAGGAAAAAAACACACTGCAACACATATTTATTTGTTTATAAAAGATTTAAATATTTTATGATTGAAAATTAATTGGATTCGTTTGTTTTTTTTTCTTTCTTTCTCTCTATTTTTCTAAACATACACCTACCGATAGATTTACGCACATATGTACATATGTAAGTAGGTATCACAACGTATGGCTTTGCAGTTGAGTGCGACCACAGTTAGTATTTATCAGGCGTAACTATTTATCACCCTCTAGAATATTTGATTTCTAAAATCATGTTTTTCTTTTTCTCTTTTTTTGGTTCTTTGTTGTTGTTCTTGTTGTTGTTGCTGTTTATCCATAATTTATGAGTTATACTGGTGGTGTTGGCTGGTTTTGGTTTTAATATTCAGAGTTATGGTCAATACAAATGTTACTCTTGTTGTTGGTGTTGGCTCACTACAACAGTCATATTATCATGATAAATTTTATTGATTGATGTTTATGAGCGTATGTGTGCATAAGCGGGCGTAAGTGCTTACACGTTGTGTTTGTATGTATGCGTGTGAAAAATGGGTGTTCATGTGTAAATTGTAGTAATATGGGCATAGAAACGCCATATTGTCTATTTTATAATATAAAATATTTACAACTCAACTTTATTTATTTGTATTTCAGATGTATATGTGTGTGTTGTATTTATATTATTATTGTTCTATTGGGTAAGGGGAAAAGTAATTTCTAACATAAATATACGTACAACTTCATACATTAAAATTACTATGATTTAGCAGAGGCAATAGTGTTAAAAAGTCGTCGTAGTCTAGTAGGTGAGAAACTTAGTCGTAATCCTGACTGAAGGATTGTAATGATGAATTATGTATGAGAAAATTATGCCTGTAATAGTGGTAAAATGTGTGTATTACTGAGCAATCCATAATAAGGAACTGGCTTACAGCCGGTTAGAAAATTATTGGAAAATTATAAGTCTTTGGTACATTTCAGTAGCAGCAATAGTACCATTTTCGAAAATAGGAGAAAACTAAAAAAAATATTCGACATTAATATCACAGAAATTATATGTAATACATATGTACATTATACATACATCTATTGGTCACTACAACCCTTCAGTCAGGATTACGACCTAGCTCCTCACACCACTAATGCTGTGTGTGTTAATTTTTATACATGAGTAGCGTTACCTGCAGTTTAAAGTCGACTGCGAGCGACAGATTTTTGAGAAACTTTTTCACGACAATTTTATTTTACTCTTTTTTTACTATAAATCTGCTGAAAAATAATCGTCGAAGAAATATTTTATCATACTTCGTTTTGTTGTAGATGTCTGACCTGGGGTTTGAACCAAGGCCTCACGTCTAATGAGCCAACACACTACCTACTAGAGTACGGCGATTAAATATATCTGGCGAAACTAGCGATAATACGAGTATACCTGATAATATCACAGGATAGTGAATTTAAATGAAATGTTCTTGTAGCAAGCATTTTAGGGAAGGCCAGACATGCCATAATGATATGCAGAAAGTTTGTAGGGAAATTCTGAGATTTAGAGATGATTCGTCGACAGAACCAATAGCTTCAATGATTTTGGAAAATGCTTCGTAACGTTGCGTTCAAACAAAAGTGAATGTATTAGACAAAGGCCTTATACCTTGTTAAAGGATGGATGTTTGTGTCGAGAGTAGCTATTGTGACAGGAACAAGAGTTTTTATCACAAATTACGATCGAAAGATGTGCTCAATTCAAAGAACGGAAAAGCAAAAAGCCAAATTGGCTAGTCGATAATAACGTATTCACCTGTGCAAAGACCAACGTTGAGATATAGAACTTACGCTACGGCAGTACCGGTTATACCTTCATACATAAAGGCTCTGTAACTATAAAGAGTATACGAAAGAAGTATGTATAGATAATTAACATGTTGGAATACTGCAACGAAATTTCCATGGACTTACAAGAAAACATCTTGGTTGAAAGAAAAGTCGTATTGGTTTTTACATGAAGTAGCATCTGATCTTTTTACTTATGTGCTTTCAAAATGGGACAGCGTTTGATCATATGCATAGAATTACTGTGCAGGAAAAATGGTTTAAGATATAATTATTGATCCTTTAGGAAATAATTTTGAAACGTTGGAACTTACACACAATATTTCGACACACAATATCCATATAACAGTTCCACTACCTTTTCTTCAAAGGTTACGGCGAGGTGTCTGGCCAATATAGAATTAATTGATATTTAAAGACTTTATAGAGTCATTGAAACTAACAATTGCCCCGAAAACTTAGTGTCGCTGTGTTTTATTATTGATTCTATTAGAGAGAGTCAGTTCAATAGGATGGACGCCGTCGTAGTCTAATAGGTAGTGTGTTGGCTTATTAAACGTAAGGCTATGGTTCAAACCTAAGTTCAGACAATTGGAAGAAAACGAAATATGAAAAAAGTATTTCTCCAGCGACTTTCTATCATCAGATTTCTGGCAGAAAATTATAAGATTAAACTGTAGGTCTCGCCACTCATTAATAAAATTGAAACGTACAACATAAGTGGTGTGAGAAACCAGGTCGTAATCCAAATTGAAGGGTTGTAATGACCAATTATGTATGTATGTATGTATGTATGTATTTGTGTGTGCGTTTTTGATCACTCCTAAATTTTCCTTACTTACTGATATGCAAGATCCTGTATGACCTTAAAACCTTACCAAGAGAAGTAACTTTTTCCCCTATCTTACCTAACAAAATATCTTTATATGTCATTGTGTATATCTACACTCTCCATTGTATGGCAAAACATGTGTCATTTTCTATTATTTTTATTATTATTATTTTAATTTATATTAAAAATGACACTCATCATTTATTATGAAGAGTCTAAATATTTTGAACAAAAAAAAGGAAAAAAACAGAATGAAATGAAAGAAAATTTATATAAAATTTATTAACTTGTTATGAATGTACAACAACAACAATACTCGTAATATCAATAGCAAATATAACAATAGAAATTGCAAAAACAAAAACAATCATATAAAATACAATACAATACAATAACAATAATAATAAGAACAAAGTAAGTGAATGTTGTTATTGAATTCACAATTATTGAAATGAAATAAAAATTGTATGGAACAACACATGGCGTATGAGTGATGTTTAATTAATTTGAAATATTTATAAATTAAAATAAATAAATAAATAAAAAACAACAACAAAATGAAAAAAACAAATGAACACTTAATAAATCATATATAATTTTGTAATTAAATGAATTTATAATTGCCTGCAAGAAAAAAATTTCCAGCATGTGTATCAGAGATCAGCAACGAGTATTCAAAACGATGAGTAGATTCGAGTCATACTTATTATTTCTGATACTTATACACATTCATACTTATTTTAATATGATACTCATACTACTCATACTCAAAGTTGGAAGTACTCATCGTATTCATACTTAACAATACGCATGATGTTATTGACTTCGACTCGTCTCTACTTAACATTTACACGAAGCACAAAATAAGTATGATTCGCGTACGAACACTACTATACTCACAAGAAGATTGTGTGTATGCTTTGCTTGTTGTCTTTGTCTTTCCTTTCTTCTTTGTTTGTATATGCAACAATAACAAAGGCTGTAAATTTTGATGAATGATTCGAGCCACTCGAATCACTTATAAGTATTATAAGTATTTTTCTAAATTTATGAATCAGAATGAGTAGGCGTATGAATCAAACACATTTCGAATGTTGTGAGTTTGATGTCAACGTTGTACTCATACTCATTGTAACCTATACTTATAAATCAATGCTGTAGCGAGTACGAATGAATCAGAGAAGTTAAAATTCAATTCTGTTGATTCACTCATACTCAAAATTGCATGAGTAGCGGAAAAACGATTCATTGCTGATCTCTGATGTGTATGTATTTTTTTCTGTCAAGGGAAAGGCTATTGGCTGTATAACCCTATAAGCTTGTCAAATACCGCTTAGAGTAATAATCAAACTATAAATAAAAAAAAAAGAATTGATGTTCAGTTAAATATACCCAGTAATAATCTGTGATGTCACAAATATATCCACTTTAATTTGAGCAAAAGCTTCTATTCTTTTTTGTCTTGAAGACATAAGCATGTCCGATGCTGAAGCATATTGAGCGTATGATTGATGACATTTTTTTGGATAAAGTATTCAAAGGAATTGATCATATTTTCTAAGCCTAGAAGCTATTAAAGAAATTTGAAATATTTTATTCTGAAATAAAGACCATTATCAAACCATTCCGCATTAAGCAAAACTAAAGAACGGAGCAAGATTTAGACAACAGAACACATGAGGAATAATTTTCCAAACATTTTTTGATAAAAAAATTTTCTAACTGATCTTTCAATTTGTGTTATCATGCATACATAATTGGCGTTTACAATCCTTCAGTCAGCATTACGACCTAGCTTCCCGCACCATTTATGCTGCGTGAGTTAATTGTATCCATAAGTGGCAGGACAAATTGAAAGACAAATTTTTTTCAGAATCTTTTATTTTCAATTTTATTTTTACACTCAGAGTTTTTGCCAGAAATCTGCTCAGAGCATGTCGCCAAAGAAATATTTTCTTCATATTTCATTTTGATCAAGATGTCTTATCTGAGGTTTGAACTGTGACCTCACGTCTAATAAGCCAACACACTACCTACTAGACTACGGTGACTTCAAATTTATATTACCACTGTAATTAAAAAAGTGCGAAAGTACTGAAACTAAACAATCTAATCTGCAGCCTTCAACTTATATAGTTTATCCCTATAATTTAACATCCATTCCTATTGTCACAACAACAAACTTTAGGATGCTGCTCGGTGTCAACAAAAAGAATTCTCTGCCATGTATTCTTTATGCAGCTGTTATATTATGGATGCTTTAGGATCATATAGGTTACATATAGGTTATAAGTGTGAGGTTTGGTAACATATAATATCACCACAAGATCTAAATATTGATCTAGAGGCCATCTTCATTCTAAAAAAAGGCTCTTAAACAACAAAAGTTTAGATTACCTGCATCCCATTTGGTTTGAGAAGAGCCTTTACCTTTCTTTTTCTTCCACTTCCTTGTGTATACTTTTCTAAACACAAAGGGTGGGCCATTTAAAAGTTTAAATTTTAAAATGCAATAAAACTAAAACGGTTTGAAATTTTGTCAAATTTATTTTTTCGTTGTGAAGTACAATTGTTCCGGTTAGAAATGGAATATGATTTCATTCATATGGCTGCCGCGGCTGGCCTCAAAGTACCACATTCGATCGGACCAATTTTCGTGTACGTTTTGGAGTGCAAGGGGTCTTATCTTGGCAATGGCATCACGATTGTTGGCCTTCAAGTGTTCAATTGTCGCTAGGTTGCTGGAATAACACTTTTCTTTAACGGCGCTCCATAGAAAACACAGTCCAACGGTGTCAAATTGCAGCTTCTTGGTGGCCAATTGACATTACCATTTCAACTAATTAAACGGCCATCAAATGTTTGACTCAATAAATCGATTCTGGCATGACATGTGTGTCAAATTGCAGCATCCTGCTCAAATCAAACATCAATACGATGAAGAGCGGGTACAAAAAAATTGCTTATTATTGTGCATTAGGTGTCTCCATTGACGTAATTGTTGCGCCGTTCTCATTTTCAAAGAAATATGAGCCAATGACGTCTCGGCTTCATAAGCCGCACCAAGCAGTCACTCGTAATGGATGCTTTGGATTCTGTAAAACCAAGAGTGGGTCTTCCGAGCCTCAAAAAGGATAATTTTGCTTATTAACGTACCCAACAAGATGAAAATGAGCTTCATCCGAAAAGACGGTTCTCTTTTTGGCAAAATCAACATCATCGTGCAGTTTCCCGTAGGCCCATCTGCCGAAGCGGATGGTCATGCGGCGTCAACCCTTCAACTAAGTGAACTTTGTAAGGCGTCATAACGAGATCTTTTCGAAAAATTCCACGTAAACTGCTGCGTGAAATGTTTAATACTTGAGAACGATGACGAGTTGATGATGATGGATTCTCACGCTCACTCTTAGCCACAGCTTCGATAATTTCGGGTGTACTCTTACATCTTGACGTATCAACAATGAAATTAGCTTCATGAACTTTAGCAATAAACTCGCGTATATCGGGTACTGAAATCTTCCCTGCAACCAAATTTTGTACGACATTTTCATGCAATTTCTGACCAATTGTCTTTGTTTTGGAAATAAATTTCCAATAAATCCGTTGCTCAAGCGTAAATCGATTCATTACATCCAATGGAAAGAATATACTGAATTTTGTGACAGAATAGTATAACATAAGTATTGCTAGATACGAAATAACCGATGGTTCAAACTTAAACCGAAAGATGCCCACCTGATATTTTCCCACTCCACAGACATTTTCTGGCCTTGTCAGTAGAAGCTACTTTCCTCACAAGCTTCGAATTCCCACATGATCGAGTATAGAGCATCTCTGTATGCCCTACCTAACTATTTTAGCTCTTAAGACAGTTTCACGTCTAGTTAAAGTGAACTTGCAAAGGAAATGAAATGGTAGCGGGCGTGAAAAAACCCTAGACTTATCCAAGATGGAAGTTGAATGTATAATTCAAATCTTTTACAAATCATTTACAAATACATGCACTTTAACTGATTACGAGTCAATCAAAAACCTTATCCTCTGGGTTTTCTATATAAAAACAATGAATTTAATTTACAAATAAATTTTAAATATTTAAAGAACTCAATTCATTATGAAATCATTTTGTAACACAACAGAAAGAAAAAAAATTTCGTTACTGTTTTTTACAGCATTTTATTGTTTTATTAATTAATAAATAATTAAAAATTTCAAAAAAGAGAAAATAAATTCAAACGTTGAAGCAGTTTTTTTCCAGATACATTTTTAATACAGTCATGCTGGCCATCATTCAACTGAAATAACCTGCCAGTTAAAAATATGTCAGAGGCATTCAAACTTCATGGCCACTAAAAATATAACAAAAAACCAACAAATACCAACAAATATGGTTAAAATAAACACACAGCCACACACATAAACATATTGGAAATGCCAAACATATTTTGATATTTGAAAAAAATTCATTTCATACAGACAAACACACATAGAATGAGAGAGAGATTGTGTGTGTGTAAGAGTCATAATTATGCATACAAACATACTCATAAACATAGATAGATAACCACACATATACAGGCAAATAATTAATATAGAACGACATACAAATGTTGTTGTTTTTTTTTTTGTTGGAAAATACATTCATTCATCGATGAATATTTCAACATTTCCGCATTTGAGGACATGGATGCCATGGAAATTTAATTAAAACTGACATTTTTCACAACAATGTTGTGAAGAAGTGGAGACAACAACCAAAAACAAAAAAAAAAAAATTACAAAAAATATGAAGTATTTTAAGCATATACGAGAGTAAGATGAAAATTATCTGTAAAATAGGGGTATGCATGTGGCCAGTGTACACCGAGGCAAAAAGGTTAGTCTTTTTAATAAATCTACGAGCTTCATTATAATGTTGTGTATTGGCCTCTAAGCAGGACAGGACAAATTTTTATAAAAAAAAAGTTGAATTCGGATTTCGGTAAGAGACTGGATTAGGAGTTTTTCTCATAGGCCCTATGGTTTTTGGCAATACTTCAGACAAATCCTATCAGATAAGACATTAACACACTTCTTGTCAAGTCTGATTTTGGAAACTGCACTCTGCAAGATTAGCCCTCTACAGGTTTTAGAACGAGCTTCCATTGAATAGGGCATCTCACTAGGAAAGTGTTGAACCAGCTCTTCTTTGCTCCAATCCAATAATAGCTTGTACGATAGTAGAAGACAGCCATATGTCCAAACATGCATCCGAACATACAGTTGCCAGTAGTCAGCAGCTGTAAGAGCCTGATTAACTTCCCACCAAAAGCTGAACACAGAAGTCTGGTTGCTTGTTGCACATTCATACATACACTATTGGTCATTACAAATCTTTAATCAGAATTACAATCTAGTTTCTCACACCACTTATGTTGTGTGTGTTCATTTTTTACATGAGTGGCGGGACCTAGAGTTTGAAATCTATTATGGAGGACAGATTTTTGACGATTTTTCAAGGCAATGTTTGTTTACAATCAGAAATTTTGCCGGTAACCTCCTAAGAGCAAGTTGTCGTAGAAATACTTTCTCCATATTTCGATTTGTTCTAATAAACCAGCACACTACCTACTAGACTACAACGACTTGAACGTACAATCACCTCTCACAGAAAATTTTGTACTGATTCCTTCTCCTTCTTATTTTTACTCGTCCTATAATAGTGCTACGTTGGGTAACTTATATGTTCCGACTGTATCCTAAAGGCCAAGAGAATCTCATTCTTTCCACTGACAGAAAAATGCCAGAGAATTCCAGCTCCAAGCATGACTGTTAGAAACCTAATTGAGTCTCTTCCAAAATTGAAAAGAGGGCTTTTCTTTCCGTTGGCAAAAATACAATGGCATTCTGGAAAATTTTGCAAGTGATGATGTAAACTCACTTGAGTTCTAATTTGCTTAATGGCCATTCATGCAACAAGTTTCAAACAGCCACCAAATGAGGCAGTATCATTAAGCCCGCCGTAGCATTAACCACTAAGCAGTGCTCTCGTCAGCAATATCATCATCAATATCATTCCCTCGTATGCCAGTATGCCCAGGAACTAGGGTTGCCAGCCTGGCTGGACTTGGCTGGATTGTCCAGCTGTTTTGATGCTTGTCCAGCTAAAATTTATTTTGTCCAGCTAAATAGAATTTTTTTAGCACACTGCAATAACTTTTACAATAATTTTCATGTTAACTTTGTCAAATCATGTTAGCCAATACTGATTGTACATTTGTTATACTTTAATAAAATTTATATTTTAATAAAAATTATTTACACAAAACCAAAATTAACATTTTACAGTATTTTTTTATGTCCAGCTTTTTTTGTTTTGTCCAGCTTTTTAAAACCCAATGTCCAGCTTTTTGCGAATCGGAATCTGGTAACCCTACCTGGAACCCATATCAGTTTTACATTGACAAATGCAGCTGAGAAAATCTGCTCATAGATCCCACTACGTCAAATAAATACGTTGACTATTGTAGTAATATCCAGGCCAAATTTTTGGGGCATGTATTCCGCCATATTCTACTAGGTAGGGTGTTGGCTTCTTTGACGTGAGGTCACGAACCAAGCCCTGGTTGTTGTTCAGACATCTACAACAAAACGAAGTATGATAAAATATTTCTTCGGCGATTGTTTTTCAGCAGATTTCTGGCAAAAACTCTTAGAGTAAATAAAATTGTCATGATAAGTTTTTAAAGAATTTGTCGTTCGGAGTTGACTTTAAACTGTCGGTGCCGCCACTCATGTATAAAAATTAACACACACAACGTAAGTGGTGAGAGAGTTCAGGTTGTAAACCTGACTAAAAGGTTGTAAAGACCAATGTTGTTCCAAAATAAGATAAGAAAACGTGTAAACGCCTACTTTCCAGCTTCTCTACGCAACTGGTTTTTCTGCCACTCTCGTTGTTCCTTTAAATTCTAATCTGTCGTCAGAGTTAGGCATTTTATATTGTCTTTCAGTGTTGTTATGACATTTCTTAATTTGCCAGGCTTGATCAGTAGATTTTGTCCACGAGAATATTCGATTTAGTTTGTTTACATAACATAATTGGTCATTACAACCCTTCAGTTAGGATTACGACCTAGCTTCTCACAGCACTTATGTTGAGTGTGTTAATTTTATACATGAATGGCGAGAGACCTACAGTTTAAAGTCTACTCCGAACGATAGTTTTAGGAAAAAATTTTCATATCAATTTTATTTTACTTTCAGAGTTTTTGCCAGAAATCTGCTGAGAGGCAGTCGCCGAAGAAATATTTTTTCTCTAATCTTCTTGTCCCAAATCCAGTTAGAAAGTATTTAGAAAATATTTATTGGGAAATTTGGCTCCACACGTCTTTTACCCAGTCTGACAACTATTTGTTTGAATCTAACCTGTGGTTTAAACCGTAGTCTTACGTCTAATAAGCCAAGACACTATCTACTATACTGCGACGACTTCTAGTTTCTGTACTTTTTACCAAGACGGTGACTCAAATTCTCGCTGTTATTTGTTGCCTACTGGTCCTGACGACCATTCTTAATAAATATTAATGTAGCGTTCTTAAACGAAATACAAATAACAATACTCGTAACACTGTAATAATAATTTTATTTAATTAACACTTGTCGCTGAATGGACAAAAAAAAGCAAAAAAGGAGAATGATACCGAGACCATAAACAAATTATTAAAAATGTTTGTATAGTCCATCCAGTCTGTGCAGAGGGAATAGAACCTTTAAACAGAAATTTTTCATTAATTTTTTTTTTTGCCCAAATAACGATTTCAATAAGAATCGTTAAAAATAATTGATTGTTCAAATAGCAAATAGCCAGACCAGTCAACTGGTCAATTGGTTGCTAACGGTGACAGCCAAAGTGATACGATATACAATGCGAGTCCACCTGGTAGCAGTGTTGCAAACGTTAAACCGTAAATAATAACAAAAATAAACATTTTCATGCAGTATTTTGGCAATTGTAAAAATAAACGAAATAAAAATACTCCGAAAACATTTTTAATAAAAATTTTTGCATTTTTTTTTCATACGCCCTTAATACCTTGACAGATTTTTTTTTATTAGTATTTCCCTTAAAACTTTTATAACCGGTGTTATTATTGTTGTTGAAGCTTTTGAACGATTACCATTGTTATGGCCAATACAATGAAAATATGTTCAGTTTATTGTTATATTCCCATATGAATTGTATTTGCATTTGCATACATACATACATACATACATATACATATGTATGTGTACTTAAACAATTTGTAAATTCATGTTTTGTCGTATGAATAAAATTAATTCGACAAGATTTTGATAATCTATACCCTACTGTGTGAATCGAAGGGATTTGAAATTTTCAATAAGTTCTGGCATCCATTTTTCAAATGCTTGTAGGAGTTTGGAAAGTAGTGTAACGGTGGCCACTACTAATGCAATGATTCCGATTGTAGCATGAACGGTTGCCACATTGTTGCCGTATGAATTAAATTAATTCGAGATTTTGATAATCGATACCTTACTGTATGAGTGTTCCTAACGTTTGTGGCAGTTTGAAAAGAAGTATAGCTTAGACCACTGCTTATGCAATGATCCCGATCGCAGCATGAACGGATTTCATATTCCTGACTGCAATGTGAACAAATCGCCTGTAATAGACAGTTACTTTAACTTTTTCTGTATAGGCTTTACGAGTATATACCTTTCATATGGCCACAATTTAAAGCACTCAGTAAGGTAGTATGCACTACGTTGGTTTATTAGATTAGAGCCTGTGGTCCTAAGTCCAGCTCAGTCTGCTTGAACAAAACGAAATGTGAAAACTATATTTCTCCTTCCAACATTCTTCTGGCAAAACTTCTGACAAAATTGCTTTAAAAACTTTCTAAAATCTGTCGTTTAGATTTAATGTTAAACAACAGGTCCCTCCACTCTGCGATAAAATTTAAACTCTTAATCTGTAATCTTGACTAAAAGGTTGTGATGACAAAATAAGAAAGTAAGTTTCTCACGGGCTAGTGATGGTCGAAAAGGTATAAAATGAGTTGTAAAGTATTTGAAACTTTCAGTTTATACAGTCACCATCATCTTCCCAGTATCCGACGCTGAAATCCTACCGGAACCAGAGTTCAGTATTCCGTTCAGAGCGATAGCTGACATAGATTACAATTCATTTTTTACTATCCAATTATTGTAGTTTTGCAGTCGTCCACTCTGTATTCTCAATCGTTTATGCAAAACCCCTTCCAACGAAAAGTTGGTTAGCATTCTACTTGCTATTCGATAAGCATAACTCGGTAATAAAATGTGCATGTATGTACATGTACTTGGTCTGCAATTAAAACTTTCTTAGGAGAATATTTTCCATTCGAACGATATGTATCCCGCGGTTTAGGGTACTTCCAGACACTACAGTCACTTTGGACTTCATCTAGCTTAACGTGGTACAAATATTTCCGGAAGTATCTAAGACAGGACATGTGACATATGATAAGATATGTAACGTAATATCCAGATCACCATGTGATCATGTAAGCTCTCATTCCTGAAATGGGTCACATTAGTTCCATATTAAGCCTACTCTTCTCAGTGGGTAAAGCGGTTGAAAGGAATTTGTACGATATAAGGTGCTGGTAGATAGAAAAAGAAAATTTAAAAAATTCCACAGAGCGATAAGAAAACTTTGTGTCCTCCGTCAGGGACTTTGGTAGTTGATAACGTTCAACTTGTTGAAGCTACATCTGTCAAATTGGTTGTCATTTATTCAGTTTGTTCTGCTAAATCAGTATGGATGGATATAGCATTCAGTCACTCGTGGAAATAACAAAATTATTTTATCAAAATGGGTGTCTTATTCGGGTAACCAGTGGTTCAGTAAACGATAGACTAACACACGTACGTTGATGAAAAGCAAGATTTTTCGATAAAATCAGCAGTATTGGTGAGTGTGTGCAGAGAGTCCGAAGCAGTCTATATCACGTCGCTCGGAAGAACTTTCACAGACAATAACTGACCCAGGAACTAAATGTGAACATCCTTAGATAACAACGTGTGTTCGTTGAATGAACTCTGAAGCACTGAAGAAATCTTGTTCATTAATGAGACCTATTTCTGGAATAGGAATCAATCTACATGAGATCCAAAAGCATTCAATACAACACGAAAAGATAATTTTTGGGTGAAAAACGTTGGCCATACGATTACATTCAACGGAGAGCACTATAGGTCGACGATTGCCAACCTCGTTTGGCTTGAGGTTGGTAATCTGGACACCAACGACATGTCGTTTCAATAAGAGGGCTCTACGCGCCACATAGCTCGTGCAACACAGATCAAAGAACTTTGAGGGCATTGTCATCTCAGGTGGAAGTGATGGAACTGGCCAACGAGATCGCGCGATTTTAAGGAAGCGCCTTATAATGCGCTCGATAGATACAAAGCAGTTTACTTTTTTAATTCAATGGCAATATTAGCACGAAGGAAAAGTGTCAGCATGTTACGATGTTTCGTACAGTTTAGCTAACTTCAAAGGGCCGTATACATAATTTTATGTTAAGATCCAGTGCAAAACTAAGAGGCAATGTAAGTTTAAAAGTTAAAAAGATGTTGAATAAAATCAAGTATCAAGCAATTGACCATGTAATATTAATTTAAATATGAGTGCATGTACTGTATCGTTTCCAGTCATTTAAATTCTATTCCTTTTAGTGCATAACTACACTAAAAATCTTGCAACTTTTTTTACTTTTTCATTAAAAAAAAAGAAATTTTATCTTAAAAAAAAATTGTTGCAGTTCAAGAAACTTTTCATTACAATTTTTTCCGTTCTTTTTAGTACATGTTTTAGCAGATTTTTTTAGTTTATCCAGTGTTTTTTTTTGTTACGTTATACGAGTACTTATAACGTACTGATTATTTTTCAAGTGTTACACTTCAAACCAAGTGTATGCGAATGTTTTCTAGAGATTTTATTTCCATTTTTTTCTGTTTTTTAATGTTAACATTACTACCAGTGCCAGGGTATTTTCATATTCATTAAATTTTTAACAGCAACCATACAGAACAGACCCCTTTAGCCCTTTGCTAGCTTACTGGCTTTAGGTGTAAAAAAGTATTCATAAGTTTTTTAAATATTTATAATCTAGATTATCTTTAAAAAACGAAAAAAACAAAATAGAAACAGAAGAAAAAAACTTTGTGCTGAAATAAAAATTTAACCCTTGAAAAAGCTGAATGAAAGAGACAAACAAATGAAATTAATTATGGATTTAATTTAATGGAATTAAGAATTTAATAACTAACAACTGCTTCTTTCCTTTTTCCCACTTTAATTTTTTTTTATATGAAACAATAATTTCCAATAATATAGAAAAATTAAAGAAATTTGGAAATTAAATAAAATATTGGCTAAGATTTTGAATTACTTACATACATGCATTCATAATTAGTCAGTACAATCCTTCGATTAGGATTACGAATTCTCATAGCGCTTATGCCGTGTATGAAGTCGCTGTGGTCTAGTAGGTAGTGTGTTGGCTTATTAGACGAAAGGCCCGAGTTCAAATGCCAGGTCAGACATCAAAACGAAAATATGAAAATATTTCTTCGGCGACTTCCTGTCAGCAGATTTCTGGCAAAAAACTCTGAGAGTAAAAAATTGCCAAGAAAAAGCTGCTCAAAAATCTGTCGTTCGGAGTCGACTTTAAACTGTAGGTCCTGCCACTCATGTATAACATGTGGTGTGAGAAGCTAGGACGTTGTACAATGGGTCAATTCGACCTCCGGGTACTGTACTTGTCACAGTTGACAAGTACACGTCCTCTAACCTAACCTAATCTGCCGTTTATGTTAATTCTATACATGAGTGGCGAGATCTACGTTTTAAAATCGATTTCAACAACGTGATACAGCGGCATGAATTTCCGACATACTTTAAAAATTCTCTTTTAATTATTAAAAATAAAATTTTCTAAAAAGAAAATTGCAAGTACTTTGTAGAAATATTTTTCCAAATGAAACTGTTAAACAAACTTGTAAGAAATTATTGTTATTTTTAAATTATTTTACAAGATAGAACTGCAAAGAGAGATACAAAGAATTTATTGTTTTTTTTAAAGAAGGCAAAAAAAATTCCTGGGAAAAATTCTTTTTCAACAGTCTTAGCAGCGAATTTTTACAAGAACAATAAGTTTCTTACCAAGCGTTATCAGCTGGTGGATAGAAATTGGAAAAGTAATGTAAACGGCAATAACAAATGTTTAAGAATGAATTTTTTCCGAAGTTATATTGCAATGCAGGTAATGCAACAGTGTACTCAAATATGCTGCGGTTTTTGCTGCAACTCACTAGCAAAGTTACCTTTCGTTCTATTTATGCTTTATTTATTATCAGTCTGGCAACTTTCAGAATCTTACAGTTGATTTGTTATTGTAATTTGACATTCCTAGGTATAGGACATATTGACATTCCTAGGTATAGGAATGAACCTATTCACGTTTGTTTTTCTTGTTCACTTTAGTGTTTCTTATGACAACAATAGCAATAAAAAGGGTTTGTGTTCCTTAGTGCCCTTTGTTTCAAATTTCATACCAATCTTTAGCTGACATACCGTAGAGAATTTCGTATGAGAAGGTACCACAAATATTTGATTTCTCAACATAAAACAAGCAACAAGTAGCAGGGATTAACATCATTAATGAAGTACTAATGGGCACTAAAAACCTTAAAATATAAACACAACCTCTTCGAAAAGTTTTTAAATTTTGTGCCGGAAATGCAGATGCTAAGATCTTAAGTGATTCTGCAAACAAATCCCTAAAACTTAGGTATTCATCGGTTATGGTCAACATGAATATCATAGTCAGTGATACTTTATAAATCAGTTGTATTATTCGGCTGTCCTGGGAGTTTCTTTCAATTTCAGTCGTGATTGTATCAAACAGCGGCCTGCAAAGTAATATTCCTGACACATTTCGTCTGAAAAAATATTTCTTTTGGCGCCATCCTCAAAGTAGTCTTCTAGACAAACTCTGAGAGTAAAATAAAATTGCCGTGATAACCTTCTCAAATCTGCCATTCAGAGATGAAATTAAACTATATGTGCCGCTACTCATGGATAATATTAACACACACAAAATGTGTGGTGTGCGAAGCTAGGTTGTAATCCAAGCTGAAGGGTTGTAATGACCTGTTAAGAAAGTAAGTTGATGTAATCAATTTCAGAGTTATCATGGTAAAAAACAGCTTTTCATTGCAAAAGTCGTTGATGAAATTATTCGCCAGTCGCTTATTGGGCGCATTTACAACCAACTTATTATTAAATTTTCGCTTGGCAACCCTCTTAACCTGGCATCGTGTAAAAACTGTAAAAACTGCCCTCTTTACGTCTTTTCGCCTTGTTCAAGTCCAATTTGTATAACTTTTTTTGAATATTGGATTCCATTTTAATACGAGACCTGTTACCAAGTCTCTTTTCTGTTAGATGAACAAAGCTGGTCTTAAATGTTAAGTACATATCATCGAAAAATAAATGCCGATTTTGAAAAAAATCTCTCGTTCGGAGTCGACTTTAAACTGTAGGCCCCGCCACTCATGTATAAAATTAACGCACACAACTCACAGTGACGTGAGAAGCTAGGTCGTAATCATGTCTGAAGGGTTGTAATGACCAATTATGTTATGTATGCATGTAATATGCACCCATCTGGGAGCTTTACGACACCTCTCGCTGGATTTATATTTGCAGTGTTGCTTCAATCTTTCTATTTTTTTCATTTTATCCATCTAATGGCTTGAGTTACTTTTATTCTGTGGAAAAATAGTTGTCGTCGTCAACTATACTTTGGGATTTGTTGCTGTTACTACTCTCTAGCTTTAATCTCTATTTACTTTTAACGTTTTCTTCTAAAGTCCTTTTTTTATTAGTTCTTTTTGTTATCATTTCTTTGTCGTCAATACAACAACATACAATGGCTGGCTGCTGCAACAAGTACTTCCAGGTAAAAATGTAAGACACTATAATTTGTGTGCAGTTTTAATTAAAGAAAATAATGTGAAGATATTTTGTTTTTCATTTTCTTACTTTTTTCGTTTTATTTTATTGTGTTGTCCTACACATTTTTTAAAGTTTTAATTGGAGGCCAGTGTAGTTAGTTTTTGTTACTAAAAAAATACGGAAAAAAAGTTTTGAAATTAATTATTGTTTTAAGAATAAAATTAATTAATTTATAATTATTAAATTAAATTTAATTAGATAATGAAGTGTTTAATTGAAAGCCATATGTTCTGCTTACGTGGTTATTAACCTGGCATTTTAACATTTGAATGCGTTTCCAAATTTTTTTTCTCTTGTTATTGTTTAGAAAACACTTTTAATTGAATATTTAATACCTGCTTAAAACTTATTTCCTCTTCCTTGGTTAAAATTAAACAAAAAAAAAAATTATATTTCATAACCAAAAATTGCATTTATTTTGTCATATTTTCTGCTTTTCTTTTCCAAAAAAACCAACACTTTTCACTTGAATTTCTTTTTCTATTTTATTATACAAATCATAGAAAAATATAAACATTAAAAGTCCATTACTGTCAAAATATACTTCATATGCTGTTGTATATAATAACAAAAAAAACAAAAAAAAGTTAAAAAAAGGGAACAGTCACACAGAACTTTTGGGCATATTCATATGCCATGAAATACAGACGTATGTACTCATATTTTATAAAGAAAGAAGTGAAAAAACATTACATTTAATCCAGGCCGACTAAACGTTACTCTATTTGAAGCAAATATTTTGGATAAAATCGTTTCCTCTTTGAAATATCGGTTTGAAACTAAACGCGACATCTGTAGGCAATAATTTCCGAGTGTAGAAAAAACGACTTCAATACTTCACCACAAAACTTAAGCTTCACAATACTTTTAAGTGATGCTACAACAAAGGGTTCTTCATTAGCTAAGCTAATCAGAAGGTACCTATACATACATAATTGGTCATTACAACCCTTCAGTTAGATTACGAACTAGCTTTTCACACCACTTATGTTGTGTGTGTTAATTTTTTAAATGACTGGCAGGATCTACAGTTTAAAGTCGACTCCGAAAGAAAGACTTTAAAGCAACTTTTCATGCCAATTTTATTTATTCTCAGAGTTTTTACCAGAAATCCTCTGAGAGAAAGTCGCCGAAGAAACCCTGGCCTCATGTCTAATATGCCAACACCCTACCTTCTAGACTAGGGCGACTTCAACTACCTATACTCAAATCTTTATCTATTAAGTGATAGGTTTTGTTATCCATACGTGTCCACTAGAGTCGTGAAATATTGCACGTACACTCTTGTTGCCACCCTGAAAATCAGTGGAATATATACGATTTATCGCAGACATTCGCAATAGGTTGCTAGCTCCGTACCGGTCCTCGTCAGCTTATCAGCAATGGCATTTCCAACGATGTCTCTATGTTTCGGAAGATAAAGATTTCATAAAGATTCATAAGATTTACTTTTGAATGATCGGAAATTTCTTGGGGAAAACTTCGGCATTCATGCACAAGGACGGACATTGGAAAAAAACGTTCGTTTAAGACTTAATTGCAGACTGTCTGATGAGTGATAAGAATAGAAGACTTCGCTGCGCTGCATTTAGTCAAAACACTTGCTGTTTATCCTGTAACACAGAAATTCCTAAAATTCTTTACATTCATCCTTGAAGAGTTCTGTAAACCTGAAGCCTGTGTAAGATTATCATTAATTTCAGGGTCAAAGTTGTTAGAAGTGTATTGCTGACGTGAGGTCACGATTCAAGACCCAGGTCAGACGTTTTGAAGAAAACGAAATATGAACAAATAATTCTTCGGCGACTTCCTTTTAGCAGATTTCTGGCAAAGCCTCTGAGAATAATTAAAACTGCCATGAAAGGTTTCTCAAAAAATCTGTCGTTGGAAGTCGAATTTAAATTTTGGGTGCCGCTGCTCATGTATAAACTTAACACACACACAACGTAAGTCTTATGAGAAGCTAGATTGTAATCCTGACTGAAAGGGTTGTAGTGACTAATTTTGTCTGTGTGTATCGGTGATCAGTGAAGCAGACCATATTAAGACTTTATCCAAGAATCGTCTTCACAGCCTGTGTTCAATGGATAAGTATAGTAACTCGGATTACCAGAGACCTGTGGTTCACATACCCAGCCTCTTGCTTTCCATGTAATGATATCTCTAGAGCTCTTGGATATCGGCGGTTTAATGTTTGAGTCTCATTTGGAAACTAAAATGAGATCCATCTGGTCATTGCATGTTTTGTACCGTAGTCTACTAGGTAGTGTATTAGCTTATTAGACGTGAGGTCTCGGTTCAAACCTCAGGTCTGACATCCCCAACTAAACGAAATTTGACAAAATATTTCTGCGGTGACTTGCTCTCGGCAGATTTCTGGCAAAAACTCTGAGAGTGAATAAAACTGCCAAGAAAAGTTTTTGAAAAATCTGTCGTTCGTGCTTTCTTTTTTTTACTTTCTGTTGAAATTTACAGGTCCAGTTTTGGCTGAACTCAAATTCAGAGCTTTTCGGTTATAGTTTTTAGTCTTAACATGAACATTATTGCCGTTTGTCTTTGCATTTCGTAGAAATCTGCAAACACCGATTTCGTCTGGTGCAAGTTTATTGGATTTGAGTAAGGCCTCCATTGGAGACTGTGTGCATCGCAACTGATATTTTACAAGATTCTCAATCGTTTGTGGACACGATAGCGAGACCATATCGACGGATATATTCAAATATGCTCCTGGACACAAAAACAATAAGAAATCCATATAATTTTAATAAAGATTTTGATATTCCTCTGCAGTGGCGCAAATAAATAGTTTCACCCAAATGTCACTCATTTGCATAAGAAATATGGGATAATGTATACAATTGGAAGGAGATCGGATAAATCAGTCCACAGGTAGATACATGCGAAACTAAATTTGCGTTAAACAAGACCCGAGCATTGCAGGTATAATTATATTTCATTGAACACTGCATGCATATGCCGGGAGACGTATAGAGGAGGTAGAGGAGGACATGTAGAGAAGGTAGAGGAGGTAGAGGAGGAGACCACAGAACATCTTTTATGCTATTTGCTGGCATTTTAGAACCTGAGACAATGAATTTTTGACCACCCAGAGATTGTTGACAGAATATTTTTAGTCAAAAGTGATTTGAGAGAATTCACACTTTTATAAACCTGTGGAGTGCTGTATGATGGATAGTTACTGTGAGGGATACAACAGAATCATATAGAGACTGGAAATACTACTTTTCCTATTGTGTTACAAACATCAGCACGGCCTTAATATATGTGCTCTACTGCTGTAATTTATGGTATAAAAATAAATAAATTTCACCAGCATATGTGACAAAAATACTACACACGCAAAAAATAGAAAAAAACAAAATTAAAATAAAATTAAAAAAAGAAGAAATTGAAAACTTTTTACAACAATATTTTGTTTCTTATTTCTATTTATACGAGTACAATACTGTTTTATTTTTACTTTTTTTTCCTTTCGTATATCCCATTCGAAATTTATATCATGAATTCGAAACGAACACTCACCTCAGCGATAGCAAGCAGTAGTAGAGCAGCAGCGAGGCAATAAAATAAAATGTTGTAATGAAAACAAGTAGCAAAGTGTGATAATGGAGGGCTGTATGAAAAGTTTATAATAAAAATTCAACTGCTTTTTTTTGTAATATTCATGAGAAATTAAAATATATTTTTTATTCAGAGTGTTTTAATAAATATAGTTGGTAGTATTTAAAAAAAAAATATTGTGTAGTATTTCCGTTTCCTCCTTAAAAAAAGACAGAAAACACAGAGAGTGTTAAAAATAGCATACTAAACAGTATGAGTATATGTATGTAAATAAAAAACATATGCAAGTTAAAGTATTATTAGTGGCAGTTTTATTACTCTCTCTCTCTCTTTTTCTGCCACATTAATTGTAAACGTCAATTTCTAATGCTTATTTAGCTGATATTTATATGTACGCTTTTGTATACTTTTTAAATATTGTGTGAAACCAATAGTGCCTGGATAACTTACACATCAAATAACAGTGGTCTGAGACAAGGAAATTGTAATTGAATTATATGTACCACATACATATATAAGAGTCATAGGGTGTCAGTTTGTAGATTGAATTTAGTTTCGATAGCTTTTTCATTTCTTGCCACCTAATTGTATTGGACAGAAACCACTCTACTTATTATCTTATAATGACATGAACATAAATCAACTCAATACTGAATAATCACGGAACAGTTTGACATCGTTGTTGTTTGAATGTACTGCGACCATATGATCTATTGTACTGCCCTCATACTATTGTATATAGTGTATCTCTACAAAGTAAAATCTTTTCTAAGACTACTGCCCTAACAAGTCTATGCTTAGAAGTCTAAATGCATCCGTTAACAGTCTTCTAACAGTTTCTAAGAATATGTTCTGATGGTTCATGTGATGATGACACAGGACCTGTGATGATGACACAGGACCTTCTGGTAGTGTTTGAGACCATTCGCATTCCATAGTACCTTGTATAGAGACTGGTTTTTAAACCAAGATTATTCCTGTATGGTCTGATTAACGAGAATAATTTATTATCCCACAAATGTTTTAATTGCCTCAAACCTATTTGGTTTGAGAAGACTCTCTGCCTCTATATATCTTCCTTCACGCTGAGTTTACCCATTCAAACATTTCTTTCCACTCTGAAAAAAGTTTCTTGATCCATTTGTGATGTAGATACTCACCCATTCGCAAGCCCATCTGCTTAATGCCGACTGCATGACTACCAATTTACAGATTGTATTATATTGTCGCGTTAAGCACATTTTTCGATGACATTGACTTCTGTGCTTTTGCTCATAGACTCAGAATATTCCACTCTGGGCCATAAACTTCCACTCTTGTCCCAATATATATTACTGACAAGGTCTTTTTGTCGAACATTTTCCAAAATCATAGATTGTACTTGATTGATAAGGTCCCGACGTCCCATGGTGGATCTTTTATTATACTTAATTCCCATTATCCTAACTCCCCAAAATAAATGAAGAGGAAAAGGTATTTTCTTGCATTAGAAACTTTTAAGGTAGAGAACGCATTCACTGCACTCACTATAAGCAATTTGTACTAGAACTTTCCTGTCAAATAACATTGCCTTTGTGATCATATAGTCTGCTATATATTTACCGTGCTGCAGCATATGTCCCATCTTGTCTGCATTAACGATCAGAGCACAGAATCTACCTCGCCTGTAGGCGAAAATAAATTTACACCATCCGCTTAATGCATGCGTGTGAGTGGCAGTTTAGTGCCTGCTTTAGCTAGTCAGCGAACGATTAGGATTAATCATTCTCTCTTAATTCTTCTTATCATAACATATCCTGTAATAATTTGACGAGATCCTTCCAGATTCATGCCAGAGGTCTAAATTCACAATGCTCCGTAGGGAACCAGTCGCCAGTCTCATACTGGAATTATCCAAACTCATCAGTAAGCCAGTAATCTAATAGGTGGTGTGTGGATTTATTAGACAAGCACCACTGGTTCAAAACTTAGCTTTCGGAGACTTCCATCTAACTATCTTCTGGCAAAAATTTTAAGAGGAAATATATCGTTCGAGGTAGAAGTGAAAAATGTAGGTCCCTTTATTACTGCATAAAATTAACAACTGACATGGGCGGTGTGAGAAGACAGGTTGTAATCCTAACTGAAAGGTTGTAGTCACCAATTAAGTAAGTAAGTCTAAAGCAAACTGGTTTTACCATCATCGATAGAATGATAAAGTTTTCTAGACAAACAATGCCCTGATCTATCATTTGAACTCTTCAGTGGATAGCGTGTTGACAGATAATGAGCAACAACCAACTCCTCGACATAATGTGAACCTAATCTTATAAGTGCTTTCGATATTAAGTCTCCAGTTGTAGCGGTATTCCCCAAACCAATAGAAACAGAATCGATTAGGTTCAATGGCTCTTTTGGACTTCTCACAATCATGAAATATATAGATCCAGTAACCCTCAGGAAAGCCTGACTATCAATGAAGATCTCGCAAGATTTTGCATTTAAATAGGCTGGGCAAACATCTTGCTTTTGAAAGACACATACATAAATAATAACAATATAAACCTTCAGTCTGGATTACAACCTAGCTTCTCATACCATAAGTGGTATGTGCGGGTTAATTTTATACATGAGTGCCGAGACCTACAGTTTAAATTCGATTTCGAACGATAGATTTTTGAGATACTTTTGAATTTTAAAAAATGCTGAGTTAATATTCAGTCTGTAGTTAAGTACCCAGCCTTAGTGTTGTCTCCATATAGTTTTGAATATATTTTATAAAAAGTAATTTTGCCTTTTTGGGCCCACTGTGCCAAAGTAAGCATTTGGCATATAAATAAAAAATAACTGTTTCCAGTTTATTTGTTATTTCCAATAATATTTGCAATGAAAACATTTGAAAGTTTTAAAAGCAAATTGTTTGCATGTGTGGGCAGGGAAATATTTATGTTTTAAGGTGTTAGTGTAAGTAGTTGTTGGCAGGCGTTATACATACGAGTATATACATATGCGCGTACACAAATTTAAATAAATGAAAAGTTTTTCTATAAAACATTAGGAAGGCTGGGTAATAAGTTTACGTTATTTTAAAATATATCAAAGAAAATCGAATTTTTCCATAACAAAACAATAGGTTCGGTAAGTGTAAAAGGTTGTTTGTTATAAATTCCTGGAATCTAATATTATTCGAAACTTCTCCCTACGCCATGTATGGTGTTTGGCATTTGTAAAAGCATTTTGTATGAATATTTTACTGACATATGACATCTAAAATTCAATAAATGTTTTGTTGTTTTTTTTTATTTCAAATATAAACATTATTGTTGTGTCAATAAAAATTTTAAAATTTATGATTTGTGCGAACGTTTTTACATTTTAACATCCTGCTTCATTTGAAATTAAAATGGAATTTAATTTATTATGGATTTTCTAATTCACACACAAACAAATGAACGCATTTTGAAACAGCTTTCATCAGTTAAGCGAAGATTTTGTTTCTGTAGTTTTTTTTTGTTGCACAACCTTTTGATATATTTTGATTTGTTTTTGCACTTGCATTTTATAATTTATAAATTTCAAAAATTCACTAACCGGAAATGACATTTTCAAATGTGCATTTACAAAAAGCAAAAATTTTACAAACTGCTACCCTTTTGCCATTATCAGTTTTTTTCTCTGTATTGTAACTGTGTGTGAGATTAGTATGAATTTTACGATTTTTGTTTTGCAAAAGCTGAGCTGTTTTGAAATAATTTTTAAATTTAAAGACAAAAAACAAAATAAGAATTTATTACAGATAAATAATTAATATTGTCAAAATATTATTTTAATTTAATTGTGTTTTTGATTTTGTTTTATTGAAAAAACCTCAGTGAGACTTCAACTTCTCTATCAGCAGTTTTCAGCAGCAGCGTTAATATGCAATACATCAGGCAGGAATATATATTCATTAGCCGTTACAACTCTACAGTCAGGATTACTACCTACATATCTTCTCACACCACTTATGTTGTGTGTGTTTATTTTATTCATGAGTGGCGGGACCTACAGTTTAAAGTTGACTTTGAACAACAGATTTTTGAGAAGTTTTTCATGGCAATTTTTGATTTATTCTCAGAGTTTTTTTTGCCAGAAATCTGCCGAGAGAAAGTCGGCAATGTCGCCGAAATGTCAACAAATTTCGTTCTGTTGGAGATGCCCGGCCTGAGGTTTGAATCATGCCCTCACGTCTAATAAGCCTACCACAACCTACTAGATTACGGCGACATCTCTTCCATTGCCACAGAAAGCTCCGAGTGCCATCAGTGGCGGGACAGCTTTCCTTCTCGTAAGCTCATTTGCCTGCTTAATACACGTTCAAACACCTCTTCCCACTTATTAGACGTGAGCCCACGGTTCAAACCCCGGGTTAGACTTCTGCAACAAAACGAAATATGAAGAAATATTTCATCGGCGACTTTCTCTCAGCCATTAAACCTCACCATGTAAAGTTTCTTAAAAAAATTTGTCCTTCGGGCTCGACTTTAAATTGAAATTACTGCCACTCCTGTATAAAATTAACAACCGCAACATAAGTGGGTTGTGAGACACTCTAAACATTCGATGGCTAATGGCAGTGAAACGGGTTTAGAGTTGTGCATCTGACAATTCAGCAAGCGTCTGAATATAGTAACATGTACAGTAGATTCAAAGATCTCTTCTCAACAAGAGTGCGTATATAGGACTGAAGGACTATGCGTAGATTCAGCGATAAGAAGAATGAATCATCAGAAGTATTTCAGAAGGAAATACCTGATCACCTACCGATACCAGGCAGGGAGTTATCCCTACTGAAAACGAATTAGATCGCAAAGAGTCTCAGTACTCTAACACCTTTCCACATCAATAATAATGGTTTAATAACCAGCTTCGTTAAGAAAAGTTTGCGGTGTAAAATCAACAATCAACTTCCAGACCAAATAATAGCTGCGCAGGTTTTCTAAGGTTAAAATTTTATAATCTTTCCAGTGCTTATAGAAAAAGCTTATGTTGTTAAGCTTTTTAAATCCGTTCATATTGATTCATAATGGCTTCTGTTATCGTTACTTAAATACTAGTATTTAAGTTTTCCATATTATGTACTTTAAATTGAATTTTGCCCCTTAAAATAAGGAAATGATTTCAAGTCCTTATTCAAACTTCCTTCTTAACAGAACACACAGTAGTTTCTTAAACGAAATTTCTAAATAATTGGCTTTAATTTAAACTAATTATGAAAAAATTACGGAAAAATTATTACCAATTTAAAGAAAAGAAAATGGAAAAATACAAAAAGAAAAAGTGAACACCCACACAGTTTATACCCCCTAGAACTGCCAGGCAAAAAATGAAAAACTGTGAGAGAAAAAAATTTAATTGCAGTAATTGGGTGAAATATTTAAAAAATAAAAAAATAAAATAATAATGTGAACTGAAGTGAAGTGAAGCCACTTCATGGAAGAGGATTTTAATAAAACCTTACTTTCCCTGATTGAATTATGAATTTCAAACAATGCGTTCATGATGATGATGATGATGATGATGATGAATAACAAAAGTAAATAGAGCCGGAGAACTATGTATAGAGTCTGTTAGTAAGCCAGTTATATTCAATAAATAGGGAAGAAAGTAGGGAATACATGGCTGTCTGTTTTGATGGAAGATGTAAGGCGATACATTAGAGCCTTACTGCATTTGTAAGGCATTTGTAAGGCTGTTGTAATGTTGCAACATTATGTTACGTTTTGCTTTGAACAGTCTGCCATAGAAGTTGAGCTTCCCTGTCAACAGAGGTAATCGGAATATCTATGTATGTTGGAGATTTTGAGTTCCGTACCGGCCTTGGTGTCAACATTACAAATCAAATACGATTTCGTACGAAATCCATAGCGTCATAGGGTCTGGAACCCATATTAGAGTTTACTTGAAATGACCCGAAATGAACTTTTGATGAAATATCCTTGGCACTCTTGAGAAAGAACAAGAGTAGAACTGATTGCAAAAATAAATTGGAAAAATCTCACCACCTATCCCATCCAACAAGCATTATGTCAGTTTAGGTCGAAGTGGTAGCTTTGATTACCAAATCTCACTTGAGGACGTACAACGGCCCGTTGCGACGCCTCAGGTAAACGCAGTAACTGTACATCCAACAATCATTGCGTTGCTTTCAAAATGGACCTATCTTACTTCTGGAAATCACTGCAGTCTACCTATATGAAATTCGGAGAGAGAAAAGTCGTTTAGTAAAGCAAATAATGCCTCAGGCGGAGTGAAACAGTGTACACTGGTGATCAGGAAAAACAATCGTACCGTATTCTGTTTATCAGTCAGCTGTGGCATTGGTGTTTGCAAACCGTTTACTAAACGTGATCACCGTAAATAAACATTTTCTTTATGACAGCTCTATAGGTTCTGCGGCTGTTTGTGTTTTTAAAAATCGCAAAATTTATGTTGTCTTTGCCTCGTAGTACACTAAAGAAGTGTTGCTTTCATAACCTGAATACCCCGCGCATGAAAACTTCGCGCAAACGTTTGATAAAAGTTGCGAGAATCATTTCAAGCTCTGTACAACTCGACATCCCACATACACTCTCCTTTTCTGCTGTTTCTTCTTTCGTCTGAAAATGCATTCTCCCTTCACCTCTCTTTACAGTCCTCGACAATGGTTCATGTAACTGCGGACTGCAACGTTTTCTTGTATACGGCGTTTTTCTTTGCATTTCGAGTATCATTTCAAGCTCTGTACAACTCAACAGCCCCTTACTCTTGCATTCCTTGCTTCCTTATCTTGCGTCTGAAAATGCATCCTTCTTTCTGCTCTCCCTACATTCCTCGACAATGGCTCACGTAACTGCGGACTACAACGTTTTCTTGTATACGGCATTTTTCTTTCTTGAGAGTCCCATCTTCAACGTTTCGTTGAGGTGGGCACTCGAACGCAGGATTCGCACATGTAGGCCTACAGTTCCACAATATCGTTGAGATGACTAGTATTTACATTGGTTTAATCCTCTAACTAGTGTAACGAACAAAAGGATGAACCTCATTACACCTAATGAACGCCCTACCATATTTTATCCGGCATCTGTAGCCAAGAATGATAGAGGGGAACAACTTTAAACACTTTTTTCCTTTAAATAGAGTACATACAATAAACATTTTAAAATTTAAAGTTAACTTTTAAAGTTAATGTACGCATATGAAACCTTTAATTAGGCAATTTAAATTATTAAAATAAATTTCAGTTAAAGCGGCTTAAAAAACCAGTAAAATTTTCTTCTTTTAAATTCTGAATTTTTGATCAGAAGCTTTCCTTGTCAATAAAATTTCTCATCAATTTGATGGCTTCTCCATACCATTTTACGTGTTTTTAAGGGTACTGATATGGTGGCAGACACAATAATTCAATAAAAAGCTTTTAATGCATAAAATATTCATTTTACATTAGAAAACAAATAAAATGAAGTCAGACGGACGATGGCAGGCAGGACGGACGGACGGACGGACGGACGGACCCTAAATTAAATATAATGAACAAAGAGGAATTAAAAACATTTTTTTTCTTTTTCTCTCTTTTTTGCAACAACAAAAATGTTAAAGACGAACACATAAAGTGATTAAATATGCCATTGTCTTTGGAATATGAGTAAAAAAGGGAAAATAAGTTTATGGGGAAAGGGAAGGATGCCACAGGTTTTTGTTGATAACAATAAATACATATGTACATACATAATTGGATAATACAATCCTCAATCAGGATTACGAACTAGCTTCTCACACTAGTTATGTTGTGTGTGTTAATTTTATACGAACGACAGATTTTTGAGAAATTTTTCATGGCAATTTTATTTACTCTCAGAGTTTTTGTCAAAAATCTGCTGAGAGGAAGTCCCCGATGAAATATATTTTCATATTGGTTTTGTTAAGAGGTATCTGACGTGAGATTTGAACCGTGGCCTAACGTCTAATAAGCCAATAAACTAGCTACTAGACTGCAACGACTACAGGAGCTATTTAATCAGATATTTTTAATAAGGTGAACACATGCTCGATAGAAGTTTTTACACTGTCAGGAACGGGACTCTTAAAGTAACGCCAAGTTAGCATTGTATTTCTAGTCTTATGACATTTTTTAACATTCAACAGACAAAATTATTTTCTTTCAGATGAAGGAGAATAGATGGTAATAAGGGTTGGTGTAAGCGGTAGTATATGGGGTACTATTGTACAGGCCGAACTGTAGACCGTAGTATAATTGGTGAGATAAGAGGAAGTTTAGGCGAGAGTTTAGGAGGGAATATAAATGGTAAACAAGTGGAGGTATAGGCGGAGGTATAGGCAAGAGTATAGGCAATAGTGTGGACGTAATAAAGTAGTATGGTGCCTAATAATGGCACTAGAGTAGTCTGTAGTATAGGCAGTAGTATGGGAGTAACAAAGGCATATAGGCAGTAGCATAAGCAGTAGTAAAGGCAGTGGTATAGGAAGTAGCATAAGCAGTAGTATACGCAGTAGTATAAGCAGTAGTATGGATGTAATAGAGGTAGTAGTATAGGCAGTAGCATAAGCAGTAGTAAAGGCAGTAGTATAGGCAGTAGGATAAACAGTAATATACGCAGTAGTATGGCAGTATTAAATGCAGTAGAATATGTGTATGTTACAAGAGTGTATATGATACATATTATAGACTGGGTTCAACATCTCGAAGGCTAAGATGCTTGCTGGTAATTTCTTGGTGTCCAAGCATCACCAATGTAATATCCGAGCCGTGAATGCCGTTCATGAAAGCCTGTAAGTTGAAATGGTCTATATATGAAATGCTATGATATTCGTTGTGGATGTTATTGGATTGTAGTAATCAGGGAAAATCTTGAATATATGGATATTAGAACTTTTAAATTTTAGACTTCTCGTCCACCTGACTAGCTGTCAATGTTGTAGTAGCTCTAGTTGCTGCAGCGCTCTGTTTTCTCTCGATTACGTGGGACTGGTTTGGAAAAGAGTTTCTTTTGTTTTTCAATTAGCACAACTAGGTTATTACACTTTAAACAATTGATCTGTAGCCAAAAATCTCCTCTAATGTACTTTGGTAAATCTGACGCACGCTAAAGTTACGTGTTCAGCTTTTTCGAATTCACCTGAACAATTTGTACACATGGGACTATTTGTTAGCCTAAATCGGTTCACGTATTATAGAAAACACCTGTGATCGGACAGCTCACGTTTAGATACGAGTACCCAGAGCAAATACCCATCTACCGTTGTGGTGCATTTCTAACCTTTGCATCTATTCTTTAATCGATTGATATTCCTTTCGCATGGACTGTTCTATTTATAAACTATTAGAGCAATTCTATCGATTTCTTGTAGCTATCCTTCCCATTTTTTGTGTGTACACAAATTATACGGCGATCTAACAAAATTTTTCAATTTAACTTTTACGTCAGTAAATAGTAGAGGTTTTGTTGTTTTTATTAGTCAGGTATTTAGTTGGAGACTTTAAGTGAATTCTCCGTATATATTTCAATGTTTTTTCTACTATTTGCGGTATAGCTACTTTTGGCAGTTGTCAGTAGGGTTTTGTTGTTACTGTTGTTGTGTTTATTTCTTGACAAACTTTTGATTGACATTTTTTGTTTTTTTTTTTTTTGTTTAAGTGACTGATAGAGTTTTGTATTTTTTTTTTCTTTTTGGCTAAAACCTCTTATGCAGACAGCTTAAACTTGGCTAGAATAGTTTAGTTTGTTTTTTTTTTGTGGTTTTATCAGGAGTGTGTAAATTGTTGACCATTTTGATTATGAAATAAGAAAGAGGATTTGATTTGAAATGAAATAGGATAACATTCGCGGTTCATTAATATGTTGGGTTTTCTTTATAATTTCTCTAATTTCTCTCTATTTCAATAAAAATGTATACATGAGTGGCAGGACCTACAGTTTATGGAAAAAATTTCAATAAATTTGATTTGAATGCATTTTTTTTTTCTTTTCATTCAAGTCCTTTATTCATCCCCTATCTGAAGAAATATTTTTTTGAATAAAAAAAAACCACAACAAGATTCATTTTGATTTGTTTTTTGTTACTGTCCGTATATTAAAATATATTTATGGCGGAAATATATTTGAATTGCTTCGCAACAGCAGCGGAAATTGTAGTCAAAAACTTATTGTTTCATTCTGGAAGCAAATTGAAGACAAATACAAACATAAACATTTCAAATGCTCACACCTAGGACAGGGTGCAGCATAAAAATTTTGAGCAAACAAAACAATGACAATTGATAGGAAATTGCACGAAAATATCATACAAAATTTGGTCACAGAGAAGGACCAACTGTGCCCGGTATACGCAAGTTTATTGCTAAAGTTCGTATAACTGCTTTCATTGTTGATGTACCAAGACGTGAGTGAGCTCGTACAGTGCGTACACCCGAAAATATCGAAGCTATGGCTGAGAGTGTACGTGAGAGAGAATCCATCAACATCAAATCGTCATCGTGCTGAAGAATTGAGCATTTCACGTACCCGTTTACTTCGAATTTTGCGATAAGATCTCGATATGACACCTTACAAAGTATAATTGGTTCCAGAGTTGAAGCTAGATGGCCAACGAAAACCTGCGCGATGATGTTGTTTTTGGCAAAAAAAATTCACCTTTTGGGATGAAGCTCATTTTCATCTTGGTTTGTACGTTAATAAGCAAATTTGCCATATGTGGGCCTCAGAAAACCCACACGTGCTCTTACAGAAGCCAATACACCCATTACGAGTGCTTGATTGGTGCGGCTTGTGGATTGGAGGCAACATTGGCCCATATTTCTTTGACAAGGAAGGCGACGCAACCATTACGGTCAATGGAGACACCTACTACCCCATGATAACCGATTTTTTTGTACCCGTTCTTCATGGTACTGACGTAAACGATCAAACGATTCAATAGGATTGTGCAACTTGCCACACATCTTATGTCAGAATCGACTTATTGCATCAAACTTTTGATAGCCGTTTAATTAGCCGAAATGGTGATGTAAATTGGTCGCCAAGAAACTGCGATTTGATATCGGTGAACTATTTTCTGTGCGGCATTGTTGAAGCAAAGTGTTATGCCGACAAACCAGATACAATTGAGCATTTGAAGTCCAACATTCGTGATGCCATTGCCGACATACGACCCCATACACTCGTAAAAGTGGACAAAAATTGGTCCGATAAAATGAGGTAAGTTGAGCTCAGCCACAGCTGCTATATGAATGAAATAGTATTCCATTTCTAACCAGAATAAATGTTCACAACAAAAAAAAAAAAAAAATTTCACAAAATTTTAAACCGTTTTTGTTTTATTGTATTTCTAAATTTAAACTTTTAAAGGGCCCACCCTATAAGAACACGTTAGCAACAGCAATTCCTAAACTGTTAACAATAAACTAACATCACTGACTGTGCCAGTGTAGCCGAAGTTATGTTCAAAGTATTTTGAAGATCTAATGAATCCATACAGCCTTGTGACATCTACAATCCCCATAAATATAATTACCCTGTGAGTTGTTTTTTTTTTGTTATCTTAGAAAATTTTATTCAAAAATTTTGAATCAATTTACACTTCCCACCCAGTATATATGCGCACAAATTCGTGTGCATATGAAGGTTCATATGAATAACTAAATAAAAGTGATTTTCTGTGTAGGTGTACTAGTATACATACATACGTATATCATTGTATCGGTCATACAATATTGTATTGTATGAATATCATCTCTGCAGTGGTTTTTCTGTTTCTGCATATATTTTTAATCAAATTGTGAAAATTGCTTTTTCTTGTTCATCTTTCCTATATGTTTGTTTCATTGTATATCGTTTTTTGTGTTTTCTGTGGTTTGTTTTATTATTTATAAATATTTTCCATTTACACAATACAGTGACAGACTTGTCATGTTTGTAAGTCTAGAAAAAAAATGATGGATTTTCTTTTTTTGAAATTTTATTCTTTCTGAGAGCTGGAATTGAAACAATCAATGTGAATATCATTTTCAGTTAAGGCGTCATTGTAAATAAATATCAAAAAATTTTGTTTTGAATAATAAAAACAGAAAAAATTTTGCTATCAGTGAAGAAATATTAAAAGGAGTTGGATGTAGAGTGAATAATTGAATTAAAAATGAATTTAGTTTAGCTTTTTATATGAAATTCTACATATAATTGATTACTACAACCCTTCAGTTAGGATTACGATCTAGCTTCTCACACCACCCATGTTGTATGTGTGACGGGACCTACAGTTTAAAGCCGACTCCGAACGACAAATTTTTGTCAAACTTTTTCATGGCAATTTTATTTACTTTCAGAGTTTTTGCGAGAAATCTGCTGAGAGGAAGTCGCCGAAGAAATATGTTTTCATATTTCATTTTGTTGGAGATGTCTGACCTGGGGGTTGAATCGTGGCCTTACGGTCTAATAAGCCATCACACTACCAACTAGACTACGGCGTCTTCCTTTTATATAGTGACCAACATTTATGTATTTTCACAGCCCTAACCTCAAATTTTAGTACTGGAATATCCTGCTCTATTTACAAGGAAATCGTGGTCATTATAATGTTGGACATTCGTTTTCCTTTTAACCAAAGAATTTGGTTACAATTTGGACTGAACACTAAAGTTTATTTTGAAAACAGATTTAATGTAAATATAATTACAATAACAAAACTATACAGAAAATTCTCGAAGTTGACAGACTGAAAACAAATGAAGTATAAATAGAGTTTCTCTGACTCCAAGTAGATCGTGTCCAGTGTTTATTCTTTGATGTAGACGTCTTGCCTTAATCACAGCCTTTCAAACTTAATGAAAATCAGGTAAATCGTCGAAAAAGCTTTTGCAAAGTAAGGAAACCTTCCATGCCTATTGTCAAATTTCTAGTTTATATGCATAAGTCATGGAAACGCTATAGATAGCGACAAGATGATTTAATATCAAGTTGAACTTATTTTCAGGAGTTCAACTCGCCAGCACGCCCTCGTTTCATCTGTTTTCAGTATTTTTTAGCTGCAATCTTGCGTGTATGCCTTAACATATGCCCATTACCACTGATACCTTTTATGATGAATATGAAAAATAAAACCCATGTTTTTAAAAATCTTCAGTAAACATTTCTTTTTCTTCTTGTAAGATTGTATAAAGCGGAGTAAATATTTTATTTATTAGTTTCTTAAGCTCTGCTCTGCTCTTATTTCCTGCAAATAGAAACGACATCTGTTTCGGACATTTGTTTTATTTTTTCTCCATTTTTGTTGTTTTTTTTTTTCTCTCATGTAATTAAATTACATGTATTTCCTTTAAGGTTTTTTCATCTGCTGCTGCAGTTGCTTGTTCTTCTTTTAATATTTTATTCCTTTGCCACATAAAGTCTTGTGTTTCGTACATAAATTATAAATGAATTGTAATGCTAAAGGCTAATTGAAGTCATAAGTTATAAAAGTTAAATGAGGCAGAAAAGAAGAAAGAAATTTCTGAACACAAATATAAGCAAATAAAAAAATCTCTCAGTTATCATAAGAGAGAAAAAAATATTTCACTTTTATTTGTTATTTAAAGAGAAATTAAATTCATATTAAATTAAACTCAACCAGCAGCCATCCATCCATCCATCTTTCTGATGAGGGTGTATAAAAGTTTATGACAGGTTGACTTATTTTTCTTTCTTTGTTGCTTTGAAAAGACTATGTTATGAGACCTAATGAATTAAAAAAAAACCTTGGAAAATTTACTACGGTTTTGTAATATAAATTAGCATGTACATATGGCTATGGAAATTAATTCAAAAGAGTGGCTGGGGATAGATAATGATAATAATTAAATTCATTTCGAAGGCTTTTGAACTATGCATAGGGCTTATATAGAGTCAATACATTTGTAGTCTATTGGTCAGTGGATTCTTCTTTTCACTTACAGTATGAACAGATTCAAGCTTAATATTCATAACTACTAGCCGCTGTCGTCTAGTAGGTAGTGTGTTGGCTTATTAGACGTAAGGTCAGGGTTCATGTGTGGAATATATTATCGTTTAAATATCTGTCACAGCTTCACTGGATGAAACGCATTGGAAGTTAAATTTTCCATGACTTTGGAGCATAAATCAGACTGAATTTGATCGTCGGCAGGGGTTGTGGTTGTCAGTTATTCACGTATACCAGAGGCTTCCACAAGAACAGGTCTAACGGCGTCAAATCGCTAGATTTCGGTGGTCAGATCACTTCACCTTCATGTTAAATAATGAGGCATAAGCTGTATGGTATGTAGACTCGTCCTGTTGAAACGATATGTCATTAATGTCTAATTTCATACAATTTAGCCCAAAAGAAGTTGGTAATAATCCACCTATAGTGGTTGCTATTCACGGTGATGACCTAATCAATGTCGTTCTGAAAGAAATATTAACCAACGACGGCATCAGCGTAAAATCCATAGCAAACAAGCATTGTTTTGTGATGTATTGGATGCATCTGAATCTAATGTCTCTAGTCGACAGTTTTGTCTGTTTACGTACCCAGAAGTGGACCTCTTCACAGAACGTGGTTTTCCTCCTTTTAATACTTTTTGCTGCAAATGTTGCTGTTGGTATATCTATGCAATCCAGTTATTAACAAATTCAAGACTATTCAATCTATTACTTACGTACTTAATTAATTGATTATTGCAACCTTTTAGACAGGATTACAACCTCGCTTCTCACACCACCCAGGTTGTGTCTGTTAATCTTATTCATGAGTCATCATCGATTTGTTCGAGATGTCTGCGCTAGAATTTTAATCAAGGGATTGCCTATTAGACTAAGTCTACCTCAACGTATTTTGTTCAAAACTTCAGAGAATACGATAAAATTAATTTGAGCACATTGTGACGTATTTTATAATATTGTTACGAAAAGGGAAACGGTGTAATATCGTTTAACATTAAAATGATAAACAAAAGCTACAAAAACCATGAGTATGAAAGAAAAGGAGATAGACAAGTAAGCGAGAACGCAACAACAAAGAATGCAACTAAAATACACAAACAACAAATGAAACGACGATGCAATTCAAGAACATTAATCAGACTGTTTACGTGGGCATATAATAAGGCAAGACCAAGCAGGCAACGAGCACTAAGAATTCAGTCAGTCTTGTGTGAAGACGCGTTGCGTGTGAAGAGAACAGTCGTGATTTGAAGATCTCCGTTGTAAGCAAAGAAAAATAGCGAACAAGCAATTATTGTTGTATACGTCAAGTTATAAACAGTGGCACACAAAAATAGTTCGAACAATAAAGAATTTAATTGAAACTAAACACCAATTTATTTTTATTTTGTTTGCAATCAACGAACTCATATTTTAAATGTTTTTAAAAAGGTGAAAACGTAACAATATTTTGCTTCTTTAAGAAATATTAATTTATTCTGAAGATTATGAAATTGAGTCAAACATCAGGTCAGATATCTCCAACAACACAAATAAATTTCTCAAAAATCTGCCGCTTGGAGTCGACTTTAAACTGTAGGTCTCGCCACTCATTAATAAAATTAACATTCACAACATAAGTGGTGTGAAAATTTACGTCGTAGTGAACAATTCTGTGTGTATGTATATATAACAAACCTCCATTAATCTGTGCCAATAAAATAACAAACTTAATTTACTATCAGAGGTCAGTTCTAATTGCATAACCTTATGGAAAATATCAATAAATTTTTAAAATATTAAATTGTATTCGAAATCTTATTTAAATGTATACCATTGTATTCTATATTTGCTTATACAAATTGTTTTCATTTAATTTCATTTTATCGTTATAAAATCTTAATATTTAATATACGAAAGTAGAAGAAAAAAATAGGAAAAAAAAACATAAAACTTTCATTAGTTTTTCATATCCGTTTGCATATGAAGTAATAGAAAAATACGATAAAAAAGAGATACAAAATTGGAAACAAAAATATGTATATCCCCAGTAATATTAAGAAAAATAAATAGAAATACACTGATGATGATGAAAGTTTCGTAGAAAATATAATTCAGGTTACATTTCCTTCTAATCTCTCTAGAGTTCTTTATGGGAATATTTTTTGTTGTTTTTTTTTGTATTTTTCTTTTAGTTTCGCTTTTCTAAATTTATGAAAATACATTACACCTGTCCCTCGTTTTGCACGATAGATACGTTCCTGAGAAAATCGTGTAAAACGAATTCAAAAAAATTTTTATGGAAAATCGTGTAAATCGAAAAAATGACAACAACTGGTATATATAGTATTTTCTTAATATAATTTTATTTGTTTCAATGTGAATGACATAACAAAGCGAATAAAAGAAAACAATTTCATTTTATTTAACAACCAAAATATTTATAAAATTCATAAAACTTAAAAATTAAATGCAATACAAATAAAAGAAAACACAAACATATACATATAAAAATGTTATTAGCAAAAAATCAATACATAAACTGTTAAGGAAAAAAAAAATAAGTTATATTCAACCAATTTCAGTATATGTACCTACATATATTTATTCGTCATCACTTTCTTCGACAACTAATCGTATTGCTTCGGTTGATGACGAATCACCGCTCGATACCTCAATGTTTTCTGGTTCGATGTGGGGACGTGGGGATTTTGAGGTATATTTAGTTATAAGTATTTTTGAGGAGTTTTTGTTTAATTCTTTATACACCTCCCGATATTGGTCCAAGCCTTGAGAAATGTATTTTTGAAACTTAAGAGCTCTTTCAACATTCGGATCATATGAAAATGATTTCCTAATTTCCGGCCTAATTCAAGACCTTCTGAAATATTTTGTGGTCATTTCAACGATTTGTGAACAGTTTCAACAACAGTTTCATAACTATACCAATTAGTTCATCTATATCCAATTTTTGTCAACCATTAGTTCAAAAATATCACCCTCAGCAAAGTCAACAAAACCTTCACCTTCAATTGTTCGGGCTAAAGCAATTATTTGTGTTCGTTTATGTTCTAAAAGATCACCATATTATCATATATTCTGATCCATAATTTTTTCCAGCATCCCTTAAGCGTTGTGTTTTTATTTCGGTGTATTATAAACCTACATGTTTTAAACAATCTAATATTGTAAATTTTTTCCATGCTTCCATTACTTCAACACATGTATTATTATCAATTTGCTCTAAAATATATGCAAATGCACGATTAATATAAAGCGTCTTAAATGTTGAAATAATTCCCTGGTCTAAGGGCTGTAGTAGAGAAGTTGTGTTTTTCGGTAGAAATATTACTTGGACATTCTCAAATTCTAAATCCTGAGGATGACCTGTTGCATTATCAATTACAAGGAGCACTTTCAAGGGCAATCCTTTTTCATTTACCATAAATTGTGTTAAAAGCTTGTTTTCATTTAAATAAAAAAATCGTGCAAAACGAGGTATTTTTAATCCCTCGATTTACACGAGAAATAAAAAAATCGTGTTAAATCGAAATCGTGCAAAACAAGTATCGTGCAAAACGAGGGATAGGTGTATATGAATATATTTGCCAGAGCTGGGAGTATAAGTTTTCCTCGTTTTCTCGTTTTTCATCTCTATTTCCAGTAATTTCAAAATCATTTCCGTACGTACATGTATATGTACCTACGGAAACATTGGAAAACATTTTATGCATACGTTTTATATAATGGTGTTTATGTATTAAAAAATACAACAACACCAACAGCAAAGTTATGTATGTGAAAATATATAGGGTTATTCATTTAGTGGATTCAAAACTGCCGGCATGGCTAGGCTCATATGGCAGCCTAGTGTCATTTATTAAGTGAAAGAAATAGAAAAAATTGTTAAAATTTACTACGATTGTTGTGTCAACTTTTGGAGCATTAAGGGCTGATTATGTTCATCATAATTGAATAATGGCAAGTTTATAATGAAATTTAAAGAGATTGTAAGCGTAAACAGTTGTGGTCAGTCCAGTGATTATCATTTTGTACAAACTACCGAAAATATTTGTCCTTTAGAGCGAATAATTACGACATTCTCAGTGGTTGGGTCAATGGTATGGTTCACACTAGTTTTTGCATTTGGAAAGTCGTCACTCACGTGTAAAAGTAACACAGATAACATAAGTGGTATGAGAAGCTCGTCGTAATCTTGTCTGAAGGCTTGTAATCATTGACAACGCCATATGGATGTTGATTGAGAGCTACAGCAACAGGCTTTCGACAAAACTCATCTTTTACTCGGTGGCTACCAAATTATCTCATTCGGACCTTAAAGAACTCAGAAGTGATTAAGAAAAAAGTATATATTTGGTGGGTATTGTTGTCTGTAGGTGACATTGAGTCGTATTTTTGCAAAAACGACCGTGTAAGAACCAATGTTGTGGATTCAGAGCTCTCATATTATCTGATAACCGACTTTTTTTGACGTGGAACTGTACGGTATGTGGTTTCAACAAGACCAATAGCCCCACAACATGACAGATTTTGGCTTTATTAAATGACTAGCATACAGAAAATGCATGGATTGACGGCATCATTCGGAGAACGAGATTATCTAATTGGGCTCCATTAGACTTATCTATGGGGTCTTCGTGAAAGATACTGCAGCGTCTTCTAGGTGGAATAGTCGGCCACATAGGTTTATTGGTTTAAAATATTAAGGTTGAAAATACATATTATCCTACTTTATGGCATTCATCACTGGAGCACTGAATTTAAACGTACCGAACTCAAAGACGGATTATGCCTTCGCACAACTCTCAATGAGATAGCATAGCAGTACACATGCATATCATATTTCAGGTAACTGTAGAGTGGATTAAATGGCCAGATATGGCTTGGTCAAAGTAGTCTAGAAGGTAGTAAGTTGGCTTACTAGACGTGAGGCCACGGTTCAAACCCCAGATCGCAATTCCCCTGCAAAACGAAATAAGAAAAAAATATTTCTTCAGCGACTTCCTCTCAGCAGATTTCTGTCAAAAACTGTGAGAGTAAGATAAAATTGCAAAGAAAAGTTTTTCAAAAATCTATCATTCTGAGTCGACTTTTAACTGGAAATACATGTCTACTCTCATGTATAAATTTAACACACACAACATACTTGGTGTGAGAAGTTAGGTCGTAATCCTGACTAAAGGGTTGTAATAACCAATTATGTATGTATGTAGGTACGAGTTAGAGCACTGGGTTCTAATGTATCGTACGATGGAGTATGGCTATTGCCAATCCCTCAGTAAGAATTTTCAGACGGAGCACGACTAATTGGTCATGGACCCATGGTAGACACAGGTTTCTCCGGAAGCTATGTGGACGAAGCTGATAAGACAACTGTTCTTTAACAATTGGTTACATGCACAGCCTAGGAAGGATAAAACACTATGGTATATATATACCATGGAGAGGATCTTAGAGATTTGTTGATAATGAAATGTCTCTGGGACTAGGGGAAATGGACAACTGTGGTAGACCATATATGGTCTAAATCTATCACAATTTCTTTGGTTGACAATCAACTCATCTCAACGAAAAATCTCCTCAAATTGAAGCATTTGAAAAACCAGCATTTGCCAAGTTATCGCAGAGATACCGGACGAAATTTGCAGGAAAGTAATCGAAAACTAATTCGATCCTGCAAACCATCCAAAGGCGGTCATTCAAAAATATCTTGTACTTCATAATGAAGTTCAAGCATTACGATGATATAAAAGTTTCATAGAAATCATATGTGTTCCCCTCTAATGAAACTTTTGAAATCTCAAAATGAATAACACTTTAGAAGCATAACAGGCTGTTTTTGGCACACATGAAATGAGTAGAGACCATGTCATTCTATTGCTTACTTCATACGAATTTTCTGTTGGTTTTTGTTTCATTGTAAACGAACGATGATTTTTTTATTCCTTTCTACTGTGGTTTTATAAAATATTTAATAAAATATTATTTTTATCTTGATTGTTTTCAACGGAAGTTCATTGTATTACTTGCGGGATTTTCAATGCATTTTTAGTTTAAGTAATCGGTGGTAACATAGATAATACATAGGAGGGGGTTTATCATAAGCTATTCTATTTGAATTTCATTGTAGGTATAATGCGTAGAGGGCACTTGAGAAATCTCAAATTTGTCCAATACAAGGAGAATTTATAAAGAACCACTATGGAACTGTCTAAGGTGTTTAAACAATATGTACAATTCTTAACATGAGTGCACATTGTTAAGTCAGAAAATTCTTAGAGAAATTCAATTAAGAAATTTGTTGTTGTTATAAAATACTCTGATGTATGTTAATTCGCTGGTATGACCATTTCAGCAAGAAAGTTTCCCTACAGGAACTTTTGATTTGATTTCTTTTGGCAAAACAAAGAGGGGTAAGCATTAAATACACATTACCTCAAATATCTGTTAGAGAATATCTAATGCTTCATTTTTGTATTCTTCGAAAAAGTGAAGATAAGAGATAATGTACGAAGCGTTTTCTTAAAATAGAACAACCAGTGTGATAAGGATGTCTTAGGCAATGCCAATGCATCTACTATCTGTTCGGATACCAATATAGTCCCTCCTCCTACCTACTGCAGTTCTGTGAAAACAAAGCCTCTTTCAGCACCTCATATGCACTCCGATGTTTCCATCTGGAAGGCATTAATGGGTTCAAAACGATTTTCACTTTGAATAACCATTCTTTGAACCTACAATGCCCTGTGAATAGGTGCTTGCTAAGCTCATGTTATCCTGCATAGTCTGATACATAATTCAAGCCTCCTGCTGTTGTAATTTTACAACCAACATGGATTGTGATCGAATAGACATTGGTCCTATTTCCAATGCCTGCTGTTTTTTCAGACAGTCTCAGACTTTCTGTCCAAATTGAATTGAACACATTTCTCGTTAGCATAGACTTAAAGGATTATTAATTAATGTCTATTAATGTCCTTATGAACTCACTCGGAGACAAAAAAAAAAAAAAAAACTTAATAACTGTCCCTATCCGTATACCACAGAATGGTTCGTATTTTAAAAGAATATGTCACCTCTAGGCAGTAGCCTTCATTACCATGAGAAATAGATTTACATTCAACAGAGCATCCAGCGCCACTGTAGAACAATTTTTAATCCCCTCTGTAGTGCTAACATTCGCATGTACATATATGCATGCTGTTATACCGTTGGATTTGTTTTCAGATTTGTTCTGTTTACTCAGACAATGGTCCCATAGGTCACTATTGGTCTGACCATCCTGTTATAAATCCAGTCCATGATCCTTACATCCTAAGGATTTCTCTGCAATCCTCAGTACAATATTTTCAATTATTTTCTCTATCTAATCTTGAAAAACGTCGCGGTGGTAGAAACCTCAATTGGTTATTAGAACACTTTAGTCAAGATTACACCTAGCTTCCCACAACACTCAGGTTGTGTGTGTTAATTTTATTCATGATTGGCAGGGACTAGAGTTTATCGTAGATTTAACAACAGATTTCGGAAACCTTTCATGGTTTTTTACCAGTAGACTGTTGAGAGAAAATTGCGAAGAAATGTTTTTCCAATATTTCGTTTTGTTGGAGATGTCTGAGCTAAGGTTTGAACCACGGGCTGATATCTATAAAGCCAATACTCTATCCCTACCTGACTAGTATGATTCTAAGAGCTGTTAGCCATTCAATTTAATAGGTTACGAGGAGCCCAAAGCTATGGCTTCTAATACCATGTGCAATGGATTTAAATCCAACAGAGTATCAAACGTCGTCGTAGGATGGGTTTTCTTTTCTTCGGTTGTGCTGACACACACAATAGTCTGGTCCTACTTCATTTGAGCTGTTTTTAGAAGTGTGGTCTCTACTAACAATGGTCCGATCGATCATTATTGGTCTGACGATTAAATTTTTTCGCATTTCTCAAGCAAATTCAGTTTCTGTCACCAAAAAAAAAAAAAAAAAAAAAAAAAAAAAAATTAAAAGCCTTGCAATTGATGGCTGCGTGCATTTTAAGAAGCTATTGAGTTCAAATTGTTAAAGGGCATTAAAACTGTAGAATATTGCTGTGAGAAATTCTTCGAAATTAAAGGACACAGATTAAGAAATAAAGAAAATGTTTCCATATTTTCTGTGTTCGATCGCAATGCTAAAGACTGCAATGCTTAAAGCTCAGAGTACAACGTATTACATCTGTCCATCAGTTATAGTGCCAAATAGCTTCTGCTATTAAGTGCTCGAGTCCAGCACTGTATTCGTTGAATTCTGTTTCCATTAACCCTCTCATGCCCGATGTTGCGTATATGCAACATTGTGTTTATGAGCGTCTAACTTCCGCAATTTTAAATATTTTTTTTTGATTCTTTCGCAAAAATTTAGCCTCATGTGTTGTTTAAGCTTACAGCTAATTGGTTGGTAGTCAATTGTGCAGGTGTTCAGTTAGTAGCTATTCTCCCGAGAGCAAAGTTGACAAATTCATTTTGCAAAAAAACCTTGTTTTAAAAAGTGTCAAAAAAACATTAATATAATTAAGGCATCCTAAAACCAAGTTCAGAACTAAATAATGAAAAGTAGGTGAGTAATTTAAAAAAAAACCGGTATGAAAATATTATTTAGTTTGTCTGTAATAATTTTTTAAATGTAGTGTTGCGTATATGCAACATTGGTCTATTATGGCAAGTTTCGAAAAATAAAAACTTATTTTTATTTTGTATTTTGTACATTCTAAGATGCGACCAAAAGGTCTGGCTCAGTCTGAAATTGAAAAATTTGCCAAATTTGATTGGGATGATTCGGCTGACGAGGAAAATGAATAAGAAGAAGATGATAATAAGAGTGTACAACTAGTTTCAAACTATGCAGGTAAGAATCCTATGAGTGAATGCAAGAGATGGTGCCGGAAAGACAAGAAGTTTATAACTATACCTCGTCCAGGTATAGTAGAATGCTACAACAAGCACATGGGAGGAGTTGATCTTGCGGACATGATGCTTGAATTGTACAAGTCAAACTATAGTTGTCGCAAAAAAGAGAGGTCGTCCATCATCACTCCTTTTGACAATTTGACAATGAATTCAGGAACTTCATCACCTTCTCCATCGACCCCGTCATCACCAGCTCCTTCTACGGGTTCTGAATCAATCCCCTATAAAAGAGCATATGTTGCACAGTCTGCAAAATCCCTACGATTTGATGGTTATAATCATTGGCCGGAATGGGGGACAAGGGGTAGATGTAGGCTATGGGTTTCCAAGCTGTAAATGCAGAAGATGCAATGTGCACTTGTGCTCCAATCCTCAAAAAAATTGTTTTGTATCCTTCCATACATAAATTGAAATAAACGGCATTTGAAAAAAAAAATCAACTTGTATTGAAATTTATAACACCATTGCCCAATGTTGCATATACGCAACATCCTGTAGCTCTTAAACCAGGATACCTAGGACATTGAAATTTTTGTCAGTTGATATTGAGGTCAACTCTATCTTATATGTCTACTCAAAAAAATTTTAGCCAAGCGCATTTTAATTCGGGCATGAGAGGGTTAACAAAATTTTTTAATACGTAATACCGGTAAAGATTTAATTTGTTGTTGTAAATATTTTATTTATAACAGAATTAATTTTTAAATATATTTTACGTCCACTGAGATTTTTTCATGTTCATGTGTATGTGGGTGTGTATACTTATATTTTATAAATTGGCTGCCAAACACAGTCATAAAATGTAACATTTAAAGCAGGTAAAACAAACGTACATAAATACAAAAAAAAAAAAAATTATTTTTATTTTTACCAGTAACAAGGGGTAGTTTATGCTCTGACCCATTTGCTAATATGTATGTATGTTCATACAAGTAGATAAACACTGTGCCTTAGCTACAGTTTATCATATAACAACATGCGATTCACAGTGCGTTGTAACTGTTTTGTTCGGGTTTGTTTGTGTGATGGTGTTTGTTAAAACGCTTATGAATGGACGATGCATGACTTGTGTAGGTAGTTTATCATGTCAGGAAAATTATATGGAAATTTAATTGAAAACATAAGCCAAGTGTATTAAAACAATCAGTTCCATTTATAAATAACGTTATAAACGGTATTAAATACAATGTATGTGTGTATATAAGTGTGTGTGTGCGTGAAAACAATTCAATGCTTGTGGCTGAAGAGTTGGAGAAAACATATTTTTCTAGAACAAATTATTATTAATATAATACATACACATACATATGTATACACATACATATACAATATTATAATGAATTAATATATACATTCATAATATATTTATTATATGCTTCAAGTAAGCGTGTGTGGGTGTTTGCGTGTAGGAGAAAAGGTCTTGTTATTGAATACAACATCTCCCCTTGACGTATGAGTGATATTGAATTGATGATTTTCTATCAATCATACGTATTGTGGTCTTGATATATGAATAAAGAATTATTTTATGTTTCAAATTTGTTTTTTTTTTTCTTTTTCAATACAATATAATATCATTATTATTATTATCATAATGCAATATTAAATAATATTTTTTTGCATTTCGCTTAATGTCTGATATTTTTGGCATATTGCATGCTGATGTGTAGAATAATAACTGCAAAGGACAGGTAATTTTCATGAAATTGAATTTAACGAAAATGTATAGTTTGAAAATGGCTATTTTAGTACGTTATAATAAATAATATTATAAACAATATTCCTATGGATTTATGAAATATAAAGAAATTCTATAACATAACCTACACGCCCATTAGTTTTAATAATTTTCTTTGGAAAATTGCATATTCTTGGTAAAGAGTCTCTGATTGATTGACAGTGATTAAAGTTAATAGTCTTGAAAAATAGCAAAGGCCTAGAGCACCAGAAATATGGAAATTCTTCATATTATATTAAGAATAATGATTCTGTTAACTGTCCATTACACATCTTTACTATGTATTGAATAAGCTTTCGACAGGCTTGATCGATCACAGCATTATTAAGAGTTCACTTATATGCATAATTAATCTTCTTAACTTGTTTCGTTTATTTAACTATTCATTCGCTGGCTTGTATATGCCATCTATTTTTGTATCGTTTTGGAAGCAGTCTGTACCCTTGGAAGATATTGGCCTACTGTAGTCCAAGGAGTTATAAGGTTAGTTGGGTACTTAGATGTACGAACCTATATTAACTCTGATGTATTCTTAGTCAAATAAAAACCTTTCCCTTTTTCACACACATAATCCATAAGTATTTTTGAGGAAGCCAATTAAATTTTTCAAAGAAATTACCTCTCTTCTTGCTTCTTATTAGGACTGTGCTTTAGTGATACATACATAATTGGTCATTACAACCCTTCAGTCAGGTTTATTGGCCTAGTTTCTCACACCACTTATGCTGTGTGTGTTAATTTTATACATAAGTGGCGGGACCTACGGTTTAAAGCCGACTCCGAACGACAGATTTTTTGAGAAACTTTTCATGGCAATTTTATTTAATCTCAGAGTTTTTGCCAGAAATCTGCTGAGAGGAAATCGCCGAAGAAATACTTTTTGTATTTTGTTTTGATGTCTGGCCTGGGGCTCGAACCCTGGCTTTACGTCTAATAAGCCAACTCACTACCTACCTACTACTTTATTGATAACATAATTCATTATTTCGGAATATTATTTGTTGGAATGTATAGTCCACGTTTTTATAACTCACAAGTGTGGATAGCTAGACAGGTAGGTTGATAGGAAGGACGGTCGTCAAAGCCATCGTGTCACTTTATTGGGTTTTCACAGTAAACCAAATACAGGCTTAACATCCTCGTATCCACTCCTCGGGGATCTAAAGTTTACGAAGGCTGGCCAGCGACATACGAAGTGTTGTTTGGGTTTCGATGTCCACGAAATATGTGGTTTAGACGTATAAGTAAGGCAGGGTATACTGTGTGGGTTCTTATCAGTGTAGCCATACTTAGCATTAGGATCTCCTAAGAGTATCTTCACAACTTTTCTTGCAGTGTTATTGCTTTGGTAGTCAATGTGAGTTTTTCATCAAGTTTGGTATTATAAAAGGCATTGAGTTATCCAGATTTATATCTTGTAATTCCATATATTGAAGTCACCGTAGTCTTTTAGGTAGTGTGTTGACTTATTAGACATGAGGCCACAGTTCAAACCCCAGATCAGTTATCTCCAACAAAACGGGATATGAAAAAGTATATCTTAAGCGACTTCCTCTTAGCAGATTTCTGGCAAAAACTCTGAGACTAAATAAAATTGTCATTAAAAAGTTTCTCAAAAACCTGTCGTTCGGACCCGACTTTAAACTATAGGTCCCGATACTCTTGTATAATATTAACACATACAACATAAGTGGTGTAAGAAGCTAGGTCGTAGTCCAGACTAAATGGTTGTAATCACCAATTATGTATGTGTGAAACTATGTAATTTGTGAAATACTAGATGAGAGTAAATACAGCAGAAATCTGCTACAAATCCTCTGTTCAACAGACCATGGTATGACCATCTGAGATATAATTCACTACGTGCCAGAGTTAGCATGGCTGGAGGCTCATTTGAAAATGATTCTGTCTTAAACAGTGTATGTTGGACATCTGACGACCTTTAGCGGATTTTACTGCAGAAGAACGAGTTCTTTATTTCCATCTCTGGAAATGTGATGAAGGTTAAACATACCTGTTTGCCAAATTTGTAAACTGCTGTGTCCAGCTGTAGACAGCAGAAAAACCAGGGAACTACTTGAATTCGATAAGAGAACGGTTCACACTCTAACATGAATTCTATCGGGACATTGCGCTTTTGGCAGTTTCGCTGACAAGCTCGGTCTTTCCAAAAAAGATTAACTGCTGCTGCTGCTAGGATGTGAAAGAAACAGAATCGGTACAACACCTTTTATGTGAGTGCCCTGCACTTCAAAACAGATGTCAATAGGTTTTTGGGTGACAGAACGTTTGAACATCTGGGCATGGACGTCTGGGCATGGACGTCTGGACAAGAAGGTGTCACTAAGGGAACTGGCCGGTTTCGTTCGGACCTCAGGGTGGTTTGAACCCACCTCTAATGAATCATGAGAAAGGGGCTTACCTCATACTGGGTAACACTATAGGCCATATTTTTCTTTTTTGAATAACTTTTGCATCCTGGTTTTCAATGCACTGAACGTACATCTTTAACGAAAAGTGAAAAAATATTTCTTCGACGATTATCTCTCAACAAATTTCTGGCAAAAACTATGAGAGCAAATAAAAAATTGCCATGAAAAGTTTCTTAAAAAATCTGTCGTTTGGAGACGTCTTTAAAGTGTAGGTCCTGCCACTCATGTACACAAATTAACACACACAACATAAGTGGTGTGAGGAGCTAAATCGTAATCCTGACTGAACGGTTGTAATGACTAATTATGTATGTATTATGTAACAGGTATTCTGGTTATCGAGATTTGTGTTCTATTAACTCATCTCTGGTCGCTTTTTGTTGGTACCCATGTAATGAGTAGTGTGTAGGCGCTGAAGGGTTGTAATGATCAGTTATATACTTATGTATGTATTATATATTATATATAGTGTACTAAATTAGTCGTTTACTATTTGACTTTCGGTAAAGATATTTAAACTAATTTTTATTACACAAACTCAGATCAGCTGTGAATATTGCTGGATCTGACTGTATGTACCTTTTTCTCATTTGATAGTCGAATCCATAATTATGTTTCTGAGTCTTCTATATAAAGGCCCATTTCTGTCCTGTACCAATGCTTACCTTCATATGCGGGCATCTGTGTCTGTGTATTTCCTGAGACTACGAAAGTCGGAGTCATCGTTATCCTGTCTGATAGTCGTAGCCATAATTTTGTGACTGTTTCTTCTATATGACAGTAATTACAGCTATTCGCCTATATACCAATGAGCATATCTGTCTCTGTGTTTGATTCGACTGCAAAAACTGATATGGTCCAACGCCAGAGTGATTGTTATCCTGCCGGTCACAAGAGTAACATGCTTGCAATCAGATCTCTTAGAATGAAGTTCGACAGAAAATATTTCCCCATAGCATTGAGTAGCCGTAAGTAGCCTTTTCCCATAAATTGAACTAAAAAGACAAATTTTTAAATAAAACTTTTTATTGAAACATTAATGCCTGATTAATAAATTAATAGTTTTTCTATTAGTTGTTAGAGTATTCTGCTTCACTAGCACATTATCACATTAATTTTTTTTTTTTTTTTTCAGAATATTCAATATTTAATTATTTATTTAGAATTAATAAAAAAAAAAAAAAAAAAAAACAATAAAGCAACATGTAATAAATTATTATTTATTCAAATATGTATGCATAAATCGCATTTAGATGAATTGCAAAAAGTCTAAATGGCTGACAGTATTTATAATGCCAAGTTAACTTTTTTTTATCATAAAAAAGCCTTTTTTTAATTTTCTGTTTGAAAAAATATAATACGTTGGATTAAAAAAACAACCAAACGCAACACATATTTTTCTTTTATGGTAATACCCAGCATATGCTAAATATTTTTTAATTGACATTCTTTTTTTCTACAATTTTTTCCTTTTCTATTACACAATTAGTTGTTGGTTTTTTTTTACAGGAATATTGAAAAAAAAAGACAAGAAAAATACAAACAAATGCTGAATAAAACCAAATTTGCTATAAAAGCATATTTGTGTTTTTAATTTATTGCAAAATAATGGAATGAATTCGAAATAAAACAAAGAAAAAAAAATTAAAAAGAAAAGGTTTTCAATTTAAAATAATTTTGTTGCATAAAAATGATAAATTAAATAAGTCAAGTCGTATGGCGATGGCATTAAAGACTTTTTTGTACACTAAAAAAGATACTTCTCGATAGTCTAACACGGCTACTAAGCCTTACAATATTTTAGAGCCAACCTGTGTAACTGTGGTCACTTCGAATCAGTACCACAGATTTAAGAATTTTTTTCTTTACAGTTTAATTTACTTTCGCATCCTATGCCAGAAGACTGGTGAGTAGGTGTGCCTTTATTTAAGATATCAGAAATATCACTCTCTTGGCGAACATGCCAACACTCTATTTACTAGAACACAAACAATCGGTACTTGATCTTAAACCCATTAATAAATTTATTGACCATTACGACTGATTTGCGTCATGTCGAATTTCGTCTGCAAACACAGCCAATTAAGTAAGTCAGTAAACGATTACAAAATAAATATAAAAAAATAAAAAAATCTTGGTCACTTGTGATCAAAAACTTGGTCACTTGTGATTAAAACTAAAATAGCTTTTTATCATGTTTTTTCAGCGTATATTATGACGAATTATTATTATTATTAATTTGTAAATAAAAAAATAAAAAAATAGCACTTGGTCACTTGTGACCAAATATTTAGTCACTTGCGTTGAAATCTAAAGTTAATTTTTATCGTATTTTTAGCGTATATTATAACGAATTATTATATTATAACGAATTATTATTATTATAAATAAAAAATAAAAAAAAACATTCTGACACTTGTGACCTAAAACTTGGTCTAGAATATGTTTTTATCGTGTTTTTTCCAGTGTATATTAAAACGAATTAGGTGCATGTTTATAATACAGTTTTCTTTTCTTTCTTATCATACAGTTTTCTTGTAATATTTTATAAACCATTGTAAAGCCCTTCCCGAACGTCGACGATCGCAACTTTTATTGAAATTATTTATAATACCACATCATGTCTTTTATCACAACAGGGTTTTAAGGTATTTATGCTGTTGTATGAAGATCTAAAAAGTAAATTAAAATTCAATATACAAATGTAATACAACAATGCAGGAATAAAAATGTTAAATTGGCTTAAAAAAAAAAAAAGAAAAACGAAAAACATTTAACCAACATATGGCAAATTTGTGTAAAATTAAACAAAAACAAAATGAAAAAAAAAATAACAAAATTTATATGTTTTTCCTTCATTTGGTTTTCTTTTATTTGTAATAAAAATGGAATTCTTTTTAACAAACAGCCCTGCAGAGAAATTGAAATTTCTTTTTTTTTTTTGGTAAAAAGAAAGCAAAAATATTGTGTGCCACTCAACTAAAGGTCTTAAAATGTCACATGTTCTGATTGTTATTTTTGGAACAAAACAAAAAATCTCAAAAAAACAAATGAATTCTTCTGCTCAATATGAAGCCTGGCATGCACGTATGTAAATCAGTTGTGTATTTTTCTCTGTTAAATATTATTGGCATATTGATGTAACCCTAAAAATATTTCCAATAATATTTATACGCTTCCATGTGACACATCAGGTAAAATCTAAAATCTTTTTATGTTTCTGCAATATGTAGTGAAATGAAATGAATTCTCTTACTTTGTACCAAATTGATTATAAAAATCATAAAGAATTTATTTTTATTTTTCAGATTACTTTTGTTTTCCTTTTTTTTCAATACAAAAGGGTTTTTATTAAGGAAACAGAGAAAAAAATATGCCATTAAGCAGTTTAAGAAGTTTAAATTATTTTCATAAAAACATGTTTGCATATATTAAGTCAAAGAGTATCATCTAAACTGGAACAAATCTAAGGGATTTTAGAAAAAACAAAATCTGAATTCATTTGAGAAAAAGGTAGAACAACTGACGTTTATAAAGTGACACAGATTTGATGCCACCTTCATATATTTAATGAAGAATGGTTCACTGTATTGTGTTGATATTAGACACTTCGAACCAAGTGATCTTAGCTAGGCAACTAAAGCGGTTTCTTTTGAAAGTTTCCTATTTTTAAATATAAATAAATCAAGGTATTAGCGAAATGTTGTAATCGTAGCCTAGTAGGTAGTGTGTTGGCTTATTAGACTTGACCAGGTCAGACATCTGCAAGGAAAGAAAATACGAAAAAATATTTCTTCGGCGAAGTCCTTTTAGCAGATTTCTGGCAAAAACCCTGAAAGTAAATAAAACCACCATGAAAAGTTTCTAAAAAATCTGTCGTTCGGAATCGACTTTAAACTCTCATGTATAAAATTACACACACAACATAAGAGGTGTGAGAAACTAGGTCGAAATACTGACTGAAGAGTTGTAATGACCAATTATGTATGTATGTATGTATCAGTGTAATTTTTATTCCTTAGAAAGACCCATTGATGCCAATGTGTAAAGAATGTCTTTCAAAGATCCACCGCGCAGCGTATTTAAAAACTCCAATTATCCATTACCCTATCGCATAAATCACGTTAATGGCATGGATTATATTGATTTTGATGACAACACTCTCATACACCTGCGACTTAAGAAAACCACCTCAACAAAAAGTCAATGACTTCAAATCACACGATTTTGGAGGCCAACTCAGCTTTTACCACTTAAGGAGAGTGCCCGAAAAAATTTGATAATATTTAAATTTTTTTTTTTGTAATTTTGTTTTGTTTCAATTTTAAAAAACCGGAAAATGAATCAATTTTAAAATAAAAATAACGGTATTTTATAAATTTATATTTTTTAATGTGCAGTTTCATTTGACACTCACTGTACATCCATGCCGAGTACTTGATTTTTTCTGCTTATTAAAAAATGTTAAAATTAGGCTTCAAGTAAAAGTTTACATTGCCTGAGACCTACTAAGGTTGAGAAAAGACTTTTCCTCTTTCGATCCTATTCTATTCGTCTAGTACACCGTTTAAACTTTTTTTCTCATTGACAGTAAGTAATTTTGAAAGCCCTGCTCTAGTAAGATTATCTGCTTGGATTTGACCCTGACGGATCGTCGTTGATGATCGCTGTTGTGCTGAGAGTGGCCTTCCAGTTCTAGTCCGTGTAGTCCCAGGAAGTTATCTTTGTTTTGAGACTTAATATATCCTATTGCGAAAGCTTTCCTTAATTTATTAGTCATACTACGTTCCTACGACAGTTTCCTATCGAAAGTATGTGACAGGATGTGGACTTCAGCATTAAGTTTGAAGTTGTTTGCGTTTAGCTTTAATGATTGATAATTTGTACTACTTGTTTTCCAAATCCCGATAAGATGCTTATTCGTTTACTTTTTCAAAGCAAGTTATATTCAGGCTCCATTAAGATCCAGAAATCTGTCCTGTCATAGTCCCACACAACAAGCTTAAGGGCGACAAATCGAATCATTTTTGGAATTCCTAATGAAATGAAGCAATTCAAGCGATTGTGTGTGGCTCGTGGCAAACACTTGTTGAATATATTTGCAGACCAAAAAAAGTCGGTTTTCATACGGCTATTGTACTACGAATATACGATGATTTTCGCAGAAATCCAGCTCGAATGAATTAGACTTTCTAAGGATGAAGGAGCAATTGTGAAGCGCGCCATATTGAGCCAAGAGATAGGCTTAATCGTTGACAATGCTTTAAAGCACTTGATTCCTTCTGTAACAGAAGTGGTACTTCGGTAATGCATTCAGAGTCTTGAAACTAGCGATTAGAGTATTCACTGCAATTTTATTATCAAAATACTGCTTATAACAGAGTTTTTGTGCATAAATCAGTATAAAACAAAGCTAGTAATCTACATTTAACTGCTAGCGTCATTTTAACATTATTAACAGTGAAAGTTTAAATGTTTTTGATTACATAGATACGATGAGTTTAAGTTCAATATGTACTTACCCAGCCTTCAAGTTTAAATATGGAAATATTTACCGAGAATCTAAGGCTTTTCAAAAGAAATTTCTTTTTTTTTTTTGTATAAAAAATAAAGAGAATTTCTTAAATTGGAATTGCTATCACGGTTTTTAATAAAAATTAATCAAATATCTCTGCAAAGGAAAGTAATTTTAACATTCCCGGTAAGGCAAAAGTCTGCACGCGTTGTAATTCAAAATTCCTGTAAATTTCTGGTGGTGATGGGAGCTTCCCACTTCAGTGTATTGTAATTGCAAACAATTTTTCGTAATAATTTATTCATTACCTATAAACAACGTAACTGTATGGGGGAAAACAAAAACCAACTCGAATACAGAAACATTAGAAATAATCACAAGAAGAAATTGTTTGGAAAAGTTTCATTTTTATTTTCAATTTCTTGTATTTTTCTTGGAAAGTGGCAATAACAAGGGGTTCGTTTTAATGTCTTCAAATCTGTTAAATTAACTTATCAATGTTATGCCATAATTGGCAGGCAACTTGTTTATCTTTTGTTCTTTTTTTTCGCTGTAATTGTTATTGTACAACAATGTTATAAAATATTTAAATTTAATTTTTGGCTTGGGCAACAAGCAACACTTAATGGAACATAAAAATTTCATTAACTTTGCCAGGTTATAACGCCACGTTAACGGTGGCGTATGATTGTTAAGGCATTAAAACAAAATTAAATATTACTGGTAAGCAAAGAATAATGGTAGGTTAGTGTATAGGTAGGAGTAGTAAAGAAAACATATAGAGAAAATGTTAAAAAAAAAAAATGAAAAGTGGTAGGAGGCATGCTCGAGATTGTCTTATCAATTTAATGTCAGTCGTTAAGTATCTTTCATTTGATGTATAATCTATTTATTACAGCAATTTGTTTAGCATAGTATACATCAGATTTTCCATTAAGTGCTTCCTATCTGAAAATTAAAACAAAAATAAAGTGCTTGTCAGATATCATCAATATTTTTTTATTCGTTTGAGAGACCTTTTGGTGTCATTATGTGTGTAATAATAGTCAGGATTACAGCATAGCTTTTCACACCACTTATGTTATGTGTATTAATTTTATACATGCGTGGCGGGACCTATAGGAAAAAGTCGACTTCGAACGACATATTTTTTTTAACAAACTTTTCATGGCAAATTTTTCTTTATTCTCTGAGTTTTTGCCAGAAATCTGCAGAGAGGCAGTCGCCGAAGAAATATTTTTTCTTATCTCGTTTTTGTTGTAGAAGTCTGACCTAAGATTTGAACCGTGGCCTCATGTTTAACAAGAGAGTACACTACCTACTAGACTACCGTTCAAATGTCCGCCACATCGTCTGTGAGTGGAATTCACACGAAATGTTCAATTTTCCCTAATACAGGCTTATAAATCACGCTGAATTTGAGAGATATCTTTCGGTGGTTGATGATCGCTATGATTTGTGAGTTATTCGAACATGCCTTCGACTTACGAAAACCTCACAAGAAAAAGTCCAAAGTAAAATCCCGGTGGTCAATCTACTTTACCTCCACATTCTCAAAGCGCTTCTGCAGAATATCCAATGTGTTGTTAGATTTGTTAAAACCACATGTCATTGTTGTCAAGATCATGCAATTCAGGCCAAAAAAAAGTTGGTAGTCTTCGACCTTTAGTGCTCCTTGCTGACAGTGATGCCTTGGCCAATATATTTATCAACACAATGGGTCAATTCGACCTCCGGGTACTGTACTTGTCACAGTTGACAAGTACACGTCATCTAACCTAACATATTTATCAAAGTAATATTGGCCGATGACGCCGCAAGCCTAAATTCCTTACCAAACAGTAGCTTTTTCCGCATGGGATGCTCTTGGATCTCAAATGGATTGTTCCAAATTTGGCATTGTTGTTTGTTCACGTACCTATTCATCCAGAAAGGACGTCATCGCTGGAGAAGCCATTCAGCGAGTATATGTGGTTGTATATGGTCATTTATCTTCAGTTACTGGGTTAGTTTGATTTTACTTGGGTGCAGGTCCAAGTCAGGACAAAAATTCGACAAGTTGAGATCTAAAAAAAGCTTCTTGGAAGCGACTGTAAGACGCTCTCGATAGGACGATTATGGCTATCGCAAAATGAGAGAAGTACGCTAAGATTTTATAATTTGTAGGACAAGCTACTGACTTGTAATTAAGTGAGCAGGAAGAGTGTGTTTTAGTTTTATTGATACTCTCTGTAAAAGGAACTGCCAAAACAAATATGGGTGGCCTATTTAACTTTTATTGATTAAAATAAGAATTCATAAGGGGGATGTTTAGGTACTATTTAAGGATTAAAAAGCACTTTTAGCATATTATATAAGTTGAAGTTTTTTGAAATTAAATGTTTCTACAAAATAACAGAAACTTTCAAAGTACATGAAACTGTCAAAGTACATGCCCATGTAATATATGCCCATTACTGTTAAAACATTTCTGCATCCGCTTTTATGGTCACATTTCCGTTTTTTTCATAGATATGACGACTGCGGAGTATTGAAATAAATGGACACAGTATGGGCTCGTGTTGTTATATTTCTTTTAATTTCTTTTGTGCTGTTTGTAGAAAAAAAAATTTTTTTTTTGAGGTTTCATATTAAAGTCTGTCCACAGAGAGGTTTTTATTATGTTCAGACACTGTCAAATAGGAAATATTTGTTGCAACACAAATTAAAAACAAAAAAATTCCTACAAATACACACCCATCATATCAACTGTGTGTATGGTATTTCTGGTCCATAATATTTATTATAATAGAGAGAGGTGGCTTAAGGGTTGTTGTTTTACCGCTATGCTGACAATAATTCTTCTTCTTTTTTTCTAACGATTGCTATATGCGTTGACATCAAAAAGCGGAAAAATGAAAATGGGTGCTTATGATGAATAATTGTGTCTGTGTGAGTAAAAGAATCAAATTAAAAAAAGTTGAAGCCTACTTTTAAGGGCACAACGGATACATTGCACATTTGAGATTGCTGTTGCATGTCCAAAAATGATTTTTACAATTGAAATGGAAACATTTTTACCAAAAAATAAAATTTTATTTACAAATGATTTGAATTTATGGCTTATAGCAGTGCGATTTGTGCAGCAGCATTTTGCGTGCTGAAAACTTTCCATACATCAGGTTTTCGAGAAAAAGGGGGTGGAAACCCTTAAAAATAGGTTTTTTGGCCATTTTTGAAAAATTGTAGAGCTGAACACTGACATGCTAGAACCATCGCTATTGTCAGAAATTGACAATTGATCTTTGCTCTTTAAAATGGGCCCAAAGCCAAATTGTTTGCATGCAACCTTAAAGTAGGGGGTGGGTTTTTTGTCAAGGGGTGCAAGAGAAAAATAAACACATTACGGAGGTCCTTAAAAATTAATCAGATTTGCTTGAAAATTGGTACTCAGGGGTTTTTGGGGTTGCTGATTACAGATCTTCAGATTTTAAAATTTCAAAAAGGCGGACCCAAGATTCGTGTTCAGCGTGCAAAATGCCTTCAGAAACACCTGGAGCCATCTTATTTGCACAAAAGAAGTCCAAATTTGCAGGGCTGTGTACATAATTGGTTATTACAACCCTTCAGTCAGGATTACGTCCTACCTTCTCACACCATTTATGTTGTTTGTGTTAATTTTATACATGAGTGGCGGAACCTACAGTCCATTATAAAAGACAGCTTTTTGAAAAACTTTTTTCAGTTTTATTTACTCTCAGAGTTTTTACCAGAAATCTGCTGAGAGAAAGTCGTCGAAAAAATATATTTTTACACTTGGTTTTGTTGGAGACGTCCTGGGGTTTGAACAGAGGACTCGTGACTACTAAGTTGTTGTGTTGACTTTTTAAATAAGAAGAATTGGTTTAAGCGCCAGTTTAGATGTCTCGAACAAAATGAAGTTGGAAAAAATATTTTTCTCGCGGACTTACTCCCATCAACACTGTTCTGCCAAAAACTCTAAGAGTAAATATGATTGCCATGAAAACTTTTTCACACATGTCGTTAGGAGTCGAAATTAAACTGAAGATTCGGGCACTTATGGAAAAAATTAACACACCCAACATCAGCTTCTCATGTCACAACACTGATTTGATTGAAAATTAGTCACATTTGCTTAATGTAAGGGACAGTGCAGCTCTCGTAAAAAAAATCCTAAAATCTATTAAAAGTAGATTGAATTCTGTTAAAAGTAAAACGCGAGTGGAGTAATTCAATGTGTATTTAATAAAAGTATTTAGCAAAATAATAGAGGTAATACATTAACATATGTAATTTATAGAAAAGTATTAAAAGGAATAACGGATAATAATATAAGAAAACGGATTACAGCTGGCCAATATGATTGTGACACGTCACCATCAATGTTAACATTACATTTGACATTTGCTACAATATCGTAATTATTTAGTGATGTCAATTAAACAATGTTTTTCTCAACACTCTCACTCATTGTTTAGTTTTGACATTCCCAAAGATTTTACATTATTATTAAAACGCTGAGCTGTCAAAGGCTTTGTAAAAATATCAGCATGCTGTAAGTCCGTATTTACAAAAATAACTTCAATAGTTTTATTTTTTCTAAGTTCTCTTATGAACTGCAATCTTATGTCAATATGTTTTGTGTTGTGATGAAGCTCAGGGTTACTGATGAGCCTTATAGCACCTTGATTATCCACATTTAAAATTGTTGGAGTGATTTGAGGATAGCCTATATCGGATAATAGTTGTCTGAGCCATATTGCCTCTTTGGCACCTTCGCATACTGCCATGCACTCTGCCTCGGTTGTAGATAGTGCAACTGTTTTCTGACGATGACTTCTCCACGTGATGACGCTGTTGTTGATTAAGAAAACGTAGCCTGTTGTGGATCTTCTGGTATCAATATCACGAGCAAAGTCTGCATCTGTATAACCCATTAAATTAAAAGAATCTTGCATTTTATACTCTATACAGTAATCAGTTGTTGATTTAAGGTATCGAAAAATACGCTTCAGAGCCGCTAAATGGCAATGTTTAGGATTCTCAGTAAATTTACTCACTTCACCTACTGCATAGCAAATATCGGGCCTGGATACTATGGCAGCGAACATCAGCGAACCAACGGCTTGTCGAAATGGAAATTTTACTTCACCTTCCTCACTTGATTTAGATAAGTATGTGTTGACATCGGCAGGTGTTGAAATTGTTTTTGCATTTTCCATATTAAATTTTGCAATAATTTTGTTGATATACATTTGCTGATTAATTTTAATGCTTTTGTTTAATCTATCGCGATGGATTTCTAATCCAACATAATAATTATGTTCACCATAAGTAATTTTAAAATTTTCGGAGAGTTTACTAATAAACATTTCAATTACTGTTTTGCTGGGTGATACAATCAAACCATCATCTACGTATAATAATAATATTATTTTGCTGTCATTAATATTTCCAAAAAATACACAGGGATCGGCTGTTGATTGTTTCATATTAAAAATCTTTAAAAAGTCTACAAATTTGAAATTCCAATTACGAGACGCTTGTTTCAGGCCATAAAGACCCTTTTTTAACCGGAGGACAACATTTTCATCCTTTTGTTCATTAATGCCATTCGGGATCTCCATATAAAGTTCCTCGTCGAGATCTCCGTATAAGAAGGCTGTTCTTACGTCGAACTGCATCATTTCTAAGTTCTCTGCGGCAGCTAATGACAAAACAGCTCTCACTGAATCGTATCTCACCACAGGGGAGTATGTTTCCTTATAGTCTATTCCGGCTTTTTGAGAAAAGCCCTTAGCGACCAATCGTGCTTTAAAAAATGGTTTATTGTTGTTTGGGTTTGATTTTATTTTAAACACCCACTTACATCCGACGATATTTTTGTTCTCAGGTTTCTTCACTATTTCCCAAGTTTTGTTGGCCTCAAGAGATTTTAATTCGTCATTAATAGCAGAAATCCATTCATTTGCATTTTTCGAATTTACAGCTTCTTGATATGTATCGGGCTCTGAAATAGTTGCCAGACAGCTTATGTGATCAAAACCAAATCTCTGTGGTGGAATTATATCTTTTCGTAGATTATATCTTTTACACTCTCTCTGTTCGTCTACTGGATCTGTGTTCGTTGGGATAGAATTTTCGGTTTTTGAGGTTTCGACCGCTGTTAATATTGGGGTACTCGAAGCTTGTTGCTTAAAAGAGTTGACACTGTAATCGTCGATTTCATTTTCGGTTTTTATTACATCATTACTTTCATCAAAAAATGGTTTTACTTTGATTGGTTTCTCATTGAATGCTACGTCGCAGCTTAAAATAACCTTTCTAGATTCTTGATCGTACAGGCGGAAATTCTTTTTTGTAGATTCGTAACCAACTAAAAACATTTTTTTCGCCTTGGCATCCCACTTTTTTCGTCCAGTTTGTTTTGGTAGATAAACCATACATTCGGTGCCAAAAACTTTAATGTGGCTCAAATCGGGCTTCGTCCCAAACCAGCATTCATATGGTGTTTTTGCTTGATTCGTTGATGATGTTGATCTATTCAATATGTATACTGCAGCTCTTACAGCTTCCGGCCATAAAAATTTGTGTAAGCCACTTGCTAGCAACATCGTTCGTGCAGATTCTTGTACCGTTCTGTTATCTCGTTCAATAACGCCGTTTTGTTCCGGGGTGTAAGGCGAAATTTTCTCTATTGAAATACCATTGCAGGACAAAAACGTTAAGACTTCTTCATTAATAAATTCCGTGCCATTGTCACACCGTATGTATTTGATTTGTTCGCCAGTCATGTTGCGCACCATAGGTATAAAACATTTGAGTTTTTCATTAACTTCAGATTTATTTAATAAAAAATAAACGTACCTGAAATTTGTGCTTTCGTCCTTAAGCAACATGAAATATCGGACTCCACCTATACCAATGGGATTCATAGGGCCGCATAAATCCATATGTATGAATTCGCATTTAGCTGCATTTCGTTTTGTTAAAACTTTATGAGATGTACGATGCATTTTTCCCCGTTTGCAATCTTCACAGAAAAATTCGTCTTTATCAGACACATTTATTCCATCTGCTACCTTTTTATCGCACATATTTTTTATTGTTGCTATATTGATGTGTCCGAGCCGACAATGCCACTGTTGGAGGGAATTTAACTTTGCCAAATTAGCTGTTTGATTGATTTGTATATCGAAAAGCATTCGAAATTGATTTTTTGAGTCTCTTATACCAGATGCTAAAACATTTTTCATTTTATCTCTTAAAAAACAGGAATTAGCTTTAATCGTCATTATAAAGCCTTTAGATGTAGCTGAGCCAGTAGAGAAAAGGTTTTGTTTTAACTGTGGAACGTATTGTACGTTCGTGAGAGTACGGGGATACCACTTGTTGTCAACTAAAGCATTAATATGGATGGTGCCAAAACCAGCTATTCTCAGTTTCTCATTGTTTGCAATATATACAAAACGATCCACTTTATATAAGTGTAAATCAGTAAACCACTCTTTACGCGACGTCATATGCTCGGTTGCACCCGAGTCTGCAATCCATACATCTGTATAAGAGGCTGAAATTACATCATTTGTTGTCGCAATGAAAGCAACTTCATCTGCGTTTTTCACTCTTTGCTTGTTATTTTCTGCTTTAGATTTAAATTGTTTCTTCTTTACTCGACATTCTCGTTCCCAGTGGCCTACTTTATGGCAAAAATTACATTTTGACGTTTTCTTTCTTTCAGCAATTGACTTTTTATACTTGTCGGTTTTGGCATTAAACGCAGCTTCTATGACTTCAGTTTCGCTATTCTTTTTATACTGATCTTCTTCCAATTGCAATTTCGCCATTAAATTTTCAATTGTTCTACCTTCTTTGATGTTGTACCAAACCGTCTTGAAGTTTTGAAACCTTGGCGTTAAGCTACTTATTATTCTTACCATTTTAATGTTATCTGACAATTTTTCTCCTTGTGCTTCGATTTCTGCTGCCAGTGAAGACACTTTTGACACATATGCCGCAACCGATTCATCCTCCTGCATTTTTAGTGAAAAATATTCTTCATAAAGGCACATAACTTTAACCTCACTATGCTTTTCATGAATATTTTGCAATTTTGAGTAAACTTCATGGGATGTTGCACAAGACAATATGTGATTTGCCTGGTCTTTTTCGATAGATGAAATTAAAATTCCCATGGCTTTACCGTCACGCTTCATCCACAAATCTTTTGAATCTTGAGAGGCTGTTTCATCAAAATTCAGCTTTCCTTGTGCTATATGTAGCAAACCTTGGCCTTTTAAAACCGCATCGACGTTAAATTTCCAAAGCCGGTAATTGCTGTTGCTCAGTCGATGAAATATGTGGATGGTTTCATCACTCATTTTTGTGACACTCAGATAGACTTTTACTCAAAAAAAAATTTATTCAATTTTTATAAAATACACTTAAAATTTTTTACTAAAAAAAAACTCTCTCTGGGCCCATAACCTGTTAAAAGTAAAACGCGAGTGGAGTAATTCAATGTGTATTTAATAAAAGTATTTAGCAAAATAATAGAGGTAATACATTAACATATGTAATTTATAGAAAAGTATTAAAAGGAATAACGGATAATAATATAAGAAAACGGATTACAGCTGGCCAATATGATTGTGACACGTCACCATCAATGTTAACATTACATTTGACATTTGCTACAATATCGTAATTATTTAGTGATGTCAATTAAACAATGTTTTTCTCAACAAATTCCATCATGATATCGCTTATAAAAATTCATCATTTTAAATTCTTTACCTCACTTAAAGCAAAACAATGAAAGAAAGTGTCATAACAAATATAAACTGGAATATACTTTCAGTTCTTTTTTTTTTTCTTCTATTTTTTTCCTTAGAGTGCCACAAATCCATACAATATTGCACGTAGATATTGTTGCAATAAATTTGTTGATGTTGCCGCACACAGCGGAAGTAATGTTTCAGCTTTCAGCTGCATTCTGTATAAATGTACATGGATTTGTTCATTGAGTTTCCTCTAAAAAAAAGAAGTCAAATAAAAAAAAGAGGGAAAATAATAGAATCACCCAACTAAGTTTGGGTTAACGCGCTGTTTTTTTTAAAGGTTTACTTAACAAATATAACCAACACCATCACTATTACCACTACTACCAAATTGTATAAAACACAAGTACCCACACCAGCAAACATAATCAACACCCATCATCAAACAACAACATCATCATTGTCAACGTTGACTATATTTTTGAACTTTTTATAATGGCCGCCATATCAGAGAGCGAGAGATCACTTTAATGGGGTTATGCATAAATCCCTCGTGGGTGTGTGTATGTATGTATGTTGGTATGTGTGTAGGTATTTATGGACATTTTGCTGAACAGACAGACCGGAAGTAAAATAAAATTATTTATGTTATACAATTCGTTTTCAAAAAAAAAAAAAAAAAGAAAACAAGAAGGGGAAGATTAAAAACTTTACTGCCAGCGATAAGTTTGATGGACCAGTGATGTGTGCACCAGAGAAAAAATGCAGCAAAATATGCGGGCCAATCCCTTTTTTTTTGCAAGTGTTATAAATAGTAAAGCTTTTGTATACATTTTAAATGTCATTCTTTTATTTCAATAAATATAAAGAAAAAGAAAAATGATAGAAGAGTTCATTGCAATGATTTTAAATACGAAAAATATTGACAAAAAAATTTAAAACCATAAAAGCTTAATTTGTATTAAATTGTCGAAATGGAGAAAGCACCTGCAGAGACATTCAAAACAATAACATTTACCCAACCGATTAAGATACGAGTTCTATTTGAGGTGCCACTTTCAACGTATGACAACCTATGGAGGATAAGAAGCATTGTTGCCAATTTGACGTTTTTCCCGTCAAATTTGACGTTTTTACAATGCCAATTACGGGAAAAAATGCTTTTTAGCGGTTAGCGTGAAATCTGGAGTTTTTTACAGCGCTTTAGCGTTTTTTCCAACTTTTGGACTGAAGTTTATAACTACAAAGACTCTGCTGGGAATAACTCCTTCAAAGAATTAGCAGAATTCGCATTGCACGTTTTGTCACTTCCGTGGTCTAATGCAGACGTTGAAAGAGTGTTTAGCCAACTCAACCTAGTTAAAACCAAACTACGAAACGGGCTAAAAACCAGTACAGTCAATGATGTGCTTCGAGTAAGGTAAATTTACTTTTAACGCAAAAATTTAAATTTATATAAATTTTTTTTATTAAAATATTTTAAAAAGTCTCAAAAAGCTAAATTCTAAATTAAAAAAAATATATATTTCTAAATCTTTCCAATTATTAAAGGAAAATGAAAAAATTAGATCAATTACATATTTCAGCTAAACTCAGCTCCAGAGGATCCTTTCTGCATCCGTTTTATAGAATTTTTACTCAAGGATCTAATCCATGCGATCAGTTCTACTAATTTCTTGTAATCTGTGTGGGTAGAACTGCAAATAGTATATGCTATGCTGAAGTGTACTTTTCTGTTAGACAATTGAGTTTATACTTATAGTGTGTCATAAACTCCCAAAATAGTTTCGAAAACGCTTGGGTTAGTTTAAATTGGCCACCGCCTCAAGGAGATTAGTTTACTTGGGTCCTATAAGGTCCCATTCTACAACCATACATATGTACATATATAATTGGTCATTAAAACCCTTCAGTCAGGATTTCAACCTAGCTTCTCACACCACTTATGTTGTGTGTGTTTTTATACATGAGTGGCGGGACCTATAGTACATAGACTTCATAGTACATACATACATACATAATTGGTCATTACAACCCTTCAGTCAGGATTTCGACCTAGCTTCTCACACCACTTATGTTGTGTGCGTTAATTTTTTATACATGAGTGGCGGGACCTACAGTTTAAAGTCGACTCCGAACGAAAGATTTTTGAGAAGCTCTTCATGGCAATTTTATGTACTCTCAGAGTTTTTGCCAGAAATCTGCTGAGAGGCAGTCGCCGAAGAAATATATTTTTTTAATATTTCGTTTTGATGCCTGACCTGATGGGATACGAACCCTGGCTTTACGTCTTATAAGCCAACGCACTACCTACTAGACTACGGCGACTACAACCGATGGTACATATTCCTACAACTTAAATACTTAATGGGCCATTGCAACCCCTTACGACCAAGTTTCTCACATCACTCATGTTGTATGCGTTAATTTTATCCATTAGTGCCCGGACCTACAATTCAATTTGGCTCCTAATGGCGTTTGAGATACTTGCCAGACTTTGCCAGTACATAAGTTTTGTGTTTGCTTTCAATGTTCCACGTTCAGGAACCCATATGTAATCCTGACTGAAGGGTAAGTGTAAATTATGGAAACCTTATCCAGAGGCTTGGTACTGTAAAGATCTTACGGTTTCCAGTTTTGGTTCAGTTTATTGTTTTTCTATTTCTAAACAACCTACTGTCATGAATCGTAGTAAAAACACTGAATTTAATTAATTTAATGCTTCCATCTCTGCCATGCATCCATCTTTTTTTCTTTCAATTGAAATTTTTAAAATATTTATCCATTAATTTTAAGCTGATTAATTACTTAGGAAAAGAAACGTATAATCTTTTTCATTTTCAATTTCTTTTATTTGTAATTCATTTTCGTTTTTAATTTTTCCTTTTGACTAATACAGACAATTATTTTATTGAAATCTTTTTGTAAATTATAAAAGAAAAGAAACAAATTTAACACATATTTCTTACAAAGAAATACAATGACACAATTGCCCAGGTTGTGGGTGGAGAGAGAGAAGTGAGGGCATATAAAAAACATAATATGCCTAATGCTTCATTAGTTTCTTTATGGCATAATTCTTTGAAGAGAAAGACAAACATTAAGACCGGCATTGTATTGTTTGCCATGTATTGTGCATATAAAAGCATTATAATTTTCCTTTTCTTTTAATAACTCATATTACTTTTACTTTATTGTATAGTCGTCTTATTTCTTATCTTTTAATTCTCTATTAGTTTATTACTTAAAAGCATATTTAAAATTTGTATCATTTGTAGCATAAAACAATAAATGGAAAACGAATTCTTTGTTTGTTTGATGTTTTTAAATTAAATTTTCTTAATGCACTCCACAGCTATTGAGCTTCTGAACGTATGAGTGATATTGATTAGTATGTGTGAAATAAAAATTAAAATCTGGGACATATAATTTCCTTTTTTAGGCGTTACGATTAATGAGTTTTTGGTTTTCGAATGAGTTTTTTGTTTGACAAATATTTTCTTTTAGAAAAATGGTTTAAACTTTCAAAGCTGCGCATCAGTTTTCGAGGAATTTTCCAACACGATAGAAAGCTTCAAATTATATCGTGATTCAATTTGTAATATGATTTCTTGAAGTCTTTAAAGAACAAACACAGTGAAGAAAGCCGTTCAACAGACAGTTCTAATACGCTATATTAACTGTTTATGTAGTCGATTATGGAATTTTAGGGTTGAAATTTAACTTCTTCCCGCCTTAGAACTGATTTAGACCTCCCAGACAACGTAATCCAAGAATTCACGGACGAACAACTGAATCACGGATTGTTCTTGCAGTCACCGATTATTGTAGTTCTATTTATACATACATACATACATACATAATTGGTCATGTGCTATATGGCACGTAGTGCAGTGCTGTTGAAACCACATGTCTATGGTGTCCAGGTCATCCGATTCAGCCTGAAAAAAATCAATCAACCTCTAGTGCTCACTGTTGTCTGCCTATATCGAATTGACGTGAGGAGATGAAATCCTCAAATCGCTCGTTCAGAATGTCTGAGCTGGCATGGACTGTATGGCACGTAGTGCAGTCATTCATTCAGGCCGAAAAAATTTTGTAAAGTTCGACCTAGAGTGCTCTCCTTTGACCGTAATAGTCTGGCAAATGTCGTCCTCAAAGAAATATTGATCGATGAGGCGGCCCGCCTAAAAGTTTACACCAAACAGCAACTTTTTCGGGACGCATAGAATGCTATTCTATCTCATATGGATTCATATCGTCCCAAATTCAACAATTTAGTTTGTTCACGTAGCCATTCATCCAAGTTGGAATACCCAATTTAAAAATGAAACATTTCTTTTTATAGTTTCTTTAAAAAGTTGGATGAAATAAAGTCCTTGAAATATTATTTCACAAATTATTCCTTCCAAATGTCAGATATATGTACGAATACTAACGATGTTGCTTTGAATTTTAACACCATTTGAATGCAGCTATTGAGTCAATCAAAATTTTTGAATTCAATTAAAAATAATTAAATTATGACTGTTGTGTGACAACATTTAATCAAAAAATAATTTCATTTGGATTTCTTTAATCTTAAATCGTAATACATACGTATGTGAAGTGTTTTAATTTAAAAAGAAAAAATAAAAAAAACAACATTTACGTACATAAGCAGAAAAAGATGAGAAAAATTAATACGAATATTTTAATTAATATTATTATATATTTAACAGCTTCCTTATAAGATGAATATGGCATATAATATAGTTATATATGTATATAACATGTATACATATGTATGTATGTATATGTACATACAGATATATGTAATGTTAAATACGTATATAAAATTAAGTTTTGTTGCAATTAAATATGCACATTCTCATTAAAACTTTGTGCCATTAATAAATGCCACCAGGGATGCCATATAACACGTTTACATTTACACTTACACACTAAGGGGCAAACACGCTCATTGAAACACATACACACCCACAACCACTCGCATACACACACACACACACATGGGGCTTAGCTCAGGCTACCATGGGGGTCAGTAGGTGGCGGATGACTGGACGGCCTACCCTAGGTAGGCTAGCTGCGAATAACCAATAAGCAGTCCCCGACCAAGAGCGGCAGATACGGAGGCGTACTACAAAAAGGTACAAATGACCGAAGACGTTATCTGTGACATGGCGAACTGATGCCGCCATTAACTAGGCATCATCCCACAGGGGGTTCCCTCAAGAGATGGGAAAATAGGAGAGTAACGCCTCCGTGGTTCCCTCAGTTCCACCGAAGCGGCTAACTACGACGCCCTTGTTTGGGCATTAGAACCGAGCCCGGTAAGGTTCTAATTATGGTATACCGGAAAATGGATTTGAATTGGTGATATAGGCTGACGATGACAGTATTCCGGCACTTTAGTAGGCGGTGTGAAAGCTGGCCGAAATGGCTGTTGGGCTAATGCTGCCATTGCCTCCGCCCCGTTAAAACTATGGCAAGTCTGTCGGTACGTTCCTGATTTGTCACCGTTAAGTTGGTGTTGTAGGACCAGATGTGAATCCCTGGCTTACGTCGACCTGGCTCTGAACATGTATTCCCATGAGGTTATGTGTCAACCCTCGCGTGGCCTCCCTGCTTATGCATAGATAACCACGGGGTCTTTCGTGACGACTACAACGATGGATCAGGATAGCGGCCGAGAGTTGGGGCCCAAATGAAATGATGAGCAAAAATAAAACAACAAATAAATCGACGAATTCATGTGAAATGAATACTTTGGAGCTAAACGCTTTTGGGCAGAGCTCGAAAATAACGAGGTCTCCGGTGCGAAATCGGGAAATAAACCCGTTTGGACAGAGCACGAGAACTCCGAGATCCCCAGTTAACGGGAAAGATTCGGAATTAGTGGTGCTGGGATCAGAACCGTCACAAGGCGACACGATGTCAGCGGCCAGCGGTGTTTTTGGTCAACTCGGCGACCAAATCAGAAGTCTGATTGAAATGTTAGAGGATGGTAAAAGGAGGTCAATCCATCAGCCGATGAGGGATACGATTGACTCTATCAAAACCTTATATGACCTGTACGCAAGCGAGCTGCAGGGGCAAACTACCAAGGAGACTAACCGCAGCAGTTCCGCTACACAAACATCGCCTTTGTTGAGGAACCAGGAAGCGAAGAGGAAACATGAGGCAACTTATGAAGTTCCTGCGGCAAAAAGGAGAACTCCGAATCCTGCACCAAGGGCTCCAGCGAAGGAAACTACAGATGTGACCTTGAGCCGACAGGATACTGGTAGAGTAATTGAGGAACCAGGGTGGCAGAAAGTCACGAAAAGAAAAAGGAGAAACAAGAAACCACAGGAGAAGAAAACGAAGCCGGATGCGATCGTGATAGCGACGAAGGATAACACGTCGTATGCCGACATACTGAGGAGAGTTAAAACGGATCCCAAGCTTTGTGAATTGGGAGAAAATGTGACCAAAATTCGGAGAACCGTCAAGGGTGGTCTACTACTCCAACTCCGCAGGAGCGGGGAGCACACGGAGAACTTCAGGGGAGCCATTGGAGAGCTCTTAGGAGAAAGCGCGTCTGTCCGCACTCTAAAGGATATGAGGACAATTGAGATAAAGGACATCGACGAGATCACGGAGAAGGAGGATGTATATGAGGCTATACGGAAGATTCCAGGCCTCGAGACTTTGGGTAAGCCCGACGTAGTTATCCTTAGGAGGGCATATGGTGGAACGCAAACTGCCACAGTAAGTCTTAACGCAGACGCTGCAGCGATTCTCCTGAAGGAAGGTAGAATTAGGATCGGCTGGGTCATATGCAGGATTCGCGAGAGGAACATTCCGACGAAATGCTTCCGGTGCTTGCAGTTTGGGCATATGGCCCGTCAGTGCACGAGTAAGATTGACCGCTCGCGAACTTGTCGTAAGTGCGGACAGGAGGGGCATATTGCGAGAAATTGCGAAAGGGAACCTCTTTGCATGTTCTGCAAAGTGGGCGACCCGAAATCTGCCAACCATATCGCGGGGAGCGGAAAGTGTCCACAATTTTTGAGCGCTCTTAAATCACGTTCTAGGAGATGAGGTTAATACAAATTAATCTGAACCATTGCGAAGCAGCCCAGGACCTATTGGTCCAGAGGGTAAAGGAGGAGAATATTGATGTCGCCATCATAAGCGAACCTTATAGGGTACCGAAGAATAGTACTTGGATCACGGACGGATCCAGTACTGCGGCTATATGGATCTGTGGTTCATTACCCTTCCAGCAAACCTATGCGCGGGACATTGGTTTCGTTATGGCCAGGATAAAGGGAGTTTTCGTCTACAGCTGTTACGCCCCCCCGAGATGGTCAATGGATGAGTTCCAACATATGCTGGAGAGGCTGGCGTCACACGCGCGCCTGAATACCCCCGTTATTATTGGAGGAGACTTTAATGCTTGGGCGACCGAATGGGGTAGTAGGTATACTAACGCCAGGGGTCGCTGCCTCTTGGAAACGTTCGCTTCCCTTCCTGTGGCGCTGATGAATGATGGAAGAGGAAGCACATTTAGGAGAGCTGGATCGAGCTCGATAATAGATTTGTCGTTTGTGAGCGATAGCCTTGTTTCGCGAACCGCGTGGAAGCTAACTGAGGACTTCACGAATAGTGACCATCAGGCAATCGTAATGACGGTTACTGTGCGCAACACGAGAGGAGATGGATTGCCGAAGTTTACGGGACCTAAATGGAAGGACTCCCGCTTTGACGAGGAGACGTATAGATTGCTGTTGTCGTCTTTTCATACGACGGGCAGCACGGCCGAGGAATTAGTGAGCGACGTATGCGAAATGCTCAACACTGCATGTGATGCTGCTATGCCTAGGAGGACTGTGTGTAGGGGACGTTCCCCCTGCTATTGGTGGAATGACGAGATTCGAAATCTGCGGTCGGCTTGCTTTGGGGCGAGAAGAAGGGCCCAGCGCACGAGAGGAAGACCGACATGGGAAGCCGAACGGGCTTCATATGAGGATCTAAGGCATCAACTTAGAAGAGCCATTAAGAGGAGCAAGAAACTATCCTTTCAGCGGATATGCCAAGAAGCTGACGTCAATCCTTTTGGGACGGCTTATAGAGTCGTCTGCAAGAGAATCGGTGCTCGGGAACAGCCTAAACTAGGCTGTCCAGTTTTGCTACGGGGAATTATTAGTACATTATTCCCACGGGGCCAGCCCTACACTTTCATAAGTAGGGATCCGGAAGCTACACATACCATACCCGAGGTAACAGGAGAGGAGGTACTCGCAGCATGCAATGGAATAGGAGATAGGAAAACACCGGGGCCAGATGGAATCCCGAATAGGGCACTTAAGGCGGCTATACGGTTCAGACCTGATATGTTCGCTAAGGTGTTCCACAAGTGCTTCGTCGAGGGTGTTTTTCCACGTAGATGGAAGAAACAGAAATTGGTTCTCATTCCAAAACCTGGTAAACCACCAGGGGAACCATCGTCATATCGGCCCATTTGTCTACTCGACACAATGGGGAAAATACTGGAGAGGATAATATACAATCGACTACTGACGCGTGCCGAGGCAGGAGGAGCTCTCTCGGACCTGCAATACGGATTTAGGAAAGGACGGTCCACTGTTGACGCGATAAGGAGGGTAGTCGACATTGCAAGAGATGCAATAGAGGGCGAAAGATGGAGATTCGGTACTAAGGAATACTGCGCGGTTGTCACACTTGACGTTAGAAACGCGTTCAACTCAGCGAATTGGGGGCGGATTATGAGAGCCCTCTTTAACATGGCTACGCCGCCATACTTAATGGAGATTCTGAACAATTACTTTCAGGACAGGAAGGTAATATACCTAACGGATGAAGGAGAGCAGGAATACGTAGTGACGGCGGGTGTCCCGCAGGGCTCTGTTCTTGGCCCACTACTATGGAACATTATGTACGATGGAGTACTTCGACTGCAATTGCCAAACGGGACTACAATTGTGGGCTTTGCAGATGACATTGCCATAGTCTCGGTAGCTAAGACGGTAAAGGAAATAGAGGAGAAAACTAACACAGCGATTCGGAATGTTGGAGCATGGCTGGATGAGGCAGGTTTGACACTTGCTGCACATAAAACGGAAGCCGTCTTGATAAGCGGCCGGAAGATAGTGGAGAAGATGAAAGTCACCGTTGGAGGCACAGAGATCGAATCAAAGAGGGCGATAAAATACCTGGGAGTGATTATCGACGACAGGTTGAATTTCAAGGAGCACGTAAAGTACATCGGCGAAAAGGCATCTGTAATGCAGGGAGCACTGGCGAGGATGATGCCAAATACTGGAGGACCAGGTCCATTCAAGAGGAGGATAATTTCAGCGGTAGTAACGTCGATAATGCTGTATGCTTGCCCCATATGGTCGGAGGCACTCTCCGTGGGGACGACAAGGAGAATACTGTCCTCGGTGTATCGTCTAAGCGCGATTAGACGGATAAGTGGCTTCAGGACAGTATCTGATGAAGCGGTATTGGTATTGGCAAAGGCAATACCAATAGACATATTGGCGGATGAGATGAGGCGGATATACTTTCGCCGTCTCGAGTATCCAGGACGGACAGCGGATATAAAAGCGGAGGAAAGAAGGACTTCCATGCACAAATGGCAGTCACGATGGGAGAGCAGTTTAAAGGGAAGATGGACATTTCACCTTGTCCCTTCTATAACCCTTTGGATGGAGAACAAGCATTGCGAGCTGAATTACTACGTGACCCAGTTTCTAACTGGTCATGGATGTTTTAGGAAGTACCTGCACAGATTTGGACATGATACTTCCCCTATATGCCCAAGCTGTGTAAATGAAGAAGAAGATGCGGGGCATATTCTAACATGCTGCCCCAGATTTAGATGGCCCGGAGAAAATAGATTAGGACCAAACCGGCTCATGGAGGAGCTGTTGAATTCTAGGACGCTATGGAGCCAATACAGCCAGAAAATGGCCGAAGTAATGATGGTACTCCGAAGATTGGAGGAACGAAGGCGAAACTGAGATAACGTGATAAAGCTTTCGAGCTAACCAGCCCTCCGCGAAGTAATACCTTACGGCAGTCCCGCGGGGGGAGAGTGGTTGAAGTGTGTAGGGGGTGGGTTTAGTACGTAGGCACCAGTGATGGTGAATCGTGCATGCTTTTGTCGGAACAGAAGTATCTTTCGAAGATTACCACCTCCGGCTCAAGGCAAAAAAAAAAAAAAAAAAAAAAAAAACACTTTGATCAACAAATGTTGTCTCACATTTTTATAAAAGCGTGTGGATTTATACACACTCTTACCTTTATACACACACACATACAATTACATTTACTTGCTGTTTGTTTGTTTGCTGTTTGCACACAGTCAAATAACACATTTTATACACACGTTTAAACATATAAAACACCTACACACACCATCGCATCTTAAGTAAGTAAGTGTGTAAAAGTCCTGTTACTCGTGTGCTCTTGTACTTGTACTTGTGTGTTGTTTTAGTGTTTGTGTATACGTAAACACCTCATATGTAAACATTTGCCTGATATTTTATGTGTAAGTAATGCAGAAGAATCTCTTTTACCCATACATTGATACATACCCACTATCTCGCCTCTACCTTTTGCACACGTAGTATATCCTTAGGTTTTAATATTTATTACTGGCATGTTCGCCTTATTTTCTAGAGTATGAGTTTCTTTTTCAATGCTCAACATTAAAAATGCAAACATAATCACACGCCAAAGTGACAATGTCGAAATTTGTAGGTTTTCTTGTTTTTTTTTTTTTTTTTTGTTTTTTTTTCTAAGGGGAAGGGTTTATGTGTTTTGAGATAACATTTCTGTGAAGGATACTCTATAAATGGTAAGTGAGATACAAGCATTTAAAGATGCAATGATGGTAAGCTATAGATGCTGTAAAGTATTGCCCAATGTCTGTTGAAATTATGAGGAATTTATTAAGAATTCATCCAACTATTGAGAGATGGGCGATTTATAGAGCGTCGAGAAATTTTTAATTCGCTCCTGCAGCAACCTACTTTGGACAGAGTTATTTCTCTTTAACTATTGTCGGAATATATGGCATTGCCGTACATTGGTACAAGCCTTTAATATGTATTACTGATCAAATATCGTTTCTTAGATAAAAGTGTCTTAGAAGTCGTCGTAGTCTAGTAGTTCGTGTGTTGGCTTATTAGACGTAAGGCCATGGTTCACACCCCAGGTCAGACATTGAAACGAAAATATGGAGAAATATTTCTTTGGCGAATAAATAGTGTTGCCATGAAAAGATTCTCAAAAAAGTTCGGATTCGACTTGAAACTGTAGTGGTGTCAGAAACTAAGTCGTAATCCTGACTGAAGAGCTGCAGTTACCAATTATGTATGTGTGTAGATAACAGGCTGCTAAGCAACGGCGCTATAGTTACAAAAAAAGTTAAACATGACTGTGCATCATTGGTGTTCATCTACACGCGTGATGCAGTTCTATTCAAGACATTAACACACAGGAGAGGTATAGAGAGAGGACTATAAACTTTGGATATTTTAAATTATATTTGCTTACATGGGGTCTTTCGACAAAAAGTATTGAACTTTGAAAGTTGATAACGGTCATCTTGTTGATGTTACAACTGTCAAATTCAGTCTGTCATTTATTCAGTTGGTTTTGTCAAATTAATATGGACTGATAGTTATGAATCATATGTAATGGGCTCCAGAGTATTTGGCAACTGATTCTAATTATCATTGAAAAATCATCTTTAGCGATCAACCAATTATCAAGCGAACGATCAATCCAGACCATCTAGTTCACCCTGAAAAAATCGCAAAGAATATACAACATCGGTCCGTAATTCTTTGAGAACGTATTTCGCCGGGCCATTATTATTGGCAGACCATTGTTGAATGTTAGCAAGGTTAGCAGGCGACCATATCAGTAAGGACAGAAGTGATTTTCTTAAATTCAAAGGAGTTTACATGTGGAATAATATTGAAGCAATAATTTTCCATTGTAGCGTTAAGTATGCTTTATTTAGAGGCTGCATACCTTGAAGTTGAACGCAGCTTACACTTCACAAAATACAACGTTTTATTAATGGTTAGTTACGTTTATTTTCAGATCAAGCATTAGCATACATACATCATACATGATTATCAGTTAGAATTACGTCCTAGCTTCACACACCACTTGTGTTGTGTGTGTTAATTTTATCCATAAGTGGCGGGACCTACAGTTTAGCGTGGATTACGAACGGCAGACTTTTTCGAGAAACTTTTCATGGCAGTTTTTATTTACTCTCAGAATTTTTGCCAATAATTTTCTGAGAGGGAGTTGCTGAGGAAATATTTGTTCAAATTTCGTTTTGTTCGAGATGTCTGTCCTGGGGTTTGAACCGAAGCCACATATCTAAAAATCTGACACACCACCTACTAGACTACGGCTTCGTTTGTGATGAACGAGTGCGACAGCCTCTTCTAAAACAGAGACATTTTGTTAGAGCTATCTGATCTAGAGTTTAAATCGTGGCCTAACATCTGATAAACCGACATACTACCTACTAGACTACGGCGAAGGTTATGATAGGCGTTGGATTTACAATCATTTTTAAAATTTCATATCTGGTCTGTCATTAGGAGTTTCCCTTCATTAAATTTGGATCAACTGTAATAAAACAAAAAGAAGAATCAGCCCCAAATATCATGGTTTCCAATCCTGGCTTTCGAGGTCTTTTATCTTCATTAAAGGCCAACGACAAGAGCTTCCACAAATTCCAAGTGTTTAGGATTCTATTCCTTCTATGAATAGCGCCATGCTGTATATGATTTCAATATTTGTAGTGCCTCTGGTAGTCAGTTTAACAGCTTTTATACCCTTTTTACCTGTTTACATATCCTTGTTGATCTCTATTTATTTTGAAAAATTATCTGCATTTGTTGAGTTCGTGTCAAGAAACCCCTAAAAAGTCTTAAAAATACTTTCAAATTTTTTTTGTTTACTTTTGTTTTCATTTCCTTTTTCTGAGAATAAACCAAGAGATAAGAAAATAAAACAATTTTCAAAAATGAAAAGAAAATGAAACAAAAATGAAACAAAATTTAAGAATTAACTAAGAAATGAAAGACAAGACGTTTTAAATATAAATTTCTAAGTAGACTGACTACGCAATAATAAAATACGGTGCAGATGTAACATGTCTTATGACCATTAAGCCTGTAAATATATCGGTAACTAAAGCAGGTGATATACGACATAGTATTGGGTAGTAAAATACGATATTCCAGGCGAAAGAAATGTTAGTACAGTAGAGATAGGGAGGGGAAAATAAAATGGCCAACAAAAGACATCATGTACTGTAGGAGATGCAGAAAATGAAGATGAAGAAGCAAAAGCAAAAGCAGAAGACAAAAAGACATAAAAAGAAGACATACATACCTTAAGAAGATGTATTATGTTATTTGCTTAAAACATTACTTGAAATAATGTTGAATAATTGATATTGTCTCTAAGGAGACATAGAAAAACTTACACATTCATACGTTCCTACATTCCTTCATTCATTCTTTCATTCATTTATACATTCATTCATGCTGCATACATTCGTAATTCTTAATATACCTGGGCACCATTTACACATTCATTCGTTAGGAGGAGTTGGGCATGAAGTTAACATTAAAAAGAAACAAAATTTGATTAAATTACCAGATGCCAAGGAGAGCAGCCAAGAGGAGCGAAGAGAGAGAGGGAAGTCAATAGGTATATTTGAGTATTGAAATTTTTAAACATTGTTTGATGGTTATTTGAATAACTTGGGAAAAAATGAATCTTAAATTAAACAGCTTGACACAGATAGCTGGGCTGAAAATCATGACAAAATCATGAACAGAGAGACCATTAAATTCAAATAGCTACACAAGTATGAAGAAAACCACACACCTTTAATTTAATTGGAAAATGCAAGATCATTAGGCCTTTACTGGGCGCGCAATGGTTATACAACTTATTCAAAGTATTGTTATGAAAATGAAAAAATCCAGATACTGGTGTTTTGCTTTTACATCGCTTAACATTAAAGTAAACAAACCTGTTTACAAATTATCGTACTGCTTAATATAACAACAAACACCAGTTAAACAAGTAAAAAAAATGGTAAACAAGTAAATAAAAATACACCAACAACACTACAAGAATAACTGTAACCAAATACATAAACAACACTACAATAATAAATGTAAACAACGATGTTTACATTTGTAGAGATTTTGAGAAGGCGAAGCAGCGTTGCCATTTGCGAAGTTTTCCCTTTTTTTCCAAGTTTTTTGAGATGCGATAAAGTTTTCATTAAATTTATTTTCTAACAAAACAAGTTTTTATGACAAAAGTAAATTTAATTTTTTTTTTCAATAAATTCAATAATAATAACACGAAATATTTATATTTTTGATAAAATATTGTGTATTTTATTAGCATAGGGCATCGAGCCCCGGAGTTTCCTTTAAAAATATTGGGACTTTTGTAGAAAACAAGTTTTTTTTTGTAAAAAAAAGTATTATTTTTCCAGAAATAAAGTTTTTTAAAATAAAAAAATGGCTACGCTGAGGCGAAGTCATGAACATTCATCTTCAAGAACATTCACTGTTCTGAGAGAGCAGAGACTGTTTACTCTGCCATATAAAAGGCAAGGCAAAGCAGGCGACTAGAGTTAGTGAATTTCAGTCAGTTTTGTGTGAAGACACGGTGTGTTTTAAGAGAGTATTCATGGTTTGAAAATCTCCGTTACAAAGATCTGTCGAATAATTGTGTAGTAATTGTTATTGTTTATGCAAAGGGAATAACAAACAAAGCAACTGTTGTTGTTTAAATAAAGTGAACATTGGCACACAGAATTGTGCAAATAATAAAGAATTTTAATTCAAATTAAACACAAATTTATTTTTATTTTATTTGCAATCTACGAGCTCATATTGTAGATAGTGTGTTGACATATTAGGCGTGAGGCCTTGGTTCAAATCCCAGATCAGACATCAAAACAAAAATGAAAAAATATTTCTTCTAAAATTGTCATGAAAAGTATTTCAAAAAAAATCTATCGTTCGGAATCGACTTTAAACTGTAGGTCCTGTCACTCATGCATAAAATTAACACACGCAAAGTATATGGTGTGAGAGTTAGGTCGTAATCCTGATAGTAGGGCTGTAATGACCAATTATGTACGCATGTATTTCAATCGTAATCTTAAATCTTTTCCCACCTTTGGTGGAAGTTATTGACTTTGCATCAGATGAATTGTTTAGGTTCTATTCGAAACGGATAACCATGTATCATAAGCGAATTGTATGTAATCTTGCTCAGTGCAAGGAAGTAATAGTTGGAGTGTAGAATGTGTACCAAACATTTTTAGAGATTTTTGATATTCTCTTATTCAGAATGGATTGAATCGAGCCTTTTATTGAGTGCTTCCTATTTTTTTATTCGTCTAAAAGAAAAAGTCTAACTGGGTAAAATCGTATGATTTCTGTGGTCACTTCACATCAACTCCACGTGAGATGAATGATGCCCACGAATCTTTAGTGCATAGGCCGCCCTATTGAAACCAAATGTCATTGGTGTCTAGACAATGCTTTTCAAGCCAAAATAAGTTGGTAATCATTAAACTATAGTGCGTGATATTGACAGTGAGAGCCTGGCCATCATCTTTTCTTTTTCAAAGAAATTTATACCGATAACGCAGCCAGCCCCCAGCCGCGCATCGCGTCATTCAGAAATGGATCTGATCGCTTAAGATGATTTTTCGAAGAAAATTAGAGTCAATTGCCAACTGCTTCAGAGATCACTCAGCGAACACACGTCATGGTGTATGGCGGTTGACCTGCATTTTCTTAAGTCACAATGCAAAATTCGCTAAGTAGCAGTCTACAACAGGTTGAGTGAGGTCTTTTGAACGTCGCAAAAACCGCTGTTTTGGTTTCTTTTATATGCTATTACCAGCAGCGATATTTTTAGGAAAGATCTTAAATTTCTTCATTGTATGGATGTTAGTCGATCTTTTGCTGAGCCAGGCGGATAAAATTTATCCACCACATTGTGATATATTGCGCCCTAGCTTGGTAGCATGATTCTGGTGATAGTAAAATTGACAAAGAACGCAATACTTTGCCCCAACAGAATACCTATTTTGATAACAATTTTTATTACTTTCACGTATATTTGAATGCTAACGTATATCCATCCATTGTGACTTAAAAAAATCAGCTGAATTAATTGACGACTAATTGATTTGTATTTTCTATATTAAATTCGTTAATAACTTGCATTTTCTGTAACAAGTTTATCGATGACTTGCATTTTCTGCTGTCCGTCTGTCGATAACTTGCATTTTCTGCAGAAAATTTATTGATAACTCACATACATACATAATTGGTCATTACAACCCTTTAGTTAGGAACGACCTAGCTTCTGACACCACTTATGTTGTGTGTGCCACTTCGTTGACTCTGAATGACAGATTTTTTCAAAATTTTCATGGTTATTTTATTTATTCTCAGAAATCTGCTAAGAAGAAATATTTCTCTAGATTTCGTTTTGTTGCGGATGTCTGACCTGGGGTTTAAACCGTTGCCTCAAGTCGAATAAGCCAACACACTATCTACTAGACTATGGCGACTATAATTGATAACTTGCTTCAACAAAATGGCAGTTATCATCTGTGCTAGTTCGGTAGTCCCTCTTGGAAGAGTTGATAATTAATGATTGTACTTTAGACCTAGCATATCCCGTAATTTAAAACTAACTAACCATAGGATTGATGCCATTTATAAATACTTCCACGTTTCCATATTGTTGAGAGCTCGACCCAACCGCAAGAACCTTATAGGGGATCTGCACCATGGACTTGATGGCGAAATAGAGGGCAAAGATGCAACGCAGTTGATGTCGTCAAAACGTAAAATTACTCGTTCTGGCAACGTTCTCATCAACAAAGACAAAAACGATAGCGTTGTGCAGCTCTTGACACCGTTAAAACTCAATATCGTACAGTTCTTAATCTTCAATTGAACGCCAAAAGGACTCGATTATCACACGGCCATGACGTATGTTAATTAATAGCCATGACGCTCTGAAAATTCTATTTCGCTAATAAAAGAATTAAATCAGAAAACGAATTAGAAATTAGAATTTGCCTGTAATCAACTAAACTTTCTTGAAACTCTTGTGTCATTACAACAATTTCAATTTTTTCTTATTAAAATGACACCCTATATACTATGTCTGTGTGTGTGTATTCTTTTAATTAAATCAGATTTCCGGCAATTATTTCTGTAGCCCAGGTTAAATTGTTGACAGCTACGAAAGTAGTTGATTGAATTCTATTTTCTTTAACAATTCCTAGACAACCGACCACAATTACAAAAGTCACAACCTTTAAGACTTTTTGTAGTAAAAAAAAACTTTGGCAATTTAAGAGATGAGGAGAAAACAACACAACCACAACAACTACAATAGGCAAAAAGAAAACATGAAATAAAAAAATAATAAAAGTTACGTAGAAAAGAAAAATAATTTTTAAGGCAATAATTTTGAATGCGTGTCTGGGTGTAATGAGTACCACATTAATTGCCATAACCGGGTTTGTAAGACTAGATTATCTCTACACCCACTCTTAAGTAATTTTACTACATACATACGTATACAAAGTAAACATTATTTTACAAGTAACGTATATACGTTACGAGAGCCGTAAGAAAACAAAGAAAGGAAAAGAAATTTCGAGCTTTTTGAAAAGACGAGAGACAAGTAAAGAAGCTTAAATAATAAGAAAACATAAGTAGGGGGCGTTCATAAACAGAAAAGTATGGGTGTGTGTGTGTGTGTAGGTGTTATTTCCGTTTCCGTGGGGAAATTAAAGAAAAAGTCTTCCGCAGTTAAGAAACAAGACGCACATTCATATCGTTTGCTCTTAAACTTATTTTACACGCTTATAGTGAAGCATTTGTTTTTTTTTTTTTGAACATTTAATGTAAAATTTATTCTCCTTTCTTTTTTATTTATTTTCTCATACAAAAGTCCAAATTTAACAAGGGTTAAATGTTCCTTAAAGAAAAATATAAAATGTAAGCCTATGCATACAATTGTGTTTCAGGCAAAATAACTTACAGTGAGGGATTCAAATTTTAATATATTCTGTAGAAACAAAATGAATTTTAAGTGCGGCACTTGGTAGGGAATAGCATGCTTATTTATATAGCAAGTGAGCAACAACCTTAATTTGGACTATCAACCCTATAAATGTATACCACAGTCCTGGTGTAGTTTTTGGCTATGCAGAAAAGGAATCATGAGAATGGTTTCTGTCTTGAAAACAAGTGCCCTCAGAACTAAAGTGTCACAAGAGAATGGAATTACAGAGGCCATAGTCATACCAAAATACTAGGTATAGCCAATCTGAATATACCTCTTGACCTCTTGAACGTCGTCTTTGTCATTGTACGGTACAAGAAAATCGGAAACAGAGTATTGTTGGACACCCAGAGTTTGTTGACCGAAAGCATGTAACCAAAGGTGATTTGGACAGTCTCATGAAATATTCGAGATGCCAATGAGAGAAATGGCAAACAGAAATTGTAATTATTTGATAGAATAGGTTCGAAGCGGCTGCCAAGTTACATAAATACATAACATTAACAACGCTTCAGTCAAGATTACAACCTACATTCTCACACGACTTATGTTGTGTGTGTTAATTTTATCCATAAGTAGCGTGTTTTACAATTTAAAGTCGACTCTGAACGACAGATTTTAGAGAAACCTTTTCATGGCAATTTTTTATTTACTCTCAGAGTTTTTTGGGGTCGTATCTCGGCAATGGCATCACGAATGTCGGCCTTCAAATGCTCAATTGTCTTTGGTTTGTCGGCATAACACTGTTCTTTAACGGCGTCCCACAAAAAATTGCCCAACGATGTCAAATCGCATCTTCTTGGTGGCCAATTGACATCACCACTCCGGCTAATTAAACGGCCATCAAATCTTTGAGACAATAAATCTATTATGGAATGAGATGTGTGATAAATTGCACCATCCTGTTGAAACAAAACATCGTTCACATCAATACCATAAAGAGCGGGTACAAAAATCGTTTGTCATGGTGCGATAGAAGTCTCCAGTGTCCTTAATGTTTGCGCCGTTCCCATTTTCAAGAAAATATGGGCCAATGATGTCTCCGCTCCACATGCCGCCCCAAACAGTCACTCGTAATGGGTGCAAAATCTCCTGTAAGACCACGTGTGGGTTTTAAGAGCCTCAGATACTCCAATTTTGTCTATTAACGTACTCACCAAGATGAAAATGAAGTTCATTCGAAAAGATGATTTTTTTTTTGTAAAATCGACATTATCATGCAGTTTCTTGTTGGCCCAATTAATTCCATATTCCGCAAGCCCAAATTAAATCAAATTTAAACCGATAGATCGCTCACCCAATTTTTTTTTGTTTCGCAATATCATCATCACTTTTCTGGATCGCATACTGAAGATACTTATCAGTGCTGGCAAGGAAATTTCCAGTTCCTGACATTTAATAATTGTCTTGAAGATTTTGTTTAAACTTTGACAGACTTTTGATCAACCTACATTACCCATAGTTATAATAGAGTATTACTTGCCTCCATAATATTATGCCTATATTACACCCCCTTCCTAATAGCAAAGAGTTTCAACGAATTATATCTGGAGTCACCCTCATTTTAGCAGTCACATTGGATTTCGTCTTCATATAAGTTACCGCCAAAACTGCAAGAAATAATGTCAATTTTCAGCCAATACCTCTACCTCGATTACACAATTCCCTTCGCTTCGTTCTTTGTTGAAGTTTGGGAATTCACAAGCCTTTACATTTGAAAGGATACAGAGTGTTATTTTTCATTGAAGTAGTTTGTGCACACATTTGTCCTTTACTGTCGCTTAAAGAGCACACCATAAAGGTGTAAGTTACTTTAGACATGTATTAAATATGTATGTGATTGTTAATATATATATGTCGGTATGAATGTATGCGTATACATTGTAAATATGTATATGAATATATCTCTCAAAGTATATGTATGTGGTTTCTGAGAATAGCTCATTAAGTATTTATAAAAATTTATTTCTACATTCTCCTCTCTATTTTCATGTCCTTTTTTTGTCTTTCATTTGCTTTAACTTGAGCAACACTTTTCTATCATCATACTACGTATAGCCCCGGGGTTGAACTATGTATTCCTATACATTTTTAAGCAGTGAATGTGGTGTTTTCTTTACTTTACTCATATACATACGTTTTATTGTACAATTACAAGCAGAAAGAAATACGAAATGAATTTTCTCTTGGTTCGTATGTGTTAACGTTGTTTCATGCCATGAATTTTATGTTGATGACGCAAATGTTTTATTAATCGATTGTTAAGTGTAGTTCGAGTATGAGTATGTCAACTCTTCTAACCCCATTTTGGGTTTCCTTCCCTATTGCAGACAAAATTATTGAAATAAATTTAAGAAGTAATTGTAGTTGTAGTTTTGTATTGTCATTTGGCTTTACATTTTGAATTTGAGGGTTACAAACAAATAAAATCGACAGTAAATAACACGTTTCTAGTTTCTGCTTAACTTTAATGACAGACACTCTGGATTTGTGTTCACTTCAATGTTGACAGTAAGATTGGTAAACGGAAAAGTGTGTCAATAGTCAATACATGTTGTTCTACGGCCCCCCACGCCCCCTCAAACATTATGAATTATTGATAATGAAGAAATGTCAGATAATATAACCCAATAAATCAGGTTAATTAAACAACTTGTATAAACCGAATTGTAAGGACATTTTAATTACCGTCAACCCTAATCGAAATAATATACACAAATGGACTGCAAATTTTAATTATGTACATATGTGTGCATACGTATATATGCATATGGAAAGTAAAAGGAAACTATTGTTGACGGCATTTAGAGAATTAAAGGTGGTCAGTAGGTTAAAATGTATGGTCGAGAATATAAAGACTTGGAAGTCTGAAACCCAGAGAAGAGGTCATAACCCAGCAAGAATATATACACTTTGGAAACTATGCCCCATTGATATCCCTGTATTCTTTTTTCCCAGTTGTGAAACCATTCCAAGGTCCTCTGAGCCTTCCATGTCCTCGAGGACAGACACACTTACGCAAAATATGTCCCAATGATATTCCTGTATTCTTTTCTTCCAGTTACGCCAACTTATCAATGAGGAGTCCTGCTCCATTGCCCTTGATTGATAGAAGGCGCACCAACTAGTTAATCTGACTTGATCGCAACGACATCTCGATCACAGTGGCCATGCTTGTGGGAAGACACGCGGGAAGAATGCAGTTCCCATTTAACGACTTCTGCCGTGGATGCGGATCTGTTGAGGAAGAGGATACTGTTTTCCATTTTCTTTGTCATTGCCCTTCTCTTGCGAGGTGCAGATATAGGTTATTTGGCTCTGCAATACTTGTCAGCTTAATGGAGCTCGGATCTCGTTTATCAAACTTTCGGGCTGGTTTTCCAGCGTAGGGTAGTCGGGCTTATGATGTGCAGCCCTTGCGCTGACCAACTTCTTCCCCAGTTTGATGGAACTCGGTCAGCACAGGGACTGTATTTACCCGTGGCGTCACAACGGACCGCTATGAGTGCTCAAGTATGCTTTTGGTGGCAGTGAAGCAAATCTTATTGTTGTCTGAACTCCGAAAAGTTTGGCTGATCACTTTACGTTAAATATTCCTTTTATTTACTTTCATACATGGACAAATTTTCATACATCTGACAAATTTTTATTTAATATCGCGGATTATTTAATAATAGAAAAAAAAAATGATAAGTACGATTAAATCTATCTTTCACATTTAAAAACTCCATTAAACTTGAGGTGTTTCAATCAGACCGTAGAATATTGTTTTGTTTACAACGTATTATAGAAGCTGTTTCATGTACATGAGGTCACAAGTTCACTTCCTTGTAATAAAAGATTTATTCTTTCATTTCAAAATTCATTAGAATGTATAATAAAATTTCCAAATTTTCTCTTTAAATTAGCACAGCTTAAGTGTGTTATAGGGAGTTTAAGAGTTCAAGTTTTTGCAGCCATAGTAGTAATGAAGAAAACTTCTTTCGAGTCGCCTCAATTTGAAATTGTATTTGAATATTTATACGATAAAGAACGTCTACCAACTATGTACCAAGTAAAGGAAGCCAGAAACTTTATTTGTTTAAGTGTTATGAAGGAAAACTCATGCTCTCTCATGTTAAGGCAATTTGCATACAAACCAGAAGGAAAATGCAACAAACTTTGTTTGTAAAACTCATTTCCTATTTCGCGTACGTCTATTGCTTTTAATTTTTTATTAGTTTTTGCTAAAACGCAGACATAAAACAACACAATGTTTAGGATGTCGATGTCATATTTGAAGAGAATTGTTGTCAAATTAAGTTAAGGTAATCACAAAGTGTATGTGAAGCATAGAATGGTATTGTAAGCGATAGAAATCAAATTTTTCATGGTTTTTGGCATGGTTTTTGGTTTATTGGGGAATTCGTATTCAAATTTTAAACAATTGTGTTCTTTTTTATTTGTTTCAATTAAAAATCGTGTCATATTTTTAAAGTCATGTAGGACTTTCTATTCCAAAAAGAATGAATGAATACATAATACTGATTATGCTACCGTAATTCAATTATCCCCTAGTCCCGAGACCACTAAGATCTTCTGATGAAGCGACTCAGTGCGTGACAATTCCTTCAGTTCATCTTTTAGTAGATGCTAAGGTACCACACATTTCAAGGAGAATTGTCTCAACAGGTTTAAAATAGTCCTGCAGTTTACTAGGTGTCCAAAACAAATGCGCCTTCTATACATACATACATAATTCGGCATTCCACAGATCTTTGTAACGAAGATCTTCAAACCACGATTATTATTTTCAAACACACGGCGTCTTCACACAAGACTGACTCAGTTGCCTGCTTTGCCTTGCTTTTTATATGGCAGTCTGATGAAAGCTCTTGAAGGCGAATTATTTCGCCTTCTCGAAATCTTTATAAATGTAAACATGTTGTTTAATGTAAACATGTTGTTTAATGTAAACATGTTGTTTACATTTATTCTTTTAGTGTTTGTTGTTAGATTTTTGTTTACTTGTTTATCAATTTTTTTTATGCTGGTGATTTGTTGATATATTTTTGTTTACTTGTAAACAAGTTCATTATTTTTGTATTTGTAGCTTTTGTTTACAATTTAAACGATGTAAAAGCAAAACACCATTTCCATTTTCATAACAATATTTATTAAATATCTTAAGTTATCGCTTCGATTACTGTCGGTATCTATGCATGAGGTTGACTAATTTTTTTTACAAAGTTTTCATGCTAATTTAAATTATATTTGATAAAATTATGTTGAAAATATTACCTCTTTATTACAATAGAAAGACTTGACTTTCCAACAAATTTTTTCCCACAAACGTATATAGATTTGATGTGTCCTGTTTTTATCGACATTTGTTGGTTTTATCCATTTCATAGAAAAAGTTTTCTTCTGTTTAACTATTTATCTGTTTATCTTGTTTTTATTTCTGTTTGATTTTTCTCATTTGGGATTTTATATTTCATTTTCCACTTTTTTATTTCCAGTTTTTCTCACTTTTCTTCCTCCTTTTTTTTTTTGTTTGATTGTTTGTATTTGTCTGTTAATAAACCGGGGTAGATGGTCCATAGCTCATGGCCTTTAGCATTTGGGTTGATTTTATTCTATTTTTTTTCCTCTTTTTATTGTTTTTCTATGACCGTTAAATCGTTTTGTGTATGTGTGTGTGTCTGTTTGTGAAAATTTTTGTGGGAAAATTTCAAAATTCAATTAGAATAAAATATTTAACGACTTTTTTTATAGAGTTGCTGGCGTCCGGTGTTGAATTCTTGGCCATCCATATCGATTGCTATTATTGACTTGAGTTGTAAAGGATCACGTACATAATCAAACTATTTTCGAAGTGGTTATAGATAGTTTTTATTTGTTTTATTCATCATAAAAATTTATTATTGACTCAATAATAACAAAAACAATATTAAAGGAAAATAGTTTTATTGAACGCAATGATGATATTCGTTTTAAAAGAAAAACAATTTTTTTTGACACTTGTTGAAGTAACAGTACATCTGTCAAATTAGTTGTCAGTTATTCATCCGTTTTAAAAGATCATCTTGGACGACCATAGACGTCTGAATGAGCTCTGCAGTAATTGGTTAATGAAACTAATTTTCACCTAAAAATTATCTTCAGCGTAAAGGCCTATTTCTGGATGAATGGATACATGAACAAACAAAGTTGTCGACACCCATTTACATGGGATCCAAGTCACTATTTGGTGTGGATTTTGAACTGGCGGCGTATTTCTTTAAGAACGATTTCGATCAGGCCATCACAGCAAATTTCGAGCATGACAGTCAGATGAATACCGACTTCTGTTCTCCTGAGTTAAATAATCCGGATACCAATGACATGTGGATTCAATAGAACACGCTATATACCTCATGTCATAATAGAAATTCTGCACTGCATTTCACGTGGAAGAGATATGAATATTGCATATTCTGCACGTGCGATTTGAGGGCAAAATGAAGGTAAAAGATTACAGAAAATCACTATCGAAGGATTCTTTTGAAGGATCCTAAAAACGATCAGGACCTGTCCAATGTTTTAACTATCAAAAGTAAGGCTACACCAAGATATATTGGACTCTTCCTGCGGTATATGGTAGTGTGTTGAGATCCGCACTGACCTGAACTCAAAAGTGACGCGTTGTTGAAAAAACGCAGGAATCATGGAAGCAGCCACACTTCGATAATGTCCATTGTAATCCTTTGGTTCCTATTTGGAACTAAAAATTTCAACACAACATATATCCAAGTCAAATAGCAACAAGCTGCCATGTACTGAGGCTTTAAATAACTACCCTATGCTCACGCAAAAGCTAATGCCACCAACGTCTTCATCAAACGAAACCCATGGTTTTAATTTGAGTCACCTTAAAGCTTAACATGAACAATTTTGCCTGCCAACGACAATATGGAATCAATAAAATGTTAGAGCTTCTGTCTCTGAAATGAAAATGATATACGTTAACATCCGTCAGTATCCGCCAATATCCGTCAACATACGTCAACATCCGAATTATCGAATATTTTCTAGTGGAAAAGTTGATTTAACATCTAAATATTTATTTAAAATTTCTGACTTCAAATTTTTTATTGGAAAGGTCCTTGAGGTAGAGCCTTCAAAGGATCATCTAATCTAATAAAATTAAGATTGCGACACTATTTGTTGTGAGACATATGTGAAAGATAAGATATATAGAATAGATTTCAAAATCGTTTCGAGAAAAGCGCCAACTTATTGGCCTACTGATAGAAAATATATTCTAGTAAACTATATGCGCAAAATACTTCTCTCTCAATATCTTCTACAGGAAATTATTAATTTTGGTCTTATTATGAAGTCAAGAATATCTTTTTCCTAAACAACATATTCTAACGTGTTATTATTATTTACCTGAATACTTTCGGTTCATACAACACTTGTATTAATAAATACCCACTAAAATATTTCGTTTTGTAAATGCATTTAATATATGGAATATTTGATGACATACATACATATGGACATTAATATGTATTTTAGATATTTAAATATAAATGTTTGCATATAAAATGCATATTTTCATATTCACAGCCTGATGCGACATCTCATATTTCACCAATATTTTGTAATTAAAATGCATATGAGATATTTTACTGCACAGTTATTGCCTCATATGAGTATTACAGTTGCTGCTGCTGGTCTTGGTGCAGCTGATAATAGTTGGCAGAATGTTGTTGATAGGGTTTCATTTAGTTTCATTGAAAATTTTACTTGTAAAGCAGAAAATTTAAAACAATAAATAAAAAAAAAAGAATAAAATAAATGGGGTATAGTGGCAAGTAAATATTATGGTTAAGTATTCAAAGGACTCAAGATTCTATTGCATAGAATATAATATAATATAAGAGAATAGAACAGAGTAGAGGATGGTGACAGCTGTGTTGAAGTCAAATCTCACTAAAACCACTACAGTGCAAAGTTGTGATACCACTTGAAGCGATAGCCCGTTTTTGACAATCCGCATCAGGGCTTTAAATAAAAGCGTGATTCCCTTAACAATAAATTGAAAACCAACCTGAAAGGTTAATAAATCTGGTGATCGTTCAAGTGAAAAAACGTGCGTCGAGCAGTATAAAAATTATGTGGCATCCTCTCCAACCGATCTATAACCATTACTTATGTACATATGTCATTAGGAGGTATACGAAATCTTCTACATACCTACCCATAATGCAATGAACCGTTAAAATATATTCACTTAAATGGCACAATTTTTATTAAGGGTAGTCAACTAGAACACAACACCATAAATAAGATTCTGTTCAATAACTATTGAATAAATGCAGTGAACCACACCAGAACGATGTATTAAGCATCGCCTCTTTGCAAATGCTCTACTGCAGCGCAGGTGGCACAATCTGCTTTTGAACCTTCTCGGCTGCGTTGGCTTTCAAGAACTACACATACATACATAATTGGACATTACAACCGTTCAGTCAAGATTACGACCTAGTGAGGTGACAAGCACTTATGCTTTGTGTGTTTGTTTTACGCAAGTGTGGCGGTACCTACAGTTTTAAAACGATTCGGAACGACAGAAATTTTGAGAAACTTTTTCATGGCAATTTTATTTACTCTCACCGTTTTGCCAGAAATCTGCTTTCGTTCGCGATGACTGACCTGGGGTTTGAACCAAATCCTCATGCCTAATAAGACAACGCACTACCTACTAGACTACGACGACTTCAAGAACTAGATGTACAAAACTGCGGCCCAATTCAAGTTTGATACAAGTTCCGAACTAATTCAGAGCTCTCTCTGATTTTCACGGAGAGTGTCTTTGGGCGCATAGTAGACGTTGCGACAGCTTTATGGTCAGTAGAAGTAACGACTTTATGGTCAAGTAATCTTATCGAGTGAAAAGCTTATTGAACTCAAGGTTCCAAAAGAATGGAGTAAGAACCGCTTTTGCATGATATTTCTATTAACAATCCCCTGTCGCTGTGTACCACCAACGGAGGAAGTAACCAATCGAGTTTCTGGTTAATCATTCACCGGAAGACTGGATCGATCATAAGTGGATAAATTTCAGTTCAAGCGCCATTAAGCTAAATACTAATATTCAGCGAGATACACCACAGTTACGCGAAGTATCACCTCACCTCTGATTTGCCTTGTAGAAATTTATAAAAAAGTGCTTCTCCGGACTTTTGGATAGTAGCAGAAATTGCTTTGAACACCGAACTGAATTGGACACGTCTTTAGCGTGGACATGTATGTAGCGTGGAATAATGTTTGTTAACAAGAAAACAGAAACGTTTCACAAGACGATCAAAGTATGCAATCTGATAAGCGAATTTCAAAAGCTTCCATATCCTGTTTTTAGGATTATGATTAGTTCTTCTGCCAACATATGTAGGGCACTATCAGCTTAAATTGTATCCGTAATTGATACCCACCGTAGCCTTAAATTGTACTAGCAAATGAAGGGCACTATAGTCTTAAACTGCACAAGTGGTTACGATAGGCCAGAAATGTTCCTTTATCCTAAGGCGCCCACAGAAATTTCCATTGCAAAATTACACTAAAGTCGTCAAGAAATTCAGAGATATTACAGTCCACAGCGCTAAGGAAACAGATATAAAAACTACGATTACTTACTTCATTGGTCATTACAAGGCTTTAGTCAGGTTTACAACCAAGCCTCTCATAACATTCATGATGTGTGTCTTAATTTTATATACAAGTTGTAAGTGCCACACTTTAACGACTATTTGAGAAACTTATCATGGGAGTTTCATTATCTCTTTAAGTTTTTGCCAAAAGATTGCTGAGAGAGAGTTGACGAAAGAAAAATTTCGTTCCATATTTCGTGGAAAAGTGCTTATTTTGTCACCCACTGTATTTCCTACAGTAAATTCGTATATTTTATGCAAATAATAGTGTTGCATTGCCAACACGTATGTATATGGGCATGTGTAGCGTATGTGTAGCATACGAGATATGGTGTGTATATATATTTAGTGCGACTTCTAATTAATTAAACAATTGTAAAATTCCTTTGATAAATTATCATGACCATGTGGTGACACTTTCTGACCACTCAAATTACAATTCAAAATGGCTGCAATTGCAAATGACACAATCTCAAATGCAAATGCAAATTCAAATTCAAATTCAAACTGCATTGGCTCGCTCACACCGGTCCATTCGATGGTGATGGTGACAATAATTATTATCATAATGAGGACAATAATAATTATGATAATGATAATAGTGATGATGGTGTTTCAAGATTATTAAGCGTCAAGTCTGTTTAAAGTTTGTTTCATAAGATGTCAAGAGAAATTTTGGACACAAACAAAAATTATGGCACGCGTTAAAATTTCCACGTCTTCATTGACAACATGAGATAAGAAGAACCACATTTGCTACTTTATTTAATTAAAATTATATACATCGCATAGCACTTTTCTCTTCTATTTTTAATATTCCATTAAAATAATTTAGAACAAATTTTGAATTGCTTCTCATATAAATAACGGCAACAATTTTCGGCCCCACAATCGATACTCGTCTGGGGCTGCGAGCAAACAATTTAAGCATCATGAAAACTACTTTAGGTACAATACCTCGTCACGTACACCTTCACGTATATATTTCGTATGGCAATAAATTAACACAATTTTCTATTCCACAGTTGCATTCTGCTTTCTAGTGGCTATAACCACAACAGGCATCCAAGCTGCTACATTGGATAATTCTCTGCTGGCCAAGTATTTATGTCGCACAAGACCAGATAATTTCAAAACACTTAAGCCTGGCAGCTGTTCCCAGTATTATGAATGTCAGAAAGGACAAACTCTTGTCAAACAGTGTCCCCAATACTTTGACTCGGTGAAAAAACAATGTGTCTCTACTAATCCCGGTTGTGAGGAGACTATCCCAGAGCCATTAAGTTGTACAGGCCCATGCTGTGGTATTTCTAATGGTTACGCTGTCGATCCTCAAAATCAGCAAATCTATTATGCATGCAAGGATAATTGTGTTGCTGCGACCAAAACTTGCCTCAATGGGCAAATGTTCGATTTGGTAACTAAAAAATGTGGCACACCGAAAGTTTGTGTTGGTTGTACAACAGTAAAACCGCCATGTACGACGTCAACAACGACACCTTGTACCACAAAAACTACAACTTGTACTACACCAACTACAACTTGCACTACGACTAAATGTACTACAACAACCTGTACTACTACAACAACTTGTACTACTACTACAACAACCTGCACTACTACAACAACTTGTACTACTACAACAACCTGTACTACTACAACAACCTGTACTACTACAACAACCTGTACTACTACAACAACCTGTACTACTACAACAACTTGTACTACTACAACAACCTGTACTACTACAACAACCTGTACTACTACAACAACTTGTACTACTACAACCACCTGTACTACCACAACAACCTGTACTACCACAACAACCTGTACTACTACAACAACCTGTACTACTACAACAACCTGTACTACTACAATAACCTGTACTACTACAACAACCTGTACTACTACAACAACTTGTACTACTACAACCACCTGTACTACCACAACAACCTGTACTACTACAACAACCTGTACTACTACAACAACCTGTACTACTACGATGACCACAACAACAACTACATGTACTACAACTACAACCACCACAACTACTACTACGACTACCACAACAACTACTTGTACAACAACTACAACCACCACAACTACTACTACGACTACCACAACAACTACTTGTACAACAACTACTACTACGACTACCACAACAACTAATTGTACTACAACTACTACAACAACTACCACCACAACTACAACAACTACTTGCACTACAACTACTACGACAACCACTACAACAACTACCACCACAACTACTACCACAACAACTACTTGCACTACAACTACTACGACAACTACCACCACAACCACTACAACAACTACCACCACAACTACTTGCACTACAACTACTACGACAACTACCACCACAACCACTACAACAACTACCACCACAACTACTACGACAACCACTACCACAACTACTACCACAACTACAACCACAACAACTACTTGCACTACAACTACTACGACAACCACTACAACAACTACCACCACAACTACTACCACAACAACTGCTTGCACTACAACTACTACGACAACTACCACCACAACCACTACAACAACTACCACCACAACTACTACGACAACCACTACAACAACTACCACCACAACTACTACCACAACAACTACATGTACTACAACAACTACCACCACAACCACTACCACAACTACCACCACAACTACAACCACAACAACTACCACCACAACCACTACCACAACTACCACCACAACTACAACCACAACAACTACTTGCACTACAACTACTACGACAACCACTACAACAACTACCACCACAACCACTACCACGACTACTACAACAACTACCACCACAACCACTACCACAACTACCACCACAACTACAACCACAACAACTACTTGCACTACAACTACTACGACAACCACTACAACAACTACCACCACAACCACTACCACGACTACTACAACAACTACCACTACAACTACTACGACAACAACTACTTGCACTACAACGACTACAACAACTACCTCCACAACATGTACACCAACTACTACCTGTACTACTGCAACAACCACAACTGTTCCATGTCTCACCATCACAACGACAAAATGCATCGCCACCACCACACCTTGCGCTAATTCCGTCATCTCCAAATTAAGTGACAATATTGACAATTACATGCGTATTGCCTGTCTGGATAAACCCAATGGTTTCCTTTTGGCTTCATTGAGACGTTGTACCGAATACTACATTTGCAGTTTTGGTGAAGCTGTACTCGTTGATTGTGGCGAGAAATATTTCAATGCGTTGAAGGGCATCTGCGATCTACCCGAAAATACCAGTTGCAATCAGTCGTATTATTTTTTGAATTAAATTAAAATTAATTTCTCTCTTTCTGTATAAAATTATCGTTATTATTGTAACGGTAATAAAGGTTACATAAATAAAATAATTATTCATTTGAAAATGTAGTTCCTGTATTAATTCTTATTCTAGTAAAAATAAAGTTGAGGCTTCAATGGATCTCTCTTCGCATCACTTGCTTACAATTGTTACGATTGCGGAGACTAAAGTTATAAGAGATATGAAGAATACAATGGTTATGAAATCTGTGAAGACTATGGTTAGCCAACATAAAATTCTTTAGGAGCATTAGTGACCTAATGAAGGGAGTGACTGACAGCTCCTTTCTTAACTGTACCCAGAGTAGAACCAGTACACTCTATGATTTTAGGTAATGCTTTGTTATGAGACTTTGTCACAATAATTAGTAGACTAATCTAGAATCTACATACTCTTACAAAAGAAGGACAATTTTGTGGTATATAAATGGCTTAATGGACGGGGGTGGAATTTTTGGACCATAATGAAAATCAATTCAACTTACGAAACATAGCAATTCCATCTAACAGACAGGTTGGCATTCTAGGTTAAAATAAAATTACTTGAGGTTGTCTGGGACACCTGAATCAGCTAGACTGGGAAGATAGAGTTCTGCTCTGCTTAGGTAACAGGAAATATGCAACTTTTCTGCAATGAGCAGTCAGATAGGCTTGCGAGGAGGGGCGTTTTCATGTCAATAGTGTCCTTTCTGAGGAGTATGAACGGTTGATTGAAGAAATATACTCAATGAAAGGGTTTCTTCTGAAACCAAATGAGTTTGGTGCAACCACGACTTTTGTTGAGAAATTAAAACAAAAGGAGATCTAAGTTATGCATCAGAATATTTAGGAATGACCTGTTCTTGGTACCTGAAATGTGTATTTAAAGTCCATTTATTCCGAATGAAGATTGTCTCGAACATGTATGTAGGTTCTGCAATGATGAGATTTTATGAATGTCGTTTGAGGGATAATAAGTTAAAGAAAACATATATCTAACTTTGCTATGATATTTCTAGAACGTTGTATATTTTATTTATTTATTTAATGTTTTTTAATTTAATTTTCCGTATGATCAGCAGGCAGGTGTGGTAATACAGGGAGTTGTAGTTGTGCAAGTTGTGGTAGCTTCTGTAGTACAAGTGGTTGTTGTTGGTGTAGTACAAGTAGTTGTTGGTGTGGTACAAGTAGTTGTTGGTGTGGTGCAAGTAGTTGTTGGTGTAGTACAAGTAGTTGTTGGTGTGGTGCAAGTAGTTGTCGGTGTGGTGCAAGTAGTTGTCGGTGTGGTGCAAGTAGTTGTAGGTGTGGTGCAAGTAGTTGTCGGTGTGGTGCAAGTAGTTGTCGGTGTGGTGCAAGTAGTTGTAGGTGTGGTGCAAGTAGTTGTCGGTGTGGTGCAAGTAGTTGTCGGTGTGGTGCAAGTAGTTGTAGGTGTGGTGCAAGTAGTTGTCGGTGTGGTGCAAGTAGTTGTAGGAGTAGTACATGTAGTTGTAGTACAAGTAGTAGTCGTAATACATGTAGTAGTTGTAGTACAAGTGGTAGTTGTAGTACAAGTAGTTGTTGTAGTACATGTAGTTGTAGGAGTAGTACATGTAGTTGTAGGAGTAGTACATGTAGTTGTAGGAGTAGTACATGTAGTTGTAGGAGTAGTACATGTAGTTGTAGGAGTAGTACATGTAGTTGTAGGAGTAGTGCATGTAGTTGTAGGAGTAGTACATGTAGTTGTAGTACATGTAGTTGTAGGAGTAGTACATGTAGTTGTGGTACATGTGGTTGTAGTGCAAGTAGTAGTCGTTGTACAAGTAGTGGTCGTAGTACATGTAGTAGTTGTGGTACAAGTAGTTGTAGTTGGTCCACAAGGTGGTGTCTTAGTTGTAGTACAAGGTTTCTTGGTAGTGGTTGTTATTCTGCATGGTGGCTTACGTGTGGTACAATTGGTACACACCGACGATTTGGCACATTGCAATGTAACCAAATCAAACATTAAACCATTTGCGCAACTGTTCTTCTGTTGAATAGCATTACCTTTGCATTGATAGTAGATTTGTTGATTTTTTCGATCGACAGTATAACCGCCATCAGCAATGCCACAACAAGGACCCGTACATGTTAAAGGTTTCACTATTGTCACCACACAACCAGGATTATTATTTACACATTTTTTATTGACGTCATCATAAAAGTTGGCGCATGTTTTCAGTATTGCTTTGCCCCAATCGCATTCGTAGTACTGGGAACAGCTACCGGGTACAATCGCTTTGTAACCATCTGGGCGAGAACGACATATATATTTGGCTACCAGGCCATTGTTAACGGCGGCCGATTGGCTGGTAGTTACGAAAAAGGCCACTAAGAGGCTGAATAAAACTGTGTGTGTGTGTGTGTATACAAAAAAGTGAAAACATTTTAAAATTCCTTTCAAAATTTTAATAATTTTTTATGCCAATAAATACCTGCTTTGGAGTTCATCATATGCCACCACTTGATTTTAGAACTTCTGTGTCAATGTTTTCTTTATTGCCTGAAGTTTATATAGCAAAATCTTATTGTAATTATTTTAATTAATTTACAATTTAAATGTTCCAGATGACTTATCTCAATATAATGATCAATATTTTACTCATTCACATTTTATTGATTGATTTATGTAAACGATAAGATGTGATCGTCGCATACTATTTTGGTTGAGTTTTTTAAAATTATTAAATTTCTAATAATTTATTTCTAATTAATTTAATAGATTCGTGGAAACAAAAGACAAAAACAATTCAACAATAATATAAGAAGTTCTATTTCATTTGTGTAGCCCAAAAAAAAAAAGAAATTCATTATCAATAGGAAGCAAATATAGCCCAGACATTTAAAGAAAAAAATATCAGAAAAAATTTAAAAAATACTAAAAAAAAAGCAACGAGGCTGTAGTGTAAAACTTTAAAATCAGACAAATTGCCAATAAATTTTTTTAAACGATCTAATGGAAGTGAAACAGAATATTGTAGAGTAACAAACAAGAGTAGGTCTTGAACTAAAGCATTGTTCACATAAAATCCGGCCGAATAAGGCTTTGAATATATAGAGGCGGGAAATTTAAAAGTTTAAATTTAAAAATGTAATAACACAAAAACGGTTTGCAATTTTTTCAAATTTATTTTTTGTAGTGAAGTACACCTATCCCCCGATATACACTGAGGATAGGTTCCTTAGAAAACCGTGTAAACCGAAATCGTAGATTTCGCTATGTAAAACTGTGTAAATCAAAAACAAACTAAAATAGACATAATTCAGTCATTTATTTCAACGTAAAATAAAAGTAAATAGCACATATGTACACATGTTTATTTTGAAAAACATAAAAGTAGCTATCTATTCATTAAAATACAAATATATAAAAGTGTACTCCTGCATATGGATATGTTATTCATTTTACATACAGAAACCAGAAATATAAATATTTAAAAAATTTTACCAAAAATTTAATTATGTACTGTTATCACTGTCATAGGATATGAAATTTTCTTCCTGATTGGTATGATGTCACTTTCATCACTCGATAATACTTTATGCGATTCTGTTTCGGTGTTAGATGGATTAGAAACGATTTTATATTGGCGAGACTTCGTAATGAAATCCGTAATTAACATTTGCCTTTGGTTTTTGTTTAAATCCTTATAGACCTCCTCATATTGAGCTAGGCATTTATTAATATCTCGACCCGTGTAAAAGCGAAATCGTGTAAAAAAAGTACCGTGTAAATCGGGGGATAGGTGTACAATTGTTCCGGTTAGAAATGGAATATTATTTCATTAATATGGCTACCTTGGCTGGCCTTACAGTACCTCATTCGATCGGACCAATTTTCATGCACATATTCGAGTATGGGGTCCTATATCGAGAATGAGCTCACGAATGTTGGCCTTCAAATGCTCAATTGTCTCTAGTTTGTCGGCATAATACTCGTACTTTTCTTTAACGGCGCCTCACAGCAAATAGTTCAACGTTGTCAAATCGCAGCTTCTTGACGGCCAATTGACATCACCATTTTGGCTAATTAAACGGCCATCAAACGTTTGATGCAATAAATCGATTGTGCCATGCGATGTGTGGCAAGTTGCACCATCCTGTTGAAACCAAACATCGTTCACATCAATATTATGAAGGGAGAGTATGTAAAAAAATCGTTTATCATGGTGCGATAGGAGTCTCCATTAACCGTAATGGTTGCGCCGTCCTCATTCTTAAAGAAATATGGTGGTCCACAAACCGCACCAAACAGTCACTCGTAATGGGTACATTGGCTTCTGTAAGACCACGTGTGGGCCCCAAATACGACAATTTTGCTTATTAACCTACCCGTCAAGATGAAAACGAGCTACATCCGAAAAGCCGATTATTTTTTTTTTTGCAAAATCGTGCAGTTTCTCGTAAATCCCAACGTTGTCCAAGCTTAAATCGATTCATTCCGTTCAGTGGTGATAATATACTGCATTTTGTGACAGAATAGAATGACATAAGTAGTGCCAGATTCGAAATAATTGATAGTGCAAATTTAAGCCGATAGATGGCCCACCCGATACGTTTATAAGAAGAATTATTTTTTAACCCCAAAACATAACGTTACATACATATCTGGTCATTATAATCCTTTAGTCAAGATTACGACCTAGTTTCTCACGCCACTTATGTTGTGTGCGTTAATTTTATACATGAGTGGCGGGACCTAGAGTTTAAAGTCGAATCCGAATGACAGATTTTGGAGAAACTTTTCATGGCAATTTTTATTTACTCTCAGAGTTTTTGTCAGAAATATGCTGAAAGGAATTCCTCGAAGAAATATTTTTTCATATTTTGTTTTGCTGGGATTTGAACCGTGGCCTTTCGTCTAATAAGCCAAGACGTGCAATAAGCCAAGACTACGACAACTTTAGAAACAATAGTTCGGATAATGTAAAACAAGTCCACTGTTTAGCACGAGCTTCATGACGTAATAAATCTAATGACTGACATACAGTTCCCTCATTATCTTTCCTCTGGACAAGTCTAGTAGTTGCTATAATTTTGGGTAGCGCTTTGCAACAAGATTTAGTACCAAAAGTAAATGAATGAGTTACCAGAACACTACATATACGCTTTTATTTAAAAAAAACTGTTTTTTGGTATGCTTATGGGTTAAAAAAGATCTTGGGACAGTAACAGGGAGGTTTGGTTCCCGTTTGATATATTCCAAGCCCTTGGGAAACTCACTGGTATCTTCTGAGCATAAGTTCATGAAGCTATAAAAGCACAGAGCATAGATCTCGACGATAATATGGGACTTTCTCGGGAATATTCATTCAGCTTGGTCGTCAAGAGATGGCCTAGCCACAGAGTACAAAGTACGGAACATATTTATATTATTTGACAGTCATTCCTGCTTATTGCTCGGCTCGCCTGGCATCGTTACTTCGATAATAGTATGAGACCGGTACCCCTTGCTGTGTCTCAGGTTATGTGCTAGGCGGGTATAAAAGGATGGCCTACCTTGATTGTTCTGTTCCTAGTCATGTGTGTTGAGTTACGGCAATGGGCGGACAACTGAGCTTGTGAAGGAGAGAGCTTCCACACCAAAACCTTTCCGAGAAGTGAGTATAGAAGTTTGGAAACGCAAAGGCAACTAGAAAGAATATAAAGACAGTGAACGACTTTACTCAAACAAACTGGGTTTGGGGCAATCAAAACTTTTGTTGTGTAATTACAATAGAAGGAGATTTTATTCCTTCATTCAGGAATAGTTTATAACCTCACGTCTCGAACCCAATAAGTAGATTCTGTGATAATTTGATAAGCAGACATTTGCCGTTTGCTCTCATGAAGTCTTAATCAAATAATCTCTAACAATCGTTATGGATTCAAGCAGATTTAGTAAACTGTTGAGCTTGGTTGTCATTGAGTTTAGGAATGCGCCCACGTTAGTCGTTATCATCCCTTAATATTTCCCCTAGTAGTGGTTAAAGGAATATAATTTTGTATAGATTATGTCTTTATTGCAGTATTTATTTTAATTCTATTTTAATTATATAGGTTAAGTAGGGTCCGTAATATATTCCATGGAATTTCATCAATCGCGTTTTCTTTTAAACGTGGTAGGCCTGTATGCAACCGGTATTTTGTGGGAAATCGCAAATACCTTTCTTGGCATTGAAATATTTACGGCCACATTTGACGGGCAAAGCTAAATTGTTACGGCAAACGTAGTATTCATTGCAACGCGTCATGGAGGGCAATAGGAAACCGTTAGGCTTATTAACACAAGCCGTGCCTAAATAATCGTCAATTTCATCCCGGGTTATCTTCAGTGGCAATACATAATGGGAGGGATTTTTGATTAGGACTCTATTGCTAGAGGCATTTGGTACTTCATTTGGTTTTTCATTTGCTGTCTTGCACGGAGCCTTGGTGGTAGTACAAGTGGTCGTTGTGGTACAGGTGGTAGTTGTTGTTTTACCACAGGGAGCCTTGGTGGTAGTGCATGTGGTGGTTGTAGAGCAAGTTGTGGTTGTAGAACAAGTTGTGGTTGTAGAGCAAGTTGTGGTTGTAGAACAAGTTGTGGTTGTAGAGCAGGCTGTGGTTGTAGAGCAGGTTGTGGTTGTACAAGTTGTGGTTGTAGAGCAAGTTGTAGTTGTACAAGCTGTGGTTGTAGAACAAGTTGTGGTTGTAGAGCAAGTTGTGGTTGTAGAGCAAGTTGTGGTTGTAGAACAAGTTGTGGTTGTAGAACAAGGTGTGGTTGTACAAGTTGTGGTTGTAGAGCAAGTTGTAGTTGTACAAGTTGTGGTTGTAGAGCAAGTTGTAGTTGTACAAGTTGTGGTTGTAGAACAAGTTGTGGTTGTAGAGCAAGTTGTGGTTGTAGAGCAAGTTGTGGTTGTAGAACAAGTTGTGGTTGTAGAACAAGGTGTGGTTGTACAAGTTGTGGTTGTAGAGCAAGTTGTAGTTGTACAAGTTGTGGTTGTGGAGCAAGTTGAAGTTGTACAAGTTGTGGTTGTAGTACAAGTTGTGGTTGTAGTACAAGTTGTTGTAGTTGTACAAGTTGTGGTTGTAGTACAAGTTGTGGTTGTAGTACAAGTTGTAGTTGTAGTACAAGTTGTGGTTGTCGTACAAGTTGTGGTTGTAGTACAAGTTGTAGTTGTAGTACAAGTTGTTGTTGTAGTACAAGTTGTGGTTGTAGTACAAGTTGTGGTTGTAGTACAAGTTGTGGTTGTAGTACAAGTTGTGGTTGTAGTACAAGTTGTGGTTGTAGTACAAGTTGTGGTTGTAGTACAAGTTGTGGTTGTAGTGCAAGTTGTGGTTGTAGTACAAGTTGTGGTTGTAGTACAAGTTGTAGTTGTAGAGCAAGTTGTAGTTGTAGAACAAGTAGTGGTTGTAGAGCAAGTTGTAGTTGTACAAGTTGTGGTGGTAGAGCAAGTAGTAGTTGTACTACAAGTGGTTGTTGTCGTACAAGTTGTGGTAGTAGAGCAAGTTGTAGTTGTTGTGCATGGTTTGGCTGTAGTTGTACAAGTGGTTGTTGTTGTTTCCTTGCATGGTTTTGCAGTTGTAGTACAAGTTGTTGTTGTAGTACATGGTGGTTTCGGTGTTGTACAGCCAACACAATTTGATGGCGAGGCACATTTCAATTGCACCAAATCGAACTGCAAATCATTTGGACAGACATTCTTCTGGGCCACACAATTATTCTTACACAAATAGTAAATCTGTTGATTTTTAGGATCGACAGCATAACTACCATCAGTAACGCCACAACAGGGTCCCTCACAATTCAATGGTTGACTAATAGTTTCGACACAGCCAGGATTTGTATTGACACATTGCTGGTGTACAGCATCATAGAATTTGGGACAACTCTTTAGTATAGCTTTGCCGCCACTGCATTGGAAATACTGGGAACAGCTGCCAGGCACCATGGCTCTGGTGTTATCTGGTCTGGCACGGCATATATACTTGGCAAGTAGAGCATTATCAATAGTAGCAGCCTGGCTGGCTGTAATGGCAAAAGCCACCAGCAAGCATGATACAACTGTAATAGAAAATTGTTTACCTTGTTTAAAAAGGACCTTTTCCTCAAGTGTTTCAGAAGTGTTAGCTTACCTAGCTGAGTGTTCATTATATTCCTTTTAACTGCTGTGTACTCACAAGAACGTAGGAGTTGTAAGTGTTATACTCTGTCAATGATTTCAGCATTTTTATAGTATTTATTTTAATTAATTTTCATACAATTATCTGGCATCAGTTACATATTTCTGTTTTGCTAGATTGATGTAAAGTTAACGATAAGAAATCATCATCAGATATTATTTGATTCTTGTTACAATACCTGGGGTACCTTTAAATCATTTTAAATAAATTAAAAATTCATATCATTCGTATTCATCTGTGATTGTCTATTATTTTGACTGATTCCCATATTATCATGCATCGAAATCGCAAACAATTCTTATCAGTTTCATAAATATGGAATGAATTTTTGAGCGCAAAAAAAGAAACTGCCAATCATTTAGAATTTCAAATGAGTATGGGTATTGACGCCAGCCATTGTTGGTATGTTGTGATGAACAGTCATCAAGAAGTTGCTGCAGTAAAATGTAATACTTTCATCTGGTGATGGTGTATTCAAAAGACAACAAACTTTACATGATTCCAGTATGAAGTGAAGGTAAGTTGACAAATATGTTAAGGTGGCCAAAACTACTATCTTATGTGAAACTACAAAAGCAACAATCGATAAAAGTATTCCTATTAGGACTTTACTTTTAGTAATGATTTTTTTTAGAGTGAAAAACAGGTCATGAAGCATAGAAGAAATTACCAGAATGAAGGTATACAATGTGGGGCTACAGGTTTGCTGAGAACATGCTTCCTTTATTTATAATACTCTTCCTTACGGTGTTGATGAAACATAAGCTATATTCCGAACGTTCTATAATATATCCATATGCTTAGGACAAAGTGAAGCTGATGTATATTTTCTCCCGCAGTCAAGAGATAAAGTCGCCAAGTATTAGTCACTGATAAATTCAGCCTGTAAGTTAATATAATGCATCACCTTTTGTTGCATTTCTACATACTGCAACTGATTGATCAGCTTGATTGAGACCTCCCATGCTTGTGTTGTAGTTCTGGAAAACGAAACGTGTGTTCAAGTCTACAAAATCAGCATGTAAGTAAATATAACCCATCATCATTTTGTGCCTCGTATTGCTGATCTGATCAACTTGATTTACACCTCCCATGCCTGCTAAACTAAAGGGATGTTTTATTCTAATTTTCTCTGCCTATGCAGCCTTATCTCTTTACTTCACCAAGGGGATAAACAAATGGTGCATATGCTGTCGTCAAGCATGAACAAAATTTGATTGATTGATTGATACATATATCCAACTGGTCTGCTTAGTCTTTCTTTTTCATATCTTTGACAGCCTCATTTTTTCATTATATTTTCCCTCACTGCGTCAGCAGCAATCACCGTAGTCTAGTAGGTAGTGTGTTTGCTTATTAGACGTGGGGCAGCGGTTTAAACCACAGCTCATACATCTCTAACAAAACGAAATATAAAAAAATTTTGGCGACTTCCTCTCAGCCATGAAAAAATTTCTCAAAGAATCTGTCGTTCAGAGCCTACTTTTACCGCCGCTCTTATGTAAAATTAACACACACTATAAGTTGTATTAGAAGTAGGTCGTAATCCTTACTAAAAGGTTGTAATGGCCAATTATGTATGTATGTTTGAATGTATTTATGTATATATGTATGCATGTATTAAGGTATGTAAGTATGTATGTGTGCCTGTACGTATGTATGTATGTATCAGTAGCACGTAAGTCTCGCAGTTATGCATGACTTGTGAAAAGTTGTCGCCGTCTGAAAAAGTTACTCATATGGCACTACATTTGCTTTATTCAATAAGTTCTTAATCACCTTCAATCGTAACCGCTCAATACTTGAATCTTCACTTTACTTGAATCTTCGAAAGCATTTACAATCATCTAATTTTTTTAATCGCAATTGTACGGTCTTTACTCTTATGAATAGCTTGATGGAATGATGTTTGAAGTATTTTATCGTGAATTCGTATGGAATATGCCTCATTGCTGGTACTTCTTGATACGCAAATCAGCAAGAAATTTAAACATTATTTACAGACCAGAGACTCTGGCGAGAATCGAAACACACCCAACCCTCACGCCAATAGTTTAGCACATTACCTACTAGGCTACCAGGGCACCCCTTCCTATGTTATTTTGATTTAGAAATATTAACGTAACTTCAACAAATAAGGTTTTGTTGAAACAAATCGTATATTTTTCTTAATGAAGCATTTCTCTCTGAAACAGCGTCCTCAAGTAATTGTCAAAAACCTTTCTTTTTTGTCACCATAACATTCCATTGTCATAAAAAGTGTTTAAAAATTAATTCCTTTTCTTTTTTAATTCACTTACAATATTCTTGACATTGAATTCGTCTTAACACCGGTCTGACTTAAATGAAATGTGGCTTAAACAAAAGATTTTTGATAACAATTTCAATCATAATAATACTATGTACATATGTATGTATGTCGCATGAATATTATGAAAGACGCGCAATATTATCTTAGTATCACTAATGTTGTCAAGAGAATAGACAGAATCAGTATCGAAATGATAAGAATAACAATAGGCATGATAGCAACCAAAATTCCTGTTCTCTTTTCTTTTTTTCTTTTTGTTTGTTTATCAAACCCACAACTACTCCACCAAAAATTATTTAATTTTTTTGGGCATGTTCAATAAAAAAAACTGTCTCCACATGCTATTTAAACGAAACAATTAAAATACATTAAAATAACATATGTTTTCTGAGGTTTCTATATCATTCCTTGATTGAAAATTTCGTATAAATACGGCCGACTAATTTGTCAAATTTATACTGTTTTGGCCAATATATCTCTGGGCAAACCATCCAATAGTTTCGCATACAATGAAGGCTATCTTTGGTAAAAACTTAAAATTAAACTAAATTTAATAAAATTGTGAAATTAATTTCTTCCTCTACTTTTAGTTTTTTGCTGCTTTTTACTGGCTTTGGCCGCTTCCACTGCTCAAGCTGCAACCTTGGATCGTGATCTTTATGCCAAATATTTATGCCTGACCAAAGAGAACGGTTTCAAGTCCATAGTACCGGGCAGTTGCTCCCAATACTTTGAATGTCAAGATGGTGTTTCCCAGTTGCACGAATGTCCACGTTTCTACGATGCCGTACAACAAATCTGTGTTACCAAAGATACGGGCTGTATGCAGTCATTGCAACAGGAAGTTAATGCTCCTGCTGGTTGTACAGGCCCTTGCTGTGGCATTGCAAATGGTTTTGCTTTGGATCCTCTTAATGATCAAGTATATTATGAGTGCAAAGCTAATTGTGTTGTTGCGAAAAAAGAATGTGAAGGAAACTTAATGTTTAATTTGGAAACTCTGGAATGTAGTGCACCAGAAAGCTGCGGTGAAGTTACAACAGCTAAGCCAACATGTACCGCAACTACTACTACAACGGCGGCACCATGTACTCAAACCAAAATAACTACCACCAAGGCACCATGTACAGCAAGTACAACCACTACTACGACAACAAAAACCACTACTACAACAACAACGACTACTCCTACCACGACAACAACTACGTGCACAACTACTACTACCACCACAACCACCACTACTACCACAACAACGACCACAACTACTACTACAACGACTTGTAGCACAACCACTTCTACAACTACCACAACCACAACTACTACCACTACTACAACTACAACTACCACAACTTGTAGTACAACTACCACAACCACTACTACTACAACCACAACCACTACTACCACAACAACTTGTACTACAACTACAACAACCACAACAACAACCACTACTACAACTACTACCACCACAACTTGTTCTACAACTACCACAACCACTACTACCACAACAACTACTACCACCACAACTTGTAGTACAACTACTTCAACCACTACTACCACAACTACAACTTGTAGTACAACTACGACAACCACTACTACCACAACCACAACTACAACCACTACTACCACAACCACAACTACTACTACCACAACCACAACTACTACTACCACAACTTGTAGTACAACTACGACAACCACTACTACCACAACCACAACTACTACCACAACCTGTACCACAACAACCACTACTACCACAACCACAACTACAACCACTACTACTACCACCACAACTTGTACTACAACTACCACAACCACAACTACAACCACTACTACAACTACTACCACCACAACTTGTACTACAACTACCACAACCACTACTACAACAACCACAACTACAACCACTACTACTACCACCACAACTTGTACTACAACTACAACCACCACAACTACAACCACTACTACAACTACTACCACCACAACCTGTACTACAACTACAACTACAACCACAACTACAACTACAACCACTACTACCACCACAACTTGTACTACAACTACCACAACCACTACTACAACAACCACAACTACAACCACTACTACAACAACCACAACTACAACCACTACTACAACAACTACCACCACAACTTGTACTACAACTACAACAACCACAACTACAACCACTACTACAACTACTACCACCACAACTTGTACTACAACTACTACCACCACAACTTGTACTACAACTACCACAACCACTACTACAACAACCACAACTACAACCACTACTACAACTACTACTACCACAACCACTACTACCACAACCACAACTACAACAACCACAACTACAACCACTACTACAACTACTACCACAACAACTTGTACTACAACTACTACCACCACAACTTGTACTACAACTACCACAACCACTACTACAACAACCACAACTACAACCACTACTACAACTACTACTACCACAACCACTACTACCACAACCACAACTACAACAACCACAACAACTACAACCACGTGCTCTACAACAACAACTAGAACTACTCCTACAACTACTACAACAACTACAACAAAATTACCCTGCATCACAACCACAACAACAAATGCTCCCTGTACTGCTATTACCACAACCACAGTCAAAGCACCTTGTGCAAGCACAAATGCTATTGAGGAACTGAAGCAAGTAGCCGAAGGACCAAACAACTACGATTTTTACCTTCGTTTTGTCTGTCAAGGCAAAGCGGATGGCTTTAAATTCGCTTCTCTTACAAAATGCAACGAATTTTTCGTTTGCAATAAGGGCGTAGCGATGGCTATTAGCTGTGGCGATAAATACTACAACGCCTTGACGGGCGTTTGTGATTTACCCGAGAACACCAAGTGTGTACTAAGAGCATAAAATTACTAAGAACGACTAGAAACGCAAAATTAAAAAAATTATAGCTTTCTTTTCTTTTTTTTTAGTTCTATTAAAAGATTTAAAGTTTTGAAATTTCTGCTAACAATGTAAACTTTAGGTCAGGCAAAGTTTTTGAAATAAAAATAAAGAATTTAAACAAATTAGCCAAAGATTTCATAAGTTTGGAACCTTTCTCCGTGAGTATAAAAATTAAAAGGGAAGCATTGTGATTATTATTCCTGCCACAAACAAAGTTAACACATCATTGCTGGCTGCTGCAAGGCACAGTTAAGAAAAGAAGTGGGAGACAGAATAATTTGCACCCTTCCTCGTAATAATTATGCTTCTTATAAAAGGTTCATACTTATTTTTTTTTTGCTTTTGGAAATTGTCAAGATATCTTATTTCATTATGTCATAATATAATAAGCGACATCTTGTGTTGATTTCAATTATTTCTTGTTTCTATTCCTTTTTATTTTTTTCTCCTTAAGAAAGCAGTAAAATTTTCCAAAAAGGACAACAAAAAAGGGCTGCCGAAGTCTTAATAAGCCAGCCAAACCTATCAGAGCCATTGTTTAATTCTATTTAAAGAAATATTTTTTTATACTCCAATTGTCAAGGGGCAAATTAGTGGTTACAATATTTTCCTTCTTCTTCTTCTTCTTTTTTTTTGTAATAATAAAGGCCTACCACCACTTCTTCCTTAAGAGTGGTTGGTTCATACTTCTTCTACTTCCTTCTTTCTTATTTTAAAATAAACAACTTGAATGCACAGTGGCTTTGAAAGAGGTAAATGAAGTTATTTTAATTTAAGCTGGTAACATAGCTGTCTGTGAAGAAACACTTGCTTGTTCTACAAAGAAAATTATTTGCTTCAATCAAAATACAAAAGCCACCACTTGCATAAATTACAGTATCATCCGATCGCCATAGCGTAGTGAATAGTGTCTTGGCTAAATAGTGTCCTGGCTGACTATCTACCTTGGCTCCCTAACCTTCACATGTAGAAGAAATGAAATGTAAAATAGCAGAAGCTCTAAAAGTGAGCTATTTTATTTAGTCAGGATTACAACCAAGCAGCTCACACCACCAATATTATGTGTGTGTGAACGACAGATTTGCAAAACTTTTCATAGCAATTTATTTATTTACTCAGAGTTTTTGCAAGAAGACTTCAGAGAGGAAGTCGCTAAAAGAAATATTCTTTTTATTTTTGGTTTTATTCAAAATGTCTGTGATACCGGCTAATATGCTGACATGGCCAAAATGGTAGAGTAAATCTGTTCGTAATCTCAACTAAAATGCCAATAAAGTAGAATAAAGCTGTCAGTAAGCCCAACAAAAACCCTGTAACTGCCAATAAAGTTGGGCAAAGTTGTTAGTAATTCCGACTTAAGGGCTGTAATGCTCAGTAAAAAGGAGTGAAGCTGTAAGTGCCGAAGAACACATTTTGAAGCAATTTAAAAAGATATCCTAAGTACAACAGGGCGATTTACGGAAGCGTAATCAACGAGAAGTATAACCATATGGCATTTAGAAGTGTACTGTTGGAGGTGGCGGTAGTTTCAGTCGGTAGTTTTAGTCCCTTTCACCAGATGGATCATCCGTTATTTAGAATTTTACTTGAACATCCACTGTAATTGGTTAGGTTAGTTAGGGTAACTTAGATTCTTTAAAGTGACAAAATAATCCATCATATCTACTCCGATAGTTTTCTGAATGCAAGTATTCTGTTCATATCAGCTTTTGTCAGATATTGTCTGGCAACAGATTCGGGATACCTAACAATACTTCGTCTTATGTTCCCAAGTGCAGGAGAATAATTCAGAGAACATGTTTTGTAGTTTCTTCTCTTCCTTGACATTGCAGCTTCTGCACAAGTAGTCGTGAGGTCTTTCCAATGTTCTAACGTGTGGACCCAGAAGACTGTATGATGTTTTGAGAGTTCTAAGATGATCTGTGGCAAGGTTTAACAAAAATTTGTTATGTAAACAGCTATATCGTACCAGATTTGCTTGCTACCTTTACAAGAGGGTTCTATATCTCGTCTTTTTTGCGTACAAGTGAAGTTTGTGTGAAAGCTGTTGTTTGTCTCTTTTCAGAGGATTAGTAATCTCACCTATGGGTTCAAATGAATTTTCCATTTTACCAAGCTTTGCAACCGCGGTGCCTTCAACAACTGCGTATACAGGAACACATATGAAGGTAACTGCCGGCTGTTTCTCTATCTTCTTTAGAAATATCTGGCGTTCTCGGACATTCTTAGACATGGTATACACACTCTCTAATGATCGCTTTGGATACATACATGCATAATTGGCCATTAGAACCCTTCAGTCAGGTTTACAGCTTAGCTTCTCACACCACTCAAGTTGTGTGTGTTAATTTTATACATGAGTGGCGGGACCTACAGTTTAAAGTCGACTCCGAACGACAGATTTTTGAGAAACTTTACATGGCAATATTATTTTACTCTCAGAGTTTTTGCCAGAAATCTGTTGAGAGGAAGTCGCCGAAGAAATTGGATTTGAACGTCTAATAAGCCAACACACTATCTACTACACAATGACTTTTAATATGATCCACTGATCAGCGATATCCCCGTTCCATCTGTTGATTCTAAGTGAAAAGGAGTCACGTCAACAGGACATTACTAAAACTGTATTCAACTTCTTCCCACTTACACTTACCTCAAAGGTTGAACCTTGGCCATAACGTCCTTGCAATTCTACACTTCGATGTACATCTTCATGCATAATTGATAAGTGAATTGAACATTTCCTTAATAATTCCCGTCTTTACTTCCGAATCTGATCCTGATCTTGCCAATTCTCCTGCAACTTCATTACCAATAACGTAGTAAGTCACTATGACCAGCTTAATCTAATTAAATAATCCAACATAAGTATGTTTAGCAATCTTTTACATTCCGAGCGAATATGACTTTAAAGTATGTCGTATTTAAATTCTGCTTGAAAGACAATATATCCTTCCATAGCTGTGAGTTGAAGCATATCTAAGTCAAATTCACTTCTAGTGCTTACTCATCCGCAGTTTTAGTCAATTTATCATGACAAAAGTATCCACCCAATTCTTTTCGAAAACTTTAACGATTTTCATTACGAGTTCAACGTAACCACTGTACGCTTTGCTTCATTTATAATTTGGCATGCTTCAGCAACACTTGCCCATAATTTTATTTTCTTCTTCTTAAATTTTATTCTTACACCCGCTGCTTTATTGGCTTTAATTCTTTGCATTTTATTTCCTGTCCCCGTCTACGTTATTATGACTCTTGTTACGTTTTCATTCTGTTTTTTTTTAACACTTAAATTCAATTACGACATGTTGTTGTTAGCAGGGGGTTGTTCTACCATTTACCATGCGATGCAAGGGGAGCATGAATAACAAAAATTAAAATTTGGCTGTGATTTTAATATTTATTTTATTAAACAAAATAAAAAAAAAAAAAACAACAAAAATTATCATAATATTAGTTTTGTAAGCTGGAGACAAAATAAAGAAAAAAGTATAAAGAAATTAAATCACGTAGAGTATGGAGTCTATTTTAAATTGTTTATACAGTCTTCAACAAATCATAATAAATTTTATAGCATGCGATATATTTTGTGTTCTTACTGATACAAAGAATTTGCTGTGCTATGGGGGTGAAAATAAGAAAAAATTAAATTATTTCAACTCTAATAATGGAAAACAATGTAACGCGATTAACTGGTGAGAAGATATTCATCTTTATATGGTGGAATTGCACAGATGTTCGAGTTTTGTAAAAGTTATTCAAGTTGATATGACTAGTAAATGTTAAATCCATGAAAATAGATTAAAACTTTCGGTTCTAATGTGTATTTAGCGTAATGAGAACTACCGATATCGATAACTCTGGAATAACTACGTTAACATTTCTATTCATTAAAGATTGTCAAGTCATTATGAGTCGCATGCAATTTGTTTGCAAAATTTATAAATTTATAAATTTCATTTAAGATCCTAGTGAGGAAGCTCCTCCTGGGAGTATTGGTCGGTTTTGCCATAAATTTACTCTTCTAGATTCAATACAGCAACAACATCATTAGTACCATTTCACTCCTCTGGATTACATTTACAGCGTTATGTTAAGTCATTGACTTATGCCGACAAACCTGCAACTATTGATGAGTTGACAGCCATTGATGCATTGATGCAATTCTCCCATATTTATTGGAAAAATCAATCAAAAAGTACGGTGATTAAATGGATAGTAATTCGTAGCCACAGTAAACATAATCATTACTGCGTGGTAGAATGTGTTCTAATAATTCATTTTCTTCATTTATGTCTTCGAACAAGTGTACTTTGAGTACAGGTATGAGTATCAGCTTATTCTTCGATAGTCTGATGCATGGCTTTAATCTCCTCTTACTGTAACTACAAAACAACAAAAGTTTTGATTGACTCAAACACATTTGATTTGAAAGAAAGAGGTCTTTACATCTCTTTATCTTTCCTTTTGTTGATTTCAAATTCCAGCGTGTATGACCCCTCCTCGTAGGCTCCTCGAGTACCATGAATTCACACATAATAGTAATTCCCAGCAGATAGTAACTCCATTTTCTCTATCTCGCTGATTCAATTATCCCAGACAGTCACAAACCATCTTCAATTAATCTTTATAAGAGCCGAGTGCTTAGATGGCAGCCTAAATGTAAAACAGTATTGCTATGTCTAGTTCTGTGCACGATGATATAGATTTTCCTATGGGTTCGGAATTTTATTCTGGTACTTAAAGATCCCACTCTTGACCCAAGATTCGTTGCTGACCCATTCATATACCACCAAATGGACACCCTTTTAACCGAAAATGTAGCTCCTAGTTCACAACATTCATTCTTATTACTAAAATAAGGCTCGTTGCAAAGCATAAGTCATAGTTTTAATTGAGCCTGCCTATCCGGCAGCTAAGGATACTTGATTCATTAGGATACGAAATCTTCTACTGAAATTTATATTAGTCTTTATAGGCTTGTCTTAAACTTAATCAGGTCTTCACTGCTATTTGCAGCGGACTTACATCCAACTAGGCATCCAGAATTTTATTGCCACTGTAATACCAACATATGTTAGTTTCTGTATCTTTTCCAACTCCATTCGAGCTGTTTCTAAATGTGGCCTGTCTACTCCGACAATGCTCTGACCATCATTGTATACATCCAGTGTATAATTTCCAACGTAGTCTAGCAGGTAGTGTGTTGGCTCATTAGACTAGAGCCTGTGGTTTAAACCTTAGCTTAGACATCTCGAACAAAACGAAATACGAAACAAAAAATATTTCTTAGCAGCCTTCTGGCAAAAACTCTGAAAGTAAAATAAAATTTCTATGAAAAGTTTCTCAATTCTATAATTTTATAGTCGATGGTAAACAGTAGGTCTAGCCACTCATGGACAAAATTAACACATACAACATGTGTGGGTGAGGAAATAGGTAAGTGTGGTAAGTAAGTTATGCTGTCCTAGAATTTCCCTACAAAACTTCTGCATATCACTATGACATATGTATGTGGTCGTTTCTGTGATGCTCTCTATACGAGCCCTTCATATCAATTTATTATTCAGTATCATAAATGCTTGCACACATACATAATTGGTCATTACAATCCTTCAGTCAGGATTACGACATATCTTCTCAAACTACTTATGTTGTGTGCTTTAACTTTATACACGAGTGGCGGGACCTGTGGTTTAAAGTCTATTTCGAACGGCAGATTTTTGAGAAACTTTTTCGTGGCAATTTTATTTACTCTCAGAGTTTTTGCCAGAAATCGGCTGAGAGGCAGTCGCCGGAGAACTAGTTTCTCTTACTTCGTTTTGATGTCTGACCTGAGGTTTGCACCGTGGCCTCACGTCTAATAAGATAACATACTACCTACCTACAACTACGGGGACTATGACCAATTAAGTATGGTAATTAAGTTATGCTTCCTCCGTTACATCTCCAGGATTTCCCTGAAAGCCTTCTGCATATCACTATGACATATGCGGCCGTTTCTGAGACGCTCTCTAAATGAGCCATAAAGGGCTGGCAGTTTATTACTCAGCGGCCTTTTCGGATATTTCTCATCCCTTTTTTGTGATATAATTTTTCATACGCGTCGAATACTCTGCCGTTTAGTCATCCTGCCTGCGATACATCATAGAATTGTAATCTCAAGACCTTTTTGAATGAGAGCCTCTTCAAATTTTCCATAAATAGCCATCAAAGCTATATCATCTGTATACCATTGGCAGTTAATGCTAGCGTGAGACAGTTTTGTAAAGAATTTATCCACAACCAAGATCCATATTAGTGATGAAAGGACTCCAAACCTGATCCTCGTGATGTCATTAAGTATTTAGAATTTTGTCATGAAGTTTTTTTTCACTAAAAAATTTAAATTTTTTATATTGAATACTTTTCATATTTAATTTAAATCTTTAATAAAATTGTCATTAAATAACATAAAAATTAAAGCAAAACCTAAGCTCAGCATTCAACACACAGACGATTAACAACATATTTCACAAATTTATTTCTCTTTTTTCCTTTTGAAGACATTAACTTTTCAAAAAAAAAAAAAGAAATTCTTCTTGGAAGTCATAGCCAAAACCATTGAAGGAAAATAAATACAAAAAAAATAATGGAGAACAAAAGTTGAACACTTCAGAAATCATGTTGAAGGGCGAAACTAATTTTATATTTCTAAAGTCATGCAGCCATAAAGCAAGACAAGAAAAAGAAAACAAATCCTTGGTCAGAGGGTGTTGAGTACAGGAAATAGTCTTCACGAAAGCTATGGCGGGGGGGACTTTAAATAAATGTGTGAGACCACAATAATGAGCCCATAAACATTCAGACACATGTGTGTACACATGTACATACGCATTGACGTTGTTAAATGCTGCGTAAATAAGTCGCCCTTTCTTAGGAAACGAAAGGACCTCTTTAAACAATTTTTTTTTTTGGATTTTTAAGAAATGTATGGTCTTTGAGCATAGACTTAAGGAAGAGAGTGGTTGTGGATTTTTAATAGAGTGTCTTAGAATGTGTGTTGGATTTATGAAATGTTTGGAATTTTTTCTTTAAAGTCTTTAGAAGGGGGATTATGTTTTAAAACATATTTTTGATTTTTATTTATTTGTCTAACAAAACAATACATGGGAAGATTTTCAAATGTATAGTAAGGAGGAGGTATTGGCCACTTTTTTAAGAAATATTGAAAGAAAAAAAATTAAAAAAAATATTAAAAATTTTTTTTTTCAAACGTTTTAAAATGCCTTTAAAACCAAAAATATTTTACACATTTCCTTGAGTCACCCTGTTATTTAACCACTATTTTAGTTTGTACAGTTAGTGTTAGAACAACTTTAATAAGCCACACATGAGTGATTGTCAAGTTTATTCCCTTTTTGAAAAGGCGAATGTAAGCCATTATATGCAAGGAATTGCTATGCTTTACAATTCCATACACTACACACACACACACACTCACACATACATTACAACCAGTCATACAATATTATATTCCTGGTTCCTTTGTCTAAAATCTATGCAAGAGTATTAGTGTGTAGTTTTGTAAGGTGAACAGCTATTTAAAGCAAACCGAAAACATTCGGCATTAACAGGATTTTCTATACATTCATACACAAGTTCACTGCTACACAGTTTTTCTCTCCTGTTTTCAAGAAGCAACCAAAAGTTGAAGTAAATTTTTTTATGAATTCATAGACAATACAAGCACTTGAAAAGGTTTCCTGTTAATACTCTTAATATTTAATGTGGCCCATTAAGAAATTTAATACTGACGGGTGTTTTTTTTTTTTTGTTCATTTTTTGTCTAAAGAGTAATTAAAGTTAAGCCGCAAATAATTAAACTTGCCACAAAAATTTGTTATGGTTAAACAATGGCTTGATTGTCACCTAATAGAGGATTTAAGAACATATATTGTGTGGATTTGTTATGGGATTTATATGATATATGTGTGTAGGTATGTTGGTTTATAGTTTGTATTGAAGTTTACTTGACCTAGTCATACGAATAAAGAAATTAAGAGTGGAGAAAAACATTTTAATAGACATTAACCGGAAGTGAAAAGTTTATTTCAATTACTTTGAAACGCTTCGCGTTTTTGGCTTATAACGGCCAACCGATACTAAATTTTAAGCTAAAAAAACTCCGCAGTCATTATGTTGCGTTTGTGTGACACACTTACATACATAGTTAACTTACAGGAGGATTGCGACCTAGCTTCTCACACCACTGCCTGTCAACTTCATACATGAGTGGCGGGACCTACAGTATAAAGTCGACTCCGAATGAAAGATTTTTTGAGAGACTTTTCATGGCAATTCCAATTCAGTTTTTGCCAGAAATCTGCTGAAAGGAAGTCGCCAAAGTAATTTTTTTCATACTTCAGTTTGTTGTAAATATCTGACTTGGGGTTTGAACCGTGGCCTCATGTCTAATAAGCCAATAAACTACATACTAGACTGCGGATTATGATTTCTTAACTCCAATATGTCACCTGCACATTTTTTTTCTTCGCGGTTTAATTGAGAAATGCGAGTTCAATAACAAGTTTCAGTTCAGCTTGGAGTAGAGTAACTGGTTTGTAATGAGCTTACTATTGCTCTCACAGTTGCATCAAAAACATTTTTATTTTCTGGATACTAAAAACACACTAAATATGCTGCAAGGATGTATATAATCTAGAACTGCCTCTGCTCAACTGATTGCTAATGACTTCTTAAAGGACATGCGTCTGTAATCTTTTCGTTTGTCACCTTCAGCATATCAGCGGATGTTATAAGAACTTTATTCCCATTGGCCTTATAAAGATTTAAATATTTCAGATCTACTACCTGGCTCTGTCCTGTGTTGTCGGGAATTTATCATCACGTTTACCAAACTAGATAGAATCTCTAAGTCCAACTCTAGTGTCCTCTGAATGTGTCCTGCAACACGGGGTCATTAAGTAAAATGTATTGTTTCTTCGACCTCTTTACATAACCTACAGAAATCAAAGGCATTTTTGCTCTATTGATTCTATGTCTAAAGTTAACATGTCCCCTTAAGACTCCTATAATAGCCCTCAACACCATTTTACGTTTGTATAAGATTAGTGTTATACCTTTAGAATTGAGTTTTAGCTGTAAGGCTCTTGCGACCCTTAAAAGCAATATAAACCTTCGTTGATGAATTGAACCTTTCTTCAACATGAAATTTCTAAGAAGAAGTCCATTGATGCTTTCACCGACTCTTTCTTATTGTTTCTACCAAAGCTGATCCCGATTTTGATAGTTCTTCTGAAACTATGTCGCCAGTAATGTGTCCTGACCAGTTGCCCTATATAATCCAAGTCGTCATAAGAAATCTTAGCAACCTTTTATACTCCCAGACTAAAGTTGTACAAAAAATATGTGAACACCAGTATATAAACATCATGTAAACAGAAGTCTTAGTAGTGTATTATATAGTTTGTTGGCTTATTAGACGAAAGTCGTGCTTCAAACCACAGCAGAGACATCTCGAACGAAATAAAATATAAAAATTATATCTCTCTGCAGTCTTGTAGGAAAAACTCTAAAAAGTATAAAAATTACCATGAAAGAGTTTCTTAAATCTGTTGTTCGGTGTTGATTTTTAAACTGTAAATTTCTTAACTCATGGATCAAATTAACACAAACATGGATGGTGTGAGAGGCTAGGTTGTAGTCCTGACTAAACTGTTGTAATGGTAATTAAGAGCGACAGATTTTGAAGAACTTTTCTTAGCAATTTTATTTACTCTGAAAAGTTTTTGCCAGAATACTGCTGAAATATTATAGCGTACATAGTACTTACTAAAGGCAGGATATACAAGAGTTTTGAAGCTTTTGAATATCGCTGAGAAAGGTTTAAAGGCCTCAAATGAGATTATGTTGAAAAGCAATTCCTTTCATAAAATTCTTGTGTTCTCTTTGTTTAGTCGGCTAAGTTTAGGAGCAAAATATTAAACAATTGATAATAATTTTAAACAATTCTTCATTTAAAATTATTTAATTATCAATAAATTAAGGTAATTGACCCCACAATTACTTTAAACTTTTATTACAACCTTCATAACAACATATTTTATGTTGAAAACTATCTTTTCGGTTTTTTATCGTGTTTGCTTTCATTTCTTTAATTTCCAATTCTTTTCAACATACAATAAAAGATAACCAAAGAAATGAACATTTCGAATGAAAACAAAAAAAAAAAAAAGGAAGAAAAATTAAAATAGTTTTCTATTCTTTCTGATAAAATTAAAAAATAAAAGAGTACACCGAATAGCAAGCAACCCAATTGTATGTATTTCAATTCAATGTTTGTTTAAATTGATTGAGATTCTAAAGAATATTTTCTATATGAACCATTGAAAGAAACTAATTAAACAAATGGAATGATAAATGAAGAAGGAAGTTATAAAATAATTAAAATTTTTTTTTTTTCGATAGGTGTTTAGCATGAAATAAAATTAAATATTTAGTTTTCAAATGAAATGAAAATTTAATTATAATATGAACATAAATAATGAATTAAATGTGGAATATTTATTTGATTAGCAAATAAAAACGAGGATATTAAAAGCAAATAAAATGAATTTTGTGGAAGTAGCAAATAATTGATCGAAATAATCGAAAGTAAATATTAGAACAAAAATGAAGAATATTTATAAGAAATATTCGTAGCAAAAAATAATTGTAAATAATTGTTCTCATAAACACAGGACATACAATACATACGTACAGCCAGGATTATGACCTAGCTTCACACACCATTTGTGTTGTGTGTGTTAATTTGTATACAAGAGTGGCAAAACCAACAGTTTAAAGTCGTCTCCAAACGAACAAATTGTTTGAAAAACTTTCATGGCAATATTTTATTTATTCTCAAAGTTTTTACCAGAAATTTGCTGAGAGAAAGTCACCGAAGAAATATTTTTTGGTATTTCATTTTATTAAAAAAGTCTGACTTGAGGTTTGAATCGTGGCCTCACGTCTAATAAGCCAGCACCAGGCACGATGTAGAATCTTATGAAAACAGTTGAATATTTCGTCTGTGTCTGGTGGCATAGAGACATTATTTCAAATTATTTACTTCAACATTTTAGTAAATATATTCTTTAAGATTCCAACCTTGGTTCAAACATTTTTTATAGCAAACCACAGCCGACTCAAATATAAATCTTGCTGGAGTTGCAACTTTTTTATTTTGAAGAGTTCAATCAAACATGACTGGCAATTAGAAGTTAAGAACCTCCACCCTTTTTTTCAGAGGCTAAGCTACAGCAAAAGTCACTGGAGAAAATGTTTATGCCTTTTATTTAAACAGAGACTTGTGAGAGATCAGTTGTCTTCTTATCCATATTTGTCCAGCAATATTGCACGAACCTTGGTGCTGCCTATGAGAATGAGCCTCCTTGTAAATCAATCGAATAATACCATGTTATGCCCTATAGTTAGTGAAGACGCCGTAGTCTACTAGGTAGTGTGTTGGCTTATTAGATATGAGGCCACGGTTCAAATTCCTGGTCTGACATCACCAATAACACGAAAAATGAAAAAATATTTCTTCGGCGACTTCTCTCAGCAGATTTCTTTCAAAAACTCTGTGGGTAAATAAAATTGCTATGAAAAGTTTCTTAAAATTCATCCGTTCGGAATCAACTTTAAACTGTAGGTCCTGCCATGGATCCTGAAATGGATTCTGCCATAAACTGGTGTGAGAAGCTAGGCCTAAATCCTGACCTAAGGATTGCAATGACCTATTAAGTAAATATAAAGTAAGTATGTCCTATAACACTTCGAACATTATGAGCTACTCATCGGCCCTAAACAGCAATGCAAATTCCGACCGTACCTCTATTTCCTGAAACCGATATAATAGTTAAAATTGAATAATTCGTAGTTTCCTTGAGAATCTCTCGGCATTCATAGGCGAGTGCATGTCCGTTAGAGACTAGATCGTATACAATAATGCGAAAAAAAGTTGCCGTAGTGTAGTAGGTAGTGTGTTGGCTTATTAGACGTAAAGTCTGGGTTCGTATTCCAGGTCAGCCATCAAAAATAAATATAAAAAAAAAAAATATTTCTTTGGCGACTTCCTCTCAGCGATTTCTAGCAAAAAGTCTGAGAGTAAATAAACCTGCCATGAAAAAGTTTCTCAAAAATATGTCATTCGGAGTCGACGTTAAACTGTAGGTCCCGGCACTCACGTATAAAATTAACGCACACAATATGAGTGGCGTGAGAAGCTAGGCCGTAATCCTGACTGAAGGGTTGTAATGGTCAATTATGTATGTATGTCCAATGTAAATGGATGTCCAAATAATTCTGGATTTTCGAACCTACACAACCCCGATTTAAAGACAAAAGTGAATATCCTAGCCATACAAGTCAAGCAGATCCTAGCTGTATGTACCCTACTGCTGTTGACAAAGTTGAGTCCTCTATAAAACGATCGAAAAATATCTAGTTTAACTGAATCAATCGCGACAGTTATTCCCTGTAAAATATCGAAGATAGTATGCTGCGTACTGGCTCCGATGATATTTATTTACACTGGAACCCATACAAGAGTTAGTTTTGAATCATTCCTAATTTTTCTAAGATATCTTTGGCATTCATGTTTAAAAATTAGCGGTTTTGAAACGATAATTAAGCAGTTAATGACAACAGAGAGAAATGCTTCAGAGTCAGAAAGAAATTTGACAGAGTGATTTTCAAAATAGTTGATGAGTCAATGTTCCAAAGGAAGGTCCACTTTACAGAATATTGGTATTCTTTCCCCCTTAAAAGACTTTCGAATGAAATTGATTTTTATTTTTAAAGGTTTGCAAGTTTCGTGTGGTTATACTCTCCTCAATAATCTTAAAAACGCGCTTTACTCCCCCGCAGAAGTTTAAAATTTTCTAGCTATTGTACAGCCATTATAGAACTTCATAATGTAAGTTATAAGTGCATTACTCCAGAAATAAATTCTCCACAGCTAATAGACTCAAATGCCCCGCTGAGAAGTTGGAGCTTAAGTGTTCAATCGATTCTTCTTCCTCGCGGTAGCATTTGCAAATTTCCTCTTAAGGTTTTTTTACACGATTTCCTAGCAAAGTTTGCTTTCTCAGCTCGGAAGCTGGGATATTTATTGAAATGAGCGTGAATAATGGTGTCATATTAACATATCTTTACGTGGAATATTAATGGGTGTAAATTGAGAAGGTCTAACTAGAAACCCTTATCTGGGTCATCAGTTCCTTGTCAATGATCATGTACTATCATTCATTTTATAAACATTTGTTCCAGACATGTTTTCAGAAAATGATTCAGACCAAACAGAACTCTTCCTACAACAGTTCTGAGGCATATAGTTTTGTGTACCCATGTCATTTTAAAATTTTTTTAGTTTTTGATAGAACAAGACGCTCTATTCGATTCTACTTCGCTTTACCTTATGCCATTATACTTTTCTTTACATTCTAAAGTAACTTTTGCCTTGTGTACTCCTCTCTAACATACTCTAGCGCATCATACTCTTGTCGTTATCATACATTCCATTTGTACACTTTCCCTTTAGGTATAATTTCATAAATATTTTACTATGTAGAGTGTGAAAGAGAGACAGAGCAGAAGAGAGAGTACGAACATACGTTTGCTTAGCTAACATGTTAAATAGCTTCTAATGCTATTCTTATGTCATACGTTTAATTCTCAAGGTACAATCCACCTTGAGATAATCATATGAATGTTTTTCTACTTCTTGTTTTGTACTTTTTTTTCTGCTTTCGCCTTATAATTCTTGGCATAATAAGGCCCAGAAAAGGGTAATGATAGTAGAGGCATCAGTCCGCTTAAAGCCTCTTGTTAACGCTGTTCAACTAAATGTTAAATTTCTTGTAATTTTTTTCTTTTTTCTTTTTTTTTGGTTTGAAGTGCTTGCTTGTATCCTTGAAAGAAAATTTTCTTATGCAATGATACAATTTTCTTCAGAGTATTGTTTGGTGTGTGTGTGTGTGTGTCTTTTTTGTTTAAAATATTCAACTTTCGTTATGCCCTTAGCGTGTATGTAATGGATCCATTTGGCCCCTCTAGCAGAAAAACAATATGCACTGAGAGAAAAATTGCAGTGTTTTGTTTAGCTTTTACGTTTTAACAGAATTGGACTCATCGTTTGGTTTAAAGGCCAATCCAAGCAAAACGGATTTGATGGCATAAGAACCCTGCCTTTAACTTACTAATCATTTATGGTATTCAAATTCTTCTCACCAAGGGGCTAAATTATCTGAAGGCATAACATGATTGATAGAGTAAAAACACGACCATAACATTTTACGCCGTAAGGGTGTTTACGTAACCATACTTGCTTTACGATATTTATATTTGGTAGATGGTGTATCATCGCCGCTGTAGTCTACTAGGTAGTCTGTTGGCGTATTAGACATGAGGCCTCGTTGTAATCTACTTGATAGTCTGTTGGCTTATTATATGTATATGAGTCCTCGCTGTAGTCTAGAAGGCTGTCTGTTGGCTTATTAGACATGAGACCTCGCAGTAGTCTAGTAGGTAGTCTGTTGGCTTATTAAACATGGGGGCTCGGTTCAAACTAAAGCTCCAACAATTCCAACAAAACGAAATTTGAATATTTCTTCGGCATTTTCCTCTCAGCAGATTTCTGGCAAAGACTCTAAGAGTAAATAAAAAATTGCCAAGAAAAAGATTCTCGAAATCGAATTTAAACTGTACGTTCCGCCACGCATATATGAAATTAACACGTACAACATTTGTGGTGTAAGAAGCTAGGTCGTCATCCTAACTGAAGGGTTGTAATTATGTACATATGTATGTATCATTCCCTGACTGATGTACAGAACACAATGACAGTCAGCCTTAGGTTAGGTTAGGCTAGAGGACGTGTACTTGTCCGTTAAGACAAGTACAATACCCGGAGGTCGAAATTGACCCATTGTACAACGTCCTTGGAGAGGGAAGGAAATAGAGGGAATAGGATGAAAGGAGGGTATAAGGGTAAGGGGAGTAAAACAGTCAGCCTTTCTGATCTGACAACCAATGCCCTCTGTTCCATTCCGTCTAAGACGTTATTTGCTGTACACAATTGGCATCGTGCTGACGTTCTACTGAAGCAGAGGACTGAGGTAGTAGCAGCAATATCCAAGTCCTTGCTAAACCTTGCTGTAATTTTGGAAAGACGTGGACACATCCTGCTATATTATTGAGTTCCTTATTACTTTCTGAATGATTTTGTAATTCGATTCTGTTCTGAAAAATCGAAAGTTCCCTGCTGGCTTCAAAATTCTGGAGAGAGCAGGCTGCGGTATATTTATCAAAAGTTCTGATATTAAGCTTTTACATAAACTGCCTAATCGCAGAAGCATCGATACTATTAAGCGATAATTTCCGCATTCGCATGCAACAATATGCTGTATGAGCTTCTCAACGATGTGGACGTTGTGCACAGTATTAACATCGAATGGCTGCGCTGACTCAGCCATGGCGTTCGAATGGATGAGGATGCTCCAACGAGACGGGTATTTAATGCGGGGTTTTGCGGAAGTGGGAGAAGAGGACGACCACATTGTTTGCGTTGGAAGGAACAAGTCGAGGGAATCCTGTCATCGATTGGTGTGACCAACTGGCGAAGGCCCGCAATAAGCAGAGGCGCCTGGAATGATGTGCTAAAGCAGGCCGAAATCCGATAGTGGGTTGGTAATGGCAAATAAAATAAGTTAGTAAGCATAGACTGCCTTACCTCCATAGTGTTCTCTAGGCGGAAGTCTTGGCCATATTTAAAAAGGCGCAGTGCCTGTTGGGTTGTGAGATTTTCTTAGAAAATTTCTTGATTTCTTTGGACAGCCAGGCTGTGATTAAGTTCCTAACGAACGACTCTTCAACGACCGTCTATATCCATGAGAATTCTTTACGAATAATTCGAAACATTCAAAGGCAACGCTTCAATGGGTTTCAGAACTTTGTCACCGGCCAGGGCCAGTATGGACCTTTTCATCTTCGACATTTTACAGGGCAATTGCCTCAGTTTGAAAAGATATTTTGCGCTCTTTTTATAGGTGACTGACTCAACATTGTTAGCAGCAGTAGGGTACTGCTACAGTCTGTTGACTGATTATGACTGATTTTGATTATGCGTAGCCTTTGCTTTGATATATCACAAAGATTTGAATCTCCCTTTGCACTGCACTGACCGGGTATTTCTTTCCGTGCATTTTAACTTTAATTCTTACATGCCAAAGGCTGCTTTCTTCATGAGTGTCAATGTATGAGTGTATGTCTACAGGACATTTTTTCATACTCGAAGAAATGTTTTCCACGAATGTTTTACAGTTGTTTGGTACGCGTTCATTTACGTGTGTATGTATGTGTGAGCAAAAGAGACAGAGATGTAAGCCATACGAGTGTATTTTGCATATGCTTGACTTTAATTCCCCTCTGAACATTAGCGTAAAATAAGTGTTCAAGTGTGTAAAGCATGTGTGTACGTGTGCATGTATGTAAGTTTATGAGTTTAATGTTGGAAAATGAAAGTCATTTTGTTCTTATTGTTGCGTTTCGTTAGTTCGTTCGTTCGTTGTTATTTTTTATTGTCGTTGTTGTCCTTATATTTGTCACATGTTTATGGTTGTGCCAGTATGAGGCAATGAATGTTTGTCTTGCTTTTTTTTTTTTTGTTTTGTTTTTTTTGTCTTGGTTGACGACTGTGTCTGCTGTGGGTTTGTTTGGCATGGTTGGCCTGTGTTGGTTACGTTGGGTTTGCCTGCATGTTGGTTTCCTTGAAGTTTTTCTTCTTCTTTTTCATATTGTTGCTGTATGTATGTTGTTTATTGTCGTTGTTGCTGTTATTGTTGTTGTTTACTGTAACATTTAGTGTCATGCTGTGTCACGTTATTATTTTTGTTTTATTTTTTATTTATTTTTATTATTTTATCATGCGACTATTTTCGCTGTTCTGCTGCTGCTTTTATTTGCATGTTTCCATTCGTGCCTTCCATATGAAGGTTATTTGTTAATATTTTTCCTACATTTACTGAAAGCGTACGATTGAAGGAGTATGTTCCGCAACTTTTAATAGGGCTCTTATCAGTAAAGCTTATTCATAAGTTTATTCGAACTTTTTCATGAAATAATTAAATTGTTTCCGGGTTAGCATGATGCAAGACAAAAATCATTATAATTACCTAAGAAAAATTTACATTTTGTTAACTTTCACACTCTCTGTCTTTCATTGTGTAAATTATAGTCTCCCAAACAGAAAAGTTCTGGCCTCAACGGGGTCGTGAAAACTATGCATCTGGTATGCGTATCTCACCGTTCAGTGCCTTGATTTTCCACAATCTAGAATTCAACAATGGCTGTCCTATTTCCCTCTCTCTAGCATAGTTCGTCATCAGAGTTGCGACCTAGCTTCTCACACCACTTATGTTGTGAGTGTTCATTTTACATATGCGTGGCGGGACTTACCGTTTAAAATCGAATCCGAACAATAGATTTTTGAGTGTGTGTTAATTTTTATACATGAGTGGCGAGACCTACAGTTTAAAATCGACTCCGAACGAAAGATTTTTGAGAAATTTTTTCATGGCTATTTAATTTACTCCCAGAGCAAATCTGCTGATAGAAAGTCGCTGAAGTACAAGTTTTCTAACTGTTTTTTTTAATTGGGAATAATTTCTCTCTCAATTGGCTATGGGGCAAAATCTGTTGCATGCCCTCAGCTGTGTTTCTGCAAATGGATATACGACTTGCCAGTCAGGAGTTACAGTCATATGGCGGAATTGGTGCCATCAAATGTAGAGTGCAAATAAGCTATGCTAAATGAGGCAAATGAAAATTTAAACCAATCTAATCTACTTCTTTGAAGTCGCCATAGTCTAGTAGGTAGCGTGATGGCTTATTCGACTAGAGCTAGTAGTTCAATCCATGGCTTAGGATAGTCTAAATCTTTCGGTGACAGTCTTTTAGTAAAAACCCTAAGGGTAATATAAAATTGCCATGAAAATTTTTTCAAATCTGTTGTTCGACATTAAGAAGTATGTCCTAACACTCATAAATAAAATTGATACACACATTATGGGTGGTGTGCAAAGCTAGGTTATAATTCTTACTAAAGGGTTGTAATAACCAATGAAGAAAGTAAGTAATCTACACTTTAGCTTACATTTTTAAGGTCCACCACCCTTTTCTGGGTTTTTTTCTCTTTTATTTCCATTTTTTTAGATTTTTTAGAGCACAATTACTATAACTTTTAGTGCTGGCTGATCGTCTACCATTATGTCAGATTACTTGATAGATTTCAAACGTATAGCTTCTACCAAATTGGTATTTTTAGGTTTGTTTCACGATTTCACGAGGCATATAAAGAGGGCAGAAGCTCTTTGTAGAGCCAGCCTTAGGCAATCTTATTTAAGACATGGAAAATCATTAAAAAACCAGCTAAAACTAAATAGACAGTAGGTTTCCTTAAGACTTTAATATTTTTTTTAGTGTTTTCTACGAAAAATTTCTTAATTAGCCTATAGAGCTTGGAGTTGTTTATATTCTTGAGAGGCCTATTTAGGCTTGCACGTACATATGTATATACATACGTTTAACCTCTATACTACCGACAGCATAAATTTCAAATCAAACACACACACACCCGATACAATCACATACGTATGTCTGTATGCACGTAGCATACACAACACATTTAAAACAGGGTTTACCAAAAAATTTTTGGTTATGTATTAGTGAGTAAGAGAGAAAAAATAAATTGAGAGAATTGATTTATTTACAGCCATAGAAAAGTGTTTGTAATATACATTATTTTGATTTTCATTTTATCAACTTGCATATGTAAAGCTATCTATCTTTGGCTTAATAATTTTAGATAAATAAAAATAAAATAAAAAAATCCATTTTTTATTAAGAGATCGTATAGGTATCCATCTTTTTTTTTTTTTTTTTTTTTTTTTTTTTTTTTTTTTAGATAAATAAAAGTAAAAAAAATAATAAACCATTTTTTATTAATGGAGAAAAAGCAAGCATTCCAAAGCATTTAAAAAAAATTATACTATGCGACAAAATATATAAGGCATTGAATATTATCAAAAGCATCTTTTAACATACAATATTTTTTGAGTGTCATTCTGAAAAAAATGGTAAAGCATCCGCCGCACATGTGTTCTTGTCGCAGTCTGATCGACAACTAAATCATAAAGCACAAGGCACATCTAACAGGTAACCGCAAGTGTACAACAAGTACAACAATGCAAAAACAACAGGCATTTTGTTTTTGTTAAAGCGTACGCGTAATGTCAAAAAAATTAACCCTCAAACCTCTATAGGAAATTAATAAAAGCAATTAAAAAAACTAAATAAATTTTATATATTGAAATTTCTTTTGATTTTTATGTCATGCTTAATTACGCAATAGTGGGGCACCTATAAATTAAAAAAAAATATGCCATGCAGTCGATAACATTTCCACTTTATGTAAAGAACATGTTTTTATATGGCCATCGATAAAAATGGCAGATGCTAACGTTATTTGTTATTGGTCATAGTTTTGGCACTTAGTTGGACAGACCGAAATCTTTTTTTGGGTAATTCATCAGCCTCGTCTAAATAAATATAAATATAGTAAATCTAGGTTGTAGTTTAAAAGATATATGGATTTAGTGTTAAAAGCTTAAATATTATTAATCATCTTGCAAAAATTTTAATAAAATTGGCTTTGAAATACTAATCCTGAAGAATTTCTAGAGTACGTATCGTTAAGGATACATCCGGTACATATGAGGGTTTATAAATGCGAAAATGATTATCGAAACAAAACAAACAAAAAAACAACAAAATTTTGACATTTAAAAACGCGTCAGCTGTTGACATAGGTTTACCTGTTAGATGTGCCTTGATAAAGCACAAGAATGCGTGTGAGTTCTCTCCGCACAATTGTGCTATGAAATGGTAAACGATGATTTAAAAGCACTAGCAATGGTGGCAAAAGTGAAAGGAAATGAAAAAGAAAAGAAAAGAAAAGAAAAGAGAAAATCCTGACACGATATGCAGTCAGTGTTGCCAGAAATTTCATGGCCTAAATCGTCAAAATCCGGAGATTTTTGTGTAAAAAATCGTCAAAATCGTCAAGTCACTTTACAAAATCGTCAAAAAATCGTCAAACACAAGTTTTCATTTTTTTTTTTAGTTTTAATTGTTTTATTTCAAAAAAATAATAAGATTACTTCAGTCTTATTAACTATATTTATTTAAAAACATAAGAATGAAATATAAAAGTTTTATAATAGTAAAAAATAATGTTCATATTGAGATCGGAATTCACAAACATATACATATATTTTTAATATACATACATAAAATATAAAAACTAGTTAACATATTTACCAAATCCTTATTTTATGCATAAATATCTGATGATAACAATTTAAGCAAATCTGAACTCATCTGTGTGTCATAACAGCTAGACTTTTTAAGTTTTAAATAGTCTTTTGTGTAAAGAATGCCTTCTAAGGAATCGTTTTGTAAACGATTACGCACTTTGGTTTTATTTAAATTTACCTGACTAAATATTCTTTCAACATTTGCCGAGGAGTGTGGTAAAATCATTATATTGCGAACAAAATTTGTTAAAATTGGAAAAGCCAAAGAAGAATCAGATCGTTTTACTTCCGACATTTTTTTCCAAAATTCTGTAAAGTTTGTCTCTTTTCCTTCAAAAATAGTTTTAAAATCTAAAAATTTTAATTCCCTAAACTCTGAATCTACACTTTGTTTATCATCTTCTTTTAAAAAATTTGGAAAAGCCTTTACAGTATCTAAAATTGAATTGGATTCACCATTTATTAATACGTTTGGATTAAATATACCTAAGGATTTAAATTCATTTTTAAAATCAAATCTTTTAAAAATCTGGTCAATTAATTCAATGTAAAATTGTATGCAATTATTCATTATTTCTTGTACATCACTTTCACAAAGATTTGAATTTGAAAGAATTTCTGCAGCGTAAATACCTACATATATAAACATTTTTACTATCCTGAAAATTTTTACTATCTTTATAATTAATCAAGAAAATGTTGCTATTTTTAATAAGATTTGGTTTTAAAAAGTTGCTCATTACAATTTTAAGTAATTTTTCCATCTGTAAATACAAGGTATGAATTTCAGTAGCTTCACTCTGAAAATTTTTATTTATATTATTTATAATACCCAGCATGTATTTTAGAAACGATAAGTAAATTTGATTTGTATGATTTAAATTTTTGAAAATGCTTTTAGCTGTGTCGATTTTGTCAATGTTGACCGCAAGGGAAAAATAAATTTTAAGGGGTTCATACAAATACAAAATACGATTAACAACGGTTTGTAAGGAAAGCCAGTGCGTTTGGCATGGATGTAAAATCTTTTTAGATTTAATTTCCAACAACTTCTGTATAGTATCAAACTGACTATACCTCTTTGGACTATTTGATAAATAGTTGTACACATCTCTTACAAGAGTTTCTACGGCTGATGGAAGTTTAAGGCAAGCATTAGAGGAACATAGAGCCAAGGAATGGCAAACACATTTGATTATAAATAAATGAGGTATATCATTTTTCAAAAGTTGGGCTACTGAATGTTTCTTTCCGGTCATGACTGATGCTCCATCTGCCGCAAATCCAACTAACTTTTTTTTTTTATAATCAATGTTATTTTTATTAAAATAGTTTACTATAAAATAATATAAACTTGAAGCATCACACTGGTCTACAGTCAGTAATCCAAAGAAAAATCGTCATTTTTCAACCAAAAATCGTCAAATCGTCATTTTGGTATTTTGAGGGGTAAAAAACGTCAAAATGCAGAGAAATCGTCAATTCTGGCAACAGTGTATGCAGTTGAAAATTAAAATTTACACACCAGCTACCCATCTACTACAACAAATATATAACAGTATTTGTTGTTGTTGTAAAAACTCTTACTCTCTCCTTTGACTTACTTTAGCTGTCTTATGGAAAATTTTCGCTTTTGAAATATTTTCATTTTCAAACGGCATAAAATATTTGGTTACTAAACAAATACATGCTAATGCTGAGAAAATACGTGAATGCTGTGATAATATTCTCCTCATAGAATAGAATAATATCGCGTGCTTTTCTTCTTTCATTTTTATTTTTCATTTTTTCTTATTTATTTTTAATTTTTATTTATTTTCTTTTCTTATTTTTTTCTCTTTGGTCTTCGTTTTTGCTTTTAAAGAAAAGTAGTGAACAACGTTCTTGAAATTTCAAGTGGCATTAAAAGCAGGCTTAAGCTTGACTGCAAAAGGAAGATGATTTTTCTTAAAAAGGCGTATAAATGTGTGCTTTTCACGAGTGTGCTGATAAAACTAAAGACCTTGATTGTTTTAGTTTTAAATTAAAATTAAATTAAAATAAAAATTTTAATTTTTAAATTCCAAAGGAATTGAATATTCAGACGAATGAATATTTCCGTGTGACAAAAATAGATCTGAAGGTACAATCTTCTTGGTTGGGTCTAGGGAAAGAAAACTAAAGTAACCAAAAATACGAAAACTTACTAGGCCCAGTCTTAATCACTCCTCACACATACATATATAATTGGCCATTACAACCCTTTAGTCAAGATTACGACCTAGTTTCTATTTTATTAATTTCATACATGAGTGGCAGGGTCCACAGTCTGAAGACGCCTACGAGCGACAAATTTTTAAAGAACTTCTTCATTTGCAATTTTATTTACTCTCAGAGTTTTTGCCAGAAATCTGCAGAGAGGAAGTTGCCGAAGAAATATTTTTTCATATTTCGTTTAGTTGGAGATGTCTGGCCTGGGGTTTGAACCGTGGCCTCACCTCTAGTAAGCCAACACACTACCTACTAAACTACGGCTACTTCTAGTCACTTCTCTACCACATTAAAATTAATTAAGGCTCTCCTAAACAATTCTATGATCGAGTAAACAATTTAATAAAAAAATATTTTCCTTATGTTAGACAATGCCCGTGAGAAAGCTTAGAAAAGTCAATTTGTAACTTAAGTAGATTATGAAAAATACGCAAGAATCTCAATTAACCCTTATAAGTCAACACCAGTAACGGATCCATCTGCTAAAAATATGAAACTTTTTTTAAATTCCAAACAGTAAACAATATTTTTTGTCACCACAAAGGCTTCTTAAGATAAGGATACAGTAAGTGGCGGAGTCTCTATGAAGAAGACTCAGCTTAGGCCAGTGTTTAGGACATTTATGATACCACAGTTAATAGTCAAACTGGGGATCAAATATTTTCTATAGGGAACAAATACAAATCCTGGATAAATCTTTTTAGAAGAGGGGTCTGACACATAATCACGGCTGAGAGAGAATCACATCTCTTGCATAAGTTATTTGAGGGAATTCCAAGTCTATCGGCCTGTCTTCTAATGCAGTGGCCCGTAGAAATCCCGAATGTGCGATGGATATGCGACCTTTAAGAGCAAAAAGTAACCACACCTCTATTTATCTATATAAGTCCATAAGAATCTAGCAATATTTCAATAGCCTTCCGGCAGCCAACAAAGCTGAGTCGCGTTGTACAACGAACAGAGGATACATAGTTTAACTGAGGAAATCGGAATACCCGCGGCCTATAATACGTCGCAGATTGTAAGCTCCGCACAAGCTCTAGTTAGTTCATCAGCAATGGATTTTCCAATGAAAGAAAGTGGGGGAAAGGGTTACCTTTTACTGATCCAATATTTACCTGAGAAATTCTTTACATTCATGGAAGGAAGACGGATGTTAGTTAGGGACTTAATTGCAGTATGAATGTCCTAGTAAATTAAGAGATTTACAGGGAAAATTTTGATCACTCAACAAGTATTGCTTACTCATTGGTTACTACACTCCTTTAGCCATGATTACAACCCAGCTTCTCACACCACTTATGTTGTGTGTATTAATTTCTATCAAAAGTGGTGGGACCTACAGCTTTAAGTCGGCTCCGAACGACAGCTTTGAGAAAATGTTCATGACAATTTTAACTCTCAGTTTTCTTGTCAGAATACTGCTGAGAGAAAGTCATCGAAAGACATATTTTTTCATACTTCGTTTTGTTCGAGATGTCTTGTGTAATAAACTAACACACTACCTACTAAACGACGTCACAAGGCTACTGTGGATTAATGGTCCAGCAGGAAATATTGCATTGGCGATTTTGATGTGAAGAAAATCATGGAGTTCGTAGATTGCAAATAAATTAAAAATAAATTTGTGTTTAGTTTTAAGTTTAAGATTCTTTATTATTCGCAAAATTCTGTGTGTCACTGTTCACAGCTTTATGTAAACAACAACAATTGCCTTTTTTGTTATTCCTCTGTTTATACCCTTTGCATAAACAATAACAATTACAATGGACAGACCTTTGTACCCTTCTTCAAACCACGATTACTCTCTTCAAACACACCGCGTCTTTACACAAGACTGACTGAACTTCACTAACTCCGTCGCCTGCTTTACCTCGCCTTTTATATTGAAAAGTAAACAGTCTGATGAATTTTCTTGAAGACGAATGTTCACGACTTCGCCTTCTCGAAATCTCTATAAATGGAACACTTCTTATGCCATTGCTTAGGGTTCGCGTGATTCAGAGTCCAATATTTAATAAAGAATACCCAGAATAGCTCATGTCAGTGAAGTGGACTGGAAGATGTTAATGAAGTTTGTATATGATACAGCTTCCTCATAAAAATTTTTTTTGTCACGACTTAATAATATGCGTTCAACATGCCCATGTACTGGTTTAAAATTCTTTTCATAAAATTCACTGATTTTTAAAACGATTTCTAAAAGCTTTTAATGTGACTACCATTTCTAAATGTTCATTTAACTGCAAATAGGTTTATAAGTCACCGCCCCGTCTAAATTCTAGCAAAATTATGAACTCTGGTGCGTAAATTTTATTTCGTTTTCCCATTTTTTATTAATAAATTTCCCATGAATTGTTTTGGGTGAACATGTACATTAAACGTGTTCGGCTTATAAGTGGGTGAATTGTTTTTAACCCAGCAGCTGCCTTGTTATTGAATGATTTTTTCTTCCTTTTTTTTGGCGTATAACGCTAAAGGCATGCATGAATGTGTGTAAAAGTTTTGACTTTTATTTGTATAAACAAATACCAGCACGTACACGTATTTTGTTGTGTAACAATATGTTCTATTAAAATTGTTGTTGTTGTTGTTATTGTTATTTGTTAAATGAAAATTCAGAACGAATGAAGGAATAATCCCAAGTAATTAGTAGAAAAACTTCATGTGTGTGTTTATAAGAATTATTCTTTCACCGTGGTTTCTTTCTTTCTTTTAAAATATTGTAAAAAGAAGTTCTTTTTGTTTTTGTTGGAATGAAATGAAAATGATATTTTACGAAAAAGTAATGATTTGAATACATTTCTTGAAAAGAATGTGAACTCATACGATGAACTCATTAGTCTGTTTTACCAAATCATTATGGACGGTATAGCATCGAACAATACGATCTGCTTGAGCAACGTATTGCAAGCTACACCCTTTTGAATATCATTATAATTGTCACACCTAAAGGATGTCACCACCACTGGCTCAATAAACGATCGATCAACACCCATATGACGAGAAAATGTAAGATCTGCCGAAAACATCGCCGATATTATGAAAGTATGCAGGAGAATATATATCTTTTGCAAAAAGCAATAAGGAACTGAACCAAAATTTTATTGAAAAGTCATTCTCAGTGAGTGGCTAATTTCTGCATGAATGGGTACGAGAATAAAGAAAACTTTCGAATTTGCGACGATTCAATTCCACATGCGATCCAAGAGCATTCAATACATTCCGTTAAAGTCACTGTTTGGAGTGGATTTTGTGCGGCGTCATCGGTGCATATTTATTTGAGAACGATGTCAAAGACTAGCACTATATGTTGATGTGAAACAAATTGTTTTGAAATTGAATTGGGTATTCTGGACACCAACGACATGTGGTTTAAACAGAACGTCATTACGTGCTATACAGTTAATACCACATTGTACTATATGTTCTGTATGAGCGATTTGAGAGATGATGTGAACTGTTGATGAGCTGGAGTCTAATTACATAGACATATACCTAAGCAATCATATCGGCTTGATGTGAACAATATGTTCTCTACGAATTTTTTTAGTTTCTTCCAGTCCACTTATCTGATGTGAAATATGTGTGGTATAGTATCCTCCCTACAGCATTAGGATTTTGGGGATTACGGAGATTGTGAAATGGCATAATCTATGTTGCATGGTTTGGGTGTCCTCTGCGTATGCCATTCAATATTATCAGTCATAGCAATGCGTTTCAGATGTATGTACATCTAAGGCAGAGTGTTCCGTTAGCACAATCATCAGTGTACTCAAGTTGCCTTTATTTAGTTTTATTATACTCATGATTATTCAAGCATCAGGTTCACCTAAGAAAATCTTTTAAATTTTACTTGCTGTATCACTGTTCCATATTAGCTTATGTGACTTTATGTGCCACCTATTTCTGTAGTCTAGTTTTAAATGCACTAAGAGGTAGTGGATTATCCAAGTTTATGCTCTGCAATCCTCTAACTCTATTAGCATGGTTATTTGCTCCCTTGTTTCCGGCCACTCCGTATAATCCATAATGTGTACATCCATATAATATATACTGTGACATGCTCACAGAAATTTTGCATCGCCTTTTAACGGTCCAGGACAGTGCTTGATTATTATTTCACTATCTGTAGAGATGTTGAAATACATTTTGGTTAAGCTTACCAAAAAGCAAATTTTGACTTTTGACTCTTCTATATAAAGATCCAGTCCCATTCCATTCCCGTGTTTGAATTGGTTGCGTAACATGAAGTCCCAATGAGCACCCTTGCCTTGGATCCATTTGACAAAGACACAATTGAGTAATTGTATTTACTTAACTTGATTGATCATTACAATCCTTTAGCTAGGATTACAACACTGCTTTTCACACCATCCATATTGTAACAGTTAATTTTCTTTACGAAAGACAAAACATACAGTTTAAAGTTGACTGTGAACAAAAGATTTAATTTAAGTTTAGGTCAGAAGAATGCTGAGTGGAAGTCACCGAGAGAAATATTTGGGGTTTGAACCAGTCACACTCGTCTAATAAGCCATAAGTGCAGCCTTATATCGCATTCGTATCTCAATAGGTTGGACAAAGAGTATTGTTTCCTATGCCCACCTACAAGGTATGATAACCTGAAAAGTGAGTTTTCAGTTAAATAATTTCACGATTTATTAAACGGAAATCCTAGTATACAGAGCAAATAATCGATTCTACAGGTAGAAATAAACAATAATACTCTGCAAGACGCTCATTCTCCCCGTGCTTCTTTATGGCGCAGAGGCATGGACTCTACTAAGCACTGATGCAGCAGCCTTGAGAATAAAGTCCTATGCAAAATCTTCTGTACAGTGCGTGTTGGCGATGATTTCAGCATCCAATCCAACAGTGAGTTGTATGAGATCCTCAACGACATGAACGTTGTGCACTGTATTAACATCCAGCGGCTGCGCTGGTTCGGCCATGTCGTTCTAATGGTGGAGGATGCTGGATGATGGAAAGAACTTCTGTTGTACCAATAAATATTGACAGAACATCTCGTATTCTTCTGCCATGATTTCTTTTCTTATTTTATTTGTTTAAAACATGTAACTCTTTGTCATTCTCTTTTTTGTTATTTTTTTTATTTGTTAGTCGTTATTGAATTTTAAATGTAATAAAAAAAAAACAATTTTAATATTCTTTTCTTGTTTTTGTTTGTTATTTACATTAAACATGAGAAATCTTTTATTTATTAAGTTTATAAACTTCTAAATCTATAGATAAACAACAATTTAAAATTTATATGTTACAAACAACTAAAAAACCAAAAACAAAAACCAAACAAAAAACAAGAATATTAAAGACAATATACAATACAATGGGAAAAAAAGATGACAAATTTATGTGTGTGTGTATGTGTGTGTTTAGACCAAATATAGAAAATACCCCCGATAATATAAAATATGAATAAGAAAACTAAGGCTTATGAAAACTTTCAAAAAAATAAAAATAAAACAATACAAAACAAAATAGAAAGATAATAGAAGCAAACGAATGTATTTTTATTAAATATTGTAGAACGAGAACTAACAAATCATATTTTAAAATAATGCCAATATACTATACATATACATACATATATTTACAGTTATACATACATATGCACATATGTACAGTACAAATGTTTTTTGTATGCCAGTGTATGTATAAAAACTTTCTGCATGCACTGTTGTACTCATGTAGCAAAAGGATAACAGGGAAAAACAATAACCAGTTTGCTGTTGGTATTGTTTTCTTACATACGAGTGTAGATATCAAATGCAGTGAGAGAAATAATGTAGCGCAGAAACAATTTTTTAAATATCTGTTGCCTATGGGCTCGTACAATAACCAAATTGAACGTGTTTAGTTACTGGGTGAGATACTGGTGAGATACAGAAATATTGATGGATTAAATTGTTTTTTTTTTTTAATCTGTTATAATATTTCGCAGCATGTACTTTTTATATATAGGGTCCTTCGTTAAGCGCTTCATATATTTAAGTTTAAACAAAACAAAGCTAACATAACCCACGCCATCGGTCAAATTCAGTGTGATTTATGTGCCAGTGTCATAGAGAATTAAACATTTCAGAAGGGCTTTACCCAGAGAAGCCGTGACGAACATTTTTGGTCATTACAACCCTTCAACCAGGATTACGACCTAGATTTTCACACCACTTATGCTGTGTATGTTAGTTTTATACATGAGATGATGACACGACAAATTGTCGAGAAACTTTTTCATGGAATCCATTTATTTACTTTCAGACATTTTGTCAGAAATCTGCTGAGAGGAAGTCACAAAAGAAATATTTATTCATACTCAGTTTTGTTGAAGATATTTGACCTAGCGTCTGAACCATTGATTTACGTCTAATAAGCAAACGCACTACCTACTAGATTACGACGACTTTAGACCTCATACAGAGTATCTAATATGACATGAGCTGTTTGGCACGTAGCGCCATTATTCTAAATCCACATGTCGTTGGTGTCAAGATTATTCAATTCAGGCCAAAGAAATTTAGTAATCATCAACCTAATGTGCTCGCCATTGACACTACCTAACGCCGTTTACAAAAGTATGGACCGATGACGCCGCCAGCCAATAATCCACACCAAGCTTTGTTAATATCGGAATGCAATGTGGCATGACCTGGCTCCACATAAAACTACAAGTCGTACTGTCCAGATCGTACAATTCAGGCCAAAAAAAGGGGGTAATCATCGACATATACTGCTCACTGTTAATAGTGATGACCTAGCCAATGACGTTCTCAAAGAAAAGTGAACGGAAGCCGACACCAGCTCAAAATCTACACCAAACAGTGACTTTTTCGGGATGCATTGGATGCTTTTGATCCTAATGTTTTGATTGCAATCGTCCTAAATGAGAGGATATGGCTTGATCAAGTATCTATTCATTCTGAAATGGGATTCATCGTTAAAAATAATTTTTCAATGAAAATTTGCTTCAAAGCTAATTAAGCGAACAAACGTCGTAGTTTATGGTGGTTCACCTATAGTCTCTAAGCCAGTTGAATTCGATATGGGTGCAGGCATAAGTCACGACACATAATTGGCAATCTTCTGGTCAGCGAAAAACAAATTCTTAGAAGCGGTGCGAAATCAACAGCACCGGATTCTACTGGATATTCTCATGTACAGTGATGATGTTTTCGGTAGATTTTGCATTCCGTTGATGTACGGTTTGTTTACCGATCGTTTAAGAAGCCAATGGACTGAAATTTATTCACCATATTTTGTGAGTAGTCCTCTCGGTAGGACAATTATGGTAAAACAGACAAAGAGCGCGGTACGTTGAACGCACAGGACACTCACTTTGAAAAAAAAATATTTTTTATGTTGTTGAGTGATATGTCCGTCTATGATGGTTTGACAATTTTATCCAAAACATTGTAAGTAGTCCTCCCAGTAGAACAAATATGTTTAAATAGGCGAAACGCGCGATACGTTGACTGAAAGACTGAAGCAACTAATTCGACAGATGTGGGTTCAACAAAATGGCCGTTATCAACTGTCAAATTTCGTAAGACCGGTTATATAACGTTAAAGTAAATAAAATTTTTGTTTTTCTCCGTGTATCTCTTATAAATTATTTCTATTTTACAAAATTTCTATAGGAGTTTAATTTGAGTCCTGTTGCTATTTTTCTCTTGTTTCTCATGGTTTCTTCACTCATATGATATCGGAGCGGAAGAGAAACAAAAATTTTGTAAGAAAGAAAGATGATGTTGAGCCCTTATACGTGTCATAGAACATATTCATATTTCATTTAAGTTTATTGTTTTACCATATATTTCACATTGAAACCAAAAATAATAAAGAAAAAAAACACAACAAAAATAAAAGGAAAATATTTTCGAATGTCGTACATTAGACTGGAGTAGAGAAGACTTGATACACTGATAAACACTTTCTGCATTGAGTTTAAACAGATAAATTCTTATTTAACTACCACTACACCCACTTCATTTCTGTTAAAGGAGGAAGAGAGAGGAGACTTTACATTGAAATGATGATGATTTTATGAAATTTTGTGGGTAAATAAACTGAATTTATGTAATTTTAAATAGATTTCAGGATTGGGTGTACAAAAAAATTTTGCGTATTACTTTTGAAATGTAGTAAATTCACGTTAGCAATTAATGCTTATACCCAATATTTGGTTTTTATCAAATTTTGCCCTTTTTGGCAATTTTTCAAAATCGAAGACAAAAGAAAACGAAAGAATACTTTTCTTACCAATAAAAACAAAAACTTCGGAAATACCTATAAATGTTTGGCAAATAAAATATATCAAACACAATGACTGCCATTATAAAGGCACAAGGGGCATCCACAGTGCTGCCATTGCTATGACCACAAAAATGGAACAAATCTGTTACAATTCTTAAAGGAAAATAACTTTTATTTGCCAATTAAAGAAGAAAAATTTAAAAACAAAATAAAGAATTGAACTTTTGAATTTATAAGGCGATTGGCCACAATTTTTTAATCCTTTTTTAAATTTTTATTTAAGAAAAGAAAACATGGTACAAATGGAAGAACTGCTATTAAATTAATGCGATCAATTACTCCAAAATATAAAGCCATGAAGAAAGCATTAAGAAAGTTAGAAATGTTTTATTTCGACAATACTAAATCATTCCATGGACCAGACTCTCTTTCAATGGCACAACGAGGGGTAATACGTAGATTTACTGCTAACTGTGCTACACTTTTTGTATTGTCATATAGGTAATGTGTAGGCTTAATAGACACGAACGAATGGTTCAAGCCCCGGCTTAGATACCTCAAACAAAACGAAATATGAAAAATATTTCTTTCGACGACTTCCTCGCAACAGTCTTCGGGCAAAAACTTTGGGACCCGATTATAGGGTATTATGAGATTCACATCCATAAGTTCTCTTAGAATGTCACCATTTAAATCATAGCTCACTACTTTTAACTGGCTATCACCCAAGGTTTTAGCGAAACAACAAACCAATGAAATGAAATGACACAAGCACATAGAATTAAAATTTTGGAAGGTTAGGAAAAATGGGAAAATGAACCCTGTTGTGTAGTTCATTACAGGAAACGCGGAACTACATTTGCGAGATCTATGAACATTACAGGTGTGACGACAAAAGTCGGAGACCTCGTTTTTGCCCACACCATACCTACTTACATATGTCCACCGGTTCAACCAAATCATCATTGTATAGTATGTACTAATAACTAATATTATATATTTATAATTATTTATATGAATATTAAATCCTAACCTGCAATTATTATTATTATAAAATTATTGTAATTATTTCAGCATAAGGTAATAACAAGCCCATTGTGCTTGAAATATTTATTAATGTTGTTAAGGTTTTATGTTCTATTTTTAGAAATATTCTTTTTAGTAATAACGGTTGACGTTCGACCCTCATTTGACATACAAGACCTCTCTGCTGAATTCAATTGTTGCTTGCTCTCACATTGGTGAGTTGTAACGTTGGACACAACTTGTTTGAGGTTCGATCATGTTCGATCCATTATTCATTTCTTTTGTGTATTAAAACAAGCATGTCTTCAGCGGTCGAGGCAGTTGGTGACGAGTTGCTGGTAAGGCAGGTCGATCTTGTGACATCGACTGAGCTAATAAACATAAGCAGGTCACGGGTGGTGTGGTTCTCCCACACTTGTGACTTGTTTACAGCCGGTAAAACGTTGGCAACTGTGACTGGACCGACACCAGAGGTTTCAGAACCACAATCATTCTGTGCGTAGGCCATTTGATTGTTCTTCTGACACTCCCCTTTGGTTGACTCAACTAATACGATAATTTGACGAACCTGCGACTGGACAGACACCAGAGGTTTCAGAACCACAATCATTCTGTGCGTAGGCCATTTGATTGTTCTTCTGACACTCCCCTTTGGTTGACTCAACTAACACGATAATTTGACGAACCTGTGACTGGACAGACACCAGAGGTTTCAGAACCACAATCATTCTGTGCGTAGGCCATTTGATTGTTCTTCTGACATTCCCCTTTGGTTGATTTGACTGACTGTGCCGGGGCAATAGCAAGGACCAGTAGAAACCACGGTCATCTCGAGCGCATGCCGTTTGACTGTCGTTCTGACTCAACCCCCCTTGATTAATAGCAAGGACCAGCAGAACCACAGCCATCCGGAGCGCATACTGCTTGACTGATGTTCTGACTCAACCCCCCTTCACTCTTCGGCGCTGTTACTCGACAAACGATAGTTACACTGCTACTTGACGAACCGTTATTTGGCCGGCCTAGGGCTTATTAACTAATATTAAACTTAATTTTTCCTTCTATGTAGCCCTCACGTAGTGTAGTAAGTAAGCTATCTTAAGTTATTTTACAGATTGTAAATAAATAGCTTAGAATCTACAAGGAAATGTTTTTTCTTTATGTAACCACTGGACGCCGCTGAACTACCCCAGCACCCGAGCGGAAACGTGTCGTTACACAGGTAATCGTAGTGGTCTAACAGGTAATGTGTTTGGCTTATTAGACGTGAGGCCACAGTTCAAACACCAGGTTAGACATCTCCAACAAAACGAAACACGAAAAAATATTTCTTCGGCGACCGCCTCTCAGCAGATTTCTGGGAAAAACTTTATGAATAAATAAAATTGCCATAAAAAAGTCTCTCGAAAATCTGTCGTTCGAAGTGGAATTAAAACTGTAGATTCCGCCAATCATATATACGATTAGCACACACAACAGTGGGAGACTCTATAGTTTTTCTCTGTCATTGTCCAGTACTTGGAAGCCTGAAGCGAAAAATTTGTGAGCACTCGAAATTTATAGACAGAATGTATGCAGCCAAACATAGTTTCGATTAAAGTCATGCCTTCATAATGCTTTCAGGGCAGTAAAAAAATGCCAGCCACCTTAACTAACTTAACTAACCCAGGCATTATTTTTCTTAACAAACCTTAATACAGGATTATGGCCTACCTTCTGACATCAAACAACATTATGTGTGTTTATTTTATCGATGTGTTAGTCAGGCCTACAGTTTAAAATGGACTCGAACGACGGATATGACAAGATTTCCTATGAAAATAAGTTATTCTTAGAGAGTTTACTAGAAGACTTCTAGCAAAATATTTCCAAGATTTTTTAGCTAAGATTTGTCGTCGGGCCTCTCGTCTATTACGAACACAAACTCCTCATTAGACTACCATCATAATAGAAGTCCCGCTCTAATGACTTATGAATCATAAACATTGTCGCACTCGTATCGTATAAGATCGTATTCGAGAGTTGTTTCTAAATATTAGGATTGTGCATTTAAATGCATTTATCCTAACCAATGTATAAAGAGGAAATGTCCTACTTATATTACGAAGACTTGAAGAGTAATTATTGGGATGTGGAACGAGAATTATGCACTGAATGCGTACTATGTTGGGTAAGTCAATGACACCATTGTTTGGGTAGACACTACTAATCTAAAAAGATGTTAAATGAAGTTGTAAAAGATACAGAAGCTAGTGAGAGTTGATATTACCAGCGCACTGATAAACTCTTCTACGGAGAAGGCTTTGATATCATTTCATGAAAAACAAACTTTTGGGACTATAGTGAGAATAATAGGGCAGAAGCCTAAAAACAAATCTAATGATTTCCTCTTTAAGTGTCTACCCTGGACAGAATCAATTGGATATTGGGAAAGGCTCCGCAACGAAACTTAATAATAACAAATAATATAGTAACTGAGACCCTGTATGCACTTTAAAAAGAAGGACCACGCTTCCGTACACGGACTCTAAACGGAGTTCTGTGTCAACGAAACATATCCTTAATTTAAATTGGAAATAACATATACCATCTGATTCTCTGGCCACCATCCGAGCACTCAGCTCTTATGAGCTTAAATCGAAAATAATACGAAACTATCAGAGGAAGCAGAATCGGTTGTATGTTGTTGTCAAGATGAGTGTGTGAGGAATGTCGCTGTGGAATGAAATGTTTGGAAGGGGATACTAAGCAAAGAAACAGAGACTTCTCAAATAAAATGGGTTTAAGGCAGTCTAAAGTTGTGTTGGTTAATTACAATAGAAGGAGATTGTTCCCTGTTAGAAAATAACCTGGATAGGGATGATCTGAACAGAAATAACCTGGAGAAGAATAACCGGGTTATGAACTTTCAGCAGGCAACTCCTGGATGCTGGGCAGGGAATTGTCCCTGTTGATGCCGAGCAGCGTGAAGATTTTCGTGGCAATAGGTTTAGTTAAAACGAACCATGCTAACGACGTTAGGATGTGCTCAATTGAACAGGATTTTAAATGTCTTTTCCTGAAATTATCTTAACCCTAGATTGCTTAACTTGCCATATTCGTAACAGACTATGTCACTCAGTGCTTTTAAAAAGTTTACTGAGAATACGATATTCATTCGTCAGTAGGGAGTCTATTTTTGCCAGTACCCCTGTTGGGAGTATATAATTTCTACATACAATTTCTAACTTCATTCCGTTTCTTTAAACTATTTTTGTTGTAACAGCTAAGCAGGTGATTGATCTGCTATAGCAAGTCCAAGATAATGGGGCTGCCATCTATCGGTGCCTGGAAGCAATGTCTTCCGAGTATTTGGTGTAGATGTGGGGAAACTTGATGATTGTTGATTCCGACCTCTTTCCCCATTAGTTTTCCAATTAGTATAGACTTTCTAAAGACGGTGTTCTTCAACTCTAAAAAGACAAATAGGATTTAACGAATAGGAGCAAGAGGTATTGTGGGCGTAAGAGGTCTTGTGTGCATAAATATATTCTGAGCGCAGTTCTTATAAAAAATATTCAACAACACTTTCAGTTCTTCGGATTTCTCCCCAAAATCCCTTAAATTAACCAACGTACTCTAAAAGGAGCATTGAATTTTTCGCAAAATTAAAAACTTGGTTAAGCACCACCCCACAAATGTTTATGCACATGTTACACGTGTTTTGGGCCTGACATAAAAGTTAATGATTTTAAAAAAAAGGGAGAGAAAACAACAAGTCAAATAAAGTGAAAAGTAGTCAAGAAATGTCTGAGAAAAATTAGAGAAAAAAGGAAGGGAAAACAAGAAAATTAATGTAAAAACTCTTAAGAAATGACACAATAATAAGCAGTTCTTACTCTTAACGCATGTCCTCGGAGAACATGCGTTTATAACACACCTTTTAATGTATTCTTGACTTGGGTTTGTTTGTTGTTTTTGCTTTAATAATACGTTAACAGGCATTAGTAGAATTTAACACAGGTTTTGTGGCATTTAAAAGAAAAGCCACACTCATACGTTCTTAAGTACTATAGGAGGGTGGAAGTCAAACGTTTTTGTACTACAAACATTTTGTTTTTTATTTTATTGGGAATAAAAAACCTTATTTTGTTTAAAAATTTCTTATCCCACCTCGCTGGTAACCACCTGTGTTATCAAGATTTGAAAAATTTCATCTCAAAAATATGGTTTTCATTTTATTTTTACGAATGAATTTCTTTTACTTTCACTTTCTGTTGTTGTATGTATGTATATTGCGTTTTACCTGTGTGGTGTATGTGTGTTTGTGTCTTATGAATAATTTAAATGGCAATTAAAAATACTTCAGAATTGTTTTCATTTCTCAGGGCCCAAAAACCAAATAACAACAGCAACAACAAATAGACATTAACAAAAATATTATCCATAAAAGCCACATATATACACGAGTATAAAAAAAAAAACAAAACGACATCAGAGATGGGATGTAAAATATGAATTTTATGATTATTTTTTTGAAATACACCTCAGAGCTGTTCTGTCGTTTGTGTCTTTGTGTACTCGTACATGCATATGCTGTTCACTTTTACGCAATTTTAGAACACCCACGTTTTTTTTACGTGGGGGTACAGTGAGAGACAAACAAATCCCAATTAAATTAATGGCAAGCTTAACTTAGGTTAGCTGGTTAGGTCTCATTTAGGCCTTATGGGAAACCAAACTAGAGCAACCTTTGTACTGGAAGTTAGTCCAGAATGATTGAAAATAAGAGATTATAAAATAGCTAGAGCCATGCGGTGAAATACAAACTCTTCCTCCTCTTCCTCCTCTTTCTCCTAAGACCCACTGCTGCTGATGGCATGCCAAGCCTAACGACATGGCTTCCATGTGCTGTGAAAATGGCATTTATGTAATGGATGACCATATCAGGCAGCAGAGTTGGGAAATTTTACACATACCTTCCGCAGGTGCTATAGAAATCATATGATGTCTGTCACGTCAAGTCTACCATACCAAGTCTAACGAAATTTTTTCCAATGGACAGTGGACTGTGAAAATTGTAATTGTTCGATGGATGGCCATATGATATAAAGACAGAAGACAATCAATGGCCTATCTATCCATATCAGTCCAGCAGAGTCAAGCAATATTACACATGCTTTCCTTCTGTCAACGAAGTTGAAATTCTTTGTAAAACGCGCAGAGATTATAACCCTTTAGTCAGGATTACAACCTAACTTCTTACATCACTTTTGTTGTGTGTGTTAATTATGTATATACATTAGTGGCGGAATCTTCAGTTCAAAGTTGATTCCGAGCGATAGATTTTTTGGGAAACTTTTCATGGCAAATTTTATTTTACTCTCAGAGTTTTAGCCAGAAATCTGCTGATAGGAAGTCGCCTAAGAAATATTGTCTCATTAGAGATCTCCGACCTGGGGTTTGAACCATAGCCTCACGTCTAATAAGCCAGCACACTACCGCTTCTATACAGGATCCTTACGTCCCGGAGATCATTTTAAAGTTACTTTCATCCTCCCGGTATTCAAGGAGAAGATGTCGTTAGTGGGGATTTAATAACAGCTTTGCTGTCCGAGTAAATTAAGAGATATTCGGAAAATATCCCGCCACCCAACAAGAATTGCGCCGAATTAAAAATAGTCATGACCTTTGCTTGATCCACAATTGTGCGAAAAATTTTTCCTATGAAAACTAACAAAAATTTCTCGCCTGTTGGCTTAAAACAACTAGACTCAGATTCTTCCAGTAATACTTCCAGTGCTAACTGATGGCATCTAAGCTCGGCTTTTGATTTCTGCAAAACATGTTTTGTTAGCCCGAGCTCGGAAGTGCATCAGTAAGATGTCTTACGGATTTCAGCATAAACAAGTTTTCTGACTTGGATGGTGCTAACTCTTCCATTAGTAAGCCTTCCAGCAGTTAGCTCTGATGTAAAAAAAAGATATTTCTTTCAGGAAGCCCCTCTCAGCAGTCTTCGGGCTTCTAAACTTTCTCGGATTTGATGTTAAACTGGAGATTCCATTACTCATGAATAAAATAATTCAGACGACATGGCTGGTGGAAAAACCCAGGCCTTAATAGCACCATAACGCATACATATAACGCATGAAAAATCTCTTCCTGTTTTGTTTTCCACTGTAAAATTTCTTGTATTTATTTTTATGTTGCCACATTTTCAGTTGGTTGTAAGTACTTACCATTACATACGTGCACATCCTCATTAAAAATGTACTTTAATGTTCGCACTCCTGTTTAACCCTTTTTCTCTCTGTTTTATTATACAATTTTTCTCTTCTTTTAATTGTATTGTTTCACAGGATGAATAAAAACTGATGGCAGTGGAAGTAAACAAATAATTTTTCTTTTTTCCAGGTAAAAGTGAGGTTAAATTTGAATTTTTGAAAACATTAATTCCATTAGATGATTATGTGAGCAACGTGTGGTTTCAATATGAAATACTTTCTTTGGTTCTACAAGAAAGAAACGGAAAAATTTATTGTAATGCGATCACGGTACTACTGCGTGTGTTTATATAGGAACTTCCGAGCGGCGACTTCCAAACTTTGATAGTTGATAACAGCCATCTTGTTAAAGCTACATTCGTGAAATTACTTATCATTTATTAAGTTCGTTTTATTCAATCACCACAAACGGATACAGCATGCAGCTGTACACGTATCTAATAGAGTGTGATGGTTATTGAAAAATTTCTAAAAACAAAGAGAGCCCTACGACTGCCTAATTTCCTTCCATATTTTCTCTAAATGTCATACGCTATCACTACATATTGAGTTGACACAATACGATCCGCTCTCCTCTACACAAGAACTTAAAATATAGTATGTTGTATCGCATGTGATCATATGAGTCCACCTTTAGCAGATCTTAAGCCTCGGTTAGCCAAACGTGCACATAATGCAACGGAACGTATGTTCGTTTTTAGCATACGAAGAACACTGTAAATGCTTACCAAAATTACATTACGGTTCGGTAATCACTCACATTTCTTATGGTATTCTAAATTTGAACACACGTTCCGTGTACGTTGGTCTAGCCGGGGCTTTATAATGAAGGAATAACAAAAATTGATGTTGTAAATTCTGAAATATATTGCCTACCTTATGGGTTACTTTAATGTACGATGAAACTAACAGCCTACCGAATAGTTAACATGGAAAGCAGACACTGTTAAACAACAAGTTCGCAAGTATATACTGCAGCTGTTATTGATGTTGTGAAGTAAACTAAAAATAGAATTCAAATAAAGGGCTATCCATTTCGGGTTTCAAAAGTATGGGACTGGAATTCGACATCTGTCAAACTAAGTTGTGAAACCAATTTTTTTCTTTTCAGTTGAAAGTCTGACATTGACGAAAATGGATCTCTTAACTATCACACAACGCATAAAAATTATCAAAACTTACTACAAAAATGGTGATTTTGCCACAGCCACGTATCGAATAAAATTTTCTTCAGCGATGAAGCACATTTCACACTCGGTGTGTATGTTAATAAACAAAATTGTCGTATTTGGGGTTCTGAGAATCCTCAAGTAATTGAAGAGAGGCCATTACATCCAGAAAAAGTCACTGTTTGGTGCGCTCTTTGGTCCGAAGGTGTGATTGGACCTTACTTCTTCGAAAACGACGATGGAACGACTGTCACCGTCAATTCGGAGCGTTATGGTCATATGATAACCGACTTTTTTTTGCCTGCTATTGAAGAATACGACTTGGAGAATATGTGGTTCCAACAAGATGGTGCCACATGCCACACAACTCGAGCGAATATGGCTTTATTGCAAGAGACATTTCCTGGCCGCGTAATTTCTCGTCGTGGCGATATCAACTGACCACCAAGATCATGCGATTTGATACCATTAGACCACGAAAGACCGTGTTTATGCAGATAAACCTTCAACTTTTGAGCACTTAAAAACCAACGTTCGTCAAGTTATAGCTGAGATACCGCCCAATAAGTGTCAAAAAGTGGTCGAAAATTACCTCAAAAGAATCAATGCTTGCAACACTTCGCGTGGAGGTCATTTAAAAGATGTAGTGTTTCACACATAATGTCAACGTTCAAACTTTACAATAAAAAAGAAATATCATGAAAAAAATATTTTATATGTGTTTTATTTACGTTTACTTTTGAAACCACGAAATGGATAACCCTTTACATACTTCATGATTATTTTTAAAAATTGAGGAGCTATATTTTGTAATATTTTTCACATATTTTTTGTAATCTATGGTTAGTCTAAGTAGTCATAACACTCCAATATACTCGTAGAGAAAAATAGTATTGTGAGAGGCTGTAAAAACTAGTTTAATTCAGTTCATCTTTGGGCTATCACTACAGATCATTATAGAGCAGTCTCGAAGGCAAAATTTTTTTTTTTTTTTGTTTTGTGAGACCAACAGCCAACTGCTATTCATGGAGTGTATTGTGCTGGAATACAGGAAAAATAGCTTGTAGGAGAAAGGAAAGACCAGTATATATACTTTCTTACCTCTTTTTTTCGACAATTACTTGTTGGTAATAATTCTCACTTTCTGTTTTTCTTCCGTAGGTAATCATATATAATGTCAGACAAACAATAAGACTCTCTGGTGGGTACACAGAGTCTCTAGTGGGCGTCAAAGCCACTGCCACGGAATTTGGAGTTTCTAATACCTTAGGTCGTAATAAATACAAGAACTGCACGATTTCTTTCCCTAAAACAAATATCGACGATATCGAAAATTTATAGTCTACTATAGCTTTGTTGAATATACTACCTGAATGACTGTAAGACCATTACCTGCGAGACGATGCTACTGGAATAACTAAATTTATTCATCATTTCATATCAGTGATCTTCCACTGCGATAACTACGGACGTGTTTCTGTTGCATAGTTTGTTAGTCCTTTACTAGTGTTAGCTATGGATAGTTCAAATTCAAGGGTTTTGTGAGACAAAATACGTATATCGTTTGCATACGCAAGATACTTCAAAAACAAATTTAATTATTTGCGTTTCAATGCCACTATGCTGAAAAGATAATGATGACAAGAAAATGGGAAGCTGAAGAAATGGGAAGGTATACAAACCTATCGCACATCACTAGTAACTCGAATACCTTTTCTTTATACCTCGAATACCTTTTCTTAATCAACACAATAAGATTTAGCGGAATACCATGCCTTTTCACATATGATCTTTCATCTAAAGGGAGAACCTTGATGTGACAAATACATACAAAATTATGCAGGTAAGGTCCAGTAGATCCTAATAAAAGAGGACATTTGAAATCAATGCTCTAGGTTAGAGGACAGTAACGTTTATTTTCGGAAAGCAATAATAATTCTATCATTCTATCATAACTCATTTCATTTTAATGCCCAAAAGCCCCATTAAATTATGGATCTATAAAAAGTAAAATATAGTTTTATTACCATTTCTATAAAGTATTCATTGTTTCTTTCTATGTTGCATGCTCTCACATTGCTAAGCATGTCCCTACCATGCATTGTTGACTGATGGCTAGAAATGCCAAGAAATGCAACCAACTCTTTACATAATAGAAAAGTAAAAAATCTAATGAATGAATAACAAAGGATCACAAAGGCTATGAAGAAAGTTCGAAGACAAGATTGTTTTGTCAATACTGATATGCTGAAATCTAAACTAAAGGCTAGACGGGCGACAAAATTCGACCTGTGAATATTTACATCATCTCAAATAAATCTATTCTAACTCTTAGTGAGGCAGTTAGTTAACTGCATATATGGTGTAGACATAGAGATCGTAATGCTATTGAATTCCTGTTTTTCTGTGTTTAATAAACTAAATTATTCGATACCTATTTTCCTTCGTAGACGACACAATTATAAAAATAGCTTGAAAATGGTTTAGGAAAAGGATTTGTGATGTTTTTTCTTCACGAACTGTAGATATCATAATCAATCAAGCTTTCCATGTATTTATTATGCTGTCTTTCAGTTCCAAATCCACGACATAAAAAGTGTACTCAATTTTGTGTATTATTTGATCTTGGACTGCAATAGCGATTGATATCTTTGTGGCTTCACAATCATATATATCTGCCATTAGTCTCTAGAATTACCAGCAGGGAATAGCTTAAGACTAGCTGGAATATCAGGTTCCTAAAGTAATGCAGTCGCTGTCTAATTTGCTTAAGCTGAATCGGTGCTGAATATTACAAAGAAGCGAAATGGCAACTGCATATCGTGGGTGGAAGTTCTAAACATAACTAAGAAGTTCGGTGAAATTGACAGCAGCTCTAGAGGGCATAGCTTACGTGTGACGAACTATTGGAAGATTTGTGGCAAAAACTCTGCGAATAAATAAAAGTCGGCTTTTAAACTGTAGGTTCCGCCAGTCAATAAAACTGACACACACAACGTAAGTGGTGTGAGATGAGAGGTCGTAATCCTGACTGAAGGCTTGTAATGACCAATTGTGTATGTATGCATATACCCGTCTCGAGCCAAATCTTTATGGATTCTTTTCAAATGAGTTGATCTTTTCCAAAGTAATACAGAATGTCTGATGGTTTCCAAATAAATTTTCTAATGGCGATCTAGTCATCCAAATTTAATACAATTTTATTACACACCTTTTTTAACTTTGATTTAAAACCGTGTGCTTTCTAACGATTTCTTCGAAGGCTGTGTGGCCTAATGTCTCCAAGCTCCGCTTCAACAAATACGCAACAAAAATTCATGGTGATCCTTCACACATACATGAGTCAGAAGACTTGAGTAGGCGATGTCTTTTATAGATATTTAAGAGAGAATCAAGATCATGTTTATGAAAGACAGTGTTTTCGAACGCCCACGAAGCTTTTATTTGGCTGAATTCTCTCATAGCACCTCTTGCCGTATTTGTAATAAATATTCTTCTAATACCTCACGTTAAATCTTTAAATGCTCAACAAATGTGACCTTTTTCTCAATAAATTTGTATTTTAAAATTAATTTCTATCGAAACACTCAAAGCAGCAGGCCTATTACAAAGGCATCAAAACACGTCTTTAGAACGATGCATTAAAAAATGATTTGTTATAGACACACAGAGATACATACATACATACGTGAATACATACATGAATGGCTTTATCAAATTGAATTTAATTGAATTCTTTGGAAATAAAATAAGATTTATTTAATATTCGTCAACAATAATAATAATAACAACAACAATAATAATAATAGTAATTGCAATAACAATAAGCGATGATGATAATAATAACTGGCGGTTTATTTAAATGAAATATTTCTGATGGAAAAAGGAGGAGAACTGAACTGATTTAACAAAAGAGTAATAAATTTCAATTCATTCAGTTAAATGAGAGACAAAAAAAAAAAAAAAAAAACTACATATACAATTACACAGATGCTCAAATGCAAATACAATTATAAGGACTTCTTTATGATTTCCTAACCAAAAGCCTGGTAAGTGCTTTATTGAAATTTCATGTGAAATAATTAAGAAAAGGGGTCTTAACTTTAATGGGATGAAGGCTTTACTATAGATTTGACAAAACTTTCAATGGTAGTTTTAAGAACAACCAGAGTTTTCACTGCTATGTGCAGTTGACTTAAGTCCAACTGAGTTTCAAGATTTTTATTGCACCTTTTATGCCAATATACGTTAGTCTCTGTATCTTTTCCAAGTCCATTTAAACTGTTTTCACATGTGGTCAGAACATCATTGTATACAAACAGTTCATAATTCCCAACGTAGTGTAGTAAGTAGTGTGTTGGCTTATTAGACGTAAGGTTCAAACCCCAGGTCAGACATCTCCAACAAAAATATTTCTTTGGCGACATACTTTCAGCAGACTTCTGGCAAAAACTCAGAGAGTAAATAAAATTGTCAAAGTTTCTCAAAAATCTGTCGCTCGGAGTCGATTTTAAACTGTAGGTCGTGCCACTCATGGATAAAATTAAAACACACAGCATGGGTGAAGGGAGAAGCTAGGTTGCAATCCAATTAAATAAATACGTAACTAATATAGTCATGGTTAAATAATAAAGTAATGGCCGTAGTCTAGTATGTAGTGTGCTGGCTTATTAGACGCGAGGCCACGATTCAAACCCTAGATTAGGCAACTCCAACTAAACGAAATATGAAAAAAATATGTATTTCTTCGGTGACTTCCAGCCTGGTTTTCAATCTATTAAATTGCATTGGGTTATCCAAGCTTGTGATAATGATTGTCTTCCTCATTCCCGATCTGTACGTAGGCGTATGGTAGCATGGCAGAATTTTTGTCGTAGTCTTGTAGAGTTTGTGTTTGCTTATTAGACGAGAGTCCTGATTTAACCCCTGGCTCAGACCAAATTTGAACAAATATTTCTTTTGAAGACTTCCTCTCAGCAGACTTACTCGGAGAATAAGAAAAAATTGCCATTAAAAGTTTCAAAAAAATATGTGCCATTCGGAATAGACTTCAAACTATAGGTCCTGCGACTTACTCAACAAAAGTGGTGTGAGAAGCTAGGTTGTAATCCTGACCAATTATGTATGTCGGCTAATCATTTGCTTTTTCGTTAATCAATAATTCAGTGGCCCTAAGCTCCTTATAAGAAAGGCGAGAACTTAAAATTCATTTGCATGTCAACGTATTATCCTATCAATCAGTAATTTTGTTTTATTTTTAGGCTTTTCACTGTCTTATCTATTATTATCAGATAATCTTAAAGGTGCCATTTTAATAAATTAAAATTATTTCCCTAATTTAATTCGCCTCTATAGTACACATTTAACAAGGAAAGAAACAACAACCCTCCTTTGTTATACAAGTTCAAGATGCCTGCCTTCAATTTTCAAGTACACAGGAGAAGCAGTCTCCTGCTGCCTTCATGGTGTCATTAACCACCAGCCTTATTTTGTGGAAAATTAGAGAAGAGAAAAAGAGAGAAAGCACTTTTGAGAATTATATTCAATATATTAAATCACACCTTAAAAAATTAACAACAGCTAGAGTATGTCTTTTTAGCTGACTTCTTGACACACTGACATTGGCAACATATTGTGTTTTGTCTATCTCTCTTCTATCTTGTCTTTAAACTTCATTATACTTAAGAACATTCTCTTCTTCATGCAATTTGCTTTGGGTTGTCAAAATATGTTTTTTTTTTTTTGTTTGATTTTAAACAAGTGGGCGTAGAAGTTTCCATTATTTCTCTCCCTGTGGTGTTTTACCACCAGCAGTCAAATGTCAAACAATAACATTTGACTGTAATTACAAATTCAAATTCAAATTATATAGGCCGCTTACGGAATTTCTAATTTCAAAAAGTAGTCGTGCTTTTAAGTGTTGTAGGGTACGTTTAAATGTGTAATAAAAATATGTTTTCTAATAACTTTGAAAGGAAGACAGTTGAGAATGGGTTAGACAGCTACTGACAATGTTCACAAATTCTTCAATTTATTAATTATTCCTTAAGAACTTGTGATTAATTTTTTATTTTTTGGTGTCAGCACTCAGCACAAACTTTTCTTGCTTCTTAAACCAAAAAACAAAAATGAAATGATCTTAAACAAGCCAACACACTACTTACATACATATATATTAGAATTCCACTCTATGGAGATAAATATATTGTCCCTTTCAACTGAAAAAGTTTAGGTTATGGCACAGATACAAACGTGTGGAGCAACGTTACCACATATGCAACTACTGAACAAAACGAAATTGTAGAAAACGTCTTACGGATATCATGTACAGGATGGGAAATTTAAAAGTTTAAATCTAAAGATGCAATGAAACAAAAACGTTTGGAAGTTTTATCAAATTTTCTTTTTTGTTGTGAAGTACAATTGTTTCAGTTAGAAATGGAATAATTTTTTATTCATATGGCCGCCGCTGCTGGCCTCACGATCGGACCTCATTCGATCGGACCAATTTTCATGCACTTTCTCTAGTGTATGGGGTCGTATATCGGCAATGCCATCACGAATGTTGACCTTCAAATGTCCAACTGGCTTGTCGGCATAACATTTTTATTTAACGTCACCCTACAGAAAATAGTCCAACAGCGCCAAATTGCTGCCAATTGACGTCAACCTTTCGGCTACTTAAACGGTCTACAAAAGATTGACGCAATAAATCGATTGTGGCTTGAGATGTGTGGCAAGTTGCAGCATCCTGTTGAAACCAAACATCGTTCACATCAATACCATGAAAAGCGGTTGCAACAAATCGGGTTGCGCATTCCTCTTTTTCAAAAAAATGTGGGTCAATGATTCCTCCGCTCCACAAAACGCACCAAACAATCACTCGTAATGGGTGCATTGGTTTCTGTAAGAACACGTGTGGGTTTTCTGAACCCCAAGTTTTTATGAAAATCAGCTTCATCCGAAAAAATGATTTTTTCGACTAACACAGGCAAGTTGACCCAGTTTCCCATATAGCCCATTGTGTTACCCAGTGTGTGGTAACCCTCCTTGTCGTGATCTGTTAGTGTTGAATTTGAACCACCCAGTGCTCCGGGTAAAACCGTCCAGTTCCCTCAGTGGCACTTTCGCCACCAGTAGGTAGCGTATTGGCTTATTAGATACGCGTCCGTGGTTCAAACCCCACTTCAGACATCTCAAACAAAACGAAATATGAGGAAATATTTATTTCGGCGGCTTCCTTATTTCTAGTAAAATCGTAATCACGTCTCGATATTTAGCAGTTTTGGTCTCTCTCTCTCTCTCTCGTATTCACAAACCTCAAGATATTCATGATTTCGCTAAGATGTGCTTTAGTACATATACTCTACTTTACCAAGCATACAACGTTCATACTTTTTGTAAATTGATTCAAACTACATACATATCCACAAAGTTAAGCTGAAGTTTTTAAAGTTTAAAGTCTCTTACAGCCCTCAATAGCAAACCCGATATAAAAGAAATATAAAGAAGTTATCATGCATGCCTCACTAGTATTTTGAGTGTCACATTTTTCTTTATTTCAGACTTCATTCTCTTTTTCTTCATGTTTTTTTTTTCTGCTTTTATTGATTGATAATGATTGCTGTTGTCAATATAGATATTATGGTCTTCTGTCTTACCAACTAACTATGTATTCTTTATGATAAAAAAGACTCAATATTTCAATGCTTCTCCTTTATCATTCATTATTATTATGAGACATGTCTGTCTGTCTGTCTGTCTGTCTTTTCTATAGAAATGTTTTTGTTGTTGTTTAAAACTGTTTGATGTTTTAGTTTTTAATGATAAAAATAAAAAAAAAAGTTGGAATAAATGATGGTAAAGTATACTTTTGTATATTTTTTGGTGAATAATCAAAGCAAAAATGGAAAGATTTTTTTTAATTTCTGCTGCTATTTCTCTTTTTAAGTTTTCTTGCAAAAGTTTATTGACATTTCATGCAGGACAAGTGACGGAAAAACAAAGAAGATAGGGAGAGAGAGAGAGAAATGTGTAAAATTTAAATGATCGCCGCCGGTTGGGTTACACAATTCTGTCATTATCTCGTTGACAACTTGATGAATGTTGGCGGTCAACTTTCATCAAACTTTAAGCGATTATCCGCGTTGTTTAGCATATAACAACGTCAAATCATAGAATTTTGGTGGCCAGTTAATGTAATGTTGCCAAAACTTTCTTCAACATGCACTAAAGCTATAATTGATCGTGTAGTGTGGTTCACAATTGATCGCCGTAGTCTAGTAGGTAGTGTGTTGTCTTATTAGACGTAAAGCCGGGGTTCGAGCCCCAGGCCAGACATCAAAACAAAATACAAAAAGTATTTCTTCGGCGATTTCCTCTCAGCAGATTTCTGGCAAAAACTCTGAGAGTAAATGAAATTGCCATGAAAAGTTTCTCAAAAAATCTGTCGTTCGGAGTCGACTTTAAACTGTAGATCCCGCCACTCATGTATAAAATTAACACACACAACATAAGTGGTGTGAGAAACTAGGTCAATAATCCTGTCTGAAGGGATGTAATGACCAATTATGTATGTATGTGTGGTTCACAACACTCTCTTGTTGAAGCCACATACCATCCAGTTCGTAATCTTCAATTTCAGTTCAAAAAAAAAAACGTTTATCTTACGGCCTTTTCAATTTCATTCTTTAATTTCTTCACAGCAAACCTAATCCCCTTAACTTACTTTGTTCACACCGTGTTTAAAGAACAAGCCCCTGTCCTTCTTCTACAAACTATTTTTGTGAACACCTTTCTATGTTGAAAATAAGTTTCATCGTTCATCATCCACACGTTATTTTTGTATTTTTGGGGATCTTGGATCTGCAGCACTGATATGGAGATTCTTACCTTCAACGTTCAGTAAATCGATGAGTACGGAAACCAATACAATTCTAAGTACTTTTATTCGCATGTACTGGTCATTTGCTGCATTTGCTTATAGCCTTCAGTGCAACTGCCATGAATTCGCTGCCATGCAGTAGAACCTGGTTCATATTTACCATAATCAATCTTCTCTTGCTATGTGTTGGCCGTCAATATTTGTTATCAGCCTGCTTGGTATGAGCACACCAATTCTCTTCCAAAAATTTTAAAATTAATTCTCTTCCCAAAAGGAAGAATGTGTGGAATGTGATTTCTTGCCATCAGGATAACCTTCTGACGGCATCTGCCCAGATTTAGCAGCCATGCAATAGAATCCGTTTCATATTTGTCATTATCAATCTTCTCTTGCTATCTGCTGGCCGTCAATATTTGTTCATGGCTCATCAGATTCGCTTCACAGTAAGTAAGTCTTCACTATCAAGTGGAATGTGATTTCTTTCAACAGGATAACCTTTGTCTTGACTCTCCCCTAATCCAGATCGAGGTTCTCATGCCGTATTTGGCACCATCTCTGTCGAATGCTATGGTCTTCTCTGTGTTGTTTATATAACCTGTCATGGAACCTATTTTCCTAGTTTCAATGAATGAACTGTATCAGACAATACCCTAAGCAGAAAGAGCATTTGAAAGAGCAAATTGTAGCCGTTCAATCAGGATTACGACCTAGCTTCTCACACCACTTATGTTGTGAGTGGTAGGACCTGCAGTTCTATTTCTATTTCGTTTCATTTGAGATGTCCGACCTGGGGTTTGAACCGTGGCCTGACGTCTAAGAAGCCAACATACTACCTACTAGACTTCAGCGACTAGTTTATGGACTTTAAATATGTGTGTCCGATGAACTCTCAGCTAAAAGCAAGGCTGAAATACATGAACTAAATGATTATCTAGCATCTGCAGCATTTGACAAGAATCATATGATGGATATCTGTTGACAGGATATGTATTGCCCTGTCAGCTAAGTTGGGGCATATGCAAGAAACTGTCAGATAGTCCATTCGAAAACCAAATGAAAGTGAGTGCAGAATTTCAGTAAATAGGCCTGGTTAGCTGAAAACAAAATTTTTCTTTACAAATAAAATCTCAATCCTTTATGATTTCTGTTAGGGATGGTAAACGATTTATTTTAAAAAATTTATGAAAAAAAATGTTAAAAATTTTGTTTTAAATGCCACTCCAAAAATTCAATTCTACTTCTGCAAAAAACGAAAAACAAAAAATAATACCACTTCATAAATGAAAAGAAAAGATAGAAAAAAATGAAAAATAAAAAATAATTTTTTTAAAGATAAAACATCCATGTCCCCAGCAAACATTAAAAACTAAAACAAATTGCACTCAACGTTTTAAACATGAATAAACATTGAATTGTCGCTGTTGAGGCTGCTACTGCTATTGCTGTTGATGATGATGCTGCTGTTGCTGCTTCAAAAATCTTTTCATTTATTTTCTATCTTTTAATTTTTTTTTTTTCGTTTTTATTTTCTTCTTCTTCAATAATTTAAAGATCATAAAATCTGCACTTAAAATAAGAATTTTACGTGCTGTTGAAATGGAGAAAAAAAAAAATTGTTTTTTTTTCATTTGAAATTTCGTGGTTTTTCATTTTGTTTTTCTAATGAAAAATAAAAAAATTGAAAAAAGAGTCGAAATAAATTTTTTCCACATCATTGAGTTTGTTTTCCTTTATTAAAGAAACAAAACGTGAAAAAATTAAGCAAAAAAGTATGCGAAGTATTTTCTGTTTAAGAAAAAAACTACTCGTACTTCGAATGATGGCCATTTTTTCATCGTCAAAAAATATTTACTTTAATAATCTCTTTCACCTTTTGTTTTCATTTAAGAAAAATTGAAAATTTTCATAAATTTTTGAACAAACTGGAACAGACATTCTACACAGTGACATACGAAAGTTAAATAGATTAACCCTAGAAGTAACGTCTTGTAATAGCAGTATTTTCTTTAACATCCAGCAAATCGACAAATTGCTTACATTCTCCCCATTAACATTAGGAGCAGGGAACGAGTTGGCAATTTCCGTTTAAAAAACAGTCTGGCCACGCCCCTACTATTTTTTTTTTTCATTGTGAACATGACTGACAATTTGAGTTATGTCTGATATAGTATCTTCCCTAAAGAATTGCCATCTAGAACTTACGAAATCTGGTCATTAACCGAAAAAGTATTCAATCGCTCCGTATCATGCACATGTAAGGCGGAGTGTTCTGTAAGTACACTCATTAGTGTACATAAATCGCCCATACATACATACCTAATTGGCCATTACAACCCTTCAGTCAGGATTATGGCCTAGCTTCTCACACCACTCATGTTGTGTGCGTTAATTTTATACGTGGTGGCGGGACCTACAGTTTAACGTCGACTCCGAACGACACATTTTTGAGAAACTTTTTCATGGCAATTTTATTTACTCTCACACTTTTTGCCAGAAATCTGCTGAGAGGAAATCGCCGAAGAAATATTGTTTTTTCATATTTCGTATTGATGCCCGACCTGGGATACAAACTCGGGCTTTACGTCTAATAAGCCAACACACTACCTACTAGACTACGGCGACTTCATAACATACTCTTAGCTTTTTTCTTATCGGTATCGTCCCAGAGTATCTTTGGTATGAGCCTGTTTTTACAGCCTAGTTTGTAGACTACTAAAATGCATTAGAACGTTAATGTCGCCGTAGTCTAGTAGGTTGTGCGTTGCTTTATTAGACGTGGGGCCACGGTTAAGGCCCCAGGCCAGATATTTCCAACGAAATGAAATACGAAAAATATTTCCTCAGCGTCTGCCTCTCAGCAGATTTCTGGGCAAATCTCTGAGATAAATAAAAATTGTCATGAAAAGGTTCTCAAAAATCTATCATTCGGAGTTGACTTTAAACTCTAGGTCCCCAAACTAACACACACCACATAAGTTGTTTGTGAAGCTAGGTCGCAATCCAGACTGAAGGGTTGTAATGACCATTTATGTATGTATGTATGCTTTGTGTTGTCCAAGCTTATGGATACTTCATTAGCAAAATTATTCTCTTTTTAATTTTCGATTTTTCCTTGATGCCGCGGTACCAAATATAATGGGTTTGGCAGCATGGTTGGGTTCTTGCAGTCTAGTAGGTAGTATGTTGGCTTATAAGATGATAGTCGAACCCGTAGCTCAAACATCTCAAACATGAAAAAAAGTCTTTGGGCGACCTTCTATCAACAGTCTTCTGGCAAGAACTCTGAGAGAAAATAAAATTTCCAGGAAAATTTCTCAAAAATCTGTTGACTTTAAAATGTACATCTCGCCACTCATATAGAAAAGTTAACACGCACAACATAGGTGGTGTGAGAAGCTAAGTCGTAATCCTAACTAAAATGTTGTATTGACCAATTGAGTATGTAAGTAAGCATGAGGGGTGTAACCGTTAATTTGATGCTATTGTTTGACTATCCTTGTAGTAAGAATTTTCCTCGGTTATTTTTGCCGTCGATCGCTTTGTGTCCAAAGCTTCTTAATTATTCTAAGTGTCATTTCATACCACTAAAGTATGGATTTTAACGGCGTAATTACCCTTCTGTAGGGCCAGAGTGTGATTCTTGGAGTTAGGCCCCATTTTGAACCAATCTATAGGCTCCCCATATATTTAATATCATGATTTATCATCTCATATTTTTCTATATTTCAATTTTCAGTCTATTATGACACAGAAGTATTTTTACTGGCCGGTTGTCCCAATCTCTTTATCAAGAAAGCCAGGACTATCGTATAGATCTGTCTCAGTCTCAGCCTTTTTCGCAAATAAACATATTTCAGTCTTATTTCTGCAATTTGCCCATCTATTCCTTAGCATAAGTTTAATACAGTCATTCAGCGCCTGATCCACCTGAAACTCGTCAAAATATTGAATTATTGTTTCATTTTAATAATTATGGCAGGCTCTCTCTATCTCTCTCTCGACATCATGGCATACAGGAGAGAATGTACTTTGTTATCTAGGAACACAACTATGTGGTGGAAGACTTCGTGTTGTCTTCACCGATCTATCTCGTATGTACGCTTGTTATTTAAACCTCAGCCTTTTATCTGGCATCTTGTGGTTTTCCCAGTCAAACAGGCTTTGTTTCAAACGATTAAAAATCCAAATTTTGTATTTCAAACTGAAGTGTAGCGTAACACCCCGAACGTAAAGGATACCCCAATTCCTTATTATTGCCTTTATTTTTAAGAATTTGTTTTTAATTTTTGACGTGTTTTTATTTGTTTTAACAAAAAAAAAAAAAAAAATAAACATTTATTTTAACGTTGAATTTATTTTTATCACAGTTTCTGTATTTTTCTTTTCAATTTCATTCCTTGGTTTTTTCTACAAATTTTTCATCAAAATTGCATTTTTTCAGTTAAAAATCTTCCTTTTTTTACAACGTTAAACAAACTTTTTCAGCACAATAACTGGACTGGTTGTCTTGGTTGAAAAACATCTGAAAAAATTTTTGATAACTTTTCGTTAAAATCACGGCACTCTATGCGGTCATGAATGAAATTCATCATAATGTTTAACGTTTACTTTGTTTTCATTTCTTTTTTTTTTTTTAATAAAAATCTAGATCAAGCGTTGTTTGCTGATGGCTAGAAATTTTAAGAATGCAATCGTCACAAAATAAATGAAAACTTTCATTCGTAATATGCATACATACTCATACATTCTATAGCCTTGCTCGCATTTGTGTCAGAGCGGTAAAGGACACACGGGCTCCAACATATTCAGATATTCCGTAAGAGAGCGACTAGCCGAAGGGCATGAATCCACATATTAAATCACATTTTAAAGGTCAAGTCTGAAGAAAAAAATGTGCTATTTCGCCTACCCTGGGCTAAGTTTATGTGTTTTCAGGTGTCTCCAATTCCCAGCACCAAAATAATTGAAACCTTAGAATAATTTGCAAATTCCCGAAGAAATATTCGACATACGTGGTTAAGGTTAGACATCGATGTGACGTTCTAAGAGTTTATGGCAGCCTGAATGTCCGAGTATATTCTCAGATAATATTCCACAATATTGAGCAGCTATTTCATCACACTGGATTATCAACCTGGAAGATACTGCATTGACCCGCCAGTCTGTTGTAGTTGTTAACACTCAAGTTCTCGATATACACTCTACACACCTATGTACCTAAATTCGGCATATATTTCCAAAGGTGTTGAAGTAGGTTCTGACTTTGTCTTCCAGTAGTTTCTATTCACGATGATGGTTGCCATATAATCAACAGTTGCGGAGGAAAAGGGAATGATGTCCTGTCACATGCGTTAGACAGTTAAAAATGAAATCAATAGCTAAGCTAGCCAGCAGCTAGACTAACCAGCATCCAAACTAACCAGCAGCCACACTAGCCAGCAGCCAAACTAGCCAGCAACAAGAGTAGCCAGCAACCAGACTAACGAGCAGCCAAACTAGTCAGCAGCCAGAGTAGCCCGCAGACGGACTACCCAGGAGCCAGTCTAGCCAGCAGCCAGACTTGCCAGCTAGGCAGTCAAGCTAGCCATTTGGTCGAAAATGAAAGCAAAAAACGCTTTTTTTCCTCTCGAAGGAGGAACTGCTGTTGATTATCCAAATCATAAATCAGTCATCCAGATTGTATTAAAACCGTCAGAGTAGCTTGTGATAAATTGAGTGAAACGTGCAAACCAACATCTTAATCTACAGCTACAAAATTACAAATTTTTAATTAGAATGTAAAGTTTTATTTATGGCTGAGAAACTTGATTGATGACTGGACTTGGCTTGGCAAATAAATTGTAAGTGCTTGAGACAAATTCTGAGAATATTGCAACGAAGAATTGTTACGAATTAAAATAAAATGTCAAAATAAAACTTTAATGTCAGTCCAAATACAGCACCGCAAATGAAACCTGATCGAATTTCTGCAAAGAGAAGTTGTATTAGAATCTACAAGCTACCGGACGATGAAAATTTTGTACTCGAATTGAATAATTATTTTTACATTAGCCGGGTGTTCTTCAAACACCTCTCGTTCATTTTTGTTTTTAATAAAATTTTCATAGATATACTGAAAGGGGGTGAAATGTTAATAAAAATATAAAAAAAATTTGGTCATTTATTTGGAGTAAATATTGGTTGTGATGAAAAGGGCAAAAAAAAACAGAAATTTTGTTTGGAACTTTTGCTGCGAATAGCAAATATTTTGATAACATTTCGCTTTTTTAACAATTTACGAAAAGAAGGAGACAAAGTGGGAGAGAGGGAAGGAGATAGAGAATTGGGGATTTAGGAAACATTTTAAGGCAGTTAATTTTATGTGTTAAATTGGAAATATTTTTATTTGTATGAATAAAATTCAATGCTTGTTTTGATAAGATTTTAAACAATATTTTTCAATGAAAATATTCAACAATATTCCACTTATTAATCTTAATTTTCCAAAAACTATCTCTCTACCAGCAACACTTCAATTAGAACTTCGAATATTAACCCATATAGAGAACCAATTCGAACAGAAAAGCATTTCGAACATTTTGAAAACTTACTCTCAAGTTATCGAATTTCGTGAAGTAACAAAGTAAAGTTTTCTATTTTACAATTCAATTCTAATAAACACACACACACACTATCATATGCAAAAAGCCTTGCAAGTATCTATGTGTATGTGTGAGCATGTAAATGGCATATAAAACAAATATTTTAGATACACAGGTCACTTTCGACCTGCTGCATTTGGTTTAGTGTTTAGGGATCAAACTTATTTATGTATACATACCTACATGCCTGCATACAATTGCACAATATACCTCCACAAAAGATACATATTTCATATTGAATGTTCATTATTACAGTGAAAAGAGAGAGCGAGAGAGAGACGTTGGAAACTGCAAATGGTGAGCAATGAAAACAAAGGGAATAGAAAAAATGTTTTGCAATCGCCAAAACTCATGCTGTGCAAATGTGGCAACAATAGTGGAGCAACAGATTTCGATAAAAAAAAAACAAAAACGAAAAATTTTTTTTGGATTGTGACAGTGGTTTTAAAGTGGATCCCTCAAGAGTTTCTCAAGAAATTATTTAATTTTTCCTAAATTTCCTTCAGCAATAGCCTGAAATTTTTGAAACCATCTGAATGTAGTTCATTGTTTTCAGTGAAAAAAAACAATCACTCAATTTGTATCAGCTCTTCCATGAAGTGCTTCTACGTTTAAATTTAAATAAAACAAGTTGTATGTGGGAAATATTTTATTCGTTTGAAAATCCTATTGTTGCCATTATGTGCGGAAGATAACTTTGTTGAAATGTTCGCCATGGTGCTCTGGATGGAACGCATCCGAAATGTTAAATTTTTTATCAGTCTGGCGCGAAAGTTGAACGGTGGTATGGTTTATGTTGTCTTCGAGAACCGCTGTAGCTCGTGGTTTATTCGCATACACCAGCGACATAACAAAACTCCACAGGAAAAATTCTAATGGAATCAAATCGCATGATGTCGATGGCCAGTTCACATCGCTTCCACGTCAGATGAAAATGCTATCAAATTAATTGTGCAAAATATCCTGTTGAAACCTTATGTCGTTGGTGTTCAATTCATCCAATTCAGTCGAAAAGAAGTCGGATATCTTCGTCAAATAGTGCTTATTGGCAACAGTGATGTACCGTTGTTTGATGTAACGTTGTTTTCAAAGAAATTTGAACCGATGACTCCGCCAGCACAAAATCCACACCAAACAGTGAATTTTTTCGGGAAGCATTGAAAGCTCTTCGATCTCATATGACGTGGTATCGTCCTAAGTTTGACAATTTTCATGTCAGCTTTTAGAATGTTATGTTAGAGTTCGAGAATAACTTGAATGTGGTAAATAGTGGAGATTACATTTCATGATCAAATGGGTCCAAAAACAGAAGAACAGAAGAGCGTGGTACTACCAAATGCTATTACTGCAGATCTAGTTTTTGCTGGTAGCTCGGTACGTGGATGTATGTATATCTATTTGTGACTTATGAAAGCTACCTACCTAACTTCTTAGGTAGGTAGGTAGATAAAGGTGGCTGTCCATCCTCATAGCTCTTAGGCCAGATAGGGCCCATAGTGTTACCACAGTTTTCCGATGTTCCCTAGTTTTGGAACCTAACTGCCTATCGAACAAAGGTTATAAAAGTGTTTTCAAAATGTTTCTTCATAAATTTTTCATGCTTATGTCCACTGTCATATCCACTACTTTCTACAAAAATTAGTTAACGTCCGTATTGGTTTATACTTCGCACTCGTATTTTTTTTTTTCTTTTTTTTTTTTTGTAACAAGGATTTGATATAATAAAAGTAGAGAGCACCACAGGATATTGTTTTATGTGAATTTAATTGTAATTTAATTCAGAAAAATACAAAATCATACATCGTATTTAAGTGGAGTTTATTTTTGGAAGGGTTTTTGTGTAATACAACTCCAATGTAATACTACTCCTATGAGCAAATCTATGAATGTATGTGTACAATTGCTTATTTATAATGGTATATGTATGTACATGTATAGGTATATAAGTGTGTGCATGTGAAGTATATTAAAGTAATGGTAATTGTTTAAACTCCAATGTAAGTTGAGCTTCAGCATAAGCTTTTGCTACATCTACTAACACAGTATTGTAGTGGCTACATCTTTGTGTATTTTAATTGTAGTTGTCTGCTAGTAACCATTTTGTAAGAGAGAGAAAGAAATATGATTGTATTCACTCCATCCTTCTCTCTCTCTAGTTTTGCTGGAAATATTTGCATATTTCATTTATTGTATATGATTTGCAACCCAGCTACTGTGCATAAGTATTATAAACTTTAATATGTTATGAAAACTGTTTAATTGCAATCTTTCTGGCATTGCAAATTGTTTAAATGTAAGTGATATATATGAAGTTTCTTTTTCTCATACTGTTTGCTGCCATGGGGATTGATCCCATACATGCATACATAATTGGCAATTACAACACTTTAGTCAGCATTACGACCTAGTTTCTCACACCGCTTTCGCTGTGTGTGTTAATTTCTAAACATGAGTGACGGGACGTACAGTTTAAAGTGGACTCTGAACTACAGATTTTTGAGAAATTTTTCCTGACAATTTTTTATTTACTTTCAGAATTTTTGCCAGAAATGTGCTGAGAGGAAGTCGCCAAAAAAATATTTCGTTTTGTTGGAAGTGTCTGGCCGTGGGGTTTGAACCGAGGCCTCATGTGTAATAAGTACTTACGTACTTACTAGACTACGGCGACGAACCCATATTATTAGTTTTTTGGAGGAGAGGAGGAAACCTATTTGAAAACAAATGAAGTAACTTCCCTGCCGCCTGTACATGATTCCAAGTTAACAACTACTTTTGTTCGATTTCCTAGCTATTTCCTATTGCTACTGACATTATCCCTTTAGTAGCTAAATTGGTGAATAGAAAAGTAGTGTAAATGGCGTACATTGCTAAACCTAAAACTCTACGAGTGTATGAGTTTATGTTTGCATGTGTAACGCTCTACCATTTCTTGCTCCAATAAACATACAACCCAATACCACAAATCTGTACTTGCCTTCATTTTTTTAATTTTTTTTTCTGGTAAATACACTGCGAAAAATGAAACGTTTTTAAATTTAAATTTATCAAAGCTTTGTAAACAAAACAGGGATTGCCGTAGTGTAGTAGGTTGTGTGTGCGATTATTAGAGATGAGGCTGCGGTTCAAACCTCAGGTTAGATATCTCCAACAAAACGAAATATGAACAAATATTTTTTCAGCTACTGCCTCTCAGTGGATTTCTGACAAAAACGCTGACAGTAAAATAAAAATCACGAGAAAAGTTTCTCAAAAATCTGTTGTTCAGAACCCACTTTAAACTGAAGGTCCCACTACTCCTGTATAAAATTAGCACATGCAGCATAAGAGATGTGAGAAGCTAGGTTGTTGTCCTGAGTATGAGGTTGTAATGAGCATTTCATTGCAAATAAAATAGCCATGAAAAGTTTCTTAAAAATCTGTAGATGCCGGGACTTATGGATAAAATTAACACACACAACAGAAATGGTGTGGAGAAGCTAGGTCGTAATTCTGATTGAAGGGTTGTAACGATTAATTATGTATGTCTGTATGTAATGTGTAATGTAATATTATTTTTGCTGGAAAAACATATCATAACTTGGAAATCTAGGTGCCCTCGTATGTATTGTGCTAGACTATTAAAGTGAAGGTCGTGGGTTCGATTCCAGCATTAGAGACTCTGGTCTGTTCCGCTATAATTCGTAATTATATTACAATTAATAAAATAAATAAATATACGTCGAAATCTTTAAATTTCTTTTAGTGTCGTAATGAGAGAAAGAAGAAAAATACAGGAACTCAAATGTGCGTCTACCTATGCTCCTGCCAATGTATGCGTTTTCTATTATTTTTATCACCGTTGTTGTAGTTGTATATAATTTTTGCTACTGTACAGGTTAAATTGTTTATATAAATCATAAAAACAGCAACAACACCAACAACAACTTTTAACATTTAATTTATTTTATTTTTTTTTCTCTCTCTTTTTTGAGTTTATATTCCTCATAACAGGACAGGATTTTAAATGTTTTTGAAATATTTTTAATAATGAATTGTTTTCTAGTTGCTGTGATTTGTTTGTAATAAAAATAAATGGGGTTACTGGGAAATGAAATGCATTTTTCGTAAATGAACTTCAGTAACTCTGTATGAATATTCCAAAATATTCCTTGAATATACGAATATTTAAGGAAAAACAAGAAAAAATATTATTTTTTAGTGGATTTTCAACGAAAAATGTTGGATTTTGATATTGTAATGTAAGCGTACAACATGTTTCTAATATTTCATAATTAAAGCAAATAATTATGATGCTGATGCATACGAAATTTATTAAGCATGTGTGGCATATTATTCACAATTCAAAATCAGTCAAACAATCATTGTAAAAATTAAAAACATTTTGGTACTACATCTATGGCCAGCTTTACAAAATCCTAAGGACTTACTTACTTACCTAATTGGCCATTAACAACTCGATTATCTGATTTCGGCCTGACTCAATACATCCTTCCAGGCGCCTCTGCTTCTTGAGCGCCTTCGCCAGCTTATCACACCAATTGATGACAAGGTTTCCTCGACTTGATCCTTTCAAAGCAAACAAGATCGTCCTCTTCGCCGGCATCCGCAAATCCCCACATCAAATACCTGCCTCGCCGGAATATCCTCCTTTTAAGGCTGCTGCATCAGCGTTTAATAGAGTCCAAGCTTCCTAAAGATGTTTACATAAAAAGTGAGTGATGCTACTTCTTAATGTTGACGGATTTTATGTAAGTGTGGTATTAAAGTTTAAAATTATTATTGAATTGTAAATTTGTTGGATTTGCCTAGTAGGTAGTGAGTTGGCTTATTAGACGTAATGCCACGGTTCAAGCCCCAGGTCAGATATTTAGAACAAAACGAAATATGAAAAAAATATTTCTTTGGTGACTTATGGTGTTTTCTTTTCTACCAAAAAATGTGCATTGTGCATGTGCAAAATGCAATTTTGTGTTTGTTTCTTAAAAATGTTTCGCCCTCAAAAAGGGTGGTATGTTTTATTCTAAATAATTCGCACTTGCCAATGGTGGAGGGCATTGCATTTTATGCCCTGTACAAATCGAGAGTGCTGATAATGCCCTGTAAAGCAGATGACTTTTCTTTATTTATAGGGCTACCAGATGAAATTTAAAAAAAGCCGCATGGTATCTTTGTCCAATTTTGAAGTTAATTTTTTCATTGTTTTGTGGAGTAACCTTAAGGAAAAATTACATTATTAAAGATACATGGTCAGTAATTTAAAAAAAAAATGCATTCAGTGTTAGAACAGTGTTAAAAAATTATTTTTGGTTATAAAAAACAGCGCTCAAAAAATGAAGTCGAAAATTTAGCTATCTGGCAACACCTTTTTTCATATTTACATATTTTATTGAAAACAAATCAAAAAATATAACATATTTTTAAATCTAAAACCTTAACGTTAATAAATATAAAACATTTAATACGTACAAAACACTTTTTTTAAATTAATTTTAAATATTATTATTTACATTGAACTGCTTTTGAACAAATTGCCATTTCCTCATTCATTTTCTTAATAAGTGGTAAACACAGGGCATTCCCTTTTTTTAATATTTGTGTTATGTTCTTCTCAAATAAAAAATTACATTATAACAGGGTTGGTCAGCAATTTTTTTAATGCACCTTGTAAGAGGGTGACATTTTCTTTGTAGAAAAGAAAACACCATTAATCTCAGCAGATTTCTTGCAAAAAGTCTGAGAGTAAATAAAAAATTGCCATGAAAAGTTTCTCAAAAACTGTAGGTCATACCACTCATGTATAAAATTAATACACATAACATAAGTGGTGTGAGAAACTAGTTCGTAATTCTGAATGAAGGATTGTAATGACCAATTATGGTAGCTGTGCCCATGCTTTCCTACAATTTTACTATATTGGCCGAAATTAGCAAATGTACCGCTATTAGCAACTGATTTTACGATTATATCTGGACAGTAAACGTATGAGTGCTCTGATGAAGATGAATAGTGTTAATGAGGCCTTATCTGCAGCAGTGATTACCGGACATTGTCTCATAGTATCTTGAGCTACTTTCACAACTGAGGAAATGAGTATGAAGAGAAGGGTATAGAGCTCCCCCGTGTTACTATCTATTTCAGCCGAGGATTAGGTGTCTCATATTTGAAACTGGAGAGTATTTTAGGTTTTATGAGAAATACAGGCCGTTTCTATTGTGGAACCTCTGTTTGATTGATGAGTATTGGTGTCATAAGAAGAGGTTCTATACCCTCATTCATACATACATACATAATTGGTGATTACGACCTTGTTTCTCACTTATGTTGTGAACTTAAAGTCGACTCCTATCGTCAGATTTTTGAGAAACTTTTCGTAGAAATTTAATTTAATCTCAGAGTTTTTGTCAGAAATCTGCTGAGAGGAAGTCGGCGAGGAAATATTTGTTCATATTTTGTTCTGTTGGAAACGTCTGACCTCGGGTTTGAACCGTGTTCTCACGTCTAATAAGCCAACGCACTAGACTACGGCGAGCACTTTCATACATTTCCCGTTAACACGAAGAGCCCAATCGAAAGTACTTCAAAATATGATATGACCAGAGCTTATGTTCTTCCATGTTTTTGTGGAGCTTAAGCTCATTGTTGTACTCAGAACTGCTTATCTCGGCATCATAGAATAGCGAACAATGCTACAAACAGGGTAAAAAACTCCCGACTAATATTAGTCTTTAAGCAGGTACTATTAAATATCTAAAGAAGTGGTTGAAATATGCAGCTACTTGGTAATGCTTGCGTGGAACCCATCATTCAATTTCTGTTCTATTACCGCACAAACCTTAAAAAGATCACGATTAAGAAACCATGATTATCTTGGTGGTAGATTTAAAGAAAAGCACAACTAATTTTCCATTAAATTAACCTCATTTAATCATAACCACACATACACACAGACACAGTCACGAACGCACTCTCACACAGCCACACTTTTACAATAAACATGAATAAGCAGGCAATAACAAGAGCAACAATCATCATTTTCAATGCACAAAAAGTCACGCACTTTGGGGTTTTATTTCCATTTTTTCTTTCTTTTTTCTGTTTTGATACGCTCTCTTCTGCGTTTGTGTTTGTGGCCCTGACAATTGTCAGTTGCATTTTATTATTCATTTTATTTTGATTCTTTATTGTTAAACAAATAAAATAATTGTTATTGTAGTTGTAACACAACAAAAAAACAAGGACATGAGTGGGGGGTTATAAAACAAGCAAATACACAATACACCTACACACTCACATTCAGAGAGAGAGAGAGATAAATAAACAAGTTTTGCATGTTGTAGACATAATTTGTACGCACATTGTCCAGCGTAATTCATGTGTAATGGCTGAGTGAGTAAGCCAGAGAGACAGAGAGAGAGAGAGAGAGAGAGAGTAATGCTTTTGTGGTGTATAAGTGTACGTATGCTGTGCGTAAAAATAAAACCAAGGAGTGTGTTTATGAGCTTCAGAGATATTTTTGATGTTTTTTTCTGTGTTTCTCTCTGTTTTTACATACAAAAGAAAAATGCTAATTTATATTTTATGAACCTCTCTAACCCTGCCTTCCTCTCATCCTGCTCTCGTACAAGCCAGCTCCTTTAGTTATGCTACAAATAACGCAGTCGTCCTTAACCAAACAACAAAAGCATTTTCCTTGACTGACTTGAGTCCAATGCACGGCTTTATTGTTTAAAAACAACTGAGAATAAAAGAAAATGTGAAAACAAGAAACATAACTGGACGAGGGTTTTTCATGTTCCCTTTTTGTATGTTATACCTCCCAAAAAAACCCCTCGTAACAATAGAAAAAATATTTTTTTTTGTAAAAAACAATAACAATAGTCTTGCACACTCACCGTTGAGTGTGGAAAATTCTTTTAAGTTTGCCGGGTTTTTCTTTTTTAAATTCATGTGTAAATGTGCGTTAATAACTTGACATTTTCTTTTGGCATTCAATGTGTATTCGTGTTCAGTTGAGCATGAGAAATTTTCTTTCTTTTTTATGTTAAACGTGCAGAAATGGCATTTCACAAGACTAATTTTCGACGTCGTCTGTCATTTAAACATAACATTTGAATGAAGTCAAGAAAATAAAAATGAATTCATTTTCTTTTTTACTTCTTTATTTAAGGGCAGCATCACGTGACCACAATTAGTTTGATTTTGAAGTTTTCAACAAATTTTATGGATTAATTGAGGTCGCTTTTCATTTTCAGGTTTTGTTTGAATAACAATTTGAAATGCATTTAAGGTATGAAATTATTTCACTTTTTTTGAGTTAAAATTAAAAAAATTTAAGTTGATTTAAGATTGTCGAAGAATGTTAGATGGCTCTAAGGGAGATGGGGAGACATTCGGAGGTTTCTCTCATACTACAAAGCTGACATAATTGTAAAGGCTTGTACAACGACAAATTCAATTAAATTTATACGTGAGATTGGTATTCCTCTGTAGAGAGGTAATCGAAGTGCCCGACACAAACAGTACTTATTTGGAAAAGAAAGATCAAGTAATCAACCCATTTGTAGAGAGAAATTTGCTTTTAAGCCTAACTGGAATAAATCTTAGAATCCTCACAGCAGTTTTAACAGGACACTAAATGGTGTCTGGGTGGACAGGGAATTTTTCACAAAAACTTTTGCAGAAGCTTTTAGAGGAACAACAAGTACTGTAGAGAAAGAAACCCTACTCTTATAATTTTTAATACTAAACTCTAGCAGTAATGACGCCAGCCATGTTCCATAGAAAAGGAATTATCAGGGGTTATTAAGGTACACAGGAGAGCCCATCAAAAATTCATTCGGTCGATTTAACTCAGTAAGGAATGCATTATATACATAACATATATACATATGTACATACATAATTGGTCATTACAACCCTTCAGTCAGGATTAAGCCAACACACAACCTACTAGACTATGGCGACTGTTCTGACTCAATGGCACTAAAGGCAGCAGTAAAATCTCGCTTGTGCGTCCAATGATGTCAATGTCATAAGAAAATAGTGCCATTGTCGCCTTCTGTTCGGGTTCGACGTTTAAACTGGCGGTCCTGTCACTCGTAGATAGAACTTGAAGGGGTCTCTTGATTAGGAATCACTTTGTGTGAAACCTCGCATGGTATAAACATAAATTCGGAGAGGCCCTTAACTGCTGCGCTAAGGCTACGAGTTTTGTCTTGCAGGCTTGGTATGAGGAACTTATTCACGCCTGGGCCACAAGCATGCTCTGAATGCAGTCGCGCCAAATTTTTTCTTTGTTTCTTAAACTGCATACTTTTATGACAGCTTGGAGGTATTTTGATATTATATGTGTAGACACGCAAAGCTTAAAGAAAATTGTTCCTTTAAGATCCAATTCGGAAAAAATTTAACCAGGAAAACTTGATTTTTGCTCTGTGTATACTTCATAAGAAAATCATTCATCTTTCAATAAATATATGCTCAGCTTTCACTTTTTCAATTACACTTGAAGTATAGAAAGTAAAAATTTTTTAAAATTATTGTTTCAACATGTATTTGGTCGGTGAATTAAAATTTTATATGCTGCAACAGAATATCAAATAAATTTTTGACCCAATTTTAACTACGTTTCTTATATTATTTTTGTGTTGCAAAGAAAAAGACAAACAAAGTTAATGCAAACTTTGTTGCTTTCTTTTATTTTTTTATTAAAAAAAACTGTTTAAAGATGTTAAAAATCCAAGTTAATATATGAAGAAGCACAATAAAGTGGCAAGAAACAGAAAAAATGAACAAAAGAACAAAAAACTTTGTCTTCCGTAGAAAAAAAGAAAACTCAACTCAAACATATTTCCTACTTAACAAATTTCCTCTGATGATACCAACACTCTAACTGCAACACTCTACCGGCAACAAGACTGCCATATCAAAAAAAAAAAAAACAACGGCAATAACCAAAGTAAATCCGGCCACATTATGCCAAAATATATTCAAACAAAATATGGAAGAAATTTTTATACACTGAAAACAAAAAAAGGCCAAGAAATGATGAAGACTTCAAAGAGTATATAAAAGAGAGAAGAGAACAGGAAAGAAAATACAACTTATTGCCGTTACCATATAAAAATAAAAATTATTTTTTCTGTTTTTTTTTTTATTTCAAACTTATTGCCTTCTGCAGTATAAAGAGCACAAGTAGTGGGTAACAAAATCGGTTCACATAGGAGTCAAAGTGTTGGAACATGAAAACTTTATATGCCATTTGGTACTACACCTACAGAAGATAAAAGAAATGAAAATAAAACAAATAAAAAATATTTTTACATATGGAAAGTGGGTAGGTTATTTTGTTATTAAATCTGCCCAACAACATTTTGGATAAGTGGCCTATTGCTTCCATAAGTATATCGGGCTCTGCTTTCTGTAAATTAAAAAAAGCACATTCGGAGTGAAATAATATCGGAATTTTTTATTCGTTTAGAAGACATCTTGATGCCATTATGTGTGCTAAAGAACATCATTTAAATGTTCGCTACGTCATCTCTAGGATTCGAAATTTTCAGTCTTCCACGACTCTGGCGGATAAATTTGGCTGAATTTGACGGTTAACGTGGCTTATGTTGGCTTTGAAAACCGCTGTGGCTTGTGGTTTATTGGGATATTAATGGGATCAAATTAAACGATCTCTACTTGAGTTATCCATGCCCTCAAATCCATCGTGCAGAATATCGAAAGTGACACATCCTGTGTGAAGCCGCCATAGTCTAGTAGATATTGTAGCTTATTAGATGTGAGGAAACTGTTCAAACTGATCTGACATATCCAACAAAACGAAATATGAAAAAATATTTCTTCGGCTCTGGGAGTAAAATAAAATTACCATGTAAAGTTTGTCAAAAATCTTTCGTTCGCAGTCGACTTTAAACTGTAGGTTCCGGCACTCATCTGTAAAATTATCACACACACCAGTGATTTGAGTAGCTATGTCGTAATCCTGACTGAGAGATTCTAATAACTAATTATTTATGTCTGTATCGCTTGTGCTGTGAAACACATAGCGGCATAAAAGTTGGCGGTATCCAGATCATCCAAATCAGATCCAAAAGAAGTTGGTTACCATTGACCTTTAGTACTCACCATTAACAGTAATGGTCTGGCCATTGTCTGGTTCTCAAAGAGCTATTGCTTGATGTTGCTGCCGGCCCAAAATCCACATCAAACTGTGACACTTGCAAGATGCAATGGAAGCCCTTGCATCTCATTTGGATTGGTATCATCGCAAATGCGACAATTTTGTTTGTTCACTTAGCCATTCATTTAGAAATGGGCATCATCACTGAAGACGATTTTGCAATGAATAAAAGGTCAGTTGCCATTCAGCGAACACATGTCGATGTAGTATATTGTAGTTTACCTTCAATTCAAGGGTCATTTTGGACTGATGCAGGCTCAAGGCACAATGTAAAAATCATCAAGTTGTGGTTTGCGAAAGGCGATGTTCTTGTGAGCGACTCGAAATCCACTGCTTCGGATTCAACTGCACACTCTCACCAACAGGTTGGGTGGTTCTAGCAGATCTTGCGTTTTTAAGACGTTCACTGTGGACTCGAATTTATCACTCACATTGCAAATAATCCTCTCGGTAGGACGATTATAGCGATTGGAAAATGTGCAAAACGCACAGTACTTTGCCCTTTAAGGGCTTTGTCTCTTTTGGTTCCTTTTTCGCTGAGTGTACACTTTCAAACATTGCTTCTTATTCCATAGAAATATTGTAGCTCCATCAGGCAGCTTACCTGAAGTGGAAATGTTCTACTCGTTCTGTCTGGGAGACAGTCAAAAATAGAGCTGTCAGGCATTCGATTAGATCGCAGTCTTGTGACAAATACACCCAGTGCTAGAATTGTTTTCCATTATGCTAGCCATGGTCTCCAGAGCTTTGGTTTTCAATAATGTACAGTGGTGGACTTCCTTCAACACCGCTTTTGTACAGGTTTTCAGTGCTCCTGTTATACCAACATGCTAGTCTTGGTATATTGCTGTAGCTTGTCCAATTCCATTTCACTTAGTTTCCGATTTGTCACTATTGTTCTTACCATCATGGTATGTATCGGGTGCATAATCCTTGGTTTACATGTCCAGGATTTCCTGGATCTCTGCATATCATTTTGGTGTGTCTAGCCTTTCCTGAAATGCTCTCTACACGAGTTTTTCATGTTAATATACATCCAATTAAATTTTCAGATACTTTACTTCCAGTTCGATCCATCCAGAAAACGAGAATTTTTTTCATTTAAAAAGTTTTGACCTTCTCTTAGATAGTACTCATGGGCTCTTGCTTGGGTTTATCAGCAAAACTTTTGACATGCAAGGTACACAACAGAACGAAGACAATGTTTATTCAATGTTTAACCCTCCAAAAGTTTTGCTGGGTTCCTTTCTCATATTCGTGTAGGTAAATGTAAAATCATAAAATATAAACACTGTGTGTGTATGTATTTGGACTGTTCCGAAAGTTCCGAAGTATGCAAAATATGTATTCAAAACGAATAAAATATAAAAACAGAAACAAACTGTTTTTCATTTAAAAAACAAGGTAAATTGTCCTTTTTCCTCGGAAACCAGGAAAAAAATAAAAGCGATTTACATACACCCACTCGTAAACAAAGGAAAAGCGATACTAACAAATCGCTCTATACCGGATGTTAACTTTGAAATAACCAACTGCATATATACATACAATTTGTTTTGTTTGTTTGTATGTATATTTCTTTCTCTTTTTTTACTTCAAACTTTTTATATTTTTATTTGTTGTTTTTATTTTTTTGTTGGATAACATTTCCGCTCATATCCTGTTTACATATCCTGGCCTGTTGCAAGCAAAACGAATGCTAAGAAATCGTCAACATAACTTTTTATATTTAAATATCGAATGAATGGAAGAACGAATGAAACAAATTGCAAGTGGTATAGAGTTACAATTGGAGTTCAGAGTTCTAAGCTGGAGAAACATTCTCTAGCTTAGATTTCTGTATGTCGAGTATCGAGTATTCTGGCGATATTGATTTTCAAACGTTCCGATGTTAAGAGATTACTAGCGTAGGCATCGTCTATGACATACCCCCACAATGAAATTTAGTGGCCTCAAACTGCATGATTTTGATGGCCATTTTTTGTCTTTAAAATGGGAAGTAACTCATTCTGAAGAGTTTCTATGCATATATAGTTTTCCTATGCTTATTTTCGAAAAAATGCGTCCCAAAAATTCACTTTTTCCTGATGCAATGACTTCCACAATCACTTCTTAGTACTCCGAACCGCTTCCTAACTCAAGAGCTTCTGTAAACAAAGCTACCACGCCAACCTAACTATCTACTCCGAACCTCACATGTAACAATTTTATTTATTAAAACAGTGACACCGCGTAGGAAATATATTTCATCGCTGAAGGATATGTTACTCGAAAAATTAGGATTGAAAACATGTTGCTTTAGCGCCCACTAAGCATATCTACGAAGTTATAATTGATCAGTCGATTTTAATTGTTAGTTTGGCTTTCTATAGGGACAGAGATGCGAAACCAAATGTATAATACACCATAATGAAAGCCTTAAGGTAGGCCTAATTGCTGACAACGCACTGTACTTTGCATACTCGAATTAATCATTAAAATTTTATAAATATCGAGTCTTTCAATAAGCGCTTCCCATCTTTAAATATAAATAAAACAGAGTGTGTGTGAGAGACCATCGAATTTTTTTATTTGTTTGAAACACCTGAAATTGAAATGAAATTATGTATGGAATATAACATATTTCAAGTATCCGCTATGGCTTCTGTGGATGAAACGCATTCGAAATGTCCAACTTTCAATGACGCAGGCATACACATAAATCGGGCTGAATTTAACCGATAGCATGGGTTATATTAACTTTGAAGACCGTCGCGTTGCGTGGCTTATTCACACATAACTGTGACTTAAGAAAACCGCACGAGAAAAATTGCAAGGCGGTCAAATCACACGATTTCGGTGACCAGTTCACATTAACTCCATGTGAGTTGGTCATGATCTCGAATCGCTCGTGCAGAATATCCAATGCGACACATTGCGCCGTCCTGTTGATTCCATACATCGTTGGTACCCAGATCATCCAATTCAGGGCAAAAGGAGTTGCCAATCATCGACCTCTAGAGCTTGTCGTTGTCTGTGATGGCCTGAGCAATGTGATTTCCAACAAATATTAACCGATAATACCGTCAGCCAAAAATTCACACCAAACAGTATCTTTTTTGGATTGGACCCTTCTGAAGTCGCCGTAGTGTAGCAGGTAGTGAGTTGGCTTGTTAGACGTCAGACCACGGTTCAAAACCCAGATTAGATATCTCGAACAAAAAGAAATTTGAAAAAAATATTTCTTCGGTGAATTGCTCTCGGTAGATTTCTGGCAAAATCTCTGAGCGTAAATAAAATTGCATGAAAAATTTTCTCAAAAGTCTGTCGTTCGGAATCGACTTTAAACGACAGATGCCTCCACTCATTTATAAAATTAATACACATAACATAAGTTGTGTGAGAAGCTAGGTTGTAACACCTTTATTGAAGGGTTGTAGTGATCAATTCTTCATGTATGTATGTGAATTCCAGTCTCTTGGATCTCATGAGGATTGGCAGCATCCCAAATTCTCTGTACATTCGATTCTCTGTACATTCTTAGACATCAGACATCTAAAATGTTTTCTGCAGATCTTGCGTTTCGTAAACGTACTAGTAGTGGTCGATTGTTTACTGAACCAGTAGACTGGAATTTATCCACCACAGTGGCGTTAATGCAGATTTCTACCAAAACTCTGAGAGTTAAATAAAACTGCCATGAAAAATTTCTCAAATACTTGTCATTCGTAGACGACTTTTAAATCTAGGTCCCACCACTCATGGAGAAAATTAACACACACAATATAAGTGAGGTTATAATCCTGATTGAAGGGTTCTAATGACCACTTATGTATGTAAGTATAGTGTAGAATGGCATAATGGATGAAGCACGCTGGACGTTTCTAGAACAGAACACCCATTTTGATAAGACAATCTTATTATTTGCACGTTTTATTAAATGCTAAGCTGATTTGGCAAAACAGACTAACTAAATGACAACCAATTTGAAAAATGAGGCTTCAACACGATGGCCCACTCGAAGGCCCTATAGAATTATTTGGGGAGTGTTCGTTTGGCAATGATGAAACGTTTACTGTTCAAATTTCCTTATATGTAATCTCGACAATGTTTAGTACACTGGGTTGATTTTGATTTCATTTGCTAAATACAGTAGCATTAGAAGTCGCCTTAGGGTAGTAGGTAGAGGGTCGGCTTATTAGATGAAAGGCCACGGTTCAAACCCCAGGTCAGACATCAAAATGAAATATGAAAAAGAACGTATATTTCTTCGGCGACTTCCTCTCTGCAGATTTCTAGCAAAAGCTCTTAGAGTAAAATAAAAACTCTAAGAGAAAATCAAAAATCTGTCGTTCAGAATCGACTTTAAACTGTAAGTCCCGCCACTCCTGTACAAAATTAGTATACACAACAAAGGTGGTGCGAGAAGCTAGGTTGTAATCCTGACTGAAAAAAAAAATTTTTCTTTTGCGAATTCCTCTCTGCTGATTTCTGGCAAAAACTCTGACAGTAAATAAAACTGCCATGAAAAGTTTCTCAAAAGACGTTTGGATTTGATGTGAAACTGTAGGTCCCGCTACTCATGTATAAAATTAACGCACACAACATAAGTGGTGTGAGAAACTAGGTTCAAATCCTGACTAAAGAGTTGTTATGGCCAATTATGTATGTATGAAGTAGCAGTAGAGATCTGTTAGGCTCTGGCATTTGTACAATGCCACCCATTTTTATAAAATCACCTCGTTCCGCCTGAAAGTTTGATCACCTTAAGATCTCTTACGCACTATTTTAAGGCGGATATTTAACAAACCGTACGCTAAATCAGTGCCTTTTTAGATGAAAGATATTTAACAGCTGATAAACTTGCCAGACTGGCAAATTTGTAAGCCCTATATGAACAACCCTATTACAAATACATTAAACTTTTTCTTTTACAATATCATCCTTAAATCGTTCTTTACCTCTTCAAATTGTTTCTCCTTTGGTGGCTGCTCTTTTTTAAACTCTAATGTTTCTTTCAATTCCTTTTTTTATTTCCTACTTTTGAATACTTGTATGCTGCTGTTAAACTTGGTTGGTGGCAAGTTTCTCTCCACCTTTCTTTTTAATATTTTTCTAAAAATTATTTTCCTGTTGTTGTGTTTAGAATTTTTAATAATCGTAAATGGATTTTGTTAAGATTTTTATAACTTCCCTTCCATGCTGAACTGCAACAGAATGGTTGGAAATTTGTATTTTCAACTGGTTTTTCTTGTTTTTTTTTTTGATTTTTTAAACCAAAAAGTTTGTTCATTTGTTGATATTTTTAGTTCATCCGTTGGCATTATAAAAAAAGTTTATTTTTTCTTCTCCTTTTTTGTTTCCTTTGAAATGAAAATAAAAGAAAATCTTTAAAATTATTCTTTGATCTCTTTTACGGTTTATTGAGATAATTTTTCTTAAATGTTTATGAAGCCAAAAAAAAAGCATAAAACGTGTCATAATTATTCTTTTAACAATTTGTGGTTTTAAAAATTGAGATTTCAAGTTTGAAGAAAATTATCAAACTTTTTATCAAAAAAAGTCTTCATTTAAGTCTTCTCTTCTTTAAATTTTTATTTAAAATTCTTCTACTCCTTTACAGGCTGTTGCATAGCCTTCTTTAATAAAAAAAACGAAATAAAATGACTGGGCCTAGCCTGTAAAACAAATTTGTGTGCCGAAATCAAAACATAAACCATGAAATATTCTGCTCTTAAATTATGCAAATTATTTTGTAAGTGAACTCTCAGCTCGATATTGGAGTCCATATTACCAGTAGTAAGTACAGTACAGTACAATACAAACAATTTTTAACACAAATTCAAACGCTGATTACATATTACAGAGAAGACTACACCATATGGGCAACTATGCTTATAAAACACTGTACATTAGTACATTAGACTCTATTGAGTCCCAGGCAATTTGGGAATTTACAGCAAAGGGCAGAGAGTAAGGCATGTGTAAATTCATCGAAATTAAATATAGAATCGCAGAGACTCTCCACAAGCCAAATGGTTTCAACACGATCTATACTTTTGTTAGGAATTTGCAATAAGGAACAGATTTGAGTGATGCCTCAGACCTACTTACTTACTTAATTAGTCATTACAACCCTTTCAGAATGACAACATAGGTTCTGACACCACCCATGTCGTGTGCGTTAATTTTTTAACTGAGTGGCGAGAGACAAAGTTTAAAGATTTTTGAGAAACTTTTCATACCAATTTTATTTACCCTCAGAGTTTTTGAAATCGATTGATAGGAAGACGCCGAAAAAATATTTTTTTCAAATTTCGGTTTTGTTTCAGATATCTGGGCAGTGGTTTGAATCCCGGCCTCAGCTCTACCCCTTAGACTACGGTGACTATATAATACAGCTTAAATTATCATTTTAGACCACGTGAGAGTGAAAATGAAGCAGGACTTCAACAACAACTAATATACTACATCCTAAAAAAATCCGCTTCTTGAATGCCTCCACTTGGGTAGAACTTTAGAATAACACTCTGGGAATCAAACATACTCTACAGGAAACCAGCTGAACTATTGGAGACTTCAGCCATTTTTGACAGCAAACGAAAAGTTAAGATTCTTCACCTTTTCATGGCAAGAGAAATCAGTTCCTATTACCTCCACAGACTCACAAATCCTATATAAATCATTGAAGAGAATGCCAAGTCTATCTGCATGGCTTCCAATAAATTAGTATACAGTGAGTATCGCAATTGTGCGTTCAAAGGTCATGCGTTTAAAGGACATAAAACAATCGTCCTCTTCTATTCTCACAAGTTTTACATATTCTAGTAGTATTTCACGTATCCTCCACCTATCAACGGAGTCTCCTGGTGAAACAAGGAAAGGATACCTTATCTATTGGACTTACTTTATTCTTCATAAATACTCATACGTATTTATGCATTTTATCCAGGTAACAAACCTTTTGAGAAACTCATGTTACTCATGTAGTACCGTACCGTGTACACCTACCCTACATCTACTACAGACAGAAACCTATTTACAGTTATTTGTACAATTGTTGTAAAGTTCGAGAGAGAGAGAGAGAGAGCGGGAAACAAAAACAAGATTTTGTTTATAATTTTCATATTGTTTTTCCATCGTATTTATTTGCCTTCTGGGTATTTTCTCTTTGTTTTTTTTTTTTAGTAATTTTGTTGTTATTGTTGGGATTTTTCATTACTCTTAACGTTTATCAGTGTTCTGTTGTATTGTTGTGTTGTTTTTTGAACGTTAACAGAAAAATTGTTGCATAATTTTAGGCGCTATACATAAAGTTGTAATTGTTTTTATATGCTATACGGTTAGATGATGATGATGCTGCTCATTTTTCTTCTAGATTTTCAGTTTCCTTTTTTTTTATTTTGGTCATCTTATAAATTATGAATTACACACTGAAAGCCTGGAAAATATGGTGAAAAATTATATTTTAAAGGAAGAAATGAGAACATGGAAAATAATTGGTAAATTCAGATGAAATAAATTAAAGATTATATAAAATGGATGTGGCTGTAGGAAAAGAGATTTATAAGTACTTTAAGGAAATTACAAAAAAGAAAAAAAAAAAAACTATTTTGGAAATTACACGAATTGTAAGCTATTAAGGCACAAAATTTTATTTTAATAATTAAAATAATATTGCCACGTTGCTACTCTATTTTTTTTAATTTTTTGTCTTGCAACACATGCATTTTTGCACATGCAAAACGGCAAAGGCAAACATTTCTTTGATATATTTTAAATGATCTAAAGAGCCCGCTGTGTGAACTTGTTTTCTTAGTTCTGCCTAATGCATCCTCCTGTGCCCAAGCATAGTGCATGCAACAGCATGTGTGTAGTTTTTTTTTCTACAGATCACAGACATTTGTTTCTGAAGCAACACCGATCATTGGTTAAAGTGCTGTATGCCTTCCACTTTTTTATTTTTTATTTTTGTTTAATTCAGCATACTCATCAAAATTAATTGCTGCAAGCGTATAAATAGTTGAAAGTACTTTGGAAATACTAAATTTGTTCATAAAAAAAAAGAAAAATTAATTTAAATAGAATCTATAAAAAAGCTAACAGACAGGGGGAAAACGACTATTTATTGAATGTGGCAGGTAAGTTTTTTTCTTTTCTAGGAACTCCTTGCCTATAAAAGGAGCTGAAATATAAATCAAAAGAGTCATTTATCGTTTATAAATAAACGTTTTTAATTGAATACTTCTGAAAAGGGAATTGTGAATAAATAAATATACGAGTCGTCTGTCCATTTATGTAAGAACTTGTAAAGGAATACCGAGTATAAGTAAAAGTGCGCCACCACAAGAAAGATTTGTTTCCACGAAACTTTGCCAAGGTATTTCAAATACCTAATTAATCTAATGAAGTCGTCGTAGTCCTGCAGGTAGTGTGTTGGTTTATTAGACGTGAAGCCACGGTTCAGATCCCTGGTCAGATATCGCAATCAAAACGAAATTTGAAAAATATTTTTTTCCCAGCAGATTTCTGGCAAAAACTCTGAGAGTAAAATAAAATTGCCATGAAAAAGTTTCTTTAAACTATAGATTACGCCACTCATGTATAACATTAACACACAGAACATAAGTGGTATGAGAGTTTAAGTCGTTAGCCTGACTGTAGGGTTGTAATGACCAATTATGTATGCATGTATGTTATAATACCCCTTATTTAATTCGCCTTAATTAAGAAAATTGAAAGTGAAATTGAAATCCAGAGTCCGTCAGGGACACCCATTATCGCCTTTACTCTTCAATATGATCATTGACAGCATTCTGGCTAAGGTTATATCAAGACCAAAGAGTATATACATATACTCAGACATTTCAATAGCAGTCTTGTAGAACGGGACTACGAACGCAACACGTGCACAACTTCAACGATATACAGTCGAAACTGTGCAAATTTCGACTTTTGAAAACGTCCCAAAAAAATTTTAACACATTCAAATCTCGCGATTGCGTTGGCCAGTTGACATTACCTGCACATAAGATGACTACACAATAAATCACTCGTGCAGAGTACCCAATGTGGCATGAGCTGTTAAAAGCACATGTCGCTAATGTCCATACATACATTTATACACAATTGGTCATTACAACCCTTCAGTCAGGATGCCGACACCTAGCTTCTCACACCACTCACATTATGTGTGCAAATTTTTATTCATAAGTGACGGGACATACAGTTTAAAGTCGACTCCAAATAACAGAATTTTTTGAGAAACTTTTCATGGAAACTTTATTTACTCTTAGCTTTTTTGCTAGAAATCCGCTGAGAGGAAGTCACTGAAGAAATATACGTTCATATTTCGTTTGTAATAATCCAAAACACTACATACTATACTACGCCGAATACGACTTCAAAAAGTCCCACAAGAAAAAGTCTAAAGAGGCCAGTTGACATTACCTGGTCGTAAGATGACCACGCCCTCAAATAAGTCGTGCAGAGTACCCAATATGGCATGAGCTGTGTGGTACGTAGCGTCGTCTTTTAAAACTACATGTCGATAATGTCCGGATCATTCAATTCGAGCGGCAAAAAGATGTTGGTAATCATCAACCTATAGTGCTGTTAACAGTGATCAGTGAAAAGTGAACAGGTCGTGCCTCCTTCCGAGGCACTTGTGAGTGTGAGTGCTTAACAGATATAACTGGTGTATATAAAGCGACTGGGGCTTTGGTTACTCGAATGACCTAAAAAAATTTGGAATCCACAAGTGTATTGACTATTATGATACCGCACTGTGACCTCTCAAGAAAGTCCTAAACAACAACTCTAGAAAGAAAGGTTCGTTTACAATTATTTTCAGATTTTCAATGATCGTTCGAAACGGAATGAAACCGTTAATGGCGATTCAATCTATGTGTTTACGGAGCAGCGTTTTCTAGGTAAAAGTATCAAACAGGTAGCGGTTGTTTTGTAATAAAAAGTGTTTGAAAACATGTGAGCTTTTAATTAACAATGCAATGCCGAGTGTCCAGCATCGGATACAGAGCGAATAGTACAGCAAATCTGGGCAAAACTAAAAAGATGGAGCACGACGAGCTCCAAAAAACATGTCCAATATTTGGGAATATTTCGAAAACCTGTGAGCTTATAATTGACAATGCAATGCCGAGAGGGCAGCCTCGGATTCGGGACAGAACAGCGCTGCAAATCTGGGCAAAACTAAAAATTGCGAACACGCAGAGTCTTCTCAAACTCCTCATGCAACACTTATTGATCTTGATCACATGACAAACGAAAACTACTGCCAAAGCTATAGAGACGAGGAAGAAGAGGAAATTTTTTTTTTCAGCACCTTGATATTACTATGTAGGCAATTTGAATGATATATAGGCAGTTGAAGTCGTAGTTGTTTAGTAGGTAGTATTTTGGTTTAGTAGACATGAATCCATGGTTCCAACCCTAGCTCAGACATCTTAAACAAAATGAAAAATGAAAAAGCCACTTGTGATGTGAGAAGCTACCTTGTAATCCTGACTAAAGGGTTGTAATGAAGAATTACGTAAGTTAAGTTAAGTAGGTAGGTAAAATAGATTATCGCAATGAGTCTTGTATGCCTATACCAAAATTCTTTGCTGGACAGCCAACTCTTTCTGCCTGATTATAGTTCCCAAATGATTTAAAATGTTTCATTAAAAACTAACTTTTCTAAACAACAGTCTTGTGGCCCTTAGGCTGACTTATTTAACTACTTGGTTAGTAAGGAAAAAAGACAACAAAAAAAAAAAAGAAAAATTAATTTTAATTTCAAATTTTCATACAAATGAGAGCTTCTTTATTGAAACACACCTTTTCATGAGATTTCTTTAAAACAAATTTACTGAAAAATATTTTAAAAGTTATTCATTTGGAATTAATGTTTCAAAAAAAAAGATGAATAAAATGAAATAATTTTCTAACATTTGCACTTTAGGTCACATACACATGCATATATACATACACAAGCGTACGAATATACACTTTTACACATTTAACTAACACACTAACACGCATGCACACACAGAGTATACAGGGGCTAAAAAGAAGAAACAACAAAAAGCAATACAAGATTATACAAGAATTCTGTTTTATTCCATTTCATTCATTTGTTTATTCACTTACTTACACACTCACTCACTCACACACACACTCATTCATTTATTCATTGTGTGCAGATTTAAAAAGTAAATGAAAATTTAACCTCAAGCATATTTTTCGAGTTCGGGTTTTTTTTTTTTTTGATATATTTTATTTGGAAAATTATATAAAATTTTTCAAATAAAAGTATACGTTCATTCACACACCCACACATACATATACACTCGCTCTTATACAAAACACTTACATATACTTATGCAAGGTGTAGGAGTAGTGTTTCACAATAAGTGTACACACACACGTAAGGAGATAAGAATTATTTGCTTCATTTATTTATATTACAAGGATAAACAGTGCTTAACATAAGTTCACATACATAAATAAAGTGAATACGTATATCTTGCTTATAATTGAGGTGTTTTTATTTTTTTGTTACCCACTGTTTTATATTGCATTAACAAGTATAATATTTACTTTAAGGTCATTTACAGTTATATGAAAAACACCATAAACATTTCGTATTAAAACAATAAGTTTCATACATAATTTTCATTGCATTTCTCTTCTTCTTGCATGTATGTATGTATGCATATATGTATCGGGCAAATAATTAAAAAATTTAGAGAATTTTTAAAAACAGCAGAGTGGTAGTAAACAACAGGAATTTGTTGCCTTCAAATGCACAAAACAGAAAATATTCCCCAAATCTGAAGTCGCCGTCATCCAGTGAGCAATGTGTTGGCCTATTAGACGTGACACCTCAGTTCAAACCCCAGCTCAGAAATCTCGAACCAATTGAATATAAAAAATATTTCTTTCGAGTCTTCTTCTCACCAATCTTCTGTTAAAAAAGTTTCCAAAAATCTATCGTTCGGAGTCGACTTTATACACTCATGGATAAAATTTACACACCCGACATGGGTAATGTGAAAAGCTAGGTCGTAATCGTGGCTGAATTTTTTACGCTCAGAGTTTTCGCCAACAAACTGTTAAGAGGAAGTAGGCGTAGAAATATTTTTTCATGTTTCGTTTTGTTCGACATGTCTGGTCTGGGATGGGGTTTGAACCCCTCTAACACACCACCTACTAAAATTGAGTGTTTGCATGATGACTGCAATGTTATCTGGACGGAAATCATAGCCATTTTAAAGGCTTCGCAATGTTTGCTGGGTGTTGAAATTTATTCTAATCGTTTAAAAGTTATATGAGTTCAAGGATAAAATATTGCATTGCTTAGCAACTGAAGAGGGCCGACATATTTAAGGTTATGAATGTTTCGATTGCCTCAGCTATTTTCAGTTGTCATTCAGATATAATTCACTCTTTTCACAGAGCGACATAATTTAGTTGCCAGCAGGAAGTTGGGTGAAAGCCTACAATACTCTGCTGAATATGTAAGTGCAAGAAGAGAACTGAATGTCTTCTGTTAACACCTCAAATTACGCGGCCATTCAATCCACAGTTGGGATTTTAACTGGCCACTGTAGTACTCGAAGACGTGCCAACAGTCTTGTTATTTCTTCATATGACTTTTGTAGAAAATGTGGGTCAAAGGAGAAGGAAGAGACATGAGTTTCCTCCTTTGCTCCTTTGAAGAGCTACAAGTATATTGTTGCTAATGCAAATCTGGCTAGAGATGGATAGAGTTCGCACAAAAAATCTGATCGAACTTCCATGAAGGTCTTGTAGTATGGTTGTTGGAACCATAGTGGTCTCTCATGTCCACCTGACATACAATTTTCGCAGCAGTTCTAGAAGCGATGAAGAGGGGGAACTATTCATCGGCTATTAGGTGCATGTTCCCCTTTTTGGGGAAGGAGAAAGAGCCCAGGTGCCTACTATGCTGGCGATATGAATGGTGGTTATGTAAAGAATTAATCAAATGGTAGTACAACTAATATCCACTCCCACTATTGACAGCTTCGCTGACATGCTCGATGTGTCCCACTATGATTACTGCTGAAGCTGACATAATGTGAAGGAAACGGAATAAGTACAACACCAACAATGCATGTGACATTCAATTCAGAACAGTCATCGGTTTTGTGTGACATAATGTTTGAACATGTGGGCATGTTAACGGAATTGGCCGGTTTTATACTGGGTGGTTACAACCTACCTTTAGCGAATCATGACAAGGGGACTTATCTCACACAGGGCAATACATAGGGCCATACGGACCACTGAGTGAACTTGCATGTGAACGGCAAGCTACACCGTAACCACCCTTCCACTACAGTACGTTCTTATTTTCATAAAAAAAATTTATTTCAAATAATATTTTAAAACCAAAAAAGCAAAGAATAAAGAATAAAGCAAAACACATGAGTAGAGAAACAGCATTTAGTTTTAGGGCACTTATTATTCAAGTATGTGTAAAATGTTAAAAACAAAATAAAATTTACATTTGAGTAGATTTAAAAATAATTCAACAAATTAAGCCTTAAGTAAGAGAATCTATTTTAAATATTATGAACAAATAAAATTAATTACGTTTTATAATGTTTCAGTGCAAAAAAAAAACACTTTTGCAAACTGAAAAAAAAAATCGGAATGAAATACTGTCAAGCACATGCATTAAGTCTTTGAATATGAAGTGAAAAGCCAGTTTATAAAAGAAACAATTTTTTTGAAAGGCTTGACCGATAATTATGATGAATTTATTTTACATACATACATACATAAATGGTCATTACAACGCTTCAGTCAGTATTACGACCTAGCTTCTTATATCACTTGTTATGTTACGTGTGTTAATACATGAGCGGTAGGACCTACAGTTTAAAGTCAACTCCGAACGACAGAACTTTTTGAGGAACTTTTCGTGACAATTTTGATTTATTCTCAGAGTACAGGAAAGGCCTCTGCAAGTAGGAAGTTCCACATTCGGATAGTCTGGCTAAAGAACGAATGCTGTGTGTAATGCAAAGTGCGATTCACTGGCCAATCGACTACAAGCGCATGTGCTCGGTGGGAAAGACGGGTGCTACATAAGAATATGTGTTTTTGGGCATACATATATGCATACATAAATGCATAATTGGTCATTACAACCTTTCAGTCAGGATTACGACCTAGCTTCTCACACTGCTAATGTTACGTGCGTTAATTTTATACATAAGTGTCGGAACTTACAGCTTAAAGTCGGCCCCGAATGACAGATTTTTTTGAGTATCATTTTCATGGTAATTTTTATTTAATCTCGGAGTGTTTTCTAGAAATCTACTGAGAGGAAGTCGCTGCACAAATATTTTTCCATATTTCGTTTTGTTGGAGATGTTAGATTAGGAGTTTGAACGATAGCCTAGCGTCTAATAAGCCAACTCACTACCTACTAGACTACGGCGACAACACATACAGATCGTTCAGCTAAAAACTCGGTCTACAATGCAGTGTACGGCGAGAAAGAAGAGAGTTACATATGTTGGATTACACGATTTTCAGGAACAAGTCCCCTAATTTCGCTCTAGCTAAATCCGTTGTAGTAGCGATAGAACAGTGAAACACAAGCCACATTGTGATGATGCAACAATGAATCAGTAGAGTTGGATAACCCACCATCAACAATGAGCACTTTCGCAATCTACTGTACGCGGTCGAGAAGCCTTAAAATAGACTTTCAGGCAACGATCCATACATGAGAGTTGTTTTCCATTCTCAATTGGATATAAGTGGTGTAAATAGTAAATCGCCGTCGTCTTGCAGGTAGTGTGTTGGCTTATCAGACTTCTTCAACAAAAACCAAATATTTCTTCTGCAACTTTCTCTCAGCAGATTTTTAGCAAATACTCTGAGAATAAATAAAATCGCCAAGAAAATGTTTCTCAAAAATCTGTCGTTCGGCATCGACTTTAAACTGTAGATCCCATCACTCATGTATAAAATTAGTACAAACAACACAAGTGGTGTGAGAAGCTAGGTTGTAATCCTGACAGAAGGGTTGTAGTGATAAATTATGTATGTATGTATGTATGTGTATATGTGTGTATGTTTGCATGTATGTATATATGTATGTATGTATGTATGCATATGAATAGCAAGGAGTTCAGATGAAGTGGAAGTATTTCTAGCACCGCTTTAACAAACCGAGGCAGTTGAATGCTTTTTTCGATATTCGTTTAAGATGTTTCGATGGTGGACTTGTTCTTTAGTTTCCAGAATAAGCATTTAGCGATCATTCTGTCTTCACGATAGTGCTGCAAATACTTATTACAGCAGAACATTAGGCAAACATGGGATTTTCCATGCAAAATTGTGCTTTAAACAGTTTTTTTAATTTCATAACAAGTAAGTTGGAATTTCATTTTTTTTTTTTTTGTTCCTTTTTACTTTTGTTGTTTTGGGTAGTGTCCGTTTAATTAAATTGATTTTTTGTTTCATAAATATTTATTTTCGTTGATTTTATATACGATATCTGGCTCTGAGTTGGGCTACATTTTGGCGTTTAAAACCAAAACCAATTCCATTTTCGAGATTAATCTTGAAACGAAAAACAAATATTTAAACTTTTCGTTTATTTTTTCCCTGTATTTAATCTGTGGTAAGCAACGATATTGTATTTTTCATTAAATCAGCTACGTTTAAATAAATTACCAACTATAAACATGCCCCCATCATATATTTATTTTGTAGGACCATAAATGTATAATTTTTAATCAAGCCAATGCAGCAACAGCAAGCAGTACATACAGTCAATATACGCCAAAACAGATAAAAAAAAACAAAACAAAAACGGAGGAAAAAAAAACGTTCAATTAAACAAAATTGGCCGCGCTACGTAAATCGTAAGGAGTTAAAAAAGGAAAACAGTCAGTCACGTCACGTAATAATCTATGGAGGAGCACTTGTTGTAAATTACAATCGCTTGCAAACAAACGACAAAAACAAAAAAAAAAAAAAAAAAACAGGGGAAGAAAAAAAAGGAAAGGAGAAAAACTTTAAAGTAATTTATCCTTAAAAGTTAATAAACATGGCCAACCTCCTCAATTTTTGTTATCACTTAAATTATAATCTTTAGCAATCGTTTTGTGTTTGTAGAGGGAAAAAAAGAATACGTAGGCCTGGCTTGGCTTTTTGAAAAATTTTTTTGCTTGACTTGATTGCAATCTTCTTCTTTCTTTTTTTTCTCTTCCAGTTCTTAATAAATTATTTATTAAACGCGTGCGTGATGAGTTCAAAATAAATGTTAAACGTTTTAGAATTCATATACAGCTGACAGGATTCGGAGTCGTATTCGTTTTCATCTTTTGAGAACAGGAAATAGGGCTGCTGCTCAGGCTGCTTAGTGTTGGCAATTTCTCACGCGCTTTTTAAACATTCATTTCAAAGAATAATCGCTAGCCAGCTTATAGATGTGCATACAACCTGATTGCATTTCAGTCAAAATCAATTTAAGTTTTGTAAACGCCTTCTCCCGCTTTTGGCCATATTTACAAGAAAAAAAAAAACTATGCTGCCTGCTTTATTGGCTGGCCATTTAGTGTTGTTTGTAATTATAAAAAAAAATTGTTATGCTCCTAAATCAACTTCGATGCCATAAAATATGGAAAAAATATTACAGCAGGCCTGCTTGTCTATTCATTTGGAAGCAATTTTTTTGATTAACTTCCTATTAAATCATGGGTTCTGAAATAAAAATAATTTGTCTACTAAGCAACCAAGTCTGACTCTACCGTAGTTGCCTTAATCTAGAAGGTAGTGTGTGGTCTAATTAGACGTGAGGCCACGGTTCATACTCCAGGTCACGAATTGTGACAAAATATTTCTTCCGGCGTCCTCCTCTCATTAGTCTTCCGGCTACAACGCTGAGAGTAAATAAAATTGCCTTGAAAAGTTTCTCAAAAAATCTAATGTACGAAGTCGGCTTTAACTGTAGGTCCACCGCTCATGTATAAAAAGAACACACACAACATAAGTGGTGTGAGAGGCTAGGTTGTAATCCTAACTGAAGCGTTGTAATGACCAATTATGTATGTCTATATGTATGTATGACTCTGCTATACTTTACGAATACCACTGTAAGCAAATTTGCCACCAAAGTCATCGAAAGTCAGTCATAGATATTTTGACGAGAGACCCCAAAACAAAAGTCGTTAATTTTTGGATTGAACAAACATTCCCAGGATTTTAGTTCATCCCTATATTGGATTTTCAAATGAGATTAGTTAAATGCACTTGTAGGATTGGCTCCTTAATATCCTTCATATTTTTGTTCAGAAACGTTAAGACACTGAATCTAGTCATTGCCAGTAAAGAGTCTTACAAACCCTCCAGTCCTGTGTAAGTAGCTGCAAATAACTGAACTGAAGGCTTCTTCTGTTAAGACGGATAAAAGGGGAATATATCTTAATCTCTCTGATAATCGAGGATATTAATTGCCTAGAGTTTCGCCCTGAAGTCAAACTCCTTCGAGAGATTTTATTGCCGTAATGTGGCCTCGATAACAGCCCTCCTATTAATACTAGGTTGGAAGTCCTGAATTGATTCAAAATATACTCATCAACACCCCAATTAAGACGGAGATAACGAAAAAATCTCCAATTGCTTGAAGTTATGGTGGCACGTTGTGTGAGCTTTTGGTATCAAAGCTACCACTTTGACCAAACCTAACCTAAACATCCTTGCGTTTAGGTCCTCGCAACGTGTTCACGGTAATAATCGTAATCAATCATTCGACAATGAAAAACAAATTGCCATGAAAAGTTTCTGGGTCGGAGTAGACTTAAATTGTAGCTCTCGTGGATAAAATTAACACACGCAACATGGGTGGTGTGGGAAACTAGGCCGTAATCCCAATTAAGTAATAGTAAATCCTGTTGAATTCCAGCATTGAAAATGCGATTCGATAACTCTATAGGTAAACATTAGATTTATCCCCTCGACTACAGGGATTTCATGCTCTGAGGACTCTAGTGCTTTCCTTATAACCACTGCCCTAATAATGTTACATACATAATTGGTCATTACAACTTTTCAGTCAGGATTACAACCTAGCTTCTCACACCACTTATGTTGTGTGTGTTAATTTTATAGATGAGTGGTGGTACTTACAGTTTAAAGTCGACTACGAACGCCCGATTTTTGAGAAACTTTTTCATGGCACTTTTATCGTCGTCGCCGAAGAAATATTCTTTCATATTTCGTTTGGTTGGAGATGTCTGATCTGGGTTTTGAAATGTGGCCTGACGTCTAATAAGCCTACACACTGCCTACTAGACTGTGGCGACCTCTGCCCTAATGATGTTATAAGAACCTTCTATATCCAGCCTATACTCCCTTTACTGGAGACCCACTGCTATATAAACACCAATTTCCCAACAGATTTACCACTGACGCAAGCATGTGGAAAATAACTTATGTGTCGCACATCTATAGTTTATCCAATATCCAGCGTATACTCCTTATACTGCAGACCTATTTCCATTTTAGCAACAACTTCATAAACAGATCTACCACTGAGGCAAGCATGTAGAGAATGACAGATGGGTCATGTATCTATCGTGCACCTTCCCTATACTGCAGATCCACCATTTTACCACCAAATTCATGAAGCATACGCCCAACAGATCTACCACTGAGGCAAGCATGTAGAGAATAACAGATGAGTCACGTATCCATTTCCCTTTAATGGAGCATACTCCCAAAATATTTACCACTGAGGCAAGCATGTATGAGTAATATATCTATTGTGATCGTAAGATAAAAAGCAATCAATCACTCTAATGTCTTCAATAGAGACAAAATTACGGATCACTAACATAATCATTAAGAACCACTGCTTTGGCTTGATCAACAGACTTTGTTTTTGATTAAAAAATACGTTTACTTTTTTGTTATTTTCTTCATTTTTTTTGTCTGTTGAGTTGATCGTGCCACAGATAATTACATACTCCAACTTTATCTATCTTTACCACCTCCTTGGCTATGCATCATTTTGTGTGTTGCTGTAGCAAAATGTTGCTGTTGCAACTTAAAATAGCGGCAAACACTAGGAACAACAACAAAAATAAAATGAGAAGAAGAAAAAATTGAAGATCTAAAGATAAAAGAAAAAACGATTTGATAGTAGAAATGAAGTGGAAACGCATTGGCAAAAAAAAAAAAGAAAAACTCACACAAATCAAAAGAAGGAGGTGATACTATGAATGATGCGCTTTCAAAGGATCTATGGATGGTGTGACATTAATTAAAAGCAAACGCTTTGATGAAAACGACTTTTTGCCAATATTTTCCAGTTTTTTTTTGTATTTTTTTCTTCTAAATTTAAAACAAGAATATTGGAAACGTTTATTATCTTTTGTGAAATCTTAAAAATCGTTTAAAAGATACGATTTATTTCAGATTGTTTTGGTAAGATTTGAAAAATACACTCGTATTCTTTTTCACAGTTTTGTAAAATTTATTGTTTATCGAAACCACTTTTGGCTTAATATTGTTGAAGCTTTCATAGCCTATTTTTCAAGTAAACATTTCAATATTTCCAATTAAAATCACTTTCTATGAGCGAGAGCCCGCGCCAATGTATGTGTGCTGTTGCTGCCTTAGCCCGCATAAATTTTGTTGAAAATTTTTAAGTAGTTTTTCATTGCAATAAAAGCAGCAACAGCAGCGCCAGTAGTGGCAATAGTGGCAGCAACAAAATGAAAATATTTATGGACCTTTTGCCCTTTTAACAATCTTTGAATATCATTTGGCGAGCGAGAGAGAGAGAGAGAGAATTGTAATGAAAATGTGTGATGCAAAGTGCATTTGTGTGGAATAAACATTGTTTGCGAAACTAAAACAACTGCACACGGAATAATAACCAAATCAACCCAATTCTATCAGGCAACGGATGCCAGTGAAATGTGTGCATTATTTCAATGCATTTACACTGGCAGTTGGGATATGGGGACTGATGTATTAACATTTTAAAATCCATGAAGCAGATTCTGGTTAAAAAATATTCGAGAGCTGGAAATGCTGTCCCTGCTTGCATCTACCAAACTTTGTCTAATTTGCGTGAAATTCAAATTATAATCTTGGTGGTCGTTTAAATATAGATAGGCGAGATTGGTTTTAAAAATTGTATTAAAATACGTCACGGACCTCACTTCCTAAAAAACGTTTGAAACGGCTTAGTTCCTGTTGTGTTTCGGGGCTTAGGAATTGTATTCTCATTCCATTGATAATTGGATTATTGGTTCGAATCTTAAAAATTTTTGACCCCCTGCACTAATTGGAACATGGGTTTGGGAATGGTAGAACGAACAATGGAATTATAATAGAGATGTTACATCGCTAAGAGCCATCTGTGGGCAGCAACAGTATTGCCCCAGCATGTGATTTTTAATTGGCTTCTTTACATGACCATTTGATAAAAGATTGCTCAGAGGCATCTGATTCAAATCTATATGTGGATGTAAAATATATGAGCATCTCGCCAGTTACTTTATGGCTCTTAGTAGAAGCAGCTTGAATATCACAAGAGAGGGTTTCTACTCTCTGTCAGGGGCCGATATTCAAGCACTCCAGAGGTTTAGTATGGGCTTACGTTGCCTGAGCTTACTTCTCTGTTTGTTTCAGCTTTTCTTTCCCTTTAGTTCCTTTCGTTCCTTATTTTGAAACAAGCATAATGGGCCCAATGAACTCCACTTGTTGTGATTTTTTTTATATTTTATTAGGGATAGGCTCTTAAACCTTAATATTATTATTATCGTCTAGAGGCGCTTTTGTACTGCTACTATACGAAGTTTTATTCTTCACATAATACGCACCCAGAAGTTTCCTTTTGGATTGCATCAATTTTTCACACATTCCAAGTATGTACATATTCTGTTGAGTCATTCTTAATATCTCAGAACATTAATATTGGTTTTGAGACGATTCTTAATCTCATCAATTGTTTCTTAAATCCTCCATATGTAGTTCCTGAATTATGTGTTGCGTGCCTTAAATCTTTACTTATTGTACTCAAGCAACGAAAGTTTGAATCGCATATTATTTGGTTTGAGAAGAGCTTCTACCTCTCTCTATGTTTTCCCTTCGCTGAGTACACACTCCCAAACACCTCATCCCAGTTTACAAAAATGCCGCATCAGTTGCATGAAAGCTTTAATCCTCCCAAAATTATCTGTAAGCTGATTACCGTGAAATCTAAATGATCGGTAATGAAGGAGAGCTTATCTCTTTCTTCCCTATTAAATTGTGTCAGTTTCCCTAGGCAGTCCCACATTATTTTCAAATTCATAAGAATTGAGTGCTGGGATAGTGATCTGAATGCCGCGTCCTTTGCTTTTTATTGTCAAGTTAAATGAGCACATCTTTCGATGGCAGAGACTTCCGCCTGATGGATAAACGGGAGTTTCCCTGCGGACCAGTTATTGCTACTGTTCTAATATCTTTTCTCGTCCTATCCGTGTGCCACCAGATGGTCGCTCTTTTAAAGGAGTATGTAGCTGGTCGCTTATTTCATTCATTTTTATTAATAAGCCTACTATACGTGCATTACCCCTAAACATAGAGTCTCTTGGTTCCGTTCAGGACAGTAAGGAGGAAGTAGACAGTGTCTTGATTCCTTGCATCACGAAATTTCCTGGTGAATCTCGTGTTAGATTTGCCTCCAATTATCCTGATCATAGTATTAGAAGTTCTGGTCTTCAGTGTTATATGCAACGGTTTTATATACAAAAAAGCCTCCATGTTTTCATTGCAGCGGCATCTCCATACCAGTTTCAGTATTTTGCATCCATAGAAGCTGTTGTGCCTACCTAAATAATGGCCTCATATGTCCAGTGCATAGTCCTTGCGTTACATCCCGAAGATCTTCGTACAAGTCTTCTATTATTTTGGCATGTCTGGCCTTTCTTGAAATGCTCTTTTTATGGGCGGTCTGTGTTAATTTACTACCTAGAGATATGTCCAGATGTTTTGCATTCAGTTTCCATGATATTATACCATGCAGGAGGATTATTTTCCCACTTCTCAAAAAAAACGTAACCTAAATTTATCTTGAACCTCATTGACATACATCTACCATTTCCTATCCCAAAAAATCTTTGACTGATGTCACAGAGAGTCACTTCAAATTTCCCTTAAGTGATTAGAGCTAACAACATCAGCTAAGCCGTGTCAGTCAATGCCCACATCAGATAGTTTCTCAAATCTATCTACCTAAAGTACGAAATTTAAATATCAAGTTTAAGTACTTACAGTTTTAAGCCTTACAAAATCATGAAATCATTTCTTTGCCAGTGTGAGCACTTTTATATCACACACCCTAACACCAAAGCCATATTGCAACAGCATTTGCACTTAAACATATCGTATAGAGAAGTAGCAGTAGACGAGCGACCCAACGACCGACCAACCAAACTAACATAAACCATAGCTTTTAAACCCCATAACCTCAAAGTCGCTATGATGATAAGCAGCATATAATACTAAAAGCAACAACAACAACACCAACAATAACAAGATACAATAATACATAAAATACGAGAAGAAGAAAAAAGAAAATAAAAGAAAAAAAGAGTGGCAACAGCAACATAAACAAAAAACCACATTCATTTCACTTTTATATTTGAGTAATGAATGAGACTGACTGACTTAGTGAATGAACAAAAATAAAATGTTGGATTGAATACCGGATTGAATGAGTGCTGGAATGATGATGCAAATAAACAAGCGTACGTACCAAACAAGCAACGAATTGGCGGACTAAACGAATGAATGCGGCAAATAGCGCAGTGACCTAAATTAGTCTACGACAGAGAAAAAAAAACAGAGAGAGAAAGAAAAACCGACACTACCACCACCAGCAACAACAACAACAGCAACAAATCATTTGCAATGAAATGAGATAAAAATAAAAAAAGAATTCTTTAAAATTCGTATTTTTATGCTTAAGATATAGGGGAAGTATTGTGGGGTTAAAACCGTAATCTACGCGACTCTAATAACATAACTCTTACAGAACATTATAGAGACGGATAATGTACTCATAACCTTTGACCGCTATCCTAAATTTTAGAAAAATCCTTTCATAAGTGGCATGTGTTGCCATGATGCCCTCCAAATACTTTATATCTTCCATCATTCTTTAAATGTCCACTTATGTCCAACGAATATTAAAATCAATTAGAACGCATTGCTTTCAAAACTATCATACTGGTGTGGCCTTGATTCAAATAAAAACTATAGGGACTCTGAAGCCTAAATAATTCTACTTATCAAAGAAATATACAAACCTACTGTCGTTTGAATTAAATATTTATGTGGTTGCCCTAAAAAGTCGCCGTAGTCTAGTAGGTAGTGTGTTGGCTTATTAGATGTGAGGCCACGGCTCAAACCCCACGTCAGACAACAAAACGAATTATGAAACAATATTTCTTCGGTGACTTCTTCTCAGCAGATTTCTGGCAAACTTTCTGAGAATAAATAAAAATTACCATGAAAAAGTTTCTCAAAAATCTATCGTTCGGAGTCGATTTTAATTTTATCCGCCGTTTATGGATAAAATTAACCCACACAACATTAGTGGTGTGAGAAGCTAGGAGGTAATCCTGGCTGAAGGGTCATAATGACTAATTATGTATGTACATATGTATGTATTGTCGTTTGTTAGAGGTTCTGTTCCAATTCAATGGGAGATCCCACAAGACAGAATTCTTACCCGACTCAGTAAACTAACTATTTGAAATACCTTCACGAACAAACGTGGAATGAAGGTTGTTTGAGCTTTAACAAGCTAGTGGTCAGTAAGCTTGATTACAAGTCACAAAATTCAATTATGTGCCATAGTACCTGTATACGAAGTAGCCATAATCAAGACGAGAGCCTATAAGTTCAAACCTCAGCTCTGACATCTCGAAATATGGGAAAAAAATTATTTCTTTCGACGACTTCCTCTCAGCAGTCTCTTGGAAATAAAATTGCCATGAAAAAATGATCCTGAAAATCTGTCGTTCAGATTTGACGTTTACACTGTGAACCCCGACGCTCATGGAAAAAAATCAATACACGCAACATAAGTGGATGTAAGTCAAGGGGGTAATACTGACTAGAGGGTTGTAAAGCTTAAAAGCCAGAGCAAGTATAACAGGATTTGCTATATATCGGAAACAAGACCGCCGCAGCAAAAAAATTATTAAGATTAGAAGAAGGCGATCTTCAGTCATGCCATCCATACTGCTTAGACCAGGTGCATAGGTGGAAGCAGTACAAAATTCATATTCTACCAATGGAGTCTACTCTACCTTCGTCTATCTTATATTTTTTGTCAAGATCTGCAAATTTTTCAGATATTTTGAAATGATACAATGAAGACCTATGTATGCGAATTGCTTGCAATTATCGGCGCCCTAAATATATGTAGTATGATGGAATAAAGAACCTGGTAGAATTTGGCCTTTATGTATAGAAGAAATCATTTGCTCACAGAGTCCAACTAAGCATGTTCAATATCTTTAAATTGTGACTGCGAAGGCTGCAATGAGACTGAGCTAGTACCTCATTCGATCGGACCAACTTTCGTGCACTTTATCGAGTGGATCGTATCTCGGCAATGGCATAAGGAATGTTGACCTTCAAATCTTCAATTGTCTCTGGTTTGTCGGCATAACACGTTTCTTTAACGGTGCCCCACAGAAAATACTCGAACGGTATCAATTCGCTGCTTTTTGGCGGCCAATTGACATCACAATTTCGGCTAATTAAACGGCCATCAAACGTTTGAAGCAATAAATCGATTGTGGCATGAGATGTGTGGCGAGTTGAACCACCCTATTGAAAGCGAACATCGTTCAAATCAGTGCTACGAAGAGCGAGTACAAAAAAATCATTTATCATGGTGCAATAGATGTCTCTATTGACCTTAATGGTTGCGTCATCCTCATTTTCAAAGAAATATGATGCCTCTGTCCCACAAGCCGCACCAAACAGTCATTCGTAATGGATGCACTGGCTTCTGTAAGACCACGTGTGGGCTAATGGTGCCTTCGCTCCACAAGCCGCACCAAATAGTCACTCGTAATGGGTGCATTGTCTTCTGTCAGACCACGTATGGGTTTTCTGAACCCCAAATACCGGAATTTTACTTATTAGCTTCATTTGAAATTTAGCTTCATCCGCAAACATGATTGTTTTTTGGTAAAATCGACATCATCGTGCAGGTTCTCATTGGTTCAATAAATCCCAACGTTTCTTAAGCGTAAAACGATTCATTACGTTCAGTGGAGATAATATACTGAATTTTGTGACAGAATAGAAAGACATAAATATGTATTGCCAGATTTGAAAAAAACGATTGTTCAAATTTAAACCGATAGATGGCTACCCTGTAGTAGTCTACGGATTAAACGATAGCTAAAGCGACCTTCAAGCCTGGTCATTCAACGAAGATACCACTCAGGTGAATTTGTGATTGAATGGTTTACACGTTCCCGGGAACGTCAATAAGCATTCGCTGAGGGATTCAGGTCACACGACAAAATTGGATGTAGTTTAAGAATAAATCTTCTTTAGAATATAATTTTAAACCGGTGTCTCAGTCATTGTATAAAGGGTTCACGCTCACCCTTCTTTCAATTGCGATAGATTTTAGACAAAAGTATTCTTAAAAAAATATTTTCGAATTTAAATAACAAAACCAAAATCCTTTCCATACTTTCCGCTACTATGTATGTCCTTCACTTAACGTAAATTATTGTCAAAAATAAAAAATGTAATTCCAAGAAGAACTACTTGTAACGCCAAAACTTGCGAAATTGTTGAAAATTATCTCAAAAATGCAAAACTTGGTTTTCACTTTCCTATGCCTTATCTACACCCCTCCCTCACCGTCTGCGTGTCACGCAGCAGAAAAAAAGAAGGTCCTTTAATGAAAACTGAAACTAATTTCACTTGTTTTAATAATCTATTAGCCCGGCTACAAAAACCACTTAACGTAACCAAAACAATTTCACAAGAATTTTCAACAAAAACTTTCGATTATAAGACTTGAAAAATGAGAGGAAAAGCAAAAAAAAAACACGAAAAAAATCTTAAAAATAGAAATCTAAAGCAAGATGGAAATAGAAAGAAGAAGAAAAATATTAGTTATTAGCCCGTAAATAGCGATTCAATGGTTGGCCTTTAGAACATCATGTTGTATGGCCAAAATAGCATCAGGAAAACAACGTCAAAAACACAAAACGCTTTTCGCCAATAGCAGCAGCATCTTTTTTTTTTTTGGCCGCAGCAACAACATCAATTCAATTACTTGCGTTCATACTGAGAGAAAACAAACAACAACAACACAAATGAAAAAAGTTTTTAGATTTTTAAGGAATACATATTTGGAAAACTTCTTCATCTGCTTTCAGCTTGTTTAGCTTCTTCATTCATTATTAAAATGTTTTAGAAGTGCTTCCCCAAAATAGTACGAAAAATTCATTTTTAAAACCATGAAATAATAAGAAAATTTTGTTAAAACAACAACAACAACATCGACAACAAGAAAAATAATTCTGTTTTTAACATGACCGCGAAATGCGAAAACTTTCTCAATTGCCTCCAATATTATCACGAAATGGAAACGTTGACGATAATCTGAGGCCGTTGATGAGACCAAACAATTTGACAAGTTGCTACAAGTACTACAAGCTTCATGTTTGAATTGAGAACAAAAAAAATATTCCATAAGATTTTCAGAACTTTTCTTATTGAAATGTGTAGCATTTTGCATAAAATTTTGCTCAAAATTTTTTGAAACAGAAAAACTAAACGAAAATCTATAAGAGGGGCTATAGGGAAAGTTATTGCAAAGGCATTGAAAACAATGCAGTTTATACAACCATTTAAGGAGCGGCACTTACGGCACATGACGTCTACAGTCCATTGATGATGGATCAAACAGAATCATGAATCATATCACAGGAGTAAGATTCGAGTCACTGTAATCCTGATTAAAAAATTGAATACACAACTAATTGCGTATGTATGTATGTAAGATTGGGACACTAGACTGACACTAGTCTAACACTGAGATAATCGATATTCGTTGTTTAAAAAATCAATCGCGACCAATTGCAATACAGCGATACCAGAACGACTTTCTTGGACAAAGGGAACCATAATGCAGATGTCCATGGAGACATGTTGCTACGCGGATTGCCCTAAATATAGAGATAAGTGAGCCAAACAACCAAATTTTGTCTACTTATGGGCCCTAATACCGGTTTCTAAGAGGAGATATGTCTCCGTATTCTAGTAGGTCGTGTGTTGACTCATTAGACGTGACACCACTGTTCAAACCCCAGGTCAAACATCTCAAACAAAATGAAATACGAAAAAATATTTCTTCGGCGACTTCCTCTCAGCAGATTTCTGGCAAAAGCTCTGAAAAGTTTCTCAAAAAATCTGTCGTTCGAAGTCGACTTTCAACTGTAGATACCGCCACTCATGTATAAAATTAACATACGCAACATAAGTGGTGTGTGAATCCAGGTCGTAATCCTGAATGAAGGGTTGTAATGTCCAATTACGTATGTTTGTATGCAAGATTGGGTCACTAGACTGATACGATGCTACGATGCGATATCCAATACGATGCTTAATATATCAATCGCGACTAATTGTAATACTCCGTTGCTAGATCGACTTTCTACGGCAAAAGGAACCATGACGTAGATGTCTGTAGAGACTGGCTGCTACTAGTATGACTCTTAACAAAGAGATATGATGGTACTGGGCCTCTATATAGAAAAACTAAAAACCAACCAATCGGCTACCGGAACATTATTATTATTAACATTACAGTTTTCTAAGAGGTGATTCATGCGTATGTTCTGGGCTAGTTATAGTTGGTTAGCATGACATACTGGCGTTTAAATGTCTTCAGTGAATGTCAAATGTAAATTAAGGCAACACCATCCAGGAATACGCAATCAAGTACTGCCCTGGACTGTATAAAAAGAATTCACAATTACTCCAGTCATGGCACAATACACATTATATGGATACCTAGTCATAAAGGAAATAAGGAAGCGAGTTATTTTTCTGACAGAGCTAGAGAATTACAGAACGTAAGTATACCTGCGAAAGTGGGTAAAAATATCACATAAATTATTGGGGAATAGTGACACAGAAATTGCAAAGATTCAGAAGATTCTAATGAGTGGTACACGTGCACATTAAGGGGGTAAAGGATAAACCCGCGCAAGACGACAATATTACTGTTCAAAAGAAGGAGAAAACTTCCTAAACGGAAAAATATTCGATTTTTAGTTCGGAAAATATGAGGTAAATCGGGAGAAAAATATCTGGGTATGCCACTGCACAGTAAATTGATACGGAAAGCTCTTATACAGACCATTTAGGAAAAGATCGGTCATGAAACAATATTATGCAGAAAACTGGGGTATGTAATTCAAGGCCTATGCATTGGATAATTAAATATAATTGTCAGAACCAATAGCGATCTAAGCGGCCCACTTTAAAAACAAATCAAATGGAGTTGAACAAGATATTGAGACCAGAGACTAGCGTGTAATGAGAAGCTATTCTACAGCGGTGAGGAAGTCTCTGTTAGATTTGAATCTGTTGCACATGATAGTGAAGACCACACCTTTAGAGACTATTCTTAGGATAATTGATGGCTCTGTGACCTAACAAATCAAGTGTGTGTGAGATATGAGTCGCCGCAGTCTAGTCGGTAGTTGGCTTAATATAAAAAAATATTAATTCGGCTGCTTCCTCTCAGCTGATTTCTAGCAGAAACCCTGAGAGTAATATAAAATTGCCACGAAAAGTTTCTCAAAAATCTATCATTCAGAGCCGACATTAAACTATAGGTTCCGTATTCATGTATAAAAATTATAATACACAACATAAGTGGTGTCGGAAACTAGATCATAATACTGTCTAAAGGGTTGTAATGATCAATTATGTATGCATGTATGTATTGATCCATTTATAAGTTTCCTTTTTTCTTACCTGCTGCATCGCTCTTTACACAATCTGAACATGACTAAAGACTTCTCATATTACCAAATAAAAGATTCTGTGTCGGCTTTGTATTATATATTTTCTATTGAATACTTTATTAAATTTAGCGGGAAATAAGGTCCTGGTATTCGTGTATTTGATAAACATTTCAAAGGACAATAGCTTTTTGCGGTCAACTAGTGTAGATTGCTACTTAAATCTCTTCTCTTACGTCAGGTTGCTTTACACTTCCTTTCTAAAACATTCCATCAGTTTGTTTAGTCTTGAACTGACTTTAAATGATTCATAAATTATTGGCCATAAAATAGATATGATAGCGCGGTCAGTCAGTTAGTCAATCATAAGTTAAGTCACTTAACTTTTGCTTTTTGCGGTGTATCTGTGCTATCAATGATGTTTAAACTCGGTTGATTCTGCAAAGTTTTTGTTGTCGTTGATGTTGTGGTTGGTTTTCTTATCTGCCGCAGCCAATGTTCAATAAAAATTGTTTTTTTTTAATAATTTTTTCTTTCGATTTTTATGGAACAAAAGTTATTTACAGTCATTCAACGATTTATTCATTGTTTTGTTTGTTTCTTACGAAACTTGGTTAATGGAAGCGAAACAGCGTAAACGAAAGAAAAATTAAAAAGAAAAATACAGGGAGCGGACTGAAAAAAAGATATAAAATCCATCTTTCATATGCTTCTTGGTCATAACTACCCTCGTACGTTTTATTATGCTGCTATATGGTGAATTGACTTTACATGTTTAATAATTATCTCTGGGTTGCTTGTGGTTCTGGTTCTTATTGTACTGAATCTGACTATCGCTTTGGCTTTGGCTCTGTCGCTGATTGTTTCTTTATTTGTTTCTGTATTTCTTATTGCACATATATTGACTGACCAGCCCCTTGCTACCCAGCCCAGTAAAGTTCAGGTTGAATTCTCTACCAAACCCATGCCATACAATTAAAATGCTTTGGTTTGGTTCAGTTTGGTGAACAATTCATTGCTGTTTTATCCCAATGACCTCATATTTGTTTGTTAAATAAACAGACCTGGAACCACATAAACGAAGACACAACGCAAATAGTGTGTGTAAATCGACAACAGACAACACAGATATGAAAATAGTTTTCCTATACGTATATATATGTGTGTAAGTATACGTATGTATATGGACGAATGGTTATCGAGTAGTTAATTGGTAATATATGACTGCAAAATGGCAAATATTGTGTAAATGTTGAAGGCGGTGGGGGTAGTGTTAAGCTGTCAAGAGCTTTAGTTAGAGAGTGGGATTGGGGAAAAGGCAAACGAATGGCAAAATGTTAATAAATAATCGCAACAATACTAAGTGAAAAGAAAATCTGTATAATAAAGCATGTGCAGAAAGGAAAACGAAACAGAAGATTTACTTGAAATTAAAGTCAAAGGTCGTAAGTGGTATCCGGATTTGTAAGGAAATTTATAGGTTTAGAGATCAGTTTAGAGCTCATCTCTAAACACACTATTATCATACTGTCATTATCGTATGAGATCTACACATATAGGGTATCTCCCCATACTGTCTCCTTTCAATTGTCCTGACTATCTTCAGGATAAAGATCGGTGTTAGCTAGAATAATTCTCTGTCCAGCATTTGACGCAAGTGTTCCCTTCGCGGTTGCATAAATCCCACACAGATTCCAATATAGGCTCTACATGTAGATTTCGAATTTTCGAATCCCTATTCTAAATTCACTTTGTGTCTACGGTACCCTGGAAAAATGTTTGTTACTAACCTCTTGTTATTCCTGAATAGTCTGATACATTTCTGATGCTGTTGTAGTTCTTCAACAAATGTTTTGATTGTCTTATATCCATTTGTCCCATCTTCAAGAAGACTTCACTCTATTTTCTCTTTGCTTACGTATACCCCCTTCTGACATCATAGAAGGGGTTTATCGCAAGATATGTTTTTTGCTTACCGGATACAGTATAATGATTTCTATTTGAAAACAGTATGTAGTCATTAGGTTATCCCATTTGCTTTTATTACTAAGTTTCGTTGCAAAGCATTTCCCAAAATCATAATCTACTGCAGTAGCCACTTGATTTGTTAGGTCACAGAGCCCTCAATTAATATCGTATAATTCTATTTTCCATTATCCTAACCATAGTCTCTGAAGACATGGTCTTCACTACCATTTTCAACAGACTTAAATCTAACAGAGACTCCCACACCGCTGTAAGATAGGTTCCCATAACTCTAGTTCTCATTACACGCTAGTCTCAATACCTTGTCCAACTCCATTTGATTTGTTTTTAAACTTGACCTCTTAGTTTTATATGCATAGGCTTTGAGTTACATACCCTAGACTTCCGATCTTTCCCTAAATGGTCTGTATAAGAGCTTTCCATATCAATTTACTGTGCAATGACATTCACAGATATTTTTCCCCCAGTTTACCTAATATTTTCTATACCAGAAATCGAATATTTTTCCTTCTAGGAAGTCGTCTTGCGCGGATATATCATTTACCCCCTTAGTGTGCATGTATACCAGTCATTAGAATCTTCTGAATCTTTGCAATTTCTGTGGAACTATTCCACAATAGTTTATGTGACATTTTCACCTACTTTCGTAGATATATGTTCTGTAATTCTCTAACTCTGTCAGAGCGACAATTCGCTTCCTTATTTCCTTAATGTGTATCGTATTATGCCGAAAGTAATTGTGAATTCTTTTTATACAGTCCAGAATAATAAATATATTGTTACGAAAATGGGAGTGGTGTTGTTAAAATAATAATCAGAAGCTCCAAAAACAACACAATGGACTTGATCACACATAAAATGATAAACAAAAGCTCCAAAAACAAAACAATGCAGTTGTTTACGTGATCAACGAATGAGTAAACATATACCAACAAAAATAACAGGCTTGTTTACAAGATCGATGAATAAACAAAAATGTAGCAACAACGTCCGTGTATAAAAAAATATAGCGGAAAGACAAACAAACAAAACAACAACAACTCTGCCTGGACGAAAGTAAACAAGATACACGAACAACAAAAATGGAAACAAGTTGTTTACATTTTTGAATTATTCCCGAAGGTCGTCATCATCCTTCAAGGGCATTCATCACACTGTTGATCCAGTAATATAAAAGGCAAGATAAAGTGAGAAACGATGTTTCAGTTAGAATTCAGTCAGTCGTGTATGAAGACACGTGATTCTCAGAGATCGAGTTAAGTTAGTCATGTGACAACGTCGCGTTGAATTGAGTGAGAATTCAACCAGTGGTGTGAAGATACTAGATCGAGTTATAATTCAGTCAGACTGGTGTGCAGACAAGTTGCGTGAAGAAAACAGTTATTAGTGTGATGCTTACAAAAAAAGGTTGTGAGCAAAGAAGAATAACTAACAAGTGTTGTTGCTTATAAAAAGGTTGTAAGCAGAGAAATATCACGAATAAGCACATATTGTGAAAGTTATCATTGTATACGTGGAATAAATTCGAACAGTGGCACAAAAGTTGTGCAGATAATAAAGAATTGTCTTAAAATTAAACACAGATTTATTTTTATTTTATTTGCAATCTACGAACTCATATTTTTAACGTTTTTAAAAGGTAAAAACGTAACAATATAATAGGTAGCATGTTGGCTTACTAGAGGTGAGGCCACGGTTCAAACACCACGTCGGATATGTCCAACAAAATGAAATATGAAAAAAATATTTCTTCGGCAACTTCCTCTCAGCAGATTTCTAGCAAAAACTCTGAAAATTTACTCAAAAAATCTCTCTGGTATGAAATTAACACACATAAGATAAATGGTGTAAGAAGCTAGGTCGTAAGCCTGATTGAAGGGTTGGATAAAATAATCCGTAGCTCAGTTTCCAGTGGGCAATAGTTGTTCCACTGATAGTGCGAGATAAGCAATGTCTTTGTGATTCATTCTAAACCCCCTGATGATAATTTTTCTCATTTTATTTATTTCTTTTATTATTTTATTATTTCTTTTATTTATTTTTTTTTTATGTCTTTTAAATTCAATTTCAAAAATTGTGCATGCAATGCATAAATAAAACTCTTCTTTCTTTATAAATTTCCTTTTTTTTGCGCAACATACGAGCGAGCAATGAGTTTAATTTCAAACATCCTTTTGTATCAGACAATACCAACGATTATAACTCTCACATCTCTTTGATTTTGGATTTCATTTTTTAATTTTTTTGTATGAAATTTTTCTGTAAAATTCAAAGAAAAATAAAAAAGAGGGGGATAGAACAAGGCAGTGATACAAATAAAAGAAGAATTCTGTGAATTTGTTGAAAATAAATGCGAAAAAAAGAGAAAAAGAAGAAAAAATCTTATTTTCAAATTGGTTCATATAAAATTTATTGAATCAATTTTAACACCCGCCACACTACACAGAATTTCGACATAAAAAAGTGGAAAGAAGTCACGATTTTTAAGCACTGGCAACGATATAAACATAAGCAACTAAAGGGTAAACTATTTAAGGCATTACATTTGCAGATTATAAGTTATTGGGCAAATTAAAAAAATTTATTGTTCAAATTATTTATTTTACTACGAGAGATTAGAAAAAATTTCATCTTTAATTTTTTAAAAGTGAACGCTTCAAGGGCACCCCCTTTTTCTTTTACTTTCACTATTTGAACGGAAATTGACAGCAAATTTATTATCTCAGATGCAATGAATATTACACGTATAAACTATTTAAAAGATTATAGAGTTGACTGGTTTTTAGAACAATACGATAACAGTACCCTCCACTCTAAAGGGCCCGTTGCTGTAGTTAGTATGCTAAAATTCTTGTAACCGACTTGACCTGTGCTTAGCTCTTTATAACCGTCATTAACTTTAACTATACATATATGTATACATACATACATACATAATTGGTCATTACAATCCTTCAGCCACGATTACGGCCTAGCTTCTCACACAACTTATGTTCTGTGTGTGTTAATTTTTATACGTGAATGGCGGGATCTACACTTTTAAGTCGATTTCGAATGAGAGATTTTTTGAAAAACTTGTTCATGGCAATTTTTATTTACTCTTAGTGTTTTTGCCAGAAATCTACCGAGAGGCAGTTGCCGAAGAAATTTTTTTTCATATTTCGCTTTGTTGGAGATGTCTGACCCGGAGTTTGAGCCGTGGCTTCACGTCTAATAAGCCAACACATTACTATGATGACTAGAGCTTTAGCTATAGAACTGTTATCCTTTTTCGTTCCTGTAAGGAACATAGGGCCGTTCGAAGAGAATTAAAGTCTACTAATTTTTAAAAATCGAGGTTTGATGTTGGATTGTTTGGATTTGTAGGCAACAGCTTTAAACGATAAGCCATACCGCTGTGACTTAAGAAAACCCCATAAGAAAATGCCTAAAGGGGTAAAATCGTATGATCTCCTCGGTGGCCATTTCACATCAACTCCGCATGAGGTAACCTCAAATTGCTTGTGCATAAAATCAAATGTGGCATGAGTATTATGGCACGTAGCATCGTCCTATTAACAGACATGTCGAGATCACTCAGCTCCAGCCAAAAGATGTTCGTAATCACCAAACTATACTGCTCGCCTTTAACATTGATGGTCAGGCGTATGTCGTTGCCAAAGGAACATGGATCCCAAAATCCAAACCAAACAGTGACCTGTTCGAGATAAATTGACGCTCGATTGTCTCATATAGACTGGTATCATACCAAATTCAACAATTTTATCAAATATACATTCATTCAGGCATCGGCCTCATCACTGAAGATTATTTTTCAATGAAAATCATCGAATCAGTTGGCAACTGCTCCAAAGCCCATACAGTGAACACCAGTCGTTGTGTTCTGGTCGTTTACCTTCAGTTGCTAAGTCAGTTGAATTTTGTGCGGGTTCACATAATTCGTCAAGTTAGGATCTACGAAACGCCGAGTTATTGTGAGTAACATGAAATCGACTGCGTGGGATTCTCCGGCGCTCTTTTGCTGACAACAATGATGTTTTCTGCTGATTTTGCGTTTCGTCGACGTACGAGTATTAGTCGACCGTTTACTGAATCATTGATTTCGAATTTATCCACATCACATTTCGAATAGCTCTCTCAGTAGGACGATTATGGCGACCGTAAATGGGCGAAGCGGGAGAAATTTTGTCCGAACAGAACATCCGTTTTCGTTAAACAATTTCAAAACTTGCACGTGTTGTTGAATGCTGTACACATCGAAGATGATTTGTTAAAATAGACGAAATAAATGAGAACTTATTTGACAGATGTAGCTTAAGCAAGATGGCCTCTTTCAACAGTCAAAATTCGGAAGTCCCTGTTGGACCACAAGCTAGAACTGTAATGGAACGAAGTTAAGTATGGCAGAGCACAGACGATCTGGAAAGCTTTGTAAAAGTCCTATGCTTCCCAGAAGAAATAAAATGAGAGAGAGAGAGACCCAATACAAGTTTCCTAAATTTTTTTAGTTTTGCTTGCATATTGGAGATCTCGCACAACCTCTCTCTCTAAACATTTCTTGGTGCATCATTTCGCCTATGACGATGGTGAGGTGCCAGAGGGTTTTCTTTTTTTTTCCAGCATTTACATAAAATGATTAAAAGCTTCTGTATTCTGGTATAAAGTTCTTATGATTCGAACTATTTTTTGGAAAGCTTGCCTCTTTTCTCAATTCTTTCCATATGATTGTTAAGCAGATTTTCTTGAAAGCGCTGAATAAGCGACACAGGGCAGCACGTCATTCTATAGGTTGCTCTGATGTATTGAGTATTAACCTGAGTTATGAGGTGATTAAATTTAGATTTCCAAGTGTCTCAAAAATAAGTCGTAGTCCTGACAGAAGGATCGTAATGACTTACTATGTGTGTTATTCCTGGCTAGGGCTCTCGTGACATACTTTTCCTTGCTACTTTGAGTTTTATTCCCATCTCCCCAAAATTGAACTCCACATAAGCCTGTTGCAATTAATTTTTTTTTAGTCACAACTGCAACAAAACAAAGGGAATGCACATAATCGTCTGGCAATTAACTAAGCATGCGCACATATTTTATCAATTAAATAAACAAGATTGAAAGCGAAAAAAAAACAATTTTCCCATTTGTGTTCATGGTAGTTTATAAATGTATCTGTTCGTCTGCTTGTCTGTCCATTTGACAGTCTTCTCAAAGAGAAGAATTCCTTTAAGCAACAGACGATGAAAAGTTTTAAGCAGCATTAAAATAGCTTTCAGGCATCTGTACAGCTTTAAAGGCCTGTCTGACACAACAAGATCATCACCGGCTAACTAAATCTCCTTTGACTGATTAAAAAATGGAACGTCATTTTTATTTTGCTGGACTAAGTTTCTAGAGCATAACGAAAAAGGAAAAGAAAATGTAATAAAATTACTTTCAAATTGATTTCGATTTTAAAAAGCTATTTAAACAATCTTTTTTCTGTTTCTTTTTCTCTTTTTATTTTTAAGAAACAATTTATAAAGAATCGTGCGAATGTTTATTTACAACCATGAGATGATCAAACCAAATAACTGAGGCATAAATGGCAGGACAGAGTCAGTGTCAGCATCAGGAGTCATAAACAGAATCAGACACTGGCTGCAGAGTAACACAGAGCCATACAAAGTTTCTACAGAGACATACTGGATAATTTTTGTTTAAGCGAAACAGACAGACGGACATACAAACAGTCTCTCAACCAGCAGCATGAAAAGCCAAGTGCATAAAAAAAAAAAATTCTGACTGACAAACCAAACAAGCATCTGCGTGAAAAGATACTAACCATTTACTGCGTTGCAACAGACAAACCATTTTTTGTATTGTGTTTGCAGTAGAAAGAATGGAAAACTCTATGATGAACATCATAGCAACTTTATGGTTGCTGGAGTAAAACAGAATCATTCAATCCTTAGTTTTAAAGTGTATACAAAAGGCAAACAGACAGCCTGACAGACAGCCCTAGCGAGAAGATGGACTCTTTTGTTATGAAATGCCATGAAATTTTTAACGAAAAAAATTATTTCATATTATTAGGAAGTAGTTAAGGTCTTAACAGAAATTATTGTTGCATTAATTCCATTTGGCAGTGAGCTTTTAATTCAGTGGGCGTTAAATTCAATCTGAAATATTATGAGCTTCTCTTTTCTTTTTTTTTTTGAAATTTAATTGCAAGTGGTGGCGGCCATGATCGTAAGATAAGAATAATTTTTCAGGGTAATGAACAAAAACAAAAAGAAAAAAATGGAAAAATGATTGTGTTTGATTTTCTTAAAATAAAGGCAGTTGATTGGAAGTCTTTCAATAGCTTCAAATAGGCTACTGTATGCCCAAAAGCATAATAAATTAAAATAAGATTTTATCTCAATCCGATACAAATGTAGCCAGAGATAGTTGGCGTATATTCTGCTACAAATAAGCGGCGTATTTCTCTCAGCAGTCGTCTGCCAAAAAACTCTCAAAGTAAATAAAATTTTCATGAAAAAGTTTCTCCAAATATCTGTCGTATGGAGTCAACATCAAACTGTAGGTGTCCTACGCAAGGATAAAATTAGCACATTCAAAATGGGTGGGTTGAGAAGCTGGGTTGTAATCCTGACTAAAGGGTTGTAGTGATCAACTAAGTAAGTATAGAATATTCTTTAGAGTGTTTTCTTCTGAGGTTCACAAAACAATAAAAAAAATAAAACAAAGATAAGACACAAACTTAGGAGAGGTGAAGTGCTGCATTAGAACGTAAGCATCTAGTGTAGACTGACGTGTAAATCCTTAACGAATGAAAGAAATATAAACCCTCACCTTTTCGTCCATTGAGGTTGTAGGAAGGAAATTTTGGACCCAATGATGTAACGCACATTCCAACATTTATTTTAATAAGAAAGCTGTACTGCAAATATAATCTACTCAGTAGGAGTCCCTATGCTTGCAGTAAAGTGTTGTAGAGAAATTGAAATTGAATAAAATCTTTTGGTCTACATAGCAGTGACAGACCTATGTTGACTTATAGGTGTGTGGTGTGGTAAGATTTAAGGAATTCCTGTTCATTACTCTTACCATTGCATTGCTTAATACAATTACATTGTAATACTGGAGGCAATTTAACATATTTTTTGGCTGAATCTCATCGAGGCTACTGGTCACTCGAGGATCATAACGTGTACCTCAAGAACATTGGTTACATGACACGACACTATGACTCCTCGAAAAAGTTCAAAACTTTGACGCTGGTTATAGGGGAATAGGACAATGTTGAGGTCACGAATGTTCACGATTGTTTAGAAATTGGTTGAATCTGTGATTGGAGACATCAGTTCCGAGGTAGTAGGTAGGTATAGCCCACTCGCTAAAGCTACTGAAACTGTGCAACTTATCTCAGGCGAAAGCATTGGTTATAAAAGCCTCTGCGCTTATATTTAATAAAGACTATAATATCACTGGTAGAATTATTATCAAACTTAGTGATAGACAAACAGCATTTAGGGGTCTGCTAGCCTTTCAAGCAGATAATAAAGGGATGCAACTTCATATCATATGTATGAGTGCTGGGACGCAGTATTATTCCGAAAAATTTCAGAGTGGATGGATTTCGGACGAATTCTCTATATTTGTAATCCCATTAAAAACTTGCAGACTCAGAAATAATAATACAGCAGTGATTTCTGGCAACGGTTATCATCGAAATTACTTGCTTAATTAGTCATCACAATCCTTTAGTCAGGATTACAACCTAATTTCTCATACTACATACTTACGTTGTGTGTGTTAATTTAGATTAGATTCTAAATTTTTTTCATCGCATTTAAAGAAAAGAAGTCGCAGAAAGAAAATTCGTTGTGCTCGAGATGCCTTAGCGGGGTTTTAAACTCGATGACGGCGGTTTCATCGACAATCTGGTCAAATCTGGGTGAAGGCCGCAGAAATTGTGTGCCCAAATCAAAATGATGGACTCTCAGTATAATCGTACCAGTTATTACTGGCCATTTCATTTCTTTTAATTATACGTGCTGCATTGTATTCGTTGTATGGCGAAATATATTTCTTCATATGATCGGGGTTATGTTGCAGGAGCATAAAACACTTGGGCTTCTAATAAACAGATGATTTGGAGATTAAGAAGGTTCAGCAGGAGCTCCGAATGAATCGAGTACTTGAAATAACAATAACTGTGGCATCGCAATGAGCCTCATTAGGCCGAAGTGTTGCTATCGCCATGATTTTAGGATCTATTTTACGCGCCTACTTACAACTTTTCCAGTAAATCAGATTCCGACTAAAATTTTTTTGATCATGTATTAATTCATTATAATTCTATAATATATTGCTATATTCTGTTGGTCAATATTCAATCTTTCTGGGCCATAAATATTTAAACATCCTGTTTATCTGATTTCAGTTATCAATATTATTCGAAATTCTGACTTAAAGAGACTGGCTCCTTTTTAGCCATAGTCGATCTAACTCTAAATGAATAAAGGACATAAGATATTTGATGATCTTATGCCAAGGCAACTCCAAAGGAGAATCGAATACCGCTAGTAACTGATCATTTATAAACAACAAGTCACGTGCTGTCTATCAATTAGAAGAATACATCGCCTAAATACCTGTCTCTCACTCTCTCTTTTACTAAATTTTGAAAAAATTTCGTTATAACGGTACAAGTTGCTAACAACATCAAGAAAGGCAATGCTGTATGTCTAATGAACTATCAACTAGCTAGCTGGCCTGACTAGAGAGTTTTGGTGAATCCACCACCATAAGCCATTGAAGCTTCAGATTATCACTTGCTTCGATTTTTGCAGAACCACCACAACGGTGTAAATTTAAAAATCCGTACAGGCCCGCTTAATTGGATATGTTTTAATCGTTCAGAAAACCATTAAGATACATTGGCTTTTATAAAGCTTTTATCAAATATAAAAAGAAAATTTTTCGTTAGTTTTGAAAACAAAAGATCAAGACAAAGAACTTCTGTCAACACACAAATACCATAAAATGCTGAACAATTTCCATAGAAAACTTGTTTATAAAAAAAAATTTCTTTTTTTTTTATAAAAAAAAGAGAAAAATAAACAGAAAATAAATACAATAAAATTTATGTAAAATTAATTTTTAATAAAGCAATTAAAAATGAATTCGTTTCAGGCAAGTTAAGCAATTAACGAAGAAATTTTGAATGAAATTCAAATTTAATTCATTAATTAAAATGCACCCCCCAAAAAAAAAAAAGATAATCAAAGTGTGGTGAGAAGATAATGAAAGACCTGTTTTGTATGATAAGAAATTAACAAATTTTTTTAAGAAGACAACAAAAAAATTAATAATAAATGAATAACAGATATTGTTTTAATAAAACTAAGGAAAGCAAAGAAGAAAAACAAAACTTTTGTTTTCCAATTGATAACATCATCATGTGTTTGTCAAATACGTAAGAAAATACGAAACTTAACAAAAGAAATCTTATCTAAACAATAACCTGACTTGGCTTAACATTTTAACTCTTATTTATTGGCATATTTACCTTTTTCCTCTTTCATACGTTTTTTTATTTTCTGTTACAACACAAGATACCACAAAACATTTTCATTTCGTATATTGTTGGGCCAGCTGCAGCAGAAGCTGCATTATCATCGTTATTTATTGGTTGCTGTTGATGATTTTGTAACTTTAGGCAGGCAACAGCTACAAAATACAAGAAAAAAACTTCTCCAAAGCACAACAATGTTGTTAAACTGGCGTTTAAGGCTTTTATCTGCTTTTCTTTTATTTTTTATTTCTTTTATAAAAAATATTTCATCTCTGTGGCTCTAGTATGATAATCAGTTTGTGTTTCTGTATTTCCATATCAAAGATTAAAATATATTGTCGGCTTCATCGTCTCTACCTCTGACTGACTGTTTGTCTATCACAGCTGTCAAGTAGTTTTTAAACAATCTGTTGATTTTACTAACAAATCATATCAGGTGTAGGTGTCATTTCTTAAGAATGCAAATAAGATTCTATTGAAGAAGAACAAAAAAAAAATATTTGCATTCGTGTTAAGTGGTGTTAAGTGCAGCAAACACTTATGCTTACATGTACACGTTAAAGTGTTTAAACGGAATGCTAAAAATTCAAAAGGTTTTCAATTATTAAACAACTTTGCTTTAAGAAAGCCTCATAGCTCGCAGAATTATACATACACATAAATACGTACATAATTGATTATTACAACCCTTTAGGCGGATCTACGGCCTAGTTTCTCTTACCACTTAAGTTGTACTCTGGGAGGTTTTGCCAGAAATCTGCTGAGAGGGAGTCGCCGGAGAAATATGTTTGACCTGGGGTTGGAACCGTGGCCTCACATCTAATAAGCCAACACACTACCTACTAAACTACGGCGAATACTCGTAGAGGCATTGTAGCGAATTCAACATCTAACTGATGTGGAAGAATACTTACATATACACATAGTTGGTTAAGACCTACTTTCGAGATTTACTCTCAGAAAGGAAGTCGCAGGAGAAATATTTTTTCTTACTTCGTTTTGTTGCCGATATCTGACCAGGGGTTTGAACCGTGGTGGCCTCACGTCTAATAACCCAACACACTACTTCTTCATATATTCAACTTCTAACGCAAATGGATTGACTGAAAATGGAGTTAAGATATCTGAAAAGAGTGCGACACTGTAAAATGACAGGAAGGTCAAGCACTAGTTACATAGAAAATTTTAAGTTTGGGCAATGCTCTAGGAGAGGCACAAGATGCTTTTTTGATATAAGCAAGGCAATGAAGATCAGAGCTAAACTGTGGTTGGGATAATGGGAGAGGAGACAAACAACGTATTTAACCAGGTGCATGGTAACGTAAGTGAGACCTTAACTGTCAATCCAGAAAGAACCAGTAAACTGCACAATTTTAGGGAAGCTTTGCAACGAGAACAATTGCACTTTTTCTAGCTACAATCTCTCTTAGGAAATAGGGATTGTTGAAAGACAAGTAATGATACAGGAGAGGAGGTTTCGGACCCAAAACGAAATATTTTGCGCCACACAGAATATTTCATGGTTGTCTTCCGAGCGGCATACAAAGATATATTCAATTCATCCTGGACAGAAGCTAGTAACTACATGACATAGCAATACTACCTGAGAGTCGAGATGCCACACAAGCACTTAGCAAAATACTTGCCAATAACTAAGCAAATTAGTTGTGCAGAGGCAATAAAATTAGTCTTGCCAGGAATGTAAGTCATGTTGAAAAACAGCACAAGGTGCCAGAATCTTGTTGTTGTGGAAAAGAAAGAGCAGTTTAGAAGGTAAATCTTTGGAGAAAGAAAAGAAATTGAGTCGGATACTCGTCTCCATTTAGACGGGGTCTTCAAAAAGATTTGATTCATGTATTTGGGCATAAGAATAGCTTGAGAAAAGTAACGACAGAAAAGTAACGAACATTGTAGATTCAAAAGCACATATTTGGCGAGGAGTTATGCTTACTGAAGTCCCTCAGCATCCGTAGGGCAACAGGGTCATCACAGTATTTTAGTACACCTTTTCGTGACAATAATAATAATGAAAGCGGTTTGTAACTAATGGGTGACCGGAGTCATAAAAATGTTCATTCACAGATCATTGAGGTATCTGAAGGAAAAGAAAGCCAATCGATTTACCTACCGTAACCCACTACTATGAAATATTTCTTCGGATTGCTGAGAGTCAAATATGAAATCCATCTGTCTTGGCATAGTCTAGTTCTATAGCGCTGAAGACTGCGATGATATCTTGCTTAGTAAGACTAGTAATGTTGATATCCTCAGGGTAGACTTTTGTGAACTATCTTGTGTAATTGCGATAAACTTTTGCATAAAACTGGTCGCCTTGTCTCAAAACTTGTTTGATATTAAAAGGTTTGCTTTTCTTGCTGAACATAGTACTGCGTACTCAAGCAATTATCAGGCTATCGAATACTGTCTTACAGTCTTTTACAAGATTTGAGGTATAGAGTGAATATACGGTTGATGATGGGTGTATCAAGTCTGAAGCCACACTTCAGTTATTTACACAATCGGCTCGTAAGAACCAAGTATAGTAGAACCAAGTATATATAGTCACCACTAAACCCAATGCATCACCAGTAAACCCTGTGTGGCCTAAGGGTCTTCATTCAACTCTTTTAAATGGACAGCGATGTCTACCTACCTATCTACCTAAACCCAATGCAAAACTTCTACATATCCACAGAGGGCATTGTTTCAAGGCCATGCTACATGCTAACCTCATCGACAGATGCTAGAACCTGAACAAACTTGTTTAACGAAACTGAAACAGGGCACAGGAAGACAGCAAAGAAAAATCGAGATTGTAGCCATATGTTGTTATGGATCTATGGATTCCGTTAGAATTTGAAAATTTACCTAAAACGTGTGTAATTCGAGGGCTGGGTATGTGAATGAAAATATTTCAGAATAAAAATTCTAATCAAACGATTTAAGACAATAAATTTGAAAATAACTTGATGAGATGATGCAGATGCCAGAGTTCATTCACTTTGGCAGATACTTGGAAAAGGTGTGCAAAGCGAAAAAGTAAAGCAACAACCAAACAAAAAAGTTTTCTTCTGCAATTAAAATAAAATGCAGGTCGATAGACTAAGAAAATAATTTCAATTATGGTCGAAGTTGCATAAGATTTCCTCTGAACTTTTTTAGGCATTTTAGGAGCCATGCCCTAGAATATCTAGATAAGGCCTTTGGGTTCTTAAATTATAATCTCTTGAAGACTTACACATTAGGAAATCTATTGTGAGGCTGATTAAAAAGCCCTCCAGTATTTTAGCGTAAATCTGAACCGTTCTTCCCCTACTCCATTAACAGTTTACTAAGCTTATTCGATTCAGTTTAAAGAAAAATTTTTTTTTAATTTTTTTCTTCCACATATTTGACTGAAGTGCTAAATAACATGCTCTTGATTGTTTCGAATACTTGGTGTTGTTCTGTGGCGCTTTAAATCATTTTCTTAAACAGACAAACAATTTAAAAAATTGGAAATAAAAAAAAAACAGAAAAAAAACTGTCGTCATCGTCATCGTCATCATCTTACCCGCAGCAGCAGTAATTTCGTGATCATCTTGATCTTATGCTGTAAAGCCTGGTCTGCTTCCTCATACAACTTTGTAAAGTGTTGCGTGTTGTTGTTGATTGAATAATGAAAAACGATAAGTAAAAAATATGAAAATTTAAATTTTTGATTTACATTCTTTCGTCTTTAATTTCCAGAGTTTTTTTCTGTTTTTTGGCACGAATGCCTTGTTTTGGGGGGCCCTTAACAAACAGATAAACAACCTCTTAAGTGTCGAGTGCTGATATCAACAAAAAACGAAAACGAAAAATACTTTTGATCCCAGTTGACTATGTGGTACCCTAAATTGAAGAGAGTACTTGAATAAAATGAAAGAATTCTTAAAGGTCCTCCATGACGGTTCATTCATTTTACCAAAGTGATCAGTGATGTAAGTCGTCGTAGTCTAGTAGGTAGTGTCTTGGCTTATTAGACGGTCAGACATCTCTAATAAAATGAAATATGAAACAAATATTTCTTCGGCGACTTCCTCTCAGCAGATTTCTGGCAACACTTCTGCGACTAGAATAAAATTCTCACGAAAAGTTCCTCAAGAATCTGTCGTTCGTAATCGACTTTAAACTATAGGTCCCTTCACTCGTGTATAAAATTAACGCATACAACATAAGTGGTGTGGTAATGCTGGAACGTAGTAATTTGCAAGAGTGTACTGTCGGAAGCTGTGTTTTTAATTCAAATTTCTAAGCCGTCTTCGACATGTATGGATTAACTGAAGAAAAATTGAAAATATAATCAATTATTCGACAGGAATGCGTGTTCTCTAGATTAATGTCAATCAATTTATAGGCAAACAGAAGAGTAGAGGAAGTACAAGAAACTTAAATGAAAACCTAAGCAATATCGATTACACTGGCAATATCTGTGATCTGTCGTATGTATTGAATAATGCGATCATAAGTCTAAAAGCCTTATAAAATGGTGCAAGAGCTGCTAGACTGCAAAAAGTATGAGAAAGCAAGAGCGCTTTCAAATCGCATTCTTAACGATTTGGGAAACATTATCTTAAAGTACGGCGGGTGTAGTATGGATATAAGGCAGAGAATGGTTATGTAAAATTTGACATACATACACGCATGTCTTTTAAACTTACATATGCTCTCAAATCGAGAGCCTTTGAAGAGATATATGTATTGGTCGTGAATAGATGTAAGTTGAAAACCTAAGAAGATAGCGAGCTTGTATTGGTCCTACGCTTTGAAATGACAACCAAGTCATTACAATAAAAACCATTAATTGGAGCCCTCAAATAAAGCCGACACAAAGCTATGCTAGCATGGAGAAGCCAGCAAAAAAATAAGAAGAGCTAGGAAAACATGAAGAAACTGCCCTAGAACACACTCTAATTAAAATCATTTCTTATCGCCTTATATCGGATGTTCTAATAGGTACTTCCGAAATTGACAGTTTTGCCTAATTGGGATGAACGGACATATCGGTCAAGAACACGTGCAAGGAATAAATTTGTTTTTCAAAATAGGTATTCTATTCATGCAAAATACTTCTCATTTTGCCCATTTTACGAGCTCCATAATCATTCTACCAAGTAGAGTGTTGTTCGTAATGTTGAAGATAAACCCGAGTCCACTGATTCAGTATACAATCCAACAACATCCGTACGTCAACGGAAGACATCATCTGCAAAATCGTCACCGCTGTCCATGAGAGTGTGTAATACAATTTGGGTCTGTCGTTTTCTAAATTGCTCCCTCAAGTCCACTGAAACAGTAAACGATCGATGAACACCTGTACGTCGACCGAAGACAAAATATGCAAAAACATTATCGCTGTCTGTGAGAGTGTGCAATCGAATTCGAAGCGGTCGATTTCTAGCTCAAGTAAACTGATTCAGTAAATTATCAATCAATTTCGATAGGTCAACAGCAGACAAGATCTGCAAAAACATTACTGATGTCCGTGAGAGTATGAAGTAGAATTTGATGCTGGCGATTTCTAATTGCTCACTAAGGTCGACTGATTTAGTAAACGTTGATTTCGAATCGCTCACAATCAATCTGTCAGTACCTGTAGGTCAGTGGTGTTGTGCTATTTTTTTTACCGGAACGACGTTCCGGAGCGTTCCGGCTCGACAACACCACTGCTGTAGGTCGACCGAAGGCATGGTCTGCAAAACCATCACCGCTGTCCATGAGAGTGTGTTGTAGAATTTGGGACTGCCGATTTTTAATTGCTCACTCAAGTTCACTGATTCAGCAACAGCTTGTCCGTGAGAGTATGCAGTAGAATTCAATTCAGTCGATTTCGATCCCTCACAAGAACTCGGCCATTTGCAGACCCTCATCGCAGAGAGGTACTTTTATAAATGAATGGTTACCTTAAAAATATTGGCACGTTAAGAATCCATACGAGATCCATGAGCAGCGAATGAACCCAGTAAAACGGCCTGTTTTGTGTGGATTTTGGCCTGCCGCTTTATCGTTCCATATTTCTCCGAGAACAACGTTTGCCAGGCCATCATATGCTATGCACAAACACTATGTGTTCTCTTCACCTATGCTAATGTGATAAGTAGGGCACAAAGATGCACAACAGGAGTGTTGTTTTCAAACTTGTTGCCATAATTTCATTGTTGATCTTTTAACATCATTTCAAGTCAATTTTTTTGCTCTGGCATTGTGTATATTTCTTCCAGAGTTTTGTGTTTAAATCAGCATGTTGTTGCTGATTATATTTGGTTGGTTGGTTTATTTTTTTTGTTTGATTCTTTTGTTGTTGTTGATGTTTCTTTGCTTTTTGCATTTTAAATAATTTCTGCTTTATATCAGTTTCGTTTCGTTGTTCGAACATTTCTGTTTTGCTGGTGTTGTTTTATGTTGCCAACATTTTCGCTAATTGAATTGAACTTTTTTTGTGCTGAATTTTTTATTTTCTTGTGTGTGTTTTTCATTATTTTTTTTTATTGAAACTGTATTAAGCACAGTGATTCATTTATGAAGTATGTAACAGTGTTTGACAGTGGTGTAAATTAATTTTTTTTTTCATTTTGTCGGCCCACTGTGTCAATGCTTATTTGTTGAATAATATTTCGTTTATAGCGTGTAAAGTAATCATAATTCAGTGATTTAAATAACGGTATCAAGAACAGTTGGCACCGTATTTTGTACAGTTTTAATTGGAGTTTACAATCATGGGGTTTATTTGACATGCACTGTACTCTTGAACAGAAATACTTATTATTCAGATATTTTTCGAAGAGAAATAAAAATCCATTTTAGGTTCGATCACGTAAATATTGCCAGAAATATTTGCTTTTGATGATTCGATCCCTGTTTTAGTATAGAAAGTAAAATATCTAAGGAAGTAACCCAAGATATGTTTCGTTTTACAATGAGAAATTAAAAACTGCCAGAATATAAAATGTATGGTGAGAACTCTTCTACTTCTTCTTCTTAATTGGCCTTTAACAACCAGATTATCAAATTTCGGCCTGCTTTAGCACATCCTTCCAGTGGCCTCTGCTTCTTGCGCGCCTTAGCCAGTTAGTCACACCAATACTTGACAGGGCTTCATCGATTTGGTCCTTCCAACGCAAAAAAGGCTGTCATTTTCATCGACTTCTTCAAATCCCTGCATCAAATACCCAACTCGCTGTAGCATCTTGATCCATTTCAATGACTTGGCGGAGCCAGCACAGCCGCTGGATGTTAATACGCTGCACAACGTCTATGTTGTTGAGAAGCTCCTACAGCTTATTGTTGGATCGAAAGCGGAAATCATCGCCAACTTGCACTGGACTTTTCTCTCGAATACTCTAAAGGCTGCTACATCTGTGTTCAATAATGTCCATGCTTCTGTACCAAAAAGAAGCACGGAAAGGATAAGTGTCTCGTAGAGTATTAGTTTTGTCGTACGACGGAGGTCTCTGCTACTCAATTGCCTATTGCGACCACAGTAGCAGCTGTTGGCAAGAGTGATGCTTGATCGCCAGACTGATATCAGTTTTGTTGATAACGGCGGGTGGGATGTTATGCATGCAAACAAGGTAAAGTTTCTAATAGTAGTATATATGGCGACCACCAGAACAATCCTTGTTTTGCTGTTTTCAGGTTGACAGACAAGTAGGGCCTCCTCGTAGGCCCCACTTGATGGCTTACTAGCACACGCTAAATGTTAACTAATGAGTGAAGCACAGTCCAATCCCCTAGATTTTAAATTTGAATTGTGCATACAGCTTGCAACCCACCACGTAAAAACAGTATCCAATGAAAGCAATAACACAAGCCTATAACAAATCCATTCAAAAGTTGACGACCACCCAAGCATTAATATCGGAGGCATTAAACCGACTACTAAAAAACAACTCCATACTCAGATGACTAGTGAATTAAGAAAAAGGGATTTCACATAAATAATCGGCATCTTTGAAAGTGAAATGAAAACCAATCGGGTGAAAAAATACGTTAGTATGAGATTTTTACACGAAGAGAAAATATTCTGATTTGTAAGCCAGGATTGAGCTAAATTGAGTTGTTGTCCAAGCGAATTTCACTGCATAATTTATTTATTGTGGAATTTCCTTTATTTATCTTAATTAAACAACTTTTATTGCTAAACTGTGAAAGTACATACACATTATGGCATCCAAAAGTTTAATCAATTATTTCTTTTAACACCACTCGGCTATAAAATCTTTTTAATTCTTTTTTATCTACTGTATTTACTTTTCTTTTTTCTCCTTTTTTTTCAATTTTTCCAGAATTACAATTTGCCACAAAAACAATCTCTTGTTACGTTTGCATTTTGGTGTAAATTTTTCTTCATTTTCCATAATTACCGCTAAAGAAAGAAATGCAAAAAAAAAAAAAATGCAGGGCCTGCTGTTTTTGAATGCAACAGAAATCAAAAAAAAAAAAAACGAAAAACACTTCATCATTTGGTTGCAAGGCGATTACTTAATGGCGCCTTGTTTTCAGCTTTAATTACGTGGCAAACAAATTGAGAAACAATTAAAAATTGTTTAGCACATGGTCGAGGAAACGAAATAAAACAGAAAAACAAAAGAAACAGAAAACAAAAGAATTGGTGCGAAAAAATTTACCTTTTGGGGAAATTGGAAAAACTGATATGTTGAGGTATTAAAAAATTTTAAGAATTTGAAAACAGTTTCAATAATTTCAATTCTTCTTTCTGTAAGATTTTAATACAAAGCAATAAAGAAGTGGAAATTCATATGACAGAAAATGAACCTACATCAAGCCTTGTCAAGTCTATCAGCATGCTTGCAATAGCACAGTGAACCGAGATTATCATAATTATTCCATTTATCGCCAATTCGGTTTAATGACAGAAGACAATCAGTCCTCTTCTTAACCATACAAGTCCAGTAGAGTCAAGCAATATTGAACATAACTTTCTGCCGCTAACAAAGTTGAGTCTGCCTTTAAAACGAGCGGAGAATATTTAGCTTAACTGACACAATTTAGACACAATTCTGTCCTGTAACATATTATAGATGGCAAGCTGCTTGTCGCCGTAGTCTAGTACATTGTCTGTTGGCTTATTAGACGTGAGGCCACGGTCCAAATCCCAGGTCAGAAAACGGAATATAAAAAAATATTTCTGCTGCGACTTCTTCTCAGCAGATTTCTGGCAAAATCTCTGGGAGCAAACAAAAAATTGCCATGAAAATGTTTGTTAAAAATCTGCTGTTCGGAGTCGACTTTAAACTATAAGTCTCGCCACTTGTATATAAAATTAACACATACAACGTATGTGCTGTGAAAAACTAGGTCGCAATCATGACTGAAGGATTGTAATAATCAATTATGTATGTATGTATCCTACATATGTCCTGTAACCTATATAAGAGCTACCATTGAATGAGCCGACATTTCTTTAAGAAGTTCCCGGCGTTATTGGTAGAGCAACGACGTCAAAGTGACGTTAGTTAGGAGCTTAATTACAGCCTGGCTATCCGTGTAAATTAAAAGCTTTTCATAGAAAATTCCAACACCTCACCAGCATTCTGCTGCTATCAAAATGGCCAGGATATCCGCTAAAAAATCTTTAGTGATCAGTATTCTTAAGATACAAATATGCCATCGCCTACACTGTCCTGCATTTGGAAGCTGTAACGCTAAAGGACTCCACTGGGATCTTTCTAATCTTCCTTTGTTGGAAATATTATATCGACCCCGATATGACTATGTCGTCTTGAAATTGCAACATATTCGTAGTCTATATTAAGCAATAATAGAAGTTCAAAGAGCAGCCAATTGAGTGATGCAATTAATGGCTTTGTCGGAATGGAATAACGTGCTTTACAGTTCAGGGCAACTAATTACCTGCGTACTTTGACTTTCAGTTGGCAGTAGGTGTTTGTACACTTTTCAGCAAACATGAACACCATAAAGTAAGGTTGATATTACACAAGGCCCAATAGATCCAGTGTGTGATGACGGATCACACTGATGTACAAATGCCAGCAAATCGAATTTACTATGAACGCGTTCTTTGTCCTCTTATTAATTTTATCTTCCCATGAGGTTAAAGTATTATCTCTTGGATAGGGGGATAATTTCATACCATTGGTCGCCGTAGTCTAGTAGGTGTTTTGTTGGATTATTAGACGTAAGGTCACGGTTTAAACCCGAGGTCAGATATCTCCAACAAAATGAAATATGCAATGTCACTCAGCAGATTTCTTGCAAAAACTGTAAATAAAATTACCATGAAAAATTTTCTCGAAGTAGGCGTTCAACTCTAGATCGCACCACCAATGGATAAAATTAAAACACGCAACATAAGTGATGTGAGAAGCTACGTTGTGATCCTCACTGAAGGGTTGTAATGACAAATTATGTATGTATAGAAATGTATTGTGTGATAAAAAGCATCAATTCCGTTTTGCAATGAATAACTCTTGCACCACACAACGAATATCACTTTGATATAAGCTTTAGCGCTTGGTTGCATATGATAGAGAGACTATGGTTATTACTGCTTACAATTTAGGTGTTCCGTGGTACAAAATGATTAAAAAGTCTGTACAGTATTCCCTCTTTACGTCGTAGAATGTTCCGGAAAAAGGCGACGTAAATCGAAACGACGTAAATCGAATTTCAAATAACTCATACTACCAAATGCATTTATTTATGTACATTTTAAAAACATGAAACTAAAATAATTCAATTTTTATTTTATGCATTGAATTTTTTTAAAGAGGGAATTCCCCTGATTTTGTTTATAAAAAACAGAGGCGACGTAAATCGAATGACGACGCCAATCGAAGTTGAAGGGAACAAAATTTTTGACGACGTTAATCGAAACAACGTAAATCGATGGAATACTGTATAATTAATTTCGTTTAATCTGGGTGACTTCATATCAACCTCTTACTCTTTCCTTTACTGAAACGGATTAATCGAACATTTGTTGCCATTGTTGCTTAATGAGCCGTTTAAATATTACATTTTACTGATGACACCACCGCAAATAACAAAAATTTTATCAAGAAATTCAATCAAGCGCATATGAAAACAATCAAACCATCAAACCCATTTCCCCAAAAGAGTAAACCCCAATTATTCTTTACGACTGACTATATAAAGGCATAGATTTTACAATGTATGGTGGAAGTGGTGGCATATATGCTGGTATTGTTGTATTGAATTAAAATAATTATCAAATCGTAACATCACCAAATACATGCTCGCTCTCAATACCTAATGCTAATGCTCAAAGTCATAACACTTAACCACTTATGACAAATTACACGTAAATTTACATGTAAAAATAATATCCCCCCCTTTCCATAGCAGAAATATTGTCTAACAGAAGATTAATAGAGAAGTCGACGAAAAAAACCTGAAGGAACACAAAAAAAACGAGAGCATATTTATAACAACAATTTACAATTTTGAGAACACAAGTAATAATTGTCATTATCACTAGTAGATGGTAGACGTATGTATATGTGGCTTTATAGCACCGGCAGGCAACATTGTCGCCGATATGTCGTCAACAACAAAGACACACTTCCTCAACAACAAAGACATGACGGCGTAAAATCAATGAGGCGAGACCACAAGTATAGTGAGTACAGTATTGCTGAAGACGATGCTGTTGGCGATGACGACGACAACAGAGATAGCGGAGCACACACAACAAAAAAATCTTTTCTTCACCAGAGCCAAAGTATAAAAAAAAAGAAATTTTAAGCGACTATGAAGAGGGAATTAAAAAAATCAAGACAGTTTAAGAAATTTTATAATACACTCAGAGAAAAAAATAGAGCGCTTCCTATAGATGTAAATTTGAAATGAGAATTTTTTTTTTATAATTATGAACGACCTGCATACATATGTATATATGTACATACGTTATAACCCTTCAGTCAGGATTACGTACTAGCTTCTCACATCACTTATATAGTGTGTGTTAATTTGAGTGGAGAGATATACAGTTTAAAGTCTACAACGATCTACAAATTTTTCAGAAACTTTTTCATAACAATTTTATTTTACTCACGGAGTTTTTGCCAGAAATCTGCTGAGAGGAAGTCGCCAGAAATATTTTTTTAATATTTCGTTCTGCTTGAGACGTCTGACCTACGATTTAAACCGTGGATTCACTTCTAATAAGCTAACGCATTTACCTACAATAAACGGCCTGTTAATGCTATTACGGGTATAGAATAGCATCGTTGAAACGTCTCTCGTCTGCTCTAGGTGGAGCACATCCGAAAAGCCTAGTTTTCTATGACTCTTGAGTATAAATCAGTTTGAATTTGACCGATGACAAGGGTTATCCTGTGGCTTAAGAAAAACCCAAAAAAAATCTTTCGGAGAGAAATTTCACGATCCAGTTGGCCATTTTACATCACATCTATGTGAGTTGATCATGCCTTCAAATCGTTTGTGCAGACTATTTAATGTTTCTTGAGCTGTGTGTGGTACTCAACACTTTCCTGTTGAAATCACATGTCGTTGGTGTTCAGATTATCCAATTTTAAATCAAATGAACTTGGTTATATTCGACCTACTGTGCTCGATGTTGGTAGTGCGGGACTAGCAACAGCAAACAGTGACTTTTTCGGTATACAATAGACGATCTTGGATCTCATATGTTGACTTGTTCTATATAAGTTCCCTCGATTTTCACATACCTCAGCAGGTAGAGATGACAGTTAACCCAACAGCTATGGATAGACACACTTATTGTCAAACGATTCCCATTATGATCTCATGTGTTGATTCGTTCTAAATATTAATAATAATAATCTAATATATTATTAACTACCTTAATAGGTAAAGATGACGGTTAACCCAAAAACTAGAGATAGACGCGCTTAGGTCATATGATGACTATTTTTATGCCACCACAGTCATTTAGTTCTAATAGTCCTGGAACTATTAAATGACTGCAGCTGCTGCTGGCATAAATGACTTCTCGTACCCATTATCATCACATAAATGCATGATTAATCATTACAACCCTTCAGTCAAGATTACAATCTAGCTTCTCACTGCACTCAAATTGTGTGTGTTAATTGTAGCCATGAGTGTCGGGACCTACAATATAAATTCGCCTCAGAATGGCAGATTTTTGAGAAACTTTTTCATGGCAATTTTATTTCACTCCCAGAGTTTTTCCCAGAAATTTGCTGAGAGGAAATCACCGAAGAAATATTTTCTCGTATTTCGTTTTGTTGGAGATTTCTGACCTGGGGTTTAACTAGACTGCGGCGACAAGCAGCTTACCATCTATGATATGTCACAGGACAGAAATGTTCAAATTGTCTCAGTAAAACTAAGTATTCTCCACTGGTTTTAAAGGGAAGCAAGACTTCGTCGGCAGCAAGAAGTTATGTGCAAAATTGCTTGACTCTCCCGGACTTATATAGTAAAGAACAAGATTGATTGTCTTCTATCCTTAAATTGCATGGCATGGGAATACCACGGGACACTGTCCCGGGTTTGAAACGAGGCCTGGCATCTAATGAGCCAATACACTACCTACTGGACTACTTCTCTCCCATTATCATCAGATCATTTAAATCGTCTACATAGTGTGCTTTCTCCTACTCCGTCATTGTGTTGGGCATCTTTTCCTTTCTTGACTCTTCTGCTTCTACAGAAGTTTCCTTGAAGTTTGAGCAGACTTGTTGTGTATCATCTAACAGGTTTGGATACCCACATGTTAATTACAGAACTTATAACTGCATTGAAAATTATTAGCACGCAGGTGCTAGTTTGCATATAGAGAAGGCCATGTGGAGGTTTTGTGTCATCTTGAATGCCGAAAGACTAGGAGATCGCTCGGAAGTCTATCATATTAAACACAATTAGAAATGTTACCTTCTATGCATGTACTCCGTCCCGCTGCAATTCGAACGCTTTTACGCACCTATTCAACTGTCATGGGTGTATTCCAAAGAGATTTACGCAAGATTTTTAATGTTAAACGAGTTGTCAGTGATTTGTGCAACCGAACAAGCAATCAGTAGTATGACTGACCTCTTCAATGATTGGTTCTGCCATGGCGATGCGGGCCTTAAATAAATCTCAAAATACTCTCTTAAGGCTTTATGTGTCCTAAATGATGGCTTAGGAAGAGGAAGAAGATCCTAGGTTAGGTTAGGTTAGAGAACGTGTACTTGTCAACTGAGACAAGTACAGTACCCGGAGGTCGACCATTGTACAACGTCCTTAAAAAGGAGTAATAAAAGAGGGGATAGGAAGAGGGAGAAGAAGTAGGAAAGGGAGAAATGAAAGAAGGAAGATCTTATTAACGCGAAATATTTTCTTTTTTTTCGAGTGTATAATTAACAAAAATTTTCTACTTTTTTGCAAGAAGGCCTTACAGCATCTCTGGCTTCAAGGTTTTAAGGCTGTTACGTTTCTTGTAGCTGTCAATGTAGTACCGATGAAGTGTTTTTTTGTGCCTTATGCGTAGTTTTTTTTCACGAAGAGCGTAACACATGTAAATGTTTAACACAAAAGGAAACGAACATCTACCAATTGTATGTATTTCATGCCGTGAAAGATTTTAACAGCAAAAATCAATGAAGCATTTTGAATACAAGACACAAGAATAAGTATGGCAGTAACAACAATAATATTTACAACAGCACCTATAGCATTAGCAAAATGAATGAAAAAAAAAGAAGAAAAACATGCCACATACAAATACGCGTTCATGTACCGTGCAACATTAATTGCAACAACGAAAGCGTATGCGTTTAAATGCGTCTCAGAGCCGTGTTTAATGTTTGCGTTAATTATATGGCCAGTAAAGCGTAAGCGTGCTAAAATCAAAGAAAAACACACCCAAACAACGTAATACAATATTGAACTGTGTTTAATACAATCGAGGGTATACCGGTGTTGTTAACCACATTAAAGTGGTAAAGTAGAGGACTTAAATTCTTATTGTGACTGTTGAAAAACCTCTTTTGCAGTGGCTAGCGGAAGTCTTCTTAGATAGTAATTAATTAATAGAAAATTCTATGCAACTGATATGGAGGCTGATGCATCTCTTTAATACGTAACAATGCCAAGCAGTCTCCACAAATTGTTTAAAGTTGACCCAATTGCTTGTGTTACTAATTGGCTGCAAGTTTGTAATGTAGTTTCTGATTAAGACAAGAAATGTTGTGTTAAGTGTTCTAACGCCAACGTACATCAACAACATTTGTTTGAAGGCTGAAAGAATTATTATAAAAAAAAAAAATAGCATGAGAGTTTAACAAAGATGTTAGGCAACTAATGCAAAGTACAGTTCAGAACCAGAACACAACTAAGAACACTTGTTTGTTACTTTAAATGTCCGCTTACTTGCCAAAGGCTTGAAATCATATTCATTGGAAAGTGCTGTGATTATGTCCCTCAAAAGAATTTTTACATGTCAGCAGTCGTATTGATTATTAAGTCAGTTGATCCACATACAACCACAAAAAGCCTTATAGAGTTTTATTATCATTTCGGAATTAATGTCAGTATAAACTGGTGATTGTACATGGTGGTAGACACTACGGAGATAAGATAAAAGGAGTCAATAACAACACGAGATTCATCAAAAAACTTTGTGAGCTAATCAATCTAGTGTCTGTCAGCTCTTGCCTTAACCAGTTGATTCTTCAATTTTGTGAAATTTTTCCAAACGACACTTGGTAACAAAAGTCATTGGAATAAACTGGAGGGTACATACTCTTTCGAAAAAAGAACCATTCTGTGGTATATATATGGATCGAGGATACATAGATATAGGGATAGAAGTGAGAATTTTTGATCTCAGAATAAAATATTTCAAATGGATGTGTTCTAACCGATGGTAGAGACATCGAATGATGTTCAAATTAGAATAAAGTACAAAGGATGTGACATAGAAATACTTTCCGATGATCAAAAAAATATCGCCACAGATGAACTTGCGAAAAACGAAACATCCACGCCTAAAATGGAACCAGAACAGTACAGAGGAGTAGGAAGAGATATTCTGATGGGTATAACCAGCGTAGTCTAGTAGATAGTGTGTTGGCATAATAGACGTGAGGCCGGTTCAAAACCACGGTCATACATCTCTAGCAAATCCAAGTATGAACAAATATTTCTTGGGCGACTTTCCCTCAGCAGATTTGTGGCAAAAACTCTGAGGGTAAATAAAATTGCCATGAAATAGTTTCTCAAAAAATCTGTCGTTCAGAGGCGACTTGAAAAATAACGCACGCAACGTAAGTGGTGTAAGAAGTTAGGTCGTAATCCTCACTAAAGGGTTGTTGTATGAAAATCAAGTCTCAAATCTAATATTGCGTCCAATTTTTTCAAGCTTTCTAATTTTGTTTTCATATACTATGTAGTATGTTGCCAGCTTTAGCTGGACATTCGACTTAAGATCCCTATAGCCCCATATTTTGAAAAGTCTGCACTTAATCATTCAAATTCATACGATCTACTCTTGTAGAATCTAATCGTCAACCGATTACTCTACTCTACTATAAACCACTGCACTTAACTCCACACTATTCTGTTGCAATATTTTAATTTTTATTTTTCTATTGTTTTTAAGAGTATAACAGCCAGTACACAATAGGTCAAAGGTACCTTTGACTTTAAACAAGTAAATTTTCCATCTACATGTGCCCCAGCCAATGTGCCAATAATCCACACACCTTTTCCCATTCATACAGCAAGCAAAACATTGTAAGCTAACTCCTGCTCCCCACCCAATGTAATCTCAGGAGAATCTTACTATTGAGTCTTTTTAATTTTTCCTCAACTCCAGCACTCATTTCTCTTTTATAGTAATTCTCTCCTCTTTTTTGTTTTTTTTTTTTTGGATTTGTTGTAAATTGTATTAAATTATTAACAACAAAAGAAGAATGAATGTATGTACCATATGTATAGGGTTTGTGCTGGTACCAAGCTTTACTTTTCCTTTTGATAATATAAATTTCATACACAACAATTGTCTGTGAATTGTTGTTACACAGGAACGCCACCTATAGAAATACATTTCTTGTTTCATATGTACGTTGGTACACGTATATGTTCTTTTACATTACCATACGTGTATGTTTGTATACGAAGCTTTACTTTTACATTTACAATACATAAAGGAAAGCAGTGTTATTGCTGTTCTGTATATGTATGCTCGTACCTATTTTAGGATTCCCAAAGAAATATCCAGGTATTGTGGCATAAAATATTCATACGAAATGAACGCTGTAGCCATAGATGAATGACCAAAAAATTGTAGTGAAATAAGAAATAATTGTTGCAAAAATATAATAAAGAAATATATAAGAAGAACGCCAGCAACAGCAACAACAACAACAAAATTTATAAATAAACAAACACAAGGAAGAGGTAACCGTTTTTGTCTGTGTGTACAAGTAGAATTGTTTGGACACACTATACAAGCACTTCTAGAAGTTGCTTCTTCTTCATCGCAATCATTATTATTGTTGTGTACCGCTACCATAGTTGTGCAACTATACGAATTATTGCACTGCCCTTAATGTACTTAATTGGCTATTAACAACCCGATTAAGGGATTTCGGTCTGCCTAGACACATCCTTCATTTTCATCGTCTTCTTGCGCGCCTTCGCCAGTTGGTCACACCAATCGATGATCTCGATTTGGTCCTTCCAACGCAAACAAGGTCGTCCTATTCGAATTCCGCCGAATTCCGCAAATCCCCGCATCAAATACCCGTGGACAAGCTAGCGCAGCCGCTGGATCCAACGTCCATGTCGCTGAGGAGGTCATACAGCTCTTTGTTGGATGGGATGTGGAAATCATGGCCAATTGTACCGAAGATCTTAAGTAGAAGCTTTCTCTGGAATACTCTCCAGACTGCCGCATCAGTGCTCAATAGAGTCCATGCCTCTGTGCCAAAAAGAAGTTCGGAAAGGATGAGTGTCATGTAGAGTATTAGTTTTGTCGTACGAGAGGTCTCTGCTACTCAACTGCTTATTGTGACCATTGTAGCTCCTGTTGGCAAGAGTGATCCAGCGCTTGACCTTCAGACTGACATCATTTTTGGTGGTAACGGCGAAGTCAAGACAAATAAATTCCTTGACTATATCGAAAGTATAGTTATCGGCCGTAATTTGGGTTCCAATTTATGTTAGGTATACGTATATAGTCTTCTCCATAACTATTATACTTCGGATTTTTGAATACTGCTGGGTGTCTACCAGAACAATTGTGTGCACAGCAGAGTTGCATTAATGCCTTATAGGTTCTTACCCATGCGACATATGTAAATATATTTCGAGTTAGTTGGCTTCCTACAACCATAGTTCGAGAGCTCAAGGACTCAGCTCTGAAATCTTGAAAAAAGGGAGAAAAATTTTAAAAAAACATATCTTTTGGCAACAGCTCCCGTTGTCATTTGGAGTGGACAGTAAGACTTATGTTCTAACACTTTCAAAATCTATTAATACACTTTTAATGACCCATAGAACCTTTAGTGAACTCTCTTAAATTAAGCGAGTAACCCACATAACCTAACCCAATGTTCCAGGGTTAATTGCCAGAGAAAATATCCAAGGTTTACAAAATTATTCCTACAAACCCTCTGCAGGCAGCGCTATTAATATCAGAACAAATATATAAATTTAGAACAGATAGAAATTTTCTCTCAATTGTCTCCTACTTTCCAAACATTTGGATGAAATATCTTTGCTTATCGCTTAAGTAGTTCATAGTATATCTCGCACTGCCGGTCCATTAAATGAATAATTTATTGGGCCATTGTATTGTTGCAAAATCACTTGTAATATAAGCGAATTACTTAAGTACCCTATAAGAAAATATATAAGCACTGGTTATAGCGCTGATACTCAAACACAAAGATAATCTCCTGTAGTTTATTAAAGAAAATAGAGAGTAACTCAACGCTGGAAAAGGAAGGATGTTATTTTTTTTCAGCCGAAGTAGTGTATTTAAGAAACATTTTGTTGTTCCCAGTCCCTTGTTGCAACAATTTTATTTCATTTTAGTTCAGTTAATTATTATTTTATTCGCTTGTTTTCCTTTTTTATACTCGTATTTGGATCTTGAGTTTTCGCAGTTGTTTCTTATGTATACACACAGAAAAGGAAACGTATATACATTTATTTCTTCTGTACGAGTATTTTCCATATATCTTTTGTTTTAAGATACCTTTGTTTTATTTCACTTTGTTTTATTGCTCACTTTTATTTCGGCATATTTTTTGTTAAAACATATCGATTACAAAAGGCATTCCCAGCTTAGCATTCGTTTATACTCATCTTACTATACAAAATGGTCCATTTATGCACATACATACATATATTGTGATGAATTTTCTTCTTTTGCTTTTTTCTTCCATGTTTGTGTGAAAATAATTCACAATACCTTACGCCTTGGCACGAGCTCATATACTAATGGTATCGTATAGGGAAAGTTCAACATCAAACTTATAATCAAAGGCGCAGTGGTAATAGGAAATATTTCAGGGTTAAGTGCGGCGTAATTCATTATCATTGAGGCTAACTTAATACGATTTTATTCCAAATGTTTGAAAAGCACATTTTAAGAGACAAAATAGCGAATCATTTAGTTTGTGAGTTCTTGAAACGAACCTATACAGCATAATACATAACATATATCTTGTCCAATCCCTTCTGATCTATTTTTATATTTCTTCTGCTTGCCCAAACAACGGCCTCTTAGATCATAATTGATCTGATCACCACGAACACATCCAACATGGGCTACCTTATCTAGATTTCCCTGTAAGCCTTCTGCATTCATACATACATACATAATTTGACATTATAACTCTTCAGTTAGGATTACGACCTAATTTCTTACACTACTTATGTTGTGTGTATTAATTTTTTTTTTCCAGAAGTCATATTTCCTTACGTTCGAGATATTTGAGTACGGGATTGAACCACTGTCTGTCGTATACTAAGCCAACACACTACCCACTTATATCGTTCAGTTGTAATGACTCGTCGTAAAGTTCTCGTAGTCTAGTAGCTAGTGGGTTGGTTTATTAGACGTGAGGGCACGATACAAACCCCACCTTAGACATCTCCAACAAAATGAAGTACGAAGAAATATTTCTTTCATTGACTTCCTCTCAGCAGATTTCTGGTAAAAACTTGGAGATTGAAATAAAAAATTGTTATGAAAAGTTATTCAAAAAATCTGTCTTTCGGAGTCGATTATAAAGTGTAAATTCCGCCACTCATTTATAAGATTAACAGACACAACATAAGTGTTGTCAGAAGCTAGGTAGTAATCCTGTTTGAAGGGTTGTAAAGATCAATTATGTGTGTATGTATGTATCTCGTTTCACTGGTAGCCTTAGGCCGAGGCCACGCAATGAGCGACAAAGCCATGAGCGGCAAAGCGATGAGCGGCAAAGCGATGAGCGGTGAACGGTAGAGCGGCGAGTTTGAGCGGCAAGTGGCTTATTACTGAGCAGCGTTGCCAGAATGATGATTTTATCATATTTTTGATGATTTTTTAACTAAAATATGATTTGATGATTTTTCTCCAAAAAATATGATTTTTTTTCCAAAAATATGATTTTTTTGTATATACAGGGTGGGCCAAAAGTCACGAAGGGGTTTAATCGTTTAATCGTTCTTGGGAATCTCGTGGCTTTAGTTCTTGCACTAACTGCAGCTTGTATGGGAAAAGATGTAAATTTCCCTTTAATATTCTGCGTAAAGACCGAGACATTTGCAGCTCAGCAGAGCGCCTTCGAGTTGATGTTTCAGGATTCTCCTCAACACTCTCAAGAACGCGTTGAATATTTGCTTCACTAATTACAGAATGTGGTCTTCCGCTTCGTGGAAGATCCCTTACTGAGCCTTGTTCCTGAAAACGTGTCACTAATTGATTCGGATGGTGAATTCCACACATTAAAATGACGACGATAGGCTCGTTGAGTTTGAATTATTGATCGATGATGTTCAAAATAAAGTTCCATGATTTTGGTTCGCTGGATAACGTTGTAACCTTCCATAATTAATCTCCCAGATTTATTTTACAAGTCCTAAAAAGAAAAATAAAAAAATTAAATTAGAAAAGTTATTAATTTTTCAAATCCCTTCGCGACTTTTGCTTCACCCTGTAGATACGTCACGTTATAACAGTGTAAATGTATCAAAGTACAAACTCCCAAATTCAAAAAATGTATTCTGAAATGGAACGTTTATACTTAAAAATATTAGACAATTTTGTAAAGCCACATACATTGGCTACACTGCACAGTGTCAGATTTTGCAAATTTAGGGGGACTAAACTCAATTTTTTTTGTGTGTTTTTTTGATTAAGTTTAAATGCAGTACGACAGACAACTGTCCAAATAATAAATAAATGCTTAAGAAAGTGAAGGAATGTAAACCAAAACAAGGTAACGGTATTCCGAATGTCGTGTATATTACAAAAAATAAAAATCTTATTTTTTTCTGCCGAGTATTCAATAACTTTGAATCAATATAACTTTTTTGTTTATGGATATTTTTCCATTTTTTTTTTTGCTTTTTAAAGGTATTAATCTATTTATTAATAGTAATAAAGCTTTTTGAAATATAAGTGAGGACACATTTTTCTGTGCCGTTTAAAGTAAGTCATTTTATTGTAAGTAAGTTTTGAAATTAACAAATATTTAATGGAATCAAAAATATAGAATACCATTTGATTCCAAGGTTCTGTTGGCACTATATGATAAATTAATATATAACCTATTGGGATTACAAAATTTTTTTTGCATCTTTTTGCATACCCCATACACATTTTTTCAAAAGTTCATCATGAACTCGCAAATGTCGAATCAACAAATTTTCGATGTTTGGTGTTCCGCTGCGCCAAATAATAAATATGAGCGGGTCTTTGATTTTATTTTAGGAAATATTAGTAATGGATCCAATCAAACTATTGATCTTAAAAAATTAAAAATTTTTGTTAGTAAAATTTGCCATGATATACTGGAAAAGTGGAGGAAGTCTCAAAGATTAAAATCAAAGTTTTTAAAAATTAACAGTGAGTGGCTCGCATATAAAATTGATTTCTCAACCTTCTATTCAAAGTCCAGAGGTGGTAGACCAACAAAAAATTTCGTTGACTGTTGTCGAAAAACAAAAACAAGAAAAGCAAAGGAGATTGTGAAAGGGACCACTCCGAATGAGTTGTTAATGGCAGCGGCTGTACAACTACATTCATCTGGTAAGCGATCTCCAGCTGCAATTGTAACTGAGCTTGCAAATGCATCCCCAAAAAGAGGTGTCTCAATAAAAATGTCTAGAATGTCTAATGAAAGGCTAACTACTCTTTCTCCTGACCAGGCCTTAGCAATGATAATTGATACCGATTTATCGACGCATAAATATCGATTAGTAAGACAACATACAAAAGCTGTACATCCCAAGATATATCCATCTTACGATTTAGTATCGAAATCGAAGCGTTTATGTTATCCGAATGGTATAGTTGTCACTGAGTCGTATGCGGCTATTAATCTTCAATCTTTAATTGATCATACAGTTGAAAGACTATGTTCCGCTTACGAAGAAGTTTTTCTATCGATACCGAATAATTTCCATGATGTAATTATCATTATTAAATGGGGCTGTGATGGAGCTGAACATAATCAATACAAGCAAAAATTCGCTCAAGAAGATATTTCGGACGAAAATTTGTTTAGTATTTCCATGGTCCCAATTGAAATGTATGTAAATACAAAGGATGGAGTTAAACATACTATTTGGAAAAACTTGGCACCATCCTCACGTTTTAACTCCTGAAGTTTTGGCATTACTTAAAGAGCAGGATATTTATAATGACGACTCTGATGGCTCTGATTTGGAATAAATAATGTAAATTAAATGTTTATGTACTTACCTACTATTGTATTATTCTGTAACAAATATTAAATTAATAAAAAATAAAAATATATTTTTTGACCAGCTATAAATTTTTTTTCAGTGTAGTAAGGCCCGAGTATTTTTAAATATGGGTTTATCCTAATGGGTTTGCCCTAAAAAATCTCCTGGCCATAACTTTCAATCTTTCCTTGGGGCAATCTTAGCATATTTATTCTTACTGTTACATGGGAGGTGGGCGTGTCAGTTGTCCGATTTCGCCCAATTTTTCTAAAAAGATGCGTCTTTTCATTATAATACCAAGTTCAAAAATTTGTGGCTTTACCATTAATAGTTTTTGAAATACAGAGTTTAGTCCCCCTAAATTTGCAAAATCTGACACTGTGCACTGATTTCAATATTGAGGAAAATATTGACGTTTTTTTAAACGCCGAAGATGTATATTTAGGATTATTTGTAAAAAAAAAAGATTTCTGAAACAAAATTTACCAATAGTGAATTCACTAATTACAGCGTTTCATTTTACATTGAGTTTTGTAAACAATTAACCAAACGTTTTAATTTTAAAGATACTTCCTTAAAAGAAATGTCATCTATTGATCCACATAATATTATTAATAAGAAAGTTTCTTCATTGTCTCCACTAATAGAAAGATTTCCAAATTTAATTAATGAAAATGATTCTCAAAAGCTAGACGATGAATTTAGAGAGCTTCGTCACATAGATTTCAAACAATATTTTCAAACCTTAGAAAATATTAATTGTGAAGATTTTTGGGCCAGAGTTTCTAAAATAACTTGTGTTGATAACGATTTAGTTTTTCCAACATTGACGAAATTTGTGTCCAGTATACTTTGTCTTCCCAGTTCATCTGCAAACGTTGAACGAATTTTTTCTAAAGTTAATTTAATTTAATAGGAACAGGCTTGAAAATGCAACATTAGAAGGTATTTTGTTTATACAGGATTATTTACTAGTTAAAAGGTGTTCCTGTTATAATCTTAAAATTGATGAAGAAATTGTAAAAAATATGAAACCTTTCCAGTATTATAATTAAATTATTATAGGAAACTACTAAAAGTTTTACAAAACTTTACTTTTCTATTTAGATCTCATTTTTGTACCTTATAAAATTACTACTTACATATCGTCGGCTGGCCTGCAAAATGGCCTATGTGCCTTTTGGGAAATTAATTTTATTCGCCCATTTTTAAGTCTTATTTGTGGTCCATCTCTATAGCAAAAATTTGTCCAACGTCTCCGCTGGTTCCAAAATTATTGCAAAAATATTTAAGTAGTTTTGTATGACATTCATATAAAAATTATGTGGTTTTTTAGGTCTTCTGAAAATTACATAGGCCAAATTGAAGGCCAGACGACAATATGTATGTATGTATGGATTTTTTAAAATTAATGTTAATTAAATTGAATTGTCTCTTATGTATAACATACATATTTATTTTTTGTTTTGTATGTAATAATATTTTTGGTAAAACATGTAATTAATTTAAAATTGTTTGATTATCGGGTTATATCATATCCTCAAGAATAAAGTTAGTATATGATAACAAAACCCGATAACCAATCAATGTAATACACTTTTATTTTGAATTGTTATTTATTTTTTAATGTTTTACAAATAAAAGTTATAAAGTGATGATTTTTTCCCCCAAAATATGATTTTTTTCCTTAAAATGATGATTTTTCACCAGAATCTTCTGGCAACGCTGTTACTGAGAGTCATTTCTGAGCGGTTAGTTGTTAAAATGCCATTGTCAAGAGAGGTTTGTTTAATGTTTTTACGCGAAAATCGTATTTCCGCGTTTAAGAAAAAAAAGAAGATTTGGTATTCATCCTATAAATCAAGCAAGGCGACATTACGGCGAATTTAAGCATTTATATATAGAAATCTATGCAAATTTCAAGACAGATTTTGGCAATACTGCCGTATGTCTGTGAAATCCTTTGATTTGCTGTTGCAAAAAGTTAGGACGAGATTGACAAAACAAAGAAAAGCAATTTCTGCAATTTTCCATGTTTATACTTCGCCGCTCAGAAATCAACTAAAAATTAGAACAATTTCTATTCCTTCCACTTCAGTAGTATTCCATATGTTTTAATTTTTTGACGCTCACCGCTCAGCCGCTCTCCGCTTTGCCGCTCATTGCGTGGCCTCGGCTTTACGGCGATGTGTTGCAACTCGTATGTGAGCAAACAATGTGTGGTTATGTCAATAGCAATACTATCAGCACTAGCCTTTTAAAGTTGGGCTTTTCTGTGATTTAGGTTCAATAGATAATGTCCTGTGTGTATTCATTCACAGTATACTTTAGTACCTCATCATTTTATTTGCCTGTGAACTTCAGTTTTTTTTATTGCCTAGATTTGGTAGGACATATCTGCACAAAAAACGCGCATTTACAGCCACTTTATAAGACCAGCTTTAAAGTTCAAATATGTTGTAAATGCTCGCCTCCGACTACCAGGTACAATTACATTAAGAGCGCGTATCAAACATACTATTAATGCCGAAAAAATCTTTTCTGTTTTTTTTTTCTCGCAATTCTCACATCTCCTAGGTGTGTGGTAGTTTCATTCTTCTTTAATAACATCCAAATGAGAAAAAAAGAAAAGAAAGAAAAGAAAAAAAACCTCAAACAAGAAGGCATAAACGTACAAATGAAACAAACAAAGGAATTTATTACAAAAGTATGAAACGAGGGAACGTGTTATTGGCCATACAAAAAATCCAACCATATTGAATACGAAATGAAAACGCAATCAAATTAAATATTTATTTGAAAATGTCTGTATTTGTACGAGAGCATGTTTTTTCATTTCGTTTTTCTTTCTTTTTCCAGGTAAATGCTACCGTTGTTGCTTGATGCTCCCGTTGCCTGAGTGTGTGAAGATGTGTGTTGTTTTTATAACGGTGGCCGTATTTCAAATATAAATGGAGCCTTCATGTAACTCTGGAGTATAACTTCTGCTCTACAGCAACAATAATAATAATAAAAAAAGCAAACGAAATACTACATGAAGCCAAAGTTTACAATAAAACATGAGACATACAGAAACAGAATTTCTTTCAGGAGGGGTTTTCTTTTTCTTTCAAGCTCAAATGAAATAAAAACAAATTTTGTGATTGCGGCAGGTGTAACTGACTGTTAAAATCATAAATTTTAAGTATCCTGAACGAGCTCGCATGACTTTTTTGAAGCAATGGATTGCCGTATGTATTGGATTTTTGCGATAGAACAAGGTAAACTATTGTACAGAATACTTAATTATCTGATACACGATCGAACATACAGCGGCATAAAAGAATCTTTCTACGTTCAGAATGCATATTCAATTTGTTTTTCCGCATATATGCAGGTTTACCAGCTCCCATAGAATCCCAAATAATCCATTTTTTGTATTCCAGTCTACCTTAGCACTTCTTCTCAGCTTATCTAACCTGTTCTGCCTCTTTTCTTGTTACTGATAGAACATGTTGCCTTGCTTCCGGCTTTTCTAGAGTTCTCAACAAAGCAATCAGGAATACATAGGCGGAGTTTTTCACTGCAGACACCTCACGAGACTTCATATCATGCCATGGATTTCGGTGGATTGCAGGCGATATTCCGCACTCGAAACATTCTGTCAGATACTTGACCCTTTTTGACAGTTTATTTTCGGCCATATTTACTCCTCTATACGACTTGATTCTCAAATCTGTTGAATCCTTTTTCTTGTCACTGAAAGAGCACGTTATCTACCTTCAACAGAATACTTAGGTGGAGTTTTTCACTGTAGACACCTAGCGACACTTCATATTGTGCCATGGATTTCGTTGGGGAAGGCATTGGAAACCAAAAGCAGTTCCAGCATTAGTGCGAAAGGAATGGCTCTCAGGGGTTTTTCAAAATTCAATTCTGCCTTAATAACGATTAGATCGCAGTACTTTATTAAAAAATAAAAACGAATCATTGCGACGTACTCCTTAAAGAACGATAAAAAATGAAACTTTATGCGCCATAAAGCATGACATCAGGGTATCAGGCATTGCCACAAGACCCACGACACGCGATATCATGAATCAATTGAGGGGCATGTTGGATAAACAATAAATTTCAAGTTTTGCAGCCATCCATACACATTCATAATTGGTCATTACAACCCTTCAGTCAGGATTACGACCTAGCTTCTCACACCACTTATGTTGTGTGGCGGGACCTACAGTTTAAAGTCGACTTCGAACGACAGTTTTTTGAGAAGCTTTTCATGGCAATTTTATTTGCTATCAGAGTTTTTGCCAGAAATCTGCTGAGAGGAAGTCGCCGAAGAAATATTTTCATATTTTAATTTTGATGTCTGACCTGGGATTCGAACTCGGGCCTTCAGTCTAATAAGCCAACACACTACCTACTAGACTCTCATGGCTCCATGAGAATATTTTTGTGGGAATACGAAAAGTTTTCTAGGTGCAGTGACAACCCAGCAAATATTTTAGCCGTGGAAGATAAGACTTTATTTGCCACATTGGATTAACAATGACCTATATTTACAAGAAGTAATCTTTGAAAACTAAATGGTAGGCTTTTATCTACCGCTACAAATAAAAATTTCCATATCTTTGGAATTTTTTTTTTTTACTTTCGTAAAACAAATTGTGTAGGGTATACAGTACAGTCGCTCTTTGCCTGGGTACTACATAATTTATCAACAAAGTTGCGTTAGACCCATATGACTGAACGTTGAGTAAATTGAATAAAAATTAAATCCAATGAAATAAATTGTGTTGCTTTAATACATTTTTAAGCAAATTTTTTTTATTTCTACGTGATTGGATTGAGAAATTTTGCAATTATTATACCAAACGGAAGTTTATTGCTGGACAAACGAATGGAAATAGCTGTCGTGTAGTCAGTCAGTAAACATTTCTCTTTGCGCAGGCAAATACTATGATTGCTTACAAAAGTCTTTCTATTAATCCTGCTGAACAGAGGGACACAAATAAAATAAAGTTTTTAATTTTCATGTCACTGTACTGAATGGGTGATTGTCTTGCGAGACTGTCAATATGTCTAAGGTGTCGTATGTTACATATTTTCTTATTATTTTCTTCTTTTCATGTGTCATATTTGGTTGTTGTTGTTTTTCTTTTTTTTTCCTGTAATAAAGGGGCAAAGTTTAGTATTATGTCTGCTGCACTTCCCTTGGTATACGAAGCAGGATTTTTATTGTTTTTTCTTTATTTTTATTCGGTGTTTTACTGTAGACGTTGTAAGCCATTAATCATTTCATTAACTTTTCCATCATCAAATCGGAAGAGTTTTAAGCAAATACGGTAGTTTCATGGTGTCATGAAATGGCCATAAAAATTTGTCGTAAAAAACGAAAAGAAATTTTTTTAAACCAAAAAATTTTGCATTCTGTACGGGTATGTCTATAAATAAATCAATAGATCAATAAAAAATTTAACAACAACAACAAACGTTGGAAAACTATATTAAAATTAAAACCCGAGAAAAGTAATGACATTTAACGACTATTTTACAGACATCATGGCTATAAACTAAACGTTCACACCAAAAACAAAAAAAAAAAGGTGACAAAATTAAAACTCCCCTTAAAAACAAAAAAAAAACAGAAAAAAGTAAAGAAACTAAAAAATCTTTACTGGCTATTTATTGTTCTTAAAATAAAAAAAAAAACAAAAAAAATTAAATGAAAAAAAAATTAAATTTAAACTCAAGTTTTTATGAATGAAATTATAAAATTGGCACGCCAACCCAGGCGACAAGTTAATGTGACTTTTGATTATAAAAGCAACTCATAAAAATATTTTTAAAATTATTAACAAAAAACAACAAAGAAGTAAATTTTCCAGAAATTTATGAATTATGTATCGTGGAAGACAGACAAACAAACAAAAGGATACATTGTTAAAAGATCATTAAATTAAATAATTTATGATTATTTTAATTATTTAAAGTTTAAAGTTACTTTCTGAATAAAGAATAACTACAAAAAATTATTGAATTTAAATTATGCACAGCGTAAAATAAGCAAAGGGTGTACGATAATTGAAAACGAATAAGAAAATAAATAAAAATAAATAGCAAAAAATAATACATAAACAAGTACAGTGGTACAATTAGAAAAAATATTAGAGACAAAAAAAAGATTATATTCAAGCCAAATAACAGTATAACATAAATGCATATATACATTTATAAGTGGTCATTACAATCCTTCAGTCAGGATTACGACCTAGCTTTTCACATCATTTCTGTTGTGCGCGTTAATTTTATAATATATGAATAGCGGAACCTACATACAATTTAAAGTCGACTCCGAACAATAGATTTTTGAGAAACATTTTGATGACATTTTTTTTATTTACTCTCAGACTTTTTTCCAGAAATCTATTGAGAGGAAGTCGTCAAAGAAAATTTTTTTCAAATTTCATTTTGCTGGAGATGTCTGACCTGGGTTTTGAACCGAGGCTTCACGTTTAATAAACGACGAAATATAACAAAGTATTCTTAAAGCAAATTTGAAGAAAAGTGAAAGTATTTTTTATATTTGATGCGATCCATCATATGACAAATATACACCGTTTTCATTAATAACATTTTGCCATGCTTGGCATAAAGTCATTATGTTCTTAGTATAGATCGTGCGAGCTTTCTGATCAAAAAATAATTCAATAATGCTTTGCAAGACTCTGTGTTATTTCAATTTAACACCATTATCAGACAATATCAAGAGAAAGAAAAAAATTATAATCTAAGGTTTCATGGTGTGAACTAATTGGCGGATGCATCACCCGCCGTGTCATCTCAGATGTGTTTGGTAAAGCCTATTGTCTCTATCAAACGCAACATCTTTTGTGTTAATAAATTCTGGTTGCTTTTATTGAATTTCTTGCTTCCATATTGTTTATTGTTCGCAATACCTACTTACTTAATTAATCATTACAACCCTTTAGTCAGGGCTAAATCCGAGCTTCTCACACCACCCATTTTGTGTGTGTTAATTTGATGAGTGGCGGGGTCTGAGAAGACTAGCAAAAAGAAGTCGCCGAGGAAATATTTATTATATTTCGTTTTGTTCGAATTGTCTGAGCGGAGTTTTGAACCATAGGCTCGCCAATAAGCTGCCTACTAGAATACGGCAACTGGTATTATATAGAAGCGATTTCCTTTGAAGCCCTCTAGTAATACAATGTTACTACACTTACATACATACATAATTGGTCATTACAACCCTTCAGTCAGGATTACGACCTAGCTTCTCACACCACTTATGTTGTGTGCGTTAATTTTTATACATGAGTGGCGGGACCTACAGTTTAAAGTCGACTCCAAACGACAGTTTTTTGAGAAGATTTTCATGGCAATTTTATTTGCTCTCAGAGTTTTTGCCAGAAATCTGCTGAGAGGAAGTCGCCGAAGAAATATTTTCATAATTTCGTTTTGATGTCTGATCTGGAATTCGAACTCGGGCCTTCAGTCCAATAAGCGAACACACTACCTACTACACTACAGCGACTTCACTGTACACTTAGTGTCAGCAAAACTTCATCCTGCTTCGTTCATAGCCTTTTTCATACATTGTTATCATTCATGATCCACTTTTCATTATGAGTCGTCGTTTGATTCAGAAATTATTCATTATTCCGTCTCTGGTAATTCATATGGTATCCACACATCGACATTTTTGGTGTACCCAGTTTTTTCTTTCTGTATCTTTTCACTACAATTACTTGGCAAAAGTTTTGATTGTCTTAAACTTACCTAAATTAGAAAAAGACTGCGCTACACTTTTCTTTCGTTTCCTTTCCGACCTTTACAAACATCTCTTCCTCTTTCACAGGAACTGTCAAGCCTATCCAGTGATGTTTAGGCTTCTCTGATATTCCGCTGAGTTTCTCTGCATTTATTGGCCTGAGAGGGTTGTCTAATTTACAATTCTTACATACCATTACTAATCCTCTCCTCTCAACTCCCGAACCAAGTTAATTTTAAGATATCTTTGGATGACGTAAGATTTCCATTAAAAAATTACCTTCAGGTTTCCTATGGGTATAAATCCTACATTTTCTGTAATTTTCAATTTATTCATGCATACATACATACATAATTTGTAATTACAAACATTCAGTCAGGATAACGACTTAACTTCTCACATCCCGTATGTTGTGTTTGTTAATTTTATACATGAGTAGCGGGACCTACAGTTTTAAGTCGATTCCGAACGACAGAATTTTGAGAAACTTTTTCATGGCAATTTTATTTACTCACAGAGTTTTGCAAAGAGGAAGTCTTCAAAGATATATATCTTTCGTTTCGTTGGAAATGTCTGACCTGGGGCTTGAACCGTGGCTTCACGTATAATAAGCCAACAGACTACCAATAGACTATGGCGACTTTCGTTTTATCCATACACAATAAAATTGTCCCTCTCTTAAAAGAGTATACAGCTTAGTCTCTTCCACCTTCTCAGACCGCCAGTTCCAGCAGAAGATAAGGAGTTCGAAGACTTTAAATAGGATAATGACATCCTTTTTTCAATACTTTAGCTTATAGACGGGCAGTTAGTATCAATAAAAATCTAGCAGATTGAACACACATTGAACGTCCCATTCTGCTGCTAACGAAATTGAACATCCTTACCGAACAAGCGGAGAATACCTAGTGTAATTAAGGCAGTTAAACAGGCATTCTCCGTAGCATTACGGGTTTTAAGAGTTTCGTAACGTACCGTTTTATTATCACACGAATGTTTGGGCAAACTTAAGGTCATGTATTGATGGTAACGTCGTTCTAAAAATACATGGACTCATACTGCTGGTTTTTTACGAATTTTCTTTCTAACGTCCCACTGTCTTACCATTGCTATTGTTAAGTGCAGCACATTCTAAATTCATATTCTGTTGATTACAAATTTTGACACATTTACGATGCCATAAACAATGATAGAAAAATACAGAAGGAAAAAATATTAACTTTTAAAAACAAAACCCAATCAACCAACCAACATATAGACGTCATACAAACAGCACTGATCGAACCATTCATTGCCAAGTAGAGTCTTAATCATTGACGACTTGTGTGACGTCTCCTAAACAATGTCTTACAAATATTAAAATGTCAAAAACTAAAGTCTTAAATAAATTCATATTTAACCAAAGAAAACACTCGAATACGGAGAGCGACAGAGCAGGAAAAAATTATAAAAACAGGGCAGAGAGAGAGGAAGAAGTCACTTAAATAGGCACAGAACTACCAAAGGAGTATACCAAGCAACATTGACGCTAACAATAGCACACAGGCATAATAGCACACAGGCATAAAAGGTACAGGCATAGCTAGCTACAAAACAGACAGACAATGCGGATAGACAGACAGACAGATAGATAGAAAACAGAAAATGTAAATAAAATACAAGGCAAAAGTGGTAGCAATTTTGAATTTATGTATGTATAGGAATAGCAAATACAACTACAACTACCCAAAGCAATAATACCAAAAACACACGTACATAATAGTAGTGGAGAGAGAAATGCTCGTAAATAAGTTTTATATGCACATTTAAAGGTACATGACACCTTTTCTTGTTGCTGTTGCTGTTCTTGCTTGCTTGCTGCTGCTATTGGTTGCAAACAATGAATTGTTGCCATTGTTTAACACAGAAACATCACATCACACATCACACTTGAACAATACCAATCAACACTTTTATTTGTAATGATGATACGCTCGTTGACAAAGACTATAATGATGTTTATCATCTGAAAATCATCAGCAATTTGATCATCATCATCATAATTATCATTGTCATCGTCATAGTCATCGCAAACATTGCTTTCGACAATGACAACGATGATGATTTAGTCTATTTATGCCATTCTAAATACATACATACATACATACATATTGAGGTGTTGAAATGTTTGTTTGTGGTCGTTAGAAGTTCATTAATATTCCAATTTAGTGTCAACTTTATTTTGAATATTTAATATGTTCAAGATACACTCTGACTAATTGGCTTAACCCATTGCGGGCATGTTGTGAGTGTGGGTGTGTTAATTTTATACATGAGTGGCGGGACCTACAGTTTAGTGTCAACGCCAAATGACACATTGAAGGAACTGTTCATGGTAATTTTATTTTATGCTAAGTGTTATTGCCAGTCATAGCCGCAGTCTAGGCTTATTAGACGTGAGGTCATGGTTCAAACCCCAGATTTGATGATATTTCTATCAGCGACTTCCTCTCAGCAGATTTCAGCCAAAAACTGCATGTAAATTTCCGTAAAAAGTTCCTTAAAAATCTGTCGTCTGGAGTCGAATTTAAACTATAGATCCCACCACTCATGTATAAAATTAACGCACACAACATAAGTGGTGTGTGAAGCTAGGTCGAAATCCTGACTGAAAGGTTGTAATGACCAATTATGTATATATGTATGTGTATGTTAGAGTTAGCAGAAATCTCAGTACTTCACAATGAATATAATGGTCACACATTTCCAACAAAACCTGGCGTGTAACTACAAAGGCTCATATCACTCCACGAAGAAAAGAGAAATTACGTGAGGTTTCTTATACCAACTTGAGGGTTTGAATTCTGAAGATAATATTTGTCTACTCTTGCACAAAATCTGTAACATGCAAGCAAAATTCGCAGAGTCGGATTAATTAGTTAAGCGGGCAATTTAACCTGGTCAGTGTAATAGGTACTATTGTTCTATCTCAGATTTATAGACTTTAAATTATCACGGGAAATATCACATACTACCATTGCTATTACTAATACTACTACTACTAGTACTGCTACAGTTACTACTGCTATTACTACTACTACTAGTACTGCTACTGCTTCTACAACTACTACTACTGGTACTAGTACTGCTACAGCTACTATTGCAAGGTAGACTTGAAGATTTGGATTATTCAGACAGACAAATATCTCTCACCTATTAACGTATCCCTAAGTATTCGAAGCAAGACTGATACAAGCTCAGAAAGAGGCAAATCAATTCGGAATAAAATTCAACATCAGAAAAAAAGTGTAACTGAAAAATTTGTTCCAGAAGTTGACATACAATATTGCTAATATTGGGCATACATTCGGAAATTTGAAACTTGTGTGGAAATCTAATAGCATGTCACAGTAAACCAAACTGCGTATATTAAACACAATTCATGAATAACTGTCTAAGAAAAATACCTGTAATGCTAATCAGTTAGGATAACAAATATGTACATCAACTAGTACACCTAAAAAGAGGAAAGAGAAAATAGGAATGGATCGACCATATTCTCAAAAAACCTACTGATAATATTACAAGGCAAACCATAGATTGGAATCAGCATGGCGGCAGATGGAAACGGCAAATAGAGACTAAATTGTAAATTATAAAATAGTCGCCTGAGAAAAATAGATTAATCGATTCAAATTATTCAATATCTCAACCAACTTTCATGTTTTTAACAAGCAAAAGACGTAAAATAATGTTTTAAATCTACTTCATATGTATTTTCATGTAAAATTTTTGCATGTTAAGTCCCAAATACTTTCCTTAAGGGTTAAGAATTTTCTTTGTGGAATAAAAAATAAATAAAATGGGAAAAGAGAAATGAAATATAATTCACACATAAATATTTTATTAGAAATTAAACAAACAAAGAAATATTTTGTATTTAAAATAAACAATAAATTATTTCATAAATATTTGAATAACAAATAAAACGAACGATACATACATACATATAAGAGAATATGTGTATATGAACAAATTATTTTTATTAAATATTCTACACGTACAGATAATTATTATAATCATGTAGAATAATAGTGTTTTATACAGTACTGTACTGTATGTATTTTTAAAGTACCATTGTAATGAGTACCATGTGCTGGAATGGAATTAAAATACAATGCAGCAGTAAAACTCAGAAGACTTTTATTAAACAGATCTCTTTTCAATTATTAAGTCCTTGCTCTCTTCTACCTTTCCTGGGAAGTCATCACACTTCATTAGAAAACGTTCTAAAAATTCGTATTGTTTTTAACATTGAAGCTGTGGGGATTCTTTAAAACTAAAGTAAAGTGGGGATTCTTTAAAAGAAGTACTAAAGTACTTCTTTAAAACTAAAGTACAAGAGAACGATACACGCTCTAATTGCGCTATTGGCAATTTTGATGTCGAGCTCGGTCAGTCCTCACCAGTATTACTGTAGACGCTACCAGAATGTGAAAGAAACGGAATCGGTATTAGAGTGCCCTGCACTTCAGAACAAGCATTATTGGTTTTTGGATTACAAAACGTTTGACGATCTGAACATGATGGCGAACGTGCCATTGAGGAACTGGCCAGTTTCATTCAGGGCTCGAGATGGTTCAAATCAGAGATCAGCAATGAATCGTATTTTCGCTACTCATAAGTACTCATGAAATTTTGAGTATGAGTGAGTCAAGAGTATTGAAATTCAACTACTCTGATTCATTCGTACTCGCTACAATATTGATTTATAAGTATAGGTTGCAATGAGTGTGAGTACAACGTTGACGTCAAACTCACAACATTCGATTCATTGTTTGATTCATATGCCTACTCATTCAGATTCATAAATTTGGAAAAATACTTATAATACTTACGATTCGAATCATTCATCAAAATTTACAGTAGTAGTTATTGTTGCATTTACAAAAGAAGAAAAAAGAAAAGACAAAGACAGCAAGCAAAGCACACACTTCTAGCGAGTATTGTGGTGTTCGTACTCGAATAATACTTATTTTGTGCTTCGTGTATACGTTGAGTCAGGGAGAGTCGAAATCAACAACATCATGCGTATTGTTAAGTATGAGTACGATGAGTATTTCTAACTTTGAATGTGAGTAGTATGAGTATGATATTAAAATAAGTATGAATGCGTATAATTAGCTGAAATTATAAGTATGACTCGAATCTATTCATCGTTTTGAATACCCGTTGCTGATCTCTGGTTCAAACCCACAACTAACGGATCATTATAAGACGTCTTACCTTACACTGTGTAACACAAGGGGCCATATGGGCCAACGACTAAACTTTCCTATGAATGGCGAGCTACCTGATAACCTAACCTAATTTTAAAGATCAAATTGTGCCCCTATCTTAAGTTAAGCTTCAGAGAAAACAATTGATATTCTAAGAATAACATAAAAATCTAAAAATATTTCAAGTTAATACAAGGTTTTCCTTTTCAGCACTTTTTCTTGTAAAGCTCTGCAATAACAAACCTCTACATGAACCTTTCCGGCAAGGTTTTCTTCAGACATATGTCCACAGGCCTTTACAAATACATACATAATTGTTGATTACAACCCTTTAGTTAGGATTACGACCCAGTTTCTCATCCCATTTATGTTGTGTGTGTTCATTTTTTAACAAAAGTAGCGGGGCCTACAATTTAAATTCGACTCCCAACGACAGATTTTGGAGAAAATTTTTCATGGCAATTTTATTTACTCTCAGAATTTTTGTCAGAAATCTGCTGAAAGGAAGTCGCCGAAGAAATATTTTTTTATACTTGGTTTGGTGAAGATGTCTGACCTGGGGTTTGACCGTTGACCTTATGTCAAATAACCCATTACACTAACTACTGTACTACGGGGACTACCACTCCACCACATTGTGTCAATATATACGCCATTGGTCATGGCTACTTGTTCAATCTGCTGGACTTATCATATGGAAATTTTCTTTATAGTCACGTTACACGGCCAGCGTTATGTTGTAATCCGTTTATAATTATTAAATTAGTTTGACCTACTTAAAGAGAAAGTTTAGTTAAATTTTCCAAGAATTATTTGTTATTTTTTTTTTTACAATAATTGTCTATAAATCTTAACTAATTACTGGAGGAAATCAAAATATTTTGAATAAAAAAAATTGAAATCCATTATTAAACTATCTGCTACTGGAGGGAAAAGTGGTTAGTGATATGAAAACCGCCACCGAAATTGGCGCCTGGGGTTTACCTCTGTATAATTTTAATTATTCAGTTGACATTTTTATGATTCTGTGGAACATAATAATAAATTATCACTTAAAAAAAATTGTGACTGAAAAGTGTTTTAAGTGTGGATAATTCCAAGAAAATCGTAAAGACTGGCGCCTAAAGTAATAAAATTTTGAAACATTACCTGTCAAATTTGACACTTTAAATATGAAATAAATCTTGACATTTTTATATCGATTTTTAATAAATAAATGACTGAAATAGCCGTTGATAATAAAAACAAAATATTGATAAAATTATTTAAGTTCAGGTTTCGAGGTGGGGCAACACTCTGGCAATTAATACCACCCATGCAGCGAACGTGTTACTTTTATTGGAGGAACTTTTAAGACAAAGTATTAGTTTTAAATACGTTTAGAGCTTCCAGCGCTAAGTATAGGAATTATATTTTGTATTATAATCGAAAAAAAAAATGAATTACGACAGGTATTATGCTAAGTATATGTAGTTAATTCCAAGAAAATTTTGAACACTGGCGCCTTTTGTAATAAAATTTAAAAACTATTAAAACTAACAGTAAAATATATGAAATAAATCTTAAGGTGTTTATTTCCGACTATGACAGCTTTAAAGAATTAATAAAATACACAAACATACGTTGATAATAAATGTAATGTAAATATTTATAAAAAAGTTGCCTTATTCTAGTAGGTAGTGTGTTGACTTATTAGACCTTAAGGCACGGTTTAAGCCTCAGCCTATCAATCTAATCAAAAGTGGATAACTGAAGACCTACTCCCAGAAACTTCTGGCAATATACATACATACACGATACGTCGGCTCCGAGCGACAGATTTTTGAGAAAGTTTTCATGGTAATTTTATTTACTTTCGGAGATTTTGTCAGCAATCTGCTGAGAGACAATCGTTGATATTTCGTTTTGTTGGTGATATAAGACCTAGGGTTTGAACCGTGATCTCTTGTCTAATAAACCAACTCACTATCTACTAGACTACGGCGACTTCAATATCCCCGAAGGTATTTCCACGAGATCCTAGACATAATTACAGCCATCACTCAAAACCTACAAACTACTATATAAGCAGACAGTAAAGGATGGAATAACTGAATACATCAGGGTCCTGAAAGACCATCCGCCCGATATTGTAGAAAATAAGAAGCTTCTACCCAGGCAGAAGAGATCCACTGATGCGCAACTGAGACCCGATAACAGTTCTGTCCTCAACTCCTATCGCAAGAGGACAATTCCTGGAGTTGATGTCCACAAAGATCACAAGATACCAAGCAACTCCTATAATGTCACTATATCAGCACACAGTAAAAGATGCAATGACTGAATACATCAGGGTTCTGGATTCATCCATCCGTTCGATATTGTAGAAAATAAGAAGCTTCTACTCAGACAGAAGAGATTCATTGTTGTACAACTGTGACCTGGTTATAATCCTCTTCTCAACTCCTACCGCAACAGGACAATTCCCGGAGTTAATGTCGATAAAGTCCACATGATTATAATAAACATTAATATAAATAATAATAATAAACATTATAATCATGCCCAACAGACCTACTGATCAATGGCAATTACATCTGTAAGCGATATAGAGTGCACGATTCCTGCATATATCAGCTCCCAACCAAACAAAGGCATACAACTATCGCAACTCACGACCGCATCGGAGTTGTTGCAACAGCAGTTGCAAGTAAGGATGCATGTGATGTGATGTCTGTATGTGTTAATAAGTGCCTATCTTTCTGGTTGACCAGTGATTAGTTTTTCATTATTGGCGGCATGACCTGTCAATACTGCAAGGGTAACATACAAATTTCCTCGACATCTCGTTATAAGATCGGTTTAAAACACAGATCACAACGAAATATGAGAAAAATATTTTTTCGGTTACTTCCTCTCAGCAGATTTCTGGCAAAAACTCGAAGAGTTAATAAAATTGTCATGAAATGTTTTTCAAAAATCTGTCTCTCGGAGTTTGCATTAAACTTTAAGTCCCGCCACTCTTGTATAAAATTAACACACACAACATAAGTGATGTTGTGAAACTATGTCGTAATTCTGACTGATGGGTTGCAAAGACCGACTATGTATGTATGTTTCATATCTTTATTTGTATCTTAGTTGCTATGCTTCCCTACAAGACTTTGTAGAAAATATCTAGAATTCTTTGTACGGAGTATAGCTACATAAAATTTAATTCCATGCGATAACTCTTTCAAAAATTTCTTTTCTTATCCATTAACTAAGACAACTTTTGTTAGAGTTGTAACACTACAATACATTATCAATTTAACAATAAAATACGTTTAATTCTCCCGAGTCCAATATCGTGTGTAATTTAAAACCATCCATATTAGAAGCTTATATGCATGAGAGTAGCGTAGTAGTTGTAGTTTGACAGAGCCTTTCGATGTTATGTAGGTTTGTCGTATGCATTTTTCTTTAATTTTCTTAATATTTTCTAAAGAATTACCGTGTCATATTAATATTTTAACAGTGTTTATATACAGTGACATGGTGTTTTTTACATTTTCATTTTTATTTTTCTACTTCTCTTCTTACTTTCTTTCTTCGGTGCCTCTTGTTTTATGGAATTTTTTTAGTTTTTTTCATATGAAGTCTTGACAACTTGTAACTTTATATGACATTTGCCGCAACAGATAGAATATTTAACGAAACCACAGAAGGGGAAAAAGAAAAAATTAAAGAAAATAAACGAAACGAAATGAAACTCATACAGAGCCATAAACGCTCATACTCAAGTAGTTTAAAGGATCAACTAAAAAAATGAAAAAATAAACAAGCAAAAAAAATTGTACAAGAGAGACACATGGATGAAAGAAAAATAAAGAAAATAAAACAACAAAAAACAACAAAAACAACAGCGAAATCAAAAAAAAAATGGAACAAATGCTCGACCAAAACAATTCAAAGTATTTTAAGCTGTAAATGGAATTTTTTATTTTTGCTCTTATTGTTGCAGCAAATAGTGACAACTACAACTACCACATGAAAAAAATAAACAAAGAACAAAAAAGAATTGTCAGTTTAGACAGTCACCACTCTTTCTACACGTACATCCATTTCATGCCATTCTCCAAACAATGTTTTCGTTGGTGTCTTTTTTTTTTTTTTTTGTTTCAATTATTTTTTCTATACATCCTTCATGTACCAAACTGAAGCATTAGGATAACCAAACTGCCAGTCAGATGGCCAGCCAGTTATCCAACCAACCAAGCCAACCGACCAAAGTGAAAACATCATTTGACAACTACACTTCAAAATAGTTGACAAAAACTCTGCTGACTGCTGACTCTCTTTCACTCAATCCATCTAACAAATATTACAGTTACATGTTATAAGGTTTCTAGAGCAGTTATAAACCAGTTGGTTTGTTTGGCTGTGTTACTGGCAAGTATATTTTTTAGAAATTTGTTTCGGTTTTTTTTTAAAGATACCAATGCTATGATGATATCTATGGCCACTACTACCACCATGCTTTGTATGCAAAGAAGTTCCTTTTCTAGCCTTTTATAGTATTTTGGCATATGAAACTGAAACTGTTTTGTGTGTATTTGGGCACCATTTTTTATTACTATGTTAACAAGATAATTTTTTTGAATGTGTTAGAGAAAATGGTCGGTATATACCTATAAAGTGCAGGTTAAAGTCTGGAAAGTACTTGTTAACTGATCTGAACTAGGGTTGGCAATCCCGCTCTATATTTTCAATCCCGGGATTTCGGGATTTCATTTACCTAGTCCCGGAATCCCGGGATTTATCCCGGGATTTTAAAAAATTTGTTCTTGAAAGATATTAACATATTATTTCAATAAAATTAATAACATGACACATCCAAAAATAAGTTTATAAGAAAGAATTTATTAAATTATAAGAAAATTAATTTTATTTTTAATTTTACACATTTTTAAATTAATTATAAAGAGTTAATTGTTTTTATAGATATATACTCTTTTCTTGTTCAAGTGCGATATGTTATTATTTTTTATTATTTTTAAAATACTTTTGGAGGAAGCACCGAGCATCTAAAGTTTCTTCGCTCAAACGACTTTTTATTTTAGTTGCAGAAAAAGCACGTTCAGACTCTACACTGGCTGGCTTAATAGTCATTAAAAAATCGTATGCTCTTTGCAAAAAGTCACCACGTGTTCCTCCATTTTCAAACAAGAGCATTTCTCTCTGAATTTTTACAGACAACGTCTCACATCGAATTGCTATCCTCGGTAAATGTGCTTTTTTTATAGCTTCATTGAGCTCGTCTGAAATATTTAAAGGTTCTTCAAGAGAACAAGAAAGAGATTCAGATGGAAGCTCCGAAGAATCTGAAACAATTTCGAAAGGTGCCTTATCTGAATCAGAAGGTGTAATTTCTGACTCAGAAGCTATTAGAAGTGATGTATGTAGTTGGACTTGAAGCATTTAGTCTTTCGAGTAACGCAGCTATTAATTTGCGACATTTTATGGAAGAAGGAAGCCTTACGAACTCTGTTTCGGATACGGACTGAACATTTGTTTTACCATTGTGCAGATACTGAAGTTCCCCACTGATAGCTGTTCTACTTTGTTGCATGCGAAGGATGAGGGCTGAATGTAGTTTTCGATTTATAACATTGTTAGCATCTTTAAGTTTTTTTAACATTAAAGTTATGGCAACATCCGCTGTGAACAGATTAGCATCCCGATGGCAAAGGTCGTCAACTGTTGCTTTAACTGGGACAAGAGCACTAATGATTGCGGATACCATATTAATCTCATCTTTGGATAAATCAAAATATTCACCTTCAGGTGGACCTATGTCTATTAATGCCTTTTGCACACAATTTCTTAATAAATAAAGACGTTCCAGCATTAACAAAAGGCTGCTCCACCTAGTTTTACAGTCTTTTATTAGAGTTAGTTGCTTTCCAAATTCATCCGTAACATAGTTTTGCAAGACATCGTTTTTTGTTGGCGAAGTTTTGTTTCTAATTTCAGAGCGGTTAATACATTGAAACAACAGATTAAAATTCCTGGAAATTCGAATTAGAAAGAGTTCTAATATGAAATTTTTTTCATTGCGGCTTAAAAAGTCAAATCCCGGGATTAAGTGCTCAATCCCGGGATTTCGGAATTGTTAAAAACTGCGGGATCCCGGGATTTCTGGACCCCGAGATCCCGGGATTCCCAACACTAATCTGAACTATTTCCGATTTTATCTTATAAACGATATCGACAGTCGTAGTAAAGTAAGTAAGTAGTGAAGAAAAGTCGTTGAATTTAGGGTTCATAATCTAACAGACCTAAAACTACACAATACCTTGAACGAAGTTGCCACATTCGCACTCTATTGATGCACAAAAGAGTTATTGCCCTATCATGACTACAATATTTTCTAGGCAATAAAGAATATATGCAAGTCATTAACAGCATATTTCGCAATTGACATACATAATTCGTCATTACAAGCCTTCAGTCAGCACTACGACAAACTTCTCACACCACCTATGTTGTGTGTGTTAATTGTTTACATGAGTGGCGGGACCTACAGTGTAAAGTCGACCAATGTCTCCAACAAATCGAAATATTAAACAAATATTTCTCCGCCGACTTCCTCTCAACAGATTTCTGGCAAAAACTCTGAGAGTAAATAAAATGAAAACTTTTTCAAAAAAAATCTGTCGTTTGGAGTTGACTTTAAACTGTAGGTACCTTCACTCATGTTTAAAATGAACATACACAACAACATAAGTGGTCTGAGAAGCTAGGTCATATCCCTTTGACTGTAAGGTTGTAATGACGAATTATGTATGTATGTTATGTTATGTAATATTCTCATTTAGGGTACCAATAGGTTGACCCCTGCCATCTAGCACTTGTCTGTTATAACTGCAAATGGATAAAACAAATGTTTTTAGCCAAATAATAGACAAATCTAAAGTGCTTGTGGTAGGCACATTATCCATTCATCCTTTTGCATTTTTTTCTCAGTAGTTTTTTTCATTTCATTTTTCGAAAAAAAATTCTTCCTTTTGGGACGAATTTCGTAGTTTAATTCACCCGCTCGTTTAACTTAAGTGTCATACAGAAAAGTTCATTAACTTGAAATGATTGTGGAAGGAGATAAACACAAAAGCAAGGTTTGTTAACAACAGGACTGATTCGCCTGTTAAATCTCTTTGGATTAATGTCGGGTATATAGTAAGGTTATTGGAGTTAAATAACTCTGTGTTAGAAAGCAAGCTTTGTTCCTAAACGTTATCAGGATTTTTTTACAGCTTCCAACGTGAACATTATTACACTCCTCAAGACAAGTGCAATTCCTTGTCCAGCAGCTATTATGTTCCTTGTATGAATTCATAACTTAGCTATTAGGGCTCTAAATTCCAAGACGGTGTACGGCTGTCGTAGATATCTCAATGAGTTAGCAAAACAATATGATATCCATATTATATTGGTACTGGGACACAGTGGTATCCCAAGTAACTGTAGAGCTGATGAACAGGCCAGGCGGGACACGATCATCGAACTCTCCGATGTATTCTCGACTCTGGGTATCCCTATGAGTAGATTCATAATTGATAATGCAATCGTTGATTCCGTGAACGACAGTTGGGCGGCCCCGGACAGAAGGGCCCAAAAAATTTGGCCAAGTGTAGATGAAGGGCGCACGATAGATCTGCTTAAACTCCAAAGGGGCACGCTCAGTATGGTTGTCGAGGTCATTTCGGGGCATTGCAGCAATGAGGAGGAGATTGTCCTTCACCTGCTGGGTAAATGCCCGGCACTTTGTCAAAAGGGGAAAAAGTACTTTGGTGCTTACAATATGGATGATTTAGAGAAACCGTCAGGGATTGACATTGGCAGTTTAAGTCGCTTCATCAGCAGCTCCTACCTACCAAATTACCAAAGCAGATTTCACATTGTCTCAGACCAATTTCGTTTCTGAAAAGTTCGCGTCTCTCTCTAAGTATACTCCATTAGCGACGTGAAAGTTCCTCTCCCCATAAGCTCATCTGATTGCTCTTTGCTGTCAATTGCAAAGTTACAGCTTCCCCAGACGGAGTCATATTTTTTTCGAGTTAATCAAATAAAAGCGAAGTGCTCAGGAGGCGGTTAGCTTGTCGAACAGTATTCATATGTCACTTATTTTGTTCTCTGTTTGTTCAAATTTAATAGAACACATCCTGTAGTGTAGAATTCCTCGAGTTTTCCCATTGACTCAAAATTCATTCAAGGACTAAAAATTCACGATCTTGGCCCACTAACTATTCTCGAATAATTCGTATACCACAAAATGGTCTCCTAAAGAAGCAAATGCCGCCCTAATAAAATTATGAATTTCTGAAGGCATATTTAAAACAATTGATAATTTTAATAACAAAAACAAAATCTTCCCTATTATTTGCAAAAATGTTTTGAAGCATTTTCATTAGAACATTTAAGATTCGATTTCCTTTTATTTTACTCCTCACATGACGAAAATTTGTTCTGACAAAACTTTCACAAATAAAAAGTAAAGACGTAGAGTGAAAGCCAAAGAAATTCGAAAAGATAAAAACTAATTGAGTCAGAGGAAGACAGTGACTGACAAATGCTGACTGTAAATGAAAGACAGAATTTTATTTACTTTCTAGCAAAATATTGCAATGAAGAGAAAGAATACTGTTTCTAATCTTTATAAATGCAGGCAGTCAGGCAGGCATGCAGGCAGGCATGCAGACAGGCAAGCAAACAGGCATATGTCGTTAAACGAACAAAAATAAGAAATTTTTGTGTGAATTAAATGAAACAAATGATACTAATTAAAAAGATAGTTTTATTATTTTATTTCCTTTTTTTTTTTGCCATTTTAGTTGTTGCTTTTTGTGAAAATATATAAGTTTTTAGGTTAAATTGTCTTTTGTGCATGCAAAACAAAAGTAAAGAATTCTATGAAGGAAACTGTTAAACTGTTTTTGATTGCAATATGAAATCAAGAAAATAAAGAACGAAACTGCGAAAATTTTATTAGAAAAAGAAGAAAAATATAAAAATTATAAAAAAAAATATATTTTTATTTCAATATTTCCTAACGAAAAATATGTGGATTTCTTTTAACCCCACGGTCGATAACCAAATCAGTAGGTGTTATTGAATGGTTAGATACCCAGATACCAGAAATGTATTTTTCAAACTTTTATTTTAAAAATGTACTTTTTGTTTGAAAATGGAAAGAAAGCCAATAATAGCGTTGGCTTGTTTGCCACTCGTTTGGCTATCAATCGTATTTCGTATAGGAAATCTGTTTCGAATATAAACGTCCTTAACTTCCAGTCCACTTTTCTGGGATGAATTGTGTTTGTCAATGGAATACAAATGTATTTCATTGCATCGATGTCCTCTCCACATGTCCTGAATTCATTATTATCCCGTGCATTAGTGTACTCGAGTCACTTCACTTCTTTTCATCAGGATCGTTCCAGAGAAAAATTGTAAAGTTTCCAGCTGTGGTCCAGAAGAGCACATTAACCTTCACTTCTAAATCTACGGTTGGGTGAGGAAGATCATAGCTTACTTACTTACTTACCTATAAGGTCCCGTCGTAAAATCGATATTATCCATTCCGTCATACAATTATAGCTACTGGTTGGCTTCTCTCAAACATGGCGGGAGTCTTATGAGGTTGTGAACTTAGTCATGTTTTGTTACTAAGTTCTGGTTGTCCCAGAATTCTTCTTCTTAGCTTCACAAGCACCTTACAATGGCGCAAAAGGTATTCTGAGTTGTGTACTCTTCTAAGTCATCTTTGCATCATCTGTACAAGTCGTTATGAGGTATTCTCAGTTTTCTTGGGTATCCAAGAATTCTTCTTCTGAGGCTTCCAAACACCAGACAATGAATGAATGTCTTTGTAGCTTCTGTACAAATAGTTACTAGGTATTCCTAGTCTTCTGGCATAAACATCCAGAGGCCAGGTCTCGTTATAAAAGCTAAGAGTTTCCTTAGATGGAATCTTAATAGATTTAATGCGAATTCTGTTCTATATTTATCCATGTCAGGCCAAATATGTCTCTTCACGTGAGATCATTATCCCATCTTACCTTTTGAAATTAATGGAACTTTGGTGAGACCGTTTGTTTGGCTCTCCGCAGAGGAATTCCAATCTCATGTAAGAATTCAGTTGAATTTTCTGTGGCGCCAGTCACTGTCAAAGTGATCGTCATTTATTCAGTCTGTCAACGTGGACGAATAGACATCACCTATACTACAACGAGTATTCGCTAAATGGCGTCTGAAAATGTTGGCAAGTACCACTTATTTTCATCGAAAAATCATTTTCGGTGATGGATCCCATTTCTAAATGAATGGGTGCGTGAACAAACAAAATTATAAAATTAGAGACAACGTAAACCAACAAGTTGCCGTAGTCTAATAGGTAGTGTGTTGGCTTGTTAGACGTGAGGCCTCGGTTCAAACCCCATTACAGACATCTCCAACAAAATGAAAAATGAGAAACTATTTCTTTCAGCGTCTTCCTCTCAGCAGTCTTCTGGCTAAAAAGTTGAGAGTAAATAAATATCCATGAAAAGTTTCTAAAAAATCTGTTGTTCGGAGTCAGCTTTAAACTGTAGGTTCCGCCACTCATGAGACTATTCTAATCCATGCCAGAATCAAAAGCATCTAATGCATCCCGAAAAAGTTACTGTAGGTAGTAGATTTTGGGCTGGCGTCGTTATCGGTTCATATTTCTTTGAGAAAGACTTTGACAAGGCCATTACTGTAAACGGCGAGCACTATAGGTCGATGATTACCAACTTCTTTTAAGCTAAATTTGATGAACTGGACACCAACGACATATGATTTCGTGCAATTTAACAACGTTACAGTTTTTCTTTTAGGTAGGTGTACGTGAGTAAAACACACACCCCAGCGATCCTCAAAACATGCATAACCCATGCCAACAATCAAATTCAGTCGAATTAATGTACCAGAGTCATGGCACGTTAGCTATTGCAGAAACACTTCATCCAGAGAAGCCTTGGGGACATTTAAAGGATTTCTATTCCATACATAATGGTATCAATCCGATGATGTTTATATATTAAGATAGGAAGCGCTTAAATTAAGACGACTTCAGTTGACTATCACCTTCTTTGCTTGTTTGTAAAGCCAATTCTGGAGAAAGTTCTTTAAAACACGGACGTAATTCTCTAGCTGGATGTAATCCGATTCCACTAATGTACACATTACGGCTCTTATTATCAACCCAACGAACTACTATTTCAGAACCGATTAATGCTTTTTGCTGACTATACATCAACACCTTGATGGAACCATGTTACTTTTAATAATTCCACTATTATGTTCACATTAGGAATTCATAAATTATGTTTTATTTTATACTTTTACCCCCAAATTATGCCTCAACAAATAATATTTTTATTACTTGATTTAAAGGGATTAAAAACTAATTTGTAACACACATTGCGTTCCCATACTAACCCCACCACTAGTGTTGCACCACCTAAGCATTGGATTGCATTTCAGCTGTTGCTTTAGGCGTCATTGAGTCATTTCCGATAGTCATCCAAAAGTAAAATTCCCAAAATAAATTTTATCTGTGAAGGAGAACAACCAGAAATTTAATCCCTTTAAGTACAAACAAATCCATGCAATCCAAGAGTCTCTCTCTCTCGGTGTTATGATAACAAGATATTGAAATCAAACAGACAAACAGCGGATGGATATCGTTGATATCTTTTAATTTGTTGTGCATACACACAATCTACATTTATTTGTTGAATGTTCCTGTTCATCGTCATTAAGAACAAATAAAAATTTCTTGTTAATTTAATGATAAAATTTGTATTTATCATATCGATTTATGAATAAATAAAAACGAAACAAAATATTTATTAAATAAACACCTTCTCGACGACCGATGGCAACAGAGAAATTAAATGCCAAGGAACACAAAACAGGCAGATAGATAAGAAGAGGGCCTCGTACGCTGCAGAAAACAAATAAATTAAGCCGCTTTATGGTGTACTAGAGAAGAGAAAGAGAGAATGTTAAAAAAAAATACAGGAACGAGTTTCTAAACGAAGGTGATGATTGGTTATGGAAAATTTGTTGAAATACCCTACTGTCGTCCAATTTCTTTGCGAAGAAGCATATTTTCTAGTACACAAATAGGTTTCTATTGTCAACTGGTTTTTTAGAACATATAAGTGTCGTACACATACTAGTTAACATAGATAACTAAATCTCAGGCTTTGAGTAAAATATCGTAACTCCCGTCTCTCAAAATTAACTAAAAATTAACCAGCCTTGGACGTCATCGTGGCCAGCACTACACCCGGTAGAACTGGAGCACATAATTATTCAGTTAATTAGCCATTAACAACCCGATTAACGGCTTTCGGCCAGACTTATCACATCCTTCTAGGCGCCTCTGCTTCTTGTGCGCCTTCGCCAGTTAATCAAACAAATCGATGATAGGGCTTCCTCGATTTGGTCCTTCCAACGCAAACAAGGTCGTCCTCTACGCCGCACTTCTGCAAATTAATACTCCATGGAGCACGTAATTGACTCTTTTAGATTTCTTCTCGTTAACTGTTGCACAACCGCGTTCCAATGCTATTTTTTTTTTTCGAAAATAGCTGAACCTTCCTTGTATTGTTTAGCGTAAGAATCTGGCAGATTATGAATTCCATTTCCATTCGCCTTTCGGCAAAACTGACGCATTCTAGTAAAACATGTTCTGCAGTTTTATCTTAATTGGGAAAACGGAAGTATTTTGGTGAGGTATCGTGACCAAATGTGTGTCCTTAGTTGTGTTATAAATTTAGTTTGAAAGCCCACCTTTCATTAAAATCATTCACCCATCTCAGCTGCCATTTTAGAACATGTCATCTTTTTCCAACTGCACATCTATTTTGTTTAAGGACTGTTTTCTTTCACCAGGTGCTGTAACTTCATTATTTTGTTGTCGTCGAACCAATTTCGATAATATGTGCTACAGTCAGCGTTGCCAGATTTTTTTTTTTAAAACTTTTTATTTCTGAGAAAAAAACTTTCTTTTACCAAAAAAAACTTGTTTTTTGCAAAAGTACATACATTTTTAAAGCAAACGCCGGAGCCTGGTGCCGTCTGTTGGTGTTTCCTTGCTTCTTTTGCACGGGACTTATAAAATACACAATATTTTATTTAAAAATGTAAATATTACGTGTTATTATTATTAAATTTATTGAAAAAAATTTAAATTTAATTTTGTCGAAAAAACTTGTTTTGTTAGAAAACAAATTTAATGAAAACTTTTTCGCATCTCAAAAAACTTTGAAAAAAAAAAGGGAAAACTTGGCAAATGGCAACGCTGGCTACAGTAGTAACAAACATATGGAGCGAGAGACAGGACATAGCAATACTATCTGGCACGAGCATCGAGCACGCGACTCTTATGTGATTAAATCGAAGATAATATGGGACTGTCTGGAAAAGCTTAATCGGTTACTCTTTGCTGGTTTCTCGGTCATGTGGGAGCAAGCAGATGGACTATCTGGCATTCGAGCACGCCACTCTTATGCGGTTAAAGAGAAGATAGTATGGAACTGTCTGGAAAAGCTTAATCGGCTACTCTCAGCTTGATTCCAGGTAATGTGGGTATTATCGGCGATGAGCAAGCAGATGGCCTTGCGAAGACGATAGCCACCACATTGATAATGGAACGATCCCATTAGCCCTCTGTGGCAGCGGTTGTTTGGAAGAATATGCTTAGTGGAAAGGAAAATAAAAAAAAGGAAAAAACTCTTCTCAAACCAAATGGTCTTAAGGTAATCAAAACTTTTGTTAGGCAACTTCAATAAAAGAAGGGTTGAGTCATGCATTAGATTGTCCAATAACTTGAGCTTGATGGGCGGTCTTTTGGCAGGGCACTGTAGTCTGGAGGTAGACTTATTCAAAATTACGTCTAACACGAGCCGAACATGTAGATTTTTCAGGCGATGGGAATGAATCAATGGAACACATTATTGGAACCTATGCGGCATTAATGCATTACGATAGAGCAGAGGAAATACATAACATAACATACAAATACAATACACGAATATGAGATTCATTTGAAAAGGAGACTGAGAGTTGCTAGATGGATAACAGAGGTTGGGTATGAGATTAATTTGAAAAGGAGGCGAATAGTTCCTGGATGGATAAGAGAGATTATCTATGGTCATTACATTCGCACACCACTTATGTTGTGTACACTAATTTTATACATGAGTGACGTGACCTACAGTTTAGAAGTCGACTCCGAACGAAAATTTTCATCTTCCTGGACGAATAACAGAGGTTATGTATGATCATTACAACCCTACAGTCAGGATTACAACCTAGCTTCGCACACCACCTATGTTGTGTGTGTTAATTTTATACATGAGTTGCGGGACCTACAGTTTATAAGTCGACTCCGAACGACGAATTTTTCGAGGAGTCAGGTACTCCAGATATTTTCTTTATTCCTCAAAAATATTATTCGCAGATAATGTGTTAAAGGATTTATTTAAGCATTAACGTTTGTCTCACTCTCTTTGCCCGGGTGGCGTCTTTGAGTATTTAAACGGAGACGCAAATCAAACTTTATTTTCACTGCTAAAGTGTATTTACAAAATAGTATCGAATAGTAACGATAGGCAGTTTATTTTCATTTTTATTTCCTACACACGCACTTCAACTGTAACATGCTGCAATGTTTGTACAGCCACAAACCGATTGCCATACCAATGCATATGGAAGCGTCTTGGCGACATTGGTGGGTGATTATAGTCGTTATCGTTAGTTTATGCCAGTATATTGATGGATGTCTAGGTTAGGGTCTTGCCTGCATTGCATTTTGTACTTGAAGGTGAAAATTCTTATGCATACATGTATACACGAGTGTATGTGTTTATTTCTCATACATATTTTCAGTGTTCGGTGCTTATGATTGTGAGTAATGAATTGCTTGGGTATCAGTATTTCTAATAATCACTCACATGGTGTGAAATGACATTTATTGTTTGTGTGTATACTTGTGTTGTTTTTCTTGTATTATTTTTGTCTTGTAGTCTTGTTTATTTATTGATTTCTTGTTCCAACATTATGTTGCATTGCATTGTCTGTCTGTATGCATGGTTTGTAAACAATTGATTTTGTGTTGCACGTTTCTGTTTCATATCAATTGACATTTTCTTTATTTTTTCTTCTTTTTTCTTTCTTGCATTCATTCATTCGATTGTAATTGTCACAATTTGTTTTTGTGTTCATTTTGGTGTTTGTTTACATTGTGAGTTATTTTCGGTTTGAGGTTTTTATTTATTTGAGAAGGAATTTATTTATGTTATCGCAAGATATTTTAAAATATTGTTAATCCCTATTTAGTTGCCGTTAATGAGAGCTGATTTACAAAGACCACATGCCTGCCTTTTTAAATGAAACAGAAGCAAAGAAAGAAGACTGTGATCAAAGACTATAAACAGACTTAATTCCTGGGAAATTTAAAAATTTTTCTTTTCTTACATATTTACCCTGAAATTGTTTACTTATTTAAAATAAAAATAATTTAGAAAATTGTCTTCTAACTCCAATATTTAGGATCTTTGAATTGTATGTTCTTTCATTCCTATTGTAGTATATATGTGCCTTAATACTGAGTCCGTTCAATATATTTTATATACATATGTAGCATAATTGGTCATTATAACCCTTTAGTCAGGATTACGACGTAGTTTCTCACACCACTTATGTTGTGTGCGTTAATTTTTATACGTGACTGGTGGGTCCTACAGTTTAAAGTCGACTCTGAACGACAGATTTTTGTGAAACTTTTCAGGACAATTTTATTTATTCTCGGAGTTTTTGCCATATTTTGTCATATTCCGTTTAGTTGGATATGCCTGACCTAGGGTTTGAATCGCGGCCTCACGTCTTATAAGCCAACTTTAGGAGACTCTTCAAATTTTCCTTTAGCCCTCAAGCCTATATCATCTGCATACACTTAGCAGTCAATGCCTTTCTAAGATTGTTTTGTCAGTAGTCGTTCCACAACCACGCTTCACATTAGTAGTGAAAGGACACCAATCTGTGTGCTTCCCCCAGCTGTGCAGACCCTGATGGTTAGTGTTAAAATGTATCTAACAAGGAAGAATTTTATTCATGAACGTAATGAAAAATTTGAAGACTTTAAACCTTCTTTTGTGAAAAAGTTAGTAAATAGGTCCTCAGTACAAGAAAACTAAGTTACTTTTTCTGATAAAAACCATCAATTTAAAACAATTTAATATTTGGCCGCCTAATCAAGGCAATTCTTAAATTTGTGGAAGAAGTATAAATTAATTTATTTGCAGAAATTTTACTTGTATGTATTCGTTGTAAAAATAATGATTTTAGGTATTCCTTGTACCTTTTTTTTTTTGTTTAAATTACTTAAATCACCAATTTAATTAGAATTTAATAAATTATTTTCATTTGGTTCTTTGTCTACTTTTACACGCAAAATAATGTTGAATTTATTTTGTATGCAATTCATGTTGCAAATCGGCTTATTTCGCACAATTCAACATTTTGTAAAGGGAAGTAAGAGTTTTTTCTTTTTTGCTTAAATTCAGGATTTTGGGAGACGTGCTGTTGCATATAAATGGTACAGTGGAACTTGGAAGAAAGATTTTGAATGAAAATAATTTTAAACCATTAACCAGCAAAGTGTAACAAACAACGTTTAATAAAAAGCATTTCAATGCAATTGAAGTCGCCGTAGTCTAGTGGGTAGTGTGTTGGCTTATTATACGTAATGCAGGCAAACTCCAGTTCAGACATCTCCAGCAAACGAAACGGTGACTTCCTCTCAACAGATTTCTGGCAAAAAGTCTGAGACTAAATAAAATTGCCGCGAAAAAGTTTCTCAAAAATCTGTAGTTCGGAGTCGACTTTTAACTATAGGCCCTGCCACTCATGTATGAAATTAACCCACACAACATAAGTGGTGTGAGATTTTGTCTTAATCCTGACTGAAGGGTTGTAATGACCAATTATGTAAGTATTACAACTCACTTAATTAATCTCAACAATGCGTTTGTAAGACTTCGGTTTTCCTTAGCATTTAATTCCACACATCTCTGCTTCGCGTGCTTCCGCTATCTGATCACATCAAGGCCAACTTTCTTAAAAACTTAGTCATCCCAACTCAGGCTAAGCCATGCTCTACGCCGAGGTCTGCTAAATTTTATGTTTAATACGCGTCTAACTGAAACAGTCTAACTCGTCCGAATGATATGGATAACGTAGCTGCAGGATGTTAATGAGCTAAACAACGTACTCTCGTTGAGAACCTACTTTAGCCAATTGTTTGTTCATATGAGAAAATCATCACCATCTCGCCCTACTGCAAAGTTCTTGGATAGAAATTGTCTCATCAGTATGTAATATTGCTCACGCGTTCGCTTATGCTTTCGTCTAGAGTAGCACGGGAAGCATGAACCACTTGTTGAACTCACGTAACAGATCTCTCACAGTCAATTGTTGTTGGTAAGAGTAATTCTACGCTTGATCCTCATTAATATCATAGATAAGGGCGGATTCGCCCGGCACCTATTAGAGTGAGCAGGACATTAACACAGAAAGTGTTCCCCACTGTTCTCTTAATTCGCATGCCTGCATCCGCACTACACCTAATAGTTTTGTGTGTCTCCCTTTACGACAAACTCCGGTACTTACCCCTATTAATACTTATCTGAGAACTCATGCTCCTAGCCGCCCATTGCCATTAGCCCGCACAACATTACAAGATTGAATGTTCAAGAGAGCATAGACACAGCCAGCCTTTCAATATTTGGTGGAAATTCTAAGATGATGCCAGCAGTGGAAAGCTCATCCACCCTTTTCTTGCCCTGTACGTTCCAGTGTTCCTGAATAATAGAATCAACAGCTGCCTCGTTAAGACAGGCGAAAGACAGTCGAGGATAATCCTCAAGATTTCACAGCCAAAACGGCCGTACACATATTCGTAGCAATAGCAGCGCATTGGTTTCATCCTTAAAGTCGACAACGAACTACAGATTTAAGAAACACTTTATCGCTATTTTATGTAGTCTCAGAGTTTTTACCAGAAGATTGCTGATTGGAAGATTGCTGAGATGAAATTGCAGAGAGAGCTGAGAGGAAGTTGCAGAAGAAATGTTTTTTTTCATATTTCGTTTTGTTCAAGATGTCTGAGCTGGGGTTTGAACCACGAACTCTCGTCTAATACTACCTACTAAACTACGACGACTTCAAGTAAATTAATTCATGGAGAACGTTGAAGGAATAGTTGTGGATTATAAACTAGGATCCGATACGACGCACTTTCGTAGTCCACTTATGTGAGGAAATTTTTATTTGTCTTGTCCCACTGTTTTAAAAAAATAAAAGAGATCCGTAGTACTATTAAAAGCATACGTACAATTGTCCCTCTATTATACACTTTTTTTCGCCACGACTATTGTTTTAAACAAAATTGAGTATTTCTGCCACAAATCGTAACCACAATTGGACAATACGCCTCGAATACATTGTTTTTAGGTGGGCAAAGTTTCTGTTTTTTTTTTGTATGTTTTCACAGCAAAAACCCAAAATTAAATGCTGAAAGTCAGCACACGCATTATCACCAAAAAAAAAAGTGCATTAAAGCAACAGCAAAAAAAAGAACTGATGCTCGTACAAAAATCAAACGGCATCAATTCAATTTGCAGCAGGACATTACAGCGCAAAAAATCTGTGAATCCAGTAAACAATGCACAGAATTTTGTATGGTTTTAAAACGTGATTGAATTTGTTAATAATATTAGTGGCAGTGGTAGGAAATGATATGTTGGCAACAAAAAATTTTTCTTTTAAAATTGCAACATAAAAGGCTTCCTTCATTAATAAATCTCTACTGCTCTCTAAGGCTCATTAGCAAACTTTTTATTCCAATTCAGAAAGATGCTTAGCCGCACAGTATTTTAGTTTGAAATAAAAAAAATTGAAAGCAGAAGGAATCCTTTTTGCATTAAATAAACGTTTAATTTGCTACAGAAGTTTTGTAATCTTTGACAAAAACTTTCAAATTCACTTGCCATTTCATTTCAGGCATACCAGAGCTGGAAGTTTTTTTTTTTAATTTCATTGCAACACATAAGCCTCTGTGTAGCTGTGGCTATTAATGCAATAACCTGCTTTGACTGCCAGCTTTTGCTTGACAGTGTTTATGGCATTTCGTCAATAATAATGCCATCGTGTTACGCATATTAATCAACAGAATTGATGACAACAGCAGCATGATGACGATCAGATCTGATGTTAATGGTAATGGCGGTTATTGTTTTTTGTTTTTGTTTTTTTTTTTGTAGAGGCAATGCAATACAATATTCTCGCATATTGCAACACAAAGAATTGCTAATTTTTCAAACTGTTTTTAGTCTAATGCTAGTAGCTGCTGGTGGTTGTATACAAAGTGTTGGAATATTTTAGTTGAAGGATAATAAGATGCGTGGCGTAATTAGAAAATCGTTATTAAAACGCAAATTTACTGATGAGCCTCTATATGAATAGAAAGTGTCATTAAGGAATACGAGGTTCAAAGATATAGGACTTTGGTTTGAGGAGAACAACAAATCATGTTTATTATTTCCAATGCGTAAACACTCAAGTCGTACAAAACCGATAAAATCAGATGAGTTCCTGGCATTACATCATAATTGGTCATTACAACCCTTCAGCCAGAACTACGATCTAACTTCTCACACCACTTATGTTGTGTGTGTTACTTTGTATTCATGATTGGCGGGGGCGTACAGTTTAAAGTCGACTCCATACAATAAGATTATTGAGCAACTTTGCATGGCAATTTTATATACTGTCAGAGTTTTTGCCTAAAATCTGATGAGAGGAAGTTGACAAAGAGAAACTTTTCCTTTTTTTTTTTTGAAATTTCGTATTGATGTCTGTCTAGACTACAGCAACTATGTTATTGTTATTGTCGTCGTAAAAAGGTATCATTGTGTTGTTACACCTCAATCTATATAGGGTATCCATACAATATCTCTTCCAAAACCCATTATCCGGACAATCCTCACAGGTTCCAAGTATGTGTTCTGATAACTCATTCTCATCATCACAGAATCCAAGCATTGGGTAAGTGACATTACCCATTCTGAACAAGTGTTCTTGAAGTGTACTGTCGCTATCAAGAGGCCCTTTACTAACCACGGGTTGTTGCAGCCTTATGCCTGCTTGCATTCCCATTGCAAGTACGCAACAAATGCAGTTTGAGAGGATTCACTAAGTATACGTATACGAACTCTTTCTATTCCACAAAAAAGTTCCTTCCACTTCAAAATGGTCTGGTCCTCCACGCAAGCTCACTTACTTGCTCATTCCCACGTTTTACACATGTCCTCTTATCCAGCTAAGAGTCACCTTATTTCAAGACAATCCAAAAATATTAACAGCATTTGCCGTGGTCTAGTAGGTAGTGTGTTGTCTTATTAGACGTGAGGCCACAGTTCAAACCTCAGGTCAGACATCTCCAACAAAACTCCGAGAGTAAATAAAATTTCCACGATAAGTTCCTCAAAAAATCTGTCATTCGGAGTCCATTTTAAACTGTATGTCCCGTCTAACACAACATGGGTTCTGTGCTGATCAAATAAGTAATGTAATGATCAAATGTTAAGCAGAGTAATACCTCTCCAGTCACCAATTTTCGGTAACTTAACCAGGATACCTTGGCTGCTATTAGAGTATCTAATTGTCATTTAATGTCTGTCTTATGTTGGGGGTGTTAAAATGTCTCTCTTTAATGGATTCTATTTAAATTTCTATTTTTTAATAATTTTGCTACCAATTAACTCGTTTTACGAATTTTTCTTTTATTTTACATGTGCAGCTAACAATCCATCTAGAAAATCCCTTCTATGACTACCAGTGATAGTACTTACAGGGATGATGATGATGATGCTGATGATGATTTTTTTCTACTGTCTGTGTGATCTTTGTTACAATGACGGATTAAAAAATCACACAACAAAAACAAAAATCAACGAAAAAAAGCATTAAAGCGCACACAATCAACAAACAAGAATGAAATAAAATATATGCGGAGTTATGATGGAAATGGATACAACGGGAATAGCAAAAGTTGCAAAATACCAATGACACCAGCAACAGAAAACAGAACACAGAGAGAGGAAAAGATAACGAATTGAATCGCATCGATAATTGATATTGAAAAACGTATGTTAAAAGCCAAAAATAGAATTTCTAATTGAGTTTGCAAGGATTTACGCCCTCACACCAGGCGAAAACAACAAAAAAGAAAAAAAATTTTCAAACGAGAAAAACGAGCAAAAAAAAAAACAAAAATCAATGTGGATTGAAATAACCAGAAACAGAAAAACAACATTTATACGTACATATGTATGTGTGCATGTACATATGTATGGTAACATCCGGTGGGGGTAGTAGCCCCTATACTATGTCCTGTACTATGCTGCTAAGCTGCTACTGACTGCCTGTAACAACACAAGTAGATAAGTGAGTGTAAATACATAAAACAACATCAGCATACGAAATTGTTCAATCATGTGTAGATGATACGAATACGAGTATACGAATCACCCAAAAAAAATCATCTATTACTGCAGAGAAACTGAGAGAGACAAACAAACAAATAGAGACCCCAATTGCCAACCCTGAACACCACCATTGGCCAACCTTTCCTTGGCTCTCCAAGTGTTATAAACACTGGTATAAAGCTGATGAAAATGAAAATAAATGAAACAAACAAACAGAAATCTATTTGGTCATCATCGAAAAGCATCTTTATTATTTAAAGGGTGCTACAAATATTGGTTTCTTTTTATACTTATATTCGTAATGCATACATAAGTCACCATTCAATATACTCTTCTACCATATTCGTACAGCGGCAATCCTCTAGCCTGATATACTATTACTACAGCAATCGGGTTGTTCAAGGTACTGTCCAATATTCAAGTGTTCTGATAAGATTCTACATCGGATTTCTTTGCATGATCTGTATCCGAAAAGGCGCAATAATTTAGTATTCAAATCCCAAGCTCCAGGTTTTATGTTGTGCAAGAGATCATATCACTACCTTGGAGTCAATATTTTTTCCTCCGAATGGATAAAGTAATTAAATGTTCAACACCTAAACTAGAAACTAATAAATCGAGTAAGAGGTTTTATATCTCCTGGTAGTCATTACAGGATCAGTAAGTTTATGGAGTAAAATTTCGTTCATTTTACTCGGCGTTCTTATGAGTTCTTCATAGAACTTAAATCAAACTTTTCTTTTCCAATTTGTGTAATAAGTCGCCATAGTCTAGTAGGTACTATGCTGACTTATAAGGCGTGAGGCTACGGTTCAAACCCCAGGTCAGACATCTCCAACGAAATATGCAACAAATATTTCTTCGGCGACTTCCTCTCAGCAGAAACTGGCAAAAACTTTGAGTGTAAAATAAAATTACCATGAAAAGTTTCTCAAAAATCTGTCATTTGGAGTCAAATTTAAATTTAGGTCCCGCCACTCATGTATAAAATTAACACACACAACAAAAGTGGTGTGAGAAGTTAGGTGGTAGTAGTAACTGAAGGGTTGTAATGACCAATAATGGAGAGTGATCGGTTAAAACCACAAATAAGGTTTTTTCTTTAGAATTATTGAGGAAAAGTTGGATTCACTCACCAATCTTAGATGAGTATGTAGATCGGACTGTAGGATTGCTAGAGACTTATGGCTAAAGTTGATTACTGAACGTATAAAACTATTCCTAAGCATAAGTAGAAGAGAGATGAGATCTAATTTACGAATCTTAAGATACGTGGTCCCTTTAGGTACGCTATCAACAGATAGAACACGGATATCCCTGATATCTGTAAGCTTTGTAAAGAGGCATAATTAACAGTGAATAGATGTCACTGAGCTTGTCTGCGGAAAAGACTAAACTGTGAATTTCTTGAGGAACTGATGGAGCAGAAGGACTTCAAGCTGAAGGATTGACTGGGCATCTTCCGAGCAGGGTTGTGGGATATCTCACTTTCAGAGTTTTTCGCTTTCTTTTCCTTCGCTTCTATTTATCTTTTCTTTTTTCTTATGAACTTTTCTTTTATCACCTCTCGTTTCCCTTCCATTCTCTCTTTGTCCCAAACTAAATCTCTTTTCTATTTTTAGTTTGTTATCGTTTTCTGAAGGGTCACAATGCTTCAATATGTCTCCAAATGAAGACCTACCATAAAGCTAATAAAGTAGTACGCCGTCTAAGTCTTAAGCTGATAACGTCGACAGTAAGAAGGAATCCCGAAGTCAGGTATAATGAGGTCATCTGCTCAGCTACATACAGAGAAACCAGGGGTTATGAACCAGAGGCCGTGAAGCTCAAATCCTATTTCTAGATCAGACTTCTCTTGACACTGTCGATATCTGAAAACATCCTTAATGAATTCCAAAAGAGGTTGTTTAGCTTACTTAATATATTATAGGTTGACTTTCAGCTAAAAAAAGAAAAAAGAAAAAAAAAAAAACAAAAGGAAAAAACGTATGTAACTGTAGCTCAAAGCTACGGTTCAAGCTCTTGATATTCAAGCCCGGAGATTCAAATGCAAAGTTTTCATATTTTTGAGGTGTCAAGTATAAATTCTTCAAGTGTCCTTGTTTCTCAAATAAATTCAAGTAATGCTTCACTTCAACCAAAAACGAAATTAAACTGTCATGTATGGGATAGTTACTTAAAACCCAGTTTTCCCGTTAGCTGCTGCATCAAGAGCGCTTAATAATGCTCATTAATCGAGTATCCAGCTGTATAGTTAAAGAAGAGAGTTTCTTTGATTTACTGACGATGTTTAAAAAAAATGTGTTTCAATGAAAGCCGCCCTATTCGAGTAGGTAGTCTATTGACATATTAGACAAGAGCCTACGGTTCAAACCGCAGCTCAGACAAACAAAATATTTCTTTCGACGACTTCCTTGCAACAGTATTTTGACAAAAGTTTCGATAATAAATAAATTTGCCATGAAAATGTTCCTCAAATCTGTCGTTCAAAATAAACGTTAAACTGTAGGTTCTGCCATTCATGTGAAAAAATTAACACACACTCAATATGAGTGGTGTGAGCAGCTAGGTTGTTATCCTGACTACAGGGTTGTAATGAACAATTAAGTGTCACAACAGTTCAGAATCATCGAATAAAAATGTATTTCCCCTTGTGACCCACCATATACACAAAATACACGCAATATTAAACAGAAACTCATCATAAACTTTATTATCATTATCATCGGCATCATCGGCATCATAATCATCAGCTACAGCTATAGTTTTACAAGCCATAAATAAGTCTGATATGATAATGATGTTGGTGATGGACAGTTTTACTGATCCTGATGGTGGATGTTGGATTGTATTTCTCTTTTAATATTCCAACTTCAAACTGGTCTATAATGATGATGATGATAATGATGAAAATGTTGTTGTTGCCATTACTGTCAATGATAGGTATTGGCATTGTGAATTGTACGAAATGTGGTCAATTAACACATTTGCAACAATGATGTATGGACGTAGAGAGACAGAGAGAGAGAGAGACTGGGTCTGAGGGCAGCGTGAGTAAAAGATGTAAAATGATATGATGAGTTGTTGTGATGTGTTGAGATACCTTTTTCAGAGTTTTTCCATCTTCTTCTTCCACTTTCCACTTCTTATTAATGAAATTCAGTTACTCATTGATTTCGACTGGCTATTGGTCTCCTATTTGACCAGGTTTGGTGTTAAGTTGCTTGTATACGTTGTGCGAGCTTTAATCAGTCCTTTCCGAATTGCTTATTCCTTGCTATCATTTTATTTTTACTTTAATATCCTTTGAAGGATTAAATCTTTCTGTTGTTGTTGTTATTAAAATGCTGTTGTTAAATTCTTCTTGAAGTTGTTTGATGTTATTGTTTAATCAACACTGTGGCAGAGGAGTTATTACTGTCGTCTGCAGTAAGAACAGCAACTTAAAGCAAAACTAAAAAGAGAGAATGAAATCTGTTAAAATGAAAGAGAGAATGAATGTGTTAATGTTCAATCGGCTTATAATAGACCAGTAAGGGATTAAAACTTCCAAAATAAACCAAGTTTTTAAACTTCATTGATGTTCGTATATCCATGCTATAAAGAACGTAAATTTTTTTAATGCTGCTGCTCAATTCGAATTTCTCCTCTTTAAAATCTAAGAATTATTATTTAAATTTTTAATTAAACAAAATATTATAATATTGTAGCAGCCGTATTATAGTAGGTAGAGTGTTGGTTTTTGAGATGTGAGGCCACGGTTCAAACACCATGTCAGACATCTCCAACAAAGCGAAAAATTTTAGAAAATATATCTTCGGCGACTGAATCTCAGCAAATTTCTGGCTAAAACTGTGACAGTAAATGAAATTGTTTTTTTTTTTGTTTGGCGGAACCGACAGTTTAAAATTGACTCTGAACGGCAATTTTATTAACTCTCAGAGGTTTTCAAAGAAATCTGCTGAGAAAAAGTCGCTGAAGAAATCATTTTTCATATTTCGTTTAGTTCTACTGCGACATAAGTACACAAACTTGTTGAATATGGGACGATACCATTTCAAATGAGATCCAATGCATACCAAATACGTCCAATTTCTCGGCACAACGGGCCGCTATGCGTGCACAAGATGGTTTTTGGTAAACAGGGCTACCACTTCGATCTAAGTCCGATTCCTTTTCGTCTATATATAATGATCTGGCCGCCAACGACATGTAGTTTAAATAGAACATCGCTAAGTGGCATAAAGCTCATGTTATATTGTAAATTCTGCACGAGCGATTTGAGCGCATGGTCTTTTTACATGCTGATAATATATCTCTGTCACCGAGATTGTGCTATTTGAACTCGTTAAACTTTTTCTTGTAGGGTTCTCTTAAGATACAGCTGTATGCAAATAAGCTACAAACCACAGCGGTTCTCGAAGCCAACATTGTCCATATCATAGACCAAATTTTGCCTGGATTATGCGACAGAGTCAAGAAAAGTTGAACATTTTGAGTGCTTTCCACCCAGAGAACCTGTAGCGGATATTAGGAACGATGTTATATGCAAAAGTCGCCTTAGTCTAGCAGGTAGTTTGTTGGCATATTGGACATGAAGCCACGGCTCAAACCCCAAGTCAGCAATCTCCAACAAGACGACTGCCTTTCAACAGATTTCTGGCAAAAACTCTGAGAGTAAATAAAAATTGCCAGGAAAAAGTTTTTCAAAAATCTATTGTTCAAAGTCGACTTTAAACTGCAGATTCTACCATTCATACATAAAATTAATACATACAACATAAGTCGTGAGAGAAGCTAGGTCGTAATTCTGACTGAAAGGTTGTACTGATCAATTATGTGTGTATGCATGTATGTGCATATGTATGCCCATAATTGTTTGAATATGTCTTTCAAATTAATTAAAAATTTCGAAGATATCTCCGACACTCTTTATTTTATTTAATTGGAAGATAGAATAGGCTTAAAGGAACTCCTCGGAATCCTCAAAGGCGTCTCAGGAAAATAGTCTATAACCACACATTGCTAGTTTTGATACAATGCCCTCTAATCGGTTTTCATACCAAAAATTGAAAACAAAAAATTTAAAAAATTAACAACAAATACTTCAACTGTTTATAAAAATTTTAATAAAAATTATCTTTCCATAGTTTTAGTGTTTTCAAGTGTCCACAAAACATATGTTTTTTTACAATATTTTGTGGCCGCCAAACCCAAAACAATAATTAAAACAAACAGAAGGAAATACAACAACAAAAACAAAAATTGTAATTTTTTTATGTTTTTTGTTTTGTTTATTATTAATAATTATCACCACATTTGCATAAATTAGCGTAAAGCAGAGACAAACTTTAAAACAGCAACAGTAGTGGCAGCAGTAAGAGCAGCAACATCAATTACCCGATTGTTATTTGCCCACGTTGTCAGTATGCTTAGCATACGTTTGTATACCCACAGTAATAATAATCATAACGATGATTATAACGATGATAATGATGATGTTGATGATAAAAAATTGTACAGAAAACGAAAATAAGAAATAAAATAATGACCAAAATAATTAATCTCCCTGGAGCAAAATTCATCAAAATTAGTAAGAGGGGCAAACAAAAACAAAACAAAAACACAATGAGCTCCTTGCTTACCCAACAACCAAACCAAATGGAAATTGTAACAACTTTTTTGGTTTGTTTGTTTGTCTTTAAAAATGTTTCGTTTCTTTATTTTCATAATTTTTAGCGCATTTTTAATTTTTCATAATTTTTCTAGGGATGGTATAGCAAATGAAAATAAATATGCTAAAACAGCTTCCTATTGTTAATAAGCGTTGTAGCGTTTATGTTATTCCTCGAAAGATTCACAAGAAAGACAAAAAACTGAGAAAAACTGCGGAAAACTGCGGAAAACTGAGTCAATTTTGTTTAATTTTACTAATTGGTTGCTATTAAGGAATACTTAGGATAGTGAAATATCGTCTTAGCGTTAAAGACTCAATTAATATTTGTGATAAGACAACAACAACAACAACAATATATATACCACAGATTGTTCCATATAAAGAAAGAAAAAAGGTTATCAGCCCATAAGTATTTACGAAAAATAATGACACGAAGTAATGGCTACCTGAAGGAGATAAAAAATGTACATAAAACAACACTTTAGAGTATATAGAATAAGACTTTAAATATAATGTTTTCTTTTTTTTGTTTTCATCCAATGGAAAAAGATGATAGTATTGCGCGCCACAATCCTATGTAAAATAAAAACAAAACTAAAGTCCTAAACAACTATTTACCTTCGTGATTCCACAAGCATGTATTATTTTTTGAATTCACCGAAAACCTCGAATCGCTATTATAATCACTCTCCATAGATACATACATAATTTGATCATTACGTACCTTCAGTCTGGATTACAACCTAGCTTCACACACCACCCATGTTGTGTGTGCTAATTTTATTTATAAGTGGCGAGACCTATAGTTTAAAGTCAACTCCGAACGATAGATTTTTGAGAAATTTTTCATGACAATTTTTTATTGACTTTCAGAGTTTTTGCCAGAAATCTGCTGTGAGGCAGTCGCTGAAGAAATATTTCTTGATATTTCTTTTTGTTGTAGATGTCTGAACTAGGGCTTGAGCCGTCTAATATGCCAACACAATAAGTACCTACTAGACAACGGCGACTGTTGACTACAACGTCGTTCAAATATCCACTACAGTTTCTCTAAGTGAAAAGCATCAAAAATATACAAATTTACTTGATTCTTAATTCATAGTGGAGCCTAAATTTGACTGTCTTTTTGAATAACTGTAGTTTGCGGCTTATTTGCATACATCTACGGCTGAATAGAATCCTAGAAAAAAGTCTAACGAGGTCAAATCGCACGATCTCGGGGGCCAGTGTGAACCACTGTAGTCTTCGGATTATTTGCATACGCCTGCGGCTTAAGAGAATCCTAGAAAAAAGTCTAACGAGAGCAAATCGCACGATCTCGGTGGCCACATTACATCATCCCCATGTGAGATGGCCAGGACCTCAAATAACTTGTATACATTTTGGAACATAATCGCATAGCACTGCTCTGTTGAAACCACATGTCCTTGGCATCCAGATTGTCAAATATAAACGAAAAGAAATCGGACTCAGCTCGAAGTGGTAGCCTTGATCTCCGAAGCACACTTGAGCACACATAGCGCCCAGTTGTGACGAGAAATCGAACGTATTTGGAATGCATTGAACGCTCAATCCAGATATGATCCCAAATTCGTTAATTTTGCTTGCACACGTATCTATACATCCAGAAATGGTCTCATCATTAAAATTGATTTTTCGATCAAAATTAGTGTCAGTTTACAACTGATCCAGCGACCATTTAGTGAACATACGTCATTGTTTATAGGCCTCTGTGGTGATTTGTAGAAACAGAAGGAATAAATGACCACTAATTTTGCAGACGTAGGCTTAGCAAGATGGCCGTTATAGACTGTCAAAGTTCAGAAGTCGCTAATCGAACGTCCTATACATTGGGATCGTGTGCAAATCCATGCAGTATCTAGAATGGGTTCTGACATCGTTTCGAAGGCGAACATGGAACATTACAGATGTAAATGGTATTAAAGTGATCAAATGTTGGCCCCGACTTAAATTTCGAGCACCGTTCGTGTAATTACGCTACGATATCACCCACCACAAACAAACTCCTTTCGTTCTCTAGAACACATTATACTGGAGTAAACTGTCATTCCAAATTGACTTTAAACTTTAGATCCCGCCACATATGTATAAAATTAACACGACCAACATAAGTGGTATGAGAAGGTAGGTCGTAATCATGACAGAGGGGTTGTAAAGACCAATTATGTTATGTATTTATTTTAATTGTAATTTGTCAACTTTAAACAATTACATGATATTTTATTATTATTTTTCTTATTGTTATTAATTTAAATATTAATTTTATTTTCTTATTTTTTTATTTACCAAAATATTTAATACATACATACATACATAAATAATTTACTATCTTTATAGTGAAATGTCATAAACGAAAATGCTTATCAACATGCTTACCATGTTTAAAATTAATCAGAAAAGAAACACTCACACACACAACAAAAAAAGTACGAATTTTTTTGTATAAAAATTCGAGAAGCATATGAAATAAATCTCTACAATATAATTACCTTCAGGCTGTAATTTAAACATCAACAGCAAACAACCGACAACAAAGTCATTTTGTTGTATGAAAATTATTTAACATACAGGCTACAGAAACAGAAATTGAATAAAATTGAATTATGTATCAAGCATTATAGAATATTAAAGTACGCTACACTATACGATAAATAGGCCGCCAATAAAAAGTAAATTATAAACCCCAACCCAAATACACGTCAATTACTAAAAAGACTTTCTGAGGACATATAAAATAATTTTGATTAACTTTTGCTGTAGGCATAGATTTCTTGACTAGGAATTTTGGTCCCGAAGCTATTAATTCACTCACATTTTCAGATCCACGTGCCATTTCCAGACTAAATTTTTGTTGGTGACTTGAAAATTGCTTCGTAGTTTCGTTTTTTCCTTATCTGGTCTCTGGGTGAAGGCGGTACATCAGCTTGGTTAACTTCCTCATGTCCTCAGATCCACGAGCGATTTCAAGACCAAATTCTCACTGCTGACTTAAAAATTGCTTCTTATCTTGTTTTTAATTTATCTGCTTTCTGGCTAGAGGCGTCACAGCATCTCTAGCCTCACGTCATCAGTTCCACGTGCGATTTTCAGACCAAAATCTCTTTGTTGATTTAAAAATTGATTCGTTGTTTTCTTTTTAAATTAACTGGTTTGTGGATGTCGGAGTTACACCATCTCGTGCCTCACGTCCTCAAATTCAATAGCGATCTTCAGGACAAATCCTAGTTGTTGACTTAAGAATTGCTTAGTTGTTTGCTTTTTAATTTATCTGGTCTCTGGGTGGAGGCGTTACCCCATATCGGGCCTCACGTCCTCAGATCCATAAGCGATTTCCAGGCCAAATTCTCGTCACTGACTTAGAAATTGCTTCGTAGTTTTCTTTTTTTTCTTACCTAGTCTCTGAGAGGAGGCGTTACATCATCTATAGCATCACGTTCTCAGATACATTAGTGATTTTCATGACAAAATCTCATTGTTGACTTAAGAATTGCTTCGTAGTTTGCTTTTTCCCTTATTTGGTCTCTGCGTGGAGGCGCTACACCATATCGAGCCTCAAATTATCAGATACACAACCGATTTTTAGGCCAAATGTCTTAATGGACTTAAAAATTGCTTCGTAGTTTGCTTTTTAATTTATCCGGTCTCTGGATGAAGGCGTTCCACAATCTCTGTAAATTTCTTCTTTTTTTCTCATCGATTCAGATAACATGGTTAGATGCCTCAATCTAAATAACTGTATTTGACAAGCACGCAACAACATGTGGGTACGATTGGTTGTGTGGTATTGATCAAATCAGAGTCTCTCGACACTACTTGATGCTTTTGCTGAACGGTCACTTGAATCACATCTCTATACCTGTTCAGTTATTCCTTCTACAGAAGTCTTTATATGATAATCTCACTTATTAAAGTCTAAGACAATAGCACCCAATTGCTATCACTAGCAAGTGCAAGTTATAAACATGAAGTTTCCTGTTTTTCATCAACATTTTAGGCACTACAAAGCTACTGTACAGCAATCCAGACTAGTCAACGAGTCATTTCCAAAATTCACCGCCAACAGGTTTTACTCTGTAGTAGATGTACGCTAGTAAGTAGTGTGTTAGGTTATTAGACGAGAGCCTATGGTAGAAATCTGATCTAAGACATCAAACTCAAATAATAAAATTGCTTTGTAAAGTTTCTAAAAAATCTGCGGTCCACAGTCGACTTTAAACTGTAGTTATCGACGCTTATGTATAAAAATTAACACACACAACATGAGTGGTGTTAGGAAATAGGTTGTAGTCCTGACTATAGGGTTGTAATGACCGATTAAATAAGAAAGCAGGCGATTTGTATGAGCTCGCCGTAGTCTAGTCTTTAGTGGGTTGGCTTATTAGACGAAGGACTATGGTTCAAACCCCAGCTTAGACATCAATAAAAGGAAATATAAAAACATATTTTTTCGGCGACTTCCTCTCAGCAGACTTCTTTTAAAAACTCTGAGAGTAAATAAAATAGCCATGAAAAGTTTCTTAAAAATCTGTCGTTCATGGTCGACATTAACACATACAACATGAGTGGTGTAGGACGCTGGGTTGTAATCCTGATTGAAGGATTGTAATGACCAATTTTGAACTTTGAGAGATGCAGCAGCAACAATACAATTGTTATCAACTATTAAATTTTGGAAGATGTGAGATGCGATATAAGCTGCCATATTTCCTGCAATGAGCATGGGGTCTTAATAAAAAGCTTGAGTATATCAATATTTTTTGCTGACACCTTCAATTCCCTCCAAACTTGTACCAATATTTCCTTATACTATTTCCTTCGGTCACAATCTTTCCTCTTCATGTATGGGATAAGCCCTTCCATTCGTTCGGTACGTCAATTTTAGTGATGTCGTTATTTGGCTACTAACAGTATGGCCGATTTAAATTCATTTTCATCTCCTTATTTCCATACAAAGACTTTGTTGGTCTCTTCTTTCCGTAAACGAGGTCTGATTGTCGATCAGAATACTTGTAGAATCTAGTGAAGACATTGGTTCACGAACACATACATCTTCCAAACATCAAAAGTGGGTGCGTTTCAAATCCTGCAATTGTCGTGTTATATTTTGCCTCCTGTTTGTTTGATTGTTTTAGATTCTTTTATCCAATATAGTGTATGATACTCAAGTACATAACCAAATATTCTATCACAGCAGAATAAGCATTCTACAGTGGTGTTCCATATCTGAATTTGTGTAGGGATATCTGCATGTAATGCATTTTTCTTTTTAGTGACCTTACTAGCATTATTTTCGAAAGAAACTCAAACCTATTATGCCGCTAATCACATTAATAATACTGTTGTTAAAACTGTTGTGATCAGCCTACCATTGCCAATATTTTACTATGTAGCATTTACTATGAATCAGAAGGACTCAATTAACTCACTTGTAAAATTTACTGTCAAAACATACGTTACATTTTTATGAAAGATTTTTAATAAAACATTCTTCTGCAACAATATGTTTTTAATAAAATTCTTAAGAAATTATATACAAAACATACACGTACACACAAATTTGCATAGTAGACAAGAATGAAAAGAAGGAATGAATTAAAAATAAAAAAATATAATCTTTACAACTATAATCGACATGTTGGATATGGATATGAGCAAAAAAAGGCACAAAAACCTTAAGGTCTTAACGTTTTTAATTCGTTTTTCCACATAACGTGGTAAAGGTATACAACAAAAAAAAAAAAAAATAAAGAAGAAGAAAATTTGCTTAAAAAATAGGTGCGTTAAATGTGTTTTAAACAGATGCAACATTAAGATACTAAAGCTGCTGCTGCTGCTATTGCCACTACAAACTAACTCCAACAACATGAATAAATTGCTTAAGATGAGATAACAACAACAACAACTAAGATAGAAACAAATTTGAAGTCTAGGAATTCTACTTCAAAAGCCAAAGTACATGTTGCAACAATAAGTAGCAGTAGCAGGCATATATCAGGCTTCTTAGCTCACTGACTTTGCTAGACAAACAAAACAATTGATAGATGCGTACGTGTAGAGAATAATTTATAAAGACCAACACACCTCCTTACATATACTGTGCTTATATGCCAATATCTAGCCGCTAACCATACAACAAGCAAACCTCAACATAAAAGCCCACTAACTACTACTATATGGGCTTTGTTAACAGTTTAAGCATCAATAGTTCTTAGCAGCGGCTTAATGTTCAATTTTTCTTTTTTTCGTCCTCTTCCTCGTTTTCGTCTTTTAAATGAGCTGCTGATGTGAGAAACACTTGCAGCATTTTTTTCATATTCCTACGTTATAGGGTTTGTATCTCGATGTTACCAAATCATGTGTTATGTACGCTTACGTTCGTAGTGCGTTTAATCTACATACTCATCATCACATATCTTGAGTATATCTTGCCATGATATTATTGTGTATTTATTAAGTCACTGAAACTGGCATACGTTATAAATATTTTTAATGCCGTAAAGGATATGCAACAGCAGCAGGAGCAGCTCTACAAAAAAAAATGGCTTCAAATTATGAGACTCGTTAAATGGCGGTGGCTTATAGAAAAACCACCTTTAGGTTTTCTCAAGAGATAATTTGTTGATATAAAGTTTAGTGTTGCACAGATTTGCAAGTAATTTATTAATCAAAACGATTTTCTCTTCTTTTTCTTCTCATGAGCCAAAAAGTGGCATAAGATTTATAGTTACACTCCTATAATAGCATAGGCCATATAGGCCATGTATAATATAAGATTTTTGTAATCATATGCTTACACGTACATTGACTTCTATACGTTGAAATCGATTAGAATTTATGAATTGAATACAACAGGTTTATAATAATACAGCACTGATGTCTTTATTTTAAACTAATTTAAAGTTACTCTCAGCAGGTGTTGTAAAGACACAATAGGCAATAGGGAGAGGAGTTGATTTGGCGGCATTATAGATTTGGTTTCTTTCGAAAAAAATGCTACTGCGGCCATGAAGAAAAATGCTTACGCATATACATATTACGTACATATGTATATTAAGATATGGAAGGCTGCTAGAGAATATTCATTCCGCTGTAAATGTTTGTTCTTATATTTGAGTATTATAGTTGGATCACTAACTATCCCTGGACTTATTTGCAATTGGAAGTAAAATACGACAGTTGCGGGAATTGTGATATTTAGAAAGTGTTTGTGTACCGATGTCTTCGTTAGATTCTACAAGTCTTTGCATTCAATTACGGAGAGAAGCTGTCGTAGTCTAGTGGTTAGTGTGTTGGCTTATTAGACGTGAGACTTCGGTTCAAAACCTAGATCAAATATCTTAACCTTCTCAACACCATTTACGTTGTATGTATATTTATTTTATACATGAGTAGGCAACACCTACAGTTTAAAGTCGACGCCGAACGACAGACTTTTTTGATAAAAAAAAAGTTTGATTTTACTCTGACAGTTTTTGCGAGAAATCTGCTGAGAGGAAGTTACCAAAGAAATATTCTTTTCATATTTCATTTTGTTGGTGATGTGTCTGACATGGGATTTGAACCGTCGCTTTACGTCTAGTAAGATAACACACTACTTACTAGACAACAGAGACTGTTCAAACTTTATTCTGAGATGCTATGCTATTGCATCTTCTAACAGGAACTTAGAAACTTTGACTGTTGCTAAAAGCCATATTGTTATTTTGATGTTACGTCTGGCAAAGTAGTTGTCACTTATTCAATCTGTTTTACAGATCTCCAGAAACGTGTATAGTTTTTCTCCAACCACATGTACAAATCATACATTTTTTTCATCTGTACAACGATGGAGCACAAAATCTGCAATCTCTTTCAGTATGGCAGTTAATTTGGCGTACATCGCAAGAATTCGTCCTTCCACTGAGCACAACTGAGCAAATTCTGTGTCGTGAATTGGACGTACACCCGTCCAGCTGAAGGTAAACGACCATAAACAATGACATTTCTTCGGTAAATGGGCTCTAGATCAGTTGACAACTGACCGTACTTTTGACCAAAAAATTATTTTCAGCGAAGAGGCGCATTTCTAAATGAAATTTTCCAAATTGAGACGATACCAATTCACTTTAGATCCAGGAGCATTTAATGCATCCCGAAAAAATTTACTGTGCGGTATGGATTTTAAGTTGGTAAATATGTATTTCTTTCAGAACGACGTTGGCCAGTGCATCACTACCAACGGGTAGCACTATTGGTCGATTCTTTTGGCCTGAATTGGACAAAACGACATGTGGTTTCAATATGACCTTCAACATGAACTTAGTTACTACTACAGCTTAAGTCACATTCGATATTCTGCAGAGCGATTTGGATATGTCTATCGCACATTGAGTGGATGTGAATTGGCCATCGAAATCATGCGATTTGACTCCCTTTTTATTGTCGGAGTTTCTGAGGTCGTAGGTATATGAGCGAAGATCTTTAGCCAACATTATATCATTCCATCGATCAACTTCAGTCTGATTACTGTGCTAAATTCGTAGAAAATTTGACATTTCGAATGTAATCTACCCAGTACAGCCTTGACAGACATTTGAACGATGTTATATTCTACACTAATATTAATATTTCCGTATTACTCCCTAGTAAGCCCATAAAATCAAGATAAAAGTTACCTGGTTATCCATAAAAATATCAGTTTTATTGCAGGCAAAATCAGGACGTATGGCATTCATCTCTTTTTTATACCCACATGTCCTTTTTTTGCCAGAAAATAGAACAGTCGTGAAATTATACCTCGAGCGTATATAAGTATACCTCGTGAGAGTATTTGTTTCTTGAAGTCGCCTTAGTCTAGTAGGTTGTGAGTTTGCTTATTAGACGTAAGGCTACGATTCAAACTCAAGGGTATGTATACATCTCCAACAAAACGAAAAAATATTTCTTCGGCGACTTCCTCTGAGCAGATTTCTGGCAAAAACTCTGAGAGTAAATAAAATTGCCATCAAAAGTTTCTCTAAAAATCTGTAGTTCGGATTCGACTTTCATTTTATAAAATTATCGTAATCCTGATAGAAGGTTTGTAATGACCAATTATGTAAGTATGTATGTATGTAAAGTTCTTTGATGGAACTCATATTAGACCTGTCTTCTGTTATCCTTACCTTTATCTCTGTTTCTGACTATAGGGCCGCTGGAGGGCAGCCTATAATTCCCCTGGTTATACCAATACTAGATAACTACTGTAACTTGCCCAAATATGAAGAAATTAAAAGAAATAGTTCTTCGGCGAGTTCCATTGAGCAGACTTCCGGTAAAAACTCATGAAAATCTTCTCAAACATCTATCGTTTGGAGTCGACTTTAAACTGTAGGTCCCGCCGCTTATGTATAAAATTAACACACACAGTATCAGTGGTATGAGAAGCTAGGTGGTAATCCTGACTAAAGAGTTGTAATGAGCAATTATGTATGTACATATGTATGAATGTGATATCATTTTAACTATCCTAGCAAGTTAATGTATTTCTTTTTACGTTTGACCACAGTGTATAAATCTTTATTTATAAACAATTCAGTTACAAATTTTTTTCGATGTAATTTACCAATTTTATTGAATTTAAAATCTTTTTTAATTAAAAACAGTTTTTATGTTGGTAACCCACGTATCTTAAACGAAAATCTCATAAAAATATAACGAACAACCAGGCGAACATATACAAAATAGAGTGAGTCGAGCCAAAGCCAAAGCAATTAAAAGCCAATACATCAGGTAATTCAATCAAAATGATTTCATTTTTTACTATTTATTTAATGATTTTTTATTTAACAATCAAATAAATAAAACAATAAAAATTAAATTTAGAAAAGTGGAAAAAACAGAAATAAAATTAAAGAAACTTGTTGTGCCTTGTGTTGTAACTCCATAATAAATAAATGCCTCGCGTTTAAACGTTTTATTATTTATTTACTTTGAATTCATGGGGTTTTGTTTTTTTTTTATTATAAAAAAACAATAAAAAAATGTTTAAATACTTAACATATCTAAGCTATTTGATCTATTTGTGTCAAAATACGTTTAATTTTTATTTGATTTCATTAAAGAAACCTACAACCAGTGATTATGATTGCTGCAGCACTCACTCACTGTACACTACTTACCCGTCGTAATTATTGTCGTCTAACTTAACTGGGTGATGATTTTATGAGTGTTTGTTTGTGTTTTATTGTCTCATTTAAACTGTCAACAACTTATGGTTACGATAGTGGGTATTGCACCTATAAAGTGCTGCTGCTGTTGCTGCTTAGCAAACAATCGAAATCGATTGCTCATATCTTTGGTCATTCATACATACAATACAATATAATACAAGATACGTGTATACATACATACATACATATAATGCATATATTTAAACACTCATGTTGATTTGATTTAATGGTTACACATGAATTGGTGTGGCACGATTAAGGAGACCAACTATTTTCTTTATTTTTATAGGAGCAGTTTGGTCATTACAACCCTTAGTCAGGACTACAATCTATCTTCTCATACCATTTATATTGTATGCGATAATCCAGCAATCCTATTGTGAGAACCAGAAGTAAAGGTTTACATGCTTACATACATAATTGGTCATTACAATCCTTTTATCAGGATTACGATCTAGCTTCTCACACCACTTATGTTGTGTGTGTTAATTTTATACATGAGTTGCGGTCCCTACAGTTTAAAGCCGACTCCGAACGACAGATTTTTAAGAAACTTTTCATGGCAATTTTATTTAGTCTCCCAAGAAATAGTTTTTTAATTCATTTTGTTGGAGATATTTGACTACGGATTGAACCCTAATAAGGCAACACACTATCAACTAGACCACGACGACTTCAAGAAACAAATACTCTCTCGTATTAAATCTCTCCGATAGGATCTCTGACAAGGCGTTTGATTCATAATTTCACGGCTTTTGTTCTTTTTTCCTGGCAATAAAAGATGTGGGTAAAGAAAGGAGATGGATGTCATATACGGCCTGATTTCGGCTGCAATGAAACTGATGTTTTAGTGGATAACCAGGCATCTTTTGAATCTTTCACCCCAAATGCGATTTTCTGAACTTACTAGGCAATAACACTAGTTGAAATGACCCCAACATTTTGCAAAGATATTCATTATTAAAATGGTCATTAGAAATTTTAATCTCTATATCTTACGTGGTGCTATAATAGACTAATGGAACTGTTATCATTATCGTGTAGAGACATCTCACTACTGCGACCGTATAATACATTACGCTTCCCACAATCTATATAAGGTATCGCTGTAATGTCTTCTCCAAACAATATATGAATGCTGCTCGGTGTCTACAAGAACAATTAACTGCCTAGCACTGTACACTAGAGCCCCGACTTGCGTCGTTAATGGGGACCGGAGAATTGCGACGCAAATTGAAACGACGCAAATCGAATCAAATTTTTCTATACAAATGCATTGAAATTCATCAAAATGAACCAAAAAACTTAATATTTCGGATAAAACAGAATTATGAAAACATTTTTCATTATTTTATTAAGTTCAGTAAAGTTTTCTCTAATTATTATAAAGAAATAGCAAAAATATAAATTAACAAAAAAACTTAACAAAAATCAATAAAAATTCATTTATAAAAATATAAATTTTAAAGAAGAAATTGTGCTTTGTTTAGTTTATGTGGTGCTTTCTTCAGATAATAAATTCAAATCAACAACACTCCATTTGATTACGTGGTCTATCAGGTTTGTTAACAAAAAGGTTTGTTGAATTTTTAGAAATTTTTTTGCTGATATGTTTCTTTGTAACAACTAATGGCTTGGTCAGCAGATGCTGCTACGCCCTCGCTACGATTTTCGTCAGGATCGTTTTCAGAAAATATATCCAATGCATGCGAAATTAATTGCATAGCTTTCGAAATATTGGAGATTGTTATTTTTTTTCCTCTAATATATTATCTATTATCATAACATCATCTTCTAAAGCATGCTGAATGTTAATGGATAATAAATTTTTATTATCAAGCTCCTCATCGTGAGACAGTAAAATTTCATTAATGTCATCCTCTTCCATTCCTTCAAATTCGGCTAAATTTAATCGACGCAAGTTGAAATTGCAACAACGCGAGCTGAGTTTTGTCAATTTTTAAAAAGCGACGCAATTCGAAACGACGCATATCGGATCGACGCAAGTCGGGGCTCTAGTGTATTTGAATCTAATCATGAGTAACTGATTCCAACTATGATTCTTTTAATGATAACTGATGGTACGACCCTAGCCCGATACTAAACAAGTGTTCTTCGGAGTCTAAGGTGTCCCATCTAAGCTAAACTTAGGTTACACTTTTGTAGTCTGATTCAAGACTCAATTCTCCTTCTACTATAAGTACAAAATAAAAGTTTAGATTCCCATAAGGACATATGCTTTGAGGAGAGTCTATGCTTCTCTCTTTACCCACCATCAGCAGTGTGAAAGCTCGTCTTCTCGCAAGCCCATCTGTCTACGTATTACCATGAATTACTAGATAAACTAGGACACAGTAGAGGATAACCCGATTTCCTCCAACTAGAAAGGTCAGATTTCCCAGCTGGTCATGCTATTTTCGAGTTAAGAAAAATAAAGATGATCATTGACTATCATAGTTAAGAAAGGAACCGTCAAGACACTTGACTCCTCTGGTCCTAAATTTTCCTGATGAAGTCACCATAGTCCAGTTGGTAGTGCGATGGCTTATTAGACGTGAGGCCACAGTTTAAGCCTTAGATCAGACATCTCCAATAAAACGAAGAATCAAAAAATATTTCTACGGCGACTTCCTCTCGGCAGATTTCTGGCAAAAACTCTGACAGTAAATAAAATTGTCAAGAAAAAAATTTCAAAAATCTGTCGTTCCGAATCGACTTTAAGCTGTCACACATGTATAAAATTAACACACGCAACATAAGTGGTGTGAGAAGCAAGATCATAATCCTGAATGAAGGCTTGTAATTACATATGTATGTATATAACGCTCCCTAAGGGACCTCGTAATAGACTTGTCTTGCATCTTCACCTTTATCTCTGGTTCTGACTACAGGGTCGCTGGAGAGCAGCATCTAATTGCCCTCTTTATACCAGCACTGGCTAATCTCTGTATTTTGTTCAACTCCATTTGAATTGTTTTTAGATTCGTTCCGCCCACCCAAACAGTGGCATTTTAGGTCTCTATTGAGTTGACCATCATGGTACATATCCAATACATAAACCAAGCTTTCCTTGCAAGCCTTCTGCGTATTATAATGGCATATCCGTTGTAGTAAAAGTAGTTCCATATATAAGGCCATCTGTTTTCCTAACGCTTACCAAAAAATCGAAAAATCTAATGATTCTCCATTCATTTACTAAATTTCATTCATTAGTTGGTCACTTACTTAACTTCTTATTCATTAATTTTCGCAGCACCTGTATACCCTGCTGCTCCCACTGTTTAAATATTAAAGATCTCAGCTTATGAATTTTCAAATAATCATACATTTAAACATGGATTTACAAATATGGGCACACAATAAGTAGAGGCTCCCAACGCTCGCAAACGACAAAACAAAGACAGAATAATGCTACAGCAACAGCAGCATAAGCATCAGCATTAGTATTATCAGGCATTAATCAAGATTTTGAAAGCAATTCAGGCGGACAAATACACGACACAGTCATACAAATGGTGGGAAAAAGACGTACATTACAATAACAGCAACAACAACAACAATAAGACCAAGATGCACTTCTACTTATGAACACAAATGCTTTTATATTTAATGGTATTAGTGCTTAAATACTAAATAAATGTGTATGTATATGTGAGAATATTTATTATGGCGTTTGTTGCTGAAATGTCAGGGCATTTTGTAGGGGCTCCCCTATTTAGCGTTTATTGAACACCCGGTCTTCGTTGCTTCCACCCAGCCAGTCAATGCAACCAACCAGCAAGTGTGTTCGTTCGTTTATCATTTGTTGCAGCAGCAGCAGGTCACTTTGGTATGTTTTAAGATTGTCATAACAAGGTATTAAAAACATTTAAAAGGGATTATAAAGAGATTATTGAAATTGAAATCTGAACACCCAACACAATACAATACAAAACAACACCGTTCAGCTCAACACAATACAATACATGGCAAGACATGACAAGAGTCTCCTCTCCTTTTTTGGAGGAGAGACAAATTTGTTTTGTTTTGTCTTCTACTGTGTGTTGGTTGTCATGTGTGCGCGCGTGAACATTAATTTGTTGCTGGTTGCATTCGAAATGCACTGCACAGCAGATGCATTTAAATACAAATTAATTAAATTCAGATTTTATAAGAAGAAGTCTTAAGGAAATTGAAATCCTTAAAAAGAAATACAGATTTAAAGGCTTTAAAACTCAAATGAGTTTTCAATAGTGAAAAGTATGAGCAATTATGGTATATAATTCGGATTAAATGATCACAATTATATGTCAGCTTAATACACGATATTTAAAGATAAATTTCGATAGGCAACCACAATATAGAAATTATATATGAGATGTGTTCAAAAGGCAAAATAGGTTAAGACAATCCGAAACAGTTCAATGATCAGATCCCCTGTAATATCACGATATCCTATCTCAACAGAGACTACGTCATAGATCTCCCATATGTTCCTAATAAAAGCCAAAATACTCTCCAGTCTCAAATCGGAATAATTAGACAGATACATACATAATTGGTTATTACAACCCTTCAGTCTGGATTACGATCTAGTTTCTCACACATCTCATGTCGTGTGTGTTAATTTTATACATGAGCGGCGGGACCTACCGTTTAAAGTCGACTTCGAACGACAGATTTTAGAGAAACTTTTCATGACAATTTTATTTACTCTCAGAGTTTTTGCCAGAAATCTGCTGAGAGGAAGTCGCCGAAGAAATATTTTTTCATATTTTTGTTTTGATATCTGACCTGGGGTTTGAACCCGGGCCTTACGTCTAAGAAGCCAACACACTACCTACTAGACTAATCAGACAGATACCTCTGAAAAGAGAATCAATTTTGGCAAGGCGCCTCATGACGCATCGAGAGCAGAACAGTAATACAGAAAGTGTTCTCCACCACGTCGCCGTAGAATAGCAAGTAGTGTGTTGGCTTATTAGACGTAAGGCCACGGTTCAAACCCCAGTTCAGACAACTCCAACAGAACGAAATATGAAAAAATACTTCTTGGGTAGCTTTCTCCCTGCAGATTTCTGGCAATAAGTCTTAGTGTCAATAAAAATTGCTATGAAAAATTTCTCAAAAGTCTGTCATTCGGAGTCGACTTCAAAACTGTAGGTCCCGCCAATCATGTATAAATTTATCACACGCAACATAAGTGGTGTGAGAAATTAGGTCCACAATCCTGACTGAAGGGTTGTAATGACCAATTATGTATGTATGTATGTTCTCCACTACGACTAAGAATTTTGTGTGTCTCCCTTTAAGACAACGTCCGGTACTCACCCCTGTTAATATGTATCAAAAAATCCGTAGTTCCAACCGGCCATCGACATTTTCCAGCCCACAAAAGAATCAGGTTAGGTACGTCAGAAAGTACAATCCATTATCGCCAGGCACCTACCAGCGAAGGCGGATATTTTTATTTATTTTATTTATTTATTCATTCATGCATGCATCTGCATAACGACTAAGAATTTTGTGTGTCTTCTTTTAAGCAACGTTACTCCAATTAATACTTCTCAAAGCGTCCGTATTCCCAGCCAGCTATCAACATTTTACAGCCCTCACAACATCACAAGATTGAATTTGTCGGAGAACATAGGCCATCCATCCTTTCCATATCTGGTGGAAACTAAAAAATGATGCCAGCAGCGGAAACCTCAGCAACTCTTTCATTCCCTTTTAGGTTAGGTTAGGTTAACGGCTAGCTTTGTCGTTCGCAGTCAAGTTCATTCGATAGCCCATATGACGCCAGTGTAAAGTAAGTCCCCTTGTAATGACCCTTTAGTCATGTGTTTGAACCACCTCGAGTTCAGGATGAAACTGGCCAGTTCTCTTAGTGGCACTTTCAAACGTTCTGTATCCCAGAAACTGTCGGCGTCTGTATGTATTCCCCTTGTATGTTCCAGTGTTTCTTAACATAGACAAAAGACAGCTGAGGATAATCCTCAAGATTTCACGGCCTAAAAGGCAGACCGACTTTCCGAACAGATATTCATACAAACTGCAATGCGTTATTTTCATTCTTGAGTGGCGGAACATACAGTTTAATTTTCCCAAAATTATCACACCGATTTCAATTTTTTCTTGCACATAATGCCTCAAACGCTGAATTTACTACCCGTGACAACTTCTGCGGAAAACTTACATCATGCGTTTCCTTTAGGTGACCCAATCAATATGATCGACTCATAAAAGAGAACAGAGTTTGCTAGTCATGAGAGCAGTATTCTTCGAATTTCCCTCGGACCCCATGTATATATAGGTCATCATTCTATCTAACAAGTTTATTCGGCATGCCGTCAAAGTTCAGTCTTTTGTATAGATAATTACACTCAAATATTTCATTGCTTCTGTAGAGGCAATATCGCATCGTCGTACTTTTACATTCAAGACTTATTTAGGACTCTTGCTGCTTATCTACCTTGTTTGTGTTTGTATTCTGATTTCATTGTCTTATTTGTATGGATCTGTACCTCATTAATGTTTGGATTAAAATCCCCAACTACTCATGCCATTAGAACAATTTTAAATCCTATGCTAATCTATATCTAGGGCTTTCTTACTGTTCTGAATGCAATTCCTTTCAATTCTACTTAGATTCTATATATAATTTATGCCAGTTCCTACATCATTATAACATTCCCGCATGCTTAACACTTTCAATCAATGATGATAGCAAGCAACAGGACTGTTTATAACAGTTTAATGCAGCAGAATACTCTTCTCCAGCCGTGAAATTCTACTGCAAAGGGAACGTTATGGTAATGAAAACTCTTATACGCTGTAAACAGTTTTAGCAGACACTTATTTAAGAGCATTGCATATGAGTTTTAAAGAGTATTTCTGCTTACATTGTGCAGTTATTTGAACAGTAAATAAGTATGGAAATAACGTTACTTTGTAATATTATTGTTACTAAAGTAATCAATATTTTTGAATTTAAAATGTTAAAATTCAACACAGAAAATTTGTTTCTGTTTCATGAAAAAGGAATTTTTTAAACAATTTGTAGAAATTTTGTTTCGTTGGGTACATATACACTATTATACCGCATTTATTTTCATTGTAAACTTTGAAATGGACATGTAATTACTTTACTTTAATATTAATGCAATTTCCTTAATATTTATTGAAATACGTTCAAATCAATATGTTTCACTAAGAATTTTAAATTCTTTTTAATTCTTTCTATTAAATTAAATTTATGATGGCCAACAGAGAAACAAAACCTATGGCTACGAAACTAAGAGTCACGTCAGTAATATAATCAACTCCCTTCCCATACTACGAATGGATCTAAATTGAAGTCGAGATTGATAGTTTTTCTATAGCTGCCTTATATTCAAAACAATTATCATGCAACTACATAGAGGATGAAGTCAATACTCTCCAAGCTGAAGTTCAACAGGTCCTTCAATTGGCTTGATTATTACGAAGCACTCGATAGCCTAGTATCCGATAGTCTAGTATCCGATAGTCTAGTATCCGATAGTCTAGTATCCTGACACCACTTAATGATGTTACAAGACATTCTAATCTTACCCTCGCGTGGATGCATAGTAGAAGCTAATTTAGCTGGTAGCGTAAAATTGACAAACGTAAAATTGACACATTTTGCAATAAACAATCAAGATCCATCAAAACTTTTAAACATTTTTGAACTGAATGTTCATTTGATAAGATGACATACTACTATATATAAAAAATATACCACGACTGTTATACTATTTAAATAATAACTACGTCAAATTTTGTCCGATTTGATCAAATAAAGTGTCAATCTCTTTACAAGATAATGCACTTTCAGAATGTCATCACTTATTTTATATTTTTTAATTAAATTTTGCAATTAATTTGAAAAAATGAGAAAAAAAATCATATTTTCCAAGTTTACCCGATCAAAACTCATAACGCGTAAGTTTGGACCATATGTTTATGTATACAATTTTAAAGGCTCATCTGTTACCCTTTCAAAAATCTTTGGATTTTGAAAATACGTTGAAATATATTTGGGTAATCAATAATTTTGTGTGAAAAGATCAAAAAATAGTTTTCGTTAAATAAAACGAAAATATAAAATAAAATATTTTTGACTTCTACTCAACAAAACTCCCAACCTACAATATGTCATTAGCTGGGTGAATTTTAACTGTCACACCGTGTAATATACCCTCGACTTCATTGCTCTAATGAACGAACAAACACTAAGGATAACTAGCTGTCTAATACTACATTACAATCGAAGTATCTTTAATATGTGCTAACCTCACACAGGTGCTTATTGCATACGAGTACTCTAATGACCGGGTTTCCTTATCACAGAGCTGTATATTGGAATTGAAGTGCTTCCTATTATATTCAAATATTCTTACATAATTCATTCAAAATCTGACTTATACCTCGTCCTTCTAACTTTAGATTCCTAAGCTATTTCATTTCATAGAGGTTAATCTGTGTTACCCTCATAGAAATTGACAGATGGCAGCTTGACTGTGAGATAGTATTACTATTCCCGGTTTTTGTAATACAAGCAGAATTAAGCACATCTTTCGAAAGCATATACTCCTGCTTTGAAAAATACCTGCGAGTTTTCTCGTGGATTCTAAACACCTTCTTTTCTGTACCACTACCAGTCTAAACATATGTATATCCACTCTTATAATGGGTAATACAATGAGATTAAGCCATTGTGTTATTGTGACGATATATACTCCTCTACTGTCTGTTGTACCAAACCTAAACTATTGTATTGATTTTAAATCAAATTTGCAATGTTTGAAAGGTTTTTTTTTTTTTTTTTAAGAAGTGCCTTTAAATTTGTAAGTGACTGCCAAGTTGGAATATTTAAATACTAATACAGGTACCATTCATTACTTAAAGAAGGTAAATTTCTCTTTGCTTCAATAATACTCTCTTTAAAATGCCTCTTTATTACTCTTCATTACTCTTACTAATGCATGCCAGAGTATGTTATGGTTTTCCAATGTGAGTGTATTAATCCAATCAGACGAAAATGAAACACTGTGTGTTATTTTCAATGTAAAAACAAAAACACAAATTGTTGCTACACTTTATACCAATACCATGATACACCTACATATATAAACCTGTAGAAAAACGAACCGGGATATTTTGATTTCGTTACAACAAACATCTTTTGCCAGGATATAACGTTAGATTCGCTCATTACAAAATTACCGTTAAAGAGCAAAGATTACAATATTAAAGATATAGAATGTGAGAGAGAGAGAGAGAGAGTGAGCACATTTACTTTATAACGTAAACTAACGTTAACAGAATATGGGTATTAGGGAGAGTATGGCTCTCTCGTGTTTTTTTGGGGCTCTTTTATGCTCTCGTTTGTATTTATTGCTTTAATGTTTGCAACCCTGTTTAAAGGAAAAAGAAATATTTCTCGTGTGTTAGTGTGTTATAATGTGGAGGTGAGTTTTTCGTTGGTGGTGTTTGTGAGTGAGCCAGAGAGAGTTTTTACTTGTTTTGAATGTGTACGTCGTTATTTTTCCGCACATATATTCCCGTTGTTTGCCATTGTAGTCCAACGACGTTGACTTGTTGTTGTAGATTTACGAAAACAAAAATAACAACAACTACAGCAAGTCGTCGTCGTTGGACTGCAATGGCAAACAACGGGAATATATGTGGTGTTTCTGTTTCTGTTTGTATTTGTTTTTGTTTTTGTTTTTTTCGTTTACAAGACTCGCTAGCAATTACAAGAACTCTATGCAAGTTAGTCTCCATGTAACGTTGGTCGTATAAACAACATAGTTTAGTCGATGTCGCGTAACGTTAAGCGCGTCTAACGGTACACGGTTTTTCTTTTTATTGGTTTTTGGTTTATTTCAAAACAACACACACATACACTCTCAAAGAAAGAACTGTAATTGCTTTATGAAAAATACAACCAAAAAACCTTGTAAAAAAAAGAACGGTAATAACGAAACGAAAGCTATGAAATAAACAACAAATTATAACTGTAACAAAGTGAAAAATAACAACAACAATAATATTTTTAATAAGTAAAACAAAAAAATATTATGATTATGGAAGAAAAATTTAAAATAAGAAAAATATAGAAAAAAATTTGAAAAATCCAAAAAAAATACAAAGAAAGTTTTGAAAAATATGTGCAAAAAAATGAAGATTTTAAAGGGAAATTTAAAAATTCAATATAAAAGAATTTTAAAAATTGAAAAATAAATTAAAAAAAAAAAAAAAAAATTATGAAAATATAAAGGAAAAATAAAAATGAAAATGAAAATAATTTTTGAAAACCTTAATAATTGAAAAGAAAAATGTGGCTTGGAAAAAACTGTTAAGAAATCAGTAAATTTTTTTAAGCATAACTTTGGCATATCAAATGTATTTAAAAATAACAACAAAAAAATATTTTGAATTGAAATAAAAACAAAAAAAGAAACAAATTTAAACGATTACAAAAAAATTCTTGCTTTAAATAATCAAGCTTAAAAAGAAAACAAAGCATTTGAAATAAAAAATTCCAATAAATAAATAACAAAAAAATAACAAAAAATTTAAAATAATTTTAAAAGAATTGTTTTGAAAATAAAAAATAAAAAATTAAAAAAAATAATTATTAAGTTCCAAATCCCTTTGTGTTTTTTTGGTGTGTAACTCTTTGTCTTTGGATTTAATTAATTTTTTTTTCGGTTATTAATTAATTTCCTGCCTGATTTCTTTTTCGGATTTTCTATATAACACTACTACTACTACTGTCTACGTTATTTTTCTTTCCTGTTGTTATTATTATTTTCTATTCAACGAATATAAACTCACCTGGAATAAATGTAATATAACTGTAACAAAAATTTATAACCACTATAACGGTAAGTTACGTTTTTCAAAGTAAATTCTGTTTCTGTTAGCCAGTGTTATGATTTCATTTCGTTTAATTTTCAACAACTTGTGGGAAAGATGTAGTTAGTCACAATGAGTGGGTGTTTACGCATTTATGAAGGGTCTGTGGTTTTTGGTTTTCGTTAGGTTTTTTCTTGCAGCTAAAATTAAAATGAATTATTAAGTTAAAGCGGATTATATTTTTCTCTTTTCACTGACTTGGCAAAAAAAAACCAACAACAATTTGGTGTAAAAAATGGAAAAAAAGAAAATAAGATTTTTAAGTGAAAAATATCTGAAGGAAAAAGAAATAAAGAATGAAACAAGGAAATAAATTTTAAAATAATTATAATGTAAAGACCTTAACTGGAGGTCAAAACAAGAAAACGAAAGAGTAAAAGAAGAAAGAAATTATTAAAAAAAAAGAATATTAAATAACCCAAGAAATATTGTAGGTAAATACAAAAAATAAAGAATTTAAAATTTAAAAAAAAATTAATATTTTACATTAAATCACGTCAGATGGAATTAAACATGCTGAAGAAAATTAATGATTTAAAGATTTTTTTTTTTTTTTTGGAAATTCAATTCTTAAATAATTTTCAAACACCATGTAGTGTTGCCAAGAAAATAAAAAAAAAAAATTTTTTTTTTATCTAATTCTCGATTTTTAACGACTTTTTTTTTTAATTTAACATGAAAAATTGTAGAAACGCCCAGTACAATTTAATAGCCGTGTTTGAAATTAAACTAATTTTTGCTTCTAACTTATAATTTTTTTTTTATAGAGCCTATAAAATAATTGAAATAATTATTAAGCCACTAAATCTAATGGTAAATTTAGTGGTATAGCTCTTCCTATAGTTCGCCTCTCCATGTTTTGTGTCCTTAGAATTTGTATGGTTCTTCAGCCCTTTGTAAATATAGAAATTGACTCACCAACTGTTCTATCTAGTGGTTTAGCCTTTTGGTGTAGGTTAATTCTCTCTCAATATCTTGTAAGGAATTTTAAATTAATAAATTACAATTTAAAAATAGTGAAAATTAATCAAAAAACAAAATAAAACAAAAAACCAAAATATCCCATAATAAATATACAAAAGGACGTTAATTGTGATTGAATTGATGTGGACGTCTATTGTGAAAAGTTTTGTTATTAAACAGCTTGATTAATAACATTTGTCGGGTTCCATAAAAATTTGGTTGTAAAAATTTTTCTTTCCATGCGGTTATAATTCGAAATGGGTTTGGCCATTATGTCTTATGGTTTTTATTAACGGGTTACGGTTTACAATTTTCCCAAGTGATCATTATTTATTTTTATAATGTATTATTTTTATATTTATTTATTTACTTAAATTATAAATTATTTCCTTAAAATTCCGCTAAAATTATTAGGAGAAGAACATTTTAGCCTCGGTATTTATGTATGTGGTCCTTTAGTTTTATCACAAAAATAGAAATTGTATCACCATTCAGTTTTGTCGCCAAATTTCTGTGTGAGTCATTATTTCGCATATACCCATAAGCAACAACCGTAACTCTACGCATCTTGCACTTGCACTAAGAGGTTTTGTTTTATTTCTATGTTAAAAGTTGCAGTAGATCGCTTAAATTGATTAGCATAAGCCCACAATGGCTGAATGACTTGATTACAATTTAGTAAATTATTTTGAATTGAAACTATATATTTTCTGCCAATCAATAATTTTCTTTCTATTTCTGGGTTTATTTAGATTACATTTATTTGAAGGTTTTGAAGTAATTAAAAATTCAAGAACTTTTATCATATTAAAGTATATTCTTTTAAGATCTTTGTACACTTGTTTAAATACAATTTCAGTCATTTTTGAAAAAAAAAATTAAATAAATTACACAAATGTAATTTTTTAAATATTTTCTACTATGCTAAGCAGTTAGGCTTTTTTAAAAATTCATTAAATTGAAACTTACTTCTTAAAGTTTAGAAAATTACACATTAATAATTGTATTTGATATTATTTACTACAAATTTTCAAAACTTTATTAAGAATAATTACGGTTAAGTGCTATTAGAATGAGAATTCGAGTTGTTGATGCATGTACATCAGGTTCTATACACGATTCTGGCGCGCATCAGCTGCAAGAAATTTTAATTTATAAGAGAAATACGATGATGGTAAAAAAAATAATGCATGGCTACTAGCCGATCTAGGTTATCTCATCAAAGAATTTGTTTTGGCTTTATACAGGAATCCACAGTATGATCCAAAAGAACATATTTTCAACAAACAACGCTGTTAGGCTCGAAACATTACCAAAATAACTATCAGCAACCTTAAAAAAATTGAGAAATTTCGGAATGTTTTTTAAATTGATTTTTTTCTACGTAATCCTATCAAAGAATATATAATTTGATAAAATTTAATAAAATAAACATAATAAAGTTTTAATTGGTAATTGCTTTTTTTACATTTCATTAATCATTTGATTTCCTTTCACACATATGCATCTACTCGATTTTAAACCTAGTAATATTATGTGAATTCATTTTACAGAATACCTAATACATGTGTATTCGTTTTAAAACAATATAAAAATATATAAAAAAGTTAAAAAGTTATGCATTTATTGGGCATTAAAACTTTTATTCAAGATTGAGTCCTTGCTTCTCACACAACTCATATTGTGGGTGTTAGTATTACATATGAACGGCGGGATCAACATTTTAATGTTATTTCCGAACAAAAAGATTTTAGAAGATTTGAAATTACTCGCTTTCAATTAAAAAATTTTGAGATTCAATTTAAAATGAAAATGGATTTTAAATAAAAATAAAAGTGAATTTGAACCTTGATTTACCTGGTATTTTGGGTACTTTAAAAAATAAAAAAATTGATAACCTGCTACTAAGACAGTGCGAGGGAGTTGTGGGTTCATTTCTGACCAGTAACTCTAGTAAATGTATTATATTTCAGAAATTAAAAACTAAATAAATTCAATTCATTAAAAAAAATAGTTTCTCAATATTCAAAAATATTCTTAAATTTTTATTTTAAATGTATTATATTTCAGAAATTAAAAACTAAATAAGTTCATTTCATTAAAAAAATAGTTTCTCAATATTAAAAATTTTCTTAAATTTTTCACTTTTTCCTTGACGTAAACTTTATTTACAAAAGAATACATTTATTGAAAATTGCTCTTCAACTATGCATTACCATTACCATGTATTATTGTACTTTTGCAGACAAATATTTTAAATATTCAACAAAAATAAATAAATAAAAATGTAGGACCACAAATACCAAGGAAGCCCATAGAAAACACAAAAAATATTTTTTCTCTCGTACTTTACGCTCTTTACCAGCGACTTTTAGTGTTGGCAAGTAGTGCAAGTGCATTAAATAAAATTTTATTGTAGGAATGCCAGAAATGTGCTCGTTTAGACTCAAGTATATAAAACATGGTATATAGAGCACACCCGGCCCTTTTCTGTATGGATTTGGTTTATTTCTTCTTTTTTGCTTTGAAAACGAAAAGAATTTGTGTCATTTAAGAGAAAACAAACAAACATTAGAATACAGCAGCCAAAACAATAAGAACAACTTAACAATGTTGCAGAAACCGAGGGCTTAAATAAAGAATTTCATGGGTTAAGAAATGTATTTCAAAGGCAACACAATTAAACGCTTTAATGTAAAGAATTAAATTTAAAAAGGAATTAAATAATAAATAAAATATTTAATTTAGAACAATATTAAACAGCCTTTTATGTTAAATTCTATAAAAAAAAATTATTTGAAAAACATTTTAAATTTATTTGTTTGATAAAGCCATTCACTTTTAAACATTTGTGATAGAAAAAAAAAATATTTTTCCTTTTGAAAATAAATTCCAATTATTGTAAATTACGATGCATAACAATTGGCATAATTTTATTTAACCATGTATTTAAATAATAATAACTGCAATAATTTAAAATTGAATATATTTTTTTTTTGTATGTGAAATCCTTAACAAAGCAAGGCTTACATGGTGTTAAATTAAATAAAATTTGAAAAGAAAACCACAAAATTATTGCAAATTTAAGTGAATAAAAGTTGTGTCAGTGAACAAAATAATTGAAGCTATTTTGGTGATAATAATATAATTAAAAAAAATTATTAATTTATTTAAGATTTAACAAACATACATTCACATAATTGGTCATTACAACCCTTCAGTCAGATTACGATCTAGCTTCCCACATTACTTATGTTGTTGGCGGGGTCCACAGTTTTTAAATTTGACTCCGAACGACGGAACTTGTGAGAAATTTTTCATGGCAACTTTATTTATTCCCAGAGTTTTTGCCATAAATCTGTTGAGAGGAAGTTGCCGATGAAATATTTTTTCATAGTTTCGTTTTGACGTCTGACCTGGTGTTTTTACAGTGGCCTTACGTCTAATAAGCCAACATACTAGACTATTATAACTTCAAACGGAATGAATTTAGATTTTGTTTGATTGCCAGATTAAATTTTTGAAAGAATGTAGCCACAGAATCAAAACATGAAGAATATTTCAGAATATTTTTCAATCAAAATTTTTTGCAAGTGCGCACATCGGAATCTTCGTACATGTTCGAGCTGCTAATGTACCATGCTGCTATATTAATCAAACATAGGACTCTGTGTGGCCATCTGTCTTTGTCTGCTTTGTGTGAGCATGAAGCAATATCCTGTAAGTTAATTGCGACAACAAGTCTTAAATATGAGTTCTAACCCATAAACAAATATTTGCTTCCATGCGTAATTTTTTTTATCAAAAGATAAGTAAGTATCCATTTGGTCATGTCATCCTATTAGTCATAAAAACACTTTAGTCAGGATTACGACCTAGCTTCTTCCACCACTTAGGTTAGAGGACGTGTACTGGTCCGTTAAGACAAGTACAATACCCGAAGGTCGAAATTGACCCATTGTACAACCACTTATGTTGTAAGTGTTAAAGCTACAGCTACAGCTTAAAGTCGTCTTCGAACGACAAATTTTTAAAAAATTTTTCCGTGGCAGTATTATTTACTTTCAGAAGACTGCTGCGAGAAAGCCTATAAGAGAAATAGTTTTTGTTCTAGATGCCTGAGTCAGGTGTTGAAGCAACACACTGTTTACTAGACTATGATGACTTCAAAAGTTATTCCAAGATATTTTGTATGAAATTATAGAGTTACTATTCATTTGCTTTCATGCGTAATTTTTTATCAAAGAGTACTTATTTACTTACTTAGTTGATCATTACTGACCTTCAGTTAGGATTATGAACTAGCTTCCCACACCACTAATGTTGTGTGTTAATTATATTCATGAGCGGCGGGACATACAATTAAAAAACGACTACGAACTACAAATTTTTAAAAACTCTTTCGATAAAAGTTTTATTTACTCTCAGAATACTACTGAGAGAAAATCGTCGAAAGAAATATTTTCTTCTTATTTTTGTTTGAGATGCCTGAGTCCGAGGTTGAACCTACTAGAAAACGGTGTGTTCAATAGGTATTCCAAGATGTTTTGTATGAAATTATTTGGCCGGTAAAGCATATTTAATTGCTTATCCCAATTTTTCAGTAATTCCTTGGGATGAACTCTTTTTCTAGCTGGAAAATCGATTTAAAATTTACAGGAAAATATTCAAACTATTGTTGACTTAAAAGCCGAAAAAAGACTAATTAAGGCAATAATAGCTGTCGCTCTATAAGGTATAAATACAGACCATCATACGCTGATTATAAGCACAGAGTTTGATGGATTTGGTTTGCGGGCAAACTAGCTCTGTGAACCAACCGACAAACTCAATTGAAACGAAATTTGGTGCCCCAACTGGTGAAACAATAGCTAAAAGAATGATAAAAGGTAGTTCTTAATTTGTTCTCGGTATATACCCCTTTCACAAGTGTGATCCTGCTGGTAGATGATATAAAAAATTTAGGAATTAAGTTCCTAGTCATTAGTTAGGCGTGGAAAAATAGAATTTATTGTTAACGAACTACCGCCAACTTCACGAGGTAACTAACTACGTTCATTATATCTGGTTTGCCTTAACGGTTTCACCAACAATGTCTAGTATGTGTGTTTTACATGATAAATAAACTCTTTATCGTTTTTTAAATGTAAACTTGTCAAGATGGCTAATGTAACCATCAAAAATTCTTTAAAGGTCATACGACAACAAACTGCAGTGTTATCACCAACAAATTCTTTTCTCAACTTTAAGTATATTAATGAATGAAAAGTTTTGTTGTTTTGAGTTTATATTTTTTTTTTAAATTTCAAGATAAATTTGTTATCATTACGAAAATATTTGTGAAATAGAAAGTAGACTGTGGGAAATTTGGTCTAACAAGACTTTTAAGTGTTTTTAACCATGCGAACTATATGTGAATACAGTTTGGCTGCACACAACAGTATTTTACAGATTTTTAAGAAACATTTTCATGGCAATTTTATTTACTCTAACAGTTTTTGCCAGAAGACTGCTGCTAGGCAGTTGCCTAAGAAATATTTTTTCAAATTTCGTTTTGTTGGAAATGTTTGTCCTTGGATTTGAACCGTGGCCTTACGTCTAAGAAGCCAAAATACTAGCTACTAGACTACGGCGACTTTAAAATCAAATTTTCTTCATGGCAAATATTCGAAAAAATTAAAAATTATCGACAAAAAACAAATATATGAGGGATTATTTAAATAAAACCGTATTTTTCCTATTACTGATTTGATTTTGTTTCTTTACTACCACCACAAAAATATTTATTTCCATTTAAATTACTTTAAAATTAATTAATTTTTAAATAAATTAATTTTGTTGTGAAAAAAAAGAAGAAAATGTTTATAAAACAGAAAAAAAAATCGCAGCCAGTGATAAATTTATAAACACTGAAGTGTGTTTCACCCAACCGTTTAGCATCTGTTGCTGTTTAAATTTGATTAAAATTTTCGAGATAAAAACCCGAAAGAATGAACAAAAAAAGTGTTGAATTTATGTGTAAAGAAAAAACCTGATAAAATCTGATAAAAACCAACAAAAAAAAAAAGGAAGAATTATATACAAATTAACGCTTATTAATATAAACAAAAAAAGCGGCTACAAATTGTTAAAATTTAAAACTAAAAAGATTGAAAATTGAAATAGAAGTCGTATAAAAAAAATATTTATTCTGGTATAAATTGAAAAAAAAACTAACAATAATGGAATGAAAAAAATGTAATGAAATGTTTTTAAAATTTAATAGATAACGTCCTTATTAGATTAACACCATTTAGTTAAATAGCTTCCTTGTTATCAAAAAAAATTTTAAATATTTTTGTTTCATAAATATTGTCTTAAGGAGATACCTTCCATTGTCTTTATTCGAAGGAGTTTGTAAGAATGACTTGAAATTTCTTAAAAAATAGCTTCTTGACTCACTGTTAATTAAGCACTGAACTAATAGATAACAGTCTTATTGTATATCAATTTCAGCAATTCAATTGCCTAACCCACCGTTTATTGCCTATTCAAAAAGAGGTTATAGCAACCATAGATTCCACAATTTGACATAAATCGTGGAGAAGATTAAAGAAACTTCAGTATACTACGGATAGGTATCCTCTACTGTTTTTGGTGATAACAAAAAACGAGGATCCAAGTAATAAAAGATAATGCGTCCCAACCCAAATAATACTATAGGAACACGGAGTACTTTTATCGGAAATGGGTCTATTCATCATGCTATGCATTATTCTTACTCACGCTCAGACTCTTATGGTCCGCAACCAGCAGCCAAGCCCGGTTAGCCAGGCTATTGAGGGATATTCTATACAGTAACTACTCTCTGTTTCTTTCACGTCATTACAGTCATTTTGTACTTCACGCTCTGTAGGATCTAATCTTCTCTTATGATTACCAGTGAGTCAATGACCAGTTATCACTCCAACCGCTTTGCTATGTATAATTTATCTGTAAATTCCGATCAATGATCTATTCTGATCATACAGCAAGCATATTTGTTATGTTATAGCACACACACAGTTAAATTCGCTTAGACTTGTGGCTTTAGAAAACGGTGTCAAATCCTACGATCTCAGTGGCCAGTTTATATTACTTCCACATAAGATGACTATCCAAACTATTGTTGACATAAAAGCCAGTCAAATTAAGGCAATAATAGCCTACAACAGCTTGATATTATCGCTGTAGTTGTTAAAACTACAAAAATTGTGAAGACCATAGCCGGTTACCCAGGGTGTGTTTATCTTACCTACTGAAAGGTTTCTTAAACTATAAGGTATAAATACAGACCATCAGACGATGATTATGAGCACAGAGGCTGATGGATTGGGTTGCAGGCAATTTAGTTGTCGTTGTCTATGGTAGTTTCCCTTTAGTTCTAGGGTCAGTTAAATTTTGTACGACTACAGGTCGCCGTAGTCTAGTAGGTAGTGTTTCGGCTTATTAGACGAAAGGCCACGGTTCAAACCCCAGATCAGACATCAAAACGAAAATATGAAAAAAATATTTCTTCGGGCACTTCCTCTCAGTAGATTTCTGGAAAAAACTCTGAATAAAATTGTCATGAAGAGTTTCTCAAAAATCTGTCGTTCGGAGTCGACTTTAAACTGTAGCTCCTGCACACAACATAAGTGGTGAGAGAAGCTAAGACGTAATCCCGACTGAAGGGTTGTAATGACCAATTATGTGTGTATGTATGCAGGTGTAAGTAACGTCGCAAAAATCGATAAGTTACGGTCTGCAAATGGTGCAGTTCTTGTTAACAACGAATTTTTAGGCAGATATTGCATTCTGTAGACGTACTTATGTTTTTCGATCATTTACTGAATCAGTGGACTTGAATTTATCTAAAATATTGCGATTAGTTCACTCTAGTGAGTACTTTAGTACTTTGCCCAAGCAATTTTATTACTTGCATGCATTGAAGTCATCGTAGGTAATATGTTGGCTTTTTAGACGTTAGGCCACGGCTTAAACCCCAGGTCAGACAGCTGTAATAAAACGAAATATGAAAAAAAAATATTTCTTCGGCAACTTCCTCTCAGCTTATTCGTGGCAAAAACTTTGAGAGTTAAATAAAATTGCCATGAAAATGTTTCTCAAATAAATCTGTCGTTCGGAGTCGACTTTAAAATTAACACAAACAGCATAAGTGATGTCAGAAGCTAAATCGTAAATCTGACTCAAGGGTTATAATGTATGTATCAAATTAAGAAACTATTATTTTAATCCATTGGCAGATGAATCTGCTTGCATCGCTGCAAAAATTCGATTATGAAACTAAACTACAGCAAAGTTTGAATAAGAAAATGGGGGCGATGTTATTAGTAATGGAATAAAAAGTAAAAACATGATTTTATTTTATTATGATTTCTAAAATTTTTCTCTAATTACATGCTACTTTTAATCAATTATTTTATTCTATTAATTATTTTTTTTTTATTAAATTATAATTTATGTAAATGAAATTCAATAATTGAACAAATTTAGAATCTATTATTTTAATTTGTAAAAATAATCCTTTTTAGATATGCTGTTAATTTTAATTATTTTATTTAATATTTTATTTTATTTAATATTTAATTTAATTCTATTATTTAATAACTATAAATGGCGTAATTAATTGATTTTTTCCCCTGAAAATGAAATCAAATACCTGAAATAAATGAAGTTTTCTCTTAATTATTATCAGCTTGAATATTATTTGTTCAGAATTTTAATTTATTTATTTATTTATTAGAATATTATAAAAACAAAGCCTTAAGTGAAATAAAATTAATTCTTTTATTGAAATATGTTGTTTAAGCACTAAAATATCCTACAGTTTTTAATTATTTCTATATAAATAGGTACTTGAATAAACAAAATTGTTAAATTTGAGACGATACATTATGAAAAAATTAATGTTTGGTGTGGATTTATGGCTAGTGCTATCATCGGTCTATATTTCTTTAGGTGCGATGTTGGCTGGCCACCATTGTCTAGGACGAGCACTATAAATTGATGATAATATGCTAATTATATTCAGCTTCGATCGGCGTTACGTATGGCACGTATCACGCTACATTGGATATTCTTCACGAGCGATTTGAAGGCATGGCCATCTCAAGAAGAGGTGATTTGAACTGGTTCCTGAAATTATGCGATTTTGATCCTGTTAGACCTTTTATTGTAGGGTTTTCTTAAGTCACAGGTGTATGCAAATAAGCAATAATCTAGAGCGTTTCTCAAAACCAACACAACCCCAGACATCGTTCAAAATTAGCCTGATTTTTGTACCAGAGTCATGGAAAATAGCAAATTTTGAATACGCCCCACTCAGAATACGCCACAAGAAGTGCCATATACAATGCCATCAATAGCTCTTTCAATCGAACTGTATCTGTGGTATCTTCAAATCATTTTCATTTATTGAAATTTAAAGATAGGAAATGTTTAATAAAAGATCTGATAATACAATATAAAGTAGGTGATTAGTGCTTGACTATAAACCCAAGGAATGCAAGTTTGAATCTGGGAGAATGTGAAAAAGTGAGTTCTTGTTTTCGAATTTTAAAAATTAAAAGACAAATCCCTTTAGGGAATCCCCTGTCTCTGGGCGCTGCAACGATAGTTCGTAAGTTCAAAACTAGGCTCTCAAAATTACATTTAAAATATTTCTTGTAGCAATCACCGCTGAGCAGTCTCCTTTTAAAACACAAATCAGTCGCATGGTGTCTATGTTAAATTCTAGGTTGCGCCAATCATGAATAATATTAAGAAGCTGGAATAGGGATTAAGAGATTATATAAAATTAAGTCAGAAAGTCCTCTGTCTCTATAGAAGACAACAAAGACTGTAAGTTAAGTATATAGTTTATTAGCTTTTACCCCAATATATATGCTTTAAATTTTTTGTATAATTTTTGTTCCTTTTTCTCGGCTGAAGTATTTTTAAATGCAAATTATGTGTAAAGAATTTATTTACTTTATATAAATTTATTCAATTTCTTTTTAAATTCTCCTTTTTCTATAAAAAAAGAAGCCTTAAAGGTATGCTTTAATTTTTGCTTTAATAATTCAATTCATTTTACATACACTTTAAATAAAACTTTTGAATAAATGCAAAAATTTCAAATAAATAATACTTTATTTATTTGTTTTTAATTATAATTTCTCTTTAAAATAATTCAATTTTTATATATTATTTATCCCAAATTTAAAGAAATACGCCTTAAGGTATGCAATGGTTTTTGTTTACAAAACTATCAACTTTTACAGATACATACTTACATATTTTATTTAATTTTCAACAAAATAAATACAATGTTATTTATTTATTTGATGAAAATAATATTCTTAACAAAGCCTTTTATTATCGTTTTGTATATAGGAGGGAAAACTCCTAAATGTAGGCTAATTTTATGTAATATTTATTTACTTTTCTACTTGGTTTATCTCCTTAACTCCCTAACAATCTTCAATCTCCAACTCTTGCGTTTATATTTTATCCCTTTTTTTCATTTTATTATGGGAAGTTCATTTTGAAAAATTATGATAATTTGTAATCCAATATTCTTTTCTTTTCCTCTTTCGTTATGTTCTTGAATTTAAATGCCTGAATGTCGTAAATATATTTTTGTTTTCTTCTTTTTTCCTAAACAAAAGACAGAAAAAATTGTATTTTTATTTATTATTGTGTTGAAAAATATAAACAAATGTCCAAATAATGTAAAAATATTTATAAACAAATAAAATTTATTCTTGAAAATTTATTTTTCCTTACCATACTTATGGAAATGATACTTGAAATGAAAATGAAAACAAAAATACTGATTATGAAATTGGAAAAAACAAAAGAGTATAATAATGTTGAAAATTTTAAGAAAAAAAAAAAAAAAACAATGGAAATAAATCAATTACGATAAATAATAAATTTGAGAACATAAATATGGTAAAACAAGGAAACCGTAATACAATAAGTATGGCATAGAAATTCTATAGACAATTACATGACCTCAGAGGCTATTTTATTTTTTTTAGAGAAAAACCATAAATTTTAATTTAATTTCAACAGAAATTTTTTGAAAATTATTTAATTTAAAATAAATTTTTGTTCTTAAAAGGAATTATCAATTATATTCAATATCAAATTTAATTACATACTCAACTATACAAAATTGTTGATTCTACTTAACCCTGTTATTGAACGAAAAAATTAGATTCATATCACATGTCAAGGAACGTCAATACAATACATATCTTATGTAAGACGTTCAATAAAGTGCCTGTCAATTGTTCACTTCATGGCCTTGGGAGTACTTTTGATTCAAATTCTTTGGTGTTTGAAACATACCAAAATATTCTTGTCTTATTTACAATTAATTTATACGCTTAAACACAGCTGATAACGGCCATTTTGTTGAAGCTACAATTGTCAAATTAGTTGTCATATATTCAGTCTGCTTTGGATACCACTATGGACGGATATAATGTTCAACAACACACACACACATAATTGGTCATTACAACCCTTCAGTCAGGATTACGACCTAGCTTCTCACACCACTTATGTTATGTATGTTAATTTTTATACATGGGTGGCGGGACCTACAGTTTAAAGTCGACTCCGAACAACAGATTTTTTTGAGAAACTTTTTCATGGCAATTTTTTAGTTACTCTCAGAGTTTTTGCCGGAAATCTGCTGAGAAGAAGTTGCCGAAGAACTATTTTTTTAATCTCGTTTTGTTGGACATGCCTGACCTGGAGTTTGAACTAAGCCAACACTCTATCTACGAGACTACGACAATTTGCAAGTTACCTACTTTTTTCCCCTTAAATACTTGTGTGTCACTAACAACATTACGACGGGGATTTGTCTCTTAAATTTCCAATATTATAGGGGTACCAATATATAGAGACAGTGCATAGAATTGCATTGCCAATACTGGTATAGTGAATAAAGGTATTTCCATTTCCATTGTACAGAGAGACTCAACTTATTTGGCAATATTACACGAGCACTATTGATAGGCTCTGCTGGCCTGGTATTGATAAGAAGAGGATTCATTCTCTTCATTCATTAAATCACATGCCCATCAAATAGCACTATTGCGGGTCTCACAGTCCACTAACGTAGTTTAAGCTACACTGAGCGCCATAAGTGAGTCAACACCCACTATAATTTTAAATTTTCTATTATAAAAAATATACTTGTAGCACAACAATAATTGAATTGTTGTTTTTGTTTTAACATTTTATAAGTAATAAATAAACGTTTTTATTTTTGGAAATTTATTCGACTATTCTCATTTACTTTTCTCGCTATCCTAAGAAAATGAATTATTTCAGTGGTGTTTACTCACTTTTGGCGCTCAGTGTATGCCCAAAGGTCTGTTGGTCTGAAGAAAAGGAACAGAATACACCTTTTACCTCATGTGACAGTGCTCGTCTCTTGATATCTCATATTTTGTTATCTTTGTCTAAACTCTACGTAATAAAAATTAATGCAATAGCGGAGAAGGAGAAGGACTAATGCTGATAAAACGATTTTATAGGATATACTAGGTCAAGTACAATACCCAGTGGTTGAAATGATCCATTGTATATGCATCCTAAAACAGAGATAGGAAGAGTGAGAGGGCAGATAGTGATTTAGATAGTGAAATGAAGAAAAAGAGAAGAGTTAGAAAAGATAGGATAGATAGGAACCAGAAAAACACATAAGAAAGCGCTACTATAACCTTGATAGCCTAGTACCTCTCAATCACCTAAGAAAAAAGTTTTTATAAGTTAATTAAAAAAAATAATCTTAAACACATAATGTTTTAAATTTTTATGCTGATGCTGAGCATTTTCCTTCTTTTTTTTTTTGTTATCAATATTTGGTAGAACGTTATCATTTCCTCTACATGTGTTGTCAGCTTCTTATTTAAATAAAAAAAACCCGATAAACTTAAGAAAACTTTTTTAATTTTTTTTATTAATTAAAATACCATAAAAAAAAGAAAAAAACAAGAACAAGAACAAACATTTACCATAACAATGTGACATAGAAAAACCCGAAAAGCAATAACCATAAATATTACAGATCGTTAAATCAAATGAACATCAAAAAAAAAAATTTAGAAAAATTATTTGAAAACAAAAATAACAAAAAACAACCAACAAATAACATCGGCATAAACAATTTTTATATTGTATTGCTTTGTTGTTTGTCACTAATGAACTCCAAATATAAAATTTATGAGATTGAAGAAAAAAAGAAAACTTGAACAGAAAAATACAGAAAAACTTAAACAAAAACTCTACAGGTGTCTTTTTGAAGTGAACTCATATATTAAAAATAAAAATAACAGAGAAATAATTTTTTCTTTTTTTTTTTTAATAATAAATTGAAAACACACAAAGGCACTAGGCTTCCAATTTTATTTCCAAACAATTTTTCGTTTTTATTTTTATTTTAATGCAGTTTGTTTGAACGATTTTTTCAAAAGGTTTTCATTATTTTCGTCGCTCTTTTCTTGGTTTATTTATAACACAGTCTGCTGCTGCTGCTGCTGCTGCAATTGCTGCTGTCGTTGTCTGCGCCTTTCTGTCTCTCTGTGTATTTCAAGAGTCATTATTGCGGTTAACACAGCATGTCAAAATATTTATAAAAAAAAAGAAAGAACTTTGAATTTGGAAGTTCAATTTGTTTGTTAATTTTATATGTTAAATTGGGGAGTAGTTTAGTGTAGGTTTTCTTTTAGTTTTTATTTTTGAAAACTAATTTTTTTTCTTAAAAATAAAGTCAAAACATGCTATAAAAATTTTAAATAATCATATGGCGCCGGCTTAGGAAAAGTAATAAAAAATTTTAGACAAATTTTGGTTCCTTTTTAAAGATTTTAATTAAAAGCATTTGCTTTTAAGCTAGCTTTTAATTTAAAACGAGAACAAAAAAAGAAAACATTATTTTTATGGCTTTTATATCATAAAACTCTTCATTACCCGGCTTATTTTTCCTTTAGTTCTAAAAGGCTTAATAGAGAAAACCCTATTTTTACAAGCAACCGCCTGAAACAGTTTATTAAAACTTCATATCTGGTAGAATAAATCAAAATTGTTTATGACATTTCATTCAGCAGTTCCATAACTATAAACATAAAGGGATACTACTAGAAGAGGCCATAAACCGAGCAATAAAAATCTGTCTATTAAAGACTTGGTATAATGGTCTTATAAGATCTTGATCGAAGATTATTGTTAGCCGATATATTAAGTGACTTACAGCACGTTCCTTAACCGTTCTCAGTAATGTCCAGAATCTGCTTTGTAACGAGCCTAATTAATAAAGGCGACTGAAGCAACATGAAAGCAATGCGCTTACTTAATTGGTTATTAGAACCTTTTTGTCAGGCTTGCAACCTAGTTTCTCACACCATCCATGTTATTGTATATTATATTATTAAAAGATGATGGAATCTACGACTTTTGCCAGAAGTCTGTTGAAAGGAAGTCGCCGAAAGAAATCACTGTTTTCAAATTTCTTTTTGTTCGATGAGTCTCAGGTAGGGTTTGAATCTAGGGCGATCGTTTTATAAGCCCATATATTACCTACTAGACTATGACGACTAGGCTTATAAGCAAAATTACAACCTACTACACTACGACTCTATACAACTACATACTCTTACATTACGGCTTCACGGATTAAGCATTCCATGGTACACGGAGGGTAGTCACCGTGGTCTAGTAGATAGTATGTTGCCTTATTAGACGTGAGGCCCCAGATCAAACATCTCCAATAAAATGAAATACGAAAAAATATTTCTTCGCCGACTTCCTCTAAGCAGATATCTGGAAAAAAACTCTAAGAGTAAATGAAATTGCCATGAAAAGTTTCTTAAAAATCTATCGTTCGGAGTCGACTTTAAACTGTCGTTTCCGCCACCCATGTATGAAAATGAACACACAGAGTGGTGCTAGAAGCTGGGTTGTAATATTGACTAAATGGTTGTAATGACCAAATAAGTAAGTATCAAAATAAAATATTCCTTCCAACGACTTCCTCTCAGCAGTATGCTGGCAAAAGCTCTGAAAGTAAATAAAATAAACATGAAAAGTGTCTCAAATCTGTTGTTCACAAATGACATTAAATTGGCGATTATCCTGCCACTCATGAATAAATATCAGAGAGTAAATAAAAGAGCCTAAGATTCTCAAAACTCTGTCGTTCGAAGTCGATTTTAAACTGTAGGTGCCACCACTTATGGATAAAATTAAAACACACAATATAGATGATGTAGGAAGCAAGGTTGTAATCCTGACTACAGGGTTGTAATGATCGATAAAGAAAAAAAATCGGTTCTCTCTGCTTTTCGGTGATGTTTCCACGCAAAGGAAATTTTTGTATGAAGTGAAAATAAATTAAGAGTGCCTCTATTGTCGTCTACAAAGTATTTGGGAAATAAAACTCTAGTAATTTAATAAAATACTGAAATGAACTGAAAAATTAAAATTTTCGAAACAAACAAATTATTTTACAAAATTTTAAAAAATTTGTGTGTTTTGGGCTATAATTTATACTCTTGTATATTGGCAGCCTGCCTTTGTAATAAAAACTAATCTTCGATGACAGTTAATTTACATGAAGATAACTAAAATGTTTCCGAATAATTTAGGTGAGTGTTTTGAATACAAATTAACGAGTGTTTGAAGCACCATTTCTTACACCAACAAGCAGTAATTGGGTTTGATTAAAACAAGTTCGATTTGAAAATAATGTGTCTTAAAATCAAAAATTAACTTTAGAAAATTGTTGTTGTTGTTGTTTTTGATTTGGTTACCAAATGTTGCTTGCATTTTTCAATTAGTAGACCTCAGTCCACATGGATATCGAAGAGACTTCATTTTCATAAAATTCTAATCTTAACTTTGGGGTTTTGTAATACAAAATTTACGAAATACGGAACGTCAACAAGTTTTTGATGTGTCATTAACTTAAAATTTTTAAAATACTTAACAAAACTCATTTCGATAAGAACAAATGTTTCCCTTCAACTACTCCGTCCTTAGAATTTTTTTTGTTTTGTGTGATAAATGATGTTTTTCCCAGCCTGCTGCCAGACTCATTTATTTTTACCCATTTTTTTTTTTTTTTTGGTTTGTGATGAAATTTTTTTTTTACTAGGGAAGTGCCATGAAAATTATTTCAACAAATTTTAAACACCTGGCGTTGGTAAATATTTTCTAAAAAAAAAACACCATCAAATGTATGCAAATGCTAAACTTAATTTTGTCTCTCTCTCAAAGAGAAAAAATAAAATGTACAGAAAGGAAATGAAAAGTTTTTTGGACAATATTCCCCTCTTGCCTGTTTTGAAAGGAAATTAAAGATTCCATAGTTAAAAGTTGGTCAAAAATTTAATGGCATTGAAAAATTACTTTGCATGTCAAACAAAATGTGTATGTGTGTTTTGTTATACACAGGATATTTTTCTAACACGAAATTTGAAATGGTTTATGGCGAAGGAATATTGATTTTTCCTGCTAGGCATAGAGAAGGCAGAAAATAAAATTTCATAGTGTAAAACTAACTTGAATTTGTACATCACCATAGAAGACCACAGCTGTGGTAGTTTAGTAGGTAGTGTGTTGGCTTATTAGACGTGAGGCCTCGGTTCAAACATCATCAACCAAACGAGATATGAAGAATATTTCTTTGGCGTCTCGCTCTCGGCAGATTTCTGGTAAGAGCTCTGAGCGTATATAAAAAGTTATAAAAAGTACATGAAAAGTTTCTCAAAAAAAATCTGTCGCTCGGAGTCGAATTTGACACATTGACTGCCAGCTACGAGATAACTCGTAGATCCCGCCACTCATGTATAAAATTAACACACACAACATAAGTGGTGTGAGAAGCTAGCTCGTAATCCTGACTGAAGGGATGTATTGACCTGTTAGGAATGTGAGCGATTACACCCCACCTGGTGCCTGTTAAGGCTTCTCCCCCCATGTTTTTCGTTTTGAAATGTAGCAACACTGTCCACATTCCAAGTATGAGTAGTGGTGAACTACTTTTCTTATTGCGGAATCTATATATTGGGGTAGAAGTGAGCCGTCTTTTGTATAAATATTCCATGAATCCAAAAAAACCAGTCAGAGACATGTTGTTTGTCTTCAAGCTATTTATGGAACTTATATACATATATTCGCCCATTATAATTACTTACCAAAATCTTAGAATTTCTCAACACCAGCCGGAACTGAGAATATGTTTCGCCACTCTTCCCTTTTGGCAAATATATCATTCCAAACTCGTCTCGCTCAATCAAAGTTGTGGAAGCTCTCATGCTGGCAAGCTGATCTTTATGTTTATTCCCTTGAATTTTCACATGATCTACAATACAGCAAGGGGCGACGCTATTTCCATTACCAATACGATTTAGCTTGACAAGTCAGTGCCATATTATTTTAGAACCCAAATTTAACTACTCGAATAGTAACTTGGCTGTCAGATGGCACGGAAGAGTACTGAGGTACTAGTGGTTGAGTTTGAACTGAACATTTCTGGTATAACATCATCGATTGCTGCAAATTCATTCTTCTTCAGAGAGGATATGATGTCGCACATTTTCGAAACATGTGGTGGCATAATACATTTATTCGTAGTAGTGTGTAGGATTATTAGACGTAAGGCCATGATTCAATATGAAAAATAAATCTTTGGCGTCTTTGTCTCAGCAGATTTTTGACAAAAACTCTGAGTGTAAGTAGAGAAAATGCCATGAAAAAGTTTCTCAAAAATTTGTTGTTCTAAGTCGACTTTAAACTCTAAGTCCCGCCCCTAATGTATAAGAATTAACACACACAACTTAAGAGGGTGTGAAGCTAGGTCGCAATACTGTCTGAAGGTTGGTAATCACCAATTATGTATGTAAGTATGTTCAATACATTTATTATCTCTTATCGCATCTGCAAATATTTAAGAACAATACTTCAAGCTGCACTCAGCTATCTAGCCGCAGAGATTATCGCTTTCTTAACCGTTAACCTCTTTAAAAATCGTATAATTCCTTGGTTCCATAATTCACAACTGAAGTTTTCGGCTATGAAGCAGTGGTTCCTGTCCAAAGTTGTATATCGCTTTCGTCAATTTTTTGAAATTCTTGTCAAACTGACTGTATCCTTTGCTAGTTTCATTGATCTTGTTCTGGCAGTATTTGAATATGATTTTATATCCTTAAGTTGCTGAAGATATCGTTATTAAGTAAATCTCTATTAAGTATTAGAAAATGTTCTTTAATTATTTCATAATTTTATCTTTAAATAATGTGTACATATGTATGTACCTTTGCGCCACCATTTATTCTGTGTATGAAACTTGACAATTCCGAGAATTTCTTGGCTTTTATTCAATATCAGTATCGAATAGAATGTGCCACATTCTACACTATTCTTTCTATTCATAGCTTCATTTCCGTTTAAGCCAGCCATATTAAGTGTTGGAAATAAATGAACAAAAGATACTCCCGGGTATTGGTTTCTTACAAAATCATTCATTTCTATTTAAGTGAACGTACAAACTGAATTTTAAATTGTTTCATTTCTTTGTTTTTGTGTTTTTCTACATGCACTCCAAATGTGTTCTTCCTCTATTCTAAGTAATAAATAGAAAAGAAGAAGAAGAATGAATTAAAATTATTAAAATTTTTTTCATATTAAATTATGCAAATGCTTTTATAGTAAAGTTTTTTAATGGAGTTTGTGCTCATATGCTGTTCGATGGGGGCCAGATATTTTAAAAATGCAACCAACATTGGTTTTCTGACACTTTCTTGAAGATGGAGGGAAAAATATTGTACAAATGGTTTGTATCTTTGATAACTTAAAAGACATTTTGAAGGGTACACATTAGTCGTCTTTTTTTACTTTGAAAATGTAAATGTATGTTTCAACGATTTCAATGGACGAGATGAACCATAGTTCATGAAGTTCTGAATGCAAAAACCCAAAGAGATTTAAGCAATTTATTGAGAAAACCAATGGATTAACAATTCAAAACCGTTCTCAAAGTACAGGAAATTGGATAAGAGATGAGTAGAAAAATGCTTTAAATGGTACAAATGAACATGTGAGAGTTGTACTGTACACACGCCTTGATTCATTCTTCCAGGATGTTTAGTTTCTTGAAGAAATTCTTCTTATTATTGAATATTGATCTTCACTATGGACTGCAAATTCTGCTTTTCTTTTACTTCCAAGTATTGTTTTAATGCTCAAAAGTTCTTTACGTATCGGGGCTTTCAACAACGACTTTCACCGTTGATAACGACCATCTGGTTTACATTATATTTGTCAAATAGCTGCCATTTATTTCGCCTTTTTTCCTTCAAATCATGATGGACGACCTTACACAACAACTTGTACTCGCTGAATAGGCTTTGAAGCAATTTTCATTGAAAAAAACATCTTCAGCGATGACGTTCATTGCTGGATGAATGGGTACCTGAACAAATAATATTTGAGAGATTACCAATCCACATAAGATCGTCCAAAGCATCTCAAAAGAGTCAGTGTTTGTTAAGAATTTATGCTGGCAGTGCCATCGCTAAATATTACCTTGAAAACGACGACCAATAGAGGCGAATAATATAGGCCGGTGTTTATCAACTTCTTTTGGCCAGAATTGCATGGTCTGGACACCAACAACTTGTAGTTTTAACAGGACAGTTTGACATACCATACAGCTCATGCCCCATTGAATATTCTGAACAAACAATTTCAGGAAAAGGCCATCACGTGTGGGGTTATGTAAACTGGTCACCGAGATCGTGCGATTTGACCGCGTTAATCTTTTTATTGTGGGGTTTCTCAAATCGCATGTTTATGCGATTGAGTCACAGACCACAGCGGACCTTGATGACAACATAATCTATGCCATCATTCAAATTCATGCTGATTTATGCTCCAAAGTTAAGGAAAATTGGTCACCTCGGTTGTGCTCCATGCAGAGAAACCGTGAAGCATATTTAAACGATGTTATATTCCACTCATAATGGCATCAATAGGTCTTCCAAACGAATAAAAGCTTCGAGAAAATCTCACACACACTTTGTTTTATTTAAATTTAAAGATAGAAAGCGCTTAAAAAAGACATTTTAGGAACAAACTTGATATAGAACGTATGATTGGTTTACTTAATGGAGAGCAAACAACAAACCAAAATGATGGGTTAGCTGCATATCAATAGGCATGAGACTAGACGGGGTCCATGGACCCTTTGATTTGTCTCATTTTATTCAATCTACCTATGTGTCTAGCTAGCGAAAGTGTGATAGATGATCTGTATAATAAGCCAACCTGATGGTGTATGTAAATAGACGTGAAACTGGAGGATCCATGGACCCTTTAACTGGTCTTCATTTCTTCAATCTAGAAAGTGTGATAGATGGCCTGTATAAATCGGTTCCATAGCATTTGGATTTGCAATTCTATCAACATTAAGTTCACTTCAGGAAAAAATTAAAGACGTCTGACCATTCTAAAAGACGGGTTTTAGTTGTTAATTTTTCGAATAGAATTTTTTTCAGCAATGAAGCTCATTTTTTAGTCCATTATTACATGAACAAGCAAAATTGTTGAGTGTAGCGCTCGTCAAACAGCTGAGTGCCTTTAAGACACCTCTTGCTCCTTACTACTACAGCTACTTCTTTACTTTATTCATTCATTGTTTGCTGCATGAATGAAACCCGAGAAACGATTTAAAAATAAAAAAACGAAAAAACTCATTTCTGCCGCAAGGCTATGAATGCATTATGCAGTTAATTAGCGTTTTTTTATTGTTGTTGTTGTTGCTTTTAAGGCACTTTGAAATAAATTTTATATGGTTAAGACCCCTGGTCTTCACTCTAAATAAAGACTTTGATTTGATGAGTACTTTGTTTTATACCCTCTCAGTTTATTTCTTTCATTCTTGCATGCATTCGTTTTTTTCGTTTATTCTAGCTTAACAGCAAGAGCAGCAGCAGCATTAACAGCAACAGTAGTTGTAAGTAATGATTTATTACCGCTTTATGTTGGCTCATTCGCACTTCAGCTTTGGAAAGAAAGAAAGAAAGAAAAAACAAACAAAATTTTTTATTCTTATTTTCCACTCTTTTATTCCAATTTTTTTCGTCTTCTTTTTCTTTTCTGCTGTCCATTCTTTCTATGGAGTAATTATGTTAAAGCAATTAAACTGGAAAAAATGCATAAATTTTCGAACCAAAAAAAAAAAAAAAAGAAAAAAGTGGAAGAGAATATAAAATATTCAAGACAACAATAGTATTGAAGGGTTTGTCACTTTTCTAGCGTTACAAACGAAAAAAGAAATATTAAATAAGGGCGTGTGAAAAAGGGCCTAATTAGAACGGCAGGCAGGCAGTAGCTGTAAAAGAGAAGTGTTAATTTTTAAAAGGGATACTAAATAAGTGTGAACAGAAATACGAAGAATGATAGAAAAAAATTCTTTGAATAAATTAAAGGGGAAGTGCTTTAAATTTAAATAAGAAAATTATAAGCAATGAACAGTGAGCGTAAAAGACTTTATTTTTTTTAAATTTTCGAAACGTTTTCAACTTAAATAAAACATACATAAAGCTACGTGAAGCCTCTTTAGTCTAGTAAGTAGTGTGTTGGCTTATTAGAACAGAGCTCGTGATTCAAATCTCAGATCAGACATCTCGAACAAAACGACATAAAAAGATTTACTTTCGGCTACTTTCTCTCAGCAGATATCTGGAAAAATTTCTGAGTAAATAAAATTGCCATTAAACTTTCTCAAAAATCTGACATTCGGAGTCAATTTTAACCTGCAGGTCCCGCCCTTCACGTATAAAATTAACACACACAACATAAGTGGTGGGAGAAACTAGGTTGTAATCCTGGCAAAAGGGTTGTAATGACCAATTATGTAAAAAAAGTTATGAAAAGCTACGTGAAGCCGCCGTTTTCTAGTAAATACTGTGTTGGCTTATTAGAAGAGAGCTTGTGATTCGAATCCCAGCTCAGACATCTCCAACAAAACGAAATATGAAAAAAATTTACTTTCGGTTGCCTGCTCTCAGTAGTTCTTTGGCAAAATCTAGGAGAGTAAAGAAAATTGCCATGACAAGTTTCTCAAAAATCTCTCCTTCGGAGCAGACGTTAGACTGCAAGTTCCGCCACTTATGCTTACAATTAACACACACAAACTGGGTGGTGTGATAAGCTAGGTTTCGATTCTGACTAAGGGGTTAAATTGGCCAATTAAGTAAGTAAAGCCACGATTTCGATGTACTTTTTACTTCGGTTCAATGTCATTTAAATAAGCTTCTCTGGATAAATTTTTGAGGTAGTTTTTGGCCACTTTTTCGTAAGATTTTCGACAATTTGATTATTTAATTGGGATTATCTACCTTGACATGTTCTTTAACATAATCCCAGCAAGCATAAGTCTTATGGTGCCAAATTACGTCATCTTTACATCTGAAATTTACAAAAATTGGTCGATTTGCGGTGTTTGGTTTAATGGCACTGCTTTACACTTTTACTTTTCAGGTCATAATCTTGAATAGCAGGCCAAAACTGAACGGTGACAGTGCAGTCATAGCTCTTTGAATTGATGTTAGCGTTTCTTACCGAGACATGCCTCAATCACTGTTCCAGGCTTCAATGCATGGCAAACAATAGATGCAATGAATTTTCGATGAGCCACATAAGCAAGAATTTTGCTTGCTGAGGTAACGTTATAGCAGAAAACGGACTTCATTGCTGAACAAAATTTTATTCGAAAAATCAGTAACGAAATTCCAGCATTCTTAAGGGTCAGACGGCTTTAATTGTTAAGTAGTTGGACTTTATATTAATCGGGGATGCAATTCCAAATGCTAAGAACGTTTTGTAACAGAAAAATGCGGATCATCAATCACTGCTCCATGCTGCAATGCAGGACAACCAATGTATGCAAAACATTTCCACTACAAGTCTCGGTTTCGACAAGTCCTATATGCAACAATTTATCTTGTTGAGCTAACGTATCAACTAATCAACCATGAAAGCCAAACGTTTTGAACGGTTTATAAAGGGTGATTTTTTAGGTATTATCTTTTTGGCAACACTGGTTTAAACAGCTCACGCATGTTTCGTGTTTTGTTTCAATGTCAAACATCTTAAGTTTGGTCTATAATATAACCATGAATCGTCTTACAAACGAACAACGCTTGCAATTGAATTTTATTATCAAAATGCGTGCTCTGTTAAGAAAGTTCATCGCGCGCTTCTTCCATTTTATGGTCAGTTTAATTAACTAAGTTTCATTAACTTTTTTTGCCCAAAATGCAAGAGCTTGACTTGCAAGACATGTGGTTTCAACAAGACGGTGCCACACGCCATACAGCACGCGTAACAATAGACTTATTGAGAGGCGAGTTCGGTGAACATTTTATTTCACCTTTGGAACCGATCAATTGGCCGCATAGATCGTGCGATTTAAAGCCTTTAGACTATTTTATTATATTTTATAGTATGCCAAAATTGGACTAAGCGGATGAACCATTTGAGGCGCAGTCGCGGTCAACATTTGCATGAAATAATCTTCAAACATTAAATTATATGAACCGTACTATCGATTCAAATAAAGATTTCATGCATTTTTCTGAATTTTGTGTTTTTTTTTGAAAAATTTTCCTATAGCTCTTAAAAAATCACCCCTTACAAATGCGGTTTATCTAACACAGGACAGGAGACCAACCTAAGAGTTCATGATCTCATGTTTATTGGCATAGACCTAAGCCATTAGGTAGCCTTCTTATGTGCTTACCACTAAGGTATACAAATCATACTTTCTGTATGAAGTTTGTGTCTATTGGGTCTGCTTTTAAAAGCTTCCTATCTTTAAAATTTAAATAATTTTGGAAACCTATTGCTGCTATTATATGTGGCATATAACATCGCTCAAATGCTGTCTACTGCTTTTCTGTGTGGATCACATCTGAAAGAAAGAAATCTAGAAAAAGTCTAACGTTTGCACTATCTTCACTTGAGATAACCATACAGTCAAATCGCTTGGGGAATGTCCAATTAAGCACGTAGCGTCGTACTGCTGTAATCATATATAGTATATTTATGGCGACCAAATCATTCAATTCAGACCAAAAGAAGTTGGTAATCATTGACCTGTAGTGATCGCTGTTGACAGTGATGGCATGACCAACGTCACCCTCAACGCAATGCGGATCAATGACTCGTCTTGCTTCAAATCCATACCTAACAGTGTATTTTTTGTGATACGCTGTATACCCTTGGATTTCAAATGGATTGTTATCGTCTAAAATTCGTAATTTTTGTTTGTTCACGTGCTCGTTCATCCAGACATGGGTCTCATCGGAGGTGAAGTGTGCTATGTTTTAAAGAGGTGAAAAGCACCGAGGAAAGTGCGCGCGGATGGCTCAATGAGGCTCTTAAATTTGCGTAAGCTAGTAGGTGCGAATTGATTGATTTTGACTTTAAGCTGTTCCATAATACAAATCACGATTTATGAATGGATATGGGATGTCAAAAAATTTTTTTACTTTTGAGCCCAAAGCTATGAGACAAAAGCAAACATTTCATTTTAGCACGACTAGTGAATTGAAACGACGGACAAAAAATTCCAAAATAAGATTTTAAATTAGAGTTTGCAGTGTAGAGAGCTCAAATTGTTGGTTTGATCGTCTAAAATTTAATTTTTTTTGTGATGTTGTCTAGTCCATTAATTGCTTGTATTACTAAACGATTTTATTTATAAAAAAAATTACTAATTTCGTAGTCTTTGATACTATGATTACACTTTGGGTGTGGGCACTTTCTTGTATATTTTCTTGTTTTTCTGTAATACTTTCGAGTTTATAACAAATTAATAAGGAAATTAGCACTTAAATGTTTACTTAAGCAGAACATTAAGAAAAAAGCGCAGAAAATAAAAAATAATCAACAGAAACAATATGTAGGTATTCAGTCAGTCAGTCATTCATTCATTTGTTTATTCATTCTTTCCATCATATCAAGGCAAGACATTTAAAGCGTTTGCTTCAGAAATATATGTTCGATGCAGTCAAGCACAAAAGAAAGAAAAGACCCGGACGTCTGTTTATAAGGAAAATAATATAAAAACTCATAATGCATAACGAAGTTGGGAAACAAAACACAACACAACAATTTTGTTTAATTAAACCAACAAAAAAGAACAGAAATAAAGAAAAAATTTAATTTCAAAATATGAATGAAACCATCCCGCATATGCATGATGATGATTGATTCCCAAACAAAAGGTTGACTTGAAGAGACTCTTCACATGAAAGACGAAATAAAAATAAAAGCAAATTATTATGACGTTGTTTTGCTCTCTTTGTTGTTGGTTTCCCATTTTTCTTTTTTTTTTTTTTTTTTGTTGACAAAAATAACAAATTTGTAACAAAATTAAAAAAGCTAATGATGCTTAACTGCTAGCTAGTAAGAGGGGGCAGCAGGACTTTTGGTTTCTGTGTGAAACTTTATGAAGCTTGAAATGTGTTTTCCTTTTTTTTTTGCATGACACAGGGGCGGAAGTGGAAATATTTTTGGTTTTTTTTTTTAAATTCAATGAATTTAAATTATTTTTTGCATGTTTATCAATGAAGTCATTTTATAATAAAAATCTATTGGTGCCATCAAATCAGTTAATAGGGTCTGCGAGAACTCTTGATATAATCAAAAGATGATGTGTTCTGGTGGTAATATGAGCCTATCATACTCGGAGTTGGCAATATTGTATAGGAATGTAAAAAGCCTGGAAAAGTTGTAGGTATACGACTGTGCATAATCGCAATTTACGCATAGACATATATAGCTGGTCATTACAACCCTTCAGTCAGGACTACGACCTAGCTTCTCACACAACTTATGTTGTGTGTGTTAATTTTACGGAACCTACAGTTTAAACTCGATTCCGGATGACAGATTTTTGAGAAACTTTTCATGGCACTCTTATTTACTTTCAGAGTTTTTGCCCGAAATCTGTTGAGAGGAAGTCGCCGGAGGACTATTGGAAATGTCGGACCTGCGGTTTCAACCGTTTCCTCACGTCTAATAAGCCAACACACTACCAACTGGACTACGGCGAAGCAATGTACGCACTACCAAAAATATCACTGTTTGAGTAGTGTGAACAAATCTCCACCATTTTCAACAATTTCAGCAACAATTTGAAGCCCAATTCACGCAAAAGTTAAGGCAGATCGACCATTCACAATGCCTTATACGAGGGCGGTTCGGAAAGTTCTTAGCCTATCAATGAAAGAGAATAGTTAGTTTTTCAAAAATATTTTTATTTTTCAATATAATCTTCTGAAACTTCAATACACTTAGTCCAACGCTTTTCTCGCAATTCTATCCCTTGATTAAAATAGTTTCCCTCAAGGTCTTCAAAATAGTGGTTTACAACTGTAATTGCATCTTCATTTGAAGTAAAACGCTTGCCAGCAAGGAATTTTTTTAGATTTGGGAACAGGTAAAAGTCACTGGGAGCTAAATCAGGAGAATAAGGTGGGTGGTCAAGCAACTCGTACTTTAATTCGTTGATTTTAGCCATTGTTAAAACACTCTTGTGCGCTGGTGCGTTGTCTTGATGAAAAATTATTTTTTGGTGTTGTAAGCCAGGACGTTTTTCTCGAATTTGTACATTTAATTGATCCAAAAGGTTGCAATAGTACTCTGAATTTATTGTTTTACCCTTTTGCAGATAGTCAATCAATAAAATACCTTTGAAGTCCCAATAAACCGTTGCCATAACCTTACCAGCCGATTGAATTGTTTTTGCCTTCTTTGGGGCACTTCCTCCAGCTTCAGTCCATTGTTTGGATTGTTCTTTTGTCTCTGGAGTATAGTGGTGGATCCATGTCTCATCCACAGTTATGAAACGACGCTTAAAATCCATTTTATTTCGCTTAAAACGATCCAAACAAGCTTGAGAAATGTTCATTCTTATGCGTTTTTGGTCGACTGTTAACAAATGCGGCACCCATCTTGCAGAAAGCTTTTTCATCTGTAGTTCTTCATGCAAAAGTAAATGGACTCGATCATTTGAGATGCCCATGATATTAGCAATTTCACGCACTTTTATTCGTCGATCATTTAATACCATATTATGCACTTTGGCTACAATTTCTGTTGTTGTTGCTGTTTTTGGACGTCCACTACGTGGTTCATCTTCAATGCTTGTACGACCACGTTTAAATTCAGCACCCCAATTTTTTACTGTTGCATATGAAGGAGCACTTTCACCTAACACATTCACCATATCATTATGAATTTCTTGTCGCGATAAACCTTTTTTATGTAAATATTTAATGACATCACGCATTTCTAATTTTTCCATTGTAAAAAAATCGCGGATGCGTCTTTTTTGAACACCTGTTTCTATATGAAGGAGTTGCCAGATCGAAACAAAATGTGGTCATAACAGAGATTGAAGTTTCCAAAACACTTAACTTTTTTCTGTTTATACCGCGCTTTTTGTGCTAGGCTAAGAAGTTTCCGAACTGCCCTCGTATATACTAATTCGATCCTAGAGCAACAGACTTCCAATGTTGAAAAATTTACAATTACTTTGCCATGCAGCACATTTACAACATAATGGTTACGAAGTTGCTTTAGACTTCTAGTCTAAAACGAAGTATGTTGTTTATTAGACTAGAACACGTATACAAACCCTGGTTCAAACGTTTTGAACAAAACGAATTACAAAAAAATATTTTTTTGCGGCGACTTTCTCTCAGCGGTTTATTGGCAAAAAATCGGAGAGTAAATCTGTCATTCGGAGTCGACATTAAACACCATATTCCGTCACTCATGGATAAAATTAACACACACAACATGGGTGGTGTAAAAAGCTAGTTTGTAAACCTTACTAAAGGCTTATAATGACCACATAAGTAAATAAGTAAGGTTAAGTCAACAATCATTGTTTTCAAAGTGTTTTCAGCACGTGGGCCGAGCTTTCGGCTTATTTTATTGTGTTTTGCATGTAAATTTATACGTCCATTTATGGACAGTCATTCACAAAGCCTTTGAAATACTGGCTTCCATTAAGGATTTTTTAAAAAAAATTTTTCTTCAGCGATGAAGCTCATTTCCTACTTGATGATTACCTCAACCAGCAGAATTGTCGGTTAGGGGAATGGAAAATCCAGAATTGATTTTGGAAATACTATTGCCTAGGAAAGAGTGACTCTGCGTTACAGCGTGGAAGAGCCGTTTGTAGCAATTTAAGGCGATATAGCCGCATGCTAACTTATTTCTTTTGCTATTAGAGTTTATAAACTGGGCGATATGTGGTTTTAACCAGACGAAGGCACGAGTCTCATTACATCAGAGACAGTAATTTTTAGTTTTGGCCAACGAGATCGTGTAATTTGTAGCCGTTGGACTATTTATCAAACACCTTGTTATGTTAGAGCGTTTAAAATAGAACTACTTTTCTAAACGTGAAATATTACGTAGGTTATGGTAATTAATTGTATTGTTGTAAATACCTATTTGAATAAATATTTAAACTGTGTTTGATAATTTTATATTCCTTTCCCAGGCTTCATTCATATTCTGTCATCTTCTTTAAAATCTTCTCTTGACCTCTTAAAGTCTATTACATCTTATGAATAATTTTATCATTTCATTGTCTGAGTTTTTTTTCTTTTTACAGTGTTTATAAATAGAAACGAAAAACGAATTATAAAATTAAAAATTAATCCCTATTTCCTTATCTCGTACACAATTTTTTCTTAGGACCCTTATTCTACTGAAACATTTAAGAGAGGGTTTTCCAAGACACCATACCATTACGAACACAGCATTATGTGCGAGTGAGTACACACACATGGAATATTTTAACCACAATTAGTTCCGGTTGATTGAACTTTAATAACCATGGCACGTTTTAATTTCTTTAGGAATACAAAAAAAAGTGTCATACTCGTATGAAATGACGAGAAAAAAAAAAACAAAAAAAAGTAAGAAAATAAACGCAAAGAAAAGAAGAAACAAAAATTGATTGTTATTAGTGGCGACAGCTCTACATGTCTTTTAAAAAAAATTGAACACCCAAAGTTAGCAGCAGTTACAGTGAGCGTCAAAAGAATATGTACACTATGGATAAAATTCAAACAATCACCAAACTTAACTTTTACCACTTAAGGAGAGTGCCCGAAAAAATTTGTTAATATTTCGAATTTTTTTTTAAAAAACTGTTATTGAAACAATTTTCAAATAAAAATTACGGTAATTTATTAATGTATGTTTTCTTTTGACGCTCACTGTACAGTAGGAGGGATAGCACGTATACAAAAAAAAAAGAGAAAAAGAACCAACAAGGGTTACGAAAATTTATTAAAAAAATTTTTTATTTTGTATTTTACATGTGCCCCCCCACTAACAAACAGGTGTCACACTTCATTTACCTTTTTTGGAGTAGTTTTTTGTCTTTCATTTTCATTTCTTACAAATTAAAGGAAAATTTGTACGTGTAATTGTGGGTAATTAATAGTCATGATAGGCCTTTTAAGGAAAAGTTTTTCTGAATTATTTTTAATGAATTCTTTTGTAAAAATTTTTGATTTTTTTTTCAAAAATTTTTAAAAATAATACGTACCTAGAGACACGCTTCTTTAATGAGATTTTTATTAATTAGGCAAAAAGCAAAAACAAAAAAAAATACTTTTTTTGGAAGAACTTATTATGGTCAAAAGGTGTTGCCTAAACAATATTTTAAATATTAAAAATATAGCGGCTTATATCAAATGGAATATCATCATATTTAATATTTATCAGGCGGCTGTATAAAAAGATTTTTAAATAAAACATAAATTTCTTGGAAACCCCTACCTTTTATACAAATTTTCTCTGCATTGCCATACAAATCTCTGTAAAATTTGATAGTGTTTTTAAGTTTCCTTTGGCCTTCCCGTAACCATATCTTATTTCCTCTCTTTTTCACAAAAAAAAAACCGAAAAATATATGCAAACACAGACTTTCGACGCCGGTTTCCATAGATATTTTTTTGTTCTTTATGAACTTTCCTCTTAAAAATATTTTCTTCCTTTTCTTCTCTCATATGCAATTTAAAAGTAAAATACTAAACCTTTACGCACATACCGCCTCACATACACGTCTCCAAAATACTTTTGAAACTTTTTGGTTTTCCACTCTTATGTTGTGTTATTTGTGAAATTCTCTTTGTGGCTTGGGTATTATGTTGCAAACAACATTTTTGCTTCCACCACTATTTGTTGCTAATGACTAACTACTCCTGCAAGCCTTAACAATGTTTAGAAAACTAAAACTTTATAGTCAAATAACAAAAACAAAACAAACAAAAAACCTAAATATGGCAACAGAAATTCAAGTCCACGCTATTTGGCTAGGGAAACTGTATGAAATCGTTACAACCTAGTTTCTTAGACCACCTATGTTGTGTGTGATAACTATTTCTATGAGTGGCAGGACATAAAGTTTAATGTCGACTCCGTATGACAGATTTTTGAGAAACTTTTCATGAAAATTTTATTTATTCTCAGAGTTTTAGCCAGAAATCTGCTGAGAGTAAGTCGTCGTAGAATTTTTTTTCGTATTTTGTTTTGTTGGAGTTGTCTGACCTGGGGTAGAATACCACGACTTAACGCAAACAGTATGGTAATACTGTCCAAAATTGATAAAATGAGACCATAATAGAAATGCTTGACCAGGGGTTTGAACCGTGGCCTCACATCTAATAAGCCAACATACTACCTACTAGACTACGGCAACTTCAAACAAACCATATTTGGTCGCTTTAAAAACCCCAAAAGTCATCTCTTACCGGTATTCCCAATGGTGCTATGCGTGGCGGTTGATGTCATCTTCGGTCGCTGAATTATAAGAGTTCATAACCTATTGACGGCAGTACAATAGATAGTGTAGTTTCAGTAATATGACATGTCTTTACGATAACTATCACTCAGAGTCTGTATCACTAACCTGTTCTGTTAACAGGTAAGAAAAAGTGGAAGTTTCCTTTACCAAAACTTTCTCGATGAATTACCCGATCTGTTATGTACAATAGTTAGTTATTTGGATCGATAAGAACGTTGGAAATGGCTTGATTAAGGCAAAGTAAATATATTCTGATTATTACTGACTTTTTAGGAGAGAAAGGTCAATTTAGAATCGATTGATATTGTATACAGAAATTGTCTTTAGGAAATTTGGTTGAGTGGACTTAAGCTTTTTAGCAAATAATGAAATAATCGACTGTGAATTTATTAGCTTCTATATCTGCTATACGAGTAATGCTATCATAACCATGTTCTATTGTTATCGAGACCTAACAGTAGGATTTTTTACCCTAATTCTATTTGCTGAATCTAAGGCAATATATCTTGAGTATTTTGGCACTTTTATTTCCATGTCCTTGAGCTTATAATTTAATTGTTATTCCGCCATTAGAAATGTAATTCAGCAAAATTTTTTTTGAGCTGAATAGTTTTCTATGTTTAGCTATTTTTATTATCGAATTATTGAACTTGAGTTAATAACTATGAGCCATAATTCAGCTAACGATTGTGTATTTCTAAGCTGTTGAACTTAACCTAACGTATCCTGAGTATTTCGGCACTCTTATAATACTCTGTAAGACGCTTAGATTTGCCATCTTCATGACCTTCAAAAAATAAAATTAAAGTTTAATTAATGGGGCTTGTATGTATAGGAATTGTTATTCACCCATTAGAAATGTAATTCAGCAACAGTTTTTCTGAGCTGAATAGCGTCAATATTTTGTTGTTTTCATTGTCGAATTACTAAACTTCAATAAATAACTGTGATTTTATTATTCAGCTAACTATTTTGTTGTATTTCCCCTTTGAAAGTATAATTCAATAATTCTTCTGCTCTTGTTGCATACAATACTTAAGTAAATAATTCATCAGTTAACTTCTTTGTTATTTTTATTATTAATTTATTTATTTATCGGTCTGTCTTTATAATTTCATTCAAATGTGAGAGACAATTGCTGAATTTAAAAATCGTTTACAATCTTTTGTGTGCCACTTATACGCAATTGTCATTTATTAATTCACTTGTCATCATTTTAATACCATTTTTATACTCGTACTCGTACATATGTATGTACCTACTTCAACATGATTGTCATGTGAAATATTTTTCATGCTCTTCATATGCGGCATGCATGGTGAAGATACAAAAAAAAAAACAGGAAGAAAAAAATAAAATCGAAGAAGAAAAAATAAAAACAGAATAATAAAATAACAACGGCCACATAATTGATCAATTAAATTTGTTTCGCTTTATTTCATTATATGCCAAGCAAAACTTGACAAGCAAAGAAACAGAAAAAAGGAGAAAAAAAATATTACAAGAGGTGGTTGGTAGTAGGTTATTAAGCGGTTATAGACAACATATGTATGGCTGAGGAGGTTGCATCCATCCTCCCGTAGTGTATGTGCCAACAATTAACGAAATAATTGTATTTTTTTAGAAATTAGTTACTGTTCATCCAATTTTTTTCTTTTTTTTCGTTCTTTTTACTATTTCTAACCGTTATCTTTGCCTTACCAATATCTCTAGAATCAAGTTAAAATAAAATACCGCTAAAAGTAAATTTATGAATGAAGATTTTTTTTCATCACACAAGCATACGTACAGCTGGTTGTAACAGTAACTTGTAGTAGAAAATGGCACATTTATCAAAATGTGGAAAATATAAATTGAAAAACTATAGCCTGAAAACATTGTACACTAGATACACCTTAACTTAAGCCAAAGATATGCTTTAAACAACAAACACCAGCTCTGCCTCTGTGGCTAACAAACAACTGGCAAAGAAACCCCATAGTGTGATTAAAAACTACAAATAAATAGCAAAAAAATGGAATTCTTTAGCTAAAACGAAATGTAGTATTTTACAGAAAATGAGGTAAACAACGACTAATAATTTATATTACATGCCATATTATAAAGTTGAATAGATATTATCAAACAGTTTTGAGAGTAGAAATTAGCAGACATGATTAGTTTTCTTGTTATTTTACAGAAACACAGTAGAATTTATTCTAGTTGTTCCATTTTCTTTTCCACAGCTGAATTAATTTCCTAATTTGTTGGAAGACCCCCAATAGCAACTTCCAAATTTTCATTGTCGAAAACGACCTTTTCTTGAAGCTACTTCAATAAGTTGTTGTGTATTCAGTCTTAATTAATTAATTAGTCAGGATTATGACCTAGCTTTTCACACCACCCATCTTGTGTGTGTTAATTTTACCCATGCATAGCGGGACCTACAGTTTAAAATCGACTTCCAGTGGCAGATGTTTAAGAAACTTTTCATGGCAATTTTTTTTTTCACTCAGAGTTTTTGCCACAAATCTACTTTTCACATTTAGTTAAGTTCGAGGTGTCTCAGCTAGGGTTTGTAACCCAGTCTAATAAACCAACTCACTACCTGTCAGACTACGGCGACTTCATTTATTCAGTCTGTGTTGCCAAATCAACATGAACGGATCAAAACAAAAATATTTTATCAAAATTGGTGTTCTATTCGGGGAACATAAAGCCCACTTTGGCCATTTTATACTCGCTTTAATCGCCCCACACAGACGGCCAAATGTAGTGTATAATTTCGACACAATTGGATCAGTAAATGAAACAATACCTGTACGTCCCTGAATCTCAAAATCTACCGAAAATATCGCTACTATTTTTGAGAGTGCTCAGCAGAACCCAAGACAGTCGTTTTCGCTTCTCTAACAAGAACTCGGAATTTCGCAGCCTACAACTAGGCAAAAATTTTGCATTGCCACTTGGTCCTGCACCCATACAAAATTCAACCTACCAAGGAATATAAAGTAAATGTGCATAGAAAACGACGAGTGTTCACTGAATGAGCTGCGAGACAATTAAAAATTGACGCAAATTTTCAACGGTGAGGTCCATTTGTGCGTGAATGTGTACATGAACAAACAAATATGACGAATTTGGTAAGATCCATGAGATCTAAGAACATCCAAATCTTCCTGAAATAAGTCACTCTTTGTTGTGGATTTTGGGCCAACGGCGTCATAAGTCCATATTTCTTCGAGGGCCACGATAGCGAGTACATCACTGCCGCCAAAATGCTCTATGGGATAATGATTACCGACTTCTTTATGATAGAATTGGAGGAACTGAATACCGACGACATAATGGTTTCGACAGGAAAATGCTACGTACCACATGTGTAGCTCTTGCAATATTGGATATTCTGCATGAACGATTTAATGGTAGGTTGTGTGTTGGCTTATTAGACGGGAGACCACGGTTCAAACCCCTGATCAAGTATCTTCAACTAAACTTTCTCTCAGCGAATTTCGTGCAAAAACTCTGAGAGTAAATAAAATAGTCATGAAAAGTTTCTCAAAAATCTGCATTGGGAGTCGTCTTTTAAATGTAGGTTCCGCCACTCACAACATAAGTGGTATGAGAAACTAGGTCGAAATCCTGACTAAAGGGTTGTAATGACCAATTATGTTATTTTTGTATATATGTATAAACCACATGAGATCTAAGAGCGTCAAATGCATTCAGAAAAAGTCACTGTTTGGCGTCGATTTGTCGATTTATTCTTTGAGAATTATTTCGATTCGATTTATTTCTTTGCGAACCTTTTTAATCATTCCAAGTCAGATATATCCAACAAAACTAAATATGAAAAAATATTTCTTTATGGGCCAGAGTCTTGGAAAACTAAACATTTCGAATGCTCTTCAGCTAGGGAATCCGTGGCGGATATTTAAACGATGTTGTTTTCCACACATATTGACATCAATTGATCTTTCAAACGAATACAAAATTTCTATGATATTCACACACATGACATTATATAATGACATTTAAAGATGGAAAGCGCTTTGCGTCTTATGTACGACAGAATGTAGGGTATGAATGTTTTATTTTTTTGTTTTATGAAGATGAAATGATGTTCATTTTTCTTTACGAGCTTTTACAGTAGATGAAAAATTGTTGTAAAGCAAATATAAGCCAAGAGGCTTTCCATATACCAAAAGGCTGTGTGATAGAAAGACAGACTCTTGGACAAATAATGAGAAAAAAAATTCTGCAAAAAAAAGAAAACTGGACTGTTTAACTCTTCCTGTGCTATGTGATTACAAAGCCTTTAAAACTAACAAGTTGTTGTTGATTTTTTTTTTCTAGCAACTATCTATGTGAACAAAACAGAAACCAAAACCATAGAATTTTACAACAAAACAAAGTTCCTTTTGATTCTATTACTGAAATGTGGAGTACAGTACAATGATGTTAAGGGGAGTGGGAGTGGAGGGGGAAAGTATTTTGAAATGCATTTTAAAAGGAGCCAGAGATAGATGGCTTTCAAATAGTGGCGGTATAGTATAAGTTTGTGGTATTTAACAGCAATAACAACATTCTCCCCTCCGTTTTTGAACGTGTAGTTACCACAAAGTCATGTATGCAACTTGTTATAAATATGCTTCCCAACAATCATCTCCAGTTTCATACCAGCAAACCAGGCTAGAAGCAGGCAGGCTGAAAGACAGGCAGGTAACCAGCTAGGTTGTAAGTAAGGCAGGCTTTCAAAAGGTGGCGGCATTATTGCTTTGGTTCTTTATTTCCATTCATTTCATAGGTTTTTTTTCTTTATTTTTCACTCTCCTGTCCTTTAACTCGTGGGTAAAAAATTAAAGGCATACAGCACTAGGAAAAAAGAAAGAAAAATAAAATATATGGAGTGTACAAGTGCCATTGGCGTTTATATATGAAGGAGCATAAGATATACAATAGCTTACAGCCATTTATATATGTATGCCTTCATACATGCATGAATACATATATGTATGTTTTCCAGCTAACACACATTTATCTTCTATACATACAGTGAGCGTCAAAAGAAACTATACACTATGGATAAAATTCTAAAAATCACCAAATTCAACTTTTACCACTTAAGGAGGGTGCCCGAAAAAATTTGTTAATATTTCGAAGTTTTTTGCAATTATTTTTTTTGTTTCAATTTTAAAAACTGTCCATGAAATCATTTAAAAAATAAAATTAAGGATAATTTATTAATGTACATATATTTTTTTAATGTACAGTTTTTTTTGACGCTCACTGTATACGTGTGCTTTCTAGCAGCATATTTTGCTTAGAGGTTATATGGTATTTAATAAAGAAAAGGCGTTAGATTTCATTTTACAAGACAATTTCTATACGTACATATGTATGTATGTTGGCAAAGTAATTGTAGCAACCCAACTCCAACAACCAGCCGGGAGTAGGAGTCATAGCTGGTAGCTGATAATGGCGCTGCTGTTTCTTTACTCTTTACAGAGCCAGGGTGTCATTATTAATTTAACCTATTTCTTCTTGCTTCTACAAGTAGAAAATGAAATAAAAAAAAACACATACATTCCCTATTAAAACAAGAAAAATATCATAAAGAAAGGAAATTTAATATGGCATATAAATACATACATACATATTCACATGTACATATGTAGTACCATACTTTGCTGCACGTTAAACTAAGTGTTTAAAACGTTTTAAATAACATTTTTACCACTTTTTTCCTTTTTTCTACAAAAACCTTTTCCTACAAAAACAAATTTAATACAATTTATATGATTTTGATATTCAGAAGAAAAAAAAATTCCTATTCAACTAGCGTTAATGTAATTCAGCTGGGGTTAAATACTTAAGGGTAAATTAAACATAAAAAGAAATTATTTTATTATTGCAAAAAGAAAAGCGAACATAAGTAAATTGAAATTAATGCACACAAAGAAGGTGAAAAGCATAATTAAAAATTATTTTATTAAAAAATTTTTTGCATAAAAATTTTGCTGAATTGATTCTTTACACACATTAATATATTGAATATACTTTTAAAACATTTCCTTTCAACAAAATCACCTTTAAATTAAATTAAGCTTAGCTGAATTATAAATTAAATTGCTGAATTATATTCTGAAAGTGAAAAGCATAATTTAAAATTATTTTATTAAAAAAATATTAAAATTTTAAAATTTTTTTTGCATAAAAATCTTGTTGAATTGATATTTTTACAGATTAACAAAATAAAAATATTTTACTTAAAATTTTTAACAATTTCTCTTTAATAAAATTCCCTTTAAATTGCAATTCTGCTTAGTTTAATTAAAAAATAAACTGTTAAGTTAAATTTTTAATAATCAGAAATTTAAATTTTCTATTGGATTGGATTGTATTCGAACTAAGCTTAGCTGAATTTGATAATAAAAAGCTGAATTTCATTTTTAAATATATGACAAAACAAGTCGTCGTGGTCTAGTAGGTAGTGTGTTGGCTTATTAGACGTGAGGCGTGGATTTAAACCCCCGTTCAGACATCTCTAACTAAACAAAATATGAAAAAATATTTCTTCGTCGTCTTCCTCTCAGCAGATTTCTTTCAAAAACTCTGACAATAAAATACAATTGCCATGAAAAGTTTCCGAAAAATCTGTCGTTCAGGGGCGACTTTAAACTGGTCCCGCCACTCACGCATAAAAATTAACGCACACAACATAAGTGGTGTAAGAAACTTAAGTGGTGTAACCTACCTGACTAAAGGGTTGTAATGACCAATTATGTATGTATGTATGTATATACAAACCATTATATTTTCCCTCTATTACGAATATATTACGGATTTTGTATAATAAAATCCTATCTGAATAAACTTGGCTGAATTAAAGGCGCTACATATTAAACCTCAACTTAACTCAAATTTGTATGCGAGAGCTTTATAAAAACCTTTATAAAAACATGACTATAAAAAAAGTCGCCTGGCACAAACCATTTACTTTCTTTTATTTACCGTGCGATGTTCTTTAAATCCACTTCAGACTGGGCTGGGCAGTGCCCAAAAGTCTTGTCCTATTCTTTCGCATAGTAAGCTCTATAGAAATCGCACAATTAGCTGCTTAGTCAACGAGCATGCCATCCAGAAAAGAGACCTCTAGTTTAAGATTGGGTTACCTTAAACCAGCATTAGAATAGATAATCTTGTCTAAGCAAGAAATGTTAGCCATGGAGTAAAATATTTCGCTAACTTTTCAGTCTAATCGTACCAAGCGGACTCTTGCAAGCAGATTAGATATGGGTTATCAAAATAGTTTCTGGAGGCCTTCAAATAATTCGCTATATTTTTATCAAATTAAGGAAAATATATGGACAAGTTTAGACGTCAGACAAGCTTGCGTGTTGGATTATTAGACGTGAGACCACGGTTGAAACCCCAGGTCAGATATTTCCAACAAAAGAAAAAATATTAAAAAATATTTCTTCGCCGACTTTTTCTCAGCCGATATCTGGCAAAAAATTGCCATTAAAAGTTTCTCAAAAATATGCCATTCGGAGTTGAGTTTAATCTATAGGTCTCGCTACTCATGTATAAAATTAACACTTCCAACATAAGTGATGTAAGAAGCTAGGTTGTAATCCTGACTGAAAGGTTGTAATGAGCAATTATGTATGTAAGCATATAGTTCGTCGAATGGTGTTGAAGGTATTCTTAAAATCTAGGAACAGTAGGTATCGGGGACGACTACCCGGAGGTGAGGAGTTAAGTCCGTTCTAAGCAGTAAAGTTTAGTGTGGTTTATGGAACTTATGTTTGGCCATAAACCTGCCTGTTCTTTTGGTAGATTTTGTTTTGTTTTACTTCGAAGACATTTCTGTATTCTGGCTGGTAATATCTGGTTAGGCAGAGTAATTCCTTGCAATCACTCAAGACGTCACTTTTCGGTAACTTAACGATTTCCAAAATTGGAAGAAGAGTTCTGGATTGAAGTGATGTAGAGTTGTAAATAGATAGATGGGCCAGCTGTTTACCAGTTTAGACTGAATTCTGTAAGCTGTGTCTGTTGCTTAGGTTAGGTTTGGTTTGAGGACGTATACTTTTCATTGAGACAAATACAATACCTATAGGTCAAAATGATCCGTTGTAAATACGTCCTAGATAGGATAGTGAAGGAGATATTTATATCCGATTTAAATGGTGTATATAACTCAAAAATGCTGGAATTAAAGGCCATTTAAGGAATTTATTGTGAAATATTGATGGAATATAGTAATCATCGTTAACAAATAATTTTAATTCAATCTTTCTTGGCAGTAGCATATTTTTACATTTCATTTCAAATTTTTTTCAGCCAAATTCTTAAATTTCATTTTGGTGTTTATTTCGTAAATGCCTTTAAGTACTGAAACAATTAAATTCTTTATCGTTATTCTATTTTATTTGTTCTTTTAAATTGTTCTGTTAAATTGCTAAAACATAAGAGTCTCTATTTCATACACACACAATAAACGTGTCAATTGTTTGTCTTCTAAATTAAATCAACATGACATTTCATATCACTTTGACATTTTAATGAATTAATGAAATTGTACGTTACTTTTCGTTTTCGTCTTTCGTTCTTACATTTTTCTGTTGCCTTGTAGTTACGTTGCAGATAGTATTTTGCTGTTTCATGTGTAGGAATTGGGATAGGAATAGGGTATGGGTTTAAGTGGGGCTGGAGTAGCGTAGGGCTTTTATGTTACATACTATTTGTAGGCATATGAGGTATAAGTTTTTTCTTCTTATTTTTTTTTGAAGGAATATTTGCTAAGAATTTAAATTTTTTTATAGATTTTTAATTTCGTCTGTATGTCTAAAGTGTCTAGGTTTTTATGAAATTTTAAGTATTTTGACAGCTGACAGTTTGAATTTTTTTTGAAAATTTTTATTAAAATTGAAAAAAATTTTTTTTTTTGTTTTTGTTGCTTTAAAGCTACTCGTAAATTGCAATTATCTGCTGTTTAAAGTCTTCAATTATGATTTCTTTATTATGCTATTTAAAGGTTTTTTATGTCTTTCCATTTGTATTTTAAAAAGTCGTTAAAAATTCTACAATCAACAGGAGGTAGACAGTTATAAAAAGCTTCTGTATGTTAACAGAATAACTTTAAATTGTTTTAAACAAATGACAGCCGATTAAATGTAACCAGTTACTAACAAATTTCACAACTAATTGTTAAGCATTTATTTTTAAATCGTAAAGTAATTTTTTTAATCACATTCTCTTTCAATTTTCTTTATCTATTTACAGATCTCCTGCTATACGTTTATTAGATATACAAGCCACTGCCTGCTTTTATATAGTAAAACAGACGAATACAGTAAACAAAAACAACAACAAAATTTTATAATAATTATGGCTAAAAAAACAAAATCTTTATCATCAACAACAAACACAATACAACGACTCACCTTAACTACCACCTGCAATATGTTCTCCCGCCAGTGCCTTTCCTATCAGCTTTTAACCCTTATAAGCATACTGCTGTATCAATCTACACATATACATGGATTCGATATAGGTAAGCCTCAGCCTACCATCTCTTTATAGTTCCTTAAAACCACAAACTCCTTCTCTTTGTATTTAAAAAATTTGATATCCCATCGTGCCATGATTGTATTTCGTTATGGTAAAATATGATCTTGTGTTTAATTGTCATTAACTATTTTGTGAAGCTATAAAATATGCTATTGTAAGACAGCAGAAGCAGCCTCTGAAGCTTCCATTTCCTTAGTCTCTTTAAATTTTAGCTTTAAGTGTAAAGACAGCAAAAAAACAAACGAAATAAGAAGTGAAGGAATATTCTCTTTGTATAATTTTGTTAACAGCAGGAGGGTGTCTTAACACGAAAAAAAACTAAAAAATAGCCGTCTGCTGGTTTCACTGTAATAAAAGAGCATAAAAACGAGGTGAGTTTTGAAAGTTTTTGGTAAACGATATCATATCATTCAAAGCCTATTGTCAAACATTATAGTCAGTAAGAGATACACTATAGTACGTGCTAAAAAATTTCATTCAAAAAAAATAAATCTTATCATATTGAGAGATAAAATAATGTAGCTTCTCAAGGTCTAAGTAATGCATTGACAAAAAAGTCCAGATATTGCTACTGTGGGCGCTTCCAATCGAACTATAGAAGACGAGCTAGGATCTCATCCTCTTGGGAGATCTCAAAATCTGAGTGAAGTATTAACAAAAGGTGCTGATATTGCTATTGTGAGCGCTACAAATCGGACGACAGAAGATGAGTTAGGCAAACACCACGCAAAAAAATCGGATCTTGTCCTCTTGAGAGATAAAATAAAGCAACTTTTCAAGATCCGTTGACAAAAAAGGCTGATATTGCTATTGAGGACGCTACAAATCGGACTGCAGAAGTGCATATATAAACAGAACGGATCAGGATGATCTAGAGTTTGAATCAGATAGCGATTCGCACTCAATCCAAAAAGGTTACATTTTTTACAGTTATAAAAATATTATTCAGAGATACTGAGGGTAAAGCAATAACACACAAGGTAACGTTCGGTCCAAGATAATCTCTGTATGGAAGGATCAAATCGATAAAAGCCACACTGCAACTCTCGCAACGATTAGAAATGGCCTTGGAACCGTTCGCATTGTAAGAATGGATAAACTGCAGGCTGGGTGGCTCGAATGCATACAGAATATTCTATAGTAGATTGTCTGATAACGACCAGTGAAGATTAGATATATTGGCTGGTCTCTTAATCCAACCGTTGCTTAGACTGTTTAAGTGACCAGATTAGCCGAAGCGGAGTCTAAAATGAACGTGAATGTTCCTCAGATTATGAATCTTATTCACTGAAGTCAGCAGGGTGAAACATAGCGGCAGGCTAAACTATCAGCTATACTTCCTTAACCTATTCAGGATTGCCCTATATTGTCTCTCACACAACTTGCATGTATGTCAGTGCTCCAGTGATTCGATTTATTCATCACAAAGTTTACATATTGGGCTTTAAGCTATCTCTACCCTGTACAAATATTTCTTGAATCTACAGTGACCAGTCAGCACTTCCTTTTGCGCTCCTCAAGCCTGCGTATGTCCCTTGCAAGAATAAAATTTCTTTCCACTTTAATTGCCTAGCACAAGCTTAGATCGCCTCAAATCTCTTTTAATTGAGAATAATCTTTTCCTCTCTTTATCTACTTAACCTAATTTTCTTTCCATTTCAAAGTTTCTTTGGTTCAATCCATTATGAGTGGGGTGGAAGCTCATCTCGTGGTGAACTCAATTGCCCGCTCTTTGCCTTCAATTTCTATGTGACCGGGGTTAAGACACGGTTCAAACCCCAAGTCAGACATCTCTAATAAAACAAAATTTGAAAAATATTTCTTTGGCAACTTCTTCTCATTAGATTTCTGGCAAAGGCGCTGAGAGTGAATAAAATTACCATGAAAAGCTTCTCAAAAATCTGTCGTTCGGAATCGACTTTATACTGTAGGTCCCGAAACTCATGTATAACATTAACATACACAACACAAGTGGTGTGAGAAGCTAGGTTGTAACCCTAACTGAAGAGTTGAAATAACCAATTATGACTATGTCGGCATAATAGTCGAAACATATTACCAATTGCAGCTCAGGAGAAGAGTTATTTCCACCATGATGACGTTTAAATGATGGCTTCCCCTCAGGGTATGCTTTGCTAGTGTCGGTTAGGCGGTTATACGGGATTGTGGATAGCGGTTATATGGGTTTGTAGCATAGCAGGTGGATCATATTACCAATTTACGCTTCATAGAAAAGTAATTTATTTCTGCAGGATCGTCCGTGATCATTTTTCAATGGTAGGCTTTCCGTCAGGGTACCCTATGCTAATGTCGGTTAGGCTGTTATATAGGATTGTGGATAGCGGTTATACAGATTTGTCTCATAGCATGGGGATCATATTACGAATTTCCGCTTCATAGAAAAGTAATTTATCCTTACAGAATCGTTAATTGTTTAGGTATTGTTCATCAGACTTTTTTAGATTTCAGAATTAAAAGTATGAGGAATAATTGTCGGACTCTACCGAAAATTCATTTCTCCCTTCGTAAAATGGTCGTCTTTGGCATTTGCCTGGGGTTTGTTTTGCAATTAGAAATGAATACTTAGTTCTCTGAGTACCATAAGGAGCCGGTGGATTATTGTGTTACAATTTTTCTCCTTTATTAATGCCTATGTTCAAACATTTATGACACTACCCTCGTATATTTCTTTTATTTTTATGCATAAATACATATACGTTGCTCTTATGGTTTTTTAATGGTTTTTACACGGTTGGCGGTTTTATAGAAGAAAAAAAATGAAGGAACTTTTGCAAAAGAGCCACAGCAAGTTGCATTTCCCTGTGTGTAATATTTTTTTGCCTTTTTTTCTCCTTTGCTAAGGCATCCATTTAACTATTGACATTTTTATGGGGTGATGTTTCGTTTTACAATTTTTTTTCTTTCCACCAAAACTTATATAACAAAACTAAGTAACGAAGAGTTATAATAACATTTATACCCTAAGATTGAATGGAAAATGAAAAGAAAAAAAAATAGAAAAAAAAATTAAAGATGTTGTAAAAGAAGTTATTTATGATTTACAAAGTTTAAATCCAAAAAAAAAAAGAAAAAAAACTATAAAAAAAAACAAGAATTTCTTTCTGTAAATTTTCTCAGCCAAAGCAAACTAAATTTCTTAATAACAACAAACCTCCAAGCGTATGTGAAAACTGGCTGAAGTTATAAATTTTAATTACCTGGTAACCAAAGCAAAGGTTGCCTGTCTAACTCATTAAATTTCTTGTGAAATTAAAAATTTTTAAAGCTGAACTAAAGTTTAATTACTCCTTAATTGAAATTAAAATATACAATGTATTTCGATACGACACACAAAAAGTATCCGTTGTATTGCTTAGGAGATGCCAGCTGAATTGTGTTTCCGTATAATTATGCATAAATTAGAAAGGTAGACACATTAATTGCACTCGTAATTAGTCTACTGAATTGGGTTTGTAGTAAAAGTAGGCTGATAATTGGAATTCCTATGTAATTTTAAGTTTAAAGTGGGATTAAATGGATACACAGACAATCTTTTTTTATGGAGTCTAAAAGTCTAACTCAGGTTCATTGTTACTTAATGAGTCATTGCAACCCATTAGTGAGCGACTTAGATTCTTACAATATCCAAATTGTGTGTATTAATTTTATCTATGGCCGGGCCTAAAGTTTAACATCCGAATGACAGAGTTGAGTAACCTTCCATCGCTGAGTTTCGATATAATTATTTAATTGAAGGGGAATATATGTCTCCCTTCATATAGTAACGTCTTCTCTAGTTGGAAAATGTGATACTATAGGTCTTTATGATAGCAGCAAAAGAAGTTAATGACACACGGAGTGAAATATAGAATATCCCGACTTCTCGAACACACAGCTTCCCCTTACGTCATTCAAGGTTTAAAGGCATTACATCCAATAAAGTGAAAGCTCATGAGAATCTCAATTGTTTTAGCGACAAAACTAAATCAGTCTTCTTCTTATCTATTATACAAGTCTAGCAGAGTCTATCAGTATTGTTCAAGCCTCTAGGTGTCAACGAATTTGGGCCTCCCTGTAAAACAACCGAAGAATATCTAGTCTAAGGCAGGTGGCGTCGTTAAGGTTACAACAACTCCGCTACTATGTGCCTGGAACGAATGTAGTTCACAGTCACTGCAATTTCGGCTTCGTATTCAAAAACTTAATGCCCAATCATGCCGCCTTACCAAATTCCGCACCACAAAGTTACTGTTTAAGTTGGTATTTGTTTATTATGGATTGCTTTATGATTTTCTAATCCCGAAATTTAGAAATTTTGTGTCGTTCGGATTCCTAAATACGTTTAAATTTGTACCCACGAAAGTGATGTTTGGTTTACAGAGTAGTGCTTTAGGAAATTTTGAAGTTCTTGAGTGCGATACCGAATGGATGTTTTCGGGTTTTCCTCGATGTTCTCCTTCGGGGAAATCTGAGGTACAATCTGATGTACCCATTTCCTGTAAAACGTCGGAAATTCTTAGCTGCCTTCCGGCACTAGCCAGTCGGACAGTATTACAATTCTATACGATGTCTCCATATCCTGGAAATTAACTAAGAGAAATTAAATATTTATTCCCAGTAAAATGTAGGAGATTATGAGCTACATACCGGCCTTGGCCAGTTCGTCAGCAACGCAATATTCGAAGGTATATCTGTATTAAAATGGTTCCAAATTTTCTTCAGAAATCCATGATATTCATGAGAAGGGCATTTGGGACTTCAGCATAGCCTGGACGTCCAAGTAAACTAAGAGATTTTCAAGAAAAATCCCCCTAACCAACAAACATTGCGTCATTTTCGAAATTATTATGATATCAGCTTGAAAAACACTGCAGTATTCAAGGCGCCTATACATACATACTCGTACATAATTGGTTATTACAACCCTTCAGTCAGGATTACGACCTAGCTTCTCACACCACTTATGTTGTATGTGTTAATTTTACATATGAGTGGCGGGACCTACAGTTTAAAATCGACCCTTAAGCAATATACTTAATAAAATAAACACAGTCAATCTGCCCTAGCATTTTGGAGGCATCGATATAAAGCACAAGATTCCCTCTAGAAGCCTTTGGGGCTTCAGAATTGAAATTTCTGGCAGGTTTAGTATACCTGCTCCTTTTTCAGAGAATTGTAGGAATCACTTAATCGATCTGGGTGTGCCTGTGTCTTCTCAGAATTGCAGCATGTCTGTAACCCATTTTGGATCAGTCTTAAAAGGATTAAGGCTTTCTGCCACCAGCTCAGTTTTTTGCTTCTGCGAAAGGTCGGAGGGGATCCAATTGATTGTAGCAAATAATGTCTTTATAGGAGTGTACTGCGTATTTCGTCGATCAGTTGGCAGTGGTATTTGTTCTCTAAACGTTCCGCCTTAGCCCAATAGAGCCTGTATGTGGCAGAATCAGAATCTTTTTTTTTCTTCTATGATAGAGTGAGTGTTTGTTTCTTGATTTAAAATTTTTTTTATTTATTTTTTGTTATGAGTGTCAAGCATAAATTTATTCTTTTTGGGGAAGTAGATTTGTAAGAATTTTTTTCCTTTTTTGCTTTTAATTTTTATAGAGATTAAAACTCCTCTAATATATGTATGTATGTTTAGATGGCTGTTTAATTGAATAATATTACTTATATTATAATATGTACTTAATGACCTTATTAATATTAATTTACAAATGCTGTAGCATCAATTTAAATACAATTAAGTCTTCCCAAACTGATTACAATTAAATAATTGAATTCCATTTCAATTTTCATTTGCATTTGCATTCGTATTCTAATACTTCCTAAGCAAACATTTCTATTCATATTCCCATTCACATATTTATTTAAATCTCATTAAGAGTATTTATAAGTATAAAATTAATATTGCAAGTATATGTATGTATAGACGAGTATGGTTATTTAAAATATCCCTTCTCTATCATTGTTAAGTGTCCTTTACTTCATTTTATTTTGCTTTACTTTATGAAATGTTGCAAGTAAATGAATGAAAATGTTATACGAATCTAATCCTATTATCTGTTGAAATGATACACTTGAGTAGTAAAAGTTTACTTCGAAAATCATAAGAATGATTGGAGAATAGTAGATGAGTTGAGTGTATTATTATTAATATTGCACAACATATTCAATAATAATATTCAATACAAATACAATAACTAGGGAGCGAGAAAGAGTGGTCCACTATAACTATTTGTTTCGTCGATAACAATATGGGCAAATGAAAATTGTTAACCGGGCTATAAACCTTAACAATGCAGTTGAATGAATTTCCAAACAAAACCTCTGACAAGATACACTCTTAACTTTAACAACAACAGCAACTAGAGTATGAGAGTGTAATAACCAGTCTATAAAGGCAACCATTAATTCAGTCAGTTGGTTGGTTTGTTTGAATGGTATACCAAGGAGGGGATTTTAATTTTCGTTAGACTGATGCTCTGTATATAAGGTATTTTAAGTTCGAATTCATTCATTTATGGATTTTAGATAGAAAACTGGGAACATTATAAAAACAACTGAAATCTTCTATCAGATTGGTCGTTCTATGTCATACAGAATTGGTCATTACAACCCTTCAGTTAGGATCACAACCTAGCCTGTCACCACACCCATGTTGCGTCTGTGTTTCGAGATCTCTTGTCACCCAAGCTGTTTGTGTTAATTTTATTAATTGGTGGCGGGAACTACAGTTTAAGGTCCACTCCGAAGGACCAATTGGACAAAGTTTTCATGGCAATTTATATTTTATCAGGGTTTTTTCCAGAAGATGACTGAGAAAAAATCATATTTCGTTTTCGAAAAGTCTGAGCTAGGGTTCAAGGCTCTCGTCTTATAGGCTTACATACTACAAACTAGTATGTAGTAACACGTATGGAACGTATAGCTTTCATTGTATAGTTTCTTGCAATTTCGAATGCCTAAATTCCGCCATTTTCTTTGTTATTCATTCGCTTCGCATTCATTGAAAGTGTCTAGTACGTAGTCTAGTATTTAGTAGGTAGGTAGTGTGTTGGCTTATTGGACGTGAGGCCATAGTTCAAACCCCCGGTCAGACATCTCCAACAACACGAAATATGAAAAAATATTTCGTTGGCGACTTCCTCTCAGCAGACTTCTGGCATAAACTTAAACTTACTTGAGAGTAAAATAAAAATTGCCATGAAAATGCGTTGAACGAATAGCAAGCTCCTGAATGCCGATTGAAGTCGCAGTAGTCCAGTAGGAAGTATGTGGGCTTATTAGACGTGAGACCACGGTTCAAACCCCAGGTCAGACATATCCAACAAAACGAAATACGGCGACTACCCCTTAGTAGATTTCTGCATAAACTGTGAGAGTTGCACTGAAGAAGCTTCTCATAAAGCAATCGTTCGGAGTCGACTTTAAACTGTGGCTCCCGCCTCTCATGTCCTATATTAACGCACACAACATAAGTGGTGAGTGAGAAGGTAGGTTGTAATCCTGACTGAAGGGTTGTTATGACCAACTATGTATGTATGTGTATAAGTGCGTATGCTGGTATATTCCGTAGGTTCATTTAACATATGTAAGTTGTTAACACAAATAATAAATTGCCATTAAATACGTGCCTGTTAAAAAGAAACTCATATTTAAAAGACCCTGTACTACATAGTTATAAAGTCTGAACCAATATGTTACGATATAATCATTTATTAAGAGACTCTTGTTAAATCATTTGATCTACAATTCAATAAACATAAACGTACAACATACAATAGACAACATTCAACATATATGTATATATGTGCACATATTAAGAGGCATGTAGTATTCATGTATGAAGATTTGTTGCAACATTTATGCTTGACTTACCATATACAATATACAACACAGTGTATGTAAATTTTCATCACATCTCAAATGATTTCGAACACAAAGTATTTTAAGCTACAAATCGTTGGATAAGAAACATAAAAAAACAGAAGAGAAAAAAAACTTACAATAGTACATAAATTTTGAAGTAAGAGAGTCTAAAGTTAAGTTAAAAAAAGAAGGTTGAAGTTATTGAGTTTAACAAATTATGCAGAGATATCATTGTTACCAATAAATACTCCTGCTTTGCTTGTATGCTAGTATGGTATATGATGGTGTATTTAAGCCAAGCAAAAGAGGAATACCAGCAAAACAAGACAGGAAAAATAGAAAAAAACGAAATGAAACATCATCAACAGTAGTAAGAAGTATAACAAACATTTCAAGCATCAACAAACATTTCTTATAAAATTGCAAGTATCTACAAAATTCACTCAGTCAGTACCTTTGTCTGTCCATTCATCTCTGCTTCCCTCTCTCTGTCTCTAAACACAATAGCAAATTGTGAATGCAACAAAAATTTTCCAAATGATTGCATAGCAATACTTAACAATAGCAAATCTTGTTTGGTTATTGGTTAAAAACCATAGGAATACACTGAAAAAAAAATGAGACAAAAAATAAATAAAATTTGATATTGGAAAACCCATAAGTTTTAAGTTTTTTTTAACAATGTTAACACCTTAAATGTTAACATTTCACTGCTTTATCTACAATTTTTAGACTTCGGAAATATTTTACACCCTAAGCGACTCTACTTCATAAGCTACACTGTTAAGGTGTACAAAAACTATAAGCCTCTTCAGGGACCTACATATACGGGAGCCCTAACTTCTGAATTCTTCACATCCAAGCAACACACAGAAGAATTAAAATTTCCTTTAGGGTATTGAATGGCACCTTATTAATTGCTCTTCTTTTTAATTGTTTACTCGACGTAATAATTCTGGAAGCAACATCACACAGAGGAGGATTAGAGGTCTTGAAGCCTGGAGGATCTCAACTGTGCTAATAATAATCTGTTTGACTATGATTATGGAATGTAGGATGTATTTGCAAACCGTAATTACCACGATTAAATGTACAAGACTAATCGCTCTAAGTCGTCGTAGTCTATTCGGTAGTGTGTTCAAAGTAGGAAGAGGTGAAGATATGTTGTGCGTATTTAGGGTTCGAATACGAAAAAAGGAAACAAAATTTTCAATATATTTTTATTTTTGAATATTTGTTTATTATTTTGAATTTAAAATAGTAATCCAGCCAGGAAAACACAAAATCCTTAACGAATGTCATAAGAGTGTCTGGCAGGGCCAACACTTGCAAAATGTGATTGATTTATGTGGAAATTGTTTTACCTGTGCAGCCAGTAAAAAATGTAATAACTTTACACGAATGCCGTTTTGTCTAAGAAACGACAGAAACAAGAAACAGTACAATGTTACATATGGGTACAGTATGAAGTCGACGTAGTCTACATAGTAATAAGTGCGTTCGCTTATTCAATGTGACCTACTAGAATAAAACGAAATATGAAAAAAGTATTTTTTCTGGAACCAGTCTTCTGCTAACAACTCTGAGAGTAAATACAATCGCCAAAGTTTCTGAAAAATCTGTCTTTTGGAGGCGTCTTTAAGTTGTAGAATAAAATTAACCTACATAACATCATGGGTGGCGTGAGGAGCTAGGTTGAAATCCTGACTAAATTGTTGTATTGAACAAATGACGTAAATAATGTATAATTGGCGGTGACTAGAACAAAGGCTATGAAGGGAACTCCAGTTATGACAGCTTTTTCTATTCTAAAGAAGGTCTTAACAGTTACACATTTATGACTATGAAATTATTCAATGATGTGGTCACACAGAATCAAATTACTTAGATGTCGATGCCACTTCACTTCAGGCATTTACTACCTACAGTGCATCTACTCTAACTTTTGGTTTCCATAGGAGACTTCAGAAAGTGGAAGTATATCTACCGGGAGAATATATTCGAATGGCATTATTGGCCTCGATAGTTCGAAAATTGTTTAAGATTCTACATTAGCAGAACGCACTTTGCTATGAAAGTTGACAGAAAAAGATTATTCAGACACAATTTCAGTTTACTATGCCTGCAATAAGCACTTTTAAAGTTGACTTTAAACTGAAAATTCGGCCACTCACGGATAAAAAGTAACACACACAACATGATATGGGTTAAAAATATAGATCGTAATCCTGACTAAAGAGTGAACTAATGACCGTTTTACGGTTGTCTTCGGTCGAACAGCCTTCCATTACATTACATTACATTGGTTACTCCAAACAAATGTTTCTTAATTTTTTTCTGTGTATTTTCACTTTATTTCAATGATTTTCCTTTCAGCTTTTGAGTTTCTTTAATTCTGGCTTTCCTTTATGTCACTAAAATCAACTCATGCGGCATATCGACTTTAATCAACATTTTATGCTGGGGAACGAAACCCTAATAAAACAACTTTGGAAATCCAGAAAAAAGAGAAAAAAAAGAAACAGTGAATTTATTTATAAACAGCTACACAGAGAATAACCCTTTTTTTGCTGCTGCTGCCACTAACTACAGATTTTTAAACATGATTTTTCTGTGATTCCTTTTGTAAATTTGTTTCCTCTCTGCTCTATATGCTACCCTTTCAAATAAGCCATGGTATTACCTTTTTAAAGCGAAAAAAAAAACAAAACTTCTCTACAGATTTGATCTAAATGAACGCTCACATTGAATAGTTTCACTTTATATATCTGTCTGTATGTCTAACTATTTGCCTGATGTTCCTGCTTTTGCCATTGCCATGAAGTTCTACGTATTAAAAGTCAATGATATAATGATGACGATGGTGATGTGATGCGTTGTGAAGTCTTGTTTAAAAAGCACATGAAAAAAAAAAAAAGCAGAAAACAATGTGTGCTGTGAGGTGACTTCTTTAAATCACATTGAATCGTAAGAGTAATAAATTTAACAAGAAGTCAAATGTAGTTAAATAAAGAACATGTGACAGGATATAGCAACTATTGCTAGAAAAACTGCCATGAGCAGCAGGCAACAGAAAAAAAAGGTTCTTTAAACTTCAGTTTTTTAGGTGGAGTTTTGTTGTGGCATTTTTTTTCTCTCTTTTCCTTTTTTCATTTTAATTGTACCTGCCACTAGACAGAGTGAGAGAATGTGCACACGTTAAATGTATCATGTTATTTAATTGATCATTCTAAGTGGCTGTGACATATCCATGTACCTGTGATTTTTTTATGGCCAATATCTACATACGATTTATCTACTTAATAATGACACATTTAAGACATTATGATGATAAATGGTTTATAAATGTTATAAGATAAGTGGGTATTAGGGATTACAAAAAATCATTTGCATGTAAATGCCCAAAAGGGTTAGTTAGTTGGAATTTTAAATGCCAACAAAGAAACGATTCGAAATTGTTTTGACATTGAAAAGAATTTTAATTCCTTAACAAGAATTTTAATGATAAATTATTTAAAAAATAGAAAAACAGAATGCAAAACTCTATAAAAAAGGAAAACAAAAAAGAATATGACACTTATGTCTTTAAATTTTATTTACAAAAAACAAAATAAAATTAAAAAATTAAAAACCAAATAAAAAAAATTCCTACAATACTTGCTTGGCCCCTAGATCATGCCAATAACAACTCTAGCATACTGGACTGTTGAAATTAACAAAATAAATAATAAAAATAAAATTTTCGTTAACCATTCGACGATATATAGGTTTGGGAAACCTAAGACGTCTCTCACTATGTAACTTAGTTAATCTAAGTTTTTCTATTTAATCGACAGCGTAGTCTTTAAAACAATGACGATAGACCTCATAGCAACTGGAAGATAAAGTCGGTAAATTTTCTGCAACAAAATACAAATACCAATATTGGTATATTATTGGTATTAATAATAGATATCGATAAATTTTCTATAGAAACAGTTTGATTATCGATAAGTTTTCTATAGATAATATTTTCCATAAATTTCCATATCAAAATGTGCGATATCGGTAAATTTTCTAGAGAAAAATTTGAATATCGATAAATTTTTTAGAGAAATTTTATTAAAAAAAAAATTTATTGAAAAAGTGGAATATCCATAAGTTTCGTACAGAAACAATTTTCTATAGTAAAAATTCGTTATTGATATATTATCTATAGAAAAATTTCGATAGTGATAAATTTTCTATAGAAAAATTTCGATAGTGATAAATTTTCTATAGAAAAATTTCGATAGTGATAAATTTTCTATAGAAAAATTTCGATAGTGATAAATTTTCTATAGAAAAATTTCGATAGTGATAAATTTTCTATAGAAAAATTTCGATAGTGATAAATTTTGTATAGAAAAATATCGATAGTGATAAATTTTCTATAGAAAAATGTCGATAGTGATAAATTTTCTATAGAAAAATGTCGATAGTGATAAATTTTCTATAGAAAAAATTCGATAATGATAAATTGTCTACAGAAAAATTTAGGTATTGATAAATTTTCTATAGAAAAGTTTGGAAGTTTCTAGAGAAATATTTAGAAATCGATAAATTTTCTATAGAAAAATTTTGGTTATAGATAAATCTGCTATAGAAAATGTTTTGGTTGTTGAAAACTTTTCTATAGAAAAAATTTTGACATCGATATATTTTCTAAAGAAGAATTTTTGACGTCAAAATTTCTTAAAAAAAATTTCAATAAATTCCTATGTCAAAATTTGTATCGATGAATTTTTTATAGAAAAGTTTTGATTATAGATATATTTTCTATAGAAAAATTTTGGTTATCGATATACATATTTTCTATAGAAAAATGTCGATGAATTTTCTATAGAAAATTTTCTATAGCGATGAATTTTCTGTAGAAAAATTTGATTATCAATAAATTATCTATAAAAAATCTGGTTATCGATATATTTCCTATGGAATAAATTTGGTTATCGATAAATTTTCTATCCAAAAATTTTAATATCGATACATTTTCTATAGAAATATTTCGATATCGATAAAGTTTCTATATTACATTTTCTATTTCTATATATTCATATTCATAATTTGGTCCTTACAACCCTTCAGTCAGGATTTCGACCTAGCTCTCACACCACTTATGTTGTGTGCGTTAATTTTATACATGAGTGGTAGGACCTACAGTTTAAAGTCGACTCCGAACGCCAGAATTTTGAGAAGCTCTTCATGGCAATTTTATTTAGTCTCAGAGTTTTTGCCAGAAATCTGCTGAGAGGCAGTCGCCGAAGAAATATTTTTTTATATTTCGTTTTGATGCCTGACCTGGGATACGAACCCGGGCTTTTCGTCTAATAAGCCAACTAGACTACGGCGATAACATTCTATATATTAGAATATTTCGATAAATTTTCTGTAGAAATATTTCGATGTCGATAAATTTCCTATAGAAAAAGTTGTAATTCTTGGTATCGATAAAAATTCAATGGAAGCACTTTTGATCTCGATAAATTTTCAATAAAAATGTCGATAAATTTCCTGTAGTAAAAGTTGGAAAGCTATAATTTTTCTACAGAAAAATTTCGATATCGAATAAAAATAAAATTTGGATATCGATAAAAATTCAATAGAAAAAATAAAAAAATATTTCAATATCGATCAGTTTTCTACAGGAAAATTTTTTGATATCGATAAAATTGTATAGAAAACTGTTTAATATAGATATATGCCATTAATATTAATATGCCATAGTCATATTGTTGATACATAAATTTTATATACATTTTCTATAAATTTTTAATAAATGTTCGATATTGAAAAGTTTTATATAAAAACAATTATCGATAAAGATTATAAACCAAAAATTTCATCTTTCTTTTCTTCTCAAAATAATATTTTAAATGTCACTGACGACAACTTTTCTCTTTGGGCTATGACATTTCGACAGCCAGAAAAACATGCAGCGCACCATCTATTTCTTCTCTCAATTTCTCTTTGCTTTCCTGTTTAATAACTTGCAAACATAGTGAATATAATTAAAAATTATAATTTTGTTCCCCACCAGTAAGGGGCCTGTTTGAGAAATTTTTAATTTTCCCCTAAAAACAAAAGAACACTAGTGACAGGGATAAAAAAGTTGAAACATTTTTGCTGATTTCATTGCGTTTAATTTGACTCATATTTACATGCAACACAAGTTGCAAGTTAGTTCTCTAACTAAACATTATTTTCTTAAACATTGCGTGCAAATATTTTCTTTTCAAGTTCCTTGTTTTCGTTTTTATTTTTTTTTAAACGAACTTTTTTTGTTTCTTTCATACCAAACAAAAATGTCATGCCATATTTAACACTTGGTTATATACAAAAGCAACAAAGTGTCATGCAAAAAGACAGACTGAAAGACAGACAGACAGACAGAAAATACAAAGATCATGAAATCATTTAAACTTTAAACGAAATACATTATGGAATAAAGAACTGCACTGAACTGAACTGAATTACATTCTGATTTGGAACAAAAAAAAAAAAATAATTTTTTTATGAAATATTTTCCCAAATTGATGGCTGCAACACCACTTACTTATTCATGCACGCACACATGCCACATGTGTCACCCAAATGGCAACCTCAACAGATAAAGTAGGAGGTACACGAACATGGCATCAGCATCAAATAAGCAGCAGCAAAAAAAAAAAACACGCATTCAACAAAAATGCTTTAAATTTTATTTTTAAAAAAATTTATAATGAAATGATTTTCTTTTTTATTTGTTTTTATTTTTTTTAATTTCATTTCTGTTTTTTAGATACACTCAACGAAAACCAATTTAAAAATGAGTTTATTAGACTGTTTTTAATTTTAGAAAAGAAAAAAACAATACACGAATGGAAAGTAACCCAGCAAAATTTTTTACCAGTCAAGTCATACAGGGTCTTTTGATACCATTATGTGTCGGCAGACCGTGCTTGTCAGCGAAACTGGTAATAGCGCAGCGTCACATTAGAATTCCCGTTAGAATACGAACCGTTTTCGTGTCGAACTCAGGCATTTAGCCTGGAAATAAATAATAATCGAATACAAATTGGCTCTTCTCTGACATTCTACAGAACCAGTGGCTGGGCAGAAAATCTCAATGCAACTGAATCCTGCCCTAACCTGATCTATGGATATGATGCAATTCTGAGAAGGCATAGAGGCATTCAGTTCGATTCTTATAACTTGGGGAATAGAACGTTTGATTTTAGAATCCCAAATCAAGATTACTGAACTGAACAGGCCACAGGGACTGAATGGGACGTTTCAAAATACTCCACAGAATGGATCTGTCGACTGCGGGTCATGGCCATTTGAAAGTGACGCAGTGCTCGTTGGGTGATGGCATTTTCCCAAAAATTTTTGGTTTACTTGGATCGTCAAGCTGCCAGTAAGCCCCTAAAGAATATCTATAAAATATTTAAAAAATTTAAAAAACTTTATAAAATAAATTCTTTAATAAATTCCTTTATAATTTTCACTGGGTTAAGCAATATTTCCAAAAATTTCCGAAATAAAAAATCTCTTCCAAATTTATCATTATCATAAATGCTTGAGTTAATTTGATAAATTAACTTCAGAAAAAGTTATGGGCTTTTCTCTCTTATCTTTGTGTCTAGCGAAACAAAAAAAACACACACACTTGAACTGTTTTTTTTTTCATGAAATTTTTCCAATTTTCTTGAGAAAATTTATGCGTTTTTGTCTATTCGTGTGAAAGGTCTGCGCTTGTTTTCGGTTGCCGATATATTTTGGTGATGCTTGTGTTGTGATGTAAATTTCCTTAATTAATTATGGTGTTAAATTGTTGTTGTTGTTGCTATTTACTAAATATAGCTTTAGTGGATTTGTTTTAATATTGAAATTAATTAGGAAACGAAATAAAATGTTTTATTTTTAATTCCTTTGTTTTGATTTTTTTGTTTTTATATTTTTTTTGTTAATAATTTATGGTTTTTAAACAATATTTGAAAAGTAATTTTAATGTTTTCAACATATTTCCTGTGTTTTTATTTATATTTGCAGCCACATGTAACATGCCTTTGGGCATGGAATCTGGTGCAATCACAGATGCTCAAATCACCGCCAGTTCAGCACATGATACCGGGTTTGTGGGGCCACAGCAAGCAAGGTATGTTATGATAATTTCAATGAAATAGAATAATTGCGTATATTAATTAAAAACAAAAATTATTAAGAATTAACGGAAAGCAAAATTTGTTGCATGTGGTCTCATGCGTTGATTACTTCTTTAAAAATTTGAAATTGCGAACAGGCTATGCCAGTTCCATTAAATACTCAACATTATATTGGTTACCTTGAATGCAGGTTTAACTTCATTTGTCAAGTGTAATTGGGCTTTTTTGTTTGTTTAGTATTATTATCTTTACTCAGTTTGTCGTTATCGCGTGACTATCCGCTTAAAAATATGATTCGATATCGTTGCCTTTCAACGGCCATTCAATGATGGAAAATTAATCAGGCAACCTCTATGTCTAATAAAATATATCAAATGGCGACACTGTTATTCTATCTTGTTGAATTTGCCCATGTCTAATAGGTAGTGTGTTGGTTTATTAGACGTGAGGCTAAGGTTCAAAACACAGCTCAGACATCTCCAACGAAATGAAATACGAAAATATATTTTTCTCGGCGACTTCCTCTCAGCAGATTTCTGGCGAAAACTCTGAGAATAAATAAAAAAATTGACATGAAAAGTTTCTCAGAAATCTGTCGTTCAGAGTCCCGCCACTCATGTATAAAACTAAGACGCGCAACATAAGTGGTGTGAAAAGCTCGGTGTTAATCCTGCTTAAGGGGTAGGAATGACCAATTATTTATGTGTGAATCATCATCTGTCGAATTAGTTGTCTTTTCTTAACTCCATGTTGTAAAATCATCATAGACGGATACAGAATTAAACAACACACGCAAACAATTAATTGTTCATGAAAATGGGTGTTCTGTTCAGGCAACGTACCGTGCAATTCGTTTATTTTACGATCTCCACTGGTTCAGTGTAGGAAAATCCGAATCAGACGATTTGGCGTCATTCAAAAGAACCACAGACGATCGTACATAGATGCCATGGAATTATCTACAAGATCTTATTATTATCTTGTATTAAAATTTAAAAAAACTTTAAATTTTTTCTTTTATTTTGTTTTTAAAAGAACATTAACTTTAGCAAAAAAAAAAACAAAAAGAAAAAACAGATATGATTTGATAGGGGCTAGCTAATCCATGCTAAATTTGCACTCTCATTTCCCTTCACACAAGATGGCTCATTATTGGCGGATGACTTCTTTTAAATTTATCATGATTAGCGTACTTTGTTTAAAAAAAAAAAAATATTATGAATCTGAGAAAAGGAACGCCAAACAAAACAAAAACTTCTGTTTTCAGTAATAATTTAAGAATTTTTGTAAATAAACCCGCATTTAGTTTTTCCACTCAAATCAAATTAATAATCATGGCCCTTTTAACACCCCAGCACGTAATATTCTGTTTTTAAGACACACTAAATAAAAAAAAAATAATGATTTTTTCTTTAAATATTCATCCATTCATTCATTCATTCATTCATACAGTCATTCAAAAAATTATTCAACATTTCTATACACTTTATTTTATAAGATTTTTTTTGTGTGTTCTTTTGTTTGTAAACGTCAGGGCAATTTATTTCATTAAAAAGTTACTGCCAACCAGCCAGCCTGGGTCTGGCATCATATTATTGTAGCTCTGTGGTCATTTCCTGTGTGTTTGTATGATTGTGTGGTGTATGCGCCCAAAGACCAGTATAAAATTTGTTTAAATTTGAAATTTGTGTCATAAAAAAATTTTTATATCGCCATGCCCCGTCAAATATCTTTTTGTAAGAGTCAGCAAAACGGCAGGCAAAATAGAAAAAAAATATTAATTGTTGTGATTTTCTGCTGCTGGCCTAAAGTTGTGCACCGCCATCGCTGGGTCGGTCGATTAATGATGAGGTGGTTGAGTAGAGCAAAGATCTAAATCATGTTCGTTTTTATGGGTCATCTTTATGGTTAATTGAAATAAATGAAAAAAATAGTAAAAAAATTCAAAAGTTTTCCTATAAAAAGGGCTACAAAAGTATCGAAAAATATAAGAAAAAAAAAATGGAAAAAATATGCCAAAGTGCCTTTTGATTTTATTTAATCTTTTTAAACAAGAAGATGACTGGCAAAGAATAATATTTTGAAGGCAAAGAAATGTAAACAAAAAATACTCGAATGAAAAAGCTTTAACCAGCCTAGACCAACCATATACAAAATGTTTGTCACTAAATCTTTTTGATGCCCACATGTCGCAAGACACCAATTCGGTTGTGTCGAATGGACAAGTGTTAGAAGTATTTTTCCCATATTCTTATTCACTGCAGGGCTTGCTGTTCTATAGCAGATTCTATGGGCCTTTCATAACCACTTTCTATCTTTAAATTAATCTGAAATGCTGTCATTAAATTTAAAGTCACCGTGGTCTAGTAGTTGCAGTGTGTTGGCTTAGTAGACGTGAGACCACCGTTCAAACTCCACGTCAAACATCTCCAGCAAATACGCAATATGAAGAAAATATTTTTTCGGCGGCTTCCTCTCAGCAGATTTCTGGCAGAAACTCTGAGAGTAAATAAAAATTGCCATGAAAATGTTTCTCAAAAGATCTGTCGTTCGCAATTGAATTTAAACTCTAGGTCCTGCCACTCATGTATAAAATTAACACACTCATTATAAGTGTTGAGAGAAGCAACTGAAGGGTTGCAATAACCAAGTGTCCGTGAAAAATCATTGAAAATTTTTATTCGTTTGAAACACCTATTGATACAATTACGTGTGGAATATAACATCGTTCACATGTCCTCCACGGCTTTTCTGGATAGAGCGTGTCCAAAGTGTGTAATTTTCTCTGACTTCGGAGTGTAAATTAGACTGGATCTGATTATTATTTTTTGGGTTATTTTTGCTTTGAGGACCACTATAGTTTGTGACTTCTTTGCATACGAATACGCCAAATTTCACGGTGTTGGTGGCCAGTTTACATCACCTCCATTACAGATGATCACGGCCTTAAATTGCTCTTGCAGAATAAGCAATGTGGCATGAGCTGTGTGTCAGCACTACATGCTGCTCTGGTATCCACATTATCAAATTAGAATAAAAAATATCGGTAATCATCGACCTAGAGGGCTCTGAGTTAACAGTAATGGCCTGAGCAACATCGTCCTTTAAGGAATATGAATCAATGCATCGCCGCTAGCCCAAAAACCACACCATACATGCCCTTGATTCTCATGCGGATTGGTATCGTTTCAAATTGGATAATTTTGCTTGTTCGTCGCTGAAGATGATATTTTGATGAGAGTTGGGTCAGTTACCAACTGTTACAGAGCCCATTCAGCCAACACACGTCGTTGTCTATAGTCGTTTACCTTTAGTTCACGACTCAGTTGAATTTTGTACGGCGGTAAGTCCAGTTCACGACGCAAAACTTATCAGGTTGTATGTTGTGAAAGGCTAGGTTCATGTGATTCATGAGAAATCGGATTTTCCTACTCTTTTTTAAGCATAGCGGTGGACTTTTCTGGAAATATTTCGTTTTGTCGAAGTACGGATGTTGGTCTGGTCTGGTCTTACTGAGCCATCACATTGCGAGTCTTCTCTGGAGATCGTAAAATAAACAAATCGTAAACTACGTTGCGCGAAGATAACACCTACTTTGATTCAACAATTTGTTATTGGCATGTAAGGTTAAATTCATTATCCGCCTATGATGATTTAGCAAAATGGAATTAATAGAAGAGAACTAATTCTTGCTTCATACATAATCCTTCAACCAGGATTACGAGCTAGTTTCTTACAACACTTATGTTGTGTGTGTGTTAATTTTATACAAGAGTGGCGGGACCTACAGTTTAAAGCCAACATCGGACGACAGATTTTTTTTGAGAAACTTTTCATGGCAATTTTTATTTACTGTCAGGGGTTTTGCCAGAAATCTGCTGAGGGGAAGTCGCCGATGAAATATTGTTTTCATATTTCGTTCTGTTGGACATGTCTTGCTTGGAGTTTGAGCCTCACGTCTAATAAGCCAACACACTACCTACAAGACTATGGCAACTAGAATTTACATTACTCCACCATAAATGCTACAACTTGATCCCTGATTATTTAAACAAGTAAAAAAATTGTTGAATTTATTTACAAATCTTTAAAACAATTAAGAATGTAATCCCCATTAACATTTATGTTCCAAATTCAAATCACTAAAGCAACTAATGCTGGCAGTATATCACCTTTAAAACGGTCATAAATTTTAATTTATTAAACGACTCCTACAAAGATTTGAACTTTTTAATCCACAAAAAACCCTTTGAGTAATGGAAACAAAAGGTCAATTTAATTTTCATAAACTAAAAACAAAGCAAGAAAATTGAAAAGAGAACAGAAATGTTTGTAGACAATCAAAGTAAAACATTTTAAATGGGAACAAACGAATACGAAAATTGTCTGATGTTGTGTGTGTCTGGACGCAGTTTGATGGAGTCTACTTTGTTTGTTTCTGTTTCTTTTAATCATTAACTATTTTGAAATGCAATAAAAATCATTTAAAATGCTAATATATCCGGAGTTTATAGACCCATTTCATTTTGACTTTAATTATTGTTATTGCCAAAGTTAACAATCTGTCTACTTGAGCTGGCTGGCCTGGCTGGTTGTATGTCTATATGTCTGCTTTTCTACTGTCTTTTAAACTCAATACAAGACAGCAGAAATAAGAAAAAAATCAAAGAAAAAACATAGAATGAGAAGTATTATTAACACACTAACAACAACAGTAGTAATAGCAACAATAAAAGCAATAACAACAATTTTTTTTTTCAAAAGTAAGGAAACCAAGTAAAGAAATTATAGACGGTACTAGTCCACTACAGGGTATACTAAACCTTTAAAGACAATTAACTGAATCATCCACTAGTAGTCCACGTGCATTATAGTAATAACAGACTACGATTTTAAGCTTAAAGTTTTAAATTTCCAGCTAAGGAGGTAATTGGTCTACAAATTACACTTTCTAGAGTAATAGGGTTGCCAAATGTCGTTGCCTGTAAAATTGGGTTTCTGTATAAATTTAGCTGGTTAAGAACCTTGCTAGTGGGCTGCGTAGTCTAGCAGGTAGTGTGTTGCCTTATTTCACGGGAGCCCATGGTTCTAACCACAGCACAGACATCTTTTTGAAAACGATATATGAAAAAATATTTCTTCGATTACTTCCTCTCAGCAAGCGTTATTATATCGTAGAAGAAGGCAAAAATTGGGCTTCTACCACCCCTATAATTCGTTTGATCTGTCTAGGATGGACATTGGGTGCATAAATGGCTTTATTAGCATCTCTGTACGGTTCCATTGTTAAAAGAAACGAAAAACTGTAATATCACTATGCGTCACACAGGTCCTCAGTGTATCTATTGTGTTAGGATTACAGCCATTTATACCTACCTCACCTGTTTCATACACTGTCTCTTAGTAGTAGTCGCCGTAGTCTAGTAGGTAGTGTATGGGCAGTTCATACATCTCACACAAAACGAAATTTGAAAAAATATTTCTGCGGTCTCTTCCTCTTAGAAGTCTTCTGGCACGAACCCTGACAGTAAAATAGTACCAGGAAAAGTTTCTCAAAGATCTGCCTTTCAGAGTTGACGTTAACTGTTGGTTCCGCCATTCATGTGGGAACATTAGTACGATCAACATGGGTTGTAATCCTGACTAAGTAAGCCAGAATAGTTTTGATTAGTAAGTGCCCTTCTTTCTCCCAAATAAATATGTTCGGTATGCTTGACCATCCTATGGTTTATATCTTCCACTTGAGATCGAATACGATCTCAAGGTAGGTAAGTAGGTTGGAGTGGTAGCTTTGATACCAAAAGCTCACTTGAGCACGATTAGCTGTCCGTTGTGATGTAACGGGTAAGTGCAGTCTCCGTACTGACCAAATTCCACCGAACTCATAGAAGAAATTGGTCGGCGCGGGAGCTGTACATGAGACCTAAAATTTGCATTGAAAATGTTGTAAGTTCCATTGTTCGTCCCAACAAGAACCATGCAGTGTCATATGTAGGAACTGTACCTAAGTATGTTAACATTTCAAGTCAGTAGAAAAGCTTCTCTGGCTCATTCATGAACAGTGTGGCTAAGGAAAGAGTTCTCCCTATAATGTATTGTGCAATTAACTTGCTAAACGAGCATGTGTTCCACAAGATAGAAAAGCATTTCAAAAAATATTTGGTTTTGTATCGGCTGTTTACAAAGCGTCCATAACTTTTAGGTAAGAACTGTCGAATGTACTACTACGGGTACTACTTACAGAGGGAATATCGTGAGTAAAATCCTGTCAGTTTTTAACTTTTCTATTATGAAGATTTGCATTACTTTCTGATATAGTAGAGGTATGTATTTGATTATCACCAGTTGTGTTGCTTTTGAATGCATCAGGCTCATCACTAACTTATTTTAAGCGATTACTGTGTGACATTCCTTCTGAACAGAAATCAAAAACTTTTTAAGCAGACTACGCCTATTCTTCAGATTTATTAATCACAGGCGACTATCGAGCCTTAACGTTAGCAACAATTGTCAAGGATCGATTTAAGGTTATCGTGGTTAAGTGGAGGAAAAGATAATTACAGATGTGGACAGCAAAGTTATTATAGAAAAAGAGGACCACAAGGCAGCATTCAATACTACCCACCTATAAGCTATGGTATGCTTGAATTTATGGGTGACCAGTCCACGTTTTCGTAGCATAGTTTTTATTATTTTTTTATTGGCCTTTCGATCATTAGGTGGCCAGTTTGAGGTTAACAATGGTGCTATGGCTTAGCATGTTATAAGGGTCATAGGATTTATAGCACCTAGTTGTGTAGGGTATCAAAATCTTTTGAATATATTTTGCTGCTGTAAACGAAGTTACTTTTAAGATTTTTCTCCTGTAGAACACTTACAAGCTCGTAAAAACCAGGTTTATGGTAGTAGCATAACAAGAAGAAGTTGTAGTAGAAATATGTAAAAATCTATGGCTTAAAGAGCTGTGTGTCTGTGTGTGCTTTTATATTCAACAAACTGAACTAACAACTATCTAATCAAAGTTTTTTGTTTTGACTCTGTGTTGTCTTTTTTCTTCCATTTCTTCAAACAATTTCTTCTAACAAAGCCGCCTTAGTACTTGCAACATCGCCTCTGTCTTTTGGTTTTTTCTCTGGATTTTTAATTTTCCAACAATTTTTAATGTATTTTTCTTTTCTTCTTCTTCTTTTTTGTTACATTATAAAAAAAGCTAGTAAAAGCTATTGTTGTTGTTGTACATGTTTTTTGCTATTATTTGGAGTAGCATCAGAGAACAAACTGTCATTTAGTTAATCATGGGATAGTAAGATGATACCAAGACAACAAAAAAATTTAAATTTTTTCTACATTTTTTTCTATTTCTTCTTCTTCTCAATGTTCGATCCTTAACTATTTGTTAAGGAATTAATTTAATTTGAAGTTTACAACAGTAACAACAGCAGTATAAGCTAAACTGTATAGCCCCTCAATAGCTATGATTCTATTGCTTTTGTTCATTAGCCAGCAGAGATGAAGCAAAGAAAGAAATGGGCCAAACGGTCTGGTCCGTTCAATTTAATTATTCTCCCCATTTTTTTTTTGTATTTTAATTGAAAAGTAATTGCATATCATTAAAATAAATAAATATTCTGTATATCTATGTATGTATGTATTGGTAATTATAGAAATTTACCTTTAAGTTAAAACCACCTCCAGTAACAGTAAAAATAACGTTTTTAATAGAAAATTGATTTTTAATGAATTTTAAGTGGCTGCTAATTTAAAAACAAAAATTAATTAAGAAAACATAGGCCATTATAAATAAAGAGATAATAAAATACAATAAATTAATGTTAACAGAGGGGTGGAGTATTTTATAACTGTTCTTGCATTGTTGCCACATGCCATTTTTTAACTCAAAATACTATGATGTTTTAATCAGTCTATTTAAAAGGAACTCAAATGGAGTTGAACAAGAAGCATTGGAGGCTCTGTTGGACTTAAGTCCATTGCACACGGTAGCGAAAACTACAGCTTTGAAGACCTGTGTCTAGGATAATGGACTATAAGTCTACCACGAAATTCATTACCAGCTTGCTGACGTAATAAAGGAAGTAGCTGATAGCTCCGTTGTTAACTGTACTTGAATGAAGCCGTGATCTTTAAAAGACAGGGTTTTGTTTGCTGGAAGGATTTTACGAGAACAGATATTGATATTCCGGAGTGAATATGTCAAGTAGGTAGGTGGGTAGGTTGAAGTGGTATATCCCCAATTGGCAAGATTCTCAATTCAGGAGCTTTTATATCCGTGTGTTCTTTTTTTTTCCAAGGGTTCGAGTGTATACTTCACGCAATCTTCATCTCTCGTTCTGAGTTTTAATTACGTAAACGATTGCCCTGATTGAGGCTTAACAACACTCCAGGTCACATGTGAAATCCACTCTTCTCGTTCCGTTCAATATCTCTGCGCAGCGAGAGACAGGATCAGATTTAAAAAGCAAAGTAGGTTAGCTATAAATGACTGTTAATCCAACAGAATAGACACACTCAGGAAATGTGTGACTCATTTTGTTGCCACTGTTTTCTGTTTTCTCTAGCAACGGAATAGTACAGAGCTGCTAATTAAGCCATTTAGACTCCCAATGTCCATCCTAGTTAGATCAGAGCGATTATCAAGATAGTAGAAGCCCAGTTGCTGTCTTCTTCTATGATGTAACGCTTGATAGCCAAGAGGTGAAGAAATGTTTCCCCATGTCAATGTCATTGCTCATATGGCCAAAATCGATGTGTTTCCCATTAAGAACGATAACTATACTAAATGTTCTCTTATCGAGTTTGAGCAGAATTTCTTTGTGTCTTTCATATAGGATGGGTGAAATTTGTTGGTCGAATCCGAAGACACTCACATGGCATCCACGGAATCTATTACTCCGTTGTTCATTCTAAGCTTAAGAGTTCCAATATGGAGAATTCACACGAATGTGCGATAGTTGTGACTTATTTGGCCAACTAATGTGTTGCTGAGCCAGCTCGAGAGAGAGAGAGAGTGAGGTAGACTATACTAGAGGTCTGTTATGTTATAATCCATTATCGTGGTAGTCGCCTGGCTATCGAAAACTATGATGATCTCTTTTCTAAAGATATTATCACACTTAGAAGTTGCCGTAGTGTATTAGGTAGTGTTTTGGCTTATTAGGCGTGAGGCCACTATTCAAACCCTCTGTCAGAGATATCCAACAAAACGAAATACGAAAAAATATTTCTTTGGAGACTTCCTCTCAGCAGATTTCTGGCAAAAACTTACACTCACTTATTGCCATGAAAAGAATATGTCGTTCGGAGTTGACTTCAAAATGTAGGTCCCGCCACTCATATATAAAATTAACACACACAACATAAGTGGCATCAGAAGCTAGGTCTTAATCCTGTCTAAAGGATTGTAATGACCAATTACGTATGTATGCTATAAATTTTTGCTGCTGCAACCACCGGGTTATCAGAAGGTATTGTGATGTCTCTCACAACAACATTCTTAATTGTCTTCCCCTCATTTCGAATCAACTCGTTCGCTTGAAGAATACTGGCTTTTCGAATGAAAAAAAAAATTACTCTACCGATAGCTATACAAAGCATATATCTTATGTTTGTTACGCAGGGCGTAACTATGATCACATGGTCGGTATAGGATAGCAGATTAAAGTCTCTGGTGAGACTCATAATGTAGTAATGAAACCATTCCAAGTAATAAGCAGATTATGATCTTATTTCGGTCACTTAACGCCTAATGATCCCAATGATTAAATCCAATGTGTTTGAATACAACATGTTTGCTTTCACATAAAGAACCGAAATTAGATTAAATCTTGCGGTTTTAGAAAAGCATTTTATCGTTTTTCTTTCGTTTTCTTGATTTTATTGAGGAAATGCAACAATCCTCCTTTTATTACAACGTTATTATGTTTAAATTACCCTGTTCAAGCGGCCATATAATTTAAATAATTATAAATAAATAATTTTAATATCTTAACAACAAAAAGTGTTGCTTAAAAGCCTATAAAAATTTCCATAAAACATGTTGGTTGGTTGGAAAAATAAATAAAAAAATTTCCCCTTTAATAAAACAGAAAATCTTTAAAGAAAAAAGTAATTTTGATTTCAAAGAAATTCAAGCGGTAATGCTTAGAAATTATGAAGAATACAACAAAAAACAAATAAACATTTCAAATAAAATAAAACATTTTACGGAGAATAAATATTAGAAATCTTAAAATTATAAAATATTGCTGCATAACATAGACATCATAAAATGCCCTTTAAAGCTTAATAATAATAAAAAAAAATTATTTCCACAATTATTATCTGCTTTTTGATACTCTTTTTGTTTTTGGCTTTTTGTGGTACTCATCATATTCAAAAAAAAAAAAAAAAAAATACTCGACTAAATAATGATGTGCTGATAAGAACCCTGTAAAAGAGGAAAAAGACCGGAGAAGAAGAGGAAAAAGATTTCAAAAAAATGTAAAGATAAACAATTATGGTGTTTATGGCCATAAACAAAACTTGTGTTGAAGTTTTTAACAGGTTCTTAGAAAATTCAACAAATAGTTTATAAAAGAAAGCAAAAAAATTCAAAAAACTAACACAAGTTGGTAGCCAAGTCATAAAAGAAAATATTCTTTCAAAATAATTTCCTTTTTTTTTACATTACATCTGCACTTTATAAATGCAATTAAAAAATGTCTGCCTTAACATACAGGTATTTTTCTGCCCCATTATTTGTTTCCCCCTTCTTTTAAAGTCTTCTTGTTCTGCTATCTATCTGTCTGTCTCTGTGTCGCAGCCCATCTCATTGACTGTCTCGTCTGTCTAGTGTTTATGGTTGTTTTTAAGATCTTTCGAATTGTTTTAATTGCTGTCGGCAAATTGCTCTCCATACGTTTGATGTCTTCCAAGACTTTTTTGCTTGCTTTATATGAACTCGTTTGTTTCGATTCTTTTTTTTTTCAATTTTCTTGGATAATTAAACGAAAAGTATTTCAACTGTCAACTTTGGTGCTTTTAATATTTTGAATATTTAATAGCTTTGGGCGAAAAGTGCTACAAGCACATGGTAAAAGAGGAAATAAAGACATTAATTTTTTTTGCTTTTGATATTATAGTTACACAAGCATATACTAAAAAATATGTTCAATTCTTGTTAGTAGCATTATATATTATAACATGCGCATCTCAAAATGCCATAAGCTTGCCAACCTATTTGACGCTTTAAAGTCAGGTTACCAAACACAGTTCACTCAGAGGATGATCCTTTTGGTTCTGGCGTCAAAAATTGCAGCCAACTTTCAATAATTGTCCGATATTGACGCATAAACTCGATTTTAGTTTGTTTGAAAAGCTTCAAACACATTTTTAATTATCAATTCACGGTATCCACAATACATTCCTGTGATTTCTTTAGAGCATCATAATTCTTTGCTGTAATCCAAAATTGTTTTGTGGACTCTATGTTTTCATCGGTAACAGCTCGTTTCGCATCGTTTAAACTTAGCAAACGATTTCTCATCAAACCACTTTCCTGGTAAGACTGAACACGGCTTCACCTTTGATAGTTATTGTGTTAGTCTGAAAGTTCCATGCCTCCCTACTATCTGTTAGGCTGTCGTCTATATTAATAGCTTCGAATTAGTTTAGTTTTCAGAATATTTATTTTCAGCTCGGCTAACCCAACACAATTTTTGACACCATTCAACACAACTTCTATATCAAAGAGATTGCCTGAAATCGCTGTAGTCCCTTAGGTAAGTAGATAGGTTGAAATGGTAGCTTTGATTACCAAAGTTCACTTGAGACGTACTGACGGAAAATTTCGAATAAACTGGGGACGCTCGAGGGCATCTTCCAAACGGAAGTTAAGTGAGCATTTGGTAATCAAAGCTACCACTCCAAACTAACTACCTACCTAATCGAAATAAATCACAGCGGAATATCAATATTTGTTCTCGTAACATTCTTACACTAAACAGCTCCCTCTTTTTAGAAGAAGTTCCAGGTTATTTCGGTTTTGTCCAGGTTTTGTCGCTGATGAATCTCGTATTAGACTTGTATTCCATTATCCTAACCACTTGGCTTTTTAGACGTGAGTTCTCGGTTCAGACACCTTCAACAAAATAAAATATGGAAAAATATTTCTTCTGGCAAAAATTCTAAGACGAAATAAAATTGCCATAAAAAGTTTCTCAAAAATTTGCCATCGAAATCGATTTTAAACTGTAGGTCCCGTAAAATTGACACACACACACACAACATAGGTGGTGTGAGAAATTAAGTCATAATCCTGACTGAAGGGTTGTAATGACCAGTTAAGTGTGTAATGTTTAGTTTTTCTGATATCTTGTCAGGACAAGGAGATTTATTGTATTTCAATGCTTCCACAATACATGTGCTAGTGTTGACGTAAGCAGGTGCATAGTTTTGTCTCTATGATTCAGAAGAGGAAAGCATTGATTTCGTTGGCAGCCTCATTGATCGGAAAAAGTTATGAGTATGATAGATTTCAGCTTGTAAATAGTGTGTATTTACAAATGATTTTTAAACGATCAAATCTATTGGAATAAAGTACTTTTGGAACGGACAAATATTTATTTGATTTTGCATACTTGTTGCACCGTATACTTTTAACTTTAAATAATATAATATTGTCCTTAATTTGTTTTTTTAAATTTTCTATTTATTTAACGCTTTTAATTGCATTCACTTCGATGCTCCTCTATCAGTTTTATTGCTCTCCTTAATAAAGCTTTAATTAAAAATAAGGTTTCCAGCAAATCCACCCGAATACTAAAACAAGCAATAAATTTTTAAAAATACTTCAAATATCATTAAGACAGCTTAAGAGAAAAGCAAAAAAACGAAGAGCAAAAATTAACATATCAATTAATGCCATAGACATTAAGCAAGTCGCGAAGAGCCAAAACGAAATGCCTTGCCTCTCGCAAAGTAAACCCACCAAAAATAACCACACAAACTAAGAAACAGAATTAATCCTTAATTACCAAGACAACATCCTGCTGAGTTTAGCACAAAAGCCACAGAGAAGAACAAAAAAAAAAACGAAAGATTCAGCAGCAGCCATAAAGTTACATTTGCAGTTTGAAAGCCATGAAGACCACGGGATGAACATTAAGAGTTTGGAAAAGAAGAAAACAGAAACAGAAAAAAATTGTTGCAAATAAAAATAATAAAAATTTATTTTAACGAACTTAACAAGTCACCAGAAGCGATTTTTCGTTCAAGGGGGGTTCATTTTTTTATTTTTTTATTGGAAAAAAAAAATGAATTTTTTAACTCTTGTGGTTTGGTTTTCAAAATGATAACATGGCTAAAAGAATTGACGTTTAAAGCGGCTTTTAAACGCATTTACATTAAAATAAATAACGAAACAAAAAACCAAAAAAAAAAGAGAAGAATAAAAAGAAGCTGCAGGAACAGAAAACAAATCTTTAAAACGCCACTTAACTTGGCTCTCAGTTCGTATAAAAAAAATCTGTAAAGGAAATAAAGTGGAATAAAGAGTATTATAAACCAAAATCAAAAATCATTTGGCTTAAATATCTTGGAGGTTTTAAGACGCCCAAAAGGGAACATGAAATACCCTACAAAATAGTACGAAATAGGCAATATTTAGTTCTTTTTTCCAAGTAATGTTAAATGATAATGGAATTGTAATGGAACTGATAGAAAAAGGAACTTAATTTGGGTAGCATACAAGATTAAAAAATCTTTAAAGAAGTACCTTTTCCATTAAAAGTTAAAAGTACTTTCTAAAGTACTATTTAAACTGATTTTTTTTCACAGTTCAAAATGTGATTTTGCATTAGATTTTTTTATTTGAAAAAAAAAAAAAAATATTTGAGTACCATTTACAAAAAGTACTTTGTGAGATCTCTTACCAAAATTTGCTTCATAAACGTAATCATTTTTATTGTAATGGAACAGATAGAAAAAGCAACTTAATTTGGTTAGCAAACAAGATTAAAAAAATCTATAAAATAACAACTTTTCCATTAAAAATTGAAAGTACTTTCTAAAGTACTATTTGAACTGATTTCTTTCCACTTCAAAATATGATTTTACATCAGATTTTTTTTAATTGAAAAAGATATTTGAATACTATTTACAAAAAGTACCTTGCAGGACCGCTTTATTTTTACCAAATTATTATATATAAAAATTACTTCATAAACCTAAGTACTCTTTAGGATATTAAAAAGTACTTCTAAAGCACACTTTTGTAGGATTGGTTTACGATAAAAATTTAGCTTGAATTCAAATTAAGGTTCTTAAAAAGTTTCTAGACATAATATTTAAAGTAGTTTTCAAAGTCTTTTCACAGTACTTTTCAATTTTATTTTCGTTTACTAAAACTAAAGAACCAAAATTATAAAAAAGTACCAGCTGAGACGTATTATAGAAACGTTCAAGGTACTTTTCTATGTATTCCTCTTTTGGTTGAAATCAGCCAAAGAGAAATGGCCAGAGCCCTGTTCCAGATATACGTTCTGGTCAGACTTAAAGTAAAATTTATTCTACATATGGCCAGCAGAGTTTGTTTGATTATCGAAAGTAAACCTTTTTAGAATTAATACCCTAGTTTGGGCTTATTGCCTGTTGCTAGCTTTCATGGCTCGATTTAGATACATGGGAAAGATCTGCATTCGATTCGTTTTGGACATTTGCCAATATCGAGGCCAACCAGGGTAGCTCAGTAGACGTGTCCCTGCAGTAATGGTAAACTTGTTTTTTTTCCCAAAGATCAAGTACCACGCCCCTACGAGTTTCGAAATAGTTACAACAAAGAAGAGCAGTTGCCGAGTGGTTTTCAGCATGAAAAGTACCATGAAAAGTACCATGAATTTAAAGACACGTTATTTTTCAAAAATTTTGTCTTTAGGAATAACAATAGAGAACCAAAACTAAAACTAAGTAATTGTTTAATTTAATCATTGTGTATTAAAAAGTACTAATTAACAGTACTTTCTTAACACAAATTAAAAAGTACATTTCTGTGTACTTTTCTAGAATTACGTGGTACTTTGTCTTCATTTTTATTTTTCATTTAATTTGAAAAAAAAAGTATTCGTTTCTAACTTTTCTTAATTAAACCAGGAAAATTAAAGTTTATACTGCGGTATCCACATCTTTACGACATTGTGTTCACTTAGTGTAGTGTACACCCTGTTAACGGCCACTTGAAGTAGTTATTGAACGTTTTGTTTGGTTTCATTTGATGATGGTTGGTTGGTTGGTTGGTTGTATGACCGAAAAGCTCAATTTACTTAAGCTGCACGTAACCATTTAAGGCAATTCCAAAGCTAACATTCAAACATCGACAACAACAACAACAAATAACGACACTAGCTATAACAAAAACAACAAAAAAGTGGAATAAAAAATAAATACATTAATTTTATTTTTGTAGACGATGACGTTTGGTGATATTGAAAATATATATGTACTCTCGTATAAGGTGGTTTTTTAGATTTGCGAACATACAACAACAAAAAGAAAGAAAGAAACACAGAAATAAACCCAATGTGGGGCCTGTCATTTAATGTCAATTAATTTATAGGAATTTTTTTTCTTCTTACTTTTGTTTTGCTGCCTTCTTCCTCTTCTACTCTTCACTCAACTAAAGAACTTTTGAACGTCTTGTGCGTTTCAAAATGTTTTTGGTATATTTGTTTCTTGATTCTTCGTTTTCTATGCTTTTAATTTTCTGTTCTACTGATTCATTTCACTTGACAATAATTGTAATTTATGTCTTTCTACGATAATGTTTTCCATTCTTTTTTTTTCATTTCATTTCATTTATAGACTGAAAACCGATAATAATGGTGGTGCTTGGTGTCCCAAACATATGGTATCGAATGCTTTAAAAGAATATTTACAAGTTGACCTCTTGTCCGTACATGTTGTAACGGCCATACGTACACAGGGTCGTTTTGGCAAAGGCCAGGGTCAAGAGTATACGGAAGCATATGTTTTAGAATATTGGCGTCCCGGTTTTACCAGCTGGAAACGATGGAAAAATACGCAAGGCAAGGAGGTAAGTACTTAATGAATAGATTGTATAAAAAAGCTTGAACGTTTATAATATTTAGTGCCTTAGATAGTGTGGTTTTAGGGCAACATAGATAGATCTGACATACGGAAAAGATCTATTAGAAAGAAAAAAAAATAAATTTTTTTTATTTTAAGACCTGTTTTTGTAAGAAGAACGATTTCAAACGTTCGTCTCTTGGTATGGAAAACACGAACAACCACCCGCCCTATATGGAAATAGCACACTATTTTATTTGTATTACTAGAGTATAATAACAGAATTAATAGCGGACTAATCGTCTTGTCCATGGCAACATGTGAACATGTTGCTACACTCATGGGTCTAAAATTGAAAAATAGAAGGACTAGAAATCAATCACATTCATCATGAAATGAATATGAACAACTAATGCAAGAGATATAGGTGCAGTTTAAAGTGCTAAAGTGATTAAATCCCCTGGATTTAATCTGTGCTAAAATGGCACTCTACCTATTGCAACTAAAGCAATCTCCTAGAAGGTGTAAGACGCATTGAGAGCCTCTATCAGTGTAGACAATTTTCTATAAATACGCCGTAAATCATACCTAGACAAATGCCGTTTGAATGTTTGAAGTCATTGCAACTTTGGAAGAAAGATGTTAGTGGATCATGAGTAGAATTTGTTTAGCCTATAACTCAGCAGGTTCGTATTCCTCTATAAGTGCTATTTAGCGTTATACTTTGGTTAAGGAAGTTTTTAATACGATGGATAATACTGACAAGGCACAAATCAGAGAGGAGATTATGTATGTGAAAGCTTTGAAGAGCACCTCTTCTACACCAATACTATTATACCATTCGGCATAGAAGACTTGTTTATGTTCAGATTGGTTTTAAACCTTTTAACATTTTGAGCATGATAAATATCCTAGTCAAAGTTACTAATACTAATATATTCTAATACAGACAATCTTGTAATGCACTGATGAAAACGACAATAGTCTCTTAATTCTCATTGCACTTCAGCATACAGCACTATTTGTTTTGAGCGAACACTGGAATTAAACTGATTTCTAGACAAAGTAGTTAAAGAATGGTTTCCTTCTCATCCTCTCTCCTTAAACTTCTATAGAAATCGTATGCCTTGCGTGCAAGACCAATATATACACCACGCATGAGTCCGCATAAAGCAATATCCAGTAATAATTCTAACAACCATACTGAGTATGGTTCTTTGAAAGCTTAGGGAGATTTTCAGTAAGCCGTTTGTCTAGCTTTGATTAGACTTGTTGCACTGTTCAGCCTTTAACCGAAGTCTCCTACACGACATTATCAGTGATAAGTTCTCATTTCTTTAAAATTGTCCCTATGTAAAGAACTCAGCATGGAGTTCTATGGTTGGGCGACTCTTGTTCAATTCCTTGATAACTATTATGTCTTGATAGCCATGTAATCAGAAACACGTACGCCTCCGCTATCATATTGAGAGGTTCGTGTCAGTTTTCTGCCAGTAGCTTGACTATCTGATTTAATTTCTCAATTGGTCATTACAACTCGTCAGTCAAGATTCCGACATAACTTCTCACACCACTTTTGCTGTGTGTGTTAATTTTATACATGTTTTGGTGGGTACATGCAGTTTATAGTCGACTCCGAACGACAGATAGTAGACGTATTCTGGTAGATAGTGTGTTGGCTTATTAGACTATCAGGAAGGGAATTCCTACCGACATTAAAAATTGTACAGTTTTATTTAGTTTTAAAGCAACATTGAACGGAGTCAATAACGAGGTGTATTACACCACTTTTCCAAACCATTTTCTTTAGGATGGATGTTCTGAAGTTTCCTGAAAAGTCATGGTGTTGTATAATATTGTCTTGATAGTTTGAAGTTTCTCTTGGATCCTAAATTGTCTGATCTTGGATCTGTGGCACTATCCAGTGTAGCAAAAAAAGCCGATAAAATGATGCAGGCTTAGTAGTTTTGGCTGCATATTCAATAAGTTGTCTTGAAGTGTTTCCAAAGTGAAGTGTTTTTAAGTTGTCTTCAAGTGTAGTCTAAACTATCACTTTGGAAACGCTTTAGATGTCTAGACTATATTCAATGCTCATGGTTCTTAACTCCGGTTGAACATTATTGAAGGTACTCTCTGTATGAAGAAATGCAACTAAATTGTGTGTCTATGATGCAAGAATTTTCTATATTGTTACCTAGATCGGGGGTCGATATCAAGAATTTTTTCAAACGCCTTAAGTAGAACAGATTCGAGATTTTTAAGAGTGTTGCCGGTAGTTCAGAAATGAAAGCGTTTACATATTTGAAAAGTGTGTTGGGAGGATGATAGTATATAAACAAAATCAAACGATTATGGATTAATAATTTTATTTTTTAATTTAAAAATATTTTGAAATTCATTTGTAGGCTTTGAAGGCCATAAATTTAAAAATTTTTCATTAACTTTTACTTTTTGTTACCTATTTTTTAAAGCTTTTATTGTAAAATTAAATTCTTATCGGTTTTTTGTCTGTCTTTTTAATAGATTTTACCGGGCAATATAAATACCTACAGCGAAGTGGAAAACACATTGCAACCGATAATTTTTGCATCAAAAATACGCATCTATCCATATGGTCAATATGATCGTACGGTATGCTTAAGAGCTGAAATTGTTGGCTGTCCATGGGAAGGTGAGTACAAATTTTAGTTTCATGTAACAAAAGAAAAAAGAAAATTAAAAGCAATATAGAAGACAAGACTTTTTGGGGAGAGAGAGAGGATCAGAAACGTCATAGAAATTATAATTTATGTCTCAAGATAATCGCAGTAAATGTGTTCAAAACAAAAAATGTTGACGACGTTGGCGATGCTCATGCGGATGATGATGATGGTGTAGAAAGTTTTACAAGCCATTTAATGTCAAACACAAAAATTTTACATAAATTGAGAGGAAAATCTTTCGTATTTTCAAACAAAACAAAAAAAAAAAAAAAAAGTGAAAAAGAAATTAAGAAAACAAGCTTTTTGCAACATAACTTATCCAAGAAGGAGTATGATTATCTGAAGAAAAAAGAAAAGAAACGCTCATAAATTGTTTACTTAAGTATAAGTTATAGGAAAAATTTATTAAACAAACTAAACAATTTCGCTTTTTCTTCGTTTGTTTAAATAAAGAAATAAGTTTCAGTACAAAAAAAAATTTTTAAGGTGTTGAATATTCCCATATTTTTTCCTTGGCCAGCAAATTTAAATCTTATTTATGTTATAGCCAACCAGCCAGCCAACACTCCTATTAGCCAAAAAAAAATTTAACAAAAATAAGAACAATTTTAATATGCCTTGGCCCGACGTCTGTCTAAAAGCACTCATTCTCTAGCCTTGTAAATAACGCCATGGTTACCAGACCATGTGTGTGAATACGTCCACCTCTTTTACAACAACAACACCAGAAAAAATGAAGCAAATATGCATTATATTGCTTTTATAATCATAAAAAGCGCTTTAAAAATCAGACATGGCATGTAAAAAGAATTTTTTTATTTATAAAACATGCAAAAAAGGGCTCATTTTGCTCAGTATAAAGTATGGTTTTATAAAGTTACCTTGACTTATCACATTGTACCACACCCATATTAGCCAGTTCTTGTTCTCGCTTTTTTTTTTTGCTGGTCTTCTCTTAGTGGTTAAATGGATTTGGCCTTTTATAGTTTAAAAAAAAAAAAAAAACAAATGTGTGTATAATGGTCATATTAAATACTTAAAACTGTATGTTTCTCTATATTTTTCCACATTTTTTTTCCGGTGTAGTTGGCACTCAATGATAATTTCATTAAATTAAAGCTAAATTAAGCTGGAATTAAAGTATCTTTTTTTCTACAGCCCCTTACATATACGACAAACATGACAGTTAAAGCCATTACTTGAAGAAATTCAAAGAAAATTTAAGGAAGCTAAACGGAAAATTTAGGTTAGGACTTCCAAAAATTAAATATCACTACGGTAAAACAGTAATTGATAGTACACCGCCATCAAACCTTATTATGCGATGAAAAGTTTCTCAAACATCCTTCATTTGGAGTTGACTTCAAGCTGCAGGTCATGCCCCTTATGGATAAAATTAGTTCACACAACACGGGTGGTGTGAGAAGCTAGGTTGTAATCTGAACTAAAGAGTTGTAATCACCAATTAATTTAGTAAGTTCTTCAGACAAGGGAATCAGTTGCAATTAATTTCTGAGTTATGATCAGTTACGGCTTCCATTTTCGTTCTATTTTCTCCAAATTGTTTTTGGCGAAAGTCACATCAATGCATGAAGTCGCCGTGGTCTAGTAGGTGTTGTGTTGGCTTATTAAATGTGAGACCTCAGTTCAAACCCCAGGTTAGGCATCTCCAATAAAATATTTCTTCGGCGACTTCCTCTCAGCAGATTTCTGGCAAAAAGTCTGAGAGTAAATAAAAATTGCCATGAAAAGTTTTAAAAATCTTTCGGTCGGAGTCGACTTTTAACTTTAAATCCCACCATTCATGTATAAAAATTAACGCACACAACATAAGCGATGTGAGAAACTAGGTCGTAGTCCTGACTAAAGCGTTGTAATGACGAATGTATGCATGTATGTAGATCATTGCAGAGAGTACCACCTATTCCTTTAATAGGCGTCTCGAAAATTTAAAATATGCCTGTTTTTTTTACCTGATTTGATGGCTTAATAACCATCTAAACCGAAGCAGTAGAATGTGATTCCTGAATAAGTCAAAACGCCGAAAGACTATGATAATTAACATGGCGCATACGCCGACAATTCACACTTCGGCAGCAACAAATCACAGACGTTAAATTTTGCTGGTATTTCACAATAAATATAGGCTAGGTAGGGGACATAATGATTCTCTTAAACAACACAAGTTTATGGATGGCTATGGATGAGGCACGCAAGCCTCCTATACATTCCGACGGACGAAAACCAGCATATTTAACAGGTCCGTTAAATAAATTACGTTTTATACTTAACATTTTCTGACCGTCTTTTTCGATCGTTTATCGGTCGAGTACGCTCGCTTGTTATGTTCGAAATTAGAAAACGTAACAGAGGCTGGATTTCTCAAGCACTGCGAAGGCTTGTGGTCCATATTACCATAAATGGAAAGGCTCGAGTGTCTACTCTTGGACCTTTTTTTCAACTATCTGTTCCACAGTCTAGATACTGTACTGCGTAATATTTTACTCTTCACCACAGTCTGCATTTGGTCTTATTCAGATCAAGGTCTTAAAGATCTCCACTTCTTTCTTCAGTTCATGCGGACACATAAGTTGTCTTGCACTTTTTTAAATCTTGATCGACTTCGATCACATATATTTTTATATGCGTGTGTAGAGTCTATCAACAGGGGTTTCCGCTCTTCGCTAGTTGGCAGCGGTCATCTTGTTCAAGCTGCATACATATGTATGCCAAAATAGTTGTCATTTATTCAGCCTGTCTTGCCTAATCATCAAGGAGGTACATAGGCAACGATGTGTGTTCACTGAATGGGCTTGAGAGCAATTGGCAATTAATCCTAGTTATCGTAGAAAAATCGTGTATTTTCCATTTTTGGCGAATGTGTACGTGAACGAATAAAATTGTTAAATTTGAGACGCTACCACAAATTCCAAGAGCATTCAATGCCTTCCGAAATATCACAATAAACAGTGGATATTAGGCTGGCGATGATATCGGTGGAGAGGAAGAGTCAGATTTCTCGACAAATGGTTACTTATTGATGGACGATGCTGTCAACATAGCAAAATAATCTATGCGATGCAGCTCGCTTCCTAGAATCCAACATCAAGCATTCCGAAAACTCTGTAGCTGATAAATCGCATATTAAACCGGGCCTGGAATAGGCTTTCATATATTTTCTCTTTCACTTTGTAATCGGGAAAAATCAATCAAAATCTTATGTGTAGGAAGATTAATAGAGGTCCACGGTTGGTCCTAGATATCATAACCATTTTTACTTAAAAATGTGTGAACTGTCGCGCATGGGATAGTGCTTAAATGTCTGTAGTTATCATTGCTTGAAATATACGAGCGCATCATATCGTTGATCCGTCCATATTTACGTTTCCTTTTTTATTACAAAGTAACCACCTCATCAACACCATGTACCATATACTCAATGCTTGAAAATTTTTTTGTCCGCCCCGTTTAGTCTGTAAGTCTAGGCGATTATCTGCTGCATTAAGTTTGAATGAAGTTAAGATTTGGTTTTCTTGGCTACAACACACCATCATCCATAACTAAACTGCATTCGTAATACTTCTATTAACTGCTTATTTTCCACACGATTAAACATTTGAATTTTGTGGCTGATTAAAATTTATTTGTATGTTCATACGTACATACGTAAGTATGTACGTACGTCTGTATGACTATCTTACAGTCTCCTTTAACGTCTGTATGCATGGCTAGAGCACTGCAAAGTTTTATTTTTAAGCTTTAAATATACAAGTACGAATACGTTTCATTTCGTTTTAAATTAAATTAATGATTAATGATGTAGGGAGAGGTTCTATTAGTTTTTATATGTGAATTTTAAAATAAGTTGTAAATGTCTTAAGCCGGCAGAAAATAAAAATAGGTGCAGTCTCTATAATTTCCTCGGTTTTTTTTTGTTGGTTTTACTTTAAATTTAAATTGAAATTCAATACTAATAAATTGCAAATAAATTTGGAGGGAGTTTAAGTTTGAAATAAAAAATTACAATGTTTATCTAGAGATCTTGATTTAATTTAGGTTTTTATATTAACACTGCGAATGTTATGAAACTTGGTACCACATGTGATATACAGAATATTTTAATATAATTTTTTTACATAAAAATGGGAACGATTCTTCCCCTGCATATCCTGTTTTGATGCTGTATCTACGAAAGTTATAAAAATTTGATGTTTCAAAAATAAAGCCACATGAGGTAAAGGGCCTAAAACTTTCCAAACGGAATAACCAGCTTATGATTCTGGGGCAGGACTTTAATATGTTGTGCGAGTAACTTTTATACGATTGTACGATCATTTATTATCTCTTGCTGCCAGGCTATCAGCGTGCGGGTAGTGGGTTCGATTCCCTCCCGAGGCTCTAGTCTATTACATTGCACCGATCATAAGGTTAATGTTACTCAGCTCATAACTGATTATAGGAGGTATGGACGAAGATCAAATTATAATAATATAACTACATACAAAATGTCTAACAAATCAACAGTAAGATTCTAGAAGTTATCAGATCATACATAATGAAATAATAGTAACAAAATGCATGTGGGATACTCTGTTGTCCAGAGGATATACCCTCTGTTAAAAGGTAAATATGTAACACTTTTTTATTGTTTTTTTTTTTGTCAATCGGGATTACGAATTAGTTTCCCATAATACTTATGTTGTGTGTGTTAATTTTATACATGAGTGGTAGGATCTACAGGTTAATGTCGACTCCGAACGACAGATTTTTGAACAGCTTTTAATGGCAATTTTGTCAGAAATCTGTTAAGAAATAATAACCTGAACCAAGGCTGCACTTTAATAAGCGAACACAACACTTACTAGCCTACGGCGACTTGATACAATATGTAGCAATATTTACTGACTTTAACCCTGATAGATATTGATTTCGAAAGTCGTCCCTCAATTTACGATGCATATTTTATAAACATGTGGCATTAGTCTAACAATAAATCATTGGATATCAATCATAAGCTAAGGAACTATATCAAGTTGTTTTGTGTCCATCGTCAGACATAAGCCTGACTTTGTTGGCATTGGATATTCGTAAGAAAATTTATTGTTGCAAAAAAAACGATCATTTTACTTAATACATGCCTTCCGAAATCGTATACCCGTCCGATATATATATTGCGTGTGGCGTAATTTCCAAAACTGAAAATAAAATTCGCAAGAGCAAGAGCCTGGGCCTTTTGAGGCTTTAAAATACATTCAGTTTATTTCATCATTCAACAGATGTTGTGTCTTCCAGATGGATGTCGTGTACATATTGATAGCTGCGCAATGCTTGTTGGGATTTTCCCTGAAATCAGACTCTGCAGTCAGATCATTCAAGATCGTTCGTTTTCTTCTTTAAGTGAATTAGCCACGACTTGTATAGACCACACAATCTTTAACATGTTACTAGGCTTATGTGTTCTGATGTATTCAAATTTCAGCCGTTTTGTAGAAAGCTTGACTTCACTCTTAAATTTCATAGCTATTCATCACAATGTTAAGATTTCAGGGGCCAATGCCCATATATTGGTATGTCAATAGACATATTGGAGTTTATGACTTCTAATTTTATTTCATGTTTGAATAAATTTCCTAAACACAAGGATTACTGCAATAGAATGATTTCTCTTGGAGCCTGCATGGTTTCCTAGAAATCGTCGTAGTCTAGTAGATAGTGTGTTGGCTTATTAGACGTGTTCAATCCCAAGGTCAGACTTCTCCAACAAAACGAAATTTGAGAAATATTTCTTAGGCGACTTCCTTTCAATAGATTTCTGGTAAAAACTCTGAGAGTGATAAAAAAAATTGCTTTTTAAAGTTTCTCAAAAAGCTTGTCTTTAAACTGTAGGTCCTGTCACTCATGCATAAAATTAACACACACAATATAAGTGGTGTGAGAAGCTAGGTTGTAATCCAGATTGAAGGGCTGTAATGGCCAATTATGTATATACATATGTGTATTACTGCGAACAATAAGTATTACTGTGACAGAATAACTCATTTTGGAGTCATTATGGTTTCTCCACTTATGGGCAAAGAGTACTTCAAGGTATAACAAAGAAAAGATAAATATATCAATAATCGTCTGTATGGTATGTATTTCTATTGATTCAGTAGTGCACCGCAGCGATATGCTACAGATTTTAGAGTTCTGGTGATTGTAAAACAGAATGAATTTTAGTGTAATAAAGCACAACCAATTGTATTATATTGTTTGGCTACTGGATTACACACGGCATTAAGGAGAGAATTTTTTCTTAACGATACTTTTTGTACGTGTAACGCTCTTATTTCATTAGAATTTTTTTATATTTGGTTCAACTTTAAAGTGATTTCAATTGATTTAAATAAACGACAATAGTGATGACGAAGTTTGTTGTAGCTCAGGCTTGTTTAACAAAAAAGTGAACTTCATAGTGTCTTAATTTCAGTAATAATATATTTCCCTAAAAATTTAAATCTACCATTACATGATAAGGCAAATTATTGTTATTATACGACCAATATTTGAATGTTATTGCTGCATAGTTAATAACCTTAATTACTTTAAAACATTAACAATATAATTTATTATAATAAATGTTTTATTTTTTTTAAATTTTTTTTTTTGATCTTAAATAAAAGCCTATTTTTGCCCTCAAAACAATAAAACAAAACACACAACAAATATTATTTTAACTAAAAACAACAGCAGCTATTATTATTGTTTTTTCTTTTTTCATTTGAACATTTTTTTGTATTGTTTTCTATTGGGTTTTTCAATTTAATTACACACGTGTAATCACAGGATGTTTTTTTTTTTTATTTCATCGTACTTTTCTATTTTATTTTTCAGTTGTAGTTGTTGTTGTTTTTATCGTATTTTAAATATTGAATTGTTACGCCTTTTGTTAAAACAATTACTCATTGTTTTCCAAAACAATGCTCAATAAACAATAACAATAATACACACATACATCTCTCGGTAAAATTATAATAAAATCCACACACACACACACACACACACGCACAAAAGAACGTTGAAATAACAACAAGCACGCATGTAATTACCGATAATTATCCTATACACGCACGCATGCACGTTTTACCGCTCACACTACATGTCATGTATAAACACCAACCAACACATTGGATGGACTCCTACACTCCACCACATGTAGTGTACGACTGTGTGTGTGTAAAAAATATAAATGACTGCATAAATTATTCAAAACTAATAATAATCCTGTTAAAACACACAGAGTGAGAGAGAGTGAGATAGAGGAAGGGGCTATGTGAAAGACAGATAGAATAAAATAAAAATAAAATTTAAACAATGGCTGGTTTACTTACTTATACTACCACACTCAACTCTACTCAAAAAACGCAAAAAGGAATCTAAATTATTGTCTTATTTGTACGTAGAGTAATACAAAGGATATCTTGTTTGAAAAGGACTAACAGTAGTGCTGTTTAAACTATTTTAAACAAAAGAACACATCCTAGTGATGGGTAAAGAGAATGAAGATTTTACTGTTTTAAAAAGTACTTTTTTAAGTTCCTTTTATTCGCTAAATTAATACCATTTAAGGGGCGTTTGTAGTACGCCTGCCTTAAACGTATCGCAAGACTTATCTGTAAAATTATTCACCATAACTTTGGTTTGTATTGCAAGATGCAAGCATAAGAACTGACCAACTAAAGCTTCAGATGTTTTACTGTCATAGATTTGTTGTAGTCAAACAAAATTTCTCTTTTAATGGCCAATGCTTTCATAGGAGAAAAATGTCAGCTACTGAAAAAAAAATTCTTCGCGTCTGTTCAACATGAAATTAGTGACGCTAGGACTAGTTGGCAGTAAAATGCGATGTATAACCCCTTGGCAAAACTACTATGAACGAATATGCTCTACACAACTATTTTTGTGTTGAGAAACATAAATAATTCAGCAAGATCTATTACATATGCATACATACATACATTCACACATACATATGTACATACATCCAAATTTGGTCATCATGATTACGACCTATTTAGCTGCTCACTATTATACTACTCTCAACCTATATTGGGTTTCGTTATAATGTGCCCTCAATTCTGTTGCCCTGTCAAACCTGCGTGCTTGAAACACACTCGGGTATTTCATTTTGAAGTGACTTTACGCCACCCTCGTTTAAAGCACTTATTGAGCTTGAAGCGATTACTATTCTCAAAAAATGTTCTTTGAGTCTGCAAAGCGTGGTACGAAAACCGGCTACTATTTTCAGACTACTTCTTGATAATCTGAGGCAAACCTTAAATTTGTTCCCACTTTAGTTACTGAATAAAAATTAAAACTCAAACCAGTTTGGATTCTCTCTATCACTCCTTTCATCAGGTATACCGTTCCAAATTTTTCTCTCCACTCCACAGAAGCTCACCCATTGACTTGAACTTCAACACAATTTGGGTTCTAGCAAATGCTTATCTTATTTCCCCTGTCTACCTAGGGCTAGGAAATATACGAATATCAGCGTATTTTGTAAGAATATTTGTTTATGTCAGTAAAGCATACTTTTTACCAATAAAACAATTTAACCGTGGACTACAAAATGAGGATGCCCTGATGAATCAATGTAATATGATATTTTGCTATTTTTAAGCTCTTTCATCTTGTCCCGTACACAGTTGAGAAGCCTTAATAGAGATTAAGGCTTTGACAATATGACTAATCGTCATTATCATACCAGTTTTCTCTATTCTCTAGCGAACGATCTTATTCCTGACTCTGTAGAAAATTACACTTATTGCTTGGTTCCATGAAAACCCAACAATTGCCAGGCAGTTTGTTGGTGCATTGCTTCGGAATGTTCTTTAAAATTAACGACAACTGGAACCTTGGTGGTTATACTACAATGTTGCTGTTCAATCTGAATTTTGTTCGAAGCATTCAAACTTTCCTCTCAGTATGTCTATTAGTTTGTAGTACGAAGCTGAAGACTTTCCTATACAGAAATTTTCTTGATGGACCGGATCATTGTCCTTTAGGTGGCTTTAAGGTTTTATGAAGACTTGGTATCGGCCTATTGACATCTACTGTTCTGAGTTTAAGAAGTAAGGGTATTTTTTGTTATCTTTCATACCTAAAGTTTCTTAATTTCATAGTTAACTGACCTGAATTGGCACTTGGCTTTTCTTAAGCGCTCGCTCGTTCTTCCAACTCAGACAATGTCCGTTCTCTTCCATCTGAAGGAGAAATCTGCTGAACAATATCTGTATTCTGAACCCTATGATGCAGTTGATGAAGTCTGATGATACGGTTGATGATCGTCGCCGTGTGTGAAACTTTGGACAATATCAGGAGATATTAAATTTATTTATTTAATTTATGCATAGTCTTAAAATCTTTGCAGTGATACTGAGTTCTGACTTTGCAGCATAAGGCTATAAACACAATAAACTCAGCAAAGACAGCAATCTCACAAAAAATAGAATACATTGGTGTATATGGAAATGATTATTTCCAAGCAAATTCTTGTTGCAAAATTGCTGTGTTAGTTGTGTTGAGTATTTTGTGTTTATAGCAAAGGCCTTGTTTTCATTAAAGTGTACATCAAACCTGCTGTCAAAGCAATTGTCTTTTTGAAATATAACTTATTAAGTACTCTTTTTTAGGTACTTCTTCAAATAGTACCATTTTCAAATACTATTTTCTAAGTAGTTTGCATGTAACATTCCATGACCTCCTATATCCTTCTACCATTCCACTCAATACTTATGATAAATATTTAATATCCTTGAAATTAATGTCTCATTATTACTATTTTTTATCCTTGTTTTTCGATCGTTTAAAATTGTTTTTGTTGTTGAATTTAACACATGTCGTGTGCCGTTTTTTGTTCCTGCATGAATTTTGAAAAAAAGGACTAATTTCTATACAATTATTTTATAGTAATTATGGTTAATTAGATTAAATATTGTATTTGTGGTAATTATAATGTAATTTAGTTAACATTATACCAACAAAAAAAAAAAAAAAAACAAAACAAAAATGGTGTCCTTTTTTCATAGGCAAACTATAAAAGTAAATATTAAAACACAACTAAAGGCGATTAAGATCTAATTGCTGAATATGAAAAACCTGGTTCATAATTAAGTAGTAATTTTTGTTTTTATAAATAGGAAATCTTAATGGCTATTGATAGTTAAAGTTTTTTGAAAAATAGTTTTATTGAAACGCAGTTAAAGGGCTTATAATCGTTTTTAAAAAACGATTATATTTTGAAATCTTTTATTTTCTCTTAAAAGAAAACCTTGTGCTTCTTATATCCCCTGATAGGCTTGCTTTTTGGCGAGTACCTTGTTCGATAACGTAAATTTACATACATAAAACACATAATAATTCCATTCAATTCATTACAACCCTTCAGTCAGGATTATAACCTTGCTTCTCACACCACTTATGTCTTGGGTGTCATTTTATACATGAGTGGCAATCTTCTTTTAGACTCAGAGTTTTTCCCAGAAATCTTTTTTTCATTTCGGAAATGTCTGACCTGGGTTTTAAGCCGTGTCCTCACATCTAATAAGCCAACGCACTGCCTACTAGACTACGGCGACTTTACGGTGTTCATACTGCATTTAAATCACCATATAGGATATTCTCTTGAGTCCTTTAAAACGTTTCGACCATCTGACACCAAAGCCATTACCAAACGTTCAGTCTTTACAAAAAATCCTGCAGGAGTCCACTTGTTTGAGAATCTCATGTAAAAAGTCCACAATGAGTTCCACAATGAGAATGTCATGTAAGAAGTTCCGCGGAAGTCCATATGATTGAAAATCTTATGTAAGAAGTCCAACATGAGTCCATATGATTGATAATCTCATGTTAGAAGTCCAACAGAAGTCCATACGATTGAGGATCTCATGTAAGAAGTCTAGCAGAAGTCCCCATGATTGAGACTTTCATGTAAGAAGTCCAGCATGAGTCCATATGAATGAGAATCTCAAGTAAGAAGGATACGAACTAAAACAGGACTAAAATTAACACACAACATAAGTGGTGTGAGTAGCTAGGTTCTAATCCTGACTAAAGGGCTGAAATGACCAATTAAGTATGTATGTAAATGACAACTACTGCAGTTTAAGTGAACCATGTACAATACGCCTGAACAACACATTTTTTCCTTGATACGGTCGCCAATAGACAAGGAAAGAATGTGTTCTTCGTAGAAATATGTGATTCACGCGAGCACAACCTTTTTCAACAGCGATAGCACAGTAATGTAAAAGCCGTAATACGACGTTGTGCCAGTGAATCAAAAGAGATTAGCGTCATTAAAGAGCATCTTCACCAACTTTAGGACATGACCAAGAGATACCAAAATAGACTTTATGGCACTGGCAGAACGCCAAAAGCAGCTTATGAGTCTTTTTCATACTTATTTCGATCCTATTTGCACTAACCCATCAGCAAACTGCTTGATAGTTGAAGGCGAATGATTCGTATTAAGCCTCTTACGTATTTATGACAGATTAAAACTAAAGTAAGGGTTGCTTAGAATCAATTTCTGTCAAAGCCTTCATTTGATATTAAAGCCTGTGATATAAATCGATGATGTATAACAAGATACGATGTATTCTTACATACATACATAACTGGTTGTTACAACCATTCAGTCAGGATTACGACTTAATTTCTCAAGCTACTTATGTTGGGTGTGTTAATTTTATACAATAGTGGTGTGACGTACACTTCGATCGATAGATTTTTGAGAAACTTTTCACGGCAAATTTATTTACCCTCAGAGTTTTTGCCAGAAATCTGTTGAGATGCAGTCGCCGTAGAAATATTGATCATATTTCATTTTGTTGGAGATGGCTGACTTGGGCTTTGAACCATGGCCTCACGTGTAAGGAGCCAACACACTACCTACTAAACTACGGCGACTTTAACGTAGCTTACTAGAGATCAAACCGCAAATATGTTTAAACAATTTTGATGTGGTGTATCAAGAATCAGATATCGAGGGTGATAGCAAGTTAACACTCTCCATTTATTTATTTATTATCAGGTTACAGAAGCAAAGTTGGACCACAATAAACCGAAATAGTTTCTATCGTGAAAGGTGGGTCCATATTGTGCTCTAAACAAAAAAAAATATTTTTGAAAGTTTTCCACGCTGGAAGTAAGTTTCTCTTTTTAATTTGTATGTGTTTATTTCTACTGCTTATGTCATTGTATCCTATTTTGAGGTACCATTTTTATTTCCTCTTCTTTTGAGTTTTTTATTCTCAAATAATTTCTTTTGTGTAGGATTTTTATCTCTTTCATGAATCTTTTGTTTAAAGACACTTTTAATAGCTTTCTACCTTTTTTCGCTTTAAAAATTCATTTGGAGACCCCTTACACGCCCACTGCCTTAGTCCTTAAATGATAAACATTTGGTAGAGCTTGAATTTTCTCTCTTTTTTATAACACTTCGTTTTTATATCCTTTAAAATTATGAGGGGTGGCACAAAATAAAGGCAACATTTAAAAGAAGAAAATAAAAAACGAAACAAAACGAATACCTTTACATGGTTTTCCTTTTAAAGTCAGACCAGACCAGAAGCCAACCAGGAGCACATTTTTTTTATTCAGTTACTGCATGCATGTGTATAACATTGCTCAACAACATTCATATAAAATTCTTGGTACTTTTTTCTCTTGTTGTTGTTGTTTTTTATATTTTTGTTTAGTGACATTAGGCACGTTTTACAACATCATAAAATTATTACGATTATTTGCCATCATCTACCCATTTACCATTTACTTTACCTGTGTAAACAATATGAAATACCGAGAGAAAAAAAAAAAAAAGAATTTTTTTTTTTTCACTTGTCGAAGGATATGCGAAGGATACATGAGAATAACGTGTTATCTTGATTAATTTGCATATGATATAATGCAAAGTTTTACAATACAATACAATACAATTATATTCATACTATACATGCGAGTACATACCATATTTATAAGGCATAGTCAGCTCGTTTTGATGGAGCATAAGGCAGAGTTAATGATACTCAAATGACATGTCCTTACAAACCAAGCAAACAGAAAAAAAGAAAAAAAATTATTTCAATACAGACTTTCAAATGAAACACATTGAGATTTTCCGTTTATTTTGTTATCAAGTTAAACGAGAGCCCTAAACCTTGTTTTTTATAATTACGGCATTAAAATAATCACCTTTGCTTATCATATTCGAAACATAGATGCCAGTTTGATATATTTTGCCATGTATAGTCATTTAAAGGTTGTTTTGTTATTGTAGAGAAATTTTAAAATTTTGGTACTTTTTGGAATATTTTTAGAACAGGTACTTTTTATTTTTAGAAACCTAATGTTAATAGTCCCCGAATCCGAATACAAATACAATTTAAAGTTGCTTTGGTAATAAAAGAAATTTCCAAACTTTTAAGTTCAAAACATGGCTTAATGGTATTATCGAACGGTACTATATGCCTATGGTACTAATGGAAAAAGGTACCAAATCAAAAACACATACACAGAAATATACTTTTTTTATTTTTAAACACGTGAGGTTCCCATTTAAGTTAATCTACTGTGGTATCGCCTTTCATTGAATTCAAAAGGCACTGAAAGACTCTTCTAGTCCGAACCAAGCAGACTCTACTGAATTTATATTTACTTAGAACACATAATTGGTATTACAACTCTTTAGTTAGGAATTTTTTTCAGCTAAATGTACCTGACCGCACCATAGGCGAAGTTCTCACTGTCCCCCGTGTGTGGGCCCTCACCCACTAAATCTCCCCCTCCTCTTTTAGACTCTTTTTGCCAACTCCGGAACTATCGTAGTATGACTTCGAAGTGGAGTCCTTCTGGCCATTTGGCCCCTTTATACCTATATCCGCGTCCGGATTGAGCAACGAGATGTGTCACTCCGTGCACTGAAAAAGCCCTTCAGTTAGGATTACGACTTAGTTTCTCACACCACTTATATTGTATGTGTTATTTATGTATGTACATGAGTGGCTCTACCTACAGTTTGAAATCGACTCCGGGCGACAGATTTTTTCATGGCGAATTTTATTTACTCTCCGAATTTTTGCCAGAAATCTGTTGAGAGGCAGTCGCTGAAGAAATATTTTTCATGTTTCGTTTTGTTGGAGATGTATGACCTGGGTTTTGAACCGTGGCCTCACGTCTAATAAGCCAAGACACTACCTGCTAGACTACGGCGACTTCTCTGTTGTGCTACCATCTTTCATTGTATTTAAAAGCCGCGGGAGGCCACCCCGTCTCCCCTGCATTTAGCCTTACTTAGAATACTTAAGTCATAGTTGTGCCACGCTTGCACATTTAAGGGAAGTGAGCTATTAAGTGACAGATAATCACTTCCTCCTGCTCTGAGTAGTAGAAGGCAGCGACATATAGTAAGTGCTCATTTGAAAGAGAAATTTAAGATGTTTCCTCCTCGTTATTTTAAGACTCTACCAGCTTAACATATAATAATCGAACTTGACTTCTAGAAGTCAAGCTGTTGCATTGAAATTCATTTTATAGCCCGATAATTGCCAAAGGCTGCTCTATGCAATCTGGTATCAGTTTTGGTCAGTACGTCAAGAATATAGTTTCTGTGGACATCATTACCCAAATAATGGAGATCTTCGGATAATTGTTATTTGTTGTAGAAAAAAAAAAATCATTGTGGCAACTACGGCGACTTCAGCACATAACTCTTTTTGGGGCAGCAGTGGACTGCTAAGAGCTAAGAAAGTTGCTACAAGGTATAGATTTCCACTTATTGATTTAGTTGTATGCCTATAGGCATGAGGCCTTCAATTCTTATTGTTAGTGTCCTCACCTTCAATCTACCAATTTGCCCACACAGCCTACCCCATATATTATTACTCAAAATGCATATTTTGTTACAATTGATATCAAGAAATCATTAAGACTTGCCTTAGGGAGCCTTAGGTTGCTTAAATTCAATTCTGTTCTAAATTAAGTAACAGAGGAATAACTTTCGTATGAGGATTAATGGTCTGTTGACTAACTAATGAACTAAAATGTATGTTAAGGCAAATTGTAACAGAATTTTTATAGTCTTGTACAGATTATTTAAAAAAAAAATTGCCATGAAATATTTAATTAGTATTAAAGGACTTCACAAAAATTCTTTCAATATTTCATTTCTTTTCATCAAAGAAAACACTGTGCTAGACTAATTAATAGAAATTAAGAAAGCCTTACAAACAACGACCATAACAACTAATAATAATTAAAGGCAATTATTTGTTTCTAATATTTTCTAAAATGAATAAAAAAAATTTTAAAGTTTTTCTCATTTCAATGTTTAATTTTGTAAACAAAAACAAAAAAGAAAACTGTTTTGAAGGTTTTCAGTTATATTTCCACCATTTTGTTTATAAATATTGCGTGCAGACATTAAATCAGACAATAACCTGCCGCCAATGTCGTTGTTTCAGCAGATCTACATATTTTTGCTTGTTTTTATTTTTTTTTTTCATTATTTTCCTTTGCTTTCCCCTTTTACCTTTCAAAAAGTTTCGTTTTTTTTTTTTGGTGAACAATAGCTCAACGTTTTTATTACAACTAAATGGCGCCATATTATAATACTTGGCATGCAATTGTCCTGGGTTTTTTTAAATACCAGAACTTTTGTATAAAAAATGAGGAAAATGTAGAGACCTGCCCTATTCAGCAAATCATGTTCATGTTTTTGATGGCAGACACAAATTTCGCCAATAGACAGAAATAATAATTACCCGATTAGATGTGATTGCGAAAAAAAACAAAATGAAAACTGAAATGAAATGAAAAGAACATGCAAAATGGATTTTTAATTGCATAAATCATCATAAATCATATGTTTTTATAAAACATTTGTGAAACACATCATAAAATGCTTCAATATAAGCCAGTAATATTCGGTTCTTTTGGATAAGTATGGATAAGGTACGTAAATGGGATTAATTGTTCGAATTTTAGAGAAGGAAAAGCAGAGAAGTTAAAGAATTGAGAGGGGTTAGCTGTGTGAAGATAAACGTACTCTTCTCAGAAAACATAATAAATCTGCGAAAGGTGAGAATACAAGCTCCCGACAGAGACCTCAAACACTCACAAAAAATAAACTAGGGTACTTAAACCTCTTCTAATAAGAGTGGCACAGCAATTTTATTTATTCTCAGAGTTTTTGCCGGACGACTGCTGATAGAAAGTCGCCAAAAGATATTTTTTTTATGTTTCGTTTTTTTCGACATATCTGAGTAGACGTTCGAGACACAGAAGAGATGTCCTCTCAATCAAATTCCCTGAAAAAATTCATTTCATATACCAGTTCTCTGGCAGCTATATCTGACATTCCAACGTTTCGTAAAAAATTCAGTTTCTAGTCTCCTGTTGGGTTTCTTGAGCTTCCACATCATTATATCTATGACCATATACTCCTAGACACGTAACATTTGGAGTTAGACTTCTCACACTTCTGTTCTCTCCCTGAAATCCATTTCCCGGTATGTTCATACAGGTAATTGTTTGGAAAATTAGAATCAACAATTACATCATCAATCCAGGGAGAATCCATCCTAAGAAAGTGCATAAGCCATCTTGTTTAAAGGAATACATATCACTATGCTTAAGAACTCCAGAGACAGACTCAGGTACGGCTGATTGTTAACAAAAATTATAGAAGAATCGGCATTCGAAGGCGGATGGTCAGCTGCAGCACAAGATCCTTCAAAACTGCAAATATTTCCACCAGAAAAACGTTCTGAAACTGCAGTCTTATCTGAAATGAGGATCTGCTGACCAGAGATAAACATAGCCATATAGTCGAGGTTTGATGCCGAACTTAATCGTTATAAGGATGTCATGCCATGATACATAATACAGATTGGGCCAGGAATTAACTATACTGAGCCTTTCTACCTTCCACTCATCCCCCGGTTTCAATAGAACGTAAAAGGGGAGTCATATAACGATAGCAAACAATTTCTTAGTTGAAGAGGACAGATGATTAGTTCAGCTGACTGCCTGAGCAATGATTCTTAACTTGAGCCTGAATTTAGTCTTCACTACTATTACTCCTACCAATGCTACTGCTACTACTAGTACTACTACTACTGCTACTACTAGTGCTACTACTAGTACTACTACTATTGCTACTACTAGTACTACTACTAGTACTACTAATACTACTGCTGCTACTAGTACTACTACTGCTACTACTAGTACTACTAATACTACTGCTGCTACTAGTACTACTACTGCTACTACTAGTACTACTACTGCTACTACTATTACTAGTGCTACTACTACTACTAGTACTACTACTGCTACTACTAGTACTACTACTGCTACTACTAGTACTACTACTAGTACTACTACTGCTACTACTAGTACTACTAATACTACTACTAGTACTACTAATACTACTGCTGCTACTAGTACTACTACTGCTACTACTAGTACTACTACTGCTATTACTAGTGCTACTACTACTACTACTATACTCTACTACTACTACTGCTACTACTACTATTACTACTGCTACTATATATGTATATAATTATAGAAAGAAGCCTTGAATTACAGGCAGGGTAAAGGAACTATATACGATCTTGTACGAGAAATATAATATTGCAATGATTTTAAAGGAATTTCGAAAAAATCTTTAAGTTTTCCCTTGTAAAAATTTGTTCCGCTTTCTTCAGTATGTTCTCATTATCATTGTATTAGAAATTCCTAATTAAATTAATTATTGGAAGAAGGAAAAACAAATCAATTTTACATAAATTTCCAATGACATTGAAATATTTCCTACGCTGAATACAATACCAAAACTTTTTCCCCCTTTTTATGTTCGAAATTGTTCGAAATGTATACGAAATAAATAAAAAAGGCACTCGTTTAAAAATAAAGAGACAAAAATTTATTCATTTTAAATTCAATATTCAAAGGAAATATGATATGCGACTAGACATACAAATGATTATAAAACAGAAGAAAAAAAGAAACTGGAAGGATGTGTGTGTGTTATAATAAATGTTTAAACAAATTAAAAGTAAAATGAAATGAAATACAAAGAAATACTAAAAAACTAAAGCTATTAAACGACAGAAAAAGAACAAAACAATCCATTGAATTAAACAAATACAACGCGCCTTAAAATCGTCAACGTCATCGCTAGCGTCACCATTATCATGTTGAACTTCAATATCTCCATCCAATATGTAAGTCGTTTGTCTTGGTCTCGTTTTTTTTGGAGTAAAGCATACAGCCCATAGCCCTGTACTTTTAGAGCATATGTTCCTTTTTGAAAATAGTTTCAAATTACCATTTAAAAAATTACTTCTCGTTTGTTTCCTCTCTCCCCCCAAAAACAATTTGTAATAAAACACAGAAATCATGGTCTCAGTTTTTTTTTTTTTTTTTTTTTAATTTAAAATTCATTTGTTTTTCATTTTATTTATAAGTAACTCTGCATAGATCCATTTTATTAATGTCCCATGCTTTATTTCTTTTTTTGTTTTATTGTCTATTCCAGAGGGCATTGTTTCCTATAGCATACCGAAGGGTGTCCAACGTGGCATGGAAGTCGATTTATCAGATAAAACCTATGACGGCTATGAACAAGGCGATCGTTATGTTGATGGTCTGGGTCAACTGGTGGATGGCCAAAAGGGCAAAGATAATTTCCGCACGGATATACATGGTTTCGGTAAAGGTAAGTACATTAATTAATTTCTGTACAAATTTATATATGCTTGAGGTGGACAACCTTAGGTTTTTGCATCAACGAAATGCAGTTTCTTTAATAAAATACAGGAAAATTTTAAAACTAATAAAGTAAGAGAAAGTATCCCAAACAACAAAACGTTATGGATGAAGGTACCTCGGCGGTACCTACAAAAAGGACAAAAAATTTATGAAGGTCTCATAAAGACAATTGCTTCTTTGACAATAGGAATCAAATATTAGGACTACTTTTAGCACAACCACGAATTACCCCATATGCCGCAAATAGAAACAATTTTCCAACAGTTAAACAGTTTTGTTATCAGGTATTGGTCTGCTCATCCTTTCCGTGAAGTTCAATAAAGCCTTAGATAAGATAAGGTCGTAGTCGCCGTAGTCTAGTAGGTAGTGTGTTGGCTTATTAGACTTGAGGCCACGGTTCAAGCCTCAGACGAAATATGAAAACAAATTTCTTCTGCGACTTCTTCTCAGCAGATTTCTGGCGAAAACTCTGACAGGAAAATAAATTTGCCATGAAAAGCTTCTCAAAAAATTTGTCGTTCGAAGTGCAATTTAGGTCACACACGCACACAACATAAGTGGTGTGAGAGGCTAGGTTGTTATGATGAAATATCTATGTATGTATGTAAATAGTCTTGTGATGCAATCAAGCCTTAGATTAGATAAAGTAAAGTTTGAAGACGTTTACTATCTTGATGACAAGCATAATTTCATCATTGGATTCATTGTGCCTGTCCGAGAGAACAAGAAGAGAAGAAGGAGAAAAAGACGCGACTATAGACTCAAAATCAAGTCTTAATATTTATAAAAAATTATTCTTGTATTGTTTTTGTGTCGCAAATTGTTGACCTCTAGCAGCATCCAACTCTGTTTATTCAAGAGAACTTTACACTATTTTAGACGTCCGATTTTGAGGCCCACTCTCTTATTAGGCCATGGTGAAGTATGCTATCATTTGGTGAACTGTTTATAGAAATCAATATCACTATTGATTGATGGGCAGGAAACGTAAGAAGTAAACGGTGTTCCTTTGACCTTCTTCTGCTTAATCAAGAGAACTTTACACCTCTAAAAAGCACGATTTTGAGGCGTAGACTTGTTATCACTTACTGGCTCTATTATTATTTTTATTCTATTAGGCTGTTGTGCAGCCTTTCTTTACGTTTACGTTTTACGGTGCTATAATTTCAAGAACCGTGTATAAAAACCAATATAACTATTGACTGATAGACACGGTGGTCTGGAAATAAACTTTGCCGATTTCCAATGAATTCTACTACCCGCCATATTAAACATAATTTGCTCAGTTGGTTCCTTTCTAACCTTCTATTGCAGCTAATCTCAGTAAATTTCAATTATATAGTTCGTCATAATTTTCTCGATTGGAGAATTAAAATTTAATAGGGACTTCTGATCTAATGCACCAGAGGCTTACAGGAAGTCTCTTTCTTTCTTTCTCTCTACATTGGTGGCTATAAAATTCTGGACACAGGGTATGGTATATGCTCATATACTAAGGTTCTGGCATTACATTACACTTTCCATACGGAGGTTATTGTCATATTAAAAGTTGATTAGTGTGTGATGGAGTCTTGTCTAAAAAAAATTCTTATTCGAACAGCTAGGTTGCGTCAAAGGCATATATGAACTTTACCTCGATATCTACCCTCGGCAAGTGCACTATTGCTAGACTCTGCTGGACTGATCTGGATAAAGAGAGAATTTTTAGTCTGTTTTCTTTAAATTGAATGGCCATCAATCATACAATTGCGTTTGTAACAGGGCACTGGTGTATTGAAAGGCGTGCCATGTAGAAAATAATATGCCTGACATAATATCAAAGAATGCTTGTTGTTGTTGTATTGTTGTTAGGAAGCGTTTTCTTAACTGCTTAATAAGCAGACCTTGCTCCTTCTGACTGTCACTTGTATCCATGGATGCACAAACCTCTCTAACTTGAGAAAAGGGTGTCCCAAACTGTCTTGATTCATTCTTGGCCTAAAAAAAACAGCCGGTTTTTCTTGCAGGGAGTCCATATTACTTATTTACTTAATTTGTCACTATATTTCTTCAGCCAGGATTATAACCTAGTTTCTCACAACATTTTTATGTTGTGTGTATAAATTTTATCAAAAAGTGGCTGGACATACAGCATAAAGTCGACTCCTAATGACAGATTTCTGAGAATCTTTTAATGGCAATTTTATTTTTTTTTTATCAGAAATCCGCTGAGCGGAAGTCGCCAAAGAAATATACTCGTTTCGTTGGAGATGTCTGACCTGGGGTTAGAACCGTGGCCTCACGGGTAATATAGGATAAAGCCGTACTATATAGTTTAGTGCCTGTCGTGCTAGTTTACTTGACGAGACCCCTTAACTAACTCTTTGAAAAAAGTAATGTAAAAAGTATTTCTTACGTCGAACTTCTTCCAACAGTCTTCTGGCAAAATCTCTGCTGGTAAATAAGTTGTCCTCTCAAATTAACACATCCAATATGGGTTGTGGTATGAGAAGCTTGAATGTAATCCTAACTAAAGGATTGTAATGGCCACTACAGTAAGTAAGTAAGTAATGATTGTCAATACCTTGAATTATTAACGCTTAAATTATCATATTTTTTTTCGAAATTATTTTCCTTTCCTTCAAAATTCCTTTTTCTTTTCCTTGATAAATAACTAAAGATTATCAGAAAAGTTTTATGAAGAGTTTCAAACACTTTTTTTGTTATGTCAGCTCTTTTTTTTTTTTGTATATTTTTTAAGGGATCCGAAAGAAGGAAAAACTGGAAAAAATATTTTCTGTTGTGATTTTCATGCCTTAAAGGACTGTGTAAAAAACATGCAAATAATTCAGGCTGTATTTAAAAGAGAAAGAAAGAAAAGAGAGAAATAAGGAATGAAAATGACATCAATAGTACATTAACAAGTTTTTAGCTGTTAATGTTTTCCTGGTACATTGTATCGTCCCTTTACAATAAAAAATAATAAAAAAAAAAAGTTATTAAAATAAAACATTTGATAGCTTTTCAAATGATTCAATACCATAAATAACAGGGAATTTACATTAACATCCTTACAGCTGACAATATTCCGTCTAACTGTCTAACTCCTCTAGACTCCTTAAAAGTTTGGCGGTTTGTCTGCCTGCCGTTCATGTCTTCTTATTGCAATTTACCCCTGAAATTATGGAGAATGTTGCCAACAGTCTGCTTAATATTTGGAAGCCAAAATTAAAATTCTTTTTGTTTTTTTTTTTTATTCTTTTATTTTTAAAACGTAATGGTTTGGTGTGAGTCTTACCCGTTTGGTAAATAAATAATTTCCTCATCAATAAACCCGGACGAAAAAAATTATTATAAATACTTTAGTATTTGTTTGGCATTCTTTCTGCAGAATGGAATAACAAGGAAGCTAGCAGGCAAGCAAAACCCCAGTAATAAAACAGCGAATTGTATGAAAAATAATACCAAATGAACAGCGCCATAATAAATGAAGTTCAATAGCCAAGACAATGAAAACAAGGGGGAATGTAAAACCAAAACTTTTGTTTAAAAAACAACAAAAACACACAAAAATATTCAGTAATTTTGTAGTACTACTGCTTTAGCTATTTTAAATGCTACCAATATGATAATTTATGGCAACACCGGCATTCAATTCAATGCTTATTTTGGAAAATTTTTCAAATTTCCCTTGTATAGACAAACTTCCGCCACAAAAGTGTGAATATACGCAGAACTAAACGAGGGAGAGAGAGAGAAAATAGAGAGAGACAAAGAGAGGGAATAAATGTCTGTTTATGGGCCTTGAGTCTCCCCCTTTTAGCTGCAACCCCAACAAGACTTTAACATTAAATGACAGGAATATGGCATAGCTTTAGCTATACAGAGGAAGACTACAAAAAAAAAAAAACTGGGAAAAAAATTTGAAAAAATAAACAGGAATTGTAAGAACTTCATCGATTTCATTTGGCATTGTGCCAATAATCAAAAATTATTGTAAACTTTACATTTTAAGTAGAAAAGTTTTATTTTCTGTCTTCCCCTCCCCCTCTTCCAAAGCATTTCTTTACTGAATTCATTTCTAAACGGCAAAAAAAGTTTTCTTTCGAATGGTTTGCAAATAAACATGGTTAGTTGAATAAATAAATATTTTTCAGTATTTACTGCTGCTGCTACTGATATGCCGTGTATCATGGTTAAAACGTTTCAACTGAACTCAATACGATTCGACTCGTCTCCATGCATACATACTTAAATTAGTCTGAACTGTCTGTCTGTCTGTGTGTCTGGTCTGAAGACATTGTCATAAAACCGTAATGTACAACAACCTTGAAATAAGAGTACGATAATAGCCAAATAGAGATACAGAGATAAAAATGCCAACAGAAAATAGTTTGAAAGCATAAGCCGTTAGTTGCTAAATAACAAGTTCAAAGTGAAATGAACTTAAATACACACTTAAAGGTTAAGGCTTGAAGCAAACGTGTTGGACGGATTAAAAAAAGTGATGAATAAGTGATGAAATTACGCTATGCCTAGTGGAATCGATTTTTTTTTTCTTTTTATTTACTTTCTAGTGAAATTAAAGAAAGTTCCATAACAGAATAGTTATGATAGCCGCCATAGTCTAGTAGATAATGTGTTGGTTTATTGGTTGTGTGGCCTTGGCTCAACCCCCGACGATATCCTCTCAGCAAATTTGTTGCAAAAACTCTAAGAGTAAAATAAAATTAAAATCATCCCATTAATGGATACAATGAGTTCAATCACTAATAATGCAACGCAAACTATGGTCAGTTCTTGTACAAGTTTTTTTTTTTATAGGCACGTAAGTCAATATCATCATCATTTTGTACGTAGTCGAAGACCAAGGTAACAAATTGCCATTTCAACGTCCTCGCAACACAGCAATATCAGCTTGGGTGTAAGAAAGCTATGAAGAACTGCGTGGAGTGCTTGTTCATTATGCAAATAATTTCTTACTTAGTTAGTCATAACAAGACTTCAGACAGGATTACAACCTTCCGCCTCATGTCACCCTTATTGTGTGTGTTAATTTAAGCCATGGAACCGACAGTATACTCCGACAAATTTCCGAGAAACTTTTTATTGCAATTTTATACATTGTTATTGTCGTCGTATAGATATGCCATAGCATATTTTGCCACATGACTCCTGAGAGGAGGATGCCGACAGAAGTAACTTTTTTTCATATTTCGTTTTATTCGAGATTTCGTTTTATTCTGAGCAGGGATTAAAACTACAGGCTATCGTCTGTGCTGACTTACCTAGTACCGACTAGACTGCGGAGACCTCATTGGACGAATGAGCTTCGCAAGTAAATTTCCACAATTTGGAAGCATTTTGTTGGCGTTAAACGATTCGTGATGACTTGTCAAACCCTATTGAGTAAACGCTAAGCTGTTACCTTATTAGGCCCCAATCAAGACTGATACTGGGACGGCTGCAAATTGGTATAACTGAGGCAATAAAAACATGTCCCTCAGCGACTCCAGAGGCTGGGTTTGATTTAAATCCTTTACACATGATATTGAAGGTTAGAACTTTGGTAAAAATGAAAAGAATTATTACGAGACTTTCTGACATAATAAATCAAGTTGGTGGCTGTGGTAAGTGAACTTAACTCGAGCACAGGAGCTCGAATTTCTCGACCCAAAGCGAAATATTCCGAAATATTCTCGCGGGTATCTTCAAAGCGGTATTCTCTGGCATTGAAAGTTTTGTTTGTTTTAAGTAGAATGGAAGTTATGATGGACGGGATATAGTGATACTATCTGACAGTTAGGCTGTCAATCGAGCACTTAGCTCTTATGAGTTTAACTGCAATAAGGAAGAGGTGCTCTATCGTCTAGGTTGGGCAACTGGAATTTGTAGCAATGAGTAGGCGGATAAGCTTATAAGGTGGGGAGCTTCCGTGACACTGATGCATGAGAAATTTTCTGTGGGATAAGATGTTTTGGAAAGGACAAGGAAGCGATACGGATTCTTCTCAGACCAAATGGGTTTGAGAAAATCTAAGCTTTTGTTGGGTTTATTGTGAAGGAGATTTAAGTATAGCATCAGACTATCCAAGAGTAAGTAATGTTAGTTATCGTTCATTTGACAGAGCTCCCCAAAACTAGACTCAAGATATGTATTTAATGATGAGAATGAATTATCAAAATACAGACTATATCACAGACTTGAAATAAGTTTAAAAAAAACAAATCATTGTCCAATCGTTCTGTAATTATTACCACAACTTTAATTCAATTTAAATTCATTAATTATTTTAAATTCGTTCTATTTTGCCTTAACTTACTAACATTTTATTGATTTATTTAAATTATTAAAGTTCTGGCAAAGAAGAAGAATTTCATAAAAACTCTCTGTCAACCCGCCCCCGGCCATTAGTCAGCAATGCGTGTTAGAGCCCGAAACTTAATATCCTCTTTTTAATTTATAACTTAATATTTTGTTTTTGTTTTTTGGTGTTCGGGAAAAAGGGAAAAATAAATATGAAATTACCCAAAATGCTTTGCTTTAACCCTATCCGAAGGACCATAACTTAAGCATTAAACTCTTTACTTGAACTGGCACCATATTTTCATTCTTTTTCCTTATAATTGCTGGAGTAAAATGGTATAAAATGGTTGAGGATTTTATATATTGTTGTTGCTATTGCTGTCGCTGTCGCTAGTGTTTAAATGTTCTATGCCAAGCAACAATATTATGAAAATAATAGTAACAACAACAACAACAAATTAAGGTCCTTGTTTTTCGAAAAGCTTAAAATACAAGACAGAAGAAATTCCTTTAAAAGTATGTGTGTATGTGTAGATAGTATATGTGTGTGTTTGTATTTGTGTATACTAAGTAAAGTAAAGTAAGAAGGAAAAAAAGGTTTAAATGTCGCGCTCTTAAGGTAATAATTTTCAAATGGCGCACATTTATTTGTTTGTTTTAGCGTTTTTCGTTATACCACCCTCCCAACCACCTTTCATACTACACAGCAAAATTTTAGTATCCTTTGTATCCATACGCTGTATGTGCTATGGGGGGTGTTAGGCTGGGGGTTAAGAAACCAGTTAGACTATGTAAAAAACATAAATTTTCTTACAATAAAAGTAGGAAAAATATGCTGTTTTTTATAGTTTGTTTGCTCTTCATAAAAGCACACACACATATGTATACTCGTACTCATTCTCATACATACATATTTCTGGTATAAGGATAAAGGAATTCTTGTGTGTGTGTATCTGTATCTGTATTTATAATGGTGCGTGTTTGAAATTACTTTTCATGAATATTGAGTATAGAAGAGCATAAATAACTTTACTTAAGGTTTTCCTTGTAGAATTCCTCCATAGATTATTTATATTAAATGTTGTAGCTTTTTTTTTTTGTTTGTTATTGCTTTAGCTGTTGAAATTTATAACAAAAAAATCAAGAAAAAAAATTAAGTTTTTCTTACATTCAACTATAGACAGGCACTAGAACAGCAGGGTTGCTTAGTTAGCAATATAAAATATTAAAATTTTTTATTTATTTTCATTTTTATTTTTTAGGTTATGAATGGATTGGCTGGCGTAATGATACCCCTGGTTTAATAGGTAAACCTGTTGAAATTGTTTTCGAATTCGATACGGTGCGAAATTTTAGTGCCATTATATTGCATACGAACAATATGTTTACCAAGGATGTGCAGGTAAGTTAAACAAAAATTTGTTTTAAAATTTCATTTGAATGCAATTTCTATACGCATTTAAAAGTAAAATATATTGTTTACCCATGTAAACAAATTAGAATTTAGAATTTTTAAAATTATAGGAAACTTCTGAGATTTGATAAAATTTAATTTTTTAGCCTGTAATTGAATTGATAACATTGTATGTAACATTTTAAATGGTAGCCGCTGTGTAGAGCTTAGCTTGTTTTGGTTTTATAAGGTGCTGTTGTAGCCTCTACATTACCTACACATAATTGGTCATTACAACCTTTCAGTCATGATTACGACAAAGTTTTTTGCATCACTAATAATGTGTGTGTTAATTTTATACATGACTGGTGGGACCTTCAGGTTAAAGTCCACCCAGAACGACAGACTTTTTGATAAACTTTTCATGGCAAATTTTTATTATACTCTTAGAGTTTTTGCCAGAAATTTGCTAAGAGGCTGACCTGTGGTTTGAACTGTGGAACCAGACTACGGCGACTACATAATATAAACAATATAAACTATTTAAGAAAAACATTGCTATAGGTTAGGTTACGTTAACTTGGCAGCCACAGTGCAGAGCATAAATTGTTTTGGGTTTATAAGGTGCTGTTGTAACCTCCATCTGGGTGCACAAGAATTCTTGTTCTCAGGTTCCAAGGTATTACATAATAACCGTGAATATGTCCTGTTTTCTTCGTCATAATAACTTCAGCAGGAATCATTCTGAGGAAATAACTGCTATGAGGTCTTGTTAAACGTTTTTTTTTTTTTTTTTGTTCTGCATATATATTTATTTACTTCATATAAATAATTACTTAAACTCTATTTAACTCTTATAAAAAATTAAATCGTATTTAAAATTAATAATTTTTCTAATTGGGTAAAGCCTTTGGTTCAACCCCTGGTTCAGACATCTAAAACAAAATCGAAACATGAAAACATTTTTCTTTCGGAAGCTTTCACTCAGCACTGTAATGGCAAAAACTTTGAGAGTTTCTCATATTTATTGTTCAAGTTCGATTCTTAACTGTAAATCTACAACTCTTGCATTAAAAGTAGCAGTAGTGGTGTGAGAGGCTAGATTGTAAACCTGACTAAAGGGTTGTAATATACAAATACGTAAGTAGGTAAAGAATTGTATGTCAGGTGTATTATGTAACAAAAAAATTTCAGTCTTTGTACAATTTAAAGCTGCTGTATTTTTACTTCATTGTAAAAAATTAATTTCTTTAATCTTTTTTATATAATTTTAGGTTTTTGTTCATGCTAAAGTATTCTTTAGCATTGGTGGCCGTCATTTTTCTGGTGAACCCGTCCATTTTTCCTACATGCCCGATACAATAATGGACCATGCCCGCGATGTTACCATTAAGCTGCATCATCGTGTGGGCAAATATTTAAAAATTAATCTTTATTTTGCTGTCAAATGGATAATGCTCTCCGAAATATCATTTGTTTCAGGTAAGTGAAGAGAGCGTAAAAAAATAAAATAAAATAAATTTAGGGGAGTAAAAGAATTCAATGAATTTGATTTCTTTTGAATTAAAAAACACACAAAACAAACAAAAGAAAAAACTAAAAACCATTTTCAACTTCATTTCACTTTCAAGTGTCAAACACTTGAAAATGCATTTTGCATACAATACTCGATGCAATCATTTTTTATTATTAAACGATTTGTTGTTTTTTTTTTGCTTTTTTTTGTTTTTGTTGCTTTTATTTCGATATAATTGTACTTGAATGCATTCATGATGCTGTTGCAGCTACTGCCCGTTGCAGGATATTTTTATTTTTCTTTTTTTTTGTTATCCACAATGGACAATGACATTTAAAATGCATTCATATCCAGAAAGATATCAAATGCTTTAAGTGGCAGTAAACAGGGGGAGGCCAACACATTCAAGCGCTATGCTTATATATAGGGTGAGCCATCTATCGGTTTATATTTGAACAGTTGGTTATTTTGAATCTGGCAATACTTATTCTTACTTAGCCATTTTAATCTGTTACAAAATTCAGTATATTATCTCCACTAAACCTAGAGCACGCTTGAACAACTTTAAGATTTATTAAAAATTTAGTTCCAAAACAAAGACAATTGTGGTCGGAAATTACACGAAAATATCGTACAAAATTTGGTCGTAAAGAAGGGCCAACAGTGTCCGGTAAACGCAAGTTGATTGCTAAAGCTCGTGAAACTGGTTGCATTGTTGATGCGCCAAGACATTAACGTGCACGTACAATGCGTACACCCGAAAATATCGAAGCTGTGGCTGAGAGTATGCGTGAGAATCCATCGATATCAACCCGTCTTCGTTCTCATGAAATGCACATTTCACGCACCAGTTTTCGTCGCATTTTACGTAAAGATCTCGGCGCCTTACAAAGTTCATTTGATTCAAGAGTTGAAGCCGCATGATTATCCGCTTCATTTTCGCTTCGCTAGATGAATCAACGAGAAACCGCACAATAATGTCGATTTTGCCACAAAACAAATCATCTTTTCTGATGAAGTTGATTCTCATCTTGGTGGGTACGTTAATAAGCAAAATTACCGTATTTTGTGGCTTGAAAAACCCACACGTGGTCTTACAAAAGCCAATGCACCCATTACGAGTGGCTGTCTGATGCCGCTTGTGGTGCGGAGGCATCATTTGCACACATTTCTTTGAAAATGAGGATGGCGGGATCGTTACGGTCAATGGAGACACCTGTCGCAACATGATAAAGGATTTTTTTGTACCCGCTCTTAATGGTATTGATGTAAACGATGTTTGCCACACCACACATCTCATGTCACAATCGATATATTGTGTCAAACGTTTGATGGCCGTTTAATTAGCCGAAATGGTGATGTTTACTGGCCACCAAGAAGCTACAATTAGATACCGTTCGACTGTGTTTTCTGTGGGGCGCCGTTAAAGGAATGTGATATGCCGACAAACCAGAAACAATTGTGCAAACCAACATTCGTGATGTCATTGTCCAGATGTCATATCTCATACACTCGAAAAAGTGCAATATTCCATTGTACTTTAAACCGTTTTTGTTTAATTGCATGTTTAAATTTAAACTTTTAAATGACCCACCCTATAGAAACACGCACTCGTTTAAGCAAAGAGAAAAAAATATAAGAAGTCAATAAAAACGTCCATACAATCAACTACTATTACGGGGCGATATTATTTTACGTTCTATGAATTTTTATAACAAAAAACAAGGAAAACTGCTGCTATAGCTTCGTTCTACTCCTCCTCCTTTCTTCTTTTATTTCCATTTTATTGTCCAATTCAATACAATAAAAACTAACCCCTGTTATTAACTATGTATGTCTCTATGTCTGTTTGTCTGTCTGCCTGTATGACTGTCTATATCTCTACAATAACAAAAGCACAAAGAGGAAAGACGAGAAGAAAAAAGGACATTTTTATTTATTATTGTGTGTCATAGTATTTGTTGTATTTGCAAAGAATTGACTGCATGACTGAATGACTGAATGCCTGAATGATTGAATGACTGAATGGCATACCTTTTTGAATCAATGAATTGTCGTCCTTAAATGCCAGTGATGGGTAACAAACAATAGCAACGTTTAGCTGCGTACATTATTGTGTTATTGTGTGCTTTCAAAACAAATCGATTGATTCTTATCGTTATGACGATAATCATAACAGAAATAAGATTCAAAGCGTAATATCTGCTGTTATTTGAGTTTTAAATTCCTTTGAAAATGGAATCTTAAATCTTAAAACTTAAGAATTGTTAAATTCCTTACCTTTAGCTGTGTCAGTGCCTGTGCTTTTTCAAAAACACAACACTACGCTTTGATGTTTTTATTGTTTATTTATCTATTAGCGTTACAAACAACCTTCTTAAGCTTCTTATCTTCGGTTATTTAACCTTTTCTCTCTTACTTTTCTTTTTTTTTTTTGTGAAAACCCTTTTCCAGTAAGTGCTTCACACTATTGCTCGTTAACAATAGCGAAAAAAGCGTTAAAAAATTAACCCCTTTTTCTTTGTTTGCTATGCCATGACAATAAAACAGCCCTTTGTGACAAACAAATGCAGTTTGCGTAATTAAGGCATATTCTTATTTGCCTGCTTGAATAAAGGATATTAAATTTTAAAACGTAAATAGGCTTAAAGGATGTCATAATCAAAGAATTTTAAACTCAAAAAAAAAAAATTTTTAGAACGATTTTTGGAACACTTTATTAAGGAAATTTTTCTCCAAACAGCTTAAAGCTATGAGCATTCATAATAGGATAGGATATTATAGGTTCTTTGGGTCGTATAAGGTTTTACTGTAACACCATCACGTTTTTATAACGCTTGCTGGCATCTCTCAGCCATCCCTATATCTTGTTTTTCAGCTTTGACTGGACAACAAACACTGATGCCCAAGAATCTCTCGTCTCAGGTGCTCAAGTGGCGTACAATGGCAACGAAGATGTTCTGTGGTCACCTTACCGTTTTTGTTTATTACAGCTTCTGCAGAAGTCGTTATAAAGCCTATCCGAAAACTTTATCCAGCCCCGTACCTTTCATGAAGATCTGCACAGAATCCGTTACAAGGTGCTTCATACAATTTTTCATTTTCCTTCTATTCAGAGTAGACATCTCGAACATCCTCGAGAAATCATAATGTAGTATCATTAATGAATGTTCCCCAAAGTTCCTCACCCCATCAGTAGAGTCGAATGCCTTGTTGTCGATTCGTAAACATACATACATATCATTCATTGATACCTAAGGTTGGCTATCTTGCCAAGAGATTTCTACCATATCAGAAATTCTTTGTTAAAGACTGGTGTTATCACTGAGTTTTCCAGGTTCGTGGTCATACGAACATAAGGAGAAGTCGCCGTAGCCTAGTAGGTAGTGTGTTGGCTTATTAGACGTGAGGCCACAGTTCAAACCTCAGTTCAGACAACTCCAACAAAACGAAATCTGAAAAAATATTTCTTCGGCGACTGTCTTTCAGCAGATTTCTGGCAAAATCTTTGAAAGTAAATAAAATTGCAATGTAAAGTTTCTTAAGAATCTGTCGTTCGTTGTTTTACCTATGAAATCTTTCTCAAAAACCTGTCGTTCGGATTTGACTCAAATATTGGGACTACTTTTATCACAACCACAAATTATGCCATACGCTGCAAATACACTCAATTTTCCAACAGTTAAACTGCTTTGTTACCAGGTTTCGATCCCCTCACCTTTTCCGTTAAGCGCAATAAAGCCTTAGAAAAGATCGTAGTCGCCGTAGGCTAGTAGATAGTGTGCAGGCTTATTAAACGTGAGGCCACGCTTCAAACCACAGGCCAGACAAAACGAAATATGAACAGATTTCTGACAAAAACTCTCAGAGTAAATAAAAAAACTGTAGGTCCCGCCACTCATGTATAAAATTATCACACGTAGCATAAGTGGTGGGAGCAGCTAGGTCGTAATCCTGACTAAAGGGTTGTAATGACCAATTTTGTATGTAAGTAACGTTTGTATCCGTTGTATGAAGTTGAAGTAAGCCTTCTTGGCTAGGGATTTCTACCATATCACGAATTCCTAGTTGAAGATCGGTGTTAGCACTGAGTTAACCAGGTTCATGGCTACTTTATTACAAGCTAAAAAGAAGTGAAGAGCTTTCTCATTGTGTTATGTATACTGCTTCATACTCTGAGGGAATAGATGTGTACCTGTATGTCTTTCAGCTGTAATTAAAATGCAGTACAATCTACTAAAGACACAAACCACATGCAGGACATACAACATTTGTTATGAATTCCGCATTATTTCAGTTTTTAGACTTCAAAGCTTCAAATTTAAGGTACATTTCAGTGCAATAACTGCCTATTTTTTCTATTTTTTTTTTACAAACAGGGCCTACCGAATTTAATTTATCGATTTTTTTTTCTTGTTGCTTTTGTCTTATTTTGTATTTCCTTAGAAAGCTCTGTGTGTATATGTGTCATAATCTTTACAAATCAGTTTCAGTAAAATTTGGAAGAAAAGAAAAAATATTTGGAATCCTTTTGTTGAACAAAACCAATCTCTTGTATTCCTTTTTTTCATTTTTTTTTCTGTCAATTAAAACACGTTCTTGTGTTCTATTTGAAAAGCAAAAAACAGAACTTTTTTTAGTTGGCATGGAACAATGGAAAGCAAATTCTTTGTGAAAAAAGGGGTTTCGAATTAAAGGCTCATTTAAAAAATTACTTTTTTTAGTTACGCTTAACAGGGATGTCTTAATTTCTTTTTTTTTCAAAGGAAGGTTCTGTTTAAACAAAAAAGTTTCCTAAGTAAACGTTACTATAGTCTCACACAGCTGTTGTTAATTTTTTAAGCAATTAAAGGATATTTTTTAATTTGAATAGAATTCAAGGGAAATTTGAAAATGAAAATTAAATTCTTTATGGACAACAAACCATTCGTTTAAGACCTTATGCTAATTCTTTGTAGTTTTTCTTTGATTGCTTTAAACCATATTCTTTTAAAATCTCTTGTTTTTTTCATTTATTTTAGTGCCAGCCGTGGGAAATTTTACAGACGAACAGGAACAACGTGGCGCCTTGTTGCCACAGGATACCCGTGAATATCCTTTACAGAGTAATGAATACCATCATAATAATAAAAATGGTGGTAAACTGGCAACAACAAATCTTAATGGCGAACGAAACTATAATAATGGACCACAATGTAAGTTTTCCAGGCATTTGTTGTTGTTTTTCTTTCTTTTTTTTTACAAAAAAATTAAAACAAAAAAAGAATCAGTTTTGTTACAAAAAAATTTTTTTTAACTCGTTTTTTTTTGCAGTAATCGCTCCCAAGCCCATCGATCAAGAGCCCTCCGAAGAGAATTTCATTGGTGTTGTTATTGTTGTTTTAACCACAATCATAATACTGTTGGTTGCCATCATTTTATTCATTGTATCGAGAACAAAACGAGCTCGTGGCAGCAATGTTTTGGATGCATTCCAATATAGTTTTAATCCCAATACATTGGGTGGCAATGTTGATAAACATCGACCAAATGGCACAGGAATTAAAGTAAGTATACAATTACATACAACATATAATAACAACAACAAAAAGTTATTATTAAAAATGATAAGAAGAGTAATAAAATACAGATTTTAGCTGCAGACAGTAGTATTTTCCGGAGTGTAGGAAAACAAATAATAACTGTTTGTAAACAAAATCATAAAAAAATCAAATAAAGCTTGAAAGAGAGAGAGAGAGAGAGAGAGCGGGAGAGAGAGAGAAATGGAAGTTTTCCTACAAGACAAGAGTCATAAACTTCAGGATAATAATAAAGTATCCTTAAGGCTGCTCAGCACCATGTCGTAAAAGAGGTATACAGAGGGGTATTACAAGCCAGGCGTTTTATTTTGTATTTGTTTTTAAAGCAAGTTTTTCATTTCATAAACGTTTGCCTGGATTTTCTTTTCTTTTGTTATGGTATTTAAAATCACCAACATATGTGGTATTATTTTTTAAATGCCACATTTTGTGGCAATGGTATGTTTTCTGGAAATTAGGAAATTATGTTCAATGAATTTATTATAAAGTAGGGGCGAATTTGAAAATTTAATTTAATTTCAATATAAAATGCATATGAAAATATAAGCAACAGGGAAATAGCTTATAAATATCTAGCTAAGCAAACGTAATAAAGCGTTTCAAGCGGTATATGTGCATTAGCAGTTGTAATGTTGATTTTCTAGGATTAAATTGTGGCTGACTTGTATATGAAGTCGTAGTCGCCTAAGTTTAGTAGATAGTGCGTTCACTTATTAGACGTGAGGCTGTGGATCAAACTCCAGCGCAATTATCTCGAACAAACCGAAACGTGAAAAAATATTGCTTCAACGACTTCCTCCCAGCAGTGTTCTGCCAAAAACTCTGAGAGTAAATTAAATTGCAAAGAAAAGTTTTTTCAAAAATTTGTTGTTTGTAGTCGACTTTAAACTGTGGATCCCACCACTCATGGATAAAATTAACACCATATAAACCAAGTCGAAATTTTAAGGTTTTGGAAGAAAAAGGCATGGAACCTGGTTACATTGATTGCAATGTTGCTATTTCCAACTGAGGGTTTTTTCTGGTAGAAAATACTTTTCTAATTTGCAAGCATTGTTCGTTGTCTATTCGTAGCATTTTCGATAGTGCTGGATATACTGGATAACTTTTTTTGTTATCGATATAACTACAATTTTTGTTATCGATATAGAAACATTGTTGTTTTATCGATTAATCATTTTTGCTGGGGATCGATTGAATTTTGTGTATTCTAATCTTGACATTTTCCCCAGAGATGGATATCGATAACAAAAATTTTTGTTATCGATAATAATTTCGAGAACAACAATTTTTGTTATCGATAATAATTTCGAGGACAACAATTTCTGTTATCGATAAAAATTTCGATAACATCGTTGTTTTATCGATTTATCATTTCTGCTGTGGATCGATTGGTTTTTTTTTTAACAAAATGGAAGTCAACAAACCGAATATACTTATTGTTGCGTAGAGGCAGTAGAGCACCGCTACCGAAAGATATATTATAGTATCCTCAACCTATGTTGGACGACCTTTACCTTCATATATACGCTGTCTCTCGCAGTCCTGTTACATTGGCAAACTTAAGAATGCTGCTGGGATTTTTGCTTGTTACTTGATCAACATCCAGCTGTTACTTTCTGAGATGCATGCAGACCGCACAAGCGTGTCTTAGTAAATCGTTCCCGTCATAAATAAGTTTGAATTCAAATCTATTCTGAAATATGTCTTCTTCATATATACGACGACCGGTAGAATTCCGGTTACAATTTTTAGTATATTTTTCGATAAACTGATGCATAACTCAAATCACTGTTCATCATAATTCCCCAACAAAAGCTTAGATTGTTTCAAAACTATTTGACTTGAGAAGGGCTATCACTTTCTTTTCTTACGACCAATATTTCCTCCCATATCTCCCTTACTACTCTACAGAAAGTTTGTGAAAGGAGAAAAACAAAATCAAAATCATTCCGTACTACAGATTTAATGATTGGAAGCATCAGAAGTTATTTTTACTTCATTGCCCTTTACAATCTTTTAGTCAGGATTACAACCTAGCTTCTCATACATAATTGGTCATTACAACAATTTAGCCAGAATTCCAACCTAGTTTTTCACACTACTAATGCTGTAAGTGTTAATTTTATACATGAGTGGCGGGTCCTAGAGTTTAAGGTCGACTCCGAAGGACAGATTTTTGAAAGCCTCAGAGATTTTGTCAGAAGTCTGCTGAGAGGAAGTCGCCGAATAAATATTTTCTCATATTTTTGTTTTGATGTCTGTCACGGGGTTAGAACCGAGGCCTCACATCTAACAGGCCAACACATTAACTTCTAGACTACGGTGACTTGAAACACCTATTGCTGTCGCCAAGATTTCACTGGGCAGATCGCATCCGAAATGTCGAATTTTCTATGATTCCGGCTTATAAATCAGACTGAATTTGACCGATGGCATAGGTTATGATGGCTTTGAAAGCCGCTGTAGTTTGTGACTTGTTCGCATGCATCTGCTACTTAAGAAAACCCCATTAGAAACAGTCAAGTAGAGTCAAATCACATGATTTCGGTGGCCAGTTCAAATCACCTTCATGTGGGATGACAATGCCTACAAATCGCTTGTGGAAAATATTCAATACGATATGAGATGTGTAGCACGTAGCGACATTCTGTTGAAATCTTATGTCGTTGTGCAATATCTGGTTATGCCGACTTTAAAGGCTTCATCGCCTTTGTTTGTTTATTGTATTTTGAAAAGACTGGTGTTCTCACTTCCATTTGCTCTAAATACACATCTGAATTGGTTGACTTGTGTTCTTCTGAGGATATTGAGTTTATTTGCGTTAGGGTCTATAATCGTGGAAAGTCTATATACATTACTTGCTCGTATATTCCTCCCTGTTCTGACATTCATATCTATAGGGCTCACTTCGTTTTGATTTCTAAAGTAATTGATTCAATGGGGCAAGAAGGGATTATAGTAGTCCTTGGTGATTTTAATCTTCCGCATACATCCTGGAATTTTTCACCTGAGACTGGGTCATTAGTGCCATGTTCTTCAATTCCATCCTATGATGAAATTCTGTCCGCTATGTGTGATCTAGGTCTTTTCCAGGTTAATGGTTTATTGAATTCAATGGGTAGAATTTTGGATCTTGTATTTTTAGAGGTTCCAAGTATTTCTTCCTTATTTCGCATTGATCCTATATCTTTTCCTGAGGATAGTTATCATCCTACGTTGTTACTTTCTATTGAAGTTGATCTTTGTTTACATCCTGTAATTGATCGCTCATCTGGTGTTGAGGGGCGTTTTAATTTCCATCGTACGGATTTTAGTCGTTTAAATACACTACTATCCTCTGTAGATTGATCGTCTGTACTTATTTCACCTCCATATGACTCTCTTTCACTTGACAGGATCTTGGATGGCTTTTATGAGGTATTATTTAAATGTTTTAGGGAGTGTGTTCCATTTGTAAATAGTCGTTTGGAGCGTTCTGGTCCTCCGTGGAATTCGGCTAGACTGTCAAGGTTAAGGAACAGAAAATCGAGGTTATTTAATTAGGAGACCTTCTCTTGATAAATATTTGTAAGAAAATTGTTATTAAATTATCAATTTAAAATTATTATAAACGTGAACAGTTTCTGTGTTAAAGAAATAGTTAACGTTTAGCATTTAAATTAATTTATCTATTGACTGAAACTTAACTGGCCTTAATGAAGTTTTCATGTTGGTCGACTTTACCGCGCATGGTAAACAAAAGTAAAAGGAAAAACTGCTTACTTCTTTTGAATCGTTGTTGTTGTTGCTGTTCTGTATTATACAGAAATTCATTTCATTAATTATTTTTCATTTGTAAACATTTTCTATTATTCTGTTACATTTTATTCCATCATTTTAGGCCAGTGTTGATGATAATGATTCGATTGGCAAAAACAGTCTGTACCATGAACCCTTTAATGTGAACATGTATACGAGCGGAGTAAATGGTTATGCGGCCGTTAATGATCTACAATGTAACATGACACCAGACTATACAGGTAAAAATACTTCATTTTTTTTATTATTTTTTGTTTTGCTTCTAATGATAGTTAAAATATAAATGAAATGAAATTTGAGCTCACAGGCAAAGAATGAAGAAAAAATTTTTAATTTAAAACCATAAATTAATGAAAATGAAATTGTATTTTTGTTGAATATTAAAGAAGCCTTAGGAATAGAAAACCAGAAACAAAAATATTATTTTCGTTTAGGAAACAAAATAATGAATAAATATTAATACACCTTAGAAGGCAATACTCGATTAACCGTCTGAGGTGTAATAACAGGTAATAAATTGCAACCAAAAATTTAAAAGAATTGTTTTTTGATTCACCAGCTATTCGTAGAATATCGGTGAAAAAAATCGGTTTACGGAGTTTCTGTTCGTAAGCCACACCCCTGTATTTATTATGAATATGATAGCAGTAACATAACACGTGCCCTTGTTTACTTACCTTAACAATCCACTACCTTGAACGTTGTAAAGGAGACTAAGCACCACTAGAGCCTGTAATTATGTATATGTCTATGGCTGGGTAAAATCTATATTGTTGTAGATATGTGATATCGCGGTAAATGAAACCGCTTTCAATCTTGATTTTACAAAAAAAAGTAGGTTCTATTATGATACAGCTTCCAGAATACGTTATTTAAACATTCACTGATAAAACCAGATCGCGCTATAAAGCCAAATACGGCATCATTTCAAAACACTTTTAAAACACTTGATTTCCTCCTTCAGTACACGATTACATACTGTACGTATGTAACATAATATTATTACAATCCTTTCGTCAGGACTAGGATCTAGTTTGCCACACCACTTATGTTGTGTGTGTTAATTTTATACTTGAATGGCGGGACCTATAGTTTAAAGACGACTCCGAGCGACAGAGAGTTTTAAGAAAGTTTTCATGACAATTTTATTTACTCTCAGAGTTTTTGCCCGAAGTCAGCTGAGAGGAAGTCGCCGAAGAAATATTTTTTCATATTCATAATATTGTTGGAAATGTCTGACCAATGGTTTAAACCGAGGCTTACGTCTAATAAGTCAACACACCACCAACTAGATTATGGCGACTATTACTATAGGATTACTGTAATACTATTGAGCCGCACAGGGGCAGTATGAATCTGGTATAAGACTATACCGAGTAGAGATATACGCATATAAAGTGATATAATTTAGTGGACATTAAATGCCTAGATAAGTTTTATACATCAGCTAAGGTTGGCCAAGTGATGCCGGGTGTCTCTGGAAAAGATATCTGGACATTAGACGTTTAACGTTATGTGGGCTGCTAATCATGGAGACATTGAATGCAACTTTTGGTACAACAAAAAGTTAGAAGGAATCATGCGTGAATTCGCCGTAGTCTAGTAGGCAGGCATGAGGCCGCAATTAAAATACCAGGTCATCTCCAATACAACAATATAAGTAAAAAATATTCCTTCTGCGACTGCTGAGATTCCTGGCAAAATTTCTGTGTAAATAAAATTACCATGAAAATATTCTCAAAAATCCGTCGTTCGGAATCGACTTAAGACTATAGGTCCCGCCACTCGTAGGTAAAATTAATACTCACAACAAGGATGCTGTGAGAAGTTAGGTTGTAATCTTCACTGCAGAGTTGTAATGACCAATAATGTATGTGTGCAACAATACTGCGGGCCTTCTGCTAGCTGGGCCAGGTTTAATTTTTTTTTAATTTCTGTTTACAGCAATCCAGATCTGTTATGATAAATCATGCTTAGCTTAGAGGTTTTCATGTTAAATCCATATTTTTGAATATAACTTTTGAAATACATATGTCAACCTGTATGAAAAAAGGGAAAATAAAAAGGACAAATACTCTTCTCAAACTCCAAATCAAAACATTTGTTGGAAAATTCCAATAAGAACAGATCGGAGCCATGCATCAGACTATTACAGGCCACTGTAGACACAGAGTACACTTATTAAGAATGGGGATTTTCTCATGGCCAACATGTAGAATCTGTGACGAACACATTCTTGGACCTGTGGGGCAATAATGCAACCCAGACCGAAACATCCGGGTGCATATCAAGTGCTAAACAGGGAATTGATATTGTTGACACCGCGCAGCAATCTGAGGTTTGAAGGAGACATTGTAGGGTCACCCAATAATGTATAAAGCGAGTACAATAGGGTCTTCACAATAAATAGTAATATTTGGGAGATCAGACGGATCTGGCCATATATGGATGGTAGGTAGGTAGAAGTCGCTGTCCCCTCGATGAAGTCATGAGTGGACACACTTAGGCCGCACTGTGGGCCCATTGTGATACCACAGTTTCACATTCTCCCATATTCCTGGAACCGCTCGGAGCTTCCGATGAAGCGACTTAGACTGCCAATATCCATGCATGACAGTTCAACTAGATCATCCATGGCCTTATAAAAAAAAAATTTTTCTTAAACGTGCCCGGAGGCTATCTTAGGAATCTGAGTCGAATGCGCCTAAAGTGTTCAGAATTTATAACTGAAAGTTTCTAGCGGAAGGAGATTTAGATAGAATTCACACATTCACAAAACTGTCAGAATGGTTGTGATGCGCCGGCCAATAATTACAATTTCATTATGGAATATACACTATTTGCCTCACAATGCTTCTTATTCAATCCAATAAAGCTATGTCCTTTCAGACGACTGCCAAATTTAACCCTACCTACAGCAGAGTTTCCTACTGTATCTTGATTTATCAATGTATACCTAATGGAATCAAAATAGTGCCTCTAGGATACATGATTTTGTTATTGTTTTTGACATTTGGTTTTCGAAAACATGGTTTATCTTTATAGGGAATTACAAGTGCTCCCAGTATCAAAACTGTGGAAATTTTTTTTCATTTCTAACAGCCAAGGTTGAGTTTTCGCTTTTATCGAAGGAAAACAATAACAACAACCGTATTTCTTTAAGTTTATTCCTTTTGAAAACTTGTTCCTGAAAGCTTTTTCTCGCTTTTCCTTGATTTCCTTTCCTTACTTAAAGTACTTTGTACGCCTGTCTGTAAATATTTTTTATATTTTATCTTATATTCCTTGGAATTGATGTTACATTGACCCCTCAGTGGGTTAACTACAACCACCATATGATAATTGAATTGATTTTTATGTCTTCTGTTATATTTTCGCAATATAACACGATACACACTATATTGCTTTATTATTTATTAACATACATTTCATATCGATTTTTTTTTCTTTACAGACGTCCCTGAAGGAGGTTATGCTGTGCCACACATGCAAGACTATATGCCGACAAAAATGTCCAATTCAACGCCGGGCGGTTATGTTAATGTACGCCGAACACCGCCACCACCCTTAAGCAGTATATTTCCAAGGCCACCACAAGTGCCACCGCCGCCAATGGAAAAATATTATGCCACCACAGCGATATTTAAGCCCATCAAAGGCCACAGTGGCAGTAATACAATGAGCAGTAAAGCCAGCAGTAATCTAAGTAATGAGCATAATTACGATGATAATATGGGCACAATGAATTCACAATCGACAGCGCCGATGATAAATCCCTATAATGCTAGTACAATGGGTGGCAGTAATAATAGTGGAGGTGGTGGTGGTGGTGTTGGTGTTGGAGGTGGAGGTGGTAGTGTTGGAGGTGGTGGTAGCCTTGGTGTTGGTGTTATGAATACATCGGCAAATAATGGTGATAACATGCAGTTTCAAAGGGCCAGAACCTATAATTTCCGTAGTTATCCAGACAATCTTTAGTTTGAAGCACAACTACAACAGCAACAGCAGCAACAAGCAACAACAACAACTACAATAAATAAATTATATATGCAAGGAATATGTAAAGAGCAAAAGCAACAACAACAACAACCAACCCACTTAAACAATCATTTTATCCATAATTTAGCAACAACAACCACAACAACAAAAACTAAAACAATTAGCGGTAATAATGGTATTGTTAACGCATCATTTTATAACAATAACAACAAAAACTCTAAACTAAAAAGACTTAGTGTTTTAAGTACAACAATGCCTAAACAACAACAGCAACAACAAAAACAATATTATTTACAACCATTAACACCACAACAATGTCAACAATATCTGAAAGCAGCAACAGCAACATCATTAAGAAAATCCCAACCGAAATCATCACTCAATAACTACACATATACGCTACAAAACACACAATTTGCAACAAAACGTTCATCTGCAACAGTATCAGCAACATCAGCAATAACACCACGTAATAGCTTATCGAATAAGGATTTAAATATTTACGAATTTGCCCCCATAAACAACTGTGATCCTGATCCTAGTGATGATTATTATATGCCCTCTACAATGGAAATACTTGGCATACAAAAATCCTTGCAACATAACATTGACGATGACAATGATGATGATGACAAGGATGCAGATGATAGCAATGAATCGAATGTACAAGATGATCGTGAAAATGTTTCCGAGGATGACATCAATGATGTTGTCTTAAGAAGGCATCGTATTAGTGGTAGTGTGGAAAGTGTTGAAAATATTGTTGTTGACAAACAATTGGCCGTTAATGGTTTAGAGAATGATTATGATGACAGTAAAAGTATTGAACGATTAAGTGCTAATTTGAATGATTTAGAATTAAAGAAAAATGCTACAAATAATTTATTAAAACAACAACAACAACAACAAACAAAACATGAAGAAGAAAATGAAACAAATAGGCTGTGGTATCATTGATGAAACCAATGGATTTGAGGTGAGTACAAATGAAATTAATGTTGTCTAGCAGGTAGTGTGTTGATTTATTAGACGGTTCAAACCTCAGGTCATATATCTCCAACATCTCAGACATTCTCGGCAGATTTTTGGAAAAAGCCCTGAGAGAAAAATAAAATTGTAATCAAAAGTTTCGAGTTTAAACTCGCCACTCATGTATACAAATTAATATACACACAATAAGTGGCGTGAGAAGCTAGGTCGTCTATGTTTGGGTCCTCTCTTTGGGCAGGCAGAAAAGTGTGTTGTTGTAACTGGCGCCATACGAGCCAATCCTACAGCTGCCTTTCCACGGGATAGTGTAGACCAAAACCTTGAAGACTGTGATTAGAATAATGGGAGACAAGTGTAATACAAGGTTCATAAGGTGACTTGGTGAACCCGGATGGTTAACAGCAGCCCAATCAGCTGTCCCCTCGGCAGAATTGGTAAACTTTATGATTTTGGAAAGTGCATCACAATGAGACTTGTAATTTGGTATGTATTCTTTTGAAAAAAGGACCATTTTGTGCTATAAGTATTCGAGTAGGTATGGTCGAGTATGCGTATGGTTCGAGTACATATGCTGGAGTATAGGCATGGTTCGCATACGTATGGTACGAGTACGTATGGTCGAGTACACGTATGATCGAGTATACGTATGGTTCGAGTACAAATATTGAGACAGGAATGGAATTTTTACGGGTATCCTACACTTAGAAGTGCTCAATTCAATATACTCTCAGAATATAGGCCATCCATCTCCATTTCTTTGTTTGGTTTGTTGCATTGTGGGAAAAGTTCTAGAGATCCATATTTCTCACGTTATTAAGACGGAATATACTTCTTAGGATTCTAAGGCATTTATAGTTGAATAACCATATTTTTTACACGATTGTGTTCAAAAGATTGAACACAGATTGGTGCATCTGTATTTTTTTGAGTTTCTTCATACTGATCGTAGACTCGCTTGACTGAGCTTATTATTACGTCTGCCTTTAGGAAAATTTTTTTTATTAGTATACGGTCTAGATAGCAGGCCTTGTTATCGATAATAAGCTTTTTAATACCCATAGGTTTAATTTCTTGATATTTACTTCAAGTCCAATAAAGGGCTTTAATCTTTTCCAACTCTTCTAGTTTTGCTTACATGTTAGAGATCTTGTGCGAGAGTTGATAAATATCATTCACATAATCCAACTATTTTGGCGAAAGACTCTTTTCTCTTTGAACAAATTTCATTCATAATATCATTCAACACGATGGTGAATATCTGAGTTGATAGAGAACATTGTTGTTTAACTCCAACGTTTGTATGAAATGATTGATTCTCGTTGTGAAAAACTAAACTAATATACCCGTACATAGCTCTGATTTTTCGAAACTTAACGATGATGTCCTTGTTAAATTACTTTGATTCATAAAATTCACCAAATGGTTGAAAAATTATGCCAGGCAGGAATTTTAGACATGGCGTGCAATATATAAGTAGGCCACAGTTTAAACCCCAGGTCAGAGGTTTTTAACGGAACGAAGTGTAAAAAAAAAAAATATTTCTTTGGCGACTGCCTCTTGTTTCAGGCGGAGGTGATGGCGATCTACCGAGCCGCTCAATGGATCCTCGTCAACGATGCTCCTTTCACTCGCGTCTCGGTCTTCTCTGACAGTCAGGCCGCGATAAAGTCTCTATCGGGTTTCGTGATTAACTCTAGGATCGTTAGGGAATGTCGTCGCTGTCTAGACCTTCTTTCGGGGCGCTTCACCAGTGTCTCTTTGGTGTGGGTCCCCGGGCATAGTGAAATTCCGGGTAACTGCAGAGCCGACGAGCTCGCCAGAGCTGGTGCGCTCCTGCCGGAATCCTCTTCTGTTGAATTGGGTATACCACTTGCCTCGGTCAAACTGACCATTGCGCGGAAATTCTTTCGAGACGCCAACCTATCCTGGGTCAACGAGGAGTCCTGCTCCACCGCTAGGCTCACCTGGCCCTTGATGGATAAAAGGCGTACCAACCAATTACTTGGCCTTGGTCGTGACGTCATCTCGACTACGGTGGCCGTGCTTACGGGTCATTGCGTCATGGGCAGACACGCGGAAAGAATGAGGCTCCCTTTTAACGATTTCTGTCGTGGATGCAGGTCCTCTGAGGAGGAGGAGACTGTTATTCACTTTCTTTGTCAGTGCCCGTCTCTTGCTAGGTGTAGATATAGGTTATTTGGCTCCCCATTCCTTGTTAGCTTAACGGAGCTATCATCCATTGATATCAAGGATATAGCTTCGTTCATCAAACTTTCTGGCTGGTTTTCCAGTGCGGGGTAGTCGTGCTTCCGTTGTGCAGCCCTTGCGCTGACCAACTTCTTCCTTTTCCCTGATTGTGGAGGAACTTGGTCAGTACAGGGACTGCGTTCACCCGTGGCATCACAACGGGCCGCTATGCGTGCTCAAGTGAGCTTTGTGACATCAGAGCTACCACTCCGACCTAACCTAACCTAAGCCTCTTACGATGAAAAAGTTTCTCGAAAATCTGTCCTTCGGAGATGCAAATATCTGCATACTTAACCTAATGCAATCATTTTTTTTTTCTAATCGTACTTTCCTTCTTTCTTCTTGCATTGCAGCGCTTAAAACTCTGCGAAAATATGAAACAACTCAAAATAAATAAGAAAAAAACACAAAAATTTTAACTACAAGGACTGGACAAAACCTATGTTTTTGTTTTAAAACGATTCCTAGAAGAAGTAAAAGCGAAAAAGTTTTACCATGGAATGAGGAAAAGCTTTTGCATTTTTTTACCTTGGAGCAAAAGTACTTACTTAAGAAGTAACAGGCGGAGGAGTAGGTGGTGGAGTAGGAGAAAAAAGGCTTCAAGATGAAACAAAAACCTGATGAAATGGTAAATCTTTAAAGCACCATATAATACATAGACAGACAAAACAAAGAAAACTCCACATTAAATTTAAAGAAAAAGGGAAAAAAGAAAATTGAAAAAAAAATAAATGAAAACAAAAACAAAAAAAAAAACTAGAACACCGTATGCTTTACCTTAAAACAATGAAAAACAAAAAATAGAAACAAAAAAAAAAACGAAAACTAATAGGAAAAAAAGAAAGAAAAAAACGAGCAAAACATTATAGGCTTCTTATATTTGTTTATACACCTCCTGACTATACCTTTTCGCCCCCCATTCCCCCTCCCTCTTGGAACTTTACATACACTTGAAAAAGAAGAGAAAAAAAACAATAAAAAAATAAATTTTTTATATAAAAAGGAATAAAAAATACAAAAAAAAAAACTCACAAACTTTTTTTTTAAAGTAAAGTAGAAAAATTAACAACAATGTGGGAAAAAAACAACAACAAAAGAGGCACCTATAATTTTATAAAAACAAAATGAACAAATTGTAGAACAAAACTAAACAAAAATACCATAAAAAAAATCTAAAAAAAAGAAGAAAAAAATTAAAAAAGAAAATTTGCCAACGAAAAAAATATTACAAAACAACAACAACAAAAGAAAAAACATTTAAGTTTTAAACTAAAAAAGAAAACAGCAAAAAAAATTAAGCACATTTTATAGATTTTTTTGTTTTTGTAAATATTTATTAAAAAAAAAAAAGAATTTAAGGAAAACTGGTAGTAAGACTATTAAATATTAAATAATACGATAGAAAAACAAAATATTACTAGTAAAATGGAAAAAATAAATCACATCATCATTAAAAAGGTACTTTTAAGTGAAAAAAAAACAACAACAACAACAAAAACATTTTTATAAAGGAAAATAAAAAATTAAAAAGTTTCTTTGATTGCCATTGATTTAGCCGCTGTAAAAAGCAATCTTTAGGAATGAATTGTCAAAAGAGAATGGCTAAAGACTCTCTTCAAATCTGAACGTATAATAATTAAAAGACTTCGAAATGATTTTAAAATTATACTTAATTTTGAGGCGCATAAAGTCGGTATATTTGGTAACGATTTTCTTTCTTTGCAACATAAACTCCTTTTTGATTAATTTAGTATTTCCTGTGATCTTCTAAGACTAAATGAACAGTTTACAATAAGAAATTTCTCATGTACATATAAAAAATAGCCATCAGCTGGCAAATCTTCTTCTGCATTGTTGGTATTGTTGATTCTGGCCATCGAAATAGTGAATGAGTAGGTAGATAGGATAGGTAGTGTTGGATGTGTACACAAAAAGTTGTGATAGACACACTTAGACCATAAAAGGCCCATTGTTTTATTACAGTTATTCATTTTCCCTTAGTTCTGACAACGTTCTGAGCTTCTGCTATTGCCACTTGGACCGTATTTCCAGTTATTCTGGCATCGTTCGAAGGTTTTGCTTGGACCAACCTATCATTCAGTTCGTTTACATAATAGAGAGCCAGAGACTTTTTTCTTTTTCGACATTACATTGAGTATGTTATCGATAGGTAAAGAACAATTTGCTTCAATTTTCTTGTCTATTTGCTCCTGCATCTCTCGTGAGTAATGCAATGTCCAGTAATAACTCTGAACAAGTATGCTGCGCGTGCTCCATTGAAGTTTAAGCAGAATTTTTGTGTGCCTCTAAAAATTTTTGGCTAAATTTTCTGTGCTGCCCAGTGGCATTGACAGAAACCATATTGCATTTCATAGAGAGAACTCACCAGAGAGTTCGATGATTGTGTCATGCCTGGCTTGTGTACCAATATGTCTCGGTATCCATATGATATCTACGAATGTCGTACTAAAAAGGGATCTCGTTAAGAGAATCATCACAGCCATAATCCATATTGAAGTTGGTTAAATTACAATCTTGCGCTATGACAACCGCCTGGCTATCAGAAACGATGCCAAAAACCAAGTGCAAGTGCAATATTTTCATTCGGAATATTCTTTATCATAAGCTGTAAAGTGGACATGCAATGATCTTGTGACATTATAGTGTAAAACTTGCTTACCGATTCCGCAAAAATTCTACCACTCTCAGTTCCATTCGCAGGAGAATTGCACAAACTCTAATTATACTTGCCTTAATTACAGTCTAGTTGTTTAAGTAAATTTAAAAATTTTTCGGGGAAAAAATCCTACCATCCAACAATCATCACGTTGCATTCTAAAGATTCATGACATCCGGCTGGAAAATGCTGTTCTTAGGCAGTCTAGACATGCATTTTATATGACAATCCTTAATATACAATAATCGACTTAAGAAGATCTCTGAGAGGAAAAAAATTGTCATGCAAAAGTTTCTCAAGAACCTTGATCTGTATACTCCGCTATATACGAGTATACCGCCACTCATGTATAAAATTAATACACACAACATTAGTGGTGTGAGAAGCTAGTTCGAAGGCCTGGCTGAAGGGCTACAATAACCAATTACGTACATATATGTACATATCGACACCTCCGTTCTATAACATTCTAAGTCGAAAAAGTGTGTTTTGAGTTATGAGCTCTCAAAGTTTTCACGCGACCTACGACTATATATGTATTCTAAGTAGATTTTTCCCTATAACTTCAGAACGGATCGGCGCATCTTAACCAAATTTTGACAGTATTTAAGTTAGAGAATGTATAATTTAAAAATGCAAGAACATTAAAAACGTTCTAAGTACACTTAGAACGTTACAGAATGGAGGCGTCGATAAGTAAGATGTACAAAATTTTCGAAATTTGCCTCGGATCCAGGAGTTCATCCACAGTAGGAGAATATCAGTAGGGTCTAAAGTTTTTGTTAATTCCAAGTCTAAACTTCCACAACCTGGCTTGTAATTGCACCGTGTGACAAATTATTAACCTCTAAATATCACACAACTCGATGATGTTTAGAAATACTGTTCAGCACTGTAATTTTTTAGAATTGTGTCTTACCACAGGTTTAAAATTTTTTTTTAGCCATTTTCAGTCATTCATGGGCATACTGCATTATAATTCTAATGCATTAAGCTTTTCAGTATTCAGTAAATGTTTACTGGTAATGAAATTTAGATTTCATTTTTGTAACTGTAATTTTTTTCAGTAATCAGTAAAAATCAATTTTTACTGAAATTTTACTGGTACTGCAAAGTGCCCATCTATGTTTTCAGTAATATTTCTAAATTTTCAGATATTTAAACAATAATGAAACATTTTCGTTGTTTTTTAAGTAAATCTTGATTAAGTTTTTGTGAATAAAAAAAGATTTTTTTCACTTTGTTCTGGAACCGTTATTTCAAACCTAAACTTTTAAGGCTTTAAAAAGTATTTTTTTTAATAGAAATTGGTTTTTTAATTGAAATTTCTTTTGTTTAGATAAACAATCTAGTTTCTAAAGAAAAATCTAGTTTCTAAAGAAAAAAAAAAGGCATTTAGAGTACATCATAAACGAATTTAAGCAAATAATATAGTGTATAATATAATTAATAAAAACAAAAAGGAAGACAAAAAAAACACAAAAAAAAACAACTCTAATAAAGTATTCTTAAATATTAAAAAATTTTATGTGATAAATTAAATTTTAATTAATGACTTAATTTTAATTGAGTTCTTTAACAACCCCCTCCCCCCATACAAAGTCTCTACTACCCCTTTTTCTTAAACTAATATTACGAAACTAAAAAAAAAAGAAAACGAAACTGTGCTCTTTGTAAATTTCCTTGTAAAATCCTGTAAAATACGATGTTTATTGAAAATAATTTTTATTTTTTATTTTCTCTCTAAGTTTGTGTACATTTTCCCTGTAAAGAAAAAAATTAAAAAAAAAAATTAAAGAAAAGTAATTCTTAAAACAAAAACAACAACTAATTAAATTAAAAATTTAATAAGAGTTTAATAAGGAGCTGAAGGATACGTAGAAATAAGCAGTGGTTTAGTAAAGATAACAAATTAAGACTTTTAAAAACTTTAAAGAGATACAATAAATTAGAAAAATTCTTTTCTCTAAAAAGAAAAAGTTCTTTATAAGACAAGGTTCAAAAAAGTACTTTTTAAGAACAGTTTGAAAACAATACTTCTTAAGGAAAGTTTGAAAAAAGTACTTTTTAAGGAAGATTTCGAAAACATGCTTTTAAGGAAAGTTTGGAAAAAGTTAAAAAAAAAAACTTTTTAAGGACAGTTTAAAAGAAGTACTTTTTAAAGGTAGTTCAAAAAAAGAACTTTTTAAGGAAAGTTTAAAAAACTACTTTTAATGGAAAGTTTAAAAAAGTACTTTTAATGGAAAGTAGTTTAATGGAAAATTTCTTCTTAAGCAAAGTTTGAAAAAGGTACTTTTTAAGGCAAGTTTAAAAAAGTACTTTTAAAGAAAATTTTAAAAAAGTACTTTTTTCTAATACAGTTTTCAATTGTTTGTTAACTTTATTAAACTCCTGTTGGCCCCTTTAAAAGCTCCCAATTTTAAAAACCAAGTAACATTAACGGACCAAACAAAACAAAATATAACAACAACAAAAAATAATCCCCCATTTATTAAACAGAGTCGCCTAAATCTATTGAAAATATAATATTTATACGAAAATTTCTATAAAAAAAGAATTGTTTCAATCAATGATTTGTGATTTCAATTATAATTTTAAAATTTATAAAAAAAGTACTTTTTTTTTATTATAACTTGACATTAAATTAACATAATTTAGTATTTAAATAATACTTACGTACATATGACAGAGAAATTAAAATATCTATAAAAAGAATATGTTCCTTTTTACGTTAAAAGAAATAAAAATAATAAATAAACATGAAAATATAAAAATAAAATTAAAAAAATTAACTAATAAAATTAAATTTAAAGAAAAATAAATGAAATAAAAAAAATAATTTTTCAATACGAATAATTTTATAATTAATAAAAAGTAGCAGGTAGATTTTTAAAATAATTTTTTTTTTTTTTTAATTTTAATTTATTTGCGGCAACAAAATTTTTGAAAAAGGCATAAAGAAGAAGAAATAATTAACGAAAAGTACTTTTTTTTAGAAAGAAAAAATTGTTGATTATTTTTAAACATATTTTGCTATCAAAGAATACTGAAATATGGAAAAGTACTTTTTCGAATAAATTACACAAGTAACTTTTTTTCGAATTTTAAGTCAAAAAATACAGAAATACGGAAAAGTACTTTTTCTAATAAATTACGAAAAGTACTTTTTTCAGTTATCTTTAAACATGTTTTGCTATCAGAGAATACAGAAATGCGGAAAAGTACTTTTTCTAAATTTTTTTGTGGTCGTATAGAGGGAAGTGTGTTTGTTCACTTGCTAGAGGAGAGCTTCGTGTTGAAATCTCTGTTCTGAAGTCTCCGAGAACCAACCTCATTCTGAGAATTTTTATATTCGTGAACGCGGTAGCATTACTTCACATTTATATTCAGAGCATTCTTAATACAATCACCAGTGTCGTAAGTTCATTCAGGTAGCTTTAGTCCTCTGTCCACGTCCGCCCTCTACGTTCTCAGAAAGTATGTCACTGTCGCTTAGATTTTCTTACCACGTAGCATTTCGTTGGCGATAGTTTCGACAATTATATGACTAATTTGTCCCTCTAATTTCGTTCTCACGTTTACATTCTAAGAACTGGATTTGGGGTCTATTCTGATAAACTGGCACTAAACGGGTCATACAGATTACCTATACAGGCCAGCATATTTCAGGCGGAGATTTATATTATTGAAAAAGCTGCATGAATTGTTGAAACCGGGGACCTACTCCCTTCGAACTTAATTATATGTTTGGACAGTCAATCAGTAATCAATGTGCTGGGATCCCATCTCGTTAAATCAAAGAGCATCAGGAATTGCTTAAACCCTCTACGGTGTCGACACAACACCCGCCTCTACTGGGTTCCAGATCACTGTGGCATATAGGGAAATGAATAGACAGACGAACTTGTCACGGAAGTAATCGGATATGTCTGAAGAGGAGACGATAGAGGGGATATATGCTTCCCTCCAATAAACCTTTGGTGGTTCAACATACCTGGTTATCGAATTTTAAAACTGTTGTCTCTAGTAGTAGAAAGCAGGAAAACCAAAGAACTACTTGGCGTCGATATTAGAAGAGTTCCCACTTTAACAGGAATTTTGAACTGACAAGTTCGGTCTGCCCTACTAGGATTACTGCAAAAGCTGCCAAGACAGAAAAAACGGAATCTGTACAACAGCTTTTATGTGAGTGCCCTTTACTTCAAAACAGACGCTATCGGTTTTTGGGTGACAAAACGCTTGATAATCTGAGCATGATGGCAAACGTGCCACTAAGGAAATTGGAATGACGGCTGATTTAAGGTATTCAACAAAGATACTACCTCTCTCTCTCTCAGTCTTTAACCAACCACCAATAGACTTCTGAAAATATAACAGAAACTTTAATGAATAGTTTAAAACATGTCAAACTCAATAATATGTTGAGTGTATTAAATTATTCTCTAATAAACATTCCTTCACTTGGTTCTTTTTCAAAGTAAAAAATAAGATTGATTTTTTACATTAAAAATGCCCGGTTTTTTCAAAAATATTTTGTTGTTTTATAACTATTAAAAACGCATACAAATAAAAAATATAAAAACTATATATCGTCTTAAATGCATTTATTAGCTTAAATACTAAAATAAAAATACAGAAAGAAAATTTAAAAAAAATAAAAAAAATATTATATTTAAACAAAATCATAAATATTTGATTCTTTACGTTAACCATGCATATAAAAATTTATAAACTTGCAAAAGAAAAAAAAACTCTTAGTAAACCCTGTTCAAGAAATAAAACACTTGCTACCTCTGCTTAAAATTCCTAATTTCCTACATGAATTGATTTTTAACCTATTTAAGCTTGGTTTGACTATTTTGGTTTTGGTTTTTTATTTTTTGAAAACCCTCTCTCTAAACAAAAACTGCGTGATCCTAAAATGTATTTAAAAATTTAAAAGGTAAGATAGTGAAAAAGTGTTTAAACAGATTAAGTGTTTGATTTGTGGAAACATTTTTTCATTTATTTTTCCTTAAGAAAAACTACTCACAAGACTTGTATATAAACATTAATTAATTAATTAATTACTAGTTAATAAAGATAAAAAAAAAATAAATGAAAAAAAAAAAAAAAATTAAGAAAAATATTCATAAATTAGCTGTTAAGTCTTAAGATTTTGTAAAAAGTTAATTTAAAAAAAAAACGAACGAACGTAATATAAAAATTAATAGCTTATATTTAAGTCAAGACAACAACCACCCTGTGTACACTGTAAAAAAAAGAATTTTATATATACATACATACATACATATAATTCATATAAAAAATAAAATGAAACCTAAAATTATGAAAAAAAATTATTTAAGTTGTATTATAATTTCCTTAATAATTTCTGTATAAATGTTATAGTTTTTATGGTAAATAAAATTTAATTATAAAAAAAACTCAAGAAAAAAATTGTTTTTTAGCTTAAATTAATTTTTAAAACAAATAAAAATTTAATTTTAATATAAAAAAACACTACAAAATTATTTAAATTATCTCTACATTGGCTAAATTATTATTTCCATTACAAAATATATATTTTTTTTCAAATAATTTCCTTAAAAAACACAAAAAAAAACTTAAAAAACTAGTTTAAAAAAAACCCATTAAAATAATTAATAAAAGAACAACAATTGAAATTGAAGATAATATTTAAAAAAAGCAAAAAAAATTTACATGTAATTGCAAACAATCGTTTTAGCGCAAGTATATTATTATTAACGATAATTATTTATAATAAAAATAAAAATAAAATAAAAGCAACAAAATATTAAATTAAATAAAGTATATATGTAAGCGTAATAATAAAAACAAAATAAAATTAAAATAAATAAATAATAAAAGCTAAAAACCATTAAAATATAAATACAATTCTTGCATTTTATGTAAAAAACAAAGGTAAAGGAAATGCATGTAAAACACGATAAAAACAAAACAAAAAAACTGGATTAAAAGTTAAAAAATAAAATAAAAACACTAAATAAATTGTGAAAAAAGATAAATAAAAAAGAAAATTACTAAAAATATAAAAAAACAAATCTTTTAAACATTATTTACCAGTAAAAACATTTTAAGGTAAGTGTTATAGCAAATAGGGCAGGATTTAAGATTTAAAAAATTAAGAAAAAACAGAAAATTTTCAAGAGAATAGGATAGGATATAGAAATCGCTTGGCTTATTAGACGTAAAACCACGGTTCAAATCCTAGGCCAGACATCAAAACGAAATTTAAAAAAAAAATATTTCTTCGGTGTGAGAACCTATGACGTAATCATGACTGAAGGGTTGTAATGACAAATTATATATCGCTCCTTTATTGCAACATAGTCATATCTTAAAAAAACTTGAACTTGGCAAAATGCGATTTAAGTTTTCAAGACATAAGTCCTATGATCTAATTGCCGCAAACACTTTTTGCTATAACTTCGGTTCAGCTTGGGATATAAAACAGATTTTTTTTTCAACATGTACAGAAGGTCTAAAAGAGTAGTTTTGCTTAAGTAACTACAAATTTTTAATTTTTTGAGATATGACTATGTTGCAATAAAGGAGCGATATGTATATTATTGGATATATAAGTCACCGTAGCCTAGTATGTGGTGTGTTGGCTTATTAGACGTGAAACCACGATTCGATTCGCAAAAGGTCAGACATTTCAAACAAAAGGAAATATGAAAAAATTTTTTCGGCGATCTCCTCTCAGCAGATTTCTGACAAAAGCTCTGAGTGTAAAATAAAATTGACATGAAAAGTTTCTCCAAAATCTATCGTTCGGAGTTGTATAAAATTTGTGAACACAACATAAGTGGTGTGAGAAGCTAGGTCGTAATCCTGACTGAAGGATTGTAATGACCAATTAAATAAGGTCTTATATTGGTCTTATTGAGGTCTTATAGTTTATATTAAATTATCAGCCGATTACAAACGGCATCGATTACTTGCATCCTATATTATATCACACAAGTAGACATATCAAACAAGTGGAACACCAAGTTGCCGGCTCTTAGTTATACCGATAGTTCTAAGAAGGTGCGGATTTCATATTATCTTACAGTCTGATAATACTCTGATAATACGAATGTGCAAAAAATATTTCTCCGGTGACTGCCTCTCAGTAGATTTCTGGGAAAAACTCTGAAAGTAAATAAAAATTGTCATGAAAAGTTTCTCAAAAATCCTTCGTTCGGAATTGGCTTTAAACTGTTGGTCACGATCAGCGTTGCCATTTGCCAAGTTTTCCCTTTTTTTTCAAGTTTTTGGAGATGCGAAAAAGTTTTCATTAAATTTGTTCTCTAACAAAACAAGTTTTTTCGACAAAATTAAATTTAAAATTTTTTTCATTAAATTCAGTATTAAAACAGGAAATATTTACATTTTTAAATAAAATATTGTGTATTTTATTAGTCACGGACAAAAACGCAAAAAAACGCCTGTTCGACTGTGGACTGTATTTCTTTGTGGGTGGATGGATCTGTGTTGACGACTGCTTGAAACTAAGCTCGGGATAAGGTTTCTGGCAAACAAGATTAAAATTATCAAACAATGTTTCGAGAAAAAAAGCAGAAAAAACAACACTTTCCTTTTGTTTATTTATTTTGATGATCACTATTTTATTTAAATTCTTCACCAAGAAAACTACTTCATTTTTTCGGATTTACAAAATTTATTAATGTTTTTCACCAAACAATTTTTATTTTTTTTTTTTCTTTACAATTTCAACAAAATTTTAGAGGCAAATTAATTGTATACTTCGGGATGCAACCAAAACGAATAAAGAATTCATAAACAAAAAAAAACAAATATTTAATCCCAAAAACAACAATAATATTAAAATATCAGAAAGCTTAATTCTACACTGCAGCGCCCTCTGTTGCCAATTTGCCATCGTTTAAACAATCCTGTTTATGTCGTCAAGGATGGGAAGTTTGGACTATCAGACATAAACATGCCGGCGCCCTTGCAGTACTGCAACCAAAAAAGATGTCCTTCATCTAATGAATAAAATAAAAAATAAAAAGAAAAAACTTTCATGTTAGTTTCATATTTCAAATAATAGAAACCCAAAAACTTGACAGCTTGCAGGAGTTCCAACTTTGATCCGCCAGGAAGAAAAAGTTAAAATGAAATAAGTATCATTCAGGAATGAGTATCATGGTCTCAGACTGTGTAGCGAGTTTCTGAGGCTTATTGTTCCTCTACCAAATCGAAACTAGAGCTTCCGACGAACTAGGTCTTCCGCTCTCACGACCGTGGGACGAACTAGGTCCACTGATGGAGTATTAGGACGAACGAGGTCCGTTATTTTCCGGGCTAGTGGATGATTTACCTTCCATCAATGCTTATGTTCTCTAACCTTCCTAGGGACAGACGGACTAGGTCTATTGCCCAGTTAATGGAAGGTTTAACGTCAGCGGCCCGTACTCTCACACAACCACCAGATCTAGTCGTGGCCACCTTAAAATTCTTCGTCACCGACATCTTGACCTCTGTGGGATTTTTCGTTGTACCATGATACTATAAGCTAAAGTTGTTTATTAAAATATTTAATACGTTGGAAGAATTACAGGACTCCCAATCGGCCTTGTAATTGTTCCGCAGTCAGTTGCTAAATCCACAGCGTTTACATAACCGTTATTACCCAAACGTAAGTTTCGAATGCGACCTAAACGCCATTTATTGGTAGGCCCTATACCTTCTTTTATTGCTGCTGTGTCACCAACTTTAACCTCCTTCTTCGAATTTTGACAGTAAGCCTTTCTACGAAAAGACTTATCCACTCCATTGGAGTGGGACTTGGGCCCATTTGGCAACACCCGAGGCCCTCGATCAGTTGGCTTAAAAATTTGTCCGGATTTCCTTCTAACTTCTATTTTCGCGTAGCCTGACACATAAGTTAAGAGCTTCTTCGAATGCATCTCTGGTAAAGGCCCGGTCACAATCCAGCCAAAAACGCTTTCCTGTGCCATTAGGTTCCCAAAAATGTTCTTCTTGACGCCTTTCAACAAGATGTCAGGGTATATGTCACCACCAATAAGAATGTCAATGTGACCGCCTTTATCGAATTTCGGATCAGCCAATGAAATCCCCGAAAAGGCTGCTGATCTCGAAATATCAACCGTTGAATTTGGCAACATGCCAGTCAATTTGGGTAATACGAAGCCCGTTGCCTTTACCCTTAACCCATCATCCAAAAGCGAAGTCAGGACAAACGAACATTGTCCCTGAACTGTGCCCGTAGAAGCTCCGTTCAAACCCGAAACCTTGGCATTCATCCGAACTGTTGGCAATCCCAGTTTTTCTTGCAACCTTTCCGAAATAAAAGTTGCCTGAGATCCGGAATCTATCAGGGCCCTAGCCTTAAACGTTTGCCCGCGATGGCAAATACCAACTACCGCAGTTCCCAAAAGTATCTGCCTCGATGTAGCAGCAAAACAATTTTGGACCGCACCACTCGACTCGACTGCACTGCTAGAACCTGGCGCATCCATTCCCGAAGAGGATCTAGACACCTCCCGATGCAGTAGTGTGTTATGTCGCAAATTGCAGACTGAACAACTCAAATTTTGCCTGCATTCATTTAATCTATGACCAACCGCAAAACAGTTAATACACAGGTTGTTCCGCTTTACAACCGAAAATCTTCGCTCAGGTGACAAGTTCAAGAATTTTGGACAAATGTTCACTAAATGATCTCCTAAGCAACAAAAACAAATCTCGGTTGATGACCGAGTAGGAAAAGATCGAATACCCCTTCTCGAACTAGAAAGAGCCCGAGTGGCTGACCTAGAATTACAATTATCCACTGACTCAAAATCCCGAAGGTCAGCTATGGTTTCCAAAGACTGAAACCGCGAAGTCAAAAAATCATCCAAATCTTTCCATTTGGGAATCTCCATTTTGTCCCGAATTGTCTGCTCCCATAGTGACAAAGTCAGCACTGGCAACTTAGTGGAACATAAATAAACAAAAATTGGATCCCAATTGGAGATATTAATATCGTGCATCCGAAGTGCCGATATCGAATTATTAATATCTCGCTGTAACCTCTTGATATCCTGGGCTGCTTCGGATTTGACCGGCGCGAGTGTAAACAAAACCTTCAGCTGAGAATTCACCAAAATCCTCTTATTCTCGTACCTGTCCTTCAGGTTATTCCACGCCTCCTGGAATCCGTTAACTGTCAGGGGAGATTTCTTCACAATCTCCAAGGCTTCACCACGCGTGAACTGCCTCAAATAAAAGAGTTGTTCAACTGAGGAAATGTTAGCCCCGTTCACATAAACAGCAGTGAACATGTCGCGAAATGATGGCCATGATTTGTAATCCCCATGAAAAACCTCCATGGTACAAGGGGGCAGCTGCATGCTATGCCGAATGGGGTTCTCGCTGCCTTGACCATTTAGGCAGTGGGTTGATGACATCCCAGCTCGGTTGACCAAAGTCTGAGAGAGCTCACTCATTAGGGCAGCTACAGTAATGTATCCCAAACGACAATGGCCGAAAAGTTCCCGTGCTGCCTCTCGATCATCTTCTAAGTCCTCCTCATCTCCTGTGGCAAAGGTTTCATAAGCGTCCTTGACCTTTGTCCATAGCAACTTAAATTCTTCCCTCTGAATTTCTATAGAGAAGGCCGTATTACCTTCCTGAGTAGCACTAAATTCTTTTTCGAAATCTAGAAACATTTGGGCAAATGTTTCAAAAGTCAATAATTTCCTTGACTTTGGCATATCGAATTCAAATCACAGAAATTGATTAAATCTACAAATTCGGTATTATACACCCCTAAACCTAATACTTCGCGTTCAAGAACCCGAAAAACTTAAATCAGGAGACAATGGAAGGATAAAATTCTATTTCAAGCTATTCAAATTTTCCAGCGAAAAAAAAGCAAACTTTCACCGCGGTTTATGCTTGGCTATATAATCCAATCGATGCCGCGACCACCCTGACGGTAAACGAAATCGATATCGAAAAATTCGCTAATAGACGGACAATGTTACGCGCAATTCTAAATTCAGCCAAAAGGACAAGTCTCCAATTGCAAAAACTCCGATAATCAAATATCAAAAAAGTACACAAGTGAAAAAACATCCAATAAATCGCGAATTATTTATTGAGTTCAGTTTCGGATAATGTAAACTTTCTTTATTCAATAAATTTAGCTTAATAAGTTTAACAAATTTTGATTTAATTGAAAGTTACAAATAATAGAAAGTAAACAGATCAAAATATCAAATAACACGAAACCCATACATAAATTTGCTTGGTTATTCAATTCAAAAATTTAATAAAAATTTAAAATTTTCATTCAATTTAAGATCCATAAAAAATTCCACTAATAATAAAAAATAATAACATTAATGTGTGGGTAGATCCGTCATGTAAAATGTGGTACTAGACTTTGCTATCAACCCAACGCACAATTACCAATTATTATAAAACTTTGGACAAAAATCAAATTAGGTTGTTGAACTCGATTTTCAACCATTTGTTCTCATCCTAATTTGATCCTTTAATTTACAATTTCACTCCCTTATAACCCAAGACAAAAGGGATTAACAGTGTATATTAAAACCAGCTTACTAAAACCGAGCTTACTAAAAACGAGCTGGTTTTAACATTCGATAAATTCCTAAAGTATGTCTGTGCTATGGAAGTTATAACACCAATACTTTATGAAACCATACACTGTTATATTATATCAAGTAAAGTTCTGTTGAACTAGACAACAAAACTTTACTAGTATATGAATCACCACCAAATAGAAGATTAAAAAAGTAAAACAAAAACAACTTTACCTTGTTTAAATTGGTGGCATACAAATAACCAAAAGGTTCCAAAATCCGGTTCGAAGGACCAAATGTTCGACTGTGGACTGTATTTCTTTGTGGGTGGATGGATCTGTGTTGACGACTGCTTGAAACTAAGCTCGGGATAAGGTTTCTGGCAAACAAGATTAAAATTATCAAACAATGTTTCGAGAAAAAAAGCAGAAAAAACAACACTTTCCTTTTGTTTATTTATTTTGATGATCACTATTTTATTTAAATTCTTCACCAAGAAAACTACTTCATTTTTTCGGATTTACAAAATTTATTAATGTTTTTCACCAAACAATTTTTATTTTTTTTTTTTCTTTACAATTTCAACAAAATTTTAGAGGCAAATTAATTGTATACTTCGGGATGCAACCAAAACGAATAAAGAATTCATAAACAAAAAAAAACAAATATTTAATCCCAAAAACAACAATAATATTAAAATATCAGAAAGCTTAATTCTACACTGCAGCGCCCTCTGTTGCCAATTTGCCATCGTTTAAACAATCCTGTTTATGTCGTCAAGGATGGGAAGTTTGGACTATCAGACATAAACAACGCCAACAGAGGGCACCGGGCTCCGGAATTTCCTTTAGAAATGTTGGTACTTTTGTAGAAAACAAGTTTTTTTTTGTAAAAAAAAGTTTTTTTTCCCAGAAATAGTTTTTTTTTTTTTAAATCTGTCAACGCTGGTCACGATACTTATGGTTTAAATTAACCCTGACTGAACGATTGTATGTTATAAGAATATTGGACCATATCTGTCTAGACTATCCTATACGCCGTTTACAAGCCAGTGAAGATTGTGTGAAATCATCTGTTTGTTTCCATACAGAGACATGTCCCACTCACGTATGAATCCATCTAAAATTTTTGTTGTACCCACTTTTAAAATTGCGTCAGGGTTCTGGTAACCTGCAATATCTCTGTGTTGGTCCATAACCAAAGAATGTCTTGTTATCTTCTCCAGAGACCCCCAACATTCTTATATAATCTTTATGGTCAGTAAATATGCGTACATCACAATACGAGATACTCTTACACCAGACTCGCGTACGAGCAGTATTTAAAGCCATTATTTCAGTCGGAGTCGTATTGCAGTACTCATATGGTGCAAGTAAAAAAAATTTGACTGAATTTGATAATTCCTTTCCTGTAAAGTCGTTATCACGTCATAAATAGCTTCATAAGATATTGTTGTCTTCCAGAGCCTTAATATAGCTGAGCGGTCCGTGTGTACGGTAGGAACTTGTCGTAGAAAAAATTAATCCAGTGGACTCAAATCGCATGTTGTTGGCGTCCAATGGAACGCTCCGAACATGATATTCATGGTTCAAAATACATGATTATGGATGCCATTTTACATCCCCTCCACGTATGATGGCCATGCCCCCAAATCGTTTGTGCAAAGTACTCAATGTGGCATAAGCTGTGTGGTAAGTAGCGCAGTACTGTTGAAACAACATATCGTTGGTATCAAGATCATCCAGTTGAGGGTAAAAGAAGTTGTTAGTCATCGACCTCTGCTCTAGAGTTAACCGTTGATAGCAGTGTCCTGGCCAACGCCGTTCTCAAAGGAAAAATAATTTTTGTATTAAAAAAATACTGGCTATAAATATTAACTCGATTCGAAAAATAACGCAGCAACGCAAAAAAAATAAATAAAAATTTTCTCTTTTTTTTCCTTTTTGTTGAGAATTGTGTGCGTTAAAAATAAAAACAATAAAGACAAGAATAAAATAAATTTAAACAAATGAGTTGAGTTGTTGTTAAACACATATGTAAACGTTGCAAGTGGGCGGGCGATTATCGCACAGAGTCAAGAGCGTATAAAATGAATGATTGAATGAATGGTTCGTCGTATGTATGCTTAATACAGAGGACTGATGTGGCACAATGAATGAATGAATGAATTGATGTGGATGAGTGGAAAATTGTATGACTAAATGGGTGTATGATCGGATAAATGAATGGCGGGCAGATACAACACAACGGTCGTCTATCTGAATGGATGGATGGTCGGTTGGTTGGTTGGTTGTTGTAAAACAATAACACAAGGATGAGTGAGTGAAGAGATAGATGTTTATACTTTCAATTTTTGTTTGTCTTATTTTGCTTTTATTTCGATATAAAACAACAGCACTTAAATGCAATTTACAGAATGTAAAAACTAAAAACAAACTGAAACATAACATGACGCTTACAAAATAACCCAGCAAAAGGTTTGAAGTAGAATGTTTATCGATTTTGTTTTTATAAATCAACACAACTTTTCAAGTAAAGTGGCATTGTGACTGATACTCTCTATGAAGGATTCTACTGTTCGGATTTTGAAAAACTGCTTGCATAAAAGCAGGCAAAAAGGTTGTCTTCCTAAGCAAACATTTTTGTGAAGGCAGAGATTGTATGAGCTGAGTATTATTGTTATCATGTTAACTACGCGATCGATGGTTGAAGAGAAGTCGCTGGAATAGAAGAGAATATTTTGACTGCCTTGCCGAATATTGAGGGGGCCGTCAAGATTGGATACACAGGCCATTATGATAAATGGAATATTAAAATTACATTGTGGAAGAAAAATATACAGGACGCTAGGGAGCTCCACAGTGCGGACTTCCCCCTACAATGGCTTACTGTGATGAACAAGCTGATTGCGATGCTGGAAGCCTATGCCTTTGCAGATGACGTGGTTACGTAGCATAACTACGTACAGATTTTTGAATACTTTTGAGAGACAGGATGAAACTTTTTCTGTGAAAAGTCATCAAATGGTTATCTGTTAAGGGTTAAGGGATTTGAATGCCAGAAAAACAAAATTGAAATTGTATGTAATGAGCCTTGAGTAGCACATCTTTTGGCGTATTCTGAGCATTCTGTCCTGGAATCCAAATAACGGCGCGAAAAATCACTCCCTTGCCTTCAATGATTGTAACAAAGTGTTGGGAAAAAATGACATTTCGAAGCTAGGACATTAACAAGATTATTTACTACATACATACATGAAAAGTTTCTCTAAAATCTACTGTTCGGAGTCAACTTTAAACTCTAGATCTCGCCATTCATTTGTAAAATTACAACACACAACATAAGTGGTGTGAAAAGCTAGGTTGTAATCCTGACTGAAGGGTTGTAATAACCAATTATGTATGTATGTATGTATTGACTACATAATACCACACACTCTGATTTCTCAAGGAAGTTTAGAACATTAATTCGTTAATGAGATGTTTGAGAAAATTTCGTAATACTAATAACTTCGATAACAACTCCGGTGAGATATTCAACTATAGTTCGAAACTAATTGGAATTGTAGACGTTAGAATTTTTTCGAAATCGGCATATTTGCTTATTCCATAAGGAATATACTGCAGAGTATTCCACGCATAAGTAAGGATTAATAGAATAAAAATATGTATGAACAGTTTGTAGTACTCGTAGTAGCATACTTTCTGACAGCCAAAGTACAAACTTCAAGGTGGTATATGACAAGGTGGTGTATATATGTCATTGAAATAACGAAATAGTACAACATTAATGTCATATGGAAGCATGGACATAGTTAGCGCTCCAGGCCTGGCACAACCTTCAAACTCTCCGGGGAGTTCTCTACACGGAGAATGCCTTTGAAGGCTAAGGCGAGTACAAAATTCCCATTGCAGTTATGGATTCTGCCAACGCCATGTCGGCGGTTTCAGATATGGGCAGAATTGTGCGCCAAATCTTAATTATTAAGAATAAAAATACGTATGAACAGGATGTCAGCATACTTTCTGGTAGTTAGAGTACGAGCAGTACGAGAAGCCACACAACCATGAAACTCGCCGGTGAGTTCTATGTATTGGGGACGCCTTTGAAGACTAAGGCAAGTACAAAATTTCCATTGCAGTTATGGATTCTGTCAATGCCATCTGGGCGGCTTCGGATAAGGCCAGAATAGTGCAGTAAATCTGGTCAGAGCTGAATAGAAACTGCATGGGCAATCTGTTCAAACTCCAAAGTAAATCAAGTACGGTTTATAGAGGCATTATCTAATGCACATGCATATGTCTTGAACAGGATGTGCATTGGACTTGGAAGCAGAGAAAAAAATTCTGCAGTAGCTGTATTGACGAAGAAGAAAGAGAAACTGTTGTATCTACTAAGAACAGAATCTAAATAATGTAATGGATATCAGGAGTCTAAATTGCTGCCTCAGAAGCTCTGAGTGGTTCTACGATCAGGGCAAACTAATAGCTGTGACTGTACAATTGGACCGTTTATGGTGTAAGTATGACTATCGCAACTCCTTAAGTAGACTGCCACTCTATCTAACTGTCTACTTAGTCTTGTTGAATTTTTCTTTTGTAGCCATAAGCATTCAGGAAAATTCCTTTGATTTCATTGAATGACTTGATATCTCCCAAAAAAACTTCACTGGGTTATACGTGTATTTTGCCGCATTTGCGCCTCTTAAGTGAAAAACAACAATAGAATTGAAATATTGTTGCTGTTATTATTGCTGTTGCTGTTCTGTATAGTAGTGTGGATATTTTTGCGTATGTGGCAGATGGAGCAAAAAAAAAACGAAAAAACAAGAAAAACAGCAACAGTGGCAAGTTGTGCATAAACAACCACTATTAAAATAAATAAATAGAATCCAATCGATTCAAACGAAGAGCACTCAATTATAAATATATGTATGTATAGATTGTGTGGATATAATAATACACAATACGTTGCATACATATGTTCAAATATGCCTCTTATAAAGTATTATACGCAGGCAATAAATATAAATGCACCTGAGCTACAAACACTTAAATTATAAGTAACACGTGCATAAATACAACGATACACACACACACTTGTTCAAATGATGTTTTCAATTGCATACAGTTATAAAAAAATAATACAAATAAACCATATACATACAATGAGTCAGTGTGTTTAAGTGGTAAAACAATAAGGAAGCGACATGAGGGGGAGGATGAGAAACAAAACTATTTGAAAGAGAAAAAAGGCTGCCATTTAGGAGTGGTGGGACGACAGCATCATCGATACATCACTTTAATGTCATATAATTTCCCATGTGAGGCAGTGCTCTTACATGGAATATTACAGTGGGACAGAAGAGAATAAAAATCAATTGATTTTGTAAAATAAAAAAGTTCTGAAATTTGTAAGGGAACTCGAGTCAAAAAAATTGATTAACCATCACATATATTGCCCTGTGATATCAGTTTTTACATATATAATTGGTCATTACAACCTTTCAGTCACGATTACGACATACATAGCTTCCGATTTCGAATGACAGATTACAGTTTTTGAGAAATTGCCATGAATTTTATTTGCTCTCAGAGTTTTTAACAGAAATTTGCTGAGAGGAAGTCGCCGAACCATGGCCTCACGTCTGATAAGCCAACACACTACCTACATATCATTCTTATAATGGCATAAATAAGGAAACAAATACGATACTGAGTTCTACACGCAGAGTTTTACGCCATTGATAAAGCCATGAGGTGTATTTCGGTATTAAAGCCGGAAACTTTTTCTTTTGATATTCATACGGGCAGCACTACATTAAGCAATCTTCTCAACTCCTACGGAGAGAAACCGATATATTCTGTTAGCTACATTAGCTCATTTGCATGGATTATGCGATTCGCGTCGAGCTGAAACGGGTCTTAAGTCATTGGAACATCCAATAGAATTATATTGCTGTTCTGTCCGTTGCTACGAGATCATCCCTTCCTATAGTTTATTAACAGTGAGCATACAATCACCTTCATTTGCGCTGTTGAATTTGATACATAAATTTGACCTCTATTTTGATAATGAAAAGAGGACAAAATCGCTCTTGTGCTTTAATAGACAGTAGCTTAGAAATAGTCCTTATCATCGAAGATGATTTTTCGATGAAAATTAGGGTCAGTTGTCAAAGTACTCCAGTGCCCATTCATTCTTGGGTCAGTTGAGTTTTTATGTGTGGAAACCTAATTCGGGACGCCAAATTCGACGAGTTGTGGTCCAAATGCTTGTGAACGACACAAAACAGACTGCCTTAGCTTCTCTAGTACATTTTCAAGGACGGCAACGATGTTTTCGCGAAAGGCCGAGCACTTGTGAACGACGCGAAAACGACTGCCTCGGATTCTCTAGTACATTTTCAAACACAGCGGCGATGTTTTCTGCAGATCTCGCGTTTCGTCGACGTGTGGCTGTTGCATGACCGTTTACTGAACCAGTTGTCTTGAATTCATCTACCACATTGGGAATAGAACACTCGGTATACAATTATGACAAACGCAAAATGAGCGAAGAGCGGTTGGCCAAACAGAACACTTTTTTTATTATTTGCACGTGTTGTTGCATGCTGAATCCAATCGTGGTGGTTTGGCAAAATAAACTGAATTAAACTCTAGTAGTGAGGTCATGGTTCAAACCCCAGCTCAGACATCTTCAATAAAATGAAATCTGAAAAACTCCAAAGATTGCTTTTCAGCATATTTCTGGCAAATACTCTGTGAGTAAATAAAATTGCCATGAAAAAGTTTCTCAAAAAGCTGTCTTTTGGTGTAGCATTTAAACTTTAAGTCCCGACACTCATGTTTAAAATTAACACACACAACATGAGTGGTGTAAGAAACTAGGTTGTAATCCTGACTAAAAGGTTGCAATGACCAATTATGTGATTTGACTGATTAAGCTCCAACAAAATGACCATTAATGACACTCAAAATTAGGTAGTCTTTGGTGGAAACCACGAAATATGTTCAGTCTTCTACAAAACTTTGTATTCTGTTGCTTAGCAATCCTACTGTAATATAGTCCTTCTGTTTATTTCTACCTCAATTGCACATCAATAAAACTTACAATTACAACAATAAAATATATATAAATTTCCAATATTCTATAAACAATAATAACAACAACAACAACACCAGCATTTGTTAACCTTTACACACGCACTTCAAATACATTAAACCATCACTCATATGAAATGTTGTTGCAACATTCGATACGAAACACTTTTACTCATTTTGATCAAATAAAACTATTTTCCAAAGAGCGAAATAAAATAATTACAAGTGGACAGATAGACAGACGAACAGACAGACTCTTTTTGGAAAATGTTATAAAGTTTACACAAAAAGAGGATCATTGACCTCCATACTCTAGCTGGGCATGACATCTGTTTCAATTCACGCATATTTTCGCGTATTAAGCGGAGAATAAATATTTCATTGTGCACTTACGCTAGTGAATTATTTCACTTCAAATTTTCTTTCCGACATTTGTTGCAAATATACATATATTCGGGGATGGACGGATGGTGGTATGGAAATGGAAACTTTGTTTGTTGCAAGTTCCAAGTGTATAAAGATCTGTTTTGTTTCGTATGCGAAATGATGAATTGCTATTGACGTAAATGGGTATTCAAGTAATTGTTATTTGAAGTAAAAGAAGTGTTTGTTGTTATTGTTTGGAAAAAATTTATGATACTTGAGGAAAACGATGAAGGAAATATAGCAGAGGGCATTCCAATATAATTTTGTTTAAGAATTTTATAAAAAAAATAAAGATTTTCATTCAAATATCGAAAAAAAATGGTCACTTAATTGAAAAAGTAAATCGCACGGAAAATATTTAGCCTGAATAAAAATAGCCACCTTCTATCGTCATCAGTAACTATGGTTTGGCGGCTGATCATTTCAGACTGTCCTTACCATCCTGTTCACTAAGGTTTGGCAACTCAACGAGAGATTACCATGGGAAACTGAACCTGAACATTTTCCTCCGACTGTCTGATTACTGTAGCGTGTTTCATGCGGAAGTAATGGCCATCTACCGGGCTGCTCAATGGATCCCCATCAACGGTGCTCTTTTCACTCGCATTTCAATCTTCTCTGATAATGAGACTGCTATAAGATCTCTATCGGGCGTTGTGATTAACTCCATGATCGTTAGGGAATGTTGCCGCTGTCTCGACCTTCTTTCTGAGCACTTCAGTGACTCACTTGTCTGAGTCCCTGGGCAGAATTGCATTCTGGGAAACTGCAAACCCGACGAGCATGCCAAAGGTGGTGCACTACTTCCAGAATCCACGTCAATCGACTTGGGTATGCCACTTATCTCCGTTAAGTTGGCCATTGCGCGGAAATTCTTTCGGGATGTGAAACTGTCCTTGGTAAATGAAAAGTCCTGCTCCACCACTAGATTCACTTGGTCCTCGATAGAAGGCGTAATAAACCAGTTACTCGGACTTGATCGTAACATCATCTTGATCACAGTTGCCATGCCTACAGGTCATTGTATTAGGGGAAGACACGCGGAAAGTTGTCAGCTCCCATCTAACGACTTCTGCTGTGGGTTCAGATCCGCTGAGCAAGAGGAGACTGTAATCCACTTTCTTTGTCAATGCCCATCTCTTGCTAGGTGTAGATAAAGGTTATTTGGCTCACCATTCCTTGTGAGCTTAACGAGGTTATCGTCCATTGATGTCAAGGACACAGCTACGTTTATCAAACTTTCGGGCTAGTTTTTCAGAGTAGGATAGTCGTACTTTTAATGTGCAGCCCTTGCGTTGATCAACTTCTGCTCTAGTTTGGTGGAACTAACTAAAATTATGAATTTTTCTAAAAGTATTGGAAGCTCTTGGAAATATGTAGGTTGCTGTCGTTCCACATTCAACAATTCTGTTTGTCCACGTACCCATTCACCAGCCACATCGCCGAAGATAATTTTTCGATGAAAAAGAGAACCAGGTGTTAGTCATTCTTTTATTGAACCAGTTTACTTGAGTTTAACCACCACATCAGGAATAGTTCTCTCGCTAGGACGATTATGGCGATTATGGAGAGCGCACCAAGCCTGCTGTTTGCTATCCGAACAGAACATCTATTTGAATAAACAATTTGCATGAGTTGTCCATGGAGATTTGGCAAAACAGATTGAATAAAAGAAAACTAATCTGACAGATAAGGCCACTATAAGTTGTTAAAATCAGAACAACCCTGCTCGAAGATCTGATATATATTCAAATCGTATACCCATGCCATAATCTATTAAAGAAATTAAAAAAAAACGATTTTAGGATTACAACAAATCACTCCACCCCTTATTATTACAATATTCAACACAAAAACAACAATAGATGAGTAACGTTGATAACATCAAGTCATTAGCAAAAATTGTAATTTAATTGCATGAAAATTTTGTTATACATCACAAAGATACATATGTACATACTTACATACATGCATGCATAAGAGTACAAAATTATAATGATTATTTAAGTGTTACAATCAAGAATTTCATGCAACATGCGTTACCCATTTTACAAGACAGTAACACTTCATACACACACACACGCACAGACATTTTTACAATTGTTATGTGAAACATTAAAAGGAAATCAAGTATTGATCCTTCGACTAACACGTTAAAGTTGTCAATGTATTGTCATGTGTGCCAGAATTAAAGGAGAAAAGGAAAAAAAAACGACGCAAAAAAGTCATCAATCCTGACGATTACTACTCGAAATACGCGCGTAATAAATTCAACATCCTCTTATACGGGAGACGTCAGTCAGTCAGTCAGCAGTAAATTGACTTTCTTTTACTCATTTTGTTGCAGCATCATATGTGTGTCTATTTGTTTCTGTTGTTTTTATTTAACCCAATTTTTATTTGATAAAAAACACGGAATGCGAAATTGTTTGCGTTTTTTTTTTTTGTAAAAAGGTACACCATTTCCAAAAGGTTTTTTAAAAATTCAAAAATATGTTACGAAAACTGTTATTATGCCTACAAAGGTGATTCGTTAAGTTCGTAACTTATTAAATTACGCCCAGATTTTTGGATAAAAAATATTTCCATTCATTGCTCAGATTATCGATTGATTTATTTCCAAATTGATTACATCTTCGGCCAGGCCATTTCTTACAGTTTGTAGGCGAAATATAACAACTCAGGGATATGTCCAGTGAATGACATCACTTCGTAACCCTATTAATGACTTTTTTGTAATTTTTGAGAAAAGTTTCTTTCCATTTTCTTCTTAAATTACACCGTAGTATGTCAAAGACAAACTAATTTCAGCAGCTTGACAGAGATCAAGCGATCATGCAGCTTGGCAGAGATCAAGCTATCAAGCAACCTGACAGAGATCAGGCGATCAAGCAGCTTGACAGAGATCAAGATATCAAGCAGTCTGATAGAGATCAAGCTATCAAGCAGCTTGACAGAGATCAAGCGATCAAGCAGCTTCACAGAGATCAAGCAATTACCATATAAGCGGCGGTAAATAAAAGAAATTCACTAACTTTTTGACCTACGTTCGTATAATTACTTAGGAATGTAAGAATGGAAACCTCTTTGTGACACCGCAGTTATTAATGTACCCTTGTACCGAAACCATTCACTTGAAGCGACTTAGACTCGTCATATTCAATACTGAAAGATCATTCATATCGGCACCAGGGTACTGGCCAGTTGTTGTAGAAAAGTTTCCTCTTCTTTCCAGTCTCTTCAGCTCCAACAGAAGTGCTTGCCATTGTTCCAATAACAATATGTCCTGCACAAGTGGTCATAATGCAATATCCAGTAACGCCTCTAATAACCATATTGCGCGTCGTACTTTGAAGTTTGAGCAGACCTTCTCTGCACGATCTATTCAGCTTTGTTTAGATATGCTGCATTATTTTGCTTGTATACGAAGCCAGCCATGTCTTCTTCATAGTCTCTAAAACTGCAACAGAATTGGTTTGCCACGGTTCCAAGTCCAATACGTCTTGCATTCAACAACCAGACTGAGCGTCGTACTTTGGAGTTTAAGCATTCTTTCTGTGCACCCTCTATCCAACTTTGTTCAAATTTGCGACATTATCTCGCTCGTATCCAAAGCCGTACAATATGGTGTTGACACAACCCGCTTACTGCTTTATAAATAGGAAGCCCGCAGGCCTCTCGTTATAGAGAATTCACAGGAGAGTTCGTTGGTTAAGATATGACAGTCAAGTTCATCTGCTCTGTAGTTACCTAAAAAGTTACCAAGTCTCGATATCTATACGATATGAATGTAGTATTGCTCTGTCGTCTTGTTGAAAGACCATGTTAGAGTTCGTAGCATTTCCTAGTGCTTTGACAGCTGCCTGACTATCAGAAGGAATTTTCATATCCGTTCGAGAGATGTTCTCATTCTTAGTAATAAGTAAGTCATAGTACGTCATCATGTAGTCAATACTCTTCATTGTTTTAAATTGTTTCAGGATTTCGAGGGTTACAAATTTGATACGTGTTATTTCCCACTGCCTTGAGATGTTGGCTGGTTTTAGATGCTAAAAACACTTTTAATAGAATCCAGCGGAAAGTAGGGTAAAATTATCTACAGCGGCAACGAAGCAGTTAGTCGCCGTTGTCTAGTAGGTAGCGTGTTGGTTTATTAGACGTGAGACCACGGTTCAAACCCCCAGGTCAGTCATCTCGATCGAAACGATGTATTAAAAAAAATATTTATTCGGCTACTTCCTCTCAGCAGATTTCTGGCAAAAACTCTGAGTGTAAAATAAAATTGTCATGACAAATTTCCTCAAAAATCTGTCATTCGGAATCGACTTTAAACCGCAGGTCACGTCACTCATGTACAAAATTAACACACACGACTACTGACTAAAGGGTTGTAATGACTAATTATGTTATGTATGTATGGCAACGAAGGTGTACCACCAAAAATGATGTCAGTCTGGAGATCAAGCGCAGGATCACTCTTGCCAACAGGTGCTACTATGATCTCAATAGGCAATTGAGTAGCAGAGACCTCTCTCGTAAGACAAAACTAATACTCTACAAGACGCTCATACTCCCCGTGCTTCTTTATGGCGCAGAGGCACTTACCCTATTAAGCACTGATACAGTAGCCTTGAGAGTATTCGAAAGAAAAGTGCTACGTAAGATCTTCGTTCCAGTGCGAGTTGGCGATGATGTTGCGCATTCGATCTAACAGTGAGCTGTATGACCTCCTCAACGACATGAACGTTGTGTAATACTCAAGGTTCTTCGAATAATGATGGTAAACTATTGCGTCCGCCGTATCAAATTGAGGTTGGTTGTTCTGGCGGAGAATTTCAATCATACCAAGCATTCGTATAAAGTAGTTATGAAGACCATGAATATTATACACAAACATTATACTCTGTTAGCAAGTGAACTTTCATGAGTCAATATAGCAATGGACATAGCGCTCACACAGTCAGCTAAAAAAATTCTATTATGAGGGCCAAAACGCTTTCCGGGTGATATTATGTCATCTGTTGTTCGTGTATTTTTATCCAAAGAAAGTGTGTACCCCCGAATGCTGTTGTTATTGCTTTTTTTCTCGCTATAACGGTATCGTTTTTATTGTTTTGTTTTTAATTGACACTTTACAACTGTCATTTAGACAAATAATTTGTTCATATCGACGAAGTGCATTAAATAAATTGTTTTATTTATTTTATTACACTTTTTTGTTGTTGTTGTTGTTGCTATTATTGTCTCGAGTGGTGGTAGTAGTATGTGTCTATTTGAGTTGATTGTTCGCTTTTTCATTGAATTTTTCGTTTTTTTTGTTCAGGTTTTGTGTGTATGTATGCATGTGAGAGAGTCTGTTGATTGTTGCCAAATTTTCATGTCAAAGTGTTGAAAATTGTTTAATTTACGTTGAAATGTCGATTTGTTTTCACTTTGTTGTTGTTGTTGTTGTTTTTATTTTAATTTTATTTATTGATTTTCTTTTTTACTTGATTAAATTTAGTCATTTCGTTCTGTGTGTGTAACTGACAGCAGCAGTTATTTTGTTTCCTTTTCTTTCTTGTATTTTTTTTTTTTTTGTGAATGTTATTCACATTGTTTTATTGGGCATAACATTTGTTACGCCTTTTGTCACTTGTTTGTTTTTTGTTTCTTGTTGTTGTTTTTATTCGCCTTTTTCAGTATATTGGCGTGCAATCAATTTGTTAAATTTGTTACACAGTGTCGTTAAATGCAGTTTTTTTCGCTTTTTTTTTCGTTGTTTATCTTTAATGCCAATAGTTTTACAAGCATTTTTGTAACGGCTTAAGCTTTAAAGGCTTAAAAAGCAAATTTTTGTCATGCTTTTTTACCCGCCTGCCTGTGTGTAATTTCAATCAATTGTTTGTAAATATTTTTCATGTGTTTTTAAGTTAATGAAATAGAAGGAGGTTTGGCATTTGATTTGCATTGACTTTTTTTAGTTTTAGTTTCTAAGCATTATACAATCTCTTAATTAGAGAACATATGTACATGTACAAGAACGGGTGTGGTTTCTGATGTTTGATGCAAACAAAATCAAATCATGACAGATTCATTTCCATGTTGCTACAAAATTCCTCAAATTGGATTCATCTTGAGCCATCAACTTTAATTCAAGCAAATTATTCAGATTCTACTTGACTTGGCCGACAAAAATGTTGCCCATATAGAGATTTATAACAGCGATGAGATGGCATTAAAGCGATATTAAAAGAGGCAGTGCGGTTGTTCTTTCCATTACTCCTTTTCGAATCATATGACTTTCACAAAAAGTGTCCCCCTTATATGGTTTGCTGCTTCTATTTTACGTCTTCCAATATGCGATTATACTGTCCTAGTTCCTGGGATATCATAGGCCTCCAAATGTTTTTTGCCCGAAACAGCATCTTGAGCCCTACGGATTTCAAGATTCGGGATTCTTTTTGCTAGCATGGCTAATTCACCTCCATTTCCTCCGTTCCCAAACCAGAATATCTTGCATAAGATTCTGTAGGTTTTACTTGTGTTCGGAACTAAGAGGATTTCATGCGGCTAGTTGGCTTTGTAGCGTTAATTCTGATGGCTATAGCTCCTCCTAACAAGTGTAACAGTATCGAATCGGGAAAATTTCATCAAAACACCTTAAAGTGAAGCCTCTGTTTGAACTAAATTAACCTTGGAAAATGAAGGTTATTTGGCAATTTCAAGAAAAGGAAGTCTGAAAGTATCATTAGGATGGCGCTAGAGTGGAAACCTTAATTCGTTCAAACTGCCAGAGTTTGATGGGTAGACATGTATAGGTGGCTGTAAACTAAAAAGGCGGCCTAGACAACCATCAACTTCCGCTAGTCTAGGAAACAATGCTTATGGTGAAGACAGTTAGATTCCTTGATGAGTTTCTTTGCATTAAAACCCAACCAATTCACATACACCACCACTACCAAACCATTGAGTTTCAAGCCATTCGTAAATATTAGGGGGAGCCTTTTAAGTGATGCGTTACACCCTTTCTACAAATTTCTCTTTCCGGAATTGAAATTCTTTGAATTTTTAAATCCGACCTACATTTGATTCGTGCCAATGTTGAATTGCGTATTGCCGTTGTCTAGTTTTAGCTGTTAGTTGTTAGCGGAGCAAGTTGCGTCCTCTAAGATACACAAAACTGGCAGAAATTTTTAAGGAGCAATTCATTCACATAGGCAATTGCTTCATATCCTACTTGTTCTTTTTGTAAAATCAGTAGCAGAGAGTTTGCTTTCACTTAAAGTGATCACACTTGCAAAATAAAATCAAAAAGTATTTTTAGTGGAAGGAAATGGGCCTAGGCAAAGAAATTTCTGAACCAATTCGAAAAACCGTCATTAAATTGAGAAATGATGGCAAATCTCTTAATGAAATTGGAAATTTATTAAATTTAAGTAAAAGCACAGTGCAAACAATAATAAAAAATTTTTAAGAAAATGGAAATTATGAAAGCAAAGCTCGTAGTGGGCGCCCCCGCATTGTCGACAAACGAACAGAACGGTCTATTATTCGTTCCATTCAAGAAAATCCTAAGCTAAGTGCCGTCGAACTAAATCGGAGAATGAGAACAGATCTAAAAATTACCGTTTCTGATCAGACTGTTCGCCGATGTATCAAGAGGAATGGGTACAATAGCAGAGTTGCCAGAAAAAAACCACTACTTAGATCTGTGAATATCCAGAAGCGCTTAGAATATGCCCAAAAGTACAAAAATGCTCATGTAAATGAGAGGGTAATATTCACAGATGAATGTAAATTTATGGTTTTTGGAGGTGATGGACGAACAAAAGTCTGGCGAAAGCCAAATGCGGAGTTATTGCCACAAAATGTTAATTGCACCGTGAAACATGGAGGTGGGTCAGTCATGGTCTGGGGATGTATGGCGGCAAATGGTGTCGGTAAGCTGAGGTTCATCGATGGCACTATGGATAAGGCCATGTATGTCGATATTTTAAAAGATAGCTACCTTCCCAGCGTCCAACTTTTAGATCTGGAGGACAACGCAATATTTGTCCAGGATAACGATCCGAAGCATTCTTCAAAAATAGTTAAAGAATGGCTTCTATATAACGTGAAACACAAGTTGGAGCATCCCCCGCAGTCCCCCGATCTTAATGTTATTGAGCATTTATGGGATATTTTAAAACGAGGTCTAAAAAATCGACAAGTAACATCAGTTTCAGCACTGAAAGAAGCGTTGATGGAAGAATGGAGCAAAATTACTCCAGACATAACAAAAAAATTGGCTTTGTCTATGCCAAATAGATTATCTGCTTTAATTAAAGCCAAAGGAGGCCATACAAAATATTAATTTTATTTTATTAAGATTTTTTTTATCCCGTATGTAAACTTATGTAAATTAGCTTTATGCCAAAAACTGAATTATTTTAAGTTTTTTAAAAAATAATGTATGAAAATATATTAGTTTTATGTTTATTTTATCTCAATAAATTCGATATTACATAAAAAATGTCATTAAAATTTTTTTCTCTAAATATTTATTAAAAAATATGAAATATATGAGGGGTATGTAAACTTTTGTAAGACTGTGTATTTCACTTTAACTTTATGAGTTTCTTTAATGAACCTTTGGAAGTCGCCGTAGTCTAGTAGGTAGTGTGTTGGCTTATTAGACGTAAAGCCAGGGTTCGAGGCCCAGGCCAGACATCAAAACAAAATACAAAAAGTATTTCTTCGGCGATTTCCTCTCAGCAGATTTCTGGCAAAAACTCTGAGAGTAAATAAAATTGCCATGAAAAGTTTCTCAAAAAATCTGTCGTTCGGAGTCGACTTTAAACTGTAGGTCCCGCCACTTATGTATAAAATTAACATACACAACATAAGTGGTGTGAGAAACTAGGTCAATAATCCTGACCGAAGGGTTGTGATGACCAATTATGTGTGAATGAACCTTTATAATATTCCCAACACTTACATAACTCCTTTCTGAACTTGTCCAAATCTTAGGTAGATTTACACTCCTCTCCTGGCCTGCATTTAACATAGCATTTGAAGTATCTTTACAATGACACTCGTAGACTTATCATCCACAGTTTTGAGCCCTGAGTTAGGACAGCTTGTCTTCACAGAGTAAAACCCAGGAATAACCATAGTAAACCGTGAAGGCTGAAGCCATTTTCTGGAAACTACGATCCCAGACTTGGTAATGAATAAAACCCACTTGAAAAGTAATTGCTTGTAAATCTGATTGAAATCAATCATAAATATTCGTATAAAGATTTGCAGGATTTATAATGTTTCATTGTAATGAAGCTTGGTTCATTCCTTATCTTTTATCATGCCAACCAAAAGAAAATAAAATTCTTTATGAGAACCATTATTTTAATTTACAAACATAAAGACATACAAACCCATGTATTTAACCAGGTTTAATCTCTAAATTTCCATTTAGACAATAATAAGACCAAAGAACACAACGTAATTACAATCATTTAATGCCTACAAGCAGGCAAAAAAAACAAAAAAAAAATAAACGGAAGAAGAGAGAACAGAGGAAGAAAAAAACAGACGTAAAAACCCCATTTAAGCGATATAATGAGAATTATAATGAACAAAGAAGGCGAATAAACGGATAAACGTACAAACGAACACACAATAAATGGACTAACAAAGATACTTAAATAGACAAACATTCATACAATCATTCATACATTCGTTCATTCATTCATTCATTCATATAAATGAATCAATGGGTGTATAAATGAGTGAATGAATGAATATTTTTGGAGATACAAAAGGATGAATACAACACACACCATACATGAATATTATGTGTATGAAGACATGTATGAAGATGGTGGTCGTGCCACAAATCTACGTTTATATGGAAGATATGTAGTCGTACATATTAAACGATTCTAAGCAAAATGAAATGAAATACATGAACAAATAGACAAATATAGTTATAAAACTAATTATATTTACACATAAATGGGCATAAAAGATGGTAACGAGAACAACAAAAACAACAACAAAACAAGAAGCAAAATACGTACAATACAATACAACTATCACAAAAATAATATCCATAGAAATCGAAAAACATAGAGAGAGAATGAGAAAAAAAATTAGAAGTTGCACTATCAAAAACAGACCTCATTAGTACAACAAAATCTGCAGAAAAAAATAGAAAAAAAAAAACAAAAATACAACGCAGTTAACTATAGCAGACCAGCTACAAAAATCCAAAGAAAAAAAACCCGAAACGTAACGAAACAAAATATTATTATTGTAGTGACGAACACAAAGGGAACACAAGCTAAAAAGGATAATACAATACCCAGTAATAATAACAGCATCTTCAATAACAACAGGCACTAACAACAGAGGAAATAAATTCACAAGAACGAATAAAATTCTTTAACAAACATGTATAAAGTAGCAGAAGTAGAGATGTAAAGAACTTAAATATCAAAAACAAAAATAATTAAATTTAATCGGAATTCCTTGTTATTTTTTTTCGTTTAAATTCCATAAAATATTTGCAGGGTCTTGAAGTCGACTTTCATTGAGCTTTTCCTATATTTAAATTGAAATTGAACAAAGTTTTTTATTCGTTTGAAACAACTATTGCCATTCATACATACATACATTGATCAGTACAACCCTTTAGTCAGGATTACCACCTAGCTTATCACACCACTTATGTTGCATGAATGGCGGGACCTATTGTTAAAAGTCAAGTCCGAACGACAAATTTTTGAGAAACATTTTCAATGCAATTTTTTAACTAACTCTCAGAGTTTTTTTTGCAGAAATCTGTCGTCGAAATATAATATTTTTTTTTGTATTTCGTTTTGTTGGAGATATCTGACCTGGGATTTGAAACGTGGCCTGATGTTTAATCAGCCAACACACTTCTTACCAGACTACGGCGACTTCAAACACCTATATACGTCATACAAATGTCCACCAAGACTCCACTTAAATTAGACTGAATTTGACCAATGTCATGGGTTATGATGGCTTTAAAGACCGCTGTGTTTGTGGTTTGATGGCATACGCCTGCAACTTATTAAAACCCCACAAGAAAAGTTGTTACCCGGTCTAATCGCATAATTTTGGTGTCCAGTTCAAATCACTTCTACGTGGGATGACCATGCCCACAAATCGCTTATACAGAATATTCAATATGACATAAGCTATGTAGCACGTAGCGATATCCTGTTAAAAACACATGTCTTTGTGAAATTTATGATTATGGCGACTTTAACGAATTCATCGCCTGCATTTGTTAGTGGGGATCGGGAGTAATAAACATCTTTCCACCCTGCCGATATCATATTTGATATGATATTCTTTCCAAACAATGCCCTTTCTAAACTTATTTGGAAAAAGCGCAAATTATGGAACTTTTGTAATGTCTATGTATCCACAAAGCTCTACTCAGCCTTTGTGTGTGTTGGGTTGTAATGACCAATTGTGTATATTGATGTTAAAACTATTGGAACCGCAAAGCATTGGCAATCAGTGCCTGCCTCAGAAAATTTCATGACGAACTCATTAGAAACAAGTCCCTTCTCTGTTTATAGTCTCTGATATATAATGCCGACCTTTATGGTTTGTTTTCAGAGAAAAGATGTAAAAAAAGTCTTTCTTTCCTGAGGATACCATAAATCCTACTTGTATTCCTTCTATTCGTTACCACTTTTTAGACTTGTAACCGAAAACTATGCTATCTTTTTAGTGTCTCCATACCACTTCCTCCTATTATCAGACCAAGTCAGGGAAAATAGAGAGGATAGTCTATCAAAATCCACTGTAGTCTAGTAGGCAGAACGTTGGCTTCAAACCATGGTTTAAGCCCTTGCTCAGTCATCTCGAACAAAACGAAAAAAATATTTCTTCGCTGACATCCTCTCAGCAGTATTCTGGTTAAAACTATGAGAGTAAAATAAAACTGCCATGAAAAGTTTCTAAAAAATCTGTCGTTCGGAGTCGACTTTAAACTGTAGGCCCCGCCACTCATGTATAAAATTAACGCACACAAAATAAGTGGTGTGAGAAGCTAGGTAGTAATCCTGACTGAAGGTATTATTTACGTAAGTCTGTCAGAACCTATAAAATTAAAAGCAATCTTCATAAAAGCTAGTTTGAAATTCTATAGGGTTTAACAAATATGATGCCTTATTTGATTCATTTCATAACTGGTAGATTGTGTGAAACACCAATAGTAGAGTACATTATTAAATCCTTTTTGCAAAAATAATACTACGAAACATTGTTTTGTTTATTTTGGCAAAAAAAAAAGGAAAGGAGAAAAGGAATTCACAAACGTATCATATCCGTTTAAGAGATTTTTTTTTGCAACAAAGATTTTCCTGTGTCCTTTTTGTATCACATAAGCAAAAAAGAAAACAAAAAAAGGACAAAAAATAAAACAAAATTATTCTGTTACTACAAATTCTTCTATTGACATAATATTTCTGTGTTTTTTGCTGTTTTTTTTTTTTGGTTTGTTTTCATATTTATTTTTATGATTATGTCTGCTGTATTATTGTTTATTTTTTTGTATCTTTTTTATATGCTTTTAGAAGAGGATTTCATAGCAATTGAAAATCTAACAGATACAGATTTGTAACGTACACATCATTACATTTACTGTCACATGAAAAAACTGCTACTAAAACTACTACAATACGCGTGCAATAAGGAGAATGCCAGCCTGTAACTCATACTTAAAAAAAAAACTATGACATGTGAAATTATAAGCCAGACATCATACTCAAACAGGCATGAGTATGATGAGGGGGAAAAATGTATGGAATTTCGTATTTAATTATTGCGAATGTTATTTGCAATGTTTCATAATTTTTTTTATTTATTTTTTTATGTCTTCATCATTAAAAGAATGTGTGTGTGCACAAAGGCAACATGGGTGCAACTGTTTCTTATTGTTACATTACCTTCCTGTATTTGTTTGTTTTATGTTTACGTTTAATATATCATCCACTGCATATACAACGAGCGTCAAAAGAAACTGTACACTATGGATAAAATTCTAACAATCACCAAACTCAACTTTTACCACTTAAGGAGAGGGCCCGAAAAAATTTGTTAATATTTCGAATTTTTTAAAATTTTTTTTGTTCCAATTTTAAAATCTGCCAATGAAACAATTTTAATAGATATAAAAATAACGGTAATTTATTAATGTATATTTTTCTTTTAATGTACAGTTTCTTTTGACGCTCACTGTACACACATATTTACCGAATTATAGGGCATATTAATATGATGTGTATTGTATGTCTGGATCGTAAAACCAAATTGAATTACATTTTCAAATTATACACTCTGTTCTCTACATACATCAAAACTTATCATTTCAATTGCAGATTCCCTCCTTTAATGTTTTTTAAGTGGCATTTTGTTGCGATTTTTCTATTGTTTTGAGGCAATCGTCTAATTCATGCCACACTAGTTACCTATTGCCGTTATTTGCACCACTTCGGAAACAGATCGTTAAAGTTTTTAAAAAATGTATGTCAAGCATTTATGGATTTTATTTTTAATAACGCAGAAGGTTTTTTGCTCTTAAAATAAAATACTTTAATATTCTGTTTGTAAGCATCTTGATTGTTAAATACAAATGTTTAGTTCAGCATGTAGTGGGTAATACTTGTGATTGGAAATTACGGCCAAAAATTTTTCTAAAATTTAATTTATTTTTATTTTTTTTTTTTTTTGTTAACATTACAGCTGTCCAGATAAAAAGCATAAGACTGTATTAAGTAAGCATTCTCTGGCCTCCACTACAGCTGCCATGTTGTTAAGAGACTTCGGTAGTGTAAATCCGGATATCCTCCAGTGACCAAAAGATTCGCTACAATTCGAATCAAACTCAAATTTTTTTAAAATAAACATAAATTGTGTTCTTACCACCATGGAAGAGAACGACAAAGGTTTTAAAAATGCCTTTTGCATTAAGTTCGTTGACAACAACGATAAATGTCCACACTATGACAAAAAGATATCTCTTTACTGTTTAAAAAATATCGGCCGAGAAAATATAGTTACGCTATAGTAAACTAAACTAAATGAAAATCAAATTAACAAGGAAAACGGACAAAAACAAAACAAACACATCATAGGGTACACGTAATTATACCGGGTTATCCATTTCGTTGTTTCAAAAGTAAACGTAAATAAAACACATTTAAAATATTTTTTTCATGATATTTCTTTTTTATTGTAAAGTTTGAACGTTGACATTATGTGTGAAACACTACATCATTTAAATGACCTCCACGCGAAGTGTTGCAAGCATTGATTCTTTTCAGGTAATTTTCGACCACTTTTTGACACTTTGGGCGGTATCTCAGCCAAAACGAATGTTGGTTTTTAAGTGCTCAAGAGTTGAAGTTTATCTGCATAAACACGGTCTTTCGCGTAGCCCCCCAAAAAAGTCTAATGGTGTGAAATCGCATGATCTTGGTGGCCAGTTGATATCGCCACGACAAGAAATTACGCGGCCAGGAAATGTCTCTTGCAATAAAGCCATATTCGCTCGAGTTGTGTGGCATGTGGCACCGTCTTGTTGAAACCACATATTCTCCAATTCGTATTCTTCAATAGCAGGCAAAAAAAAGTCGGTTATCATATGACCATAACGCTCCGAATTGACGGTGACAGTCGTTCCATCGTCGTTTTCGAAGAAGTAAGGTCCAATCACACCTTCGGACCAAAGAGCGCACCAAACAGTGACTTTTTCTGGATGTAATGGCCTCTCTTCAATTACTTGAGGATTCTCAAAACCCCAAATACGACAATTTTGTTTATTAACATTCCCACCGAGAGTGAAATGTGCTGAAGAAAATTTTGTTTGAAAAATTGCCGATACACACGATACGTGGCTGTGGCAAAATCACCATTTTTGTAGTAGGTTTTGATAATTTTTATGCGTTGTGTGATAGTTAAGCGATCCCTTTTCGTCAAACTTTCAACTGAAAAGAAAAAAATTGGTTTCACAACTTAGTTTGACAGATGTCGAATTCCAGTCCCATACTTTTGAAACCACGAAATGGATAGCCCTTTACAAACGAATAAATAGAAATTTATAAGAAAGAAACAAAATAAATATAGAAAATCCAACAACATCACTTAGAGAGAAAAAAGAAACGTTTTGCAAAGGTTTACAACTTAACAGTATCTTTAGCCCACTGGTGATCAGTTCAGCGTGAGCACTACGCTAACATGTCTCGCACTTCTGCGAAACCAAGTAAGAGTAATGTTTACAAATTTTATAAAAAGTTTATGTTTCAGACCGAAGGTTTCAAGTCCCTGGAACATCTTCCTTCAAAGATAAAAGCACTACTTGCTTACAAGTTCGCAAGATAGGCTAAGGTTATTAAAGCAACAACACAGTATGTTTTTGTGAGGCGACGATGATACAAATTTCAACATTAGAGAGGATATTATACCGACACCATTCAAAGCTCATAGTAAGGAAATTCCACAGCTCAGTCACAATCTCTGCGTAGCGAATTAGCGATTTAAACCAACAAGGCTGCTAGCCTCATTGATTAACAAGCTAAGTTTGTGAAAACCTGATAGATTATATAACCCAATTTCACAGACTATGGCTGAAAGGAAGCAAGCAAATATCTTATAGTATCTTACGAGCAATTTGCCACTTGAAAGTATACTGGAAAGAATTTTTCAGACGTGGTATACCCACTATGGACTATATACATATTTATACTATGCTAAATTCAGAAGAAAATATATGAAAAATTCATAAGGATTTGTTTTTTCCATAGTCACCTCACGTGAAATGACCATGCCCCCAAATCGCTTGTGTACAATGCCAATATGACATGAGTTGTTCTGCTAAAACCACATGTCGTTGGTATCCAGATAATCCAGTACAAGGCAAAAGAAGTTGTTAATCATCAACATGTAATACTTGCCATTGACACTTACAACCTAACCAAATTTGTTCCCAAAGAAATACGAACTCATAACGCCGCCAGCTCAAAATTTCATCAAACACTAACTTATTTGGGACGCATTCTACGTGCTTGGATTTTTCATTATCGTTCCAAATTCGATAATTTGATTTCATGTTGTTGTAGCGTAACGTATTAGATGTGACTTCTTCTCAGTGGATTTCTACCAAAAACTCTTAGAGGCAATAAAAAATTGCCACGAAAAAGTTTCTCGACTTTAAACTGTAATTAATTAATTGTGTGAGAAGCTAGGTTGTAATTCTGACTGACAAATTATGATCACAAATATGCCCCGCCGTTGAAGATGATTATATTGATGAAAATTAGAGCCTGTTGCTACTGGTCTTGGGCCCATTCAGTGAACACACTATATTATCTCGGGTCGTCCATAGTTGATTTAGAAAAACAGACAACTAATTCACCAGATGCAGCTTCAACAAGATGTTCGTCATCAGCTGTCAAAACTCGGAACTTTTTGTTGGACGACCCCTTATAAGCCTTAAGGTCTATACTGCTTATGTAGTATAGAGAGTATTTAGGCAAAAATAATACTGCTTGGGAATTGGTGCTGATGATGTAGATTGTTTTGTGCAAGCAGCTTATGTACTCAGTAAATTCATAAAACTTGTCCAGGGTCCCAGTTCTTATGTCATCAAAATTTAATATTGTAATGGTGCCCTAAGGAATCTCTGTTTATTGAGAAGCTATCGAAATCTCTGATCCAAAGAGATCAAATTGAAGGCGATTTGATATAGATTTGCTACACAGAAAAATACTTGTTTCAGGAAAATCTGTTCAAGTATTAAGATCCCATGGCTCATACAGACTGGTGAAGTTTTTGAATTCGGTGCTTCGTAGTTTTCGAAATGCTAAAGACGATTTGAGTGATAGACAAACACTGAAAAGGTTGGTTCTATATTTTTATACCGAATTTATTTGCATTATTTTGCTCAGTGCATTTCCCTTTCTTTGTTTAGAATTTACAACGACATAAAAAATTTGTTTGTAATTCATTACGATCATAAATGCCTCAGTGGTTTCTGAAGATCTTTATTTAAACAATGCAAACTACTGCGTAACAATAGCATGTGATTTTAAATGCAAATAAAACTGAAATATCAATCAATTTGTTATCCTTGACAACCCCCTTTAGAATAAAGCTCTTAAGTCCTTATAAATAATGATTACGAAAACGAAATTAATACCCACAGACACAGACATATAGTATGTATGTATACGAATGGAATGGAAGAGTAGCAAAAAGGATTAAAGCATAACCCCTGTTTTATTAATTTAAAATGACATCTGAAAACCTTAAAAATGAAAAATCAATTGAAAAATCAAGTTATTCTGCCTTTGAAAAGCAACCAAACGATATCAGTTGAAATAATAAAAACAAAAGAAAGGAAAGGAAAACAACCCTCTTTAAAACCTCGAAAAAGCAAGGACTATATGAGTGATATGATCTTTGAAAATCAGGCCATCAAATTTTGTTCCTTTTTTTTTTTTTGGCAAATAAAACAACAGTAAAGAATGGGTTGCATTGTCCTTGGCTGTTGAAATTTCATACACTATTTACAATCATAGTGTCAACTGGGGTGCAGTTTGGCCTGAATTAAACACTAAAATGTAAATTAAAAAGAGAAAACAGACGAAAAAAAGTTAAAAACAATTGTGTTAAATCGTAAACAAAGGCATCAACAAAGAAACGGTGTAATATTATACATAGCCAGGGAGGGGACTTCCACCACATTAAATGTCCTTTTTGTTCCTACAGGCCATTCATTACATTTAAAGAGAAAAATATTTAACAGGGTTGATTACTCTTATGTATGCTGCTATACATACATTTTGTAAACAGGTAATGAAATTGATAATTATGGTCTATTTCTCTCCCTCTGAGTTTGTGTTATTTTTTTTTTAAATTTCCAATCGGCGTTGTGGGCCGACATGTAAATTTTATAGTTTCGATAATTAATATTTATATGCATGCAGGCGAGCAGGCACCAATGGAGAAAGTGTGAATTAAACAAATTGGTTATGAATTTATGAGTCCCAAATGTTGACAGCCAGGCGAGAAGGAGTCATATTGTATTATAAATACAAAACCGGATTTTTTTTTCTTCTCCCTCTAAGCGTTATGAAAATATTTCATGAAATTATAATGCGTTAAATTGATGCAATTTGACAGTTTATCTCTAAATGGCATAAATTAAAAAACAAAAAAAAACAAAAAAATTATCAGTAGAATAGGCAAAAACTGGTATGTGCATACTAAAGCTCGGTAGGGGGTATACGTGGTTGGCATTAATCATGTCAGTCATGATAGTATGTAGAAATGTCAAGGTTTGCAAGGAATTCCTTTTTCAAACTAATGAAAGCAATCAGTAATGATGGCCAGGTGGCCAGGAAGGTCCTAGCTAGTGGTTTATTAACACTACTGTCGTGTAGAGCTGCTACACGGTTTTTTGTACTGCGATCAATCTGTACATCCCATATGTATTTTCCGAACTTACTGTTTGTTCTGACAAACTGTTCCCATTTGAGGTAAATTAAAATATGTGTTCTAATGAGTAGTTCAGCTGGTAGTGTGTTAGAGGACGTGTACTTGTCAACTGTGACAAGTACATTACGCGGAGGTCGAATTGGCCCATTGTACAACGTCCTAGCTTCAATAGTTTAGATTGCATCAAAACCGTTTGATTTGAGTAGAGTCTAACTCTCTCTCTACCTCTTTGATGGTAACATCCTTCCACACATTCCACAAAAAGGCTCATCTGCCTACCCATTTTACGAGATTCCTACATAGCCTGGTACCGTGTGTTGTGGACTTAAATGCAAAGCAAATCGATTGCAATAGCCCAGTCCATTAGACTGTCGAAATGCTGTAGAGTCTTATTAAGAATGCAAATATCCCCAGGCGAAATAATATCGTAGATTCTGATAGCCAGGCACAGCTCTCAATGCTCTAAACTCCAACTCAATGAACTCAAAGACTCTGTTAAACAATCGCAGATATCTCGATGAGGTAGCGAAACGATATGGTGTACATTTCATGCGGGTACCAGGGCACAGTGACAAACCACATAACTTTAGAAAGGATGAATTGGCCCGATATGGCACAACCATCGCACTCTGCAATGAATCCTCAACTTTGGGAATCCCTTTAAAGACCTTCGAGTTTAGAATTGACAATGCGGTCGTGGATTTTGTCAACACCAGATGGGTAGCTACCGAGACAGGCAGAACAGTATAAAAAATATGGCCAAAACTGCGTAGAAGGCGCACAATGAGTCAGCTTGAACTCTAAAGAAACATGCTCAGTATGGTTGTTGGCTTCATTATGGGGCATTGCATTATGGGCGCGTATGCGAAGTGCATCGGTCTTGAATACCTATTAAATGATTTTTGCAGATGCTGTAGGATTGAGGAAGATTAGGAGACTGTTCTTCATCTATTGGATACATATCTAGCACTACGTCAGTGGAGAAAAAGGCATAATAGTACCTACTACATATATGAACTGGATTAACTGTCACGCATTGACATTGGCAGTCTGAGTGGCTTAATCAGAAGCACCGAGTTGTGCCGGGACTAGGGAATTATAGAAAACTGTGGTATCACAACTGACCTTATGTGGCCTAAGTGTGTCCATTCAACTTCTTTGAGTGATCAGTTACCTCCTACCTATCTACCTGCCTAGCAAAAAAAGCTGGGATCATGACAAGCCCCTAGTGTATGATGGGAAAGTAATGTAGTCCCATGTTTCGTCACACCATTTACAACATTTTGAATGATCGACTTCTACTCTAATTCTGAGGGTAGCCTTATGAAGGACACAATCTTCCTTGATGTACTGTAAGAATCAGACACCTGGACGATCCTTATACCATTATTTAGTTTTGGTTCTCTCTTTTGCATCGTCTATTAATTATTATTAAAAGTAACCGTAGTGTAGTAGGTATTATGTTTTCTTATTATACGTGAGACAGTGGTTAAAACCACAGCTCAAATATTAGAAAAATTTTTCTTAGTCGGCTTCAACTTTCTCCTTTAAACCGTAGGTTCTGCCACTCACGGATAATATTAACACACATAACACGGGTGGTGTAATGAACCAGGTTGTAATCCTGACTAAAAGGTGGTAATGACCAATTAAGTAAGTAAGTAGGTAAGTATTAATTATTAAACATGGTGTGCAAAGCAATTGGATTTCAATATTTTGAATTTTTATTATTGTAATCCAGGAACTAAAAGAAAAAATTCACTCCTTACTTGCCACCTTTATTATAAAACAACAATAAATATATTCTTGATCCAAAACCCAATCAATACATTCAATATGTGTGCTCATTTTGTATTGCCTGTCATATAGTCATATAGTCATAGTCCTTTTGAATCAAAATTAAACAAATCAACAGTCCCACCCCCATACTTGGCAAATTGTGTCACACTTTGTAATACACAACACAACAACAGTATTGTTGTTAGTTGTTGTATTTGTTTTAAAATTGTTTCATTTGTATAAACAACATGTTTATTTAAAATTTCTATTTACTTGCAACAGACACACATATTTACATACTAGGAACATATATTTACATACTTTGTAAATTAATACATACACACACACATGGACATGAGGACAAAAACATTTTCAATTTGTATAGACTTCTGTCAATTTTATGTAAATTTTACATCACTTGCATTGTATGTATGTATGCTGCACTGTAGCTCTACTACTGGGCTTAAAATACTAACCAACATACTGACATTTAAGCACACATACAGTCATATATGGACAAGGATTTCTACGCAATCATACGTTGTATTTTTTGTGTAAAGTATTGTATGATAAAAACTTCTATACCTGTGTGTTGAGTCAATGAATGTAGAGTTTAAATTTCAAACATACTCTCTGACAATGCCACATAAACTTACTCTCATCGTCTTTAAATACAAATACGAATACAAATACCCACCTATTGTTAGATATTCAAAGTTTATCTTTATTTACTTACAGAATTTATTGTATTTGTACTGTTGCATGTACTCATCAATAGAAAATCTCCATCCGTATCCGTATTTGGTGGCTACAATTTATTTGAGATTTTCAAGTATATTTGTATTTGTCTAACAATCTTAAAGACTAATGGGTTAATTGTATCGAACATCAACAACAACAATGACAACAACATCAATATAAATACAACAAGTATTCTTAACAAGAACTAATTATCCTTGACAAAAGAATAAAATATTACAGGAGGCCATACGATACAATTTTTTTTCTTAAATACAATAAAATTTGTATCGAATTTGATTGTCATTTCCTTGAGTAGATTTGTTATGGATTTGTGTGTGAAAACTAAAGATTAAACTCTATTACACTGTAGAATAGAAAACCAAATTCTGGAATTACATTCAAATTATTAAAACACTCAAATGTCCTCTGAGATGATCACATTGAGGATTATTTACTACGTAAGTAAGAGCTGGTAGTCAAAAACACTGTTATGAATATGGGAAAATCTAGATACTGGTGCTTTGCTTTTACATCGCTTAACATTAAAATTATAAGCAATAGCTAAAAAAATCGATTTGTTTACAAATTATCGCATTGCGTAATAAAACAACAAACACCAGGCATAAAAAAATTATAAACAAGTAAACAAAAATACAACAACAAACACGACAAGAATAAATGTAAACAAAATACACAAATAATAATAATGAAATAACAATGTTTACATTTATAGAGATCTCGATAAGGCGAAGCCACGAACTTTCGCCTTCAAGAACATTCATCAGACTGTTTACATTGTCATATAAAAAGCAAGGCAAAGCCGGCAAATGAGTTAGTAAAAGATCAGTCAGCCTTCTGTGAAGACGCGATGTGTTTGAAGAGAGTAATCGTGGTTTGAAGATCTCCGTTACAAAGATCTGTTGAAAAATTGTTTAGTAATTATTATTGTTAATGCAAGGAGTATAAATAGAGAAGCAACAAACAAAGCAATTGTTGTTGTTTACATCAAGTTATGAACAGTGGCGCACAGAATTGTGCAAACAATGAAGAATTTAATTAAAACTAAACACAAATTTATTTTTATTTTATTTGTAATCTACGTGCTCATATTTTAATCGTTTTTTAAAAGTAAAAATTCTTCAAAATCTTTCGTTCGGAGTTGAAAATAACACACACAACAAAAGTGGTGTGAGAAGCTAGGTTGTAATCCTAACTAACAGGGTTGTAATGACCAATTATGCATGTATGTAGTGGTGATTCAGTAGTTCATAATGTTCAGTATATTCAAGTTGCGGAGCATTCATGTGTATTGTTTTGAGATCAATTGGCCAGTGGATTGCAAAATGCTACTTTAGCCGTATTGTGGCTAAACACTAGTCTCCCTTTCCTGTCCCTTATAACCCATTTGTTTAGCTCCAACACATTACACTGCATTAGGAGACGTCATCCCTTGAGTTTTAGTAGTGTATGAAGTTGAATGTTATAAAAATATTATAAAAAATTTTCAATTAAACAAAATGACGACGTATTCAATGGGCAATAATCAGATTTTCTTTTTGTGTAGCATCTATTCCAGGTACTCATCATCTTCTCTAGCACAACAAAACGAAAAAATTTTTTTTAAAAGAAAAATTTTAAATATTCTGCCATACATTTCGTTACTCAAAACACAAACAAAAAACAAGAGGAGAAGAAGGAAAACAGGAGAATAAAAACCATTCAAAAACCCGTTGTGCTCAACAATGCTGAACAAGCATAACGAAATCCTTTTCAAAAATTTCCAAATTGTATTGCATTGTCTAACAGCCACTTGAAAGCATTTAAAGGAACGTTTAAAAAGCAAAAAAAAAATATTTTTTAATTAAAATTAATTGTTTGATATGATGGAATGCCATGTAAATTTTGGGGAAATGTCTGCATACCAAAAGTGTTTCCTGTGTTCATTTGCTGTTGTAAAATGGAATGGAATGGATACCGTATACATGAACACCGAACGTACGTACGTAGTTTTGTATGTTTTCAACAGCAAAAAAAAGGGTTGTTGTTGTAGATGGCATAAGGGAACTTACACACAAATACGCTTAAATATACATAAACATACTTACACTCAACCATATATACTCACTCTATTGTGCATTACAATACAAAGTTGTCATTTGTTGTAACATCCTGTGTATAAAAGTTGAAATATTTTCCTGTTGAATAGCAAATGCTTGAGAGAGGAGTATGCCATGAAGCATGTGAATGATGTTTAATAAATGAAAATTGAAAAGAAAGTACAAAAAAGAACAGATATTTTCAAAGAATTTCATAATTTAAATTAAAAATGTTTATCTATGTTATCATCATCTTTTTTTATTTTTTTTATAAAAATATACGTTGTATTTACCCCTTTCCTTAGAATCCCCATTAAGCCTGCAATACACCTTTTCAATGCAAATACCATTTTGAATTCCTTTGAATAATTTCATTGTCTTACTTATGCCATTCAAAGACGGCCACTAAGCCATTGAAGAATTTCAACATTTTCGCCAGCCAATTTTCATTTGCGAATATTGCGCATATTGCGAGCATATTGACATACTTCTCATACTTTTCCAGCCATAACACAATATTATTTCTAGATTTTATTGCTTATTTCGCAATATAAGTGCTCATTGAATTAAATATAAACAAATATTTCTACATGATATGTTATGTAGTACACATAAAATTCTATTGCCATAGCTATTCATGGACTTTCATTCTACATTCTATACAAAACGAGTTGATTGCATTCCATACATTGACGTTTAATGCGAATTGTCAAAAATTTGGAATATTTTCGATATTACCCCATACGAAAAGGATTGGAATGGTAAGTAAATGTTATGACTTAATAAGAACACAGAAGTTTTTTATTTATATTGAAAAATACTTCAAAATATAGCAAACTTGATAGGATAATCATGGAAATAAAGCAGAATATGCTGCCGTACAAAGGGCAGAAAATGTGGAAATCATCGCACTTTTATATAATAGAGATAAAATCTTGCCTATTTACTCAGCTTGTCAATAAATAAAACTACCTACACAATAGACCTCGTAGCTACCAAAGTGTAATACCTTAGCCTATCAATCATTCCATTGCCATTTTATATTGCCTTACTTGTCTTCAGGACTGCATTAACCGATCCTAGAGTATAAGATCTCCAACTCCTACACCTGTATTGTAATTAAACAGCCCAAGTACAATCAGGCAATTCTGTAACCAATCAGTTTAATACCCTCACACCTACAGTTCTATAGATCTCGACCAACGAGAAATTGGTTTTAGCAGAACGTCTAAAGGTGCCACACATCTATTACCAGATTGGATGCAGGAGTGGTCATCTCACATGAAGATGATGTAAACTAACCACCGTCATCGTGCGATTTAACCAGGTTAGACTTTTCCTGTGGGGTTTCCTTAAGCCGCAGCTATACGCGAATAATTCACTGACCACAATAGTATTTAATAACATAACCTATGTTATTGGTCAAATTCAGTTTGATTTATGAGCCATTCATAGAAAATTTGGTATTTTCGGATGTGGTGCGGATGGGATAAACCCAGAAAAGCCATGGACATGGGATATTATCATTAAATTTACAGTTGACACACTTTTCGGAGTATAAAACAATATGCAGCCATACATACATAAATAATTGGTCATTACAACCATACATGGGCATACTGCATTATAATTCTAATTCATTAAGCTTTTCAGTATTCAGTAAATGTTTACTGGTAATGAAATTTAGATTTCATTTTTGTAACTGTAATTTTTTTCAGTAATCAGTAAAAATCAATTTTTACTGAAATTTTACTGGTACTGCAAAGTGCCCATCTATGATTACAACCCTTCAGTCAGGATTACGACCTAGCTTCTCATACCACTTATGTTGTGTGTGTTCATTTTATATACGAGTGGCGCGACCTACAGTCTTAAATCGACTCCGAACAACAGATTTTTAATAAACTTTTCATAGGCAATTTTATTTACTCTTAGACAGAAATCCGCTGAGACGAAGTCGTCGAAGAAATATTTTTTTATTTCGTTTTTTTCTGGTGATGTCTGACCTGGGGTTTGAACCATGGCCTCACGTCTAATAAGCCAACAACCTGCCTACTAGACTACGGCATGCCGTCATGCGATCTCATTAACTCAAAATTCTCTTTGCTTTCAGAGAACACAACTTCAATCATACGCATCCATTTTCACTGTATATGGAGTTTATTTAGAGACTCGTCTATATGGCATTCTTTACCGGCACTGTGTTCACGGAAGGAAAGAAGCATTATTTTAGGACTGACCTCGCAATGTATCTTCAAAACTTCAAGACTAAGAAATTCAAATAAACTGTCGTGTAATCTTTTTCCTTCTCACAATGTGTGAAAAATGTCTTTTGTGTGATTCAATAAATCAATTAATTAATCCTCCTTCCTACTCATTCTCCCTGTTTTGAACTAGCTTTTGAGCTAGAACCCGCAAAAAAGCCAAACCCAGCCAAAGAACTTCAATATTCCGCTTGAAGTTTTTAGAACCGGAAAACCGCAATGCGTGTAATGGACACGCGCCACCTGACACATTAAACTTTCTTGTTTTTTTTTTTTGCGCAAACACTAACAACAACAATTACTTACCACGACGAAAGATAATTTTCATATATTTGTGCATGTGTTGTGTCTAAATACTGGGGAAAAATATTTATTATTGTCGAGCACTTCTCTTCCTACACTCTTCTTGCTGTAAGAAAATAAAAAAACAATAACAATTTAACATATTTTATTTCAGTACCAACACACACACAAATACATACATATGTATGTATGTACTTACACTTCTATTAGAGGAAAAACACTCTCACTGTGTAGATTTTCCTTGTTTTTGTTTTTATAGGAAAATGAATTTTTTATAATATTTATTTGTATTTGTTGTTGTTTGCTATTTAACTTTCTACTCTCGTATTTTAACTGTTGCTTGTGATTCCTATGTATATTCCTTTTAGCAACACGATTTTTCGTTATAACGTATATGATAGCAATAAGCAACAACAACAACAATTGCAATTTTTTTTTTGCTGTTGTTGGTTTTATTTTCTCTCATCTACTGGTAGTTGGTTTTACGTGTTTGGAGTTTTAAACAGGGGAACTCCAATAAAACTGAAACGTCTCTCTTCTACTATCAGTTTTATTTGCTTTAATGCTGCTGCTTCTTCTACATGAATTATATAGCCAGGGATGGGAATAGTTTGTATCTAGGTTTTCTTTTTTAACACTTTTTAATTAGAAAGTTTAATGGTACATTTTGTAGACTGGCAACCGACTGTAACATTGATGAAGGAGAGTGTGCTTCTTAAAAGCATTTAATGTCCTTCCAATATTTCGTTTAAATATTGATATTTCTGGTGCTTTTATTTCTGAATTGGAGACTTCTTTATCGATCACAACAAATGGTAGTTTGTTTAAGGCACGTAATCGACGAATGCTCCAGAAATTCCCCGCTATTTCCCAAATATTTTTGAATGGCGGTACAATATATGGAGAAGATTAGTGGAGAAGATGGTACGATTTCTTCTGGTCTCACCAAATGCAGACATTGTATTATAGCCGTGGATGTTCAAATATTGGTTGATTCAGTTGCTTGCCCGGTCTCCATATTGCGCATATGGTTACATATTCTTAATGAAAACATCATACAAAACTCACACCAAACATAATGAAATTCCCTTTATTATAAACGCTGCAAGTGGGACTCTGCTGGAGAAGTTCTTCAAGTTCTGCTTGTGTTTCACTGTTCTATCGCTACTACAACGGAATTTGTTTTAGAGAGTAATGTATTCCTACGTAACTCTTGTCTTTCTCGCTGAGCACATCCGTTTGTGGTACACACACTGCGCACTCTGCTTTATAGATAAAATTCGTCCCTTTAGTCGGACTATTCGTATCTGGAACTCTTTTCCTGCAAACGTTTTTGCTGTCACTTATAATATACACAGATTCAAATCAAATATTAACTAACACTGCTTCCTCTTTCCTCCTTTCCATAACATATTTTCCTAAATCCAGCACTATGCACTGCATGTGCAAGGGCCATGGCCTGAATGTTGGTCGTACAAAAAAGGTCATTATGAGGTAATGGTTGTTATTTAAAGGATGTCTCAGTAAAAGTGCACTTTTTTCGTGCAAGTGGCACCTCTGAAATTTTTCAACTGGTACATACGTTTATTGCGATATTGAAAACTGCATCGCCTTACGAAAATTGTGTAAAGTTCTTACAAACATTTGGAAAGTTATACTGAGTCCGCTCACAAAGAAGAATTTTCAATCGTGAAAAGGCACCTAATGTGTCAATCATTTTGAAGATTGATCAGAAAAAGAAATTAAAAAAACTGGGTGGTTTATGGCCATTAAGAATCCATAAGTGGTCCGGTGTACCAGTTAGCCTCTTGAAATTATTGCCGCTGTAAAGGACAGTGTCGTCAAATGTTCGAGAACGTGTATTCGATTCCTTCAAGCGTACAAAATTTAGAAACTTAAACTAGAGCACCAATCAAAGACTCAGCAATTTGTACAATTGATGATCGAACAAAGCGCAGCCACTGTCAATTTTAAAAAAGGGGATTTTCTCCGGTGAAGAACATTTCCACCTGAATAGCTTAATGAGTATACAGAAATTGTCGAATTTGGCAAAACCCTGAGAAACAAATGCAACCACAATGAGCAACTGGCTGGTATGGATTTTTGTCAAGCAGCGTGATTAACCATTATTTTTTTGAAGATGAGACGAAAATTCCAGTGACTGTGAAAGGCTTTCGTTGCAGGAACATGATATCGGAATTCTTTGGCTTCAACTGGACAGCTTGAATCAGGAAGACATATCGTTTTGGCAAAACGGCAGCATCTGCCAAGCCATGTTTGACACAATCGATGTATTGCAGTAACGATTTATTGCAGAACGAAAATATCAAATTATTTCAAATAAATTCTGAAGCCAACTCTCCACAAAATTCATGCGATTCAACGTGGTGCGGAAACAGTTCCTGACCTAAAATGCGAGATCCAACGTCTTATCGTTGAGATACGCCACAGTCTCGTACGGCTGATGTAGGACTGTGCCCATACAATTTATTTTACTGCCCTCAGCTTAAATAAGCTATCCCATCTGTCTCATTCTTATTATCCAGGCAAACTGCAGGATGTAGTCAACAAGGCTATTCCATGCCCAGCAACAGACATGCAACGAAATGTTTCCTTTTGGAATGAATGGAATGATGATATATTCTTATCATTTGAGAATACTTATATGGTGTTTGAGGCAATCCAGCTGAAAAAGGGTTTTTGAGTCAAAAGACCAGTTACTAGCCTTAATCGCTCCTGAGTAGTCTGTTCCAAGACTAAAATTTCTTTCTGTTGTAATTATGTAACCAAAGTTTTGATGGCTACAAATCCATTTAGTTTGTGAAGAGGCTCAGAATATTTCCTTCTTCTCTTAAGCTGTGTGTTAGTCCGCAAAAAAATTCTGGTTCCATTAGTGGTGTGGAAGTTCACCTTCTTGAAAGCTTATCTGCCTGCTTATTACGTGAAATTCCACATGACCTGGGACGTAGGGGACAGTTAACCCATTTCCTGTTTAAGCTAGTACACCACTGGGCCTTATGGGTAGAGAGATTTTGCACGGAAGTCCGTAGCTGAAACACCAACTCATGCATTTCGAACTAAACGAAAAATGAAAAAATATTTCTTTCGGTGACTTTCTCTCAGCAGATTTCTGCTTAAAATTCTGAAAGTAAATAATTTTGCCATGAAAAAATTTTTTGGGAAAATCTGTCGTTCGCAATCGACTTTAAACTGTATGTCCCCTGCCATTCATGGATAAAATTAACACACACAACATAAGTGCTGTGAGAAGATAGGTTTTAAACCTGACTAAAAGGTTGTAATGACCAATTAAATATTTCTGCACTGATTCCCAACAAATGTGAAGGGGTTTTCGTTTTTTTATTGTCAATTCCTAAGTTTGTAGTAAAATTTGTAATTTCCATCCCTGTTTCGTAATGTTTTTCATCCCGCTCTTAGTAAAACAATTATTTTCTGTTTCTCATATTTCGTACCATTTGTTCGTAGTGAATCTCTTAAAACAAATAAATTTTTTTTTATAGTTTTTCGCTGTTGTTGTTCTTGGTTAACAAATTTATTTTGTCTTTTCCTTTGCCTGACTCTGAACTAAAAATTGGTAGGGGGTGTCAAAATTTGTAAGTATTTTTCCAATTTGCAAATTGTTTTACATGTTGTTATTATTGTTGTCTACTAATGTGTCTATAAAAAAGTACTCAAACTTATACTTGTACTCGTAGTCATCCTCGCATAGGTACTTGGGTACACAAGTGTATGCAAATCTTTTATGTCTGAATTAAAGTAACCGTGAGCGTCATAATAATAAGAATGTAATTGTCATTATATGACAATTGTTCTACGTGATCTCATTTGTAAATTGAAATTTTTGTTGCCGGATTTTTTATTTAAAAATCAAAATAGAGGCACAGGTTGGAAGATTAACAATTAAGGCCACAATTTTATTTGTATAATACCGCGCTAAAGTTTCTTTGTTTTATTGCCATCGTCATTAGAACCAAATTAGCTGTTTAGAATACGAAATATTTTTTGGAATTGTTATGTGAAACTATTGTTTACTTTACTTTTAACATTAAATTCATGGTCAATTTCAAAGTAAGAAAATTGGAGACCATAAATGCTGCATAACATAAGAAGCATATTAAATATTAAGTGAGAGGTTCATTCATTATATACTGTGTATGAAGTTAAAGTAGTTTGTTGGCTTATTAGACGAGCGCTCGTGTTGCAAATCCCAGCTAAGACAACTAGAACAAAAAGAAATATTAAAAAATATTTCTGCCGTAACTTCCTCTCAGCAGAGGAAAAAAGATCTGAAAGTAATCAAGATTCCAATGAAAAATTTTATGAAGTCTGTCGTTCAATATTAAACTGCAGGTCCCGCCACACGTGGATAAGATTAACACACACACGACATGGTTAGTGTGAGAAGCTACGTCATACATCATAATCCAGAATACTCTAATAGACTCACATACTATTTATTAGACTACGACGACTTTGGCTGTGGTTTCACGTGAGCAAAATTCTGTGCTTTAACTACACTGCATATCAAAAATGCCGTCAATTCAGCGAACTATCGATCACTGTATACTATAACTAAAAACTAAAGCGGGTAAGATATAGCATCCGCTGATGCATAGATTGTGCACCATCCAGCCAATATCGAGTCGTTTGACAAGGACGAACTATTTGATATTCTGAAACTGAAGTGCAACAATGCTGCAGCCAGAATAAGAAGATCGATTGATACGCACTGACAAAGTTAGCAAATAAAACTGAGTATTGGAGTCATCCTGATAATTACTCAGAAGGCAAGAAAATACCTCAGCGCAATGACTGATGTAAGTTAAACCTTAAACTTCACTTGGCAACACTTGGTATTAAGATTGAAGACATAATACGTGCGCTCGCGAGTTTAATGCCGAGTACTGACAGCCCCAGGGCTGAAAAAAGGCGGCTTGAGTGATTGGCTGTGGACTCTACGCAGCAATATAGTCATATGGGACAATCCTCTCTGTATGACAAATAATGCAAATTCATAGACGCCTTGTGATAATTGTTTCCTGTGCATAATGGTCAGTATCTGAAGAGACAATATCTATAATATCCGGTAACCGATAGATACCCACGTAAGAGAGTTATATACCACCTTTACACTATGGAGGGTGTAGCACTGTCGTAGAATTCGCTCTCAATCTAATAGAGCATAGCAGCGAAGGTCGAAGATGCATTACAACGATGAATAGACATATTCTCTTATACCATAACAGAATTCATAAAAATTGCATTAAAAATCTCGCAGTAGTGTAGTAGGTAATGTGTTGCTTTGTTTATACGAGACGCCAAGTTTCGAATCCCAGGTCGTATATTTGTTAATATTTTCAAGGCATTTGAAGAAAATTCTTACAGAAAAACAATATTGTCCGAAGATTTTTTGTGTTAAATAAAGACTTTAAACTAAAGGCTAGTTGTCGGTATAAAACTATCATAATTTTTCTAATATTTTGACCCAAACAAATCTATATCTTTCACTACATAATATTTCAAAAACCCCAATTTCAAACATAATTGACAACCAATATCTCATCGTTTTATTAAAACAATTGTGGCCGAAAAAACTACCCCTTAAGCTTAAAATGTTTGTTCAAATTTTTTTTTTCATTTCTTAAATCAAAACACCACTATTTGACACAAATTGAATTTGTGAATATCAATTTGAAATCAATTCTATTTGCAGCAACGAACAAAACATAGACTCAACTCTAAAAAAATTTTCGATACAGAGTAAGCAAGTCTATAATCCTTCAATCAAATATCGTTTACAAAAATACAAACACAATTTAAGCATGGGTGTGTGTGCTGGGAATGTGTATGAGTGTGTTTATAATGATGATAAAGTGTATGCACTCTCACGATTTTAGAAACGAAAGCAAAAAAGAAAAGAAGTGAAATAACGTCCTAATTTTTGAAGATACATACATGTGAGGAAAATGTAAAACAAAAATAGACAAAAAAGATGAAAGAAAATTTGAGATAAGCAAGGCCGCCTATAAGAGCTACAGTAAAATTTTATTTTATTTTTTTTTTATTTTTTTCATATTTATATATTTATTGATTTATTATAATTTACATAGCACAACAAGATATGAATCTTATAAGTGACAGTGCTATGTTTGGAATCATTAAGATTTAGAAAAATTAATAGTGAAACAAAACATATTAAATAAAAAATACAAATTTTAATTAATATCATGTTAAAATATAAAATATAAAGAATAAATATAATAAATATAAAGAAATTTAAAAAAAACTAATAATACTGTAGAAGTAAATAAGAAAGTTAAAAAAATATTAAAAAAATGTTACTACATATTTATAAAAATCAATCTAAAAAACTAGAAATAAAAATATAACCGATATAAACCTATAAAACAAATCACAAATCATAAAAAAATTTTACTTATGAAAATAATTTAAATAACTCCTTTTTGAACGCATTTGCATTGCCAAGATTCTGGATGTAGTTTGGTAGGGAATTCCAAAGACTAGTGGTGTGTATAAAAGACTGTCTCTGAGACAAGAGAGTCCTAAATCGTTGCTGAATAATGTTTCTACCCCGGTAGGATCTAGCAAATTTAATTCGACAAAATAAATATTCCGGCCGTTCCGTGAAAATTAACTTATGAAGTAAAATAAGGCATCTAATTTTCAAGAGATTATCAAATTTCACATTAAGAATCCGGCAAGCCAAATGAGAAATGTGATCACGACTTCCTTTACGAAAGATATATCTAGCTATGTTATTAAATGCCAAGTCTACGGTTATCATCACAATCACAGTTAGCGAAGATTTCACACCCATACAAAAGTACCGGAATTAAGTACGTTCTAGCAAGTTGCATACGAATGACAAAAGGAGTCGAATCAATAACAGTCCACAAGTTCCTAAGCATACTATAAATTCTACCAACAACGACACCTATATGATTAGACCACGATAAACTGCCATTAAAGACAATACCCAGATTCTTCGCAGATTTGACAAAGTCAATCTTATTTCCCCTGATGCACAATTCAGGAATGACAAATGATCTATCGGTCCTCGAAAGTATAATACATTTAGACTTGGAGGGATTGATGCAAAGTCCATTGGCCGAGGCGCAGTTGTCAATCCTAACCAAATCACTATTGATGTAATCCAAACAAGAATCAATATCCTCCCTAGGAGTACTAGTATAAAGCTGCACATCATCAGCATACATATGAACATTACAGTGAAGCAAGACATCCGGTAGATCATTTATATACATACAAAACAGCAGAGGCCCAAGTATTGACCCCTGGGGAACACCTCTACTAATACTAAGTGGATCTGAGATATTACCATTAAGATGAACTTTTTGAGGTCTATTAAGCAAATAAGAATAAATAAGATTACAGGCAGAATTTGAGAAATAAAACAGTTTCCGGAGCTTTTTTAATAGAACTTCGTGAGGAACTGTGTCAAAAGCCTTAGTGTGATCAAGCAATTTTTATTTCTGTCAACGCCATTTGCGGTTCCTCAAGTATGTGCAAATCTAGCGCTGTTGTTAGAGTTATTATTAGACTTTGCATAGTAATTCGTAGTCATACGAGAGTGGTCATATAAGGGTGGGCCATTTAAAAGTTTAAATTTAAAAATCTAATAAATCAAATACGGTTTGAAATTTTGCCAAATTTATTACTTTGTTGTGAAGTACAATTGTTCCGGTAAGAAATGGAATATTATTTCATTCATATGGCTGCCCTGATAGTACCTTATTCGATCGTACCAATTTTGCTGCACTTTTTCGAGTGTATGGAGTCGTATCTCGCCAATAACATCACGAATGTTGGCCTTCAAATGCTCAATTGTCGCACAACACTTTTTTTTAATGGCGCCCCACAGAAAATACAGTTCAACGGTATCAAATCGCAGCTTCTTGGCGGACAATTGACATCACCATTTCGGCTAATTAAACGAACATCAAACGTTTGATGCAACAAATCTTTTGCGGCATGCACCATCCTATTAAAACCAGGATGAAGAGTGGATACAAAAAAATCGTTTATCATGTTGCTATAGGTGTCTCCATTGACCGTAATGGTTAGGCCGTCCTCATCTTCAAAGAAATATGGGCCAATGATGCCTCCGCTTCACAAATCGCACCAAACAGTCACGTATTATGGGTGCACGGGCTGCCGTAAGACCACGTATAGGTGTTCTGAGCCCCAAATACGCGAATTTTGCTTATTAATGTACACTCCAACATGAAAATGAACTTCATTCGAGGAGATGATTTTTTTCCGGCAAAAATCGATGGCATTGTGCAGTTTCACGTTGACCCATCTAGCGAAGTGAAAACGAAGGGCGACGTAAACTCGTGCATGATATATTCTATACTTGAGAACGATAACGAGTTGATGTTGATGGATGCTAACGCACACTCTCAGCAACAGTTTCGATATTTTTGGGTATACGCACTGTACGAGCACTCTAACGTCTTGGCGTATTGTTACGTTTTTACCTTTTAAAAATGTTTAGAATGTGAGTTCGTAGATTGCAAATAAAATAAAAATAAATTTGTTTTTAGTTTTAATTAAAATTCTTTATTATTCGCACAATTCTGTGTGCCACTGTTCACAACTTGATCTAAACAAGTTATTATTATTATTATTGTTATTCCTCTGTTTATACCCTTTGCATAAACAATAACAATTACTAAACAATTGTTCGACAGATCTTTGTAACGGAGATCTTCAAACCACTATTACTCTCTTCAAAAGCACCGCGTCTTTACACTGACTGAACTTCACTCACTCACTGGTCTGCTTTGCCTTGCCTTTTGTATGGCAGGGTAAAGAGACTGATAAATATTCTTGATAGCGAATGTTCGTGGCTTCCTCTTCTTGAAATCTCTAAATGTAAACATCCTTGTTTCATTATTGTTGTTTGTGTATTTTGTTTACATTTATTCTTGTAGTATTTGTTGTTGTATTTTTGTTACTTGTTTACCATTTTTTTAATACTGGTGTTTGTTGTTATATTTTTGTTTACTTGTTTACCATTTTAATGTTAGGTGATGTAAAGGCGAAAGACCAGTATCTAGATTCTTCAATGAAACCTGTTTCACGAACTTTAGCAATTAACTTGATCATAGCCGGCACTGTTGGTCCTTCTCGCCGAACAAATTTTGTACGACATTTTCATGCAATTTCCGACCAATTGCCTTTGTTTTGGAAATAAATTTTGAATAAATCCCAACGTTGCTCAAGCGGAAATTGATTCATTACGTTCAGTGGAAATCATATACTGAATTTTGTGACAGAATAGAATGACATAAGTATTGCCAGATTCAATGTAAACGATGTTTCAAATTTAAACCGATAGATAGCCCACCCGATACATAACCAATCCATAGGAGTTGCACATGCGAGACTAATAAAATCACTGATTTGCTAAGGAAGTAAACTGCTCATAGCTACAGTAGAAGATGCGGATAGCTCCTGGGGTAGGGTGTGTGAATGACTGTGTTATTGCTTGCTTGGCTTAAGCATTTCTAATCGCACTATTTAGAGTGCTGTAATCATTGTTACCACCTAAACAGTGGTAGGGTATTCAAAACACAAAGTTTTGAAAGAAATTTGAAAACTTTATGCAGCAGCACACCAACCAATAACAATTTATCCATGTAGTCAAGAAAATAAAAAGCGAATCAGTAAAAAAATAAGGAAAAAGAAAATTCTGATAAAGATAAATCATTTTCTTTTGGTTTCTGGTATCTAACATGTATCGTATACTCTTACACAACTAAATATATAACGAAATACATATTCAATGAGCAAAATACAAATACAGATACAAATACAGATACAAATATGGATACAAATTCAATTTTTACGCTGGGCTTAGTTTTTTATTTTCTTAAATTTTTTTTTGAATGAATGAATGAATGTAAGATGATGATAAGAAGAGAAGACAGGAAGAAAAATTAGAGGCAACGAAATAAATAAAAAAAAACAGAGTACGAAACGAATGAACGATGGATAAATGAAAGTCAGGCAACAAACTGTACGTATACGATGTGAAACGTGACATGAATTGTTCCTAAGTGATTTTTAATAGTTCACGTGCGCCATGATTCAAAGAAAAAATGCACAAAAAAACCCAAGGAAAACTGTTATACTTTTTATTTCTCTTGACAAAATACCGCCGGAACTTAATACATACTCACACACTCACAATACATGCATACACACACAACTACACCACAACACACTTGTTAGATAAAGTAAATGCAGCCTGTAAGACTTTTGCCACAAATTCTTGATGTTGGTAGAAATCATTTTAAGCCTAAAATTGTATGTCGAAGTGGCCTAAAATCTTTGCCAAAAAATAAGCTGCCACTACTGTCTGCAATATTATGCCATCGAGGGTGTACAAATATCTGAAATTGTGGTGGAAGAGAAAAGTACAAACAGATTAAAGTTGAGAAATTGTTTCAAGTTTTTATTCGCCTTCTCCGTTTTCACCTTAAGCTTGGCATTTACCCAGTTTTTTTTTTTTTTTTGTTGGTATTGGAAAATCTTTAAAACAAATAGATTTGTTTTCTTCTTGAGTTGTTTGCTGGATGATGGCAAATGATGATATTTTTCTTCCTATTTCTTATAGGTAAGAAAATATTTTAAACAAACAGTTTATTAAAAAGTTATTTTCAATTATTGGTTACTGGGGGAGGTAGATTAAAGGCATTTGGGCGGTGTGACTGCCACAATATGTCTGTCACTCTTCACAAACTTAAAAGTACAAAAAACAACTAATTTTAAATGCTTTAGTAGCATATCTCGTCTAAATATTGGAGGCAAAGTGTTTGAAAATTATAAAAATAATTAAAGTTTAGGCACATTCGTATCGAATAAAATTTCCATCAACTGCCTTCTCTTCGCCAAATCAAATGCAATGAAAAATTTTGTTAAATTTTTGAACAATCTTGACTTTAAGACAAGATTTGTGAACATTTCAAGTAAAGAATTCAGCTTGAAGTTAAACACTAAGGTATGCCATTTTCTTTGTCGTGGCAAGATACTTACGTACTGCTACCAGATGATCTAACATTCAAACATTATTAATTGTAAATGTCTTTAGCAACGCTATAACATCTTTTTCAATTTGGAAAAAACCAGCGGGAAAAATGTCTACATACACCACTGTATGGTTTCTGTATTCGGTTTCTCTACATAGTTTCACCTAACCTCAAGATGTTATCTGTTGCCACAGTAAGGATAACTCTCTACTTAGCACGTGATAAATAACCTGAGGTATTCTTCTGGTATGTATTAATTCATCACAGGATCATCCAATTATATGTTTTTAAATACATACAGGCATAACATACAAACATAATTGCTCATTACAACCCTTCAGTCAGCATTCTCACGCCACTTATGTTGTGTTCAGTAAAATTTGTTCATCTTTATGTACGTAGCGACGAAAATATCTTTCAGAGAAAGATTTTAGATTCGACGGCATTTAAACAATCCCTCGACTCATTATGACGTGTTTGGTTTTTGGTTTTTCAACTCTTTCCACACAAACTCCAACTCATAAAACTATTTCAGCCGACTAACCATTCCCAAATCCGCAGATATATAGGCTTTCAATAACTATTTTTCAAACACATTTCTCACACGGTGGTTACGTTAACAAACAAATCTGTCGCGTAGCAGGTTGGAGTACCCAGAAGCGATTCACCAAAAGCCATTGCTTCCGAAATAAGTGACAGTTTCGTGCATATTACGGTCTCATGGAAAAGTTTTTTTAAATAACCCAGCAAGACTCGTTATTGTCAGCTCAAGGGTCTAAAAGAGGAGCCTATCGTGAAGCAGATTGAGAGACAGTCTTGAAGAGTAAATTTATCATGGGTCAGGATAAAGACTTACGGATGCACGAATATAAATGAATGGTATGATTATAAAGGCCCACGATTTGGAGTGATAATAATAAATGACAGCAGTTTTATTGCCGATACATTGAAAAAGTGCTTTTTAAAAAAAGTACTTTTTGAAGAAATTACTTTTTAAAAAAAGTACTTATTGAAAAAAGTATTGAAAAGTACTTTTTTAGAAATCTTCACTGCACTGTTTTGAAAAGTACTTTTTTAGAAATCTTCAATGAAATTGGCATAGGGTGGTATATTCTGTACTTTCTAGAGGCTTCAGTTTTTATTCATGATTTCAAAAACATGTAACCCTAAAAACAGTAAAGCTTTCTTCAACCTTTACTCCTTCACTGTCTTTTTTTTTGGCGGATTTCTTTATTCACTTTAAATCTTTCTCCTGCAGCATGAGTGTGTCTGTGTGCGTCATAAAATTAAATGCATTTGCAGCTTGGCTAATTAACGCCAAGGCACTTTATTAAACGAATTTCTTTTCTTTTTTCTCTTTTTTTACTTTTCGTTTTTATTTCAGTTTCTTTTGAAATATTCATACTCGTATGACTGCTGGTAATAAGAAAAATAAATACGCAAATGCAGCAAGTGAGTGGCATACACTATACAAGTACGAGTACGAGTAGTGTGGCAATGAAAATGGAAACAAAACAATATACACTTGTACACTCTTAATTCTTGTTGTTGTTGTATGTTGTATGGCATGTAAAACATGCACTTACATTTACGCTTCATCAATTCAATAAGACTAAGACTCCCAAGAAAACGAAAACGAAGACGGAGATGGCAACAAGAAATCTACTTAATGCGGCAAGAAGAATCAAGGGTTCTTATACACAACATGCATACATATGTATATATCTACATACATACATACATACCATATATAGTAAACGACATCGTAAATAGTGATTATGATAAATAATCACAAGAAGAACCTGACTATTACAATGATAATGAAGATGATGGCGAAGGGGAAGTGAAAAATAAAAATAATTTTCAAACAGAAAATGTCACAACAATATTTCAAGGCGACATTTTTTTATTTGCCTTTCATTTTTTCTTTCTTTATTTTTAACATTTCGATTTGATTTCTTTTTCTCTTTCTTTTTTTTTTCCTCCAGCGCTAAAGGAAATCTGTTTGTAAATCACGTGCTTGATGAAATACTTTTTTTTTTGAAGCATCCTTTGCTTCTGTTTTTTTTTGTTTTTGTTAAGTTTTTGTCTGATTTGTTTCGTTTGAGAGAAAATAAAACGGCGCTAACTGGGAAGGCTTGATAAATGTCGAAGGTCAAGTGGTATTTTAAGTTCTTTTCGGAATATTTATTACAGAAAATATAAAGCCAAGCTAGTTTTTTTCATTCCTTAAGAGGAAGGATATCATTTTGAGTTTTTTTTTTGACGAAATTTTTGGCGTTTTGAGAATTTTGTTACTCAGTGTATTGTTTCATAGAACCTAGCAATTATTAAATTCCTAATAATGATCCTTAACATTGCTTTGATATATTGTAGTATATATACTGGAAAGTAATGAGAAAAAATAAGGATCTCAGAAAATTATTGCAATCATACATACATACGTAATTGGTCATAACAATTCTTCAATCAGGATTATGACCTAGTTTCCCACACCATTTATGGTGTGTGTGTTCATTTTATACAGGAGTGGCGGGACTTCGAAGTTAAAGTCGTCTCCGAACTACAGATTCTTTTAAGAAATTTTTCAATGAAATAATTAAATTTACACTCAGAATTTTTGCCAGAAATCTGCTCAGAGGAAGTAGCCGAAAAAATATTTTCTTCATATTTTGAACACTGGCCACACTATTTATGTGGATGAAAAATTTTTAGTTTATCAGAACATGAATTTCAGTCAACAATTTCACACAAAACTGGAGTAAAACAAGGATGGCTCAATACTAGCTCCGCTGTTCACCATTGTGCTGGTTGAAATCATGAACAAAGTCTCTTGGGAGGGCAGAGGAATTTGGATTTTGTGAATGATATATGAAGTAGTCGCAGTCTAGTAGGTAGCATCTTGGCTTTTTAGACGCGAGCCCGTGGTTCAGATCCCGGCTAAGACATCCCGAACTAAACTAAATGATACAATATCTGTTCAACCACTTCCTCACAGCAGTCATTGCCATGACAAGTTTGTGAAAGATTTGGCGTTCGGAAACGACGTTGAAATGGAGGTAGCGTTACACACGGATAAAACATAAGTCGTAATCCTGACTAAAGAGTTTTATTGAGCAATTACTTTACGGTAATACTTGGCCACTACCACCAACAAGCAAGCAGAATTAGAAGACTTGGAAATTTCGGTTCTTCCAACAGGGACCTTGTTGAAGTTCCATCTGTGGAGTGAGTTGTCATTTTTTCAGTCTGTTTTGCCAAATTATCTTGAGAGACCATAAACAACGATGTACATTCTCTGAATGGACTCTGGAGAAGTTGCCAACTGATCATAATTTTATTGAAATTTTATCTTCAGTGCTGAGGTCCATTTCTGGAAGAAAGTGTTTATGATCAAACAAAATTATCGAAATTGGGACAATTCTAATCCATATGAGATCTGAGAGCTTCCAATGGATCCTGAAAAAATTCACAGTGTGATGTCGATCTTGGTTAGGTGGATTCGGTACATATTAATTTAAGAACATCGTTCGCCAGACCATCACTGTCAACGACGAGCACTACAGGTCATTGATACACACTTCTTTTGGCTTGAGTTGCATGATCTGGATACCAAGGATATGCCGACAATTGCATGCGACATTGAATACGATATAAAACAATTGAATACATTTGGATGTGATATAAAACTTGCCACCAAAATCGTGAGAAAGAGATTTGAGATGTTTTTATTAGACTTTTCCTTTTGAGGTTTCCTTAGGTTTTTTCTCAGTAGATTTCTGACAAAAACTCTGAGAGTCTGTCCGCAAATCTGTAAAAAAAATCTGTCGTTCGAAGTCGGTTATAAACTGTAGGCCACTCATGTATAAAAATAACCCACTCAACATAAGTGGCGTGAGAAACTAGATCGTAGGCCTGACTGAAGGGTTATTATGTATGTATGTATGCAATTAACGTGGAATGGGGTTCATTTCAACTCTACAGTGGAACTAAGATTACCGCAGTGTGGTATGGATTTAGGATTCGGAAATATTGTATCACTTGGCAAAATTTTGATTTTCAATGGAGCTTTCTATTTTTCATAAGCTCTGGATAATTACATATGAAGTCAGGGTGCAACCGAGAGGTGTTGATCGCAAAAAAAAACAATTCTTGCAACGAATGAAATGTTCGCTAAACATTCCCTCTGTATCCAAAGGAGTTTTAAGGATCAAGATTTGTTCCCAATGAAAACTGATTAGGTTTTGGGTCTGAATTCTCACTTAATGGGATAATATTGTAGGCTGGCTATAAGAGTGAACTTTCTTGTCTTTCGTATCTAGCAGTATTTGCAGTATCTGGAATACAGTCAAATACGAAATTTAGTGTACTTTCCCTTTTAGTCTGAAATTTCTCTTCCACATGTTAATTTTCGCATAGTATTTCCGAAGAAAACTACACTGTTCAGTTCCTATTTCTTATTTTTTTTATTCCCCTTTCATAATAATTCCGTATAAATGACTTAAATATCTAAAGATTTTGAATATTTTTTTGGTGAAAATAATCAGAATTTTTTTCGAGAAAAAAGGCAATGAAAACGATATGAAAACCTTTCACAGATACGTAGATATATTAAAGCAAAATCAAAAAAGGAGACAACAGAGAGACTGTAAGAGCAAAGAGAGAAAAAAAAAAAGCGCAAATGAAAACTGAATCTGAAATCATTGAGTAAAATGAAAACAGATGTTGAAAATCAGTAGCACATTAAATGCAGCTCATGTGGAAATTTAATTGTTGCCACAGTTGTATACGATTTAATGTGTACGTGTGTAAGCCATAGACACAGCTTCTGATGTTGCTGCTGCTACTGCTGCCACAGCTAATGCTGCTGTCGTTGGTGTTATTTCTGATCTGTTTCTTTAACAATTGCAATTCGTTTTAATTTTATTTTTGTTTTCTTCCTCTGAAATCCATTTACCCAGGGATATGCTTGCTCTGTACTACGCTGTAATGGGGTTGTAATGTAGAAAAGTGGAAAAACGTAAAAATTATACGTAAATAAGTATGTGTGTATGGCATGTGTTTTAGGGGGTAAATTATCAAAATTCAAGGAAATTAAAGGAAATTCAACGAAATTCTTAACGTTTCTAGGTGTTTTTAATTGCCCAAAAATATTATGATTTTATTAAAGACATTAAAAACCGAAATCACAGTGAAATTTTGAATCATAATTATTAGGGTGGGTTTTTCTCTTTTACTTTCTCTTCATTCTATGCATTCTTCATGAACGCAAAATATTTTCCCTTTGATGCATAAAACAACACTTGGAATTTTTCAGGTCATTGACTTGTGTTTTCATTTAAGGAAAACCGAAATATTTTCCATTCACAGCTTAAAAATTCATTTCACCGCTGTGTTTAAAGGCTGTGCGTTTATTTTTAAAGAGGGTTTTAAGGGTTTTTCTATTTGGCTGCTGTGCACAAACCAAATTGCGTGCGTGCTTGTGTTACTTTTCAAGTGATTAATGAATTTTCATCAAATTTCAGTTTCAAATTATAACTCCTCAGTTATTTTATTCATTTTGCAGTTTTTACGTTTAAATACAATTTTCTAATAAATGAATGGAAGTAACACTTCTCAGCAGCTGAGCAACCGTTTTTAACCACTTTTCATAGGAAATTTTTTTGCTTAGTCCCTAAGGATTACGTATAAGAGAAAAAGGAAAATTTTCTATTTTATAACAAAGCATACTTAGCAGATTAGAAAGCTAATATGACATGTCACATTTTGGTTTAACCAGTCATAACTTCAAGTATAAAAATCTCCAATTTGGTTAAAGTTGGAGTATCGTTTTATAAATCATCAAGCATTCCTGTTGCCGTAGTCTAGTAGCTAGTGTGTTGGCTTGTTAGACGTGAGGCCTCGGTTCAAAACCCAGGTAAGACATCTTCAATTAAATGAAATATGAACAAATATTTCTTCCAAGACTTCATCTCAGCAGATTTCTGGCAAAAACTCTGAGAATAAATAAAATTGCCATGAAAAAGTTTCTCAACAAATCTGTCGTTCGAAATCGAGTTTAAACTGTAGATCCCACAACTCATGTATAAAATTAACACACAACTTCAGTGGTGTGAGAAGCTAGGTCGTAATTCTGACTAAAATGTTGTAATGACCAATTATGTTTGTATGTATGTATTCCTCTTATTGTAGTGTAGAAGTACAAAAGTTTTGTGACCAGGCAATCTCTTTTAATGCCCTCAGCATTCCCTATTGTCTCTCCCCCAGTCCTGCTATCCTAATGAATCTTAGGACACTGTGATTAAGTCAGTATCAGTAAGTATTACTCACTAACTTGTATGTAATAAGCACTCGGATGATTCCTCACAGATTTCAAGTATGTGCCGTGGTGATTCTTTTTCTTACAATTGATCTTCATATTGTGCTTGAAGCGAATTCAATTTTGCACACATATTTCGGGTATCTTCAAAGCTACCATTATCGTTTTTCATTATCCTCAAACTATTCCTGGTTAGTCTAATGCATGACTCAACTTACGTCTCTCTATAATTACTTAGCAAAACTTTAGACTGTCTCACCCCAACTAGACTCATAAGAGTTTCCTTGTATTTCTATCTTCATTTTGCTAAGGGTGTGGAAGCTCCCTTGAGGAAGCTCCAGTGTGGAAACTCCTCTTTCTACAACCCTGTTCACTGCCTTGAATTTTCACATCAATTGAAATCTATGAAAAACGATATTTATTTCCTCTGCCTAGCCGATTCAGTTCACCATGACAGCCTCAGTCTCAGTCTTATAGGTTCTAAGCACTCATATGTTGGCCTATCTATCAAATAGTATTTCCATGTACTCAGCTCGGTACCCTTTGTCCAAGTTTCCTAAAGCGTCGTAAAAATTTTACTCTGAAAGCAAATACTTACTGCTGTCCCACGAACTGCTTTAATTAAGCTGTACATTATAAAGCTGTCTTTTACAGGAGTAAGTAGGTTCCAAATTGCTCCATTCAAAGTTGCAATTTCTTCCCAAAATGATTGTGTACACTGGTTCTATCTAGAGGATAGCCAAGAAAAGAGTTGTCAGTCATTCTATATATAAGAGCACGATAATATCTTATGAATGTCATGTTTGAATCCTTTTCTACTAACCATAACTTCTACACCGCAGGTCTTCACCACTACGTATGTTTTACTGAAATCTAACAGAGCCTATTACGCCACTATAGAACCGTCCTTCGTTGACCCAGTTATGCCGGCTCATGCCAGTCTCTGTATTTGATTTAACTGAGTTCTTTCAAGATCATATCAACTCTTATAGTGGCCTCAAAGTTAACCAGTGGATAGTTTTTCATGGTAACAATACATTTCAGACAGTCATGCATGGAATTCTTCTTTTACAACATCATCCTCATACGGAATTATTCAACAGAATACAAAATATTACTCGGTTAGTAGTCCTATGATACCATCAATTTAGTGATGGTATCTTGTCATATGGTACCGAAGATTTCTGACCGAACAAATCCGGAGTAGATCGTGATTTTAGACTTTCGTAAAGACTGCAAGAACCGCTGCAATCTAGTCCAAGCTAAGTTCATATGCCATATTGTTATATGACGTAACATCTCCTGATTTATTTTGACAGCAATGCTTCAATCAAGTCAAGTTATTTTCTCATCGATGAATGCCAGATAACTTTTGTATGGTTTCCTGAATATAGAGATTTCATCAGAGATTGCTTTGCTAATGAAATATTCAGGACCACTACAGTGCTCACAATTGACGGTATGTTATCGGGCATAGGGGTTTCGATTGTCTCTATTAAAAGGGGTAGGCTGTAATACAGCATTATAATACTTAAAACATACATAGGCTCTGCTGGACTGATCAAGAAAGCAAGAGCTCTGATTGCCTTCTTTCCTTATATCACATGACCATCTATACTGCTTTTGCGATTGTCATAGCTCACTACCCTAATGAAAGGTATACCGATAGGCTCAACATATCTAGTTACACCTCAAAGTCAGAATTTATTGGTAATTTTTTACTGAATTCATGTTAGACTGAAGACGCCATAGTCTACTAGGTAGTGTGTTGGTTTATTAAACGTGAAGCCACGGTTCAAAATCTATGTCAGATATCTCCAACAAAATGAAATAAAAACAAAACATTTCTGACAGCTGATTTCTGGCAAAAACTGTGAGAGTAAATAAATATTGCCGTGATAAAATTTCTCAATAATCTGTTGTTCGAAGTGGACTTTAAACTGTAGGTCCCGCCACTCGTGGATAAAAAAAATTAACACACATAACATAAGTGGCGTGGCAAACTAGATCGTAATCATGACGATTGTAACAAATGGTTCCCTATAACGAGTGTCTTATCGGTGATTGTTTATTGGCTTGCAGTATCACATTGTGTTCATCTTCAGGCCTATGTGGGTCTTATAATTTCAAGAAATTCTGTCTAATATTGCACAGTGGGGTTTCATTGTAATAATAACTTTCATATGATCACATTTAAATCAATTTTATCTTTAGTAAGTTACTAACTGAACTACAATGAGTTAAGGAAAAATACTGGCGCACAGAGGTTATAAACATTTATTCTTTCCTGAATATTAAAATGAAACTTTATGTTGATTACATATATTTGAAATTGAGTTAAGGAAGCAGCTGTAAGTTATTAACGTATCCTTATTTTCTTTGCATTGCTTTTTAATATCACATGTCATTGAAAACTTTTCTTATTAGTTGAAGCATATGAGCTATATAACAAGCCAATGAACAGGTGATGTCAACACCTTCACTTAGGCGCAACGAACGAAAGTTTCATAACAAATTAACCTTATCTCCGCTTATAAGTAGAAAGAAGAAATAATCAATCAACCTTGAAACATAAAAATGGAAAACAAACACTCATACACCCGCTTTTGGTATATGATGTACAAGGAAAAACTATTTTTAAAACAAATTCAATTTCAATTTCAATAAAAAAAAAAAAAGAAAACATGTTCGTATTGAACATAAATTTTCATTAAATATTTTCAAAAAAATAATATTTCAGAAAAACTTTACACTTGTTTATGTCACTACCAACTAAAATCTCCCTTCAGACAGGCAGATGAAAATAAAAAAAATGACGCAATGAAAATCGTCAAAAATGAAAACGAAAAAAAAGGGGCAAAAATTACATGAAATTTTAAATTTATGATTATGATCGAAATATATGTGTATGTACGATAATACGGTTGGTTTCTTTGTGCTACTGTGTGTATAAACGATCATTTTATCTCATAAATCCCGAAATGCAATGGCAACAGCAACAACCACGGCTACAACTATAACAACATTTTAATGAAATGAATTAAATTCCAGACACTCATTTGTGCAGTGCAGCAAAATAAAAGCGGCAACCAGTGATGCATAAAGATGCATTTCCTTACAGGAAAAAATAAAAATAAAACACACTCGCACATACACGCATACAACAAACGAATTTAAAATTTTCCCTTGTTGCTTTAATAAGAATGTTAAAGTAATTGCATGTTTATATATGTATGTATACAATGTATATATGTATGCATGTGTATGTATACAAAGTGCCACATTAACGAAGAAATACTTTATATAACGACCTCAATTAATAATTTGTTCTTAATGTTGTTTCTGTTCTTGTTGTCGGCGATGGTGGTGATGGTGAATGGTGTGGCGAGATGGCATGATTGTTGTAATATTGCTGCAACATAAAATTGTAATTTTATTATTTGCTTGCGTATTCCGACAACAACAACTACAACAACACCACAAACCCAAAAAAATAAAAGAAAAACAAGACATAAAAACGTAAATGAAGAGTACGTACGATATTTAATTATAAATGACTGCATACTTCCATGTACCAGCTTGACTGTAAGGAAATTCTTGTATGTATTTGCTGTTCTTATACATTTATTTGCTGTTTAAGGTATGCTTGCTTGTTGTCGTTGTTTAATTCTGTTTTTTAATTTTTATTTCATCCTCATTGTAAACACTTTGTGGTTATTACTGTTGTTGTCTGTGATTATCGTACGTTCTTTCGCAAAAAGGGTGTTCAATGATATTTAAACCAAAACAATGTCGGTAGCAGTGTTTTAATGCTTAAATAGGTCGTTAAGTCATTAAGGGGCCTTTAATAAGTAGGGCTCTGATTGAAAAAATTTGATTTTTTACTTTTCATATGCAAGAAAAGTCGTAGAACGCATGTTCTATGGCACGTTATCCTTATAAGAACTTCTTCTATAATAACTTATAACTTCCGCATACTTCCCTATTTAGCACCTGATGTGCACGAGGTAGTTCTGAGATGGATTAAAGCCTCACGGGTTGCAAATATGTGTTATGATGATTCATTATCAGTCATGATGTCAGTCTGGAGATCAAGCGCAGGTGCAACTAATGTCTCAATAGGCAACTGAGCAGCAGAGACCTCTCTCGTACGACAAAACTAATACTCTACAATACGCTCATCCTCCCCGTGCTCCTTTATGACGCATATGCATGGACACCATTAAGCACGGATAGAACAGCCTTTACTCCGCCGACCTTGTTTACGTTGGAAGGACCAAATCGAGGAAGCCCTGTCATCGATTGGTGTGACTAACTGGCGAAGGCGCACATGAAGCAGAGGCACCTGAAAGGATGTGTTGAGGCAGGCCGAAATCCGTTAATCGTGTTAGTAAGTAGGTAGGCTATTAAGTAAGTAGGTAAGTGATTCTCTATCATCGTCACAGAATGTACATATTGGGTACGTGATGATCACCATTTTGAATAAATGTTCTTTGAATCTACAGTATCCTATCAAAAGGCAGTTTAATAACCCCATAGTTATTTATGGAAAGTTTGTTGTACGAATCAAATCTCCTTCCATTGCATTTACACACCAAAAGTTTAGATTGCAACAAACCCATTTAGTTTAAGAAGAGCATCATGTGTTTGATCATTTCAATGAATTCCTGTCGCTGGCTGCATGAGATTCCCATACTATTTTCAAGTTAATTTCAAAAAGGCCATGTGATAATATTCCCAGTTACATCCTTTGCACTTTCGAAACACATATTTCGTTGTCATAGACTTCTGCTTGTAAGATACCTGCCAGATTCTTCATCGGCTTGAAATATTTCTTATGTGACCAAAATCTACTATTCATATTAAATTCAAGATCAATTCTTTACCCATCTGTTCACCACAAAATGTTTTCCCTTGTCAAACATATGTATGTAGCTTCTGGATTACTCAAAATCCTTTTGTTTATAAGCCTCGTTGCAAAGCGTTGTGCAAAATCTTATAATCTATTGGTTCTTTTTAGGGGCTACGAAGTATCGTAATAAATCTCGTATTAGACTTGTCCCACTCTAAATAAAGTCTTATAAGCATTGGTCTTCAGTACTATGTGCAAAGAGATTAAATCCAAAAGATTTTTCAAGACCTCTGTAGGATACATAGGCATTCCATTGCTTTGATTATACCAAGAACTGCTATTTGAAATGTTTTTACATTTGATTTGCTCACACGACAATGGCCGCATAGACCCACTATTAGTCTGACTGTCGTGATATACACCATGTCCATAAGTAATGTATAACATCTCCAGAATAACCTTGCAATTTGTTTGCACACCGCTATGGCATATCTGGCCTCTCTAACCAATAATACTATTTTCCTATTTACTGATACGTACTATATATACATACGTACATTAATGCTCATTACAGCCTTCCAGTCAGGTTTACGGCCGAGCTTCTCACACCTCTCATGTTATGTGTTTTAGACGTGAGCTCTCGGTTCAAACCTCAGGTCGACATCCTCTCAGCAGTTTCTAGCAAACTCTGAGGGTTTAATAAAATTGCCATCAGAAGTTTCTTAAAAATCTGTCGTTGAGAGTGGAATTTAAACTGTAGGCCATATTCTGCGATATTCTTAGATACTTAACCTCCGGTTTCTGTGATGGTATGGTATTCACGAGTCGAATAGTTTTCTATTAAGAACGATTTCTACGTCTTGTATAAGGATTGTTGTGGTTTTACCCATGCTTAATCTCCACTCCACTGACATGCACCATCGATTTTCAATCTCAAGATATCATTGAATGACGACATAAAGACTTTCTATGTCTACATCGTCTTAATGTGGTACTCTTGGCAGCCAATATCCTCCTTAGTTAGTTTCATTACTAATCCATCCACAAGCAAGCTCCACATTAGTGGAGAAACAACCTTCATATCGCACACCCAGTACAAAAGTGACTCAACTCAAAATTTTAATTTTTCGAGTTTATATGCTTAAACTATGTAGAATACACTTGTTTATTTATAAAACAAATATCAGTGTATTTTGTTGTGGTTAACTAATACTAAAAATGGTCCAAAGATTTTGTTTTTAACTATTTTTAATTAAGTCAAAAATAGTTTTTAATCGATTTCTGCAAAATGAAAATTTTGAGTTGAGTCACTTTTGTACTGGGTGTGCGATATGCAAAATTACTTGAATCATGTGTATACCACTCAGAACCCATGCCAAATATCTGGATATCTCAGAATATCACAGGATAGTAGATCTTAAATATGAAGAACTCTTTTCTAGTGATACCAACTTTTGGTACAACTGGACTACATCCACACATAATTGGTTATTACAAGTTCTCAGTCAGGATTACTACATAGCATCTCTTACCACTTATGTTGTGTGCATTAATTTTATACATAAGAGGCGGGACCTACAGAAGCTTGGACAAAGTTTTCATGGCAATTTTTGCCAGAAATCTGCTGAGACAAAGTCGATGAAGAAATACATTGAGCGGCAAAAGAAACTGTAAGCTATCACCTTTTACCACTTAAGGGGAGTGCCCGAAAAAATTCGGCAATATTTCGCAATTTTGTGTAATTTTTTTTGTTTGTTTCAATTTTAAAAACTGGCAAAGAAACAATCTTAAAATAAATAAATAAATAAAAATAAAGGTAGTTTATTAACGTATATTTTTTTAATGTTCAGTGTATTTTTTTATGTTTCAGTTTCATCGAGATTTTTGACCTGGGGTTTGAACCATGGCCTCACATCTAATAAGCCATCACACCGGATTATATATCTGCCTTAAATGGCTGTGAGTAAGGCTTTATTTGGCACACATGAAAGGCAGTTCTTAATTGCCTCGTGTGAAAACCCCTCTCCCTTTTATTTGTTTTATAATTTCATGAACTTAAAAAGATTCCATTCCTCCGCCACCCCCTCGTTCATAATTAAAATTTTAAGAATTTAAATGCTTTTATTAACCTCTTTACCATATTAATATATATGTGAGCAATTGTTTGCTTTTTATTGCCTCTTATTATTGTTTAATTTTGTTCAACATGCCATGCCAAATACTAAGAACATTAAAATTTCGGTTGGTTTTGTCTATCTTTTCGATTGTGTGGTTTTCCAAACGACTAAATAGAAGATCCTTGTTATGGGAATACAAGAGTATGTATGTTCCGGATTCATTCATATCTTCAGAAGGTTGCTTGCAATATTTTTGGAAACGATTGCCTTATGAAATCGAAAGAATTTCTTGAAATTTAAATATTTTGTTGTTTGTATATGTGCGTGTGCAGGCACAGGATAGGTAAGTTTGTATGAGTGAAGCTGTTATTAATATTTAATTAAATATTAAGATGAAGTGTTTGCAATTAAATTTATCTTTTGTATGTATGTGTGTGTATGGGGGAAATAGACACTTCCTGTGCTTGATGAGCAGTCAAAGCAGGAGAAGTTGGTAAAAATATTCAATTTACATAAACGTATTGTATGTACATATGTATGTCGATAAACCAACATATTTTATAAACAAAAATTGACTTGACTTTCTTATCTTATGGCAAACAAAACAACAATAGACCTGTCGATAAACAGTTTATAAACAAAGCTAACGAAACTATCGAAACTACTACCCATCTTCAGCTGCTGCTGCTGCTTATCACTGCTGCCTGTTACTTTTCTGGCATACTGTACAAGTAAATATTTGCTACTGTAACTACTTGCTTATCAGACACCTTTCAACTAACCTGGCCAATATGTTTTCTAGGCAATGTGTAGCAAGTTTAAACGATATTAAAAGCCAGCCTTAAATGAAAACAGATTTTCTCAATATAACTACCTAAACTGCTATCGAAGATGCTGTTGCTAGACTCTCTACAAAGTTATTTTGGTTGAAATAAAATTCATTTCTTTACCTTTTTTCCCCCTTAAATTAATATCCATAGTGTATGAATATTAATTGAAATTCTATGAAACTGGTAAGTTATGTTTAATATCTTCACATGGCAGCAGTACTTTCTCGAGAATTTTGCTGTTTTTAGTTAAATATCTCAGCATAAAATATTCCAGGTAATATTTGCATAGAAAATATTTTCGTTTTACTTTTTTTATCTTATTTTAGCAACGACAACAAAAAAAATATTTTGTGGTTTAATAGAAAATTCAAAAATAAATTCAATTATTGCCTGTTGAAAGAGATGAGCGTGTTAAAGAGACTGTATAAACTTTTTACAACAACTAATAATCCACTACAAAGAGGCGATGTAACTGTATTATTACTAGCTTCACATACATAATATATCCTTCAGTCATGATTAAAACCTAGCTTCTCACACCACTTATGTTGTGTACATGTAAATTTTATACTTGTGTGGCGGGACCTACAGTTTAAAATCGATTCCAAACGACAGATTTTTGAGAAACTTTTTCATGGCAATTTTATTTTAATCTCAGAGTTTTTCCCAGAAATTTGGTTAGAAAAAGTTGCCGAAGAAGTATTTTTTCATATTTCATTTCGTTGGAGATGTCTGACCTGGCCTTGAACCGTGGCCTTAGGAATTTAAAAATCCCACAAGAAAAAGTCTAACGGGGTTAATTGCACGAACTCACATCACCTCCACATGAGACCATGCCCATGCCCATGCCCATAAATCCTTCAATCCATCCAATGTGACATGAAATGTATGGCACATAACGCCGACCGTATATAACTTGAAGCCGCTGGAGCCCAGATCATTCAGTTCAGACCATAATAAGTTCTGCTCGCCATTGACATGATGATGATGGCGACAGTCCAAAATCCTTTTTGGAATACATTGGACGCTTATAGATCTTATGTGAATTCAACAATTTTGTTCGTTCACATACCCCTTTATCCAGAAATGGATAATTATCGTTGAAAATTAGGGTCAGTTGCCAACTGTTCCAAAGCCCATTCGGATGTTGCTATTGGAAGCCACAATATAGTGTTGAGCAAAAGTGAGTACAAGCCGATGTACTTATAACTTCCATGCTTCATTATAAAACAATTCGACTTTTTGGGGAAATTCAGAAGAATTTCGAAAGCAGAGCTTTACCAATACGGCAGTTCATTAGACTTTCATAGTTAGGATTACTGCTGCGTCCTACAGGCAGAATTGTCGGCCATAAAGGCAACAACATAAATTATTATTAGGCATAATAATATTTCCAAAGAGGGTATTAGCACACTCTGTGATTGCTAGAGAGCTATTTCAGCGCTGTCTACTAACGTAACGAACATTAAGATGGTATCTCGATATCTCCTGCAGAGGTACTCAGAATTCTTTCTGAGTTTTAGTTTCGTTTTAGTTTATTAGACATGGGGCCTCGGTTCAAACCCCAGGTCAGATATCTCCAACAAAGCGGAATTTGAACAAATATTTCTTTGACGACTTCATTTCAGCAGATTTCTGGCAAAAACTCTGAGAATAAATAAAAATTGTCATCAAAAAGTTTCTCACAAATCTGTCGTTTGGTCCCGGCTTTCATGTATAAAATTAACACACACAAATTAACTCACACAAATTAACACCACAAACCACAGTGGTAATCATAACTAACATAACTCATGCCATCGGTTAAATTGAGACTGATTTCTGTGCCAGAACTATAGAAAATCCGGCATTTTGGAATGCGCTCTACCCAGAAAAATAATGCCGTCATTAGGTTTTTCAAACTAAAACTAACTTGGGAACCAAAAGTACATACAGTGAGCGTCAAAAGGAACTGTACACTAAGGATAAAATTCTAACAATCACCAAACTAAACTTTTACCACTTAAGGAGAGTGCCCGAAAAAATTTGCCAACATTCCGACATTCACTGTACATATATACTGCTTGGCACTGTAAGTGTACGAAATCAGATTTGAATTTGAATACAATTTTAAACAAATTTATTGAAAATGATTTGCCAGAATGGCCGATAATATTTCCAGTTTAAATGGTTAATAGAAGCCTAGAGAACTAAAATTAAAAATCATTTATTTATTATTTATTTAACTAAAGTTCTCAAGATTATTTAATATTTCCGGTAAATTAGACGTCTGTATAAATAACAAAACAAAACAGAAATTAAAAAAAAAAAAATAAAAATTTTATTTGCACTGAACAAAAAGTAAACAAATGATTTAGAATTTAAAAATAAATCTTAAAAACAAAAACAGTGTTTCAGAGCAGAGAAAACTACGAATAAAATAAAGAGAAGAAAACGAATTGAAATTATTAATAAAAAAATATTTTTATTAACGAAATTTCTTAAGAATTGTTAAAAAGAACGTGGTTAAAAGTATTTCAGCTAAAATTGGAACCCACTGAAACATCATAAAAACATAAATAAAAAGCAAAAGTTTTTTTATGTTTTTTTTTTTATTTTTATTTTTAAAACTAAAAAACGTACGCGTTGATGGCAAACAGTGATAAAAACTAAGAATAAAAAGTTTATTAAACTACAACAAGTTCATTGGGTAGATGATGATGATCATAACGATGATGATTCACTTATTAATGACAATTATTTGGTAATTCATAGGAATGAAATTCATTTGGTTTTATTCATAATGTTACTGTCGAAATTACTGATGGGCTTGACACCTTGTAGCCTTTAATATATTGCAACCAAATTTTTTTTATTAAACCATGTGCTACGCTTTAAAAAAAAATTGGATTCACTATTTTCAAGTTCATTTACTTTATTTTGTTCATGTTTATTTGAACTCTGGATTAAGCAAAAAAAAAAAAAAAATGATTTGTTTGCTTTTGTTTTTGATTTTTTAGTCGAGATTTGTAAATTGTCCCTAAGATTTTTGGCAAATATAAGTGAATGGCCATAGGCAACTTAGAGATGAGCTATAATTACAGTTTTTATAAAAATTTATTAGATTCTAACCTATAAAATAAGTGGCAAACACATACACTTATATGCTTAATTGGTCATCATAACCCTTTAGTCTGGATTACAACCTAGCTTCACACACCACCTATCTTGAAAGTGTTAATTTTATTCATGAGTGGAGAAATCTGCAGCTTAATGACAACTCCAAATGTCAAACTAAAGAAACTTTTCATGGAAATTATATTTGTTTGCAGAGTTTTTTGCAGATGATTGAGGAGAAGAAATCGCCGAAAGAAATACTTTTTATATTTCGTTGGGTTCGATATGTCTGATGATGTTTGAATATCATACTCTCGTCAATGCACTACCTACTAGAGCAGTGTACCGATTCTGTTTCCCCCACATCAAGTAAGATTCGCCAGTAATCCTGGTGGGGCAGACTGAGCCTGTCAGCAATACTGACAAGAGGGTAGTGTCCTGTTAGAAATCTTACACTTCGTGAAAGACTCCATACAAATCTACATCTGTGTGTGACGGCAACTTTTCGGAGTCGGCAGGAAGTCGGAGTCGTTCAATAAGGATACATACAACGATTTCTTTCAGGTGAAAGTGGAGGGCTGCGATGTTTACTAACATGAAGGATGACAGTATTTCTGCAAAAGATATTACATTGCATTTTAACGTAACGACGTCTAGGATGCTCTCTGGTTGTCATAACACTCTCAACGCAATGATAGGTTCCTACAGTTTTTTGCTTTTTAAACATATAAACAGACGTCCATTATTATTATTGTTCTGTTGTAGATCTGCCATTCAAATTTCAAGATACTGTTTAGTGCCAACAAAGACAATTCCATACCCAAAATCAGATACTTACACAGGATTGCATCAGCTCACAGGCTCCAATGATGTGTTATAATAATTCATTATCGTCATCATTATAAGCTCTAGCCGATTCCAATGGAAAGCAACTCCTTTTTGAGCCTGTTGGATCATGTCAAAAGGCCGCTACTAAGCTCATTATGTTTCATAATAAGCTCATTATGTTTCAGCATAACTTGATGTATGACTCACACCTCTTCCTGTTGTATTAATCAACCCAAGTTTAGATTATCTGAAATCCATTTGATTTCAAAAAAAAGGACTCCACATATTTTCTTTCACTGAGTATGCCATTTTAAACATTTCTTCCCACTATACAGTGTCATAGGAGTTCCCTTTTTGTAATATAATCTGTCTTCCCTTAACCATGAGGAATCCCAACATGGCCTGGCATCCATCAAACGATTTTATTTTCCTTGCTCGAGTGACTCAACTTTCGCAGACAGTCTTTTTCTATTTTCGAGTATCTCGGAAGAGAATGGAATTCGAATGCATGCATCATGATTGACAAATAGTGAGGTTATGTCCCGTTTTTTTTTGTGCCTTCCAAATTGAACTGCGTATATGAGATATTTCGTTGGCGTACACTTCTGCATCGAAGATACCCGCGAGTTTTCGAATAGCTTCACAATATTTCACTCACACCAATTATGGCCACAAAGTGTTTCCTCTTTTAGTAACGTATGCAGACTTCAGATTGCTCCTCTCTCTCTCTTATTACAAAGTATTATTGCAAAGCATTTTCGAAAATCAATGAATCCACTTATTTAGTCCAGAGAAGAGTTAAAGAGGAAGCAGTCAGTTAACGAGGACCTCTGATAAAATTCCAAGTATGCTGTGCAAATGTACGCTTGACAGAAGCGTTATTTTTCGAACTCTACTTCAGCTTGTCATTCGCCATAGTAGCTATCAGCCAACAAATCATGCATACATACATATGTACATAATTGGTCATTACAACCCTTCAGACAGGATTACAACCTAGTTTCTCACCACTTATGTTGTGTGTGTGTTAATTTTATACATGAGTGGCAGTACATACAGTTTAAAGTCTACTCCTAACGACACATTTTTGAGAAACTTTTGGAGTTTTTGCAAGAAATGTGCTGAGAAGAAGTCGCCGGATAAATATTTTTCATTTTTCATTTTGCTGCAGATGTGTGACCTGGGGTTTGAACCGTGGCTTCACGCCTAAGAAGCCAACAATCTACCAACTAAACTAAGGCGGCTTCATCCACAATACATTACACCTTTAAAGTCTTAAGAAGAAAAGCAATTTCATTCGTCTGCAACTAAGTCATTTCATAAAACCTTTATCATGTCAAACGTTCCCTCAAACCCAATTTACCATATATGTATAGTGACAATTACTTCAGTACAAGTGTCCACACATGTTAAAGATCTCTCTGTATTAACAATTTTTTCTTTATTTATAGCCGTTTAAATATCATTTTGAAAATGTATTCTGTGTGTTGAATTTTTTTTGTTTTTGGTTTTGCATTTTGAATGTCTGGGTCATTTTCAAGTTATTGTTTTAAATTTTTCGTATTTTTTTTTTTTTTTTTGATTTGTTTTCTTTATGTCAAGTTCTAAACAATTTTTATTTACATAACTTTTGTTTTTATTTAATTTAATAACATTAACAAAGTATCTGATGTATGATAGCCATAATAATAACTAGAGACAGAATTTAATTTTTGTGAAATTTGTTTTCCTACAGTTTAGTTGTTACAAAACTAGAGAAGAGTTTAGAACGTTTATAACGGAATTTGAAGAATTTGTTTAAACATTTTTAATTAAATAAGTTAAAAAGAAAGTGAATTATAAAGGTTAATAAGAAAAAATATATTTAATAAGCTGTAGTGCAACAATTAAAGTTAATTTGGCCATAAAATTCAACAATTAAGGTATAAGTGACAATGAATTTTTTTAATTTTAATAATGCACTTAAAAACACTTTGGCATGAACGTGTATAATTTTAGTGATAGTGGTCGACTGCATCAATACTACAGTAAAATAAGGATTATTTTTTAAAAAATGATAAAAAAAAATAAATTAAATAAGAGTAACACTATATCGGACTTCTAATGAACTCATAGCGTTGCAAATAAGATGTAACGAAAATACAGCTTTAAAACTCATGGGCCTTAAATGATTCTCTCGATTTTTGGAAAATATGTTGGTTTCAAAAGACATCGTGCTGGATGCCAGTGCGTCGTTATAACTGCTATGAGGTTCCCAAGATGGCTTCAATGTTAATGCAAATTTTGTTTCATATTTATCTCTGTGTCAGCGAGTTTAGTTTCTTATGCAAATGAATGACGTGGAGACGTTTTATTTGGTTCTCCGTAGAGAAATGTCAATCTCATGTATGAATTCAACTGAATTCTTCATAGTGTCAGTTCTTGCAAGCGCATAGGCTTTGTTGTAATAATAGCAATAGTCTAGTAGGTAGCATATTGGCTTATTAGATGTGAGCTCATGTTCAAAACCCCAGGTCAGACATCTTCAACACGATATATGAAAAAATATTACTTCAACAGATTTCTGGTAAAAACTCTAAAAAATTGTTATGAAAAGTTTCTCAAAAATTATATTGTAGATATTAAACTGTGGTCTCGCCAATCATGGATGAAATTAACACACACAACATTAGTGGTGTGAGGAGCTAGGTCCTAATCGTAACTGAAGGGTTGTAGTGACCAATTAAGAATGTGTATGTGGCCTTATTGTTATCTCCAACGTTACGGTCAATTCACATTAGAGTAACCGTTTTATATCTCAATTTCTCCTATAAACACACTCAGCATTCTTGGACAATCTTTAGTTGTACCTAATGGCCGCTTTACTGCCAGTAAGAACCATATATCCGGTATACTCAAATACCGAATTTGGACACCTTTATAACCATTGCTTCAGCCTGAATAGTACTACAGTAATCGGACAGGGCAAGAATCACAGTAAGATTTAGTTGTTCTGAAAAGCTCACAGATCCAACTTTGTCGCATACTTTGGAACTCTCAGGAATGTGTAAATCATTATAATAACAGGATATTTCCGGTTATAAAACCAAGAACGAAAGTGACTTCTGTTATCGTGTAGCCAATAGGAATATCCATATCAACTGCACCCAAGATTTTGGCATGAGCAAAGCTTTTATACTTGCATGTTCCTGTGACGTTCAGTCTCATTGTCGCATTTGCAGCCATTTTTTCGCCAAAAGTTATGGTGGTAGTCATTTATGTATAGTAAACAATGCTTTAGATGATGTAGTCCTAAGAGTAGTTATCATAATCGCAACCATTTCGGCAATTTTCTCAAACCGATTTTGATGATTCCTTATCTCTTAAGCCAACCCACAAACCGTGGCTGTATAAAATAGAGTTGGTTTGATTTCAAGGCCATATAGCCTGTGAAGTTGGCATCCTCTGAATCGTCGCCATATTCCAGAAGAACGTCCTCAACATTCGGCACTTCCATTACCTCAAAAAATCCAACCACAAGTCTAAAGTTCAATTGTGTGCCATCATTGCCGAATGAAAGAGCCAATTCGTCATCACAACTAGTTTCATTCAAAGGTATTGTCCTGCTCTCCCTACCCTGAGGCTTGTCCTGTCGTAATTTTTGTGAATTCTGATCGTAACGACGACCAGGTTTTCTAGCACATACGGCAGTGTATTTAATTCATTTTCACATGTATAGGGAAATATGTTGATTACATCATGCGTTCATAAAACTTACCATGTTAACAAGATCCTGTGGAGATTGTGTATAGATTGGATATGAATGAGTCATTCCTCATATTCAGAAGAATTTTAGAGACAAATGCTTCAATCAATAATAGAGTAGAAAAGGTTAGAAGTTGAAGGTAATACGCGAACAAAAAGATATAAATTAGAACTGATGAATGTACCTTGAACGTGAATAAACTCCAGTCTCAACGAAGATTTTGCCCGCTGGCAGATGTGGTTACCAAATGCATTCTTTGAAAGAAATTATCAAGAAATGATCAAGAAATTTCCAATTTTGTGTACAGAGATTTCAGTAGTGATACGTCGCCAGCGGAGAGCTGTAACTTATTGGAATATTCGAACGTCCCCGGCCTCACACTAACCCACCCTCACCCGACCGCGGAGGGCTCGTAACCATTACGTAGGGACACGTACACGCTACAGTCCGGACTGCAGCGGGTAAGGGAAAAGTAATGGCAACGAGAACATAAAACAGCTACAGAACTTAATCACAAGCTGAATAAAGTAACAATAAACAGGAACTACATAAGACAAGAACGAAAATACATTTTTATATAATAATTTACAAATTAATGCCAGCATATAAGCTACGTTAATTTGTAACTGTAACTTATTGGAATATCGTGAACATTTTTCACAATAGATTGCCTTCCATCACTATGTGTCGCAGGTTGGTTAGGTTGGAATGGTAGCTTTGATTAACAAAGCTCACTTGAGCATACACAGCGGCCCGTTGGGACGCCACAGCAAAGTGACGTCCCTGTGATCATATTTCTATAATTTTTACTTGCAATTACACAAATTAAATTGAAAATTTTAATTTCTTTCCAGTACCTGCTTAAAATATGAAACCTTATCGTCTACTACTCTACATGTTGATGCTGTTTGGATGCCATGCCACAATCGATGCTATCTCTCAAGAAAGTAAAGTTGATCATTTCCTAAAGCGTTCTGGTATACAGAAAACCCGCTTCAGTTTCAAAGAGGCCCATAATGGTAGAATGTTGGTAACAAATTTAGATAATTATCGTGGTCTAATAGTATGGGCTAGAGAAATCTTACTGCGAAATGTACAAAAGGAATGGAAACAACTTATTCAAAAGAATTGGCAATTGGGTAAATTACAAACACCGCGTCCAATGACAGAACCATTTCCGTGCAGTTTAAATGGCACAAGATCCTTGCAGCCTCCCAAAACGGTGCACGAACTTAGACCCGGCGATATAGATGTTATAGCTGCCATTGGGGATTCATTGTCAGCGGGGAATGGTATTATTTCAGATCGTATTATACACATTGCTATAGAGTTTAGGGGTTTGGCTTTCTCCGGTGGCGGCATAGAAGATTGGCACACGGTATTGACGTTGCCGAATATCTTGAAAGCTTTCAATCCGAATCTCTATGGTTATGCTACAGATGAAGTATTGACGGTTAATCGCAATTCCCATTTAAGTATTGCCGAGCCCATGTTAATGTCACGTGACTTGGTTTATCAGGCTGAGATATTGATAGCACGCTTGAAACGAGATCCTAATGTGGATTTTCGAAATCATTGGAAATTGCTGACCGTGTTTGTAGGTAATAACGATATCTGTTCGGATATGTGTCATCATGATAATCTGGTGGATTTCCTGCGTAGACATGAACGTGATTTAAGAAGTGCCTTCACTCTGCTGCGCGACAACGTACCCAGACTGGTGATCAATTTAATAACTGTACCCAATATGATAACCACTCTGTATGAAATGAAAGGTGTACCCTTAAACTGCCAGGCTGTGCATCGTATTGGCTGTCATTGCATTTTCAGTGAACGCTACGATGAGAAAATCCTTAAGAAGGCCTACAACTATATAGTACGATGGCAGGCAATCGATCAATACATTGCTGAATTGCCCGAATTTCAAACGGATGATTTTATTATTTTATATCAACCGCTCACCGCCAACATATCTATACCATTGCTGGCCAATGGCAAAACAGATTTACGTTATTTTGCCAGTGATTGTTTCCATTTCAGTCAATTGGGTCATGCTGTTATGGCGAATGCCTTATGGAATAGCATGATGCTGCCTAAAGGTAAAAAACAAACTGAGCTCTTAGAACCATTTGTGCAATTTGAATGTCCCACTAAAGACAGGCCATTCATTGTAACTGGGAAAAATATACGAGAAAATAAATAAAAATGTTACGAAATGAAATACAAAAAAAAAAAAGAAAAAAGGAAAGGAAAGAAAATTGAGAAAAATGATGATGTTGATGTGATGAAATGCATTGGGATTTTGACAGAAAAACGAATTGCATTGCATTGTGTGTGTGTGTGTGTGTTGTTTTAGTTGATTGGTATTTGGTGCGGGATTTGATAGACGAAAGGTTTTGGTAAGTAAAACTGTAGGGATTATTCAAGATGTTCAAGTTATGTTTGAAGTTGTATGCGAAAAGCCATGTGAATGGTAAGTAAGAAAAGATTTAAGAATGTTGTGAATACAGCATGAATAAGTAGGGAGTAAAACTCAAATGAATTAGCATTGCTACCATATAGTAGATAAAGGTATGCGAAAGACTATGGGTTTTATATAGCTTCTGGACTTTAGAAATATTCTCAAGATGGTATTCTGTCGGTGGTGTCTGTTCATACTCTCATTCTCAGAAATAAATCTCCTGTTCAGTCAGTCCTCCTGTAAAATATCCATAAAATGCCGGATACGGCCCTGTTATTTTATTCATGAAATTTTCTATGACCTTTCCAGGACTGTGACTTTATCTCACCAATGATGCTCTGTATTTAATTTATTTTCATATAACCGAGATTACTTAATATCGCGAAGAGAAAATCTTTCTGCGTTCAATAACATATTGGCATCATGGCTAATTAACATCAGAATTTCTTTTGAGCTAATTTGTTGTAGAAATCATTGCTGCAATAAATCCATTGATTGCACGACTGTAGTGTGGCATGTAACACTGTCTTGTTGAAATCACATGTCGATGATCCATGTATAACATTAGGGCTTAATGTTACTGTTGCATAAATAAAAGATTATTTTTTAAGTTTTTCAATGTTCTTTTATTGTTCTGTTCGGTTCTAGTCTTTTCTACGAATGACTCACGCCATGTGTTCTTATATGTTAAAATTACAATGTTGCCACACTTAATTACTAATTACAACGTTGCCAACGTTGCCAATTAAAATGTTGTCAACTATAAATAATTATAGCAACTAATTACAATGTTGTCAATTAGAATGTCATATTACTATAAATAATTTCACTACTTATTACACGCTTTCCTTTTCTTTCCTTTTCTCTTTTCCCTGACATCATTTAATTCAGAAAACCTTTTATACACGTGTCTAAACCCCATAATCCCTACCATAACGTGCCGGAGGCCTTATAACGCGCCCACTTCTAGTCACCTGGGGCCGTCCTGCATCCAGCTGTCGAGTCCCTGATTCCGGAGCAATTGATTCAATCACTTCGTGACTCATTTCGTCCGTGGTCGTCTCCTTAGAAGATTCCACATTCGCCGAAGGGACTGATTCATCTGTGCCCGTGGCCATCCTCTGAGGATATTCCATATTCGCCGAAGTGACTGATTCATTTGCGTTACTATCCTGAACCTGACCTTGATCAATACTTCGTCGCCGTGCCCCAGGAGCACTTCCAGTAGTCGCAACACCACCGTTTGACCCATGTCGATCACTGGCCGAGCACTGTGTCTCAATGTGGGTTGCGTCACTATTGCTGCTGTGACCCCCACACTCCTCCTCAAACGCAAGATCACTAGCATTGAAGTCAGTGTTCCTCGTCCTAACAATAAAACGTCTGTTACGCCTAAAATAATTGTTAAAATTATCCCTGATTATGTACGATCTACCATTAAAGGAGGATACAATCTGACCATAATTCCAATTCCTCCCCTGTTTCCTAAACATTACTCGGTCACCCTCCTCTAACATCGGTAAATATCTTGCGCCCCTATCATAATAGTATTTCTGCCTTTCCTTTCTCATACATCGCCTGTTCGAAATTTCACGTTCATCTATTCTATTTCTGGTCAACAAGGAAGCGCTTACTGGTAATTTGGTCTTCAACAATCTTCCACAAAATAGCTCAGCAGGAGCGACACGCATGCCCGCTAAAGGAGTTGTGTTATAATCCAGCAGATGATATTGAAAACGGTCAGCTTCATTCATTTCAAAGCAGCGTTTAATAATGTTCTTCGCTATCGCCACACCCTTTTCGGCCAATCCATTGCTCTGAGGGTACCCTGGACTTGAAAACCTGAACTGTATGTTGTACTCATCCGCGAAACGTCTGAACTCCCCTGAACCAAATGGACTGTTGTCACACCTAATTATCGTCGGGTAGCCCACAATATTGAATATTTGGCTAATTACATTGATGACGTGACTAGAAGTCTTATTCTGTAGTCTAGCAGACAAAAGGAAATTTGAATAGGCGTCGAACAGCACTATATAATCTCTTCCCGCGTATTCAAAAATATCCACCCCCACAACGTGAAATGGATATCTCGGAGATTCCTCCTGCACCAAAGGTTCCTTCTGCTGGTTTCTTTTAAATTTCTCGCAGATCCTACATGAGGAGACTACCTCTCTGATGTCCCTATTCATTCCCGGCCAATAATATAGCTTTCTTGCACGAGCAAGCGATTTCTCAATGCCAAGATGCGAAGAGTGTAACCAATTGAGCAATCTACGTTGCAAGCCCGAAGGAATCACCAATCTATGGTTCACAAATAATAATCCATTCTCAACATGTAATTCAGACCTCAATTTAAAAAATTGCCAGCCCAAAGGGTCCAATTGATGGTATTTCGGCCAACCATCTTCAACGTACCTACGAATACGTAAATATTCCGAATCATTCTCCAGTACACCCTTATACAAATTGTAATTTCCTTCAGTGAGACAAACCGATTTCGTCACTGAATGTATAACACCCGATAATCCCTCTATTTCTGATACCTCCGGTAATTGTGCCCTCGATAAACAGTCCGCCACTAACATGTCCTTTCCTGGTTTATAAATTACTTTCATCAGGGGATACTTCAGAAGAAACATGAACATTCGCTGCAGACGCATGGTCACATCATCGATATCCCGTTTAACAAGGGCTTCCAGAGGTTTGTGATCACTCTCCACACTGAATTCCCTTCCATATAGGAAGAAATGAAACCTCTGACAGGCAAAAACAATTGCCAATAGCTCCTTCTCGATCTGTGCCCATTTCTGTTCACTCTTGCTTAACGTGCGAGAAGCAAATACAACTGGCCGGCCATTTTGAATTAAAACACAACCCAGCCCATCCTTGGAAGCATCAGTCTGTATGACCACTGGCAATTTCGGGTCATAAATAGCCAAAACAGGTCCCGTGGTTACCAATCTAAGTAAATTCTCAAATTCCTTGTCGTGTTTTTCCGTCCATTCAAAATCAACGTCATTTCTAGTCAGATTACGTAACTCAGCTGTTTGTCTCGACAAGTTAGGAATAAATCTTGACAAATATTTCAACAGTCCCAGGAACCTTAACACATCAGATCTGCTATTAGGTTTCTTCATTCTTAAGACTGCCTCAACATATTTCGAGTCCACTTTGATTTTCCCCTCCGATAAAATATTTCCCATGAATTTAACTTCCCTTTGACGATATTGAATCTTCTCCGGATTAAACTTAATGTTGTTCGCCCTAGCCCGATTCATAACTAAATTCATGACCCGATCATGTTCCTCTTCATTGTCACCACATATGACCAAATCATCAAAATAAACAAGCACTCCCTTTAAATCCCCGAAAATCCTAACCATTTCCCGCTGAAACATTTCAGGGGCACAATTTAGGCCAAACGGCACGCGTAAAAATTTAAATCTCCCAAAAGGTGTCAAAAATGTTGTCAAGTCTGAACTCGTTTTATCCAGTTCCATATGCCAAAAACCACTCTTCAAATCTAATACAGAAAAAATCCGTTTACCCGCTAGACCAGATGTAAGATCATCAATTGTCGGAATCAAAAAATATTCGCGCTTTATACACTCATTTAATGCCTTTGGATCTAGACATATCCGAAGTGTACCATCCGACTTCTCTACCAATTGCAAATTGTTGACCCAATCCGTGAGATAATCAACCCGCGATATAATCCCGCCTGCAACCATTCTTTCAAGTTCTAGTTTCAATTTTCCTAACAGTGAATTAGGAATTCGCTTCCTATAGTGAAGCACTGGCTTCGAATTCTCCTTTAACGATATTGAAAATGTTCTTGGGAATTTTCCAAGTCCTTTAAACACACTAGCATACTTGTTCATGAATGAAGCTTTCGATCCAATACCAGTAATGCTATCCACGTCCAGCCGCATTATCAAACGCAATCTCTCACATGCCGCTAGTCCGAGTATTGGTTCACATTTATCATTAACTATAACAAATTCCTCTAATTCACACAATTCCCCGTCTAAATCCATTAATTTCAATCTACAACTTCCAAAGACCTGCAGTTTATTATTATTATAATCAAACACTGGTAACTTACAATTCGCATTACACACCTTAACACCTAATTTTTTAACTACCCTCAGTGGAATACAGTTCACGTCGGCCCCAGTGTCTAACTTAAATGTCACCTTTTCCTCTCCTATTATATATCTCTTCGTCCAGCGTTTGCCCTCTGGTGTTAATGAATTTACCCTAAGAATGTGATTACAACTTAATAAACTACTTAAATTACTAATATTACCATCAATTTGTTTACCCTCCGTTTCACTCCAACTTAATTCTGCCACTCTAGGATTCACATCACCTCCCGTGTACTGCTTTTTTCCAGATGCTTTCTCCCTTGGTTTACGGCACATTTTACGAAAATGTCCTTTTTTTCCACATGAATGGCAAATAACGTTCTTGGCCTTGCACTCAGATTGATGACCACCCTTCCATGGACCACCACAGTTAAAACAGAATCTGTTAATCGGTCCCGCTGTTGGTTCAGATTTGTCAACTGCTTTGACTGCATTTATCATCAATTTCGCGTCCAATATATCTTTATTGGCGTTTGCAGTCTCATACGTCTTGCACATTTCAATCACGCGTGACAATTCTTCGTCACGACCATCCAATAATTTTAATTGTAATTTTTTGTCGTAGACACCAACGATAACCCGGTCGCGCAGCATACGGTCTTCGTAAACCTCTCCGCATTTGCATTTAAAATCGCAGTACCGCATTTGGGTTCTCAGCTCCGTCTCAAATTCGGCAAATGTCTGCCGTTCTTTTTGAGAAATCATGTTAAACTTGTATGTCTCCATTGCCACATTGCGTTGTGGCAAACAATGTTCATCGAACTTTTTTAATACGTCGTCTAATTTACGTTGACTTACTTCTTCGTCTGCGGTACCTAACAACGACTTTTCTGTGCCGTCGTTAGGAAACAGTGTATTATAAATATTAGCACCGCCTGCGCCAATGAGCCAGATAAAATTTGCTATTTTCGTCATTTCTGGCTCCTTTGATTTTCCGCTGGCTATCATATACACCATGAAGCTCCGCTTCCAGGTTGGCCACTCATTGGCGAGATTGGAGCAATCTAGCTCCGGTGGTAAGCGGTCAGCCGCTGCCATTCCGAGAAAATTTAACAATAAGAATCTTCAGTATTCCGAACTATTTATCAGTAATAATGTAATAATTGTTTCACACCTGACACCATATAACATTAGGGCTTAATGTTACTGTTGCATAAATAAAAGATTATTTTTTAAGTTTTTCAATGTTCTTTTATTGTTCTGTTCGGTTCTAGTCTTTTCTACGAATGACTCACGCCATGTGTTCTTATATGTTAAAATTACAATGTTGCCACACTTAATTACTAATTACAACGTTGCCAACTATAATTAAAATGTTGTCAACTATAAATAATTATAGCAACTAATTACAATGTTGTCAATTAGAATGTCATATTACTATAAATAATTTCACTACTTATTACACCATGATGTCCACTTGAGGCCACAAGAACTCCGTTATTATGTTCCTATAACAAATTCCGTTTGCAGACTATACAAATTCGACTTCATCTTCAAGAAAGTAACTGACCAGAATCCACAACAGTGAGTTGATCGTCGTCACAGCAATCTTTTAGCAAAAATTTGGGGATTTAACTTTCTAAACTCTATTATTCTTAGTCGACGTTAGACTGCAGGTTCTGCCACCCAAAAATAAAATTAACACACCCAACTTGGATGGTCTAAACAGCTAGGCTGTATTCTGACTAAGGTTTTGAAGGACTAATTAAGTAAGTAGTAGATGACCTTTTAACAGGTCACTGTAGGCTCAACAAATACTCGCTCAGAATGGGGATCATGTCGAACCAAATATGCGGATTATTTGAAGATAAAACTGAATCAACAAAGTTATAATTGGTGATATTGAACAGCCTCTTTAAGTTTGGCGGTGCAAAAATTTATTGGAGATCTTATATGACTAAAATGTATAAACTCAGAATAACACAATAGTCGGCGTAATAGGTAGTGTGTTGACTTATTAGACGTGAGACAACATGTCAAACCCCAGGTCAGAGATCTCCAACAGATTTCTGGCAAAAGCTCTGGGAAAATAAAATTTCCATGAAAACCTGTCGTTCGGAATCGACTTTAAACTGTAGGTCCCGCCACTCATTTATAAAATTATGATGTGAGAAGCTAGGTCGTCATCCTGGCTGAAGGTTTGTAAAGACCAATTATAGATCATATGCTCTCAGTCCAGTGGAACCTTTCTATGACAATAGGGTGAGAGCATTACGATTACAATGTTCATGTTTGGCTTACGAATGTAAACTTCATTAGCTGACTGATTAGTTTTCATGTATCATTCTGCACAAAATTTAGGCTCTCACCAGACCTGATTTATAAGGCAATGAACTGCGATTATATTTTTGTTGTTTTAATATTTTCAGTCGTTTGATTGAATCTTCGTACAGTGTAGGAACTTTCTTTAGAGCTATAGAAATGACTAAATGTCAAGCATTATTGCATTTAAAGTATATTTTAAAAGAAATTCATGAAATATTTACAAACATTTACTTTCCATTGATGTCCGCTTTAAGAATACCACTCGTAAAAATATTTCCATAATTTGGCTTTCACTATTCATTAGAAAATAAAAATCGATAATGGCTTATCACGAAAACATAAATTGCAAATCCAAGCCATTACACACACACACACTTGCACAGACTTACTAATTTGTTGCTATTAATTTTTAAATAAAATATTTAAAAATATTTAAAAATTTAAATTGCTTTTAGATTTTTTTTTTAAATTTTTTCTTAATTTTTTCCACTTTTTGTATGGAAAAGGACATCAAAAAACGAAATAAATGTTTGGCTATACAAAAAATAACTACATTTACACAACACAACTAAAAACCACTTAATATTTGTAGTCGCATTCAAAAGAGAAAGAGAGAGAGAGAAAGAAATTTTTGCTTATAAAACGTTTATAAAATAAAAACAGTTTAAAAATAAATATAAATTGTGTTTTAATACTAAACAATTTTATTTTACATTATATATATATATATATGTATGTATGTATGTACATACCATATATGTATGTATGTAAGTATACATTTTATTTTTATTATAGATGTTGGAAATAAAATTTTTAGTTATTAATTGTAAACATTCAAAATAAATGTAAATGTTTCCAAATGCTTACGAATATTTGTATGTTTTTTGAACATATAATTGTATACATACGTATGTACATATTGTATATACTGTGTATATATGAATGTGTTAAAATATATTTATTTGTTATAAATTTATAGCATATGTTTATAATAAATAACCCTTTAAATTGTTTAAACATTTTTATTTTTATTTTCAATGTTTTTTCTTTGATTTTGATTTTAGCTTTTTCGCATTTTTGCTTAGGTTTACAGAAATTGCAAATGCACGCATTTTTGGATTTCGATTTAATTGTAAATTACATCCTGTGATTTGTATTTATTTTATACGGCTTTATTTTTCTATTTTTATTAATTTTTTTTTCTGGTTTTGCAATAATAATTTTAGTTTTTTCAAGTACCCTAGGTATTACGAAGCAATCGTAACAATAGTCCAGGTAAAGTAACATGCAGTTGTCATAGTCTAGACTAAGTGGTGTGTAGGAGATCGCGTTGTTCAAACCCCAGCTCAGACACCTTGAACCTTCCTTCTTTCAAGAAAACGTTCTAAAATTAAACGTCCAGAAACGATATTAAACTGTAGATCCCACCATTCATGAATGAAATTAACACACAACATTAGTGGTGAGAGAAACTAGGTTACAATCCTGGCTAAAGGGTTGTAATGACCAGCAACATGATCATTGTTCAGTCACCAATATACTCGCTTTTTAAACTTTTTAAGGTGTAGGGGAAGGAAGTCGCCGTAGTCTAATAGGCCGCCACTCATATATAAAATTAACACACAAAACTCTGTTGTAATCCTGACTGAAGGTTTATAATGAACAATTAAGTATATATGTATGTCTAAACGTTCACGTAAATTTCTCGAAAACAAATAAAAATCTGCCGAAACTGCTGTAGGTAGTTCAGCGCCTAAAATAATTCAGAATTCTTAAGTATGCTCTCTTTCGCATGCAATATCTAGTTTTTTTTCTTTTGCTTCCACAGGACTTTCAGCGTCATCTGTAGTAATTTTCCTTAAAACTGTCATACAGTACATCTAAAAGGCTTACAGGTAAAGTTTTGGGTGTAAAGCAAGAATTATGCATTGGTTGTACACCATGATGGTGAAATACGAAGACATTGTTTGAATCTGTCCTACAGTAGCTAAAGGGGTTTTTTTTTTTTTTTTTGTGGATTTAAGCCAGTTGCATAGGATATTAAGAACCAGAGCTATGGAGACTATATTTAGCACGAGATTCATTAAGTGTCGTTGTGACCAGATGAATCGATTGACTGAACATTTAAAATCCATGAAACTGGGAAAAGCTTCGAAACGAAACTGAGTCATAAGAATGTACGCAGATATTTTCAAATAAAAATCTTCTCCATAGATTGTACTCAATCCAGCTTGAACATAAAATATATGGTCCTTTTTAAGCGCTTCCTATCTTTACAACAACAATGTGTGTGTGTGATATAAAAGAAATTTTTATTCGTTTCAAAAACCAATGGATGCCATTATGTTTGGAATATAAAATCGTTCAAACATCTAACACGGCTTCTCTGAGTGAAGCACATTTCAAAATGTCCAATTTACCATGACTCTGGCTCATAATTCAGGCTGAATCTCGCAGATGGCGTGTTTTATGTTGGCTTTGAGGAAACGCTGTCGTTTGTGGTTAATGCGCATAGTTTCGCGTCTTAAAAAAACCCATATATTTTTGGAATTCAAATCATCCAATTCAGGCCAAAAGAAGCAGGCCAGAAGAAGTTGAAATCGAAAAATCCACGCTAAACAGTTGATAGTGAAGACGTGGTCAACGTCGATGTGAAAGGACTATGGGCCATGGACGCAGCCAGCCAAAAATCCATACCAAACACTGACTTATTCCGGATGCAATAGACGCTCTTGGATGTCATGTGTATTTGTATCGTTTCAAATTCGGCAATTTTGTTTATTCACGTACTTTTTCATTCCGAATGAGCCTCAATGCTGAAGATAAATTTTCGAATTAAAATAAGGTTCCAGAGTAGAGTCACTAACCAAATTTTGACGCCATAGACCACGGTGATTTGGCAAACTGAATAATGAATGAATGACAACTATTTGACAGGGGCAACTTTAACAAGATAGATGTTATGAAGTGTCAAAGTTCGGCGTAATACTCCGAGTCCGATTGGGTACCGATGGATCTTTAAAGCATGGTTGCCTGCTTATCTCATTTACCCCAATCTGTCTACATAAATTTCGTACAGAATTCCCAAAGCGACTTGTTGTATTAACTGAAGTATAATAAGACACCAGGTTCATTGTTTTCCTCAGAATCAGGAGAAAAGCGTCACAGGCTTCCAGCAAATCTAAATTAGATTTACACAAAAAACTTTCAGTTCCTGCCCAACAATTTCAATATCCTTCAACTAATTATAAAAAAGTTGAAGGTATAATGAAAAATTCTTTATGTAGGCGTCCTTAAGTATGCCTAGTGTATTTGCAAAAATATCTGCTTAAACTGTTTTTATTTAATTTTAAATTAATTTTTTATTTAAAAATTGTTTTTTTTTTAGATTCTAGTAATTTAACATCGATTGCGGTTGTTGGAAGGCCTGTATTTTTTTCTTTTATTTTTGTTAAAAACCAACCAACAACCAGTTGTTATTTTTTCTACGTACATATTTACTGCAGAAAAAAAAATAAAAAAAAAACAATTTGTTTTGGCTGCTGTGATTTTAGTGGGTGTTGCTCCCATTATACATGTAACACTGTGTACAGAGGAACATTTTCCTTTACTTGAATAAAAATTTGTTTACAATTATTTGTAATTATTTTGTACAGTGGTTTTTAGCAACATACATATATACATGCATACAGGACATGCCTACATGTAACAGATAATATTATTCTCTAATTACTGTATTTGTATTGTTATTGTTTTTGTTTTTTTTTTTCTTTATACACATACCATATATTTTGTTGTTATTGAAATAATTACTGAGATTTGTTAACAAATTTATTTTAATACCAAGCTTTTATACCCCATTTCAATTAATTAGAGGCTCATTCAGTTTCAGTTGTTAAAGAGTTCTTATCGTTTTAAGTTTGCTAGACATTGGAGACAATGTTGAACTTTATTAGTAGTGAAATGGCTACCTACTTATTTAATTGACCATTAGTAACTGGATTAACGGATTTCGGAATGCCTAAACACATGCCTCCAGGCGCCTCTGCTTCTTCGCCAGTTGGTCATACCAATCGATGAAAGGGTTTCCTCGATTTGGTCCTTCCAACACAAGCAATTTGGTCCATCTTCTCCGCCAACTTTAGCACGACATTGCCTGGCTAGCGCAGCCGCTGGATGTTAATGCTTTGCACAAAGTCCATGTCGTTGAGGACATTGTTGGATCGGATGCAGAAAAAATCGCCAACTCACACTGGACCAATAATCTTACGTAGGACTTATCTGTCGAATAGTATCCATGGCTCTGTGCCATAAGGAAGCACGCGGTGGATGAGAGTCTTGTAGAGTATTAGCTTTGTCGTACGAGTGAGGTCTCTGCTGCTCAACTGCCTATTGAGACCATAGTAGCACTTGCTGGCAAGAGTGAACGTATGCCTGATCAATAAACTGGTATCATTTTTGGTGGTAACCGCGGAGCCAAGAGAAACAAATTCAATGACTATATCTAACGTATAGTTATCGGGTGTAATCTGGGTTCCAACACGCTGCATGTCCCCACTTGTCGACAACATATACTTCGTTCGCCCTCATTTACTGACAGACCCATCTTAATAGACTCCCGTTCAATAGCCCTAAAGTCGGCAGTAACATCTCGCTTGGTACGCCCTATGATATCAATGTCGTCAGCGTACGCAAGAAACTGGACGCTTTTTTGAAAAATAATATTATTGCGATGCACTTCCGCAGAATACTCACTATAACGGAGTTGAAGAGGTCGCATGATAAGGAATCGCCTTGCCGGAAACCTCGCATGGTATCAAAAGGTTCGGAGAGGTCCATTCTTGCCTCGACGGAACTGCAGGAATTGCTCAACGTCATTCTGCACAACCTTATCAGTTTTGCAGGTATACCGAGCTCAGACTTTGCGGCAAAAACACGAAACGGCTGCTACTTTCCAAAAGGAACTGCTCTATTCGACCATTCGCAGACTATAATTTGCGAATTTTGTGTCGTAACTTATAACAAAAAACAACTCAAATAGAAATGGAAGGGAAAAGCCCATTGACAACGGCGTTCGAAAAATCATCGTCAGCCATGAGACCCAATTCTGGACGAACGGTTATGAGAACCATCAAAATTGTCGAATTTGTGATGATACCGATCCACATCAGATTCCAGAACGTCTAATGTATCTTAAAAAAGGCGCTGCTTATTGTGGATTTTGGGCTGGCCAGGCCATAACTGTCAACTTCATGCACTTTATATTATGGCTCACCCAACTCGGCCTTTCACATACCATAACTTGGCAAATTTTGCATTGTAACTACCCCGCATCCGTACAAAATCCAATTGACCAAGGAATTTATGGTATAAGCCCACAGACAACGACATTTGTTCGCTCAATGGGCTCTAAAGTAATTGACAACTGCCCGTAGTTTTCATCGAAAATAACTGATACAAGCACTCATTGTAAATGACCACAGGCAATGACATTAGGTCGTTGAATAGGCTCTGAAACATTTGGCAACTGACCGTAGTTTTCTTTTAAAAATCATCTTCAGCGATAAAAGCCATTTTGGGACGAATGGGAACGTGAACAAACAAAATTTTCGAATTTGGAACGATACCAGTCTAAAAGAGATCCAAGAGCGTCCAATACATCCTAAATAAAGTTTAAATTTGGTGTGGATTTGGGGTTAACGCAGTCATGAGTCCATATTTCTGAGAGGTCTATCAACGGCAAGTACTATAGATCGACCTTTAATAACGTCTTTGAGACTAAATTGGATGATGTAGACACCCACGACATGTGATTTCAATAGGACGGCAGCACGGCACATTGTATATTTTGCAGGTCATTAACAGGCTGAGATTATTGTTGTGGAGAGTCATATGGAATCTGAGTCTTATGGGGTAAACAATATATCACAGTTAAACAATCGTCCTAACATTGTGGAGTACCATTCGTGAAGCCTTTAAGCTCCCTGTACACTATATATTAGAAGTCATTCTCGTGGCACCCTTTATACAGTTCAAGCTCTTTCTAAAAATTTTTTTGAAATATGAACATTGAAAGTAAAGTACGTATCACCTGAGCTCCTTATCAATTGACCAGGAGTGTAAATTGTGGTAAACAATTTATCTGAAAATATTTGCATAAACAGAACATTTTAAAATGAAATTATTTTGTTGAACACAGCATTTTGTTTAATTGTTTTAAATACCATTTCCTTGTTATTAACGTATAAAACATATGTTACGTGAGTGTCTACTCTACGTCTATGCATTCGTCCGTGCTGGTATTTTCTAAATCCTCGTATACTATTTACTTTTGATTTCTTGGTATTAAATGGACATGCCATATGTCCCTACCACTCCAATAGCAAAGTTAATTACAGTCCTTTGCAGAGAATTTTAAATTTAATTCTATACTTTAAATAAAAACCCCAACTAAACCAAAAAATTTCTGTTCATGTTCGTCATACGAGTAAAAGTAATATTTATATAACCCATCAATTGTGCTTGCGGTATACTTCCCTTCCACCTTTCATATGTAATTACATTACACACACATTTTTATTTGCATTATTTATTATGTTCTGTTCTGTGCAACTGGCAAAAAAAAAGTGCAGATTTTTCACTTAATCATCGTAAAATATAACAACAATAAATACGTACGCTTGCATTCGTCTTAAATATTTAAATAATACAGTGGCGGTGGTAGTTGTTAACAAGAGCAACCTGATAAAATGCATTATTAAGGTTGTATTTCCATTCATTGCCTGTGCATTAAACACACAGAGAACAGCTGTAAATACAATTTTATTTTGTTTACCGCTTAAGGCATTCTTTTACGGAATTTTCTTAGGAAAGTAGAGCGGGTTACACTTTATGGAGATACTTTATGTTTATTTTAATATTTCTACAGGAAAGTTATATGCTCCCGCATAGTCAAATAGTATGTGACTCAGTACTTCGAAAAAGTTGCAACTGAACTCATGCAAAACAAATGCACTTCCTATAGGAGTTATTAGATCAACGCTAATGGTTGTATTTAGAAGTGCAACGATATGATTCCTCTCTACCTCTGATCTGATCTAGAGCGGTTAGAAAAAGAAGGACAAGATCATCAATTGATATTCTGTGTTCAACACGGCAAGTGCAGCCCTTGCGCTGACCAACTTCTTCCTTTTCCCTGATTGTGGTGGAACTTGGTCAGTACAGAGACTGCGTTCACCCGTGGCATCACAACAGGCCGCTATTGGTGCTCAAGTGAGCTTTGTGACATCAGAGCTACCACTCCGACCTAACCTAACCTAACCAACACGGCAAAGCAATCAATTCAGCATTTCCAACTAAGCTGAGCACTTTTAGGCAATTTTTCAATATATACTCCTCCATTGATGTAAAACCGAGAAAGCCAACATCACCAACAAACAGACGCCTTAAAATAACAGATACCTTGGAAGAATACTTCGAATATTTTAACTCCAAACCATCCCTAAAGACGATCTACTAATGCTAGTCCGCCTCCTGGTTTAGTGAGCCAAATGTTGGCTTAGGTTAGAGGACGTGTACTTGTCAACTGTGACAAGTACAGTACCCGGAGGTCGAACTGACCCATTGTACAAATGTTGGCTTATTCAGACAAGAAGCTGTGGTTAAAACCCCTACTCAGATATATCGAACACAACGCAATATGAAAAAATATTTCTTTGGTCGACTTTTTCTCAACAGTCTTCTGGCAAAAACTCTGTTCGGTTTAATAAAATTGCCATTTACATTTGCCAAATATCTGTTATTCGGTGACTACTTTAAACTGTAGGTCATGACACTCGTAGATAAAATCAACACATGCAACATGATGGTGTCGTGTGATATACTAGGATGTAGTCCTGGTTAAATGTTTGATACGACAAATTAGGTAACTTATTGGCATCCTATGCTTAAAAGAAAGTTAAAGGAACAGATATATATCGGTGTTATTAATTGAGGTGACTTTTGGAACTATGTAAGTGAATTGCATTGTGTATCATTATTCTTAACGTTGCTGTTGGCCTTTATCCTTCGACTATAGGAAAATTTAACGTAAGAGTTTTATTTAACATTGGCTTACGTAGCCAAAATAATGCAGATCGTACAATCATCATACAGATTGTACAAAGATCGTCGTTTGCTTTGGGTTTTTGTTGATGAGGTTTTATATCAAAGAATTGTATTCTGGGGTGTATCAATAAGCAAACTTATCATATTTTTAGGGAAAGCAATGCTCAGGCCGTTAATGAATAACCATAACATTCATTGGCTGTTGGATTACACACTGGCTCTCTCTCGTTCGTAACCTCTTGTTCGTTGTACTTAACACCTCTGGATTACTTTTTATAGGGTTTTCAATAGGGTCATCGGCTTTTGTCGACAAGCCAGGCACTTTCAAAAATTCGAGAACAACATTGAAGCAAACATGGAAGAGATAGAGCCATAATTATTGACAAAATAGTAGAAAATTGATCTAATCAAAGGGACCGTGTAACTCATAACTGCGTAACTCTGTAAATCCATAATATTATGATGAAAAATTCTTTCCCATTACATTTCAGTCTTGCGTTAGCTTTTTCAAAGCTCTACAAAAAAATTTAAAAAATTTCGGTAAGAGAAAAAAAGCGATAACAATATCGAAAAACTAACAACGTAAAATTTATCGATAACACAGAAATTCTATCGATATCGAAAATATTGTTCATTTAAAAATTTTTCTTCAGAAAAGCGATCAAAAAATTTTCTACCGAAAATAAAACCAAATCTTAACAATCGATATTTATTGATTTATTGTTATCGATAACAAAAATTATATCAAAGTTATATATAAAAATTAAAATATCGGAAAATTAACAACATAAAATTTATCGATAATATAAAAAATCTATCGATAACGGAAATGTTGCTCATTTAAAAATATTTCTTCAGAATATTTATATCGAATAAATTTCTTCCGAAAATAAAACAAAAACTTTGTTATCGATGTTTATTGATTTATTGTTATCGATAACAAAAATTATATAAAAATTGTATATATAATTATATAATTTCGGAAAGTGAAAATGATCGATATCGAAAAATTAACAAACCTAAAAAACCGATAACTTAGAAAATCTATCGATAACGAAAATATTGCCCATTCCAAAATTTTTGTTCAGGATATCGACATCGAAAAATTCTGTTCTTAAAATAAAATAAAAACTTAGCTATCGATATTTATTGATTTATCGATAACAAAAATTTTATTAATGTATATAAAAAAAGAACTTTATCTAAAATCCAATCCAAACTTTCTATTGAAATTTGTTGATATTCATGGATTTTATGGAAGATTTATCGATGAAAGAAAAGAAGAAATAATTAAATACGATAAAAATCGAACTAGACGATCCTCTGAATAACAAAAAATATTCCGAAGTACTCTGAATCTCTACAAACAAAAAAAAAAAAAAAAACAACTTATGGTACTAGCTCTGTGGCACTTGTATGACAAAAAATCTAGTAAAGACTACGAACAGCAATATTCAACATAAAAAACATTTATTATAATTGTTGCTGCTATTTTAGTTGTTGTAGATCATTATAAAAGCAAATGACATGTTTTTAATTAAATGCTGGAAAATTTAACGCTACTGTCGCGAGGCATATTTAAAAAAAAACCGACAGAAAAAATGTGAAAAAAAATGTGAAAAGAAAAGGAAAACCCAAGTAATTCTTTTTAAACAGAAATATTTTGTTCTCATAAAAAGTAGCATTTCACATATAAATTCCCTTTCTTAACGAAACGATACAAATATTTTCCTCTTCTTTTTCTCTTTCTTTTTCTTCTCCTACAAAAATTGTGGCCCGAAAGAATACAGACGAAGAAGAAGAGAAGGAGGAGGTGGAGGAATAGTACTGCAGATGTGTAAATAGTAGTAAAAGTATCACAGCAGAGTGTCGAATGCAACAAGCTGCAAAACTTTTACTTGCTCATTATAATTATTTAACATAACAGTGGTATATTTGCAATTGTATAGTGTGTGTGTGGCAAGAGACAGACAGACAAACTCATGGTGAAATTATAACGCAGTCAGTCAGCCAGCCATCCTGCAAGTCAGTCAGTCAGTCATTCAGCCAGGCTAGCAAGTTATTACCATCACTACTGCCAACACAATAATAATGGCACTTGCAACTGCAAGTCGTATCATAAGAAACTGAAATGAGAAAAACATTACAACAGCAACAACAACAATAAAAGGAAAATAAAAGAAGGAAAAAACACAAAACGAAAGAATAAATATCATGCATACATACTGATTAATTGTGTTGCCATAAATCTTACAACGCTATTTATAGTTGAATTGGTTGGTGTATCTTGTAAATGTGCATGTACACATGTATGTATGTGAACTATATTCATTGCCATATTGCCACACATAAAATGTAAGCGGAGTGGGAGAACATTAGATAAATAGACGAATTTTAAACACCCTTTGGTGTAAACAAATGTTATATAGAAAGTTGTATTTAAGGGTAAGGGTTACGACCTACTTAGGAAAGAGGTGAGATCTTTTGAAACACCACAAATCAATACCCAAGCCGGTTATAAAACAGTTCTCTTAGGAAACTATCGCGACCTCAGAAACTGACAGAAAGGAGAGGCCTTAGATTTATAGTTCCTGCAAAAGTCATGCAAGAGAGTGTAATTATGTGTTGGATTACACTACGATTCAATGAAAGAATTAGTTCTGCATTTATCCAGAGCAGCCTAGTAGTCGTTGTCTAGTAGGCAGTATGTTGGCTTATTAAACGAGAGCCGTTGGTTCAATCCCGAGCTTAGACATCTCGAACAAAACGACTACTTCTGATTTAGGTGATTTGCCTGCTGAAGTAAGTCAGAGGATAATGATATATTTATAGATAGTTTATATCGTTGAATAGAAACAAGGAACACTGTGAAAATTTATTGGATGTTGTGTTTAGAAAATTAAGATGTCGAAATTTTAAGTGGTGGGTGTCCCTGCTAAACCTTAATCTCGTGTGTATTGTTGCTGTTACTTTTCCTGGGTTGCGATAGAATTGTTCGCCCATTTTCACATGAAGCCCATCAGTAAAAATGCAACGCAAACGATCGCTGTATTGTTGTATTTTATAGGATCGTAGGTCCTTACGAAAAATTCTTTACGTATTCGAAGGACAAAGGCCAACAAAATGGGAATAAGAACGGATTGACATTTCGTCGCCTTCTTCAAGATTTCGCACCACAATAGTATTCTCTTCGGTGCGCTCATTTCTATCTATCGTTAGTGGTTTCGAAGAGAAAACTAAGTCCGAATGCGAAAAACAAAATACTCCGGATTAAATCAAATCTTCATCTAGGGCCAGTTGACATCAGAATTTCTTAAGATAATTTGTTCCAGCAATCGTTACTGCAATAAATCAATTGTGTACGTATGTTGTGGTTTGTGGCGACAACAAATTTAGCACTCAGGAACTCTGCCATAATGTTTCAATGTCGTTCACAGTTACTGCAATATCGACTTCATTTCCAAAAAACAGTTCCTCGAAGTAGATGCATTCGTTCCTCATGGGTTCCATGAGTATTTTCTTAATCCCAAACTCAACTATTTTGCGGTTTCATTACGCCATTCAAATTGAGATGCGCTCCATCACCGAAGATTACTTATTTCGAAAATCTAGTATGAACTTGACTTTGCTTAATTGTTCATTGAACAATGCTGAGAGTGCTCGTCTTTTATTAAAAATCGCAGCGTAGTGCTTTGTGAAATTTCAAGTTGACGTTGAAGTAACTTGACGACAACACTAAAGATGGAACGTACGTTCCTTTTTAGCATATGAAAAGCAATGTAAATGCTTGTCGATTGCTTTTCATATTCTAAAATCGAAAACATGTTCCATTACATTTCATGAACGTTTGGCTAACCGGAGCTTTACTGCACATAACTTATTTAGTTACTTCACATTTATTTCGAATAGTTGACACATGAGGTGCACTTACATACGTTCATACATAACTGGTCATTACAACCTTTCAGTCAGGGTTACGACCTAGCTTATCACACCACTTATGTTGTGTATGTTAATTTGATACATGAGTGGCGAGAACTACAGTTTAAATTCGACTTCGGACGAAAGATTTTTGGGAAACTGTTCATTGTAAATTTATTGGCTCTCAGAGTTTTTGCTAGAAATCTGTTCACAAAAATAAATTTTTATTTAGTTTTAGATAAATTCTTTATTGTTCACAAAATTCCGTGTGCCACCGTTCACAACTTGATGTGAACAACAACAATTTGCAATGTTTGTTATTTTTATTTACACTCTTCTGCGTAAACACTAACAATTGTTTGTTAGATCTTTACGACGGAGATCTTCAATGTGTGATGTTGCTTCTTGTTTACTTGTTTATTACCTTTTTTATACTGATGTTGTTGCTATATTTTTGTTTATTTGTTGATGATATAAACAAGTCCATTGTTTTTGTTTTTGGAGCTTTTGTTTATCATTTTAATGTTAAACGATGTAACACCATTTCCATTTTCGTAACAATACTATTTCGATTGAAAAAGTAAGTAATTAAGGAATCTTCCACGGGAAATTCTATGCAAAATATATTTACTTCTAAAGACAGCACAAATGGTTGACATAACCGAATTTGAAAGTGTTGATGCTGTAGTGCCGCATTTTAAAGATGGGGCGTCAAATGAGGTTAAATGAAAGATTTTCATGTCGTTTTATTATTATTATTGTTATTGTTGTAGTGTTGTTGTTGTTGTATATTTAATTTATGTATTTATGGTTGTATGAATTGTAAATTTAAAAAAATATGATATTTTCTATGAAATAAATTACACTCAAATGCATCTGTAATGAAAAAACTTTTAATCATTATGTTTTTCTCTTACATTTCTATCGTTTTTGATTTTTTTTTTTTTTTTGATTTTTTTTAATTTCCTTAACAAAGAAAGAAAGACACAATTTAATGAATTTCTTTAAATAAATCGAAAAGAAAAACATGCTCATAAACATAATTTTTATGACAAGAATAATGATTTTCGACAGATATTATAAGGCACTAGCAACAAGATGAAGAGGAAGCCAAAAAAAAAATCAGATTTCTTGAATGAAGACGTAAGAAAATGAAATAAAAGAAAATTTTAATTGAAGAAAAAATATTTTTTTCTTTAAGAAAATATTTTATTTTTTAATTTTAATTACTTTAAATCATATTTTAAATATGAAAATCTTCTCTTTTGAAAATCTTCTCTTTTAGCTTTAAATGTTTCGATTGAATTTTGCTTTAATTTTGCTTACAAGAAATGAAAAACTTTCTCTTCGTATTGATTTTCGTAATGGCCATTTTGTGCCTAGAAAGGGCTCTCTAAATTAATTAATAAAAATCATATTAAATATTATGATAACCCACTTAGGACAATTACAAGTTTTGTGTGTTAAACTTTCTCTAGCCATTGTTATTATAATAAATAAACCAAACCCTCCCTGTGACATCCCTCTCTCTAGTCCGTCTTTATCTTCTGTACAAATAACTTAATTCTCCCCTTTTGGTATGGCAGAAAATTATGGAAAAAAATATTTGATTAGCCTCGTTAACTTGTATAAACATACATACAAGGCCTCAAACAGCCACTTATTACAAGTTTATGGAAAAGTTTTCTAATTTTTTTTCTGTGCTTTCAACATACACAACTGGCGCCTTGGCAGCAATTTTCATTTTCAGTGTAAACACTTTCTTAATTTTCATTTTTTTGTTGTTTTTTTTTCTTTATTTTTTAAACAAACATTTCATTTGAATTCAGTTTTTGTTGTTGTTGCTATTATTGTTGTATGAGCGATTTTTGAAAGGCATTCTATTGTATTTTTATTATAAACAATAAAATTTTCTTCTTGTGCACACAGAGAGCTAGAGAGAGAGAGAGAGAGAGAGAGAGAGAGTCAAAGTTCTGAACTTTGTTAGATGAACTCTAGACTGAACGATTCATTATTTCTTCGTAACAAGTGGTGGCCATAATTATGGCAAAATGTTCGTAAATACAGTGGGAAATAAAAGATGAGTTATTCTATGCAGAATTATAGCTTTTTTGATAGATCCTTTGATTGAAATGAAGGAAGAACCACTTAATTTAAAGTGAACTCTCCTAGCAATTCACTAGTCTCAGCAACTGGATAAACAATATGTTTTCGTATGATTGAGATTTGAGAGTTATGATTAAACTGCAGTCTTTTTTCGGTTTATACACCAATGAAGTTTTAATAAAAATATTCTGTGATCGTTTGGAAATGCGTTTGGCACTTCGTTGATTGCGAATAACACTAAAGAGAAAGTACATCGTCATGCAAAGAATTTTGTCGGAAATAAAAAAAAAAGTTGTGACAGTGAAGACAACAGGAAGAGCACTCTACAGATGACGCAGTTAAAGAACAATTTCTTCCTGTATTTCATTGCAAACAGATTACTAACGAATGTGCTCTAAGTTGCATAATAACAAGTGTCTTTACTTCATATGAGCCTAATCCCCTGAGGGTATCTATAAAACAATAAAATAGATGTAACACTGTGGCGCTGGTGTAATATTGTAAATAGATACTGTTAAGTAAGACTTAGACTCCAATGAGCATGGAGCTTCAAAAGTGATTGCCTTAAAATAAGCATAGTCTAATGGGTAGTGTGTTGGTTTATTAGACGTATGTAAGTCCGCTTGTCAATCTCCAGGTTAGACATCAAAACGAAAATATGAAAAAATATTTCTTCGGCCACTTCCACTCTGTCGTTCGGAGTCGACTTTAAATTGTACGTCCCGCCACTTATGGATAAAATTAACACACGCAACATAAGTGGTATGAGAAACTAGGTCGTAATCCTGACTGAAGGGTTGTAATGACCAATTATGTATGTATGTACGTATGTAGATGTGGGATCTAACCATAATCTTCTATATGAATTGATGTATTTAACCTTCCTATACCCGCGCGTTGGTCTGTGAGACCGATTTTTTTATTATTGCGATTTTTTTTTGTAAAAAATATAGTGCCAGTAAGTTGATATCGCTGGTAGCTTCATTATTCGTAATAAGCTTCGTTTTTGCATTAAAAAAAATGTTTTGAAACAGTACCAAGGATATAGGATTTTCCATTGTCGGTCTCACAGACCAACGCGCGGGTATTGGTGTTTCACTTTTTGGCGCGGGTATAGGAAGGTTAAAAAAAATACCATAATTAAATAAGAACAGAAGCATAAAAACCTTGGAGAACGATAGTAACCTCTTAAGAAAATTAATGAAACATCAGCTCACTATGCAAATGGACGATATTTTAATGGCAGCCAAGACGTAGATGTTTAAATTTCCGCTTATCCATGAAGGCAGGAAGGAGTACTATTAGTTTTAAGCCCAAAAACATGAACGAAGATAATCTAAACATAATGACAGCTTTAAAAAATAAAATGCTGTACTGCGGTATACCGATAGAAATAATTAAACAAGGTCCACAAGTGCCATTGCTCGAGAAGCAGAAATTGCTTCGGAGACATGAGATGTGCGAAAACTACGCAATTAAAAGCAATGATTTACAAAATAAGAAAAAAACATTTTGTGATCAGTCTTCTGCTGATACGAAACTTCTACGGCGGATAGTAGACTAACATCACAGCAGTTGTCTTTTTATAAAATACCTAGACTGTCAAATCTAGTTCCTATGATATATGTAGTTGTCGAATTGTTCTAAGTAAACCCTTCCTAAATGTGGGAATTCATATTTAATGAATGATAAATCATAATTATGAACAATGAGCTGATTTTAGCCCAAATAGGTTTTTATTAATCAAATCAATACCCTTCGTATGTCGTCAAACATGTCAAGGAATAGAGATTCCTTTCCGATTTTTTTATTATTGCGATTTTTTTTTGTAAAAAATATAGTGCCAGTAAGTTGATATCGCTGGTAGCTTCATTATTCGTAATAAGCTTCGTTTTTGCATTAAAAAAAATGTTTTGAAACAGTACCAAGGATATAGGATTTTCCATTGTCGGTCTCACAGACCAACGCGCGGGTATTGGTGTTTCACTTTTTGGCGCGGGTATAGGAAGGTTAAAAAAAATACCATAATTAAATAAGAACAGAAGCATAAAAACCTTGGAGAACGATAGTAACCTCTTAAGAAAATTAATGAAACATCAGCTCACTATGCAAATGGACGATATTTTAATGGCAGCCAAGACGTAGATGTTTAAATTTCCGCTTATCCATGAAGGCAGGAAGGAGTACTATTAGTTTTAAGCCCAAAAACATGAACGAAGATAATCTAAACATAATGACAGCTTTAAAAAATAAAATGCTGTACTGCGGTATACCGATAGAAATAATTAAACAAGGTCCACAAGTGCCATTGCTCGAGAAGCAGAAATTGCTTCGGAGACATGAGATGTGCGAAAACTACGCAATTAAAAGCAATGATTTACAAAATAAGAAAAAAACATTTTGTGATCAGTCTTCTGCTGATACGAAACTTCTACGGCGGATAGTAGACTAACATCACAGCAGTTGTCTTTTTATAAAATACCTAGACTGTCAAATCTAGTTCCTATGATATATGTAGTTGTCGAATTGTTCTAAGTAAACCCTTCCTAAATGTGGGAATTCATATTTAATGAATGATAAATCATAATTATGAACAATGAGCTGATTTTAGCCCAAATAGGTTTTTATTAATCAAATCAATACCCTTCGTATGTCGTCAAACATGTCAAGGAATAGAGATTCCTTTCCTTTTTCAAATGAAAAGGTCCTAAAAGCTTTAGCTTAACATCACATAAGATGACTTCCTTTTATCATTTACGAATTTCTATTTAATTGTTCTTGTTGACGTTCTGTCCCAGGTGACAGACAGTAAAAAGCATAGCATTCTGTGGATCCTTACAGAGTGAATTGAGAATGTACGTTGATCGATAGAATCTCTTCATCACACAAATCACCAAAACTGAGGACTTTAACCGCACCATTTTCCAAGTTACCTAACTTGTTCTGTGTAGAAAAGCGTAGGTTGCACTAAAAAATTTTATTACCTCGGTTGCATAATCGCACCCGAAAGCAGCGGAGCTGCTTATAAAGATTAACAAGGTAAAGTTAGCTCTTAGTCAATCAGTAAATTGTGAAAGTTCATAAGCAACGAATTTATAAATTTTAAACGTTTACAGACCTCTGCCTGAGAAGAATAAAATTTGTTTCAATTCAGACAGACCCTCCTTTCAGTTTTGATGAGGACTTAAAGTCACTTTAAGCAAATCACCAGAAGATGCTTTCAAATAGGTATTTTAATGGAATATACAGAGCACTTAAATACACAGACAGCCATGAATATAACTTCGGATATTAAATACAGAAATTTAAGCCTTTAACGGAACCTAGAGAAGTAAAATCGGTTGCTAAGAATATATAGAACTATGAAGAGTACAGAGAAGTATGAGAAACATTAAAAATGTTTATTGATTGGTTTCAATGCATTGCTATCTCTAAGAAATTCATGATAAGATATACTTCCTCACTGGGTGTCTAATTAATAATAGGACGAACTCAATCTTACTTTATTAAGATTTTTAAGTTTTAAGCTGATTTTTAATCCATTGAAACTAATTTTCGTTTCTACTGTACTCCTTAGCAACTTACATAGCCTATAAGCCTATGCTTATTATATGCATTATAACTCTGACACAAATTTCGTCTTTTAAATATTGTCAGCAATGAGAAGAAGAGGAAATAAAATGGGAAATTAAGTCAAGAAATCAGAACGAAATTCTTTATATTTATTCACCAATAACCGTCTTTAAAAAGGAAAAACTTTTCATTTCTGCATTATATATGTACATGCGAATGTATGTAGGTATGTATGTATAGGTACATATTTTTTGTTCTGTCATTTTGCTTACGCTCTAGCGTAAGTACGTACGTAGGTACGTAGTTTTGACGCTATAATTTTCATAATTAGCCAAGTAAATAGATTTTTATAAGCAAAACATGAATAAAACGAAATGGAAATTATTCTTTAAGAAAATAAAAGTTTTTTAAGTTTGTCTTTCACAGATTTTTTTTCTTTAATAAATAAGACAGAAGTATAAACAGAGACATACTAGAAGACAAGTTAAGCAGTTTTGTTAAGAAATTAAAATAAAAATAAGAAAAAAAATAAAAAAAATCAACAAAAATTGTTAAGAAAACATAAAAACAGCAGCAGTTGTAGCAGAAATATGTGAAAAGTTAAAAACAAAAATTTATTCTATAAATAGTAGAAATTAAATAAAAAAAAATCAATAAAAAATTACACTGAAACTAGGTTACCCATTTGGCATAATATAGGCAAATGTATGACAACTTCTTAGAGATTTAAAAAGAATATTTCGTTGGAAAGTTGTTTAAAAAAAATTAAGGAAAACATAGAAATTTTCTTGAAGTAAACTTTAATATATTTGGTGCATAGCTAAGCGTATGAGTGATATTAAATAAATCATACGTAGAGGGGAATAAATTGTTCCAACAAAATAGTAAACACTTTTACGTATTTAAGGCTATCAAAAGAGAGAAAAACATTAGTCTAATTGGTGTTTTTGGTGGCAATAAATGCATACTGGGGATTTACTCATTAAAAAATTCTTCATATAAATGTTGCTAGCAGCGACGTCCTAGTTGCTCCATCCACGAGTATCAATTTTAGCATTATTTTTTCGAGCATTTCATCATATTGTGGAAATATTGTTTCCATGGCTGCAATTATAGTTGACTTATCCTTGTAGTTAGAGAAGTTTAACATTCATAAGTCTACAAAAATAAGTCAAAGAACGTTGTTCAAGTATTCAATAATGGCTCCGATGGATCACAAAGTTGATTTTAAAACCTTTTTATAATGTTTGACTCTTGTACTACCCGATTACTGTAGTACTCTTTAGGCTGAAATAATGTCTATAAAGCTAGTTGCCGTACAGATCTGGTATGAGATTGTACGGCATAGAAATATACACATATTTACTGACAGCAAAAAAAGGTCATACATCTCCAACGAAACGAACAAATATTGAACAAATATTCCTTCGGAGCTTTCTCTCAGCAGATTTCTGGCAAAAACCCTAAAGAGTTAATAAAAAATTGTAATGAAAACTTTCTCAAAATAATTCCTCAAAAAAATTCATTCGAAGTTGACTTTAAACTGTTGGTCCAGCCACTCATGCATAAAAGGAAAACACACAACATAAGTGGTGTGAGAAGCTATGTATGTATGTATGTAAAACGGTTATTAGATCCTAGAAATCTGTGAGAGTATGTACACCACATCCTAGATTTGTATTTGTCTTAACGAACAGCCCATTGGGGATGGATGGAGTCTACTCATGCAGTGCATTGTGTTGGAACTAGGAAAATCGGTTATGGACTATTGTGGACATTAGTTTTGAATCTGTTTATATTATAAGTGATAGGAAAAACCTCTGCAGGAAATGAGGTCCACATACGGATGGTTCGGCTAAAGAACGATTTCAGTATGTAATTTAGTCATCAAGCCACTAGCCAATCGAATATAAAAAAATTAGTGATCGGATAAAGTGAAATATTTCTTGCAACATCTTATGAAACCAATGCATTTGTATTTTGCTTTCAACCCTAGAGATACGTGCTGGTTCCAGGGAATATGACATTGAATTGTCATGCCTAGAGAGCTGTTCCCTTTCCTTGTGTGTCAATAAGTAACATTGGCTATTTTGCGCATTAAAATCGAATCCATACATACGACCCAATTTGGAGATTGACTGTAGATCGTTAGTGAACATAGGACATAATGTTAGAGATAGAACGGAACATTGTGGTAGCCCTGAGCGATAAATTTCAATAAAAGCACATCGTACCAAACTTTCTCCACATTCCTGAGAGGAACATAAACAGGTGACCAGCAAAAAGGGGCACACAGTAACCGTACAATCTGTTGCTGATTAGTTCATGGCTAGCTAGATTGTAATCCTGACTATAATAATCAATTAAGTACGTAAATAAATTGTTAAATTTGATTTCTTTCTAGACCGAAATTAGATGTTAATTTAATGTATTTACTTACTATATATGTATATTAACACGTATTTACTCGTAATTCTTTTAATTTAATCTCGTAATTGTTTAGCTTTTCATACAACAAATTAATTCGAATTTTTTTTAAATTGAAACCATAAAATTGTGGCAATTATTCTTATGAACTACAAATAAAATGAAAACTCCAACTGATATTCTCTGATTTTAATTTTTTGTGTTTTTCTGTGGAACATAAATCTTGATTTTGTAAATCTTTTATTTCTTTTACTATATACATACATGCTACAACAATAATAATAACAATAATAACAACAATTAAAATAATTACCCAACTAGTAGTAAATAAGCCCAGTGTATAAAATTTTTATTTTTTAATGCAGGAAATAAATTCTGGTTTATAATACGCCGTTTAACATTGAAAAAGTTAGTAACCATAGTAGGAAAATAAATTTAATTAAGAGAAAATGCATAACAACTACTGCTACTGCTGCTGTTGATGTTGTGATTTTATAGAAAAATGAACGGCGAATATTGTATAAAAACCATTTATATATTGGCAACAGTAGTAATAAAACCAGGCAACAAACAAATCTGCATACAATTTGGTTTATTTCATTACAATCAGGAGTTTTAATTGTATGTATAATGTATTTATATACCATACATACATACATATTATATTTATACATGATATATAACATATTTTATGTACTATATACTCCTACTGTATATGTACATATGTATGTGTGTGTATATATATACATATGTATAATACATATATGTATGTGTGTGTATATATGTATGTATAATACATATATATATATATATGTTTGTGGAATAATAAAATTTATAGACGCCAATTTCAATTTAATTCATAACGATTTACAACATTCAACGACAACATTCAATATCGACAACACCAGTAATAACAATAATAATAACAACAACAATAACAACAATGGTAATAATAATAATAATAACAACAACAACAAAATAATAATAAATTAACAATAAGGATTAAATAACACAACTACAATAAATATCTCTATCAAACGTACATACACACAAAAGCTTTAAATATATGAACGAACACTCGCAAAAAAATGTTAGTAATACATACAAGAATAACTTAAACTGCATGTAATCTCAGTACTCTAGTAGGTAGTGTATTGGCTTATTAGACGTAAGGCCTCGGTTCAAACTCCAGGTTAGACATCTCCAACAGAAGCGAAATACGAAAAAAATATGTCTTTCAAGACTTCATCTCAGCAGATTTCTAGCACAAATTCTGAGTGAAAATAAAAAATTGCCATGAAAAGTTTCCCAAAAATTTATCGTTCGGAGTCGACTTTAAACTGTAGGTCCCACCACTCACGTATTAACACACACAACATAAGTGGTGTGAGAAGCTAGATCGTAATCCTAACTAAAGGGACCAATTGTGGATGTATGTATGTATGTACGTAATCTCAAATTTGCTAATATTGTCCGTCGCCTTGATATACTATTGTCCACGTCGTATCATATGTTTCCTACAACTCCTAGCTGCCAACGTTTTTCAGCCTAACTGCTGCTGCTTTCCAGACGGGCATTACCCAAATCGCCTTGGAGTGAACAGGTTTTGTCCACATTTTCTAATTATCTAAAGAAGTTTTTGGCTTTTGCTCTATGCTAAGATGGATTTAAAGTATATTTTCCGTAAATCATGCCTTTCCTCTATCCATATAAGGCCATATTTGTAACTGTAACATTATTTGTTTTAAATTTGGTCACAAATATCGGATCTTCCAACTGGGGACTCTTGAACTTTGTTAGTTGTGAAAGGCTTGTTGTTGGAGGTACATTTATCAAAAAGCTGTTCGTGTGGTGGTGTATAGATTCCAGTGCACTGGTTCAATAAAGGATTGAATAACACACGTACATCGATGCAAGATCTTCGCCCCTGTCCTTAAGAGAATGTAGGTTTCGCATCGCTCACAAGAACTCGGTCTTTAGCAGAACTTGACGAATTGTATTGGGACTTCGGTCTGTACATACAAACATAACTGATCTTTACAAGCCTTCAGTCAGGATTACGACCTTGCTTCTGACACCACTTACGTTGCATGTGTTAATTCCATACAAGCATGGCTGACCTGTTCAAGAAATCAATTGACCTAGCAACTGAAAGTGAACGGCCATAGGCAGCGCTTTGTGTTCGCGAATGGGCCCTGAAGCAGTTAGCAGTCGAACCTAATTTTCATCAAATAATCGTATTTACAGATGAGGCCTATTTCTGGATGAAAGGGTACGTCAATGAACAAAATTTTCGGGATCCAATGCATTCTGAGTGTGGATTTTTGCTGGTGGCATTGGACAGGCCAACTCTGAGAAAGACAAGCACTACCAGTTGATGATTATCAAGTTCTTTTGATCTGAGTTAGATGATATGAACACATACCACTTTTAGTTTCAACAGGACTACGCTACGTGCCATAGATCATATCACATTGGATATTCTGCACAAGCGGCTTGAGGACATGGTTATCTCACGTAAAGGTAACGTAAACTGACAATTGAGTTCGTACGATTTGTCTCTGTTAGACTTTTTCTGGTGGGTTTTTTTTCTCACAGCCAAGATAACCCGGGTTATTTAAATTCATGATTAAATTCAATCTTTTTTTATGCGCCAGAGTTTTACACAAATGGCAGACATTCCGTGGCAGACATTTAAACGATGTTATGTGGTATCAATAGGTCTTATAAACAAATAAAAAATTTCTCACACGCACATTTCATTTAAATTCAAAGATAGGAAGCGTTTAAGTACAGGCCCGATACATTAGTTGTCATTGCAAGCCTTTACTCAGGATCACGGCTTAGCTTTTATTATGATTGAACGTATCACATAACTGATCAATACTACCCTTCAGTCAGGATTACGACCTAACTTCTCATATGGCTTATGTTGTGTGTGTTAATTTTTATACATGAGTGGCGGGACCTGCAGTTTAAAGTCACTTCCGAACGACAGATTTTTGAAAAACTTTCCATGGTAATTTACAACTCCAGAAATCTGCTGCGAGGAAGTCCCCGAAGAAATATTTTTTCATATTTCGTTTTGTTGGCAATGTCTGAGCTAGGGTTTGAGCCATTTCCTCAAATCTAAGAGCCAACACACTATCTACTAGACTACGGTGACTTCTGATATAGTATTAAGTTGATCCTTTACTCCTTAACCTTCCTATACCCGCTTGTTTGTCTATGAGACCGATTTTTTTATTATTGCGATTTTTTTGTAAAAAAAAATAGTGCCAGTAAGTTGATATCACTGGTAGCTTCATTATTCGTAATAAGCTTCGTTTTTGCATCAAAAAAATTTTTTTGAAATAGTACCAAGGATATAGGATTTTCCATTATCGGTCTCACAGACCAACGCGCGGGTATTGGTGTTTCACTTTTTGGCGCGGGTATAGGAAGGTTAATTGATTAAAAGTTTATTGTGAGTGTTTTTCAAATACATACATTCATACACATTTACATGCAAACATAAGAGGCTGTCATTATAATTGTAAGTATGTATGGTTTTTTGTAACTGTATATCGAACTTTGCACGCACATGTGCACAAAGAGAGAGAGAGAGAGATGACAATATAAATACAATTATAAGTGTGTTGGTAGGCGATATTTAATATGATACATATTTAATTTGTTCTTTTTAATTTTTTCTCCTGATGTTGTTTTTGTTATTGTAAGCTTTAATAGCCAAGCTCTTAAAACCACCCACAAACCACACACAATTCTGAAGAAAAAAGTATCAAAAACTGGGTGTTTTTTTTAATTAAAAAACCAGAAAACATTTACATTTATAACTACAATGACAACTATGACTGCAGGATAACTGTAAGCATGTGTAGCACAGTGCAATTCAAAAAGTACTTTTCTGCACAAATACTTTTAAGACATGTTTCTGCTATTACTTCCATGTTGCCATTGGTGTTGTTCTTGTTGTTGCTGCTAGTGTAGTAAGACACGTATGCTAAAATTTATGTTCTTTAGCATAATTATGAAAAACGTTAATAGTTTTATTGGCATTGTTTGTTTGTTAAAAAAAACGAAATGAAGAATTTTTTGTTACGTGTCGTTTTCTTATTTTTATTTTATTGTGTGTGTGTGTGTGTGTGTGTGCGTATTTATTTATTAATTTTCTTATAATTTTATACGATTTCGTTTCAATTAAAATCATTTAAATTAAAAGCATTCAGTCGTCATTAAAAATTATGCATGATTGAAGGAGAAGGTTTTCTCTATAAACTGGCAAGTGAAATTAAATTTCTTTTTTGTAAAACCATTCAGGCTTAAACGTAATAAGGATAAGGACAGTTAAAGAAGACGATTTTAACTGATTAACATGCGAAATAAATTGAAGGAAATTTACTATGAATTTGTTGCAGTGATGAAACTCAAGAAATCCTGATTCAACCTTCTGAAGAAGGTTGAAAATTGAAAATCAACCAAAATCATCATCTAGGAAGCTTCTGTCTGTCAACTGCTTTCCACATACAGGCCAACATCAACAATAAGGACATCGAAGGAGAGTCAGAAAGTGAAACTTTAATACATATCTACAGAAGGCCTGTAATCCTTTAAAGACCTCCTAAGACCTGCTTAGCTGGAAAACCTAGATGAATGTAAAATGGGAGAGGTCAATGTTCGTTAAAGGACCTAAAATTACGAATAAAACCTTGGCTCAATATGTATTTATTTAAACTATTGTATGATCCTTGTCCAATTACCCTTCTTCTATCAAACGAATCCACTGCATTTGGTCTGTGTCCTCTGAGATGTGTAGTTAAGCTTCTAAAGCGAAATGCATCTGACATGCCTAATTTGCCAGGCCTATGGTTTGCGGAATATGTTAGCTTTGAGGACCACATATACCTGCGACTTAAGAAAACCCCACAAAAAAGTCAAACGGGGTCATATCACATGGTCTCGGTTCCACGTAGCCTATTGTAACTACATACCATTCAGTTTATGCCAAAAAGTTCAGTATTCATCGATCTATAGTTTTCGCCTTCGACAGATGAACCTTTTGACCTTTTTGAGGTGTATTTTGTTTTATTTGTTTACGTATACATTCATCGCGGAATAAGGTTCATTGCTGAAGGTGAGCGAGCATACGTTATTGTCTATGGTTATCCATTGTGATTTAGCAAAATCGGCTAAATAAGTGACAACTTATTTAACTTCCACGAGATGGAAGATTAAGTGCCAATGTTCAAAAGTCCTTTTTAGAAAGCCCTCCTTTCTCTTATATACCTCATATACTGAATTTAAATAGTGCTATAGTAACCGGATTATTGAAGGAGCACTTGAACACACCTCCTTTTCGCTTACAGAACAGTAGCCTAAGAGGGAGTTGCTGTAATATCCGGGAATATTTCGATACATGTCCACGTGAGAGAGAGAGAGCTTTTCAGAAAGCAAACTCAAGGACCTTCTTAGGAACATAAATAGGAGTGACGTTCACAATTTATTAGAGAATGCAAGAAAAGTTGGGTAACGAATAGCAACGGAAAATGGAACTTTCCTCTCAAAAGTCTTCTGTCCAAAACCAAAAAAAAAAATAGCAATGACAAGTTTCTTAAGTCCGTCGTGTAGAGTGTCGCCACTCGCGCCGAAAATTAAAGGAAATTTGGTTCGTATGAGAAGCTAGGTTGTAATCCTGACTAAATGGTACGTAATTCAGATACATTCGTAAGTATCAAAGTTGTTCGATTGAAAAGCGAGACACATAACTTTCGAATGCGGCAGATTCATTAAAAAATGTTGTGCACTAGAAGAGGTCTTTGGCAACAGATCAACTGTTAAAAATCTAGTTATAGAGATATGCAAATCGAATATCGATTAAATGTTTATAGAAGAGTTTTGAAAAGACTCGGCACAAACGAGAAAGAATTCAAAGCCCTACAGCAACTACACATACATACATTCAAAAAAATTTTGTACTATGGGTCAATTCGATCTCCGGGTACTGTGCTTGTCTTAACTGACAAGAACACGTCCTCTAACCTACATTCAAAAATGGCCATTACAACACTTCAGACAGGATTACGACCTAGTTTCTTACACAAGTTATGTTGTGTTGGTGCGACCAATACCGTTCTTAACGATATAATTTCCGATAGGAAATACAATTTCAATTGGAATTTCTCCGTGCAATTTGACAATTCTTTTTGATTAACTTATGATTTCCAAAACTTACTTTATTAACCACAATTTTTTTTCTTAATTTGATATTCAAAAGACCAAAACACTTCAGAATACAATATTTTAAGACATACGATTTAAGATGAATTATTTTTTTTTTTTTATAAAAAATATGTTTCACTTGCCACCAAGTAATTGAAATGGAAACATTAGCAATCGATTAATCATTTTACAATATTCCACTTACTTTGGCTAATAAAACTGTTTCCATTCTATATGTACGTTGTATGCCAACAACCCCCTTTTGAGGCAGCTTTACAAGTTCCATAAAATTTTTAATGTTACCCATGAGTTATCCATGATAGATACGTATGCAACAACATTTATCATCATAAAATTGTCGTTTGCCGTATCAAAACTAAATAAAATTTAAAATACAACACGCAAAACAACACAACGAAATATTGACAACAAATATTCAATATGTTGCTATTGCTGATGCCTTTTTTTCATGTATTGTTTGCAATATTTAGACTTGAAAACATATGTCATACGAAGAGTAAGTTTTTTTTATTGTTTTTGTTGTTTTATGGGAAGGCTATAAATGCAATTGCTTCTCTTGTTTGTTGTATATTTGAAAATCGATATGGAAAAAGTGAATATAAAACGATAACAACGTATCTCTCTAAATGAAACTGCAGCTGATGATGATGACGACGATGATGTTAAGGTGGATGGAGTTTACCGGGTTAAATATATACAGAGGCAGTACAAGAAAAAAGAAAAAAACGAAAAGGGAAACATGAATATAAAAATTGCAACATATGACATTTAAACACCTGGGTACCAATAAAAACAACAACAACAACAACAGAAAACTAGAATTGTAATAATATTTTTATGTTCTTGTTTTTCAATAACAATAAAAACAATAAAAACAACAACAACAAAAGTAAAAAAGTTTTGCAAACAATTGAAATAAAAAGGAATTTGTAATGTTTGCCTATCTCGTCAACAGCATACAATGGTGCATATGTATGTACATCCAGCGATACATACATACAAACAATGTTATTTAGAATATTGTTTGTATATCTGTACGTTGTATTTATTTAACGATTTATTTCAAATGGCATTAAAGTATTACAAAGAAAAATAAATAAAAACGAAAGCAGATTGCAACACAAGATCTGAAAGTCGGTTGGCAAGGATTTATATGCAAAGTCATCAACAAGGGAAACTAAATTCCAAGAAAGCATGTTTGTTACTCTTTTATATGCACCGGTGTAGTAGTTAGTGTCGTCGCTAGTTAGACATGAGGTTCAAACTCTAGGTTAGACATCTCCAACGAAACGAATTATCGAAAAATATTTATTCATCAATTTTCTCTCAGAAGATTTCTGGCAAAGACTCTCAGAGTAAATAAATAATTACCATTAAAAGTTTCTCAAAAAATCTGTGGTTCGGAGTCGACTTTGAACCATAGGTTCCGCCGCCACTCATGTATAAAATTAACGCACACAACATAAGTGGTGTAAGAAGCTAGGTCGTAATACTATCTGAAAGGTTGTAATGGACACCACACTATACCACCTCTTGAACGAGCTGTAAGCAGAGCATAAAGTCTTAGTTAGTTTAGAACTGTCAGCTACTAAAACCACCCCGATATAGCAATTCTTCCAGAATCCCTCCAGTAGCACTTATTCAGTAGTACATCAAATGGCCAGCCACCGTGCTTTGTTAAAAGTTGCACACATTACCGTTCAAATGTCTCTTTACCTTTATCGCTTTCTTGAAACGTCAATCACACAGTAACTTTATTAGTTGCTGATCTTGAAGTCGCCGTAGTCTAGTAGGAAGTGTGATGCCTTTCAAGACGTGAAAGGTCGGAAATTAAAACAAAAATATAAAAACAGATTTCTGGAAAGTTTCTCCAAAAATCTGTTGTTTGAAGTCGACTTTAAGCTGTAGTTGCAGCCACTCATGGAAAAAAATTAACACACACAACATAAGTGATGTTAGAAGGTTAGAGGACGTATACTTGTCAAATGTGAGAAGTACAGTACCCGGAGGTCGAATTGACCCATTGTACAGTGGTATTAGAAGCTAGGTAGTAAACCTAACTGATGGGTTGTAAAAACCAATTATTTTTCGTCTTTCTTCCCGCCGAGTACGCCCACTCTGCTGCAAAGTTCTAGCGTTATCACTTTTGCTTGCTAGAATTTCGTGAGTATCTCCTAATGAATGTAAGTATTGCAATCCGAAGCTGAATGCCACGATTTTGTCCCATTATATGTTTTTTTCACGATTCGCCATCACTGGTGCCTACGTACTAAATCCACCCCTCTAAATTCTTCAACCCCTCTCCCCCCGCGGGACTGCCGTAAGGTATCGGGTCCGCCATCCAACGTTTTTTTTTCAACTAGTGCTTATTTCGTGAATGGTAACACTTAGCTGATGTCTGATTTGACAGATAATTAGTTTTATCCTTCCGCTAAACGAATATTGACCATCCAATGCGTTTTCGCTTCGTTAAGTGGGCCTGCGATCGACTTACAGAAGATGCCGATTTTGACAAAAAAAATCTTCTTTTCAGATGAAGCTCCTTTTGATCTTGGCGGGTATATAAACAAGCAAAATTGTCGCATTTGGGGCACAGAAAACCCGCACGCATACATTGAAAAGCCGACGCACGCAAAACGAGTCACTGTTTGGTGCGAATTTTGGTCCAGAGGCATAATTGGACCATGAGCAAGGAGTAGCCGTTACTGTCAATGGCGATCGTTATCGGGCCATGTTGAACGAATTTTTGTTCACAAAAATTGAAGAGGAGGATATTGGCAACATTTGGTTTCAACAGGACAGCCGAAGCTACACTCGATGTTTTGCGCCCTGTTTTTGAAGATCGCATTATCAGCCGCAAAGCCACTTCAGAGCTGCGATTTGACACCGTTGAACTATTATTTGTGGGGTGCCGTCAAAGATAAGTGTTACGCCGACAAGCCAGAGACAATTGACGCTTTAAAGGACAATATTAGTGAAGCCATTAGTGAAATATAGCTGCACACAATCGATAATGTGCTTAAAAATTGGACCTATCGTGTAGGCTACTGCATGGCCAGACGAGGCAGCCATTTGAATAAAATTTTTTTTCCATTATTAACCGGAAGGATTGTACTTTCAAATAAAAAAATAAATTTTGAGAAAATATTCAGTAGTTTTTTTAAAGCATTTTCAAAAAAAAAAAAAGTTATTTGGCGGACCCTTTATTACTTCGCGGAGGACTGATTAACTTTAAAGCTCTATCACACTAAATCAAATTTCGCTTTCGTTTCTCCAACCTTCGTAGTTCCACAATAACTTCAGCCATTCTCTGGCTGTGTTGGCTCCATAGAATCCTCGAATTCAACACCTCTTCCATAAGCCGGTTTGGGCCAAAACTCGTTTCCCCGAGCCATCTAAATCTGGGTCACTATATGCTGATCCATCTATATGCCGTAAAATGTTCGCTCTCTTAAAAGAGCATGGGAAGAGATAAGGAAAGTACTGTCAGGTATACGAGTTGTCAGATCACGAAGCCGTTTGATTGGACATGTTTCTCATTGTTGGTTGGACTTGTCGCTCCTTAACAGCCCTGCGATGTTTCTCATTGCCACGATTATACCAGGGCAAGTCCGTATCTGTATTTTATCCAAATCCACTTGAACTGTATTAAAAATATATTTGTATACAAAACGTTTTATTACATTTATGCGTTAATTTGTTTCAAGTTTCTAACTTAAAATATATATTTTTTTATCAGAATGATGGTGATATGATGATAATGGGTCTCTTGTTAGTCTAGTGGGCAGTATGCTTGAATATTAGGGTGAGGATCGTAGGTTCAATTCCCAACAGAGACTCTAGTGTGTGACACTACACCGAGCAGATGGTCAGCTCGTATATTATTAAATATAGTTTGTAATTGTATTGCAATTAATAAATAAATGAAGATGATGGTGATAATGATAGCAGCTACTCATACTCTAGGAAAAGTTACATTCAAGAATATTTCGTCGTGGCAAGTGGCTGTAAAATCCAAATGCCTCGAATTTATTGCAATATGAGAATTACTGTGATTCCTACATTTTGGGGAAACGCTCGGGGTAAGTAACAAAAAATATTTTTTAAAATTACTTTCGGTTTCCAGGTTTACTTACCAAATTTTGTTCATTAAATATTACAAATTGCCTATGCTTTCCTTTTCTACCTTTTGGCTTCTTCATAAACGGAATATGTAATCACTTTCAATTTCAATACATGTTTATTTATTCATAAATTTTAAATGCCATAAAGATTAAAACAAATGATTATTTTTTCTTATTTTTTCTTTCTTATTTTTTAATTTACAAACATTAAATAAAAAAATGAAAAAAAATTATATTTTCCTGCCCCTTTTTCTAATACAAAACCAAGGAATAAAAATGAAAGCAAAAGCAAGGGCAAGTGTAAGTATAGAAAAGAGTGTGTATGTTCATTAATATTAAGGATTAAAGTTGGCTTAGAGTACTTTTTATGCATATTGTGTTTTAAAAAAATATTTAAAATTTTAAAGAACCCTCTTTGAAGAACATATTGAAAAAAAAACCAATTTTATGTACAAAGTGCGTACGTTTGAGATTTGGCACGAGTGTGACAAGGCCTCCTGCTCAAAAACGGAAATTTGAGACTCCCTTTTGTTCAATCGTTTATATTACCAGGTATGGTTACGTTTTTGTAACCAGGATTAACTTTGCCTTTAAGTTCTTAAATCATTTTTTTCTTTTTGTTTTCTGAAATTTTTCATAAATTTTCTTGTTTTTTAATTTTTTCTCTCTTATACTTATGACAGAATGAGGGTAGTTTATGAAATTTAAGTACATTTCTGTGGGTTTGAGTAATTAGCTGTAGGAAGTTTATATTTTTTCTTAGGAAAACAACAACAAATCCTCGTAATTAATCCTTAAGGTGGTTGTAGTATTTTCTTATAAGAAATTAGCCTGTGGTACGAGTTTACAATTTTTTTTTTTTTCAACCATAAAACTTTTAACATGAATAATATTTAGTTTTTAAATAAAGGATTATGGCAACAAAGTAAGAAATGTTGTTGTCATTGTTGTTGTGGATAAACATTAAGGATTTTTAGCTAAGCCCGTACTAATTAAGACAGGACATACAAATGCATAGTGAAGCTAACAAGAAATATGAATGTTCCGCCATTAGTTTCGATTTCAAAAAAAAAGTTTAAAAAATTGTAAATGTTATCCCATGCAGGACTTCGGCAATAGTTCAGTAAGGCTTGAAACAACAACCACATTTTGATTGTGTTAACAAAGATTACTACAGGCAGCCACACAGTTGTCATTAATGAACACTTTCGTCCACTCCTATAAATGCGATTACGGTAGAATTAGCCAAACGTTCACGGAGCGTACGTCTGTTTCTAACATGTGAAAGGCAATGAGAACGATTATCCAACCTTAATGGAATTTCGTTAAGTTTATGCATTGTTTTCATATGCTATACTCGAAGATACGTTCCATGAACGTTAGTGTAATACGTACGTAAAGTCAGAGATAAATTATATAATAATCCATAAGGCGTGATAAGAAACTATTTTTCCGTAAACGTTATGCGCAACAATACAAACAGTTCCATAAGAAAATTGGAATTTGAACAAATAATCCAACAGGCAATAGGAATATATCCGTCCGTCACTTAAACAGAGATCTACTTCCGATCACTTGCATAGAAGATGTGATTATTTCATGAAACCCAATAAGGGTCCGTTAAATTCAGACGAAGCAACTGTCGTTCAGTTGATATTAAGCATCACCCCTAGCGAGCCAAGTTACAAGCATCATACAAAAGCTTTAATGAAAGAAGTGCTGTTGGTAAGGATTCATTACAAACTGAGCTCATCTTCTCAATCCATATCAAAGGCCAATTTCTCATACTGATGTTGTGCTTTTACTTGTAACAAGTTCGTTGTATTTGTTAGTGTAGCTTTTGTTTATCGTTTTAATGTTAAATGACATTACACTGTTTCCACTTTTGTAACAATATATTAGTTGATAGGGTGCATACCAAAACAGGAGCACTATACGATTTTGCTTAGTAATAGTTATTCATTTATCTGAATCTATTTCAGAGCAGGAGGACCACCATCCCTATAGGGAGGTGGTAAGAGAACCTGAAGAAAATCCCTCATTTCGGAAAATTAGCATAACTTTGTATAAAATTTCCCAAAGAGGTTGATCTTCATGGGTGTAAAAAGATTTCAAACCATCGGGGTAACCAGGAAACGATGCAGGTTTTCAACCTTAGTTGAGTTGACCATGACAATATACTGCTTATCTCTGTCTAAACGAACAGTCTAATGGAGAGTGCACTCCAACAGCATGTAAAGTGAAGTGCATGCAAAACGGAATTTCACGCTGAGAAGATGTCGTGCAAGCCTACAAATTATTGCTCGCTTATGGAAGTCCGTTTTCTGCCAATATTTTAGCAAGTAAGATCGAAAACAGTAGTGGGACCTAGGATAACCCCACAAAAAGTATTAAAGAATCTCGTGAGATACTCATGCCCCAAATCGCTCGTGCAGAATATCACGACAAAAAGTCCATACCTTTGAAAAAACCCTTTACCAGGGTCGTCAACCTCAACCTACTAAAGGCTGGACAGTTGCAGAGGTGGTGTTCCAACTCCTGCTGCAATAGTCCGGCTGGAATCTGTTTCAGATCGTTTTCAGCGATATAATCTTGCAGTGCCCTGCAGCAAACATTTGCTATCAGTGTCTATAGCAGGCCGTAAACACATAACATCTCCATCCCAGCCACGCCACAGATGTGGTAGATGGGGGAATCAGAACCAATTATCAAATCGCCCTCAGAAAGTAAAATCATCAGTAGTCCAAAATCCACACCAAATAGTGACTCTTTCAGGATGCAAAATTCGACAAATTCATTATTATTTACGGTCAACTGCGAACTGCTCAGAGCCCATTCAGTGAACGCATGTCGTTCTCTACGGTCGCCAAGGTGATTTAGCAATAGAAAGTAAATGAGTGGCAACATATACAACACATACATGACAAGTGTAGCCTCAATAAGTGTCAATGTTTGGAAGTTTCTGTTGGAAGACCCATTACTAGTGATTGTCCCGGCTGTATATCCATGAATACAGTCGCCATTGCCTAGTAGGCTGTGTGTTTGATTAGTAGACGACATTCTGAGGTTCAAACCCCTGTTTACATGTTTCGACCAAAAGGAATTGTGAAGAAATATTTCTTCTACGAATTCCGCACAGCAGTCTGTTGGAAAAAAAACCCTATGAGTAAAAAATCTGCCTAGAAACGGTTCTCAAAAATCTATCTACCGTCACTAATGAATAAAATTAACACACACAACATGGTTGCTGTGAAATGCTACGTTGTAATTCAGACTAAAGTATTCTAGTAACCAATTAAGTAGGCAGTGTATCCATGGAGGAATACATATCTGAAATACTGAGATTAGAGTGAAATCCGATTATGTTGCTTTTGCTATATTGAAGTCATGTTTATATTGCTTTTCTTATTCTAAGGTCTTGTTTAGATCTGATTCTCCACTCACATCGATCTCATATAACAGGTAGTAGAAATTCGGAACGTTGTCCTATGATTAGTTTTCCATAACCAATACTACTGATCTATCGGGCCCTGTAGAAAATGTTTTTGTTTGCTTTGACATTTTCTTGAGACCAGTATGTTTTGCTACTTTTTCTAGAGGCTTGCTTCTCTTTGTTTATTACCATAATGTCTATGCAAAAGCAAGCATATATCATAGCAGAATGTGGTTAAAAACCTTTTTACTGGCCTATTAAGGGGGTGAACATCTTTCCACACAAAATTAAAAAAAATAATTTTTTAATTGCCGCACAAACCAATTACCGTGTATTTTGCGTGCACTTTTGTTAGAGAACTCCACTGAAGATGTCAATAAACCTTTTACATTATAATTTAACACAAATTTCCTTTTTTACAATAACTGTTGTTTCCATATGTATGCACATATGTATAATAAAACTAAAATTGAAAATTATTATTGAATTTAATAAACATTCTCTAACGGGGCTAACTGCTCTACATACATATGTACATACATACATACCTGCATGTGTCACTTATTTCCCATATTTATGAGGACAATTTTTTCAGAAGAAAAATAATTCCACATTCAAAATGGTTTTACGAAATAAAAGTTATTGTGACATGCAACGGGTAGCATAAGGCGACTTGTGGGAGCTTTACTCTTAAATTGAAATGTTGTAGGTCTCTTGGGCTTACAAACGATACCCTGCACTTGGTTTGAATTCCGTAGAACCCCTATTTATTTACGTTCCACCAGAACCTGTTTATACTTCGAAATATGTTAACGGCTTCCAGCACGAGAATCTAATAATGTTGCACGAATAAAGAATTTTTTTTAATTTTTTTTTTGCTTTCATTGTCGTTCATTTGTTGGGAGTATGAAACAAGCCAGCTTCTACTGAAATTTGCCACATTTTCTGTTCTGTTGTTACCTGTAACAAAATAGTGTGTGTTGCTTTAGTTATTGTTTGTTGCACAAGCCGGTAGTACCTTGTATTGTATGGCATATTTCGACTTTCAAATAAAAACAAAAAAAAAAAACAAAAACGAGCACATAAAATATTGAAAGGAATAAAGCAACGTAAAAAGAGTAACGAAAAAACCAAAAAAAAAAATAACAAAAACTTGGTATGGCACGCAAAATATTTTATGTTTTATGATTTTTTATTGAAGAAAAACAATAAAAGTGAATGGAAAACATGTGAAAGCAAAATGTACAGTGGGGGGTAGAAAAATAGCAGCGTTTAAAAAAGCTTGTTAGCAAAAGCATGGAAGGCTTGCTTACAGATCATTTATAAAAGGGTCTGACAATGCCACAATCATATAAAGTAGGCTTGCAATGAAATCCTTAAAATGTAATGTTTATGTATACTCGAATAGTCAGACCAGTAGACTAATCAAATCTTAAAAGCGCTCAAAAGCTGCTAGACAAGATACAGTGACTACTGGGTGTTGATATAACAACGGGAACTGTGGAATCTTATTCCACAGCGATCAAAAATGCATAGTTACTACAACCCTTCAGCCCGAATTAAAACCTAGTTTCTCACACCACTTATGTTGTATGTGTTAATTTTATACTTGAGTGGCATCGAACAACAGAAGTTAAAGTCGACTCCGAACGACTGATTTTTGGGAAACTTTTAATATCAATTTTATTAACTCTCAGATTTTTTGCAAGAAATCTACTGAGAGGAGGTTGCTGAAGAAATATTTCTACGTATTTCATTTTTTTGAAGATGTCTGACCTGGTGTTTGAACCGAAGTCTCATGTCTAATAAGCCAACACACTACCTACTAGACTATGGCAACTTCAGACTAAAAGATTAACACCTTTAACCGAAACAATGAAATCCTGTTCTACAGGGACGTTGTATGCTCTGTTGGCTTAAACCCAGTTGGTTACGGTAGTAAAAAAAGATCAGAGTTTTGGAAACTATTTTTAGCATAATGGGCTACAAATCCAAGACTAGGTTCATTAGGGGAACGCATAATGTTATGAATAGAATAGCTGACAGACCTTATAATTTTGGGAAATGCAACCCAACAATACTAAGTAGGGAAAGTAAATGAAATAAGGTTGAGGTTACATACTCTATTAAAAGAGAAACTATTCTCTGTGGTATACGGTTGGATGAAGAAAAAACAAATTTTGGCACTGGAGGGATCGTTTTCTGTTCTAAAGTGGCATTTTCCGATCCCATAAGGAAACTCGGCAGAATACTCTGCCATCAAAAGATGTGCTCAATTTAACTTGAACAAAAAGCACAATGGTCGCAATATAAATATATTCTCTGGCAGTCAGTCCGCTATCTAAGGCACCCAGGCACCTCCCTGTCTAGGGGAGGAACCCCTCGGTGAAGTATAGTATGGGGTTCTTCTCCCTACTGGGTTCCAGTGACCATCTGTCACTTGGGAGGGGTTAACGAACCCACGGGGCGTTACATCTGCCACCGTTGTATATCGTGAATGGTTATATTGTGGAAATTGTTTCCATTATCTTTATATGCTCTTCGGTATGGTGATTTGGCAGAGAGCATATTATATGTTATGTGGCTGGAAAACGGGTCAAGAACACACATACCATGAGCTAGCGGGAGATCTTTTGCGTATGACACCGTGTTCGGAAATTTTAATTGTACAGGTACAGTAATGACAATTTATTTCAATTTTTGTTATTTAAATCGACTATGAGCAACCACGTGGGAATTCTTGGCACTGAAAAGGCAAAGGGGTTTCAAGTGGAAGCTTCCACAGAGCCCCTCGGTAAAATGGAAAGGAATGTTTGGAAGGTAAAGTAAAAACAAAGACACGTCGCAGACCAAATATGTCTGAGGAAAATTAAGAAATTCGAATAACCTAAAGTCAGTTACTAGCATATCAACAGGACAATGTAGACTCAAAGCACATTCGTTCAGAAAGAAATCGTTTCGAGGCGAATATGTAGGTTCTGTGATAAAGAGGAAAAATCAACAGAACATATACATGGAGCATGTGAGGCATTAGGATGCTGGATAGTGAATTGTCCTTACTGACATTGAGTAACATTCTGAAGTTTGCTGTGTTCCTAAAAGGCTCCAAGAGTATTAGTTTGTCAAGCGAAAATATTTTTTCGGCGACTTCCTCTCAGCAGATATCTTGCAATAACTCTGAGAGTAAAATAAAATTGCCATGAAAAGTTTCTCAACAATCTGTCGCTCGGAGTTGGCTTTAAACTGTAGGTGTGGTGTGAGAAGCTAGGTCGTAATCCTGACTAAATTTGATTTACCAGCCAATAGAATTCAGTAGAAGTCGCATAACCATATGCCTTCTTGCTCTTACTGTGCTTCCTGTTATGCCTCAAGGATACTCTAATACTTTTTAATATCCCTTCATGTTCTTTTATTTGCCATCACTGCTCTTTTTTTGGTCTTCTCTGTTGTACTTCCATACAATACCTTAATATGAGCATGACCGATATGAACCTATCAAAGAGGGCGTTTTTTTTTTTGGAAGTATTTTTTCGTAGGAGTTTCAGTCGGAGATTTTCTCAGTTTTTTGTTTCGCAGAGCTGTTGATCAAATGAAACACAGGAATTTTTTAATCAAATTTCTATTATTTTTTCTTTTGTATGTTATTTTTGGATACTTTTTTTCAACTTCTTCTTCGTGTTCTTGTTCTAATATTCAATATCAAACCAGCAGCCTAACAAATATGAGAATAAAATTTTGTTTTTTTTTTTTTTGTTTTTTGTTTTTTTTATTCCAAAACAATTTTTAACAGATGAAAGAAATATTGTAAATGAAATTTTCTAACAAATTTCAATATGGGCATACGTTTGCTTTTTTCTCTCTTTCTCGCTTTCTGGTTAAAATGAAATCAAGATATTAAAGTGTTGTGGAGGAGAGAGTGGACAACTGCCGGTAGGTTTTGGTTTGCAAAGTAAACTTTGAAGAGGCACAAAGAGTTTCCACAAATTTTCTTGGAAGTTCTGAGATCTGAAAAAAAGTGTATTTTCCGATTAAAGTGGAGAAGGGGTTACAGAAAGTGGCATAGAAGGAGTAGCCTATGCGGAATTGAAGTTGGAATATTTCAATTCCCTTTTTAGTTAAGTTGTTCACATCCTTGGTTTAAGAAAAAATGTGGAAATCAGTTCATTGTACTCAAATGACAAGAAAAAAGAAAAAGTGGTCCGCCAACTTCAAACTAATCGTGTAAACGAAGTCGCTGTAGTGTAGCAGGTAGTGTGTTGGCTTATTAGACATGAGGCTTCGTTTCAATCCCCAGATCAGACACCTCGAACAGAACGAAATATGAGAAAATATTTCTTGGGCGTCTGCCTCTCATCAGATTTCTTGGCAAAACCTCTGAGAGTGAAATAAAATTGTCATGAAATGTTTCTCTAAATCTGTGGTAAGAGAAGCTAGGATTGAAGGACTGCAATAACCAATTATCTATGTATGTATGTATGTATATCAAAACGACTTATGTTATATGTTCTTAGACCATTATTATTATTATTTCCTGCTAGAAGTACTAAAGAACCCTACAATGTATACCCCAACTTTATTGCCCTGACCAATCTCAGACATCTCTACGGTGTCTGTTCTTTATGAAAGGTATTAAAGCCTAACAGATTCCAAGTATGTGTTTTGGTAAGTCGTTCTCCTTATCACAGAATCACCATATTAGGCTTGAAGCCATTCCTCTTATTGCAAATGTTTAGAGAGCGTTTCAATGCAACATCAGATAGGCAGTATCCTCGAGCTGATCGAGGATGGTTAGTTGCTATAGCCTTTGTATTCAAATTGCCATGCAAAGGTTTAAATTGTCTCTACACCGGCTCCTCTTCTAACACTACTGAAAGGTTTTGGTTCCTTCAGTAGCAAGGGAGCTTCCCTCATAGCAAACTCATCAGCCCATAAATTTCTAGATTTCAAATGGCGTAACCCCGTATAGAGCTGATTCAGTTTGTCTACAGTTCCATACTACCATACTACCAACCTCATAAGAATTCCTAACAAAGGTTAGAATTGTCTTTACCCCACCTCTTCTTCTAATTTTATTTGAAAGGTTTTGTTCCCATCAGTGGCGAGAAAAGTCCCCTCATAGCAAATTCAGGGCATTTTTTCCCTAGAATTTTTAAACGACTTAACTCCGTGTTTAGCTGATTCAACTTCAAAAGAAAGTTTCATGCAATTTTTAAACCAACCTCACAGGAGTTAAGTGCTCACATGGCAGACGGATTATTGGATAGTAGGATTATGTCTCATACTCTGTCTGTTGCAATTCTATATAATTTGTACAGATATTATAAGATGGTTCGAAACGATACGGAGTTGTGGGTGAAGGTATCTTTCTAGAGTAGTTGGAAATTGTCACTCGATAAAGTTACCGGATCATAGCAACGTTTTTCAGGCCATGAACTACGGTATTAATTATTAAGGATTAATATATCTCTGGTAGAGTTATTATCATACTTTCGGAAAGTCAAGTGGCAGCAACAGAGGTATTCTGCGTAACTGCAGATGGAATGATTTGGCAAAACCCTTGAGATCGGAAGTTATCGTAGAACAGTATGTTGGCTTATTATACGTAACAAAAGACTTCTAACAAAATGGAATATGAAAATATATTTCGACGACGACTTCCTCTGAACAGATTTCTGGCATAAGCTCTAGTAGTAAATAAAACTGCCATGAAAAAAATCTGTCGTTGGAAGTCGACTTTAAACTTTAAGTCCCTCCACTCATGTACATAATAAACACACACAACATAAATGGTGTGAGGAGTAAGGTTATAGTCCTGACTGAAGACTTGTAATGACCAATTATGTATGTACAGTCAAGGAAAAAAGTCTATATACAGCGGAAATTTTTTTCAAATTAAAAAAGGTGTTATAGCGTTCATTAATGCAGTCACAATAAAGAATGTTTGAAGTCAAAAGCAAAAAAAATTAGCGGGAAAAAGTCTACATACAATGGTGTATACATAAAATGGTGTATGCAGACTTTTTTCTGTAACTGTATGTATGCAAGCTTGGGCTTGATAAGGTAGTAGCAGGTTGTGTTAAAGCCATGCGAGGAACTTCGGTGTCGATTAAGTGCAGAAAATCTGCTGAAGTTCTAGAGGTGTTTTGTTGAGATATTCTTAGTGATAAAAATGAACTATGGGAGACTAAATGGCTTCACTAGAAGTATCGTATGGTCCAAGGACTAGACTGACTGGGGTATCAAATTAACCATGTTTGATTTAAGTGTGTCTATATTGGAGTATGGATCCATAGTATGGAATCCTCACTGTAATATTTACAGCGAACACATCGAATCTGTGCAGAAACAATTTCTACTCTTCTGTTTGCTTGGTCTTGGATGGAATTATTGGGATATGCCTTCATATATTAGCAGACTGGCATTAATAAAACTGCCTACCCTTAAGAGTCGTCGAACAATGTTAATGTATATAGACTTCCCACGATTACAGACCCTAACGCAAATAAACTCAATATCCTCAAATAAATATATAAATATATCCTTTATGATTAACCTGATCAATGGTAATATTTGCTGTGAATTTCTGTTAAGATCTGTTAAATTCAATATTCCTTGTCGTAACTTCCGCTGTTATAATCTTATTTATACGCAATTTTGCATCTAGAATTTACCGTCAATTTAATTATTTGTCAGACTTTGTTGATTTTTCTTTAAATTCTTGCGTTATAAAACAGAACATTATTGTTTTTCTCAATTCATAACTTTTCATATTTTTATTGTAATAATTACTTGTATTTTTGAAGAAACTGATTGTAATTCTATTTAATTTTATTCGTATCTATTTTTGTTATCAGTCAGTAAGGAATTTGTCCATTGACTTAAATAAATAAATAAATAAAATAACTTCCTACTTACCATAGTATTTCCTTGTAAGTATCATTGTCCAGGTACTCACTTAAACTTAACCGATGAATATTACGTTGTCTACTTCGGAGACACTAAATGTATCTTCAATGTGATATACTCACTCTCCAGAAATCTAGTGATCGATTTTGCTATAAAGCATGTTATAAAACCATAGACTTAGGTTTCTTAGCTGCTAATCTAATGGCGATTTCTTTTCTGGCATAAATGTTGCCTTTTGTCATTTTTTTGTTCTTTTCGGAAAAAAATGCAATTTTGTAAATTAATAACATGTTCTTTTCTAAAAATTTTGCAATAAAACCCAAAAAATATGCTGCATGTTTGACCCTCAATTTAATCAAAGGGTTGTAAGGGCAGCACTTTTCTTCTTAGTGTTTTGAAAAAAAAAAAAATTAACAAAAATTATTTGTTTTAAAAGTATTGAAATGGAAGAAAAAAATTTTATTTGGAAGATTTGTTGGAATCCTCTTCATCGTCAGATGAGGAGGACATGTATCAATTATTATTAAAACGAAACTCTTGCCGCGAGTTAAAAATTTTGTTGAAAATCTTATTTATAAGTATTGCGCCAGGTTCTAGTAACAAATTTATAAACAAACAACAGCTGACTATAGGTGTTGATAATTTTATTTTTGTAAAAGCAGAATGAGCTTTAAAATCGCTAACCTACAATTCTTCAGTCAGGATTACGACCTAGCTTCTCACACTACTTATGTTGTGTGCGTCAATTTTATACGTAAGTGTCGGGACCTACAGTTTAAAGTCTACTCCGAACGACGGATTTTTGAGAAGCTTTTCATGGCAATTTTATTTACTCTCAGAGTTTTTGCCCGAAATCTGTTGAGAGGAAGTCGCTGAAGAAATATTTTCATATTTTCTTTTTGATGTCTGACCTTTGATACGAACCCAGGCCTTCAGTCTAACAAGCCAACACTTTACCTACTAGACTACGACTTCACATATACATTATTCAGTATTATTATCTGAAGAAAAAAGGTTTGAGATGAGTTAACTTTAAAATTAAAATTTTTTAAAATTGTAATAAGAAGATTGTTTATAAATACTTTTAAATGGAATTTGGTTATTATCTTTTGTAATAAAAATATTTCCCAAAAATTTGATTTGATTTTTAGCTATTTCTATATAGAAATTCGAAAAAATTGACTAAATAATTAATAACATATTGTGCCCACTAAAGCGATTTGAAAACATTGGCCCTAAAGTCGAATTTTACATAAAAATAGTTTTAACTTGTATGACCCCGGAGCCCTCGGTAAAAATATTATTATTTATTTTTATTTACAACATTTTTTGTAAAGTTAGCTTTCCGAAAATAAAAAAATTATTTTATTGGAAATTATTTGAATAATTAAAAAAAAAAATATTTTTTCATTTTCTATACAATGATTAGTTTTAAAATCGTTAATTAAGTAAAAAAACGCTAAAATGGTATAAAACTACAAAAATAATTGCATAAAGGGCAATGATTTTTGTTCTTTTATTATCGTTTAAAATGCAACACATTATGAGGGTTCGTGTAACCTCCAATAAGTGCTACAAAATATGTAGGCAACATTTTTTACCAGAAAAGAAATCACCATAAGACTTAACGTATTCAAAAGGACTCCACATCAAAAGTGCCAAGTGATTTGGATCCATTAGTAAATACTTAAATGATGTTTTCCAGAAAGTGAAGTCAAGTTCTTATATTTCGCTACAATTGCTAGCTAAGCTAAGAAATAAGCAATACAGTTCACCAATAAACACTGCTTAAGGAAGACAAAATATTTTGAATTTTTCATTTTTCCACATCTGCTGACTAAAATTGAAAATGATGGTCAGGTTCGAGTTATTTACCGAAATAGTTTCTAATGATGTTTGGCAGAGCCCAGTCATAGATAGTAATGATGAGAATTTAAATGATTATATCGTTATGCTTAACGTTAATGTTTGTATGTATGTTTGCCATAGAAAATTCTGCACATACATTAGCAAACGTTTACATGGATTTCAATCCATTTGCAATGAGAATCTTAAACATTTTTGTGGATTTATCTTCAGAGTATGTTTTATTGATTGTTTATGATTTGGTTGGTTGAATAGTGGATGTGGATGTTGTTATTGTTGTTTGTTGAATGCGTGCAAAATTCTTAATTAACAAATTTTCAAACATTTTGTGGCACCACACTTTGCTTCACAAACAACAATGGTTGTTGCAGTAAAATTCAAACAGCAAAACAAAAATGATGGCGAAAAAGAAGTTGAAAAAGATGATAAGGAAGAGTAAATGGACTCATATACCAGTGTGTAGCACATATAAAGGGTAATGAGAACTATGAAGACATCTATGAAAGAAAATGAAACAATTATAGAATATGCCCCATGCTCGTAACACCCTGTTCCTTTGCCCGCATTTTTTTTTTTTTTTGCTTCGTTTCTATTCAAAAATTTCAATTGAAGGTATTTCTTTAGAATTTTAATCAAATTAACGAAATAAAATTGTAGATAATGAATCAAAATCATTTCACTTTACATTTACATGCCACTAACATTGTAAAACGTAGTGGTTGGTTGGTCATTCTCTCAAATGGTCATTTAGCTTAGCCAGTAAGTGAGTGTTTTAATGTGATTTTTTTTGTCTTTGACTCGACTGGTATACATCATTACATTACAATCGAAGATTTTTAAATGATGAATGACGATGAAGAATTTAAGATTAACTGAAAGCAATAATTAAAAAATTACCCCTCAATTCATGTTGCTTTGAATTTAGAAAATTGATGAGAAATTTAGACAAATTTTCCAAGGGAAGAGTTGAAAGGAAATGGTTTAAGGGGCAAGGGAATGCCCCTATGAAAATGTATAAAATAAAGCATTCCTTGATTGGTATGGTTTATACTTTGCAAATAAATTTAAACATTTTATTATGAATCTTATGATTCATGATTTTGCATTTGACTGCATAGCGTTCCAAAATATCATTCCATTTACAAACGAAACTCCAGTCATTAAAGGTAGAATGGATAGGTGATTTTATTAACTTAGAACTGTAGAATAGACTGCGCTACTGTCGAGGTTTTTAGGAGATCTCACGAAACGATTTGTTAAAGAACGGACTACATTAGACGAGTTCATCTTCAAAAGGCTACCTTTAACTCTATTTCATATAAAATATCAATTAGCTTCGACTGGCAGATACGAGTATGATGAACTTTTTTTAAAGATCAATCACATTAATCATGATTTGTGTAGCTGCCGAAAGCTAAGAAGACAGTTTTTAAGTCTGCACTCGCGTATTTGAAGCAGAGATCAGCAACGAGTATTCAAAACGATGAGTAGATTCGAGTCATACTTATTATTTTTGATACTTATACGCATTCATACTTATTTTAATATGATACTCATACTCAAAATTAAAAGTACTCGTCGTATTCATACTTAACAATACGCATGATGTTATTGACTTCGACTCGTCTCTACTTAACATTTACACGAAGCACAAAATAAGTATGATTTGCGTACGAACACTACTATACTCACAAGAAGATTGTGTGTATGCTTTGCTTGTTGTCTTTGTCTTTCCTTTCTTCTTTGTTTGTATATGCAACAATAACAAAGGCTGTAAATTTTGATGAATGATTCGAGCCACTCGAATCACTTATAAGTATTATAAGTATTTTCCTAAATTTATGAATCAGAATGAGTAGGCGTATGAATCAAACACATTTCGAATGTTGTGAGTTTGAGTCAACGTTGTACTCATACTCATTGTAACCTATACTTATAACAGAGTAGTTGAATTTCAATTCTGTTGATTCACTCGTACTCAAAATTGCATGAGTGCTTATGAATAGCGGAAAAACGATTCATTGCTGATCTCTGATATGGAGACATAAGTTGCACTGGAGCGACGTGGCTAGCTGAGACAATGCTAAAAATGCAACGACTCGTATAGTTTCGAGTCGAGATAAAAGTAAGAATTTAGTAAAATGTTGTTTCAAATTTACTATCGGCTGCAGATATAACTAATGAAAGTGATTCAAAGTATTACATGCGCACTTCTACTATACTCTTCAATAAAATTACCATCCGTGCGGATAGAACAGCGGCTCATCTGCACGATACTGGAGGAGACGACATGATTAGGTGCATGCGCTAGCTAGTCTATCTAATCTAAGAAATGGTAAGCATGACAGATGTTTTGAACCTCAGTGTACTATTTAGGGTGCACAAAAAGTCGGACACCGCTATGAAATAGACTTTTCTATTAAGCGCTTTCTATCTTTAAATTTAAATTAAACAAAACGTGTATCAAACATCATCGAAATTTGTTATGCTTTTAAAAAAACTATTGACGCTATCATATGTGGACAACAATATCGTACAACACGTCACCGCTTGTCCAGTTTTCTATGACTTTGGTTTTGAAAACCGCTGTGGTTTGGGGCCTGCTCGTATACATCCACAACATAAGGAAATTCAAACGGGTTCAAATCGCACAACCCTAGTGAACAGTTCACATCACTTTCACGTGAAATAACCATGTCCTCAAATCGCTCCTGCAAAATATTCAATGTGTTATGAGTTGTGTGGCACTTAGCGCCGTACTGTTGCAACCGCATCTAGTTGTTATCGAGATCATTCAGGGCAAAAGAAATTGGTAATCACCGGGCTATGTTGATCGCCGTTGATTGTAAAGGCCTGGACGATATAGTTCTCAAAGAAAAATTGAAAAATGATGTGCCCGACCAAAATCCAATGATAGTTTGCGGATCTTTACACCAATTCAGGTAGGTTCCGACAGTAATTTTTCGATGAAAATTGGAGTCAGTTGCCAATTGCTTCAGATCCCACGACGTTCATGCGCTATCAGTACAAGGTGATTTATTAAAAGACACTAAATAAATGACAATATATTGACGGATGTAGCTTCAACAAAATGACCGTTTTCAACTGTAAAAGTTCAAAGTACCACATTATTCAAATAACCTCTTCTGAATTAGTTGCAGCAGTCGACCACATTTTATAAATTTTTGGCCACTAACTCCAATAAAACTTAAAGCATATTAGATTTTAAATGCTCCCACCAAATCGTATGATCTTGATGGTCATTTGGTTTTATCGGAATTATTCTTTCTGGATACTTTTCATGCAATAAAGACAAAATCAACTAAATAATAAAGACAAAATGTCTAGCTCGTTGCCCCATGTTTTTGAAACTAGAACAAAAAGAAGTCGATTATCATTCGGTCGTGATAGTAATTGTTTTCCCAATAAATTGGTTTTTCTGCAATAACTTCTGTATTATTCCAGCCAAATATGCGACAATTAAGCTCCTTGTTATAATCTCCGAATAAGGAATGAGGTTAAGAGCTAAAAAAAGATTTTTTTTTTCGGAAAATCATCATTAAAAGCCTTTCTGAAATTGACAAATTCGTACTATCCGCCTTACTTTCTCTAACAAAAGCCATTATTTTCGTACGTGCGTAAATTATGACGTAACATTCCCAATTTTTTTATATTATTCTGAGATCTTGCGAATTCTTTGCCTTGTAGATCGATTATGATACCCGTAATTGTATCACAATTAACTCTTTTCAAGCATTCTTTGCTTATTAAACTCATCATATTCGGAAGTGACAAGCCTTTTACAAAATAAATGACAACAACAAAAGATATTTAACATCTGACAGCCTTGTCAGACCGGAGATTTTAAAACTACGAAAGCAAGTAAAAGGAGGTTTTGATTACTTCTTGCATCCTTCAAATAGCACATCCAGCGCCTTTCCCGGTAATACAATTCTGACACTTGACACACAAATAATTGAAATTATTTCAAAAATAATGAAAATTAATGTTAAAACACAATGAAATAAAAAATAAACTGAAAAAAACCTTCAAGAAACAACAACAAATCAAGGTAGTAAACAAACTTTAAAAAAGGAATTCGAAAAAATAAAAATTCCAACACCACAAGTCAAGACATACAGGACAGAAATTGGTTTCCTTTAAAACGGCTCAACAATAATTTTCAAGATGACATAAAATTTGATGATGATGATGATGATGGTAGGCGCCTCACACCAAATTAAAGTAACATTTCAAGAAGAAAAAACAAAAATATGCTTCAACATATTGTGCTGTTTTTCAATTTTTTTTTTGTTAGAAATTTATTACAACAACTGTAAATAACTAAATAATGAGAAAATCTAAAACAAAAGACGAAAGGAAGAAGAAAAAAGAAAACGAGAGAAACCAAAAACAGGGGCATCACTTGAAGTCAATTACATAATTACATTGTCTTAAAGGGACAAAAAGTTTTAAATTACGATGGAATATCATCATAAGGATAACATAAGGTTTTCTAATGTAGGTCCTGATGCTGCTGCTGCCCCTGCCCCTGCTGCTGCTGTCATCTAAAGACACAACACAAATACACTCATTTACTTTCATTTATTTATAGAGAGCAAGCCATACATTCAGGCACACGTACACATAAATTATACGGATTTTTTTGTTTTTTATGTTGTATTCGGTATTATTGTTTGAAGCAGGAAAAATAGAACACAGAGAGCCGGTGAATATAATTTAGAAGACAAGAGAAATACAAGATTTATAAAGAAATATTGGTTACTACTGCTTCTGGTAGCCCTGTTCATTTATTTTTTGTTGTTTTTTCTTCATTACATTGTTTCTTTATGTATCTTTTGTTTTAGTTGTTCTTGTTGCTGTTGTTGTTTTTTGTGACTTTTTCTACATCTTCTACCTGTAGGCAATATTTCTGTACTTTCTTTAAATTATATGGGATGGAAACCTAAGCAGCATATTTGATGAAGATGTTTTATAAATTAGGATCTGAGTAACCTATAAGGGCATAATAGAATACAGAGTTCAAAAGCTGCGGTGGCTTGTTACTCTTGTCGTTAAATATTCGATTGTCTGTAAGGATTGGGACCATAAACTACACTCTCGATATGCAACATATATTGGCTGGTGGTTGAATAGAGTCTGGATAATCAGAATACTTGGGAAGATATAGAGTTCGGCTGGTTATAAAGCACGATGTGAGAATACCGAGTTCAAAAGCTACAGTATCTTCCAACACTTGTCTTAAAATTTTTGATTGTTAGTGGTGATTGCGACCATAAACTGTACTTTTAGGATGCAACATATATTGGCTGATAAGTGAAGAAAGGGACGATGATCAGAAAAATTGGGAAGATGGAAAGTTAAGCCGTTATTGGTTTACTGGAGTAAATGCCGCTTCACCTTTCGAGACTCTCAATGCGCTACTGCATTTACTCACACTCGACTTGCTTGTACTGGTTGTTAGCGGACATAGCGAAGTGAAACGATTTTTTTCAAGAGTATGATTTTCTAATTCTGATTGAGATTTTTCACTCACATGTGGCCTCCATCCAATTGATTGCACTGCGATTGACATCTTCAGATGGCCTAATTGACTCGTGATCAATGCATTTCTTCTCCGTATATTAAAATGAATTTTGACTCTGATAAGTGCTTACCAATAATAACCTATCGTGGCAGAACATTTTTAATTTTCGTCACCAGAAGTTAGTGAAAGATGTCAATGTCGTAAGGGTGAAGAATGTTTGCAATTTCAGTGCTGTGTTGAGTTGACAGTAAGACTGAAGAGATCTCATAAGACATTTCAACAACTCAGACGAACTATCGAAGAGAGGAGCTTTTTAGCCGTTGATGAAGGCCTTCTGTGAGCGTGGAGGCAGTTGTTTAAAAAAGTATTGGTTAGCGAAAGGGAAGATAAATAAAGGCAAAAACTCTATCCAAACCAACTGCATTCGAGGCAATTAAAAATTTTTGTTAGCAAATTACAATAAGAGAAGATCTGCATCAAGCATCGCACTATCCACGAATAACCTGAGGTTGGTAATCGGTTTTTTAACAGGGTGCTGTAGAGTATACTTATATTCGGGAATGAGAATGAATCATTGGAACACATTCTTCGAACATACCTGGCATTGAAACACCTGGTTGTATATCAACTAGGAATCATAGGAACACATTCTTCGAACCTATCTTGCATTAATGCATCCTGATTGAAACACCTGCTTGTATATCAGGTGCTAGGGAGGTAATTCTCATTGTTGACACCGACCAACATATTAAGTTTATAAGGGCAAGAGGTTTGAAGGGAATATTACAGAGATGCCCTATAAAATATGTGAGAACTAGAAAAGATCATATGGTCACAGTGCTAAGGCTCCTCTACACAACAATGATAATGTAATGTAATCGTATGACAATTACGTTGGTTCCAAGCCGTGAATAAGAAGACAAGTTGGGGCGTGCTAAATATCAATAAAGAAATCTTCCAAACTCAATCTGGTTTTTGAAGCGTAGTTTCAAGAGTCAATGAAATGATTTATTCTCTACTGCTACCTAGAAGGGACAAATTGCAATTGGAGAGCTATTTTGGACAGCTATATTGGATCCTATAATACGTATGTAACCTTAATATCATATAAAGGCCTTCTAGATTGCTTATGCTTTACAACAGAATACATGACTAGACTAGTAGTCGTACATACCGAGAACATCCTTAAAAAATTAAAAAAACTGACCACCAGAATTTACCGAGCATGACTCTGATTATCAATGTGATAAGCTTTGCAACACTTTGAGGAAGTACCGGATATATATAGCCTGGATGGTATACAGGATGATAAGTCACAAACAGTTTCATATAGGGAAGGCTGTACATATGTATATCATGAGGAGAAAAAAGCATCAACAGTTAATTGTAGGTTCCAGAGGTTGATAGTATATCGGGATTACAGACAAGATACTTTTCCTTATTGGAGCAGTTATTGATTATACGATTGCAAAAGCATTTTCTGCTAACAGTTTTTTGATACTGAAAAAGTTTCTGCTCTTGTGTTTATCGGCAACAGTTAAGAATTCAGAAGCATTGTAATTCTTTGTATGTCAATACTTGTACGCTATCCTTCCCCTATTTAACACAAACTGAACTGTGTTAAATTATTATTGCTTTCTTTTGTTTTTTTTTCGTTTATTTCGTTAAATGAATGTTTTCGATGTTTGACTGTTTGCTTGTTTAGCTCTTGAACTGAAATTAGTTACAATTGGAAACATGTTTCTTCGATTTCCTTTCTATTTTTTTTTTTTTCTTCTTTTTTTCTTTAATTTTCTTATATTGAGCCCGGGTTTCTTTTTTTATAGTCTCCTCTAAATATTTATGTGTTCAAGTACAAGATATTAACGCTGCTTCCAAGTAATGGTAGAGACATTAAAATTTTTTTTCTTAAAATTTAATTTCTTTACGGACTTTAAGGGATATGAAGATATGGAGAGAGAGAGAGAGAGCATAGAATGCATGTGTGGTAAAATAATAGCAACAGTTTTAGTAGCTGTTGCTACAACAACATGAACAGCAACATTAAAGGTAATATTAGATTTCAAACAACACCCCTGTGGTTGCAACATCATTTTCTAGGCAGCATGCATGCATGCACAGCACATAGAAAAACTGTTTAAGATATGGGGAAATGACGGCGATGATGATGGTGACGATGATCATCTTTATTATTATCATTTAAACTCTTTAACTTGGTTTGAACTTTAAGGTGAAATTGGGCTTTAGTTCACCAATTTCCCTTACAAAACTGCATGCGTTTGCAAATGGAAAAATTTATTTCAAAAGAATCAAATTTGGTCTCCAATTTTGGATTTTAAATCTCTTGCATTTACTATTTCTTACCCCCAATATTTTTTTTTTTGTTTGAGGCCATAATTTCCCATTAATGTGTGTTTTAATGTGACATATTTTTTCATGTTTTTATGCTTCTTGTTTGGTTTATACTCCTTGGAAAATTTATGACTTTCACTGGCTGGAAAGCGACCAACCATGCGACCGCCTTACATACCTTAACGCGATTCTCTTTGCTTTCATACTATCTATCACTGGCTAGTATTTCCAGGGAGTTAATGTTTTTGTTTTCAAATGTTTATTTTAAAATTGTCGGCTAATTTTAGTTTTCTTTTTATTGCTTTTCTTTTATTGTGGTGGCTGTCTTACCTTCGTTTTTGGTAGTTCTTTTTGGCCTAATGTTGCCGTAATAGTTTCAACATCTATTCATTGGTTCTACTCAAAGGCAACCACCTGGGGTATGAGGTTTTCTTCAATTCAATAGTCAGTCGGCTCTTCTTCTTCTGTATAATGACGGAACAAAAGAAATTAAAATTTTCTTGTGGTTAATTTCTGTGGAGTTTATATTCGAAAACTGTGAGTAACAGGTGTTGAAGAGACAAGTAATGGTCGTTTCGAAGTCAATTGAAGAAGACCACAGGCGTAGAAGAGCCCAATAATTTAAAAATGTTTGAAAAGATTTTCAAAAATGTTTTTGGTTATAAAATTTAAATTTATGAACAAACGATGCTTTTAAGGAAAGTAATTCGTTAAATTAAAAAATAATTTTATGTTCCCCATAATTACAGTTTATTGCTAAGGCTTTTAAAGCACTCGGCCACCCAAAAGTTTTAATTGTTGTGTGATCGATTTATTAACACTTTTCAATCGCTTGGGTGGCCATATTTGGCTGCAGCTGTATGCAAAAGCTTTTCATCCAAGAATCTTTCATAATTTAACGTTATTGTAGGCTATTAATCTCTTGACCAAATGAGAAGATAATTTTTGGGTCACCTAAAGGTCATAACTAAGGTTCTAATGGTGATAGTTACTTAATTTTTGCTATTGAAAAAGCATTCAATCCATTGGCTCACAATATTGTATGTAAGTGCATCCCGTTGAAAAAAAATGGTACTGCTTCGAGGCTTACTCTATTACTCAATCAAATTTCAGTTGGTATTGGAATACGTCAAGTATGTTTTCTGTCAACACTTTTCTGTTGTTGTACTGCCATCAATCCATTGAGTCTTCTTTTAAGTGCTTTCAAGTTTCGAATTTAAAGAAAATAGGGTGTATGTATGAAATATCACCGAAAGGTTTTATTCATTTGAAAGACCCATAGTGACGCGATTAGAACATCGTTCATCCATTACCCCCCTTACCTACATGCCCTCATTTCATCCTATTGTACTTGTCTTAACTGATAAGTACACGTCCTCTAAGCTAACCTAACCTAACCATAACATCGTTCAAATGTCCGCCATGGCTTCTCTACATGGAACACATCTGAAGTGTGCAATTTTCCACTACTCTGGTGCATAAATCAGGCTGAATTACAACGATGGAATGGGTTATGTTGGCTTTAAGGACCACTGTCGTTCATGTTTTATTCGCATACGCATGCAACTTAAAAAACCCCACAAGAAAAAGTTTATCGTTGTGAAATCCCGCGATCTCGGTGGCTAGTTCATATCAGCATATCGTAAGGTGACCATGCCCTCAAATTGCTTTTGCGGAATATCCAATCACATGTAACTGATGTCCAGGTCATCCAGTATAAAAAAGTTGATAATCATCTATCTACAGTCCTCGCTATTGACAGTGATAACCCGGGACTTCGTTTCTTAAAAATATAGCACCGAGACGACACCAGCAAAAAATCCACATCAAACAGTGACTGTTTCAAAGTTCATTGGACGATGCTGCGAAATATAAGCGAAAGCGAAGCGAAATATAAAGAAATATTTCTTTCGATAATTTTCTCTGAGCAGTCTTCTGGCAAAAACTCTGAGAATAAATAAAATTGCCATGAAAAGTTTTTGAAATTTGTCGTTCAAAATCGACATTAAACTGTAGGTCCCGCCGCTGACTTACAAAATTAACACGCACCGCACAAGTGGTGTGAAAAGCTAGGCTGTAACACTGACTAAAGTGTTTCATGGACCAATTAAGTAAATGCTGGCTGCTCTTTATAATTTCTAGCCACCAACCTACAACGCATATTAAAAAATGAAAAAAAAAGAAATTTTAATAAAATATATACCACCTATGTTGTGGTGTGTTAATATTCTATTTGTAGAGGCTTTTTGAAATAATTTGTGAAAGTACTCTGTTGCTCAGCGTGATTTTATTTAAATTTTTGTTTTACTCTTTGGGAGGCTTTACGGCAGATCTATTTTTTGTGTTTATTTTTTGTAAAAGCCATAATACATAAACAGCATTCATATGAAATTTACATTAAAATGATTTTGTTAACAAATTGGCTAAAAGATGACAGAAGAAAAATACCATAATGAAAAATACCATATGAGACAGTCAAGTAGAGTATTGGAATACTCTGCTCAATGTGGATGTGTACTAAGGAGTAATATTTTGTGTAATATATATTGCATGGTAGTCGCCGTAGTCTAGTAGATAGTGTGTTGGCTTATTAGAAGTAAGGCCACGGTTCCAACACCAGGTCTGACATCTCGAACAAAACGAAATATGAAATAATATTTCTTCGGCAACTTCATCTCAGCAGATTTCTGGCAAAAACTCTGAGAATAAATAAAACTGCCATGAAAAGTTTCTGAAAAATCGGTCTTTAAAGTGCAGTTCCCCATACTCATGTATAAAATTAATACACACAACATGAGTGGTGTGGGAAACTGGGTTGTAATCCTGACTAAAAAGTTGTAATTACCAATTATTATGTATAAGGTGCTGGGACAATGGTTTCGGGAGAAGATATTTTCAAATACGGCATAAGAATTATGAGTTATACGACTAAATTTATTTATTTTAAATATTTAAATACGTATACAAAATGATAACCCTTTGTCAGTGATGTCATTGTAGGGTGTTTCCATATCATGTTGGCTTGAAATTTTACAAGATTCTAACTACAAACAATTTCACATGTTTAATGGGAAAAAATATATTTTATGGAAAATAAATTCCATTTTTGTCAACATATGCTGACTATTGTTTCTTTTATTTAAAAATTTTTTGTTTGTTTTTGTAACGCTTTTACCTTTTCCATGGAGGAGGTGGTGGCCTAAAAGATAGAAAATCAATAAGCCAAACCGTAGTACAAACGAAACTGAACAATAATTTAAAATCCATCATATAAAAAAAAGTATTGTTGCCTTTGATGTTCTCATATGCTGCTGTTCTTACCACCTATCGTTTATGGTTGAGGTTAACAACGCAGTTTCCATTTTGAGTTTTTCTCTTTCAGAGAGAGAGAGAGAGAGAGAGAGAGGCTTTAAAGCAAAATTTTCTTTTGTAAATTTATTTCCATTTTTTTCGCTCTCTCTGTCTCCCTGTAAAGCTACAAACAATGGATTTAAAATAAACAGCGAATATCAAATGGTTTCTACCCTGAATTGTGCCTAAAAAAAGTTTGGTTGTTAATCAATTAAGATTTTAACTTAAAACTAGATTTGCTGCCAATTATGTTTAGTTTTCGTTATGGACTCTTAACCAGAGATTATCTACGCATAATATTTAGCTCTACAGGATGTCTTTATTCATTTTTGTTTCCTAATTTCTAACCTTTCGCTTTGTTATTTAGGCTGCAAATTCTACAACAATATGTTTATGACAGCATGTTGCAATGCGTAGATTTTTTTATTCTCTACATGCCACATTGTTAGCGAGTGTGAGAAAAACCTGATAATGCCCCGGCATTTTTTACGGCTTCTTTTTCAAAAGCACTTAACGTACTTACAAATCCTGGCACTTATCCACACACACAGACACAATCATACTCAGTGAACTGTGAGTTTTGCTTAAAACTATAGTTAACCTCCTTTTTTATGGCTGGTTTGTAGTAAAAGGATACCAACCGTATAATAGGCTTACGCATACAACTAACACATGCTTAGAGCGTTGTATGTACTGCGTTCTGCTAACTCCATTGGGTATAATTTTATAATCAACAGCAAGAACGCATGCAAAAAATGAAGCGTATGCATTAGGAAAAAAAGCAGAAACAAAAATGAAGTTAAATGCGAAATTAAAAAAGAAAAATAATGAGAAACCATCTCTATTTTGTTGAATTACCGTGAAAAAAACTCTTAAATTGTTCACGAATGTGTACGATTGTTCAACAATTGATATCTACGTATTCGCTTGTTTCTGTATTTTGTTTTCTTAACACCCTTTTTTAGTCCAACAATACTCTCTAAACTTTCCAAACTTTCTAGTTTCTTTGCATGTATCGTCCACATAAACCAACCTCTTGAATTGTCATGAAAATCTGCTTGATTTCTATCAACAGTGCCGAACTGAACTGAAAGTTCGGCATCTTCGCTCCTACAAAGATGTTTTACTTCTCTATTCTTTCAATACTTTCGCCCGTCTAATAAGGCTTTCTTAGAATAAATCGTTAAGTGTTTCAATAGGGACTTCCGTAGTTCGATATGCACATTCTGTTGAAGCTACATCTCTCAAATTATAGTCATTTATTCCGTCCATTTTGTCAAATCACCATGGATGGATATAGCATTCAACAGGACGTGCAAATAATAAAATTGTTTTATCTGTAGTCTAGTATGCAGGGTGTTGGCTTATTACACATGAGGCCTCGGTTCAAAACCCAACTCAGACGAACTGAACTGAAAGTTCGGCATCTTCGCTCCTACAAAGATGTTTTACTTCTCTATTCTTTCAATACTTTCGTCCGTCTAATAAGGCTTTCTTAGATTAAATCGTGAAGTGTTTCAATAGGGATGTGCACATTCTTTTGAAGCTACATCTCTCCAATTATTGTCATTTATTCCGTTCATTTTGCAAATTACCATGGATGGATATAGCATTCAACAGGAAGTGCAAATAATAAAATTGTTGTATCTGTAGTCTAATAGGCAGAGTTGGCTTATTACACATGAGACCTAGTTTCAAAATCCAAATCAGATATCTTGAACAAAAGGAAATACGGAAAATATTTCTTCGGCGACTTCCTCTCAGCAGTTTTCTGGCAAAAACTCTGAGGCTACATAAAAATTGCTATGAAAAGTTTCGGTATTGACTTTAAACTATAGGCTCCGCAACTCATGCATGAAATTAACACATACAACATAAGTGGGGTGACGAGCTAGATCGTAATCCTGAGTGAAGGGTTGTTGCGACCAATTATGTATGCGTGTATGTATGCCGCATATAGTATACTCCATAGATTTTGTTGTATTTTAATTTAAAACTAGGCCCAATGCATCCCAACTTGAAATGTTGCAGGGAAAATACATCCTTTTGCTACACCTGCTATAATTGGAAACATCTTCTTGAAAATAATATAAACAAAGTGGAATTTAATGGCTGTGGATGACCATGTAGAAAGACTAATTTAACTTAAATTTTCCATATCCAAATGTCTTATGGGGTAAACTAATTAAAGGACTTTAGTACACTAAAGGTAATCAGCTCAGTAGCTTGTTTATAATGAATGCATTATCATGCTCATATATAGGTTTCTAGAGCGTTACTTTTTTATTTTATCATACTGTATCAATGCTGCATCAACGCATCTTTGCTGAAAAGAAAGTATAACCAGGAAAACATGGGTAAAAAAAAACAAAAGTTTTTTTATGCGCACCTCATGCGTCTGAACCATAAAATAAGCACACTTACAACCAGACAAAAACGTAATAAGTTAAATCATAAATGTGGTATTGTGTGGTACCCACACACACACATATGTACACTTTCATTTAAGCTCATACAAATATAATGTGAACGCAACGATTTTCTTCCGTAACCTAATTTTCACCCTGCTGTGCTACAAATTTAATAAAAAAAAATTTTGTTTTGTTTTTTTGTTGATTTTATTTTTAATTTTATTACAACATATAATTCTGTCTGTGTTGTTGTTGTTGCTTTTCTCTATTTTTCTATTTTTCTAACAACTCATTTAAAAAGTTCGCACTACAAAAAGAAAAAAACATACAAAGAATAGATGTTGCACGGTTGCTGCATGTCCTTAGGGAGTAAAACCATCTACTTTTACTTACACATTCATTCATTCATACATTCACTCATACACTCATACATTTCTCCATTCACTGCATTACTGCGTTTTATGAAATAATTGCTGAGAGAGAGAGGAAGAGATGTGCTGCTCCGCTCCTGTAATATTGCCTTACGTTACTTGGCAATTATTTTCAAGAAAATTTTTTTTTCACACAGCATATGTATGTATGCCTGTACATGTGTGCGTATGTGTCTGTTCTACTACTGTAGCATGTGGTGGTTTTTACTTTAATTTTAATTTGTTGTACAAATTTTTATATACGCTGGGAACATTGTACAGCAAAACAGAAAAAAAAAGGAAACAAATTTTCCCTTTTCTATCCTGTTTGCCATTTGTATGTAGTCAGTCGGCTTTTTCCTTTGCCTTCTCATCCTCTTGCACCACTTTTTCGCAATTTCAATCGTAATTACTTTTCAATTTTTTTTTTACTGCTGCCGTTAGTCAGTTGTACTTGAAAAAAAAATTCACTTTTGAATTGCCTTTCCCTTGATTGTGGTTTAATGCGTGGGAAATGTTTGTTTAAATGGGATTTTCTTCCCATTTTTAAGGTCTTGTTTAGTGGCATGTTCATGCCACGAGCAGATCACCAATGAAGTTATCAATTTCAGCATTGTTGCATTCAATCTATTCATCCATCCACCCACAATTAATTGAAATGTTGCGTTAGGAAAAAAATTTTTTAAATCTTTTTTGAAAAATTTTTTGGGAAAATTTGCTTGTGAGAAAATTTTCAAGGTTGTTATTGATCACAGAGATAATTGGTTAATGGTAATGGACAGCATTAGTTTTGGGAATTCAATACAAGAAATGAATTGTGAAATCATCAAACAGTTTTCAGTGCAGAAGTGAATTCATGATGTAGGCAGACATAATTGCAATTTATAGATTGAATTCGCTACAGTGGAAGACATTTGAAGTTGTCGCAGTGTAGTAGTTAGTGTGTTGGCTTATTAGACGAGTGCTCGTAGTTCGACTCCTGGCTCATATACTCTCGCACAACTCTGACAGTAAAATAAAATTGCCACCAAAAGCTTCTCAAATTTGTCGTTCGAAGACGATATTAAACTGAAGGTTTCACCACTCTTGCAAATAAATTAACACACACAACAGTAGGTGCTGTGAGAAAATAGGTTGTAGTCTTTACTAAAGCGTTATAATGAGCAACTAAGTAATTAAATAAATAGGGTCTTATGTAAATTGCACACTAAAGCCAAATTCTGGGTATATTGTTTGGTAACTTCTAACGCCCAATTTAGAAATGTAATAATGAATCAAATTGCATAGAGATCAGGTAGAATATGCTTGATATGAATTCATATTTGTATCTACATTTCCGTCCGTTGTTACGTGTACAAATTTTTCTTCATTCACTTATTCTCAGAGTTTTTGGCAGAAATCCGCTGAGAGGAAGCCAGAGAAGAAATATTTTATCACACTTCGTTTTGTTCGAGATGTCTGACCTGGAGTTTGAACCATGGCCTCACGTCTAGTAAGCCAGCAGGCTACTTACTGGACTACGGCGACTTAATTCTAAAATCAGCAGTTTTTTCCTTTTTTTATGGCTGTGTTGGTAACAGAAAAATAGGCATGTAAATCTTCGCTTTTGTTTGATCCTTGCATGGCTTAGATATTATTTTAACAACAGTGACCTTCCAATCTTGGGGGTAATATTCAAGACATAAAATTGCATTGAAGTTAAACAGGAGAATCGCCAAAACTATATCCCTATTGACATCTTTTTGCTGTTATTATCAATTCCAGGAGCTTCCTTTGGATTGATTTTCGGAATATCTCTCTGAATAAACTCGAATCTTGGGGTAAAGCAATACTACAGGAAACAGATCAAGAGTATCGTCACTTATATTTAAAATGAAGACAATTATTTAGTAGTCAACATGTAGAGCTCATTACTGCCCATCATTTCCTGCCCAACCGCCAACGGAGTTTCGTAAAAGAGGTTGACAGGAAAGACGCCCAATGGGACTCATTGATTAACGTAGAAATCTGTAAATTTTAAGATCTGTAAATCAAGACTCCAATCATGTCTTTTCTGAAGAACAGAAGTTGTTTAGCAAATACCATGATCACTGAGATGCAATCCTGAAGCATTCCATTGCTCGGCGTTCAGTGTTTTACTTGACTCTCTGAAGTAATCAAATAAAATATTGTCTGCAGAGTAATCCATACAGTACACCTCTTAAAAAAGTTTTAACATCCCTTTATTAATTATTAAAAAAAATAATCATTTTATGCATTGAAAATATTTCCCCTCCTCATGTTTTAAATCAAATGGTTGCATAGCTGCTGACACACTCCATATCGTATCGTATGTTACAGCTGGTGTTCTTATCAGTTATCATCATTGCACCATCAGCATCTCCCCCAACGTCAGCATCAGCATCACCATCATCATCATCAGCGTCATCCGTCGTCGCATCAACATTATTATTGTATGAAAGCAACAACATCAGGAAGCATCAACCGTTTACAAATAAAATGTGGGGTTAAATGGCCTTTGTTTGTTCAACGGTTTTGGGTTAATGCCGAATATATGGTACGTGGTGGCATGGTGAAACTCTACCTTGTAATGTTCGTTGGTATGCTTGTTTGTCGTGGTCTCTTCTTTATTAAGGAAATGCGTTTCAATTTCCGCTTTATAATGAAAAATATAATTTTTGAAATCCTTTTCGTGAGTATAGGTGGTGTGTGGTTGTGATGGTGGACTTTTGAATATGTATTCCCGTAAATAAATTTATGATTTTTAATATTCACTTTAAACACGTATCAACTAATTATTTGCGATAAGCAGAGTGAACCGAAATATCTGCTCTAAGATAAGAAGGTTGTCTGGATATAAATAATGTTGAAAAGATAAAAACAAACGTGTCTATATTTGGAGCATTACAACTGATTACGGTCGTTACAATCGATCTGCTGAGCAAGTAATTTGCAGGTTAGATTAAGTAAACACTGCCTCGAAGCTCTGAAAAAGTTCTACAAGTGGGTGTTGGTAAGATTAGAAAGAACATTTTAGAGAATAGAAATGTTACATACATACATACATACATACATAATTGGTCGTTACAACCCTTCAGTCAGGATTATTGACTTAGTTTCTCACACCACTTATGTTGTGTGTGTTAATTTTATACATAAGTGGCGGGACCTACAGTTTAAAGTCGACCCCGAACGACAGATTTTTTGAGAAACTTTTCATGGCAATTTTATTTACTCTTAGAGTTTTTGCCAGAATTCTGCTGAGAGGAAATCGCCGAAGAAATACTTTTTGTATTTTGTTTTGATGTCTGGCCTGGGGCTCGAACCCTGGCTTTTACGTCTAATAAGCCAACACACTATCTACTAGACTACGGCGACTTCAAATGTTACAGATTCGATTATTCCATCAATGTAATGTTCACATTATCTGTTGGAGAAAGTGTACCGAATAACCAGAATTTTTGGATTTAACGAAGTTCTCAACAACTGAACATATCTTATGACTAATTAAGGCATATTTTGCATTTGAATTTACCCTCCATCTATTTAAAGAAATTATTGTGGTATCACAATGGACCCCATCTTTCAAAAGAGGCACCACGTAACCTAACCTAACCTGCCCTCCATCCATATCAACTCACACAGAACTTAAAGGCGTACTAAAGCAACAGGCTTTCAATTCTGCAGTACAGTGGCCATTAACAACCCGATTGACGGATTTCGGCCTGCCACAACACATCCTTCCAGACGCCTCTGCTTATACGCTGGACAACGTCCATGTCGTTGAGGAGCTCATACAGCTCACTGTTGGATCGGATGCGGAAATCATCGCCAACACGCACTGGACCGAAGATCTTACGTAAGACTTTTCTCTCGAATACTCTCAAGGCTGCTACACAAGCGGTTAATAGTGTCCATGCCTCTGCGCCATAAAGAAGCACGGGTAGGATGAACGTCTTGTTGAGTATTAGTCTTGTCGTATGAGAGAGGTCTCTGCTACTCAATTGCCTATTGCGGCCATAATAGCATTTGTTTACAAGAGTGGCCTGAGCTTGATCTCCAGATTGACATCATTTTTGGTGGTAACGGCGGAGCCAAGATAAATAAATTCCTTGACTATCTAGCAAAAGTACAGTTATCGGCCGTAATCTGAGCATCAATACGCCGTACGTCTCTACTTGTCGATAACATATACTTTGTTTTGCCCTTATTTACTGCCAGACCCATCTTAGTAGACTCCCGTTCAATAGCACTAAAGGCAGCAGTAACATCTCGCTTTGTACGCCTATGATGTCAATGTCGTCAGCGTAAGCAAGCAACTGGACGCTTTTTTGAAAAATAGTGCCATTGCGATGCACTACCGCCTTTCACAGAAGAGGTCGCATGAACAGGGATCACCTTGTCTGAAACCTCGCACGGTATCAAAAGGTTCGGAGATGTCCATTCCTATCCTGACTGAGCTGCAGGAATTGCTCAACGTTATTCTGCAAAGCCTTATCAGCTTCTCAGGTATACCGAGCTCAGACATTGCGGCAAAACCACGATCCCTTATGGGGCTATCGAAGGCTGCCTTGTAGTCGACAAAAAGATGGCGTGTGTCGACTTGTTTTATGGTCTACATTGGGTTGTATTTTTTCGAAAATTACCTCTGGAAAAACCAGTACGGTACCTCTGGAAGAACCAGTACGGTAAATGAAATTTCGTACAGTTTCGCAAGGTACACTCTTACGTACTTACGTAATTGGTCATTACAACACTTTAGTCAGGATTACAACCTAGTTTCTCACACAACTTATGTATGTTGTGTGTGTGTGTTAATTTTATCAATGAGTGGCGGGATCTACAGTTTAACCTCGATTCCGAACTACAGATTTAAGAAACTTTTCATGGCAATTTTATTTACTTTCAACATTTTTGCTAGTAGACTGTTGAGAGGAACACTCTGATGTTTTTCATGTTTTAATTCTGTTCGTGTTGGCTGGGCTGGGTTTTGAACTATGGTCACACGTCTAATAAGTCAATATACTAAAAAAAAAACTGTAATTTAATTAAAGTTTCTTTAAAATCAGAATTTTATGTGAGTTTTAGTTGGATTTACTTGTGAAATCGAATGGAATAAACCGTAATTTTTCTATTCTTCTTTATAATTACGGCTTGAGACAAAATCGCCACCTTTTAAATTATATTGTACTACAACCAGTGCTCAACTGGTTGACTATTGTTAGCAACACTTCTTCGAAAGTAATTAAAACAAACTGTTTTGCTTTGTTTACTTTTAAATTCTTTTCATTTAATATTTCGTCTACTAGGCATGTCTACCATTACAAACTATTGAAATACGATCTGCAAAAAGAAGCTCACATTTGCAAAGCTTTTGTCCAAATGGTGCAAACCACCACCACCACTGCTGACATTTACAACCGCTGTGAACGATAATGAAAATATTTTTATGATTTTCTTTACCTTTTTTTTTATAAAACAAAATTAAAGCTTTTGTTTTTTGAATTTGAATAAAAAAATATTTAAATTTTTTTTAGCTTTTTTTTTTTGCTAAAGAATACCAACCATAACGAGCATGAATGGAGTTTTAATGCAAATGAAATGAATCCTTGTAGTGTCCTGTCATATGATATGATTTGATGGCGTGTGTGTATTATTTTCCAGTGAAATGTGTTATGGACTATAAATGCATAATTAAAATGATGAGTACCAGGAATTTTGAACACCCCTCGTGTTTTTGGTGGTTTTCAACCTTGTTGTGCAAATATTTGTTGATGCTGGTAAAATAATTTTTTTTCTTTCAAATTTTTTTGGTTATGCTTTCTGTTTTTCTCTTTAAGAGATCACATCTTATGCTTGAAAGTATGCTGGTGTACTGATTTTTTAAATGCACGTGTTGAGCGTATGATAGTAAGAAAAAAAAAAGCTGCTGTTGCCTTGGCAATTGAAACTGATATGCTTGAGAAATATAAAAAAAAGTGAATAGAAGGTACAGTAAAGCTTTTAAAATGATAGTTTTACTGTGTTCCTAATTCCTCTTGCTATCCAGAATTCTAACATCCTTAAACCTTAATCAAACTGTCATATCTGAATTTCATATCTTAAAACATCATTAATAAACCAGAAATTTCTATTTAAAGAATAACTTCCTTCTATATTCTAATTTAATTTGAAATCTAATTTTAATTTTAAAGCCACACTTCGGGGCTGAGCAACATCATCCATCACCAAGGCAATAATCACATCCATCCTCTCTATAGAAAAAATAAGAGAGTAAAATAAAAAATTAATTAAATTATACGCCTTGAAAATACAATTTGTTTTGAAAAAGAAAACGTATTTAAAAACCTTTAAATAAATATTGAATTTAATAACTTGATTACAAGCAGCACAATATCATCCTCCTCATCAGCCATAGCATTAAATGCAACATGATGTACCGTACAGAAAGCGTAACAACATTTACATGCAACACGCGTTTAACACGCGACTCTCTAAGTACATATACACAATGAATGCGTAAAGCACAGTGTACAAGTGCGTGCCACTTTTCCTTTCCTTTCTATTCTTTCGTACTTTCGTTCTCCCCCACTCACATATTATATATATTTTATATATGCAAACACGCACCGGATAATAAGCCAGAAAATTTTATAATAATTTTTGAAGTGAAATTAAATAAATTTTCCAAAAAAAAAAAAAACAAATATTTTAAATCCATTTTCCCAATATGAAATGAAAATTTTTTGATTTTCCAGTTTAACCAGAATATGGCCTTCCACTAAAAATCAATAAATTTTTCCTGGCAACTTAAAGGCTCAATGTATGAAATATCAAATCGGACAATGGTCTTAACTTTAATGTATCGCCATAAAAAAGTCTGGTACTGTTAAATATGGTGAAATATATAGGCTATTCAGTTCGATTTCCAAATTCAAAATTATTTGCTTAATTGGTACTTACAACCTCTTTGGTCATAGCAATATTTAGTTGAACGTTGTCACTGCATATTTGGACAATTTTTCGACTAAAACTCTCTTTAATTGTTATCGAGAAAGTGCGACTTCTATTCAAATCATATTTGGCTAACTCTGACAATAAACTCCAAAGGCCCAAGTACCGGAAAATGAAGGGGAGTAAATGTTATTGACAGGAAAAGTTTCTGTGAAATCTTGGTTATTTTCTTACTTAATATGTCTTTACAACCCTTCAGTTAGGATTACGTCTTAGCTTCTGGCACCACTAATGCTGTGTGTGTTTATTTTATACATGAGTGGCGGTACCAGCAGTTTAAAGCTGGCTCCGAATGATGGATTTTTGGAGAAACTCTTTCATGGCGATTTTATTTAACTGTGAGAGTTTTTACCCAAACCGTGGCCTCTTGTCTAATAAGTCCACAGACTACCTAGGAGACTATGAAGACTACGACCATATAAATATATACATATATACAGTGGACAGCAAAAGTCTTAATACGACAATATATTTTTAGCAATTTCATGAATTTTTGCCAAAAGTTTCTATAAAAATTTATAGTTTTTATATTTATTTTATTAATTTATTACTGTTTTATTATAAAACAAACTATTTTTTAATGTTTTTCATAAAACAAGAGAACAATAAGGAAAAGTTTCAAATGACTACACAAGCACCTCCAGCCTGGGTCAATTTAAAATCCTAATATATGAAAATGTTATCCCTTGTATTTAGTTGAATATCCCTTAAGGTCAAGCACTTTATTTAACCTATTTTTAATTGAATGTACAAGTTTTGTTTAGTGTTTTCTGGTGGCACCATGATCACGTTTTTCGGTTGACTTTTGTTTGAGGTTTAGCGATAACGTAACCCTTCTTTCAAATGATTTCCTAAATACTCTCTTCAAGTCATATTGGGACTTTGTGCAAGAGTATTAAGCCTGTGGGAACTTTTTTTTGTCAAAATATATTGGATTACTAAAACTTTTGCTGTTCACTGTACAAAAATAAAAAATATTTTATCATGTTTTACCTACATGACTAACAAGCAATGACTTACTGCTGCATATGTATACCATTTTTTCTTTAACAAATTGATTTTATTTAACAAATTTTATTTTACAAAAACGTTACAAAAACTTTATAAACAATTTTTACTATGTAATATGAAATGTTGTATGTATGTGTGTATATTTAAAAATTTTATAAAAATTTGTTAACAATTTATGAATATTTTTTCAATAATATTTCATAAATATTTTGCAATACTTCAAAGCTACATACGTGCAATCTCTAAAATGTTTTGAGCTCTGTTTTTGTGTGTTTATATGGGATTTACATAAATTTAAAGTTAAATCCAGGCAATGGAAACAAAACAGTAGTGAAATTAAAATATATTGTTACATATTTTATGATATTGTAATTATTAAATAATATTTTTTGTCGTTTTTTTTCTGTGTTTTCTTTGGCCTGGAAAATATTTTGATTTCATAGAATTAAATGCAGTCTGTTTGACATACATACACGTAGAACAATACAAAAACTTTGTCGAGTATATTATTTAAATTTAATTGGCGAAAAAATTCTTTCTAGAAAAAATAGAAAAAATTAATTTTCAATAATTTCAATGCTGCATTGTTTTTTCTTATGGAACAGCCTAACATCAATTGTCTCAACGGAGCCTCGCAGAAAATTTCTGTCAAAAAACCTCTGACAGTAAATGGCCATGAAAAGTTTCTCAAAAATTTGTTGCTCGGAGTCGACATTAAACTGTAGGTCCTGCCACTCATGTATAAAATTAACACACACAACATGGGTGGTGTGAGAAGCTAGGTCGTAAACTTGACTGAAGGGTTGTAATGAATAATTACAGTGGCGAGAAAAAAAATGCAACGCTATGTTGTATGATATTTAATCGAGGCTCGAAACTTATAACTTTATCTAATTCCACTCCACTTTTGTTTTTTTATTCATTGATTTCTAAATTTTAATAAAAGGTATCATTAAGCGTTGTTTGCTTCTCTTTCTACTTAATTTTTTCGATTTATAAAAAGTGAAAAAAATTTAGCGAGAAAAAAATGCAACGCAATGTGGTAAAGGTAAAAGGAGATCAACTAGAGGAATTAAAATAAAAGTTTAATGAAAACTTTGCAAATTGTGAATTTTAAAATAGAAACAGCTGTCAGCAGATAGCAAATTTTGAGCCTCGATTGAATATCATACAACATAGCGTTGCATTTTTTTTTTCTCTCTACTGTATGCATGTATGTATGTATCAGCCTTTATGAATTATTGTAGAAGGAAAACTATGAGATAAGTTTAGATTATATTAAGAGCTTCCTTTTGAAGAACTTGTATCTTATATGGCTCTACTCTACGGTTTGACTATTAAATTTTTCTTACTTACACCATAAGACTAGTGTCTCTAAAATTAAAATAAAATTCCCATGAATAGTTTCTCAAATCGGCTGTTCGTTGTCGTCTTTAAACTGTAGATCACGACACTAAAAAATAAAAATTATCACACACAAAATAAATGACTGGAATAAGAAACCAGGTTGTAATCCTAGCTAAGGGGTTGTAACGACCAATGAAGGAGGTTCTTCAATAGAAGACTACAAATACGGTTCTAACTGCAAAATAAAATAGACTGTACAATTATAACCGAGAGGATTAACCTTGGGACAAATATCTGGGTCTTCGATCTCTATAGTGTCTCTCACTACTACTCACTTACCACCTATCTCCCATGCACTTATGTTGTCTGTGTTAATTTTATACATGAATGGCGAGGCCCACAGGTTAAAGTCGACCTGAACGTCAGATTTTTTTAGAGAAGCTTTTCATGGTTTTTTTCGGTTTTTAGAATTTTTGCCATAAATATGCGGAGAGGAAGTTGCCGAAGAAATATTTTTCATATTTCGATTTTATCGAGATGTTTGACCTGACGTATAACTTCCAAAAATTAACGTATATACTTTACATACATGATTCACTTTTCATACCCTTTGTTGCAGCCAACCTTGGGACATATATCTGGATCATCGATCACTATAGTGTCTCTCACTACGGAATTGATCTTTAGTAAGGAATCTCGTCCAAATAGAATTTCAATTTTCTTCAACAATTCTGATTATTTTAATTGAATTGCTCTGTTCAAACTCATCAAACTCATTAACAATAGAGATCAGAATCGTGCCTTTGTTTTGTATCAATCCCAGACTTGCTTCTGTTTGTGAAGCTTCACTATACATACATACATAATAGGTCAACTCTTCAGTCAGGATTACCACCTATCTCCCATGCACTTATGTTGTTTTATACATGAATGGCGAGGCCTACAGTTTAAAGTCGACCTGAACGTCAGATTTTTTAGAGAAGCTTTTCATGGTTTTTTTCGGTTTTTAGAATTTTTGCCATAAATATGCAGAGAGGAAGTTGCCGAAGAAATATTTTTCATATTTCGATTTTATCGAGATGTTTGACCTGACGTATAACTTCTTAACGTATATACTTTACATACATGATTTACTTTTCATACCCTTTAATACTTGTGGCAGCCAAATATCGAACTTCTTTGGGTATCCAGCTTTCGTGAATGCCTAGTTTGCTAGTATGGTACACCCTGCTTATGTTATTCTCAATTCTTTCTATGATTTCTTCGACTTTTTGAGTTATTAGTGAATATACTTGACATAAAAATTGTCAGATCGAAAGCGAACATATCGTTTGGCTTTGTTGTTTGATACTGAATGGTCTCCGTTTTTAAATTTTATCAGCATTCTGTGACGCTTTCTTACCTTTTCTGTAAAAGAAAACCGAAAAGGAAAATCAAATAAGGTTCCAAAGTCTGAATGCAGTAAGTTTTAACAGATCTAACGAATGAATTTAAACACCCAATATAGAGATCTTTTTTAAAGCAATAGTAACCCGCTGGATCATGTTTCCTTTGGATTCCTTTTAAAAAACTTTCGTGGTTGGTCCCCTTGTGGTTTTCTCAACAACAACCATGCATACATCAAGCAGGGTTGTTGACCATCAAACAAAAATTTAACAAATAATTCTTCAGGATATTTTTACTTATTTTTTCTTTTTTCGTCTTTTGAAAGAAAACATATTTTTATAAATGGATCATGTTTCCTTTGGATTCCTTTTAAAAAACTTTCGTGGTTGGTCCCCTTGTGGTTTTCTCAACAACAACCATGCATACATCAAGCAGGGTTGTTGACCATCAAACAAAAATTTAACAAATAATTCTTCAGGATATTTTTACTTATTTTTTCTTTTTTCGTCTTTTGAAAGAAAACATATTTTTATTCGCTTGCTTTTGCTCACTCTTAACAATTATAATAAATTTTAATTATGAAGATAGAAAAACTAAGAAGAATATGTATCACACAGTTGGATAACAAAAAAAAAAAACACTTCTAAAGGATGCTACAACTTAATAATTTCTAAGCCTTAGAAAAAAATGAAAGAAAAGAAGAGAAAAGAGTTTCTACGGCTACAAAATCTACACTTTTTCCTTAAAACCACAATTAAATACAAAGAGAAAAAACAGCAACAACAACAATTCAGATAAAAATGAAAAGAAAAGGCACAAGAAAGTTTTTTTTTTGTTTTGTAACACAAAAGTAGAATACAAATCCCCGAAAAAATACGGGGGAAAAATAGAAATGAAATGAAAAGAAATTTTTGTTCTGCTCTGTTCAGTTCAGTTCTGTTCTTTTGGAGGATGATAAAAAGAAAAAAATATGGAAAGAAGTGCATAAAACTGCATGTAACAATTGGAAAATCTATGCTGGACTACAAGGCAACAAACCTACAAACACACCACCACTACCACCACCACATAATAAAGCAGGATAATAAAGGAAGCCATGATGACGTTGCAGCTGATGTTGTTCACAAACTAGAAAATAGCGAAAGAGAGGAGAAAAAAACCCCAAAAAAAAAAAACGAGAATATAAAGAAAATGTACACAAACCTACATGATTCTGTAAATGATGTTGGCATGATTTCATCTTTTATCATCATTATCATCAACATCAGCAACAACAACATCATCATACTTTCGAACATTTTTTGGGCCGAGTGAAGAGCATACAAAAGTTCCCGAAAAAAACCTTACAATTGCTTAAATGCATGAGCAAATGAATGAATGAATAGAATGGCATGACTGCCGAAAACACTGTTTAAGGGATGGATGGCTGTACAGTGACTTTGTTAGTGAAGGCGGATTTTCTTTAGTTCCCTTAGAAATACTTACCGTAAATTTTTCCTTTAAAACCATCAAAAACTATTAAAAAAAAAAAACAACCAACAATTTTCGTACGCATTGCAAGTGAAATTTCAATAGAACGCGTATACCATGCCACGCAAATCATCACGTTTGCAATCAAATAAAAGTACGTGCGTAAATGAATGAAACAACGTTTAGTCATGCTGCCGCTGCCGTTGATGTGCATCACTTTTAATGAAAAGATGCAATTTGGTTTTTATTAAATAAATAGGGGAGGGGAAAAAGTAATATCAGCAATGCGAGCGATATATCAGCTTGAGATAGAGGTGGTAACGTATAGTTTTTGTTTTTTTCTCTTAATTTAAGCTGCCAATAAAATGTCGAAAAAATATTGTATTTATTTTTATATAAAATAAAGGGTTTTCTTTTAAGAACGTTAGAACTTAAAATGATAACACGAAACAGAAATATTGTCCAAATTTCTCTTGATATAATGTGGTCGATAAGTTCATGGCATTACTGTTTTAAATATGATTTCCAGCATTTATACATCTCGGCGGCAAATTACATGATCCATTCGAACATTTACATTTGCAACTACTTATTCCAATAAATCTAGCCGTATGGCGACAACAGTAAACACCTTTAATATTGGCTTTCAATACTTCAACAGTTGCTGGTCTATCCACAAAAACGATTGACTCAAGCCCCATAAAAAGAAGTCCCGAGGCGTTAATGGACGAACGAAGAGTTCAGTGAATAGGAGCACTTTGATCGCCAATTTTGTTTTGCAATAAATCGAATGTTAAGAGCTCAGTGTGGACAATCGCCGTAGTCCAGTGTGTGTGTTAGCTTATTAGACAAAAGCCCATTCAACCACTCGAACATATCGAAATATGAGACAAAATATTTATTTTGGCGACTCTCTGAGAGTAAATAAAATCGCCATCAAAAGTTTCTCAAAAGTCTGTCGGTCGGAGTCGATTTTAAACTGTAAGTCCATCAACTCATGGTAAAATTTAACACACACAAGATTGTTGGAGCTTGTAGTCCTAGCTAAAGGGTTGTAATGACCAATTAAGTAATCACTGAGCACCTCTAGCCTCTCTTCAAGCGGATGCATCTGAAGTTTGTGTATTGTCATATCATTGCCCATCTCCAGAGGAATTCCAATCTCACATACGAATCACTTCGATTGTTTACGGATAACATAGCTAACCAGGATAATTACTGGATAATTGATTGTATAACTATCTCCTACACACTACCTACATGACCAACATTACGGTTGTTATATGCAGAACACAATTTGCGTTAAACCAGTCTATTTTAGGAACCGCCTTGAAGTTGTAATGGGGTACCGGTTCCTAGGCACTCGCACATTATCTGGGAATACCTCTCAGAACATCCTCTCTGTCATTGGAACATGGGTTGACGGATTCTTGGGCACTTAGAATTTATTGACGTAATCTGTCTAACGTAGTTGTCGTAGTCTAGTAAGTAGTGTGTTGGCTTATTAGACGTGAGGACATGGTTCAAACATCAGGTCAGACATTTCCAACAAAACGAAGTGTGTAAAAACATTTCTACGGCGAGTGCAGATCTCTAGCAAAAACTCCAATAGTTAATGTAGGTCCCGCCACTCATATATAAAATTAACACACACAACATAAGTAATGTGAGAAGCTCGGTTGTAGTCCAGACTGAAGAGTTTATAAGGTTTTAGTGACCAATTATGTACGTATGTATGTCTGTAATATGTCTAACGAAAGATAGAAGCCACACTTTCACAAAATTATCGGAATAGTTGTGATATTCAAGCCAGGAGTTATTATTGAATGACTGAACTTTATAGACCCCAGTAAGGCATTCTAAAAGAAGCCCAACGAAATAGAAATGCACTATCAAAGGATATTGTATCCAAGATAGGTATTCAAGTTAGGGGCGAACAAAAAATAACTGCCTATACTTTAAGAATGTTATAACTAGAGACAATTGGAGAATGCAAAAATAATTTCCTTTTCAAAAAACATACAGTCTGGTAATCAGTTTCTAAACGGTAAGAATTTCTCCTTGTGTAAAACTTAAACTTATAGGGCACATAAAAGTGTATCTATATCGGATAACTTTGTATTTCTTTATATATAGAAATTTTCTAAAGACTTATTTTTTGAATGTTTAATGTTGTTTTCTCTATAATAGGCTCCATACAAATGCATAATAAAGTCCGCAGTTACGGGTGTTTTTTGTTGTCTTCCTACAAAAAACTTAAAAGAAGATTTCCTTCTTTTATATACAAAATAAAATAGAGATTCATTTTGTATAGTATTTACATCGCATATTTTATTTATATTTCTATCAAAAGAATTAAAATGAATTAACTAACAACGTTGTTGTTGTTATCTATTATAAGAATATTATGGTATATGAATTATACGTTTAATTTTATGAGAATAAAAAAGGAAGGAAGGCGTGCAATTAACAATAGAAAATACATTTAGCAAGGAGGAGCAGCAGTACATACACAGCTGAATTATATCGTAGAGACTAACTGTGGATAACCGACAGTGGTTGCTGGGGAGGATAAATAAATCTAAAAAAGGAAAAATAGGGGTTGTTGCACACTGCAGGTGATCGTTTATTTATTGCGGAGATCATAAATTTTTGATTTCACATGTGCGCTATAATAACGTCACATATTAATTGCTGTGACGACGTTATTAATGCTAAAACCATGATTCTGCAAGGTTTGTGAAATAAAACAAGAGAGAGGAATTTTTTTTCAATCTTTTATTTTCTCTACGTAGTTTAATTGTTTTTTTTTTTTATTTCCTTTTTAGAGAATTAAATGCAATGCAGTGTGTATACTCAATTTATAATCTTTTCGTGGAATACTGCAGCATGTAGAGACTTTAAATCAAGATAATGTTAGTACCATTCTGTAATTTTTTTTTTTGGATAGTTTAACTATCGAAAGCCCTTAAAATGGTGATTTAAAGGTTGCCAGATCTAGGACCATCTGGCTTAGGCGTGCAAGAAGTAGAGGCGTCTGGAAGGATGTGTTAAGGCAGGCCGAAATCCGTTAATCGGGTTGGTAATGGCCAATTAAGATTAAGTTGCCACTTATCGAGCTCTGAGGGTTATTACAATGTTCACCTTTAACGAATTATTGTCCAAGGAATAGGTAAGATTATTAACAAATTTAAGAGTATGAAATGAAGAGAATGTACAAAGTAAACAACTTCACAATGTATGCACTGCCAATAATATAACTTTTCTTTACGTAAGTAGTCTCTGCAACTATGTCTGTATTATTCTTCATTATGGCATATTTTCGAAGTCGCCGTAGCTTAGTAGGTAATGTGCTAACTTATTAGACGTAAGGTCACGGTTCAAACCCCACATCAGACACCTTCAACAAAACGAAGTATGAAAAGAATATTTCTTCGGCAACATCCTCTCAGCAGATTTTTCACAAAAACTCTGAGAGTAAATAAAAAAAATTGCCATGAAAAGTTTTTCAAAAAATCTATCATTCAGAGTCGACTTTAAACTGTAGGTTACGCCACTCTTGCCTAAAATTAACACATACATACATAATTGGACATTACAACCCTTCAGTCAGGATTACGGCCTAGCTTCTCACACCACTCATGTTGTGTGCGTTAATTTTATACATGAATGGCGGGACCCACATTTTAAAGTCGTCTCTGAAAGACAGATATTTTTGAGAAACTTTTCGTGGCAATTTTTTATTTACTCTCAGAATTCTGCGGAGAGAAAGTCGCTGAAGAAATATTTTTTCGTACTTCGGTTTGTTGGACATGTCTGACCTAGGTTTTGAACCATGGCCTCATGTCTAATAAGCCAACACACTACCTATTTGACTTCTGCCATTTCACCTTATATATAACTTGCAAAAATGAACGTAAGTACATTCTTTTCATACGTGATCCACATTTCGTCTCGTTTTTGCCAGAGATCTGCTTACCCAGACTACGGCGACTTCTGCTGGAAAACATTGCAGTTGAACATCAGAACAATTAATAAGCATACCACAGCTTACGCATTTTGCATTCAAAAGATTTCCATCGGAAATCTTCGAATCTAATAATCAGTAGCTTCTAGAAGCGATTTACTCTATAAAAAAATTTACTTTCAATGCCACTGTTACATCAATATCAAATTAAACTGACTGTCTTTAAGACAGTCATTAAAGAAATTTTTAATTCATATATTTTACACACAAAAATATGAAATAAATTTACGCACATTCAAATGCTGAAGTCACAGGTATAACTTCGAATATTACTGCAGCAGAGTGCTTATATTACGAAAACTAGCACGGGTTGCTTATAATATTTACTGCGACAAGTTTGGCTGTAAGGCATTACTGAAATGCAATGTTGTCACTGCATTTGCAATATTTATTTTTTTTTTTTTTTTAATTCATTGTCGCAATCATCAGCAACACCATTATCGTCAATTTACGTTATGGCCGCAAGACAGACACATTCAAGTTATGGTGCGTTGGGAAGAAAAAAAATGGAGAACGAAATTATAATTTACATCATATTAAAGTGACAATTTTCTTTGGAGAAGTAGTTTTTTCCATTTTTTTAATTTGTTTTTTAATATTTATTAACAATTATTAACATTCATGCGTTCATTCATGGCAAAAAAATTATTACAGAAATTGTGAGGTTATGTGCTGCTTAATAAAATTTAATTTTTTTTTGTATTTTTTTATTTTTTTTATAAAAGTTGAATTGAATAATTGAATTTTTACGCTTGTATTTTAATAAAAATTTTATTATTCACAATTCCTTTGGATTCCGATTTTTTTCGTATTTTATTTACTGTTTTTTAATTTTTTTATTTTTTTTTTTAATAAAATACCAGATTTTTGTTCTATTAAAGCACCATGAATGTTTCATCGTTTACCAGACCGTAAAGCAAGATTTTTTCTAAAAAAAAATTATTTTTAAAAAATTTTTCTTTTCAAAAGCTGCTCATAACCCACCATTCCTGCTGAAACTTCTATAAGAAAAATTGTTGCTTGCTTCCATTACTTTTCTTAGTTTTTATTATAAATACTCCTCTTGATTTTTTTCTTTTCTTGAAATTTGTCCCTTTTTTAAATATTTTTTTTGCTGCTGTGCTCCTCTTCTTTAATCTGTAATTCAAGTCACGTATAAAAATATTGTAATCGAATCTAAAGTATTCAAGATTTAATCTACGCTCAATAAGCGTAAAGACATTCTCTTCTCTGTTATTTTTACTTCGCATATATTTTTTTTTTTTCTTTTTTTTAGTTATTCTTCTCCAATTCTGCCACACTATTCAGTTGCTCTTCCATACAATTTTTTTTAAAATTTTTTTTTTTTTGGAGCAGTGTATGTAGTGCTAGGGCAGTATTTGTAATGCGTTTTTCTTCTTTCCATACACACTTTCTCATCATTTACTAAAAGTTACAAGAGCAGGCAATAGTTAAACACACACAAAATAAAAAAAAACCTTTTCAATTCGTTTTCTGTATCTGTAAAGGACAGTCTTGGTAGTGGCATTTATAAGTGGGACAGTATCATTGTAAAAATGTTGTAGCATCTCTTTACAAATCCTTTTGGAAGTAGCAAATTACAAAAGCTATACACTCAGCAAAATGTTAAGGGCTGACTTACTTGGATCCTATAAGGCCCTGCTGTAACACCAGTAGTACCTACGTCTTCATAACCGTCATTACTGCACCGTTACTCTTGGGTGCTATCTCTCACTTATTCCGATAGTTTTATAAAAGTGTGAATTCTGTTCTGTCAACAAATTCTGCCTACTTGAGAATCCTTCATCTCAAGTTCCAAAGTGTCGAACAATGCCTCCTTTATAACTCTTCAGCCAGGATTACTATCTAACCTTTCACACCACCAACGTTTTTTGTATGAATTTAATGCCTGATATCTTTTAGGTTCGCCTTAGAGAGGCTTATGCAGCTTAGACTCTATACATACATAATGGGACATTGCAGCTCTTCAGTCAGGATTACGACATAGCTTCTCACACCATGCATGTTGTGTGTGTTATTTTCATACTGGAGGTCCCAGTTTAAAGTAGACTCCGAACAACAGATTTTTTGAGAAACTTTTCATGGCAATTTCATTTACAATCAGAGTTTTTGTCAAAAGACAGCTGCGAATACCTCGCAGAAAGAAATATTTTTTTTTTTTCATATTTCGCTCAGTTCAAGATGTCTGAGTTGGGATTTCAACAAGGGCTCTCGTCTAATAAGTCAATACACTACCCACTAGACAGTCTTGTTGGGAATTCAGAATAGAAGGAGACCTGATTCATACATCAGACTATCCAATTAAAACCTGAAGTTAGTAGCAGTTTTATAGTAGGGCTCTGTAGACTTCAAGTTCACTCGAACCCAATATGTTGATTCATGTGATGATGAGAATGAATCATTAGAACAAAAACTTAGAACCTGTGGTTCCAACCTTAGAACCTGTGGTTCTGAACTTGTTGACACCGCAAGTTTGTCAGGCTTGAGGAGACATTATTGGGATTCCCTATATGCAATAAACTGGCAGTAGCATGTATATATATTGAAGTCGCCGTAGTCTAGTAGGTAGTGTGTTGGCTTATTAGCCAGGGTTCGAGCCCCCGGCCCGACATCAAAACAAAAATACAAAAAAGTATTTCTTCGGCGATTTCCTCTCAGCAGATTTCTGGCAAAAACTCTGAGAGTAAATAAATTGCCATGAAAAGTTTCTCAAAAAAATCTGTCTTTCGGAGTCGACTTTAAACTGTAGGTCCCGCCACTTATGTATAAAATTAACGCACACAACATAAGTGGTGTGAGAAACTAGGTCAATAATCCTAACTGAAGGGTTGTAATGACCAATTATGTATGTAGCATGTATATATGCACAACGAAAGTAGAGATTGCCAGTTATGTAAGTTATAAGTCAAGTTAAACTGACAGTCGCATTAAAAACAGACGATTTTCGGATCATTCAAAGATAACTCTTATATGGCTTCCGAGACATATACTAATTATTTCAGTTAATTTGTCATTTATCCACTCATATTACCGAGGAGCTGAAACTCGTTGGCAACAAGAGGGTACGTGCATCTTGCTAGACTTTGTTGGGCATGTATGGTTAAGAGGACCCATTCACTTCTATTCTTAAATCACATGGCCATTCAGCGTACAAGTATGATTTTCATGGGCTACTATCGTTTTAGTAGGCATGTCGAAAGGCTTAGTGTTCTGATTAATGCCTTCTGCAAGAGCTGTGGTTCTTAATGTTAGTATCCTACTCTTGTTATGAAACTGCGGAGGTCTTTTGCCATATCTTTTATACATTCTTGACCGAGCTGTCCAAAATAAAAATTGCTGCAATAAAAGCAGGATTTATTTTCGTTTCGGGTTGGTTTCGTCTAGGAAATGTTTAATGCTCGGATTGGATATTGATTATGGAATTTCAACGGAGCTAATTGATGGCTTAAGAGGTTCCCTACTTTATCTAACCTAACCCAGTATCAGCCTTTTAGAAGAACACTGTAGACTCTAAGCATACTTGTCTAGAATAGGGATCACCTCGTACCAAATATGTACATTCCGGTATGATGAGATGAATGATCAGAATACATACTTAGAACCTATGAGGCATTAATACATACTAGAAGAAAACATCTGAGTGTATATCACGAGTGTAAGGCATAAGGCATCACCAGCGATGGCATCGGATCGAATCCTGTAGTTTGTCAGTGCAATAGGCTTGGACTAGATTTTATACGTGTAGCCTATATTGATTGATGGAATTGCAATATATTGGATCTTCGCAGTGCTATAATATATGTATGTATATACACGACGACAATGCAAATTGCGTGATTTTACCAGCATACTTGGACTGTAAAATCGTGGTCCATATTACACCATATTTCTCTAATAAATCTTGGCAGTCATAATTCCTCATACATACTTCCAATTGAATGGATGCAGAAATTACTTTACAATTTAAACTCGTTTTCCTGCAAGTGTAGTTTCAGTTTTCACTGTAAGGGCAATCGTAGATTCCTAGCTTTTCCCAGCTCTACCCATAAAAACAAAAGGATCATATATTAGGAAAATACGAAAAAAAAAATTCCATTCTTTTTTTAATTTCTATTTAAAAGGGTATAATTTCCAATAAATTCACAATTTGTTGGAACACATTTTTAAAGCAAGAAAAAAATGGGGAGTAAAATAAGGAATTGGTACGGACAGAGACAGTATACCCTTTTAAGTCAACCAAATAGAGGAAGATGAAGAAGAAAATTAGCTGTAATAACAGGCAACATAGAGAGGTGGCATGCAACCGAACCATGTTTCATGTAGGATGCACTACTTTTTACCCGCTCTCTTAGTAGTATTCAGCAGCTACTATGGTAGAGAAGGACTTGTTTTCAAAACAGCACAAGTACAGCAGGAGGAAAAGAAAAAAAAGTTTTTTTTTTTTTAAAAGAAGAAAAGAAAAGCAATTGAAAGAGAGGAAGAAAGAATAAAAACAAGGAAAAAAATTAGTATTGAAAATAGTAATTGATTTGCTGTTAATTGATTTGATTTTGTCATGCTTGGAATATTTAAAAAGATGCGCTTTTCATTGCAATTTCAAAACTTAATAAGTTTGCTGTTGCTTGCTGCCTGCTGCCACTGCTACTGTAACTGACTGTCTGTCTGTATGTTTTGCTGTCTATCTCCCTGAGTATTTCTGAATGCTAAGAGTAATATTTTATTGGAAATATTGCAATGATTTAAATGCACTCTTGCTTAGAATATAAATTATATTCTTAACAAAACTGTATTGGGAATACTTGTAATAGGAATACAAAATAAAAAAACTAAATGCTCTGAGCAAATAACTAGTTGTAGCAACAGTAGTAGTAGTTGCAGCGGATGTTATTAGGAAATAGTTAAACTGTTAAATTGCCAAAGGTTATGTGTACTACGAGTATAACGTGATTGTACACAAAAAAAAATATTGGAAGGAGAAGTAGAAGCAGAAGTATTTCGACACATTAAAACCCATTTACTCGAGAGATAAATACAATCTCACAAAATTGGGTCACAGTAATGATAAGTGTTGTATTCAGTGCTGTTCATTGCTTAGCATTTCATTTTTTTTTCTCTCTCTTTACTTTGCTTTTGTTGTAAAATAATAAAAGGATCCTAGAATGAAAGGAAGTGTTCAAATTGAAAGTATTGGAAATTGTATACGAGTAGAGCATGCATTGTATGACAATAAAAGTATAACACGTACATCATTATAATGCTTAAGAGTAATTAAATTAAATTTTTCTTAATAAATCTGCGGATTTAATGGGTCGAGCTAAAGGCAACCGGATAGTTCACAGTTTGTGAATAGTGACCGATCTTTAGATACAAAACCTAGCCGCGTATACATAAGTATTCTCATACATAATAAGTTCCGAACAATTAGCAAATGTTTTACCGTTTTCGACAAGGCCAGTGAGTAACACATTTCAGTGGGTTCTCTCAGGAAACAGAAGTCCAATCATGGCAATGGGCGTTATAAATGGATGTCTTCATTCTTGGTTCTGATCCGTATGAGGGAATCTGCAAAACACAACACACACACTGTTTTATCATCAGCGAGTTTACTAGCGTTGGCGTCTTCCGCAGGGGTGGTTAGCTTTTTTACAACAATATCTGTCTCTGTATCTCCAACCTTCAGAGTTCCAGTACAAATCTCTCGCCTATGTCTACAAACCACTCTCCCCCCGCAGAATTGCAGTCATATATTACTTCGCGGAGGACGTATTAGGTTTCTCACAACAACAAAATCTGCCTCTGTATATCCAGCCTTCAGAGTTCCAGTACAATTTCAGCCATAGGCTGACTGTACTGTCTCCATAGAATTTTAGATTTAAACATAACACTTGTAAGCTTGTTTTGGCCTGGAATTCATATCCATGGGCCTTCTAAATTTGGACAAAATAACAGAATATGCTCAGTACCTTCATCTTTATACACAAAGTTTGGGAATATAGGATAACTAACAGATAAAAAAATTTATGCCTCATATTATGCCATTTAGCTGTTCAGCTCGCAGTATTTGTTCTCCCGCCGAGGAGTTGTATGAGGAATAAGGTGAAATGTCTAGCTTCCCTACTATGCCATTTGAATATGCAGATCCATCTATCTTGGAAGGCGCTGGCTTATGAAACGTGAGGCGACGATTCAAATCTCAAGTCCTCTTAGCAGATTTCTGTCAAAGACTCTGAGAGTAAATAAAATTGCTCTGAAAAGTTTCTCAAAAATCTATCATTCGAAGCCTACTTTAAACTTTAGGTTTCGCCATTAATGATAAAATTAACACACACAACATAAGTGGTGTGAGAAGTTAGGTCGTAATCATGACTGAAGGATTGTAAAGACCAATTATGTAATTTATATGCAATCCGTCTTTCTTTCATTTTTATAGCCGCAACCTGTCCTGCGCCGCTTCATTATTATCCTGATTTCCTCTATTACACTCGTTATTATCTTCCTTTTCAATGTATTTGGTTCTCCAATATTCGGTATCATCCTTGAAAATGCTCCCTACGATGCCTTGCCTTTTCGCTGATGAATTTTACGTGGTCATTGAAGTTGAACCTGTCCTTGAAAACCGCCTCCAAGTACATTATGGCTCTCTTCGATACTATTTTAGTGTCTCCAAAGCTCACTTCTATCTTTTCCACTACTTGTCTGGTCTCCTCTATTTTTCGTACCATCGTACTTCACAGCATACTTTATTCTCTAATTACGAACAATCTATGCAGACTTTCATCGAATACAATGTGCTGGCCATGCCTTACGGTAGCACCCAGAGGAAATTGGTTTTCCTAGGAAGAGGCCGCAACGCGTCTAGCAAGATAATTAAAGCCTACTAAATTAATAATAATTTGAAAGTCATGAATAATATGTTTTCGATTACTGCTGGATACGATACTGGATTGCTCAGAGCGAGCTCCTTGACCACTATATCGGTACAGGTGCTTTGGAATCTTGGCAGGTGATAACTACAATCTTTTTGAAGCCAATCTATTGAAGAAATATTAAAAAGCATCTCTCAATAAATAGTGAGATATACATTGGTTTTGTGTTATCACCACCGGCGCTATGTATTCATTATCTCCAGTGTGCTTTGATTTAACAAAACTGCCACTACCTTTCTATACTGTACCACACTAATTGGTATTAATTTATGTTATAAATTAAAATTAAAATCTTTAATAAATTAAAAATTCTGATTAAAATTTTCGGAAAAAGCTTTTTTAATTGACATAAATTTGTTGAAATTTTTTTTTGGAATTATTTAATACAAATCATGGCCTAATTTTCTCTTACAGCCTTTAATGAATGAATTCTAAATTACTTAAGTATTCTATTAGTTTCTCGTTGTTTTTTTCTCGGCAATTTATTAAAACTAAATTTTTAATTTCTTTCAATTTAATTGAAAAGTTTTCTCTTCTATTCTATTCGGCGAAAATTTCTTAACTTTTTATGGCCGAAAGCTTTAAAAGCATCAACTTGTTATCCTTCAATCTAAATTTCATTTCAAATTTTCAAGGCTAACGCTTGATACCCTTACTTTTTATTGCCAATTTTTTTTGCTGCTGTTGCTGTTGTTGTTGTTAGTGTAAGTGTACCAGCTATTGTTTTATAAGCATCTCCATTTCAATTAACATTTACACCCTGAAAATAAAAGAAAAGACGGCAAAAAGGAATACTACATTAGCGAGCATAGAAATAGCATTGGAAAACTTTCTTTTTTCCTTCTCTTTCTTTCTTTGTTTTTCCTTTATTTCTTTAATTTTTTCTGCAAGTAAACAAATTGATTTTCAATTATCATTAAAAATTACTTCACACTTACACCAGCGAATGGCAGAATTAAAAAAGGCCATGAGCATAAGAAAGAAGCAAGCAAAACCTCGCCGAAGAAAAGTTTTTCCTTTAACTGTTTAACCACCCCCCCCCCCCTTCGTTTTGCCAATATTGAACAATTGAAAAATGAATTGAAATCAAACTTTCTCTATAGTTTTACTTGAGAAAAGAAAAAAAAAAGACCTACGATAGTGGCAACTTAAAGAAAGTGCCACTGCAAGATGGAAAATGTGAAACAAAAATCGAACGAATTAATTTAAAACAATTAAAATATTGCAGACAACACAACCAAAAAAAAAATTTGTTTTGTACACCATGCTGCTGCTGTTGTTGCTACTTGGTTGGAAATGAAAATTGTGCAAGTGAAAGTAGTTTCGAAGAAATCAATTGATACAACGAAATTGTATTTGCAACGTAAATGACAAGGATACCGTTTGGTAAATTGCTAGTGAGGCCAATTTCTACGAAATAAGTTGTTAACCGAAAAAAGTTCTGCAATTGCTATTGAAATTGAAATTAGGGTAAACAACGAGCATAGTTTCTCTGACAGTTGCTGCAATATAGGCAAAGTACTGTACTCACAGATCAAAAACCATTTGATACACCCTGCCTAATGATATTGCTTCATGCCTCACAAAGATCACATCTTAAAATTACTTGCTAGGCGCATTTTCCCACGAAAACCATCATCCTCTGGGTACTACCGTAAGGCATGGTCAGCACTGGGCCTTATGTATACATACACAATTGGTCATTACAACCCTTCAGTCAGGATTAGGACCTAGTTTCTCACACCAGTCATGTCGTGTGTGTTAATTTTATACATGAGCGGCGGGACCTACAGTTTAAAGTCGATTCCGAACGACAGATTTTTGAGAAACTTTTCATGGCAGTTTCATTTACTCTCAGAGTTTTTGCCAGAAATCTGCTGAGAGGAAGTCACAGAAGATGTTTAAAGCATGCCCTCATGTCTAACAAGCCAATACGCTATCTATTATACAACGGCAACTATAAATAGTTTTCATCAGGCCTACTAACAAGTGACCAAGTCTAGTCTTGTAGGCATGTAACGGCTTTATCTCTGGTCTTATCTATGACCATCTGGTTTAGTTTCAGAACATCAAATGGAATGGACCTATTAAGGTTCCTTCAATGGTTGGCTTTTAGTTAAATTTCTTGTGCTCCAAGTTTTCGCAATGAATCCGTTTTACACCGCCAGTTAAAAGTTTTTTATTTTTTTGTAACCCATTTTCTTGCTTTAGGATGCACTGTGCTGCATGCAAATTTAAATTTAAATTGCTGGTGAAGTGGGTGTCAATAATTTTGCAAATTTTCACACTTCATGGAGTAATCATCTCATGGAAAATTATTTTTGTAAAATTTTTGTCTTCCATATCAGTATAGAACGACGCAATCTATCAATTTCATATTAAAACAATACAATTTACTAACTTAGGGAAAGTATTGTAGAGCAAATCATATTTTCCAGCTGCACTTTATTCTTTTCTACAGAATTTTGTATTCTTTAGTCAAGACACAAACCATATTGTTACGAAAATGGAAATGGTGTTACATCGTTTAAAAATGATAAACAAAAGCTACAAAAACAAAAACTATGGACTTGTTTACATGATCAACGAATAAACAAAACTATAGCAACAACAACAGTATAAAAAATGGGATAAACAAGTAACCAAGAAGCAACAACAACACTGCAAGGACAAACGTAAACAAAATACACAAATAACAATAAACAACTTGTTTACATTTATAGAGATTACGCGAAGGCAAAGGCATTCGCCTTCAAGAGCATTCATCAGACTGTTTTCCTTGCGATATAAAAGGCAAGATGAATCAGGCTACGGGTCAGAAAAAATTCAGTCAGTCTTTTGTGAAGACACGTTGCGTGTGAAGAGAATAATCGCGGTTTGAAGATTTCCGTTATAAAGATCTATTGAACAATTGTTATTGTTTACGCAAAAGAGTGTTGTTTACATCAAGTTGTGACAGTGGCACACAGAATGTGCGAACAATAAAGGAATTATTTAAAACTAAACACAAATTTATTTTTATTTTTATTTGCAATCTACGAACTCATATTTGAAATGTTTTTAAAAGGTAAAAATGTAACAATATGTGGTAAATCAGTATTAAAATTTAAATTCCTTTTGAATTTGATTTTAAATGAAAAGATAAATTCAATAATTCCTGGAAAATCTATTTTAAAAGCTTTGAAACTAACAACGTTTTTGCCTTACTATCCGCCATTTAATACATTAATGCAGTATCCCCTGTTATTTGCATTATCATTACTGCAATGATGTGATAGTGTATACCATAATAATAATAAAAAACAATTAAAAAATCATTTTATTATAGTTTTACCCCCCTTAACCACCACCCTGTTTGTTGCAGTATATCTTTATGATTGATGTGTATGAGTTGACATTTTAGTCAGTCAGCCTTTATCCTTTTCAACTAATTTAACTGGCGTATGTACTCGTATGTATGCACATACATATGTACGTATCTGCCATATACGATAGAAAGTATTTTATTGTTAATAATTTGTGGTTTTTAGTTCAACTAACCTACTTTTAAAGTATATGTATATTGTATTGTATATATGTTCTAAATAAATATTTATATAATGGCTACAGAAGACAAAAGACACAAAAAAAAATGAACAAAAAATGGGGAAAAAGTGAACGAATAAATGAACTTTTAATTAAAATGCAAATTATCTATACGAACAGCTAGGCAGGCAGGCGGTTAGGCAGGCCATGCAGCCTTATGTGTCGGCAAAAGTGTTTTTTTTATTTTCAAAATACAAAGTGTTTTATTTCAATTTATCTATGATGACATTTTTAATTTTAATTAATATAAAAATACAGGGCAATATACATGCATACATGCATTATAATACTAAATAAATAATAATTAGAGTTAATGGTATAAATTATAGACTTTAAATTACTTTTTTTTCTTACTACGGAATTAGAGCACGGATAGCTATTGAAAAAAATTTCATTTAAATTTTATTTTAAAAAATTTTTAAATATGAAAAGTACTATGGAAATCCTACCAAGCCAATCAAAATGGTGATCCAATCAAAACACACGATGAACAAAAAGTCTTCAGAGCATTATTGTAATATTTTTGACTATAATAGAAGGCTCTACGATATTTGTGTGTTGAACAAAATATCGGCAAAATATTCGCCACGGCTTCGGTGACATACATACATTGAGCGTCAAAAGACACTATACACTAAGAATTAAATTCTAACAATCACTAAACTCAACTTTTACCACTTAAGGAGAGTGCCCGAAAAAATTTGACAATATTTCGAAATTTTTTTTAATTTTTTTTCTGTTTCAATTTTACAACAGTAATTTATTAATGTATATTTTTTTAATGTACAGTTTCTTTTGATGCTCACTGTACCTTTATCCGATGGTCCATAATTTCAATTACTCTTAGACATAATTCAGATTCAATGTCGACAATATGCTGAATAATCTCATCGTTTAGCCTTTGAATTTTTATTTGGTTATTTCTTTGGTACTATGCTGGGGCCACAGAGAATGCAATTACAATTAACATTGAAAGATCATCTTATCGGAAACGTCGTCGCGTTTATGTGTCTCCGGAGCATAAAAATGTAAAAAGGTAGCTTCCAAGCTGACAGTACTAATAGAATTACCAAAGCTAATACGTACTCCCTTTATAACATTGCTCATTACATTGACTATGACCTTTCCGCCGCATAGGCTTTAACGCCGATCAAAGGATATTATCCTTTAACTTTACAAGGCGCAAACATAAAAAGGTCACGGTCTTATTGTGCTTCAAACTTGTGAACTGTATCGAGTAGAATTGTAGAATAGCTTCTGAAGGACGGCTATCAGAAACTTACTCTTTTTAATCTTTTCAATACCTCGAAAAGTTTCACTATTTTTCATTGTGGTGACGATAAGCCAGTGGTAACTAATGATCGCAACTACCCGACAACAATATTATCTGCATATTGCAGAGTTAAGAGTGGTATGGTCAACTAACTCCGTCTTTCATTAAGCTGCCCTTTCGTAAATCATTAATATATTTTATCCATTTGATGCCATTAGATATGGAATAAAATATCGTTCAAATATCTGCCACAGCTTCTCTGGGTGGAAGCCATACTAAATATTACATTTTCTATAACTCTGGCACATAAATCAGGCTAAATTTGGCCGATGACATGGGATATATTAACGGTTTATTCGCCTGCGACTTAAGAAACTTGCATGATAAAAAGTCTCAGAAGGTCAAATCGCATGAATTTTGGTGGCCAGTTCACATCACAATCACATTAATCCTCTAGCCAGGATTACGACTCATCACCTTCTCACACCACCCATGATATATGTGTAATTTTATCCATGAGCGGCGGGACTTACAATTTAAAATCGACTATGAACGACAGAATTTTAATGTAAATTTATTCTTTATTTATTTATTATTATTGTTTTTAGCAAAAGACTGAGAGAGAAATTCACTGAAGAAATATATTTTCATACAGGGTTCGAAACAAAGGCTCTTGTCCAATAAGCCAATACACTTGACTTAACTGTGGCGACTTGCTCTTACAGGATACCTAATGTAGCATGAGCTATATGGCACAAAGCGCTTTTATGTTTATACCATATTTCGTTGGTATAACCATATCATTCAGGTCAAAACGAGTTGTTAATTATCGTTCTAAGGTGATCGACAGTAATGGCCTGTTCATCCTCATCCTCAAGGAAATATGAACATCATGTGCATTAATATTGTGCCAAATTCAAGCAGTTTGTTTGCTCACGCATCCATTCATGCAGAAATGGTATACACGGTAGAAGAAGATTTTTCATTGAAAATTAGGGAAAGTTTGCTACAGCTCCAAAATGTATTAAGCAAACATATGTACTCTATGTGCTCTATGTGCGTCTATGGTCGTTTACCTTCAGTTCCTATTCGCCCAAGTTACGTTACAAAATACGACGAGTTCTTGTGCTAAACGCGGAATCGAATGACTCGATTCTATTGCAGACTTACACTGGCAGCGTCAATGTTTTCATTAGAGCCGTTACCATGTTATGTGAATGCTGAAGATTAGAGTGTGGATGGTATATCCTCATATTGTTCTCTACTGAAAGAATACTTCCTTTGTGTTGGAGGTAACAATTTATTTCAACATGATTTAATTAAAATTAATTTTGCAATGCCATCATCATCATACAATTTGAAATACGAATACAAAAAAACTTGTTTCAATTCATTAAATTTCTGCATGTATTGACAGACAGACGGGTGTTCTAACAAATATTTAGTATCAAAAGAAACAAAGATTTGACACACTTTGTAGTTTATATGCCAAACAGCCAGCCAGCCAGCCAGTATAAAACTCAAGGCTCTACTTATACGCATGAATAAATTCATCGTATATGCATATGTGTGTGTGTGCGTATAAGCGTTTAAATTTATGTGTGAATGCATTGTCTTCTATAAAGGACTAACAAATCATCTAAGAAGGCCGCTATCTCTCACTCGTATCTCACCCCTATTTTCATACAAGTACAAGCTGGTAGGCCTTTACTTGCCTTTTATGCACAAATAGGGACATTTATTTAAACACAACTGTATGTACAAGTATAATAAATGACATTTGGTAGGTTTTATGTCCGCACATACATACATACGTGCGTAGATGGACAATAGAAACAACAACAACAATAAACAATCAATATGGCATAAAGAAATATAAAATGTACACAGGTTGAATGAGACATTTTTGAAAAATGGTTCTAAGACCTTGTTAAGGTTTTTATACTTATCACACAACCCTCGTTATTTGTCTTTATATGCACCATAAGCCTGCCAACATTCTTTAGATCGATATTTGTGTTAATATACTTACTCTACATATCAGTATATGTATGCGTGCGTACTTGTGTGTGTGTGCCTGTTTTAAATGACCGTTTTTTTTTATTGTTGTTGGCTGTGAAACCGTTTAAGTGATAAAATTTAAACGTTTTTGGAAATTGTTTGAATTGTCGTTAATCATTTTGAAGAATGGCGATTTGTCAACAACAAATACATGCCATACAGACACACATACACACACATACTCATTATATATGAATGTATGCGTGGGGTGTACACAAATACGTGCTAAATAAATATAAAACATGTAAAAATAAATGTTCAAAATGTTGTCCGTCCGTCTGTCCTTCGCATTCGTAAATGAACGTGTAGACATATTGATGAGCATAAAAACATGCGTAAATTGTCATTTACAAACAGCCATCGATGACACAAATCGTCTAAACAAAATACGAAATTAATTGTTAAAAATTTACGTTAAATATGTAGTTTTAGTTCTATGTGTGTGAGTTCTGGTTGGCTTTTCAAAAACGAAAAACAAAACGAAAAAAGTGAAACCGTTGACGGACACTTATTTAGAGTAACTTTAACCATTAATTGAATAAAAATAGGACCTTGGAGGGTTGCCAACAAAAACATCAAATATACACAGACAATATATCACCAGCAGATATTCAATGCAATTTAAAAGCAATCGACAATTTTGTGTTCTTCTATGGCATTGAAGGTGGCATACTTAGGAGTATTTAAAGCAAATTTACTGTAAAATTTCAAAATATAAAATTTTATAAGAAAATCATTCGAAATATTTATTTATAAGACATTAAAAATATTAAAAATATTTTTGATTTTTGGTGTTCCTTCTTCAAATATTCACAAATAAAGATCCAACTTGTCCTTACAACCTTGGTTACCAAAACAATCTGTTATACTCTAATTAAAGCCTTATTTTCTATTCTCAATTGGCTTACTTCCGATCGGCTATTAATACACATGGTTGATCTAATAATAGATAAAAACTCTCCCAATCTAAACTGTAGACATGAAGTCAAACTTGAAGTCGAACTAGAAACATAGAAATATTATTATTGTTGACATGGTTCCTCATAGTTTTCTTTAGTTTTAAAACAAGGACTTCTAATCTGAAAATCTGCAGATTGCCCGGTAACGGAGCGTATGCTGGAAATAGTAGACTGTATGGTATAAATACTTGTTCTGATAGCAGATTTTCATATAGGCCTGCATTGCTTTACAGGGGAATGTCTTGTCCATGATCATGACGACATGTTTATTGAGTAGTGGAATTCTCCCGAACATCTATGGATTGTTAAGGCAACTAGGTCTTGCTTAAATCCCTAACGCCCATACGGATTTATCAGGCAAATTACGTATCATTCAAAAATAAATATAAATATCTTATATGAATTTCAGGACATAAATATATCGTCGTACTGGGCAGCGGAGGTCACAATCTACAACATATTACATGTGTACTAATTGCATCAGATATACTAGGCACTTATTTTCCTCTAGTTTTACAGGGACGCTCAACTATGTTTATGCAATATTGCTGGCCTCTACTGGAGTTGGACTTGGACTTAGAAGAACTCTGATTACCTTCTGCCTTAAAGCTTAGGGCCATCATTCATAAGGCATGTCAATAGATTTGACGTTGAATCAGCTGACTTTTGCTGAACCTGTATCAGAGGATGAATAAGAGGTTTTCTTCAATGCACTGCTTTTCTCATGAAGAACAAGATTGTTCTTATTCCCTTATTTTCTGTCGTTCTCTATTATATATATAATATATAAAATTATATATGTATATAAAAATTTCTTCAACAGCGAGATGTATTCTGTAGTCAGGTTAGTCTTATTAAGAGAATGTTCAGCCCATGGGTTAGATCTATACTCTGATCTAAGTAGAACCTTAACTATCCAAGACGGCCTGCCACCAAACCTATCGAACCTCTTGATAGCTATTGAAAATATGCCAACAAAAAATTCCTTTCAATGTGTGGATAATTTCAAATCCCCTGATCGAGCAATACTCGTAACGAACGAAATGCGAAATTTACCGAAAACATCGCAGAGAGAGTATGCTGGAAAACTCGAACCAGTGGAATTTGTCTTATCTTACGTAGACTTGAAGTGAGCTAAGCCGAGATCATGCAGTTTTCTAGTGGGGTTTTCTTAAGCTACAGGTGAAGCGAACAAGCCATAAACCACAGCGGTCTTCAAGACAAACATAGTGCAATCGGCTTGATTTATAAAAAATTAAACATTTCGGATACGCTCCACCCGGGGACGACATGGCGGACACAGAATGGCATTAATAGACATGATGATAGAAAACGGTCAAAAAACTTCCATACAATGAAGATGGAGCAACTGTCCAAAGAGAACTGTAATGTAGAAGACAAGTTCATTGGGTTTAAAATAGAGGAATATAAATTTTGGCAGTCATTGGAGGGTGATCTTGTTGATCAGTAAAAATTTCAAGAACTGAATATCGTCTGGGTTCTATGGAGAGATGACATTTGAAACTGTGTTTATCTTTGACAGAATAACCAGTTTTTGCATATAACGGAAAAAATTGATCCTCAAGTTAAACAGAATACTCCTACTCAAAAATTATTTCGGAGATGCATCTCTGAAGTTCTCTTTTATTATAGGATTCTATGCCTATAAGTATGTATATAGCATTCAATGATTAGATTTTTTTCATCTTTAATTTACAGAAAACTTTAATACTCGTTATAAATCCATTTAACACTTACGACCATCAATTATTTCCAAAAAATTTTAAGCAGATGTTCAGCATAAATTTTAGAAACTTTTTATTGTTGAACAATTAAAAAATAAAAATTATTTTTAGTTTCGCCATTAGAGTCCTTCATACTTAAAATTAAAATGATTGACATTTAAAAATAATAAAAAAGGAAACAAAAAACGCAAATCTTTTTTGTCGCTTTAAACAACAGCCAATAAACCCTTTTCCACCAAGTGAATAAATTTCGTATAAAAAATTGTTTTCTTTTTGTTTCCAAATTCATATATGCAATGCAATATGACAGCAGAGCAAGAGTAGGAATAAAAAAACGAAACAGAAATTCAAACAGAAAATGATTGACATTTCTGTCAATGGCAACAAACTATGGAATGTGTTGCAATTGTCAAAATGACAAGTAAATTGCAAAGTAAAACAACAAACGAAAAAGGAGAATTCAACAAACAGCAAAAACAACTGATGGAAATGGAATTTGAAATATTTCATTATATTGCAAACATTTTCACACCCCATATGCGTTGGACAGGCCAAGCCAAGGGCCCAACAACAGGCCAACATAGAGGACAACAGTATCAATTTGCAATGAAACAGAGAAAAAAAGTGAGAAAAACAATAATAATTGATGAAACATGAAATGAAATTATCTTAAATTTCATTGCAAAAAGGAGAACAAGAAGCAAAAGAAAGAGAATAATAACAATACATTGTCAACAATTTTTTATATTGTTTTTCGCACCTTTAATACAGATTTTTCAGCAGGTTTTATTGACTGCTCTTAAAGGCAACAATGAAACTCGAATCTTTTTTTTTTTCTGTTGAAGGCAAATATCATCACAAGTCACACGACGAAATTCAAATAAAATTTTTTTTTTTTGCAAGATTTTGTTACTACCATAGGGTGGTAGATAGTATTTCATTACAATGATGATGAACCTGACTTGTGTATTTCGTTTGTCAAGATTATTGAGAAATTGTTTTCACATACTCTCACTATATTTTATTAAACGTATTCTTTCTCTGTTCTCATGTGCTATTTAAGTGTCCTTCTTCCTTAGTGTTTAACCCTGTGCTGTACTACCTACGCTTGCTACTCTTATTTCAAATAACAATTCAAACGTTTATTGCTTCATACAATCCATACATAAGTAGTCATATATTGTATTGCATTATTTCATATCCTCGTTTAAGCGTTTATTATTGCAAAACAATAAAGAAAAAAGTCTGTCACTTTGACAGCAATATTTTTTTTTTGTTCGAAAATTATTTTTAGCCACTGTTAGATTATGGGATTACAATTTTCTAAATACAATCCGAACGTACGTACATACGAATTTTCGTTTTCTTCTTTCCTTTCCTGACATACACACAATATGTGTGTGCAAAATTCCATAATTGACACTTTGAAAGGAAATAAGCTAATCGAACACAACACCAAAAAAAATACGAATTGACTAGAAAGCAAACAAAAAAAAACGTGATAATAATGGTGGAGAAAAAAAAATTAACAATAAATCTGATTACCATGACTTACATGTCAGTCGTGTTAATTACAAGTGTGTGTCCTAAATTCGGCAAAATGGAATAGAATCAATGGCATAGAAATCGGATTAAAATTTTAACTTTTCACTGTTGTTAACAAATGGAAATAAAAAATCCTGCATTTCAAAAAAATTAGGAACAAAAAGGACAAACTATTCTTCTCATACTACTGCACAATTTTTTTTTTTATTCTTTAGTAAATGGGATGAAATTTTCACAGACAACTGTACAACTTTGGATTATGTGGATAAAAATGGATTATTTGGATAATATGGATAATACTCCCGTACAATATCTTCAACCTAAAATCTGACAAAATACTATGAAAGGTTAGCACACAATTTTTTATAACCATTGGACAACTTGTTCCGTAATGTGGCTACTAGAACTGCATGTTTAGACCATGTACGGTGGGACACGCTTCAATACTGCATGAAATAGAACCGAATCACCCGGGTTTAAGATGTGACTACATGGTATCAGAGACTGTTTTCGGATGAACATACAAAACTCACACTCCTACACGGAAAGAGTGCGTTACTGAAGCTGTGATCGGTGACTTTGATATGGAAAGTGGAATTGTATCTGAGGTCTATTTTAAAAAGCTGGCACTGTACGGGTCATACTAACTTATTTACTTAATTGGCCGTTACAACCCTTCAGTCAGGATTACGGCCTAGTTTCTCACATCATTTATGTTGTGTGTGTTAATTTTATAGACGAGTGGCGGGACCTACAGTTTAAAATGACAGATTTTTGAAAAACTTTTCATGGCAATTTTATTTTACTCCCAGAGTTTTTTGCCAGAAATCTGTTGGGAGGAAGTCGCCGGAGAAATTTGTTTTCATATTTCGTTTTGTTCGAAATGTCTGACTGGGGTTTGAATCGAGGCCTCACGTCTAATAAACCAACACATTACTTACTGTACTACGGCGACTTCTAGTACAATATCTTCAATCTAAAATCAAAGACTTTGAAAGATTAGCTAACAATGTTCTACAACTATTAGACAACTTCCTACCTAATGTGGCTGCTATAACTGCATGTTATGTACGGTGGGCCACGCTTCAATACTGCATGAAATAGGACCAATTTACCCGGATTTTAAATGTGACGACATGGTACCAGAGACTGTTTTCGGACTAACATACAAAACTCCCACTCCTACGCGGAAAGAATGGGTTGCTGAAGTTATCATCTGTGACGGTGTTATGGAATGCGGAACTGGATCTGGGTCTATTCCGAAAAAATGGCACATATGGTTGAAACCAGGAACCTACCTCCTTTAAACTTGATAATGAGTGTGGACTATCGAGTAGATCCCATCTCGTCAAACCAAATGGCGTCAGGAGTTGCATGGAGTCTCTACACCGTATACGACCCGCCTCTTCTGATGATGTCTAAGAGGAGATAGATATGTATGTGCGTCTACAAGAATACTTTTTCAATTTGGATAAGCAGCATGGAATTTAAAAAACCCTGGGTAATGCAACATACCTGGTTGACGAATTTTAAAAACCGCAGTAAACTGCAGGAAAACTGAGGATCTACATGATTTCGACAAGAGGAATTCTAAAGGACCACTTTACATTTGGCAGCTTCGCTGACAGCCTCGCTCTGCCACACCAGAATTACTGCAGAAGCTGCCATGATGTGAACGAAAGGGAATCGGTACAACACTTTTTATGCGAGTGACCTGGACTTCAGGACAGAACTAATCGATTTTTAAGTAACACATCTCTTTTGAAGATCTTTGCATAGGGGCGAACGTGCCACTGAGGGAACTGGCAGGTTTCATTCAAAGCTCGGGGTAGTTCAAACCTACCACAAACGGATGCTGACAAGGGGGAAGCCCCCTAATACTGGGTAACATAATGGGCCTACCCTAGCACACAATGTTAGTCTTGGTGTCGAGAAAACCAAAGCCAAAACCATGTACAACGTTAACATCGATACCATCGTGCTATAAAGCCAACCAGTCATGTACGTAAGTAGCTTTTGTTATCTCGGAAATAATAATTAATGACGGCGTAGAAACAGTGGCAAATATTAGGCTCAGTGAACCTAGAGTGCTTTTTGAACGCATGTACTCAGGCAAAGCAAGAAATTGACATGAAAAGTATGTCGTTCTCAGTCGAATTTAAACTGTAGGTCCGGAAACTCATGTATAGAAATAACATAGTGTGAGAAGCTAGATCATAATCCTGACTGAAGTGTTGTAAAGACCAATTATGTATGTATGTATGAAATATGAATCCTAGAAACTGTATCAATGGGGATCCCAAAATAATATAAATAAAATGGGGAAAATGGAAGTGGATCGTACGTACTATAGATTAAAAGTGCTCTAAGATGGAATCCTACTAGCTCATGTAGCTATTAGGACTCCTGGAGGCGTACGATACTCCAATAATTAAAACCGTGCAATCTTACATGGGAAGTAGATGCTTTGTAGTAGTAAAATAGGTCTTGGTCGTGAATGTGTGGCCATTGGATTTTGCAGAAAAAGGCATTAAAACTTTCATTGCAGAGATTAATGTAAGGAGAACTTGGTATAAGAAATTAGCGGACATGATTGAAGGGCATGGAATCCTATTTTATGCTATGCCTATGAACAAATGGGGTTGGGACCATTTAAGTGAGTAAGGTCTTAGTAGTTATGGATTGTAGCATATTAAATGTTGTAGTTCTAAAGCGAATCGTTTGCAACATCATACAACAATTTCGAGATCCTTTCCGTACTTCAGGCAAAGCCTAATTGGTTACAAATTTTTGTGTTAAATAAAATAAAAGTCTTACAACTTTTTTGGTAAAGCAATATCTTTATTTACAAATTGTATGATAGCAGTTACCACTTGATCTATTTTCCATCCAGTTTCGAAATCAAGACAAATCGATGTGTTTTATTGTATGTAGTTAAACATATAGTCGAATACCTTTTAAAAAGTGTTACAGAGTTCAATTTATTTAAAAGAAAAAAACAACTAAAACTGTCAAAATTCAATCTATCATGTCAACAACGAGCACTCATTCACTTACTTCAAAAATGTGCTTGACACCCAAAATTAATCCGCTAACAGACAGAAACACTTTGCGAGACCACAAAGTGTACAAATGAACACAAAATCTTTCACTTGTTTTTAAGTGACAAGTAAAATTAACAACAAATTAAAAACAAACCAGGGAAGTATATACGAAATGGATTGTTTTAATCGCATGCGTTAAACCTTAAGAAACAAATATCACAAAAGCATACATATGTACGTATATTGACACATGAAATTGAAATGACATTTCATTTCCATTTGTTTGCATTGAACAATAAATGCAACAAATATCATAATTTTTTTTTTGTTCAAACTTTTTATGAAAAGATCAAACGCATTACAAATATCACAAATTGAAATGCACCCTTGTCAAGTAACAGCTTAATGAAAATATTAAAGAGAGAAAATTACAAAAAAAAAAATTGAAAATATTGAAGAATTGAAACATTTTTTTGACAATTTCAAAAATTAAAATTGAAAAAAAAAAAATTTTGTTTAAATTTTTTACAACTTTTTCTTTAAAAATGAAATTTAATCCCATCGTATTGTTGTAACACGAAAATTGTGTTTTAAAATGCTTTAATCTTGTTATTTTGAGATTTCAAATCAAAATTACTTTAAAAATTTGTTAAAAGTATTATTAAAGACTATGAGAGATGAAAGTATTGAATTTCGTTTTAAAATTTATGGATTTTCAAATGAACATTTGAAAGGAAATAATTTTTCAAGAATTTTTAAACAGCAGTGGGCAAAATTTGAGAAATTGCAGCAGCTAAAGACACTCAATGTCTGTATTTCTTGAGTTTTGAAAATTAAAAAAAAACCGTAAATTTAGAAGAGAAAATTAAGTATTTATGGTTATAAATGAATGCCTGGCATTAACTTAATAAAGGGTGGGCCATTTAAAGTTTAAATTTCAAAATGCAATAAAACAAAAACCAGTTTGAAATTTTGCCAAATTTATTCTTTTTATTCTGAAGTACAATAGTTCGGGTTAGAAATGGAATATTTTTTCATTCGTATGGCTATCGCGGCTGGGCCTCTGAGTATCTCATTCGATCGAACCAATTTACGTACACTTTTTCGAGTGTATGGGGTCGTATCTCGTCAATGGCATTACGAATGTTGGCCTTCAAATGCTCAATTGTCCCTGGTTTGTAACCATAACACTTTTCTTTAAAGGCGCCTCTCAGATCGGGGCGAACGATGTCAAATCGCAGCTTCTAAGCGGCCAATTGACATCACTGGGCTAATTAAACGGCCATCAAACGTTTGACGCAATAAATCGATTGTGGCATGAGATGTGTGGCAAATTGCACCATGCTGTTGGAACCAAACATTGTTCACATCAATAATATGCAGAACGGGTACAAAAAAAAAAATCGGTTATCATAGGTGCCTCCATTGGTATTGGTTGCTCCGTCCTCATTTTCAAAGAAATATGGGCCAACGATACCTCCGCTCCACAAGACGCACCAAACAGTCACTCGTCACATGGGTGCATTGGCTTCTGTAAAACCACATGTGGGTTTTATGAGCCTTAAATACGACAATTTTGCTTATTAACATACCCACCAAGATGAAAATGAGCTTCATCCGAAAAAATGATTTTTTTTTTGGCAAAATGGACTTCATCGTGCAATTTCTCATTGGCTCAAAAAATTTCAATGTTGCTCTAGCGTAAATCAATTCACTGCGTTCAGCGGAACCCACAGTTTATTTGTCAATTTTTTTTTTTTTTTGAGATATCAGATCATATTTGAACCGTGGCCTCACGTCTAACAAACCAACACATTACTTATTAGACTACGGCGACTTCAATCACCTCACCTCACCTCACCTCACCTTACTTCCTCAATTGGTCTAGCGTCTCGCATCACCCATGTTGTGAGTATTAATTTTATCCAATAATAGCACAAATTACATTGTAACATCGATTTCGAATGACAGATATTTAAGAAACTTTTCATGGCATTTTCATTTATTCACAGAGTTTTGTCCAGAAACTGCTGAAAGCAACTCGCCAAAAGAAATATTTTTCTTCATATATCGTTTGCTTACTTGTTCGAAATGTCTGAACAGGGGTTTGAAGCATAGGCTCTCATATAATAATACCTTCCAGACTACGGTGACTTCAATAGCTATCGAACAGAAACAAAATGACAGAACTTGTTCGAATTTTGACAGGAGTTAACAGGTCCAGTGTTTCCATTTTGCCAACGAACGGAAAATTCACAAAGTCACAGACTTATTAAGGAATATCAGCCGTCCAATACTACTTCAAACTATACATGCATTCTGACTTGATGACCAACTATGAACAGAGAGCAGTGCTGAGCACTTTACACAATGCCGTAACTTACTTTTATCCTTATGTATTATACTAGAGCAAAATTAATCAGCTTCTCAGCATGAATTTATATTTTTCTTTTTGATATTGAAGCCAGTAATTGCTTAGAATCACGAACTTTCATTCACATCTTCATTGTGACCATTTTGTTTTCATTTAGATTACTTATACTTTCCCAATACTTTACTTAATTATTTCCCAATTACCCTCGTACTATTGACGGCATTTAAAATTGCCGTTTTTATGTGTGTTTAGGTAGAGAAGCATACGTTGTTGGTGGTTACAATTTATGGGCTCATTAAGAATTTAAATGGTGCATTAAGGAAACATACACCAAAATCAACATTGAAACTCTTTTTTTATTTTTTATTTTTTATTTTCAAAATCAACATTTAGTTTGTGTTCATGGTGCCTTGCTTGTAAGTTTCGCTTTTTAATTTCAGCTTAAAGTAGTCAATGAATATTTAATTTTATTTTATTTTTATACGATTTCGTTTTCATTAGTCTTTTCCTGTCTTATTCGTTTGTAAACCTTTGACACACAATCAGCATTTTTTTTTTTTTGGTTTTTCTCTCAAATAAATGGAAAATCAATGAAATTAAAAAAATAAAATAAAAACAGAAGAAGAGAAAAAAACATTTTAAATCCATGGAAATCAATAACATTATAATGACGCTTAAATGTTGCTCATTCCCTGGTATAATTTATAACTTTTTGGAAAAGAAACCAATTTCCGTATATTAGAACGGCAAGAGACTTGTTAAATATTTTATATAAACAAACAACATTTATGGTAATTTCTTATGAAAGAAAAAAGAAATGAAAAATAATATGAATTTGAATTTTAAATTAATTATTTTAACATTTTTTCGTTGCATTTGGGGAAATGAAACTAATTTCCATCAGCATAAATAGGTTTCGATTACGAAAAACCCCAAAAACATCATTATCAATACGAAGATATTGGTGTGCCTCTATGACTTTTTAAGTTGTTTTCTCTGCTTAATATGCTATTTTACTCTGTTTTTAGCATTTAAGAAGTCTAAATATGTCTCCACTTACCATAAGCCATGAGTAGGGAGAAGGCAATTTTACAAACATGGAAGATAAATGACAATAATAATGGAAAGCCAAGTTAAAATGAAATATTTGAAGAGACACTTGGAAAATAAAAATTCAGCTTAATGGCTTGTACGTTGTAGTATTGTTTTCATAAAACTATTCACCTCTGTGTCATGATTTTGCTGGTCGAAAAACGTGCGTACATAATTGATCATTAGAAACCTTCAGTCAGGATTACGACCTAGCTTTTTACACTATCCATGTTGTGTGTATTAATTTTATATATGAGTGGCGACACCTACAGTTTAAAGTCGACTCCGAACAATAGATTTTTGAAAAACTTTTAATTAAGAAATCTGATCACTTTTGCTTTACATAATAAAAGTAAACTACGGCTTTGTATAATGCGCCCAGCAATCCTATCAAATGTAACCTTCTTCGATATCTGTTCATAGTTAGTTATCAACGCAGAACGCATGTATGATTGAAAGAAGTATAAAGTCCGTGACTATAAATTATCCGTTTATTAGTTAAAATGGCGACGTTGAACCTATTAATTCCTGTTAAAATTTCAACAAGTTGTGTTATTTTGTTTCTATTGGATAGCCTTTGAAGTCACCATAGTCCTGAAGGAATTATTTTATGAGAGCCCGTGGTTAATTCTTCTCAGCAGATTTCTGGCAAAAAATCTGCGTTGCCATGAAAAGATACACAAAAATCAGTCGCTCGGGATAACCTTTAAACTATGTATAGATCCCATCATTCATGTAGAAAATTAATACACACAACATAAGTGGTGTGAAAAGCTAGATCGTAATCCTGCCTGAAGGGTTGCAATGACTGCATGGATACAGCATTCAACAAGTCCAAAGAACAAAACTGGTTTATAAAAATGGGTATTCTTGTGGGAGCAACATATCCCGTGATTAGATCCATTTCTAGATGAGTATCGAATATGCGATGATACCACTCAACATAAAACCCAAAAGCGTCCAATACATGTCGAAAAAGTCTTTGTTGGTTATGGCTTTTTGGCTGGTGGCGTCATCGATCCATATTCCTTTGAGAACGACATTGGCGGTATCATCACTGAATGAATGAATGATCTGGATACCCACGAAATGTGGTATCCAATATAATGATGCTACGTATCACAATGCTTACGCAACATTGGATATTCTACACGAACAGTTTGGGAACATGGCCATCTCACTTGGAGACGTTGATGTGATTTGACTCCGTTAGTCATTTTTTGTGGAGATTTATGCGTAATGCCACAAACCACAGTGGTCCTCAAAGCCCATGCGAAAAATTAAATTCAGTCTGATATATGCGCAGGAGACGCCATAGGTAGTTTAGTAGGTAATGTGTTGGCTTATTAGACGTGAGACCAACAATCTAGCTCCTCACATCACCCATGTTTTGTGTGTTAATTTTATCCATGAGTGACAGGACCTATTGTTTAAAGCCGTATTCGAACGACAGATTTTTTGAGAAACTTTTCATGGCAATTTCTTTTACTCTTAGAGTTTTTGTCAAAAGACTGCTGAAGGGAAGTTGCCTAAGAAAATTTTTTTCATATATCGTTTGTTATGTCTGAACTGACGTTTGAACTAAGGTCTCGCATTTAATAAGCCAACACACTACTTAAGAGACTACGGCGTCTACAGTCAGCATTAGACCTCTAAAATGGATATGCATTACATTAACCCATTAAGAATAACAAAAGATTTTCTGATCATCTATCTTAATGGTTAAGATAACTATTTCTACTACAGTTTACATATTTATGAATGTCTGTTTTTTATTTAAATTGCTTCATATAAATAACACTTAAATTACGATATTAAGGCAAACCAAACGTGATCGTAAAACTAACTACAAAAAATCATTTCACAATTTCAATTTAATTATGCAACAACAACAATTTTAAGAATTAAACGAAAAATCTACAATTCTTAACAGGCATTTAAATTACAATAACAATAAATATGATACAATTAAAACAATTTTATACTTAATTTTTATTTAATTACCAACACCAAGAGCAACAACAACACCAAAAACATTTCTAAACATTTCAGTAAAACGAATTCAATTTCCTTTGAAATGCTTTGATTAAAAGACGAAACTGAATTTGATTCTTGGAAAACCATAAGAAAATAAGAACAAAAAACAACACAACGACTCATTATTCTTCTCTCAACTAATAAAAGTTTGTTTTTAAAAAACAAAGCAAAACAGAACAAAACAAGTGACTAATTTAACAGGATTGGCTGTCAGGCGGACTAGCTGCCTGCCCGAGTAAGCAAATAAAAGAAGACAATTTTAGAAGATTTAAAAACGGGCCCAAGAATAACAGCAATTGGAGCAACAGACATCATTAAAATAAATGGGAATTTCTTTCTCCAGTTTTCAGTTTTCTTTAAGATGAAAGTGGACGTACTCAAATAAAATTTTATTGATCGTTAATGTTTGTAAGTGTTGAGTGGAAGAAGAAAAAAAATTATTGTAACAGCTACCACTATATAGAGGAACATGAACATGTTGTTGAAAATGCATTTTAATTTTCAATAATTAAAGACTATGTTTGTTAAATTTATAATTTAGGTTTTAAAGTAGTAGTCGCCTAAAATTAACGAGAAACAACGAGAAACTGCACGATGATGTCGATTTTCCAAAGCAAAATAATCTTTACGGCTGAAGCTCACTTTCATTTTGGTGGGTACGTTAATAAGCAAAATTGTCGTATTTGCGGCTCAGAAAACCCACACGTGGTCTTACAGAAGACAATGCACCCATTCCGAGTGACTGTTTGGTGTGGATTGTTCAGCGGATGCATCATTGGCCAATATTTCTTTGAAAATGAGGACGGCTCAACCATTACGGTCAATGGCGACACTTATCGCACCATGGTATTGATGTGAACGATGTTTGGTTTTAGTAGGTTGCTGCAACATGCCACACATCTCATGGCACAATCGGATGCGTCAAACGTTTGATAAGCGTTTAATTAGCCGAAATGGTGATGTCAATCGGCATCCAAGAAGCTGCGATTTGGAACAGTTGGACTGCTTTCTGAGGGGCGTATTTAAAGAAAATTGTTATGCCGACAAACCAGAGACAATTGGCCAACATTCATGATGCCATTGACTAGACACGACTCCATACACCCGAAAAAGCGGACGAACATTGGTCTGATCGAATGAGGTACTTTGAGCCTAGCCGCGGCAGCCATAATATTTCGTTTCTGACCAGAACCATTGTACTTTAAAACTAAAAAATAAATACGGAAAAATTTAAACCGGTTTTGTTTTATTGGAGTTTTAAATTTAAACTTTTAAGTTTCCCTCCCTATATTTACTCTTCAGAGGCTTTCACTGATTATAAATAATAGAACGCCTCATACATACATACAAGGAAAGTATTTGGTAGGTAAAATGAAGAGAAGGAGACCAACCATAGTGATCCTATACCTCAAGTATAATCCATTATATCAGCTAGTTGATATGATGATGCCTGAAATATCAATTGCGCTCTATTGCGTAACTCTGGTATCACATCAAATTTCTTGGTCAAATGGATCCACAGCACAGCTGGGTTGGGGTTGAGACTTGGGACCATATAGCAGAAAGACGAAGAAAGCTATACCACTGGCTACCGTTACATAATACAGTCTTTCCAGCGGAGGTACATGAGATTAGAGAATGTACGATCTAGTCAAGTGATAAGTAATGGTGACAATGGTAACAATAGCGACAGTTTAGTAAATTTGTTGTGAAGGGATAGTTAAATGACAATTTGGGTAACAGCAGCCAAATATACGAGATCAAGAAAGGAAACGAAGAATCTGTGTAACTAATACAGCCAGAGAATTACAGAAAACACATACATACATGCATACATACAAACATACACACATCATTACAACCCTTCAGTCAGAATTACGACCAAGCTTCTCACAGCACTTATGTTGTTAATGTTATACATGAGTGGCGGAGAATCTAAAGTTTAAATTAGACTACGAACGACAGATTCTTGAGAAACTTTTTCATGGCAATTTTGTATTTACTCTCAGAGTTTTTGCCAGAAATCTGTTCAGTTTGAGACGTCGGACCTGGGGGTTTGAATCGTGGCCTCACTTGTAATAAACCAACAAACTACCTAATAGACTACGGCAACTGCTAAGCGAAGTATTCGAAATCTTTACTATTGTGGAACAATGATACAAAAGAAAGAATTGTAAAGCTACTGTAGAGCAGTGGTGTTGTCAAGCCGGAACGTCGTTCCGGTACTTCCTTTTTGGACAGGAACGCGTTCCGGAACTAAAGATGATTTCTGATAACGAGAATTGGCTGACGTTTTGAAAAAAAAAAAAATTTAAAAGAATTGCTGATTTTTTTTCCAATTTTTGACGAATTTTTATATGTATTTTTATAAACAAGGGTTTGAACCGAACCCGAACCCGAACCGGAACAAAAACCGGAACGAACCGGCTTGTTTTTTCGAACCGTAAACGGGCGAATATTGGGGGAAATCTCCCTCCCCCCGTCGTCAAATTTGGGACATGAGACCTAAAAAAAAACGCCGCCGACAGGATTATCATGGAAAAACACCCCCGTCGTTAAATTTGGGACATGAGACCGCCCAGAGCGGCCGCCTACCCAGGATCGGCCCTGTCTATATAATTATATATACGCGTTCCGGAAAAAAAAAATTAGCACAACACCACTGCTATAGAGTGATGTTGATTAGAGGAAAATCATGAGAATATTAAGACTAAGTAGCAGCGATTTAAGTACATGGGTTAGAGAGTATAGTATATTTAATGTAATGTATTTTTTAATTGAAAATATATTATGTCAGACCTCTTTAATAAAATAGAAAATTCAATTTAGTTCAACCATAGGTGGGTAGTAAGGAATGGTCTCCTTACAAAAACCAGTATGATCCGTATGGCTACCGTATTGAATAATTTCTTCCAATCGTGAAACCATCTGGAGCTATGCTGACTTCAACAATGCCTGCTCCCAAATGACTGCTCAAATGCATAATAGAAGCCAAAGTTTTACCATCTCCTGCCAAATAACGCCGTGCTAGCCTTCACGCATCTGCAACTTTTGCAGAAATCATTGACGAGCTTAAGCTTATGGCTTATGAATCAATAAAAATAAAATTTTCGCATTTTTTTTTTCGAAAATGATCTTAAGTTTGGCATGGAATTCACAATTAAATATTTAAAAATACAAAAAAAAATTTGAAATTTTTGTGTCATAAATTCTATCACATGCTTCAGCTCTCTTTGCTGAAATTATTTCACTGGTCACTTTCTCTTTAAACCAAACAGTTTTAATTTATTACAAAATAATAGAAAATAAATCCAAAATATGCCACATACTCGTTCTATTTCACAAACTGCCAGTTGTAGAATTGGTACTCATTTGAAATTCTTTACATAAATTGTTCTTCAACTGCCAGTAAATTTTAAGTCTTTATGCCCACCAGCTAAACAAAAGCATATTTTTTTGAAATGATGCAGGTGTTGTTCAACAATAAAATGAAAACAAAAATAAAACGCACACAATGTACTCGTACGTATGTATGTGTAGATATTTAAACATTTAAATCAGGGGTTACCAAAAATTTTTTGGTTGTGGATTAGTGAGTAAGAGAGAGAAAATAAGTTGAGAGAATTTATTTATTTACAGCCATAAAAAAGTGTTAGTGATATACGCTTTTTGATTTTCATTTCAACAACATACATTAAGCTATCTATCTTTGGCTTAATAATTTTAGATCAATAAATTAAAAAAAATTATTTTTTATTAAAATAACATACAGCTATCCATCTTTGGCTTACTCGTAAAAATTACACCATGTGTAATAAATAAATAAAAATAAAAAACCCATTTTTTTTAATAGAAAAAAAGCGAGAATTCCAAAGCATTTAAAAAAAATTATACTATGCGACAAAATAAAAAAAAAATTAAATACGCCCAGCTAATGACATAGAACATTTTTAACATAAAATATTTTTTGAGTGTCATTCTGAAATAAAATGATAAAGCATCCGCCGCACATGTCTTCTTGTCGCAGTCTGATCGACAACTAAATCAAAAAGCACAAGAATGCGTGTGAGTTCTCTCTGAACAATTGTGCTATGAAATGGCAATCCCTTATTTAAATGCAATTGCATTCAACTGCGTAAGTGTGTTTGTCTTAAACGGCGAACTACTTCAAGTGATTTTATTATTTTACATACAACAATAGCAGCAAAAACAACAATAACAATCACCATCAAGATGTTTTTTTTTTATTGTTTTTGTGTCTCTTTCACGCATGTTGTGTTACGTTGAGCATATTTATAATGAATTTGACATTTATAGGTTTTCTTGTCGACTTGTCAAAATGAATGATACTTTTTGCCCATTTCCATGTAAATACCTACCGAATACCGCATGTAAAACATTATTTATGACAATCTGCCATGACATTGGAATGTATGTATATATGTACATACATATACATATATGTATGTGTGGAGAAATTTCTATATTTTAGTCTGAAGGAAACAGTAGAATCAATTTAGGGAGGTAAGCTTTTGGTAAAGTTCTATAAGAAAAGAAAAGAAGATGATTAAGCATTTGGCAATTAAATTATTGCCTGAGGTTGCGTTCGTTAAGAAATTATTTTTTGTACAAAATATTACAATAGAGCAGCCATTTATTTCGATAAGAATCTTAAGCTAAAAAAGCGAATCTTTTCTAATGGGAACCATCATAATATGATTATAAGATTTTATATTATAAAATCTTACATATTTTAGTCTACAAAAAAAAAGGATGAGTTTAAAATATTTTATTTCCAAAAAATTTGATGGAAATCTGATGCAGGTGATCCAACCGAAATTTACACGTCACTGCATTTCCAAATCACTATAACATATAGAGTCATAACTTACAAGTCTTTCCATCAAATGTTACGATGGGCACTAACAAACAACCTGTATCTAATGAAGGCATTCATCCCTGAATTTCGAACGTATAAGCATCCGTTAAGCAATAAATGTTCTTCTTCAAGCTACCGGGGGCTGTCCACTATACATTTGGTTTGACTTTCCAAGAGTTTTCGGTCGCGTACAGAAGAGCACGGAAATGCCTCTTAATGGTCTCAGAATATTGAGCTTTATTGGTTCATTATCCTAATTGCTCTGCGGTAATATTCACCGCAGAGTATTTTCACTGAATATAAATAATGTTTTTCTTCACATTTTTCATTACAAATAAAAAATATAAGTTTGTATTTTTTAATATATAAAAATTTAGTATATTTGCAAATCAAAATTAATATTATATCCATAATACTCGAGAGCTCGTTTTTGGGACTTTGTATATATGTAAATATGTATTATTTTATACTAGAGTTTATTATAGTAAAAAATTGTTATATGTTGTAAATAAATAAACTTAAAAAAAAAAAAAAAAGTATTTTCACTGATTTTCCACAGAGCCCTCTTGAATGGAGGCTTGTTAATCGTCACTTTCCTGTTCCTACTCAGATCTTAGAGCATAGCAATTATGTCACAAAAGGCAGCGTAAAAATAACCTCAGATTTTCAAGAAAAATTCTACCTTCGAAAAAGTTTTGCGTCCCTTTCAAAATAGCCATGACCAGTGGGTTGATAACAGAAGCCTTAATAAATAAATCACAATCTATCCTGTCCAGCATTTTGAAGCAATTTCATATAAAATTTTTAGAGTTCCACTAGAAACCTCCGGAAGACCATAATTGGAATTCTAAAATCAAAAATCCTATTTAGAAAGTTTTCTCAGAATGTCAATAGCCCTTACTGTCTCCAGCTTAGCCCTCCGGTACTATAGAAGACCAGGGAGGAGCCAACTGAGTGCATCAAATAATACCTCGGTCCAAGTGGAAAAGAGTACACGGGTTATCAAACAGCTGACTTGCTGACCCAACAAGAGTTGGGCCACCACAGGCTACTAATTTAACCTTCCAAGAGAGTTTGAGATCCAGAATAACTCCCTCATACTATTACTTCTTGGATAGCTGAATACTGCAAGAATCTGTCTACAAATAGCTGTGAACTGTTTAAAATAGAACTAAGCGTACGTATTTCTATGCATAACAGTATCAATGTAGCAGAAGTAGCAACATGACATTATTTTGGTCAGAAAATTCTATTCGTGTCTGAAGGAAGTTATGTGCCATCCATTTGTTGCTCTAGTCTAAAAACTTATTCTTGCAGACAATTACTGGATTCATTTTCAACTATTTCCATTGAAGTAGTGTACAAGCAAAATACACCAGAGAAATTGCATTATGACCCCAAAAGACCATTTTCTCTGACCGTCATTTACAGAGTACAGATACGTCATGTGTCGCCGGAGTCTAGTAGGTAGTGTTTTGGTTCACTAGACGTAAGGCCACGATTCAAAGCGCAGGTTAGACATTTCCATGAAAACGAAATATGACAAAAATTCTTTCGGCGACTCCGTCCCAGCATATTTCTGACAAAAACTGTGAAAGTAAAATAAAATTGTCATGAAAAATTCATCATGCCGAGAAATTAGTAATTTTGGCACCAATGAACGTAAGCAGCCTATGTGGTTCAACAGATACTCAAAAAGGTTTACGAAATCCATTCATGGTAGTTACCGAGCACTTACCAAGTTTTAACACTGAAAGAAAATAGATTACCATAGAAAGAGTAGACATACATAGAGTAGACAGATCGAATCCAAATAGAACAGCATGGCAAGTGAACTGCCGGAGAAAACTAGAATAAGGATACGTTTAACAAATTTATCTAAACCCTATCCTTCTTGCCGAATTGATACCAGCATACAGCATACAGCATACAGTACATTGAACGGTAAAAGAAACTGTACACTAAGTATAAAATTCTAAAAATCACCAAACTCTATGTTTACCACTTAAGGAGAGAGCCCGAAAAAATTTTACAATATTTCGAAATTTTTTTTTTAATTTCAATTTTAAAAACTGGCAATGAAACAATTTTAAAATAAAAATAACGGTAATTTATTAATGTATATTCTTTTCTTTTAATGCACAGTTTCTTTTAGCGCTTAGAAACGTTGAGCCTCTGGGACTAATATGCTTTTTTTAAATCAACAACCAAAGCCTAACGCTGTTTTCGAAACTAAAGTTCTTTCAAAATTCTAAATATGTTCACATATATTTTGAATGTTTAGAATATCCCTACCGCCTCATATGCTAAACTTTAATTATTCTTTTAAGCACCGACTACCATCTCATATAGCAAACAATTCAAAGAGTATAACTCTTCAACGTCGTATTTTTTAATGAGTTTCTTCATTTATTTTAACATTTTTATTACCACATTGCATACATATATAATTTTTTTTTTTTATCAATTTTACCAGACAATTTTTATGGCTGACACTACGCCCATTGTGTATTGTGTCTGTGGACACTAAAAAAATTTTTATTAATTATTTATTTGCCGTACTTGATTTCAACACGAATATTAAAAACGTTAATATATGAACGGAGAAAAAAAAACAATTTACAATTAGATTTCTGTTTTTTTCTTTTTTTGTTGCTGCAACATCATCATGCCACACTAAACTTACCGCACAATCATTAAAAGATAACATGCAATTTTCCACTTAATTTATGTCATAAACATTAAAAATTTATAGAAAAAACAGAAAAAAACAGAAGAAGAGAAATTGAAACAAGAAATCAGAGACAGCAAAAAAAGGAGAAGTAGTAATCAACGACACACAAATTAATACTGCTTGAAAAATGAAAATTATCCAAATGGGGCAACAACCGTCAACAGCAAAAACAATAAAAAAGAAAGACACTTAATGACAAGAGATTGCTTTGCTCTAACAACGCCATAAAAGTGGGTTTTGCATATTATGGGCCAATAGGAAATTTTTTATTGAAAGATTTTAGTGGGAAAATTATTGTTTTTTAAAATATTCAAATTGGTTTTTGAAAATGCATAAATTATTTCAAAAATACAGTTAAAGTTATGATTAAAATAAGGTTTTATTAAAACAAAACAAGGGAGATTTTCTTCAATGATTACCTTTACGATCTAAACGTTAGTTAATTTGACACGATTAGCATCTAAGATTTCACAAATATATCCACTAAAAATTTGTATTTTTTGTATGTACAGGCAGAGGAGACAATTTCTTAATGATGTCCAGTCATTCATCGAATCCTCTGTTAACCTCATCTTGTTAACATCAGCCATTAATCCTCCGCTTATGAATATCCTGCATCCAATATACCACTATCGGCTGATTTTCATTTCACTTTCAAATGTTTGTACAATGGGTCAGTTCGACCTCCGGGTACTGTACTTGTCACAGTTGACAAGTACACGTCCTCTAACCTACACGTCCTCTAACCTTCAAATGTTTCCACTCCCAGCGTATCGTTTTGTGATGTATGAAAAACTGATGCTTGATTTGTTTCAGAACAACTTAAATAGAATTGTTAGTAGGGCACCATAACGTCTTCAAACAAGGTCAACATCTGTTCAATTAGTAATCGTTTATTCTGTCTGTTTGGTCAAACATATTAGGTTTTCAAACAGGGCCTGTAATCGCAACTTCTGTGAAATTAGTGGTCGTTTATTCACTCTGTTTCGCAAAATCACCATGGACGGTCACACCATTCAACAATACGTATAAATGATAAAATTATGTTCAGGCAACGTCCCGAAAATTTCACAATCATCATAATCGTCCTTTCGAGAGAACTTTCGAAATAAAGTCGATGAATTAGAGTTCGCAGGTTCCGCAAACGATTCCTTCGTTAAGGCAGGCTGAAATCTTTTAAACGGGTTATTAATGGCCAAATAAGTAAGTAAGTAAGTAAGTACTCGACCTTTCACAAACTACAACTAGTGACTAGGGCCTACCTAGTAGGTAGTGTGTTGACTTATTAGACAGAAGTTCGCTGTTCAACCCTTGGCTGAGATATCTCGAAACAAAATATGGAAAAATATTTCTTTCGATGACTTCCTCTTAGCAGTCTTTTGGCAAAAACTCTGAGAATAAAGTTTCTCAAATCTGTCTTTCGAAGTCGATATTAAACAGTAGGTTGGTTACCAATATCTTTTATACTGAATTGTATGCTCTGTACATCAAAGATTTGTGGTTTCAATTCAACGGTGCTACGGGCCACGTAATTCTTGGCACATTGGCTATTTTGCAAGAGCAATTTGAGTGCATGATCATCTGACGTGTGGTAATGTTAACTGCCATCGATCAATTTCGGCTTTATCTATGAGTCAGAGTCATGAAAAATTGGATACTTCGGATGCGATCCATTTAGAGAAGTCGTGGCGGATATTAAGAGAATGTTATATTCCATATATAATGCCTACGATTGGTCTTTCAGAAGAATGAAAAAATTCGATGATATCTCAATCGCACTTACTCTTATTGAAATTTAAAGAAAGAAGCTCTCAAAAACACACCCTATATTGGCCCAAAAAATTCTTGGCGCATTCTTGGTTATATTCACAAAAGACAGGCTTCTACAGAACCCCAAAGTAGAAGCGAATATCATTCCAACTAACACTCCAATATAACATGAAGCAGGTACTTATCTAAAAACCAGTGTAAACATACATATATATTTCAAATTTAAAATAAAAATGGAACCAAAACAAAAAACGAAAAACGTTTGAAACTGTCTAATACCGAATATCACCGCATATTTGGCACATAAACAATAAAAACTCATGATGATAATGACGACGAAGATGTTCAACGGACAACATAAAAAAACAAGAGGATTTGAAATCAAACTCAACATTAAATATTAAAAACTGTTCAAGCACCATTTAATGTTTAGCGTAATAGACACCCCAAACTGCCAGTGAAACTGGCATTATTTAACCAGAGAGAGTCAACAAGCAACAGGCAAAGGAACGTCGCTATCAAGAACATCATCAACATCAACTCATTGCGAATGAGCCAATAAAAACAAGTAAAAGTCCATAAATACTGATATTGTACATCAGCTTAATAGAAATGAGGAATTAAAACTGTAGAGTGCAATGGAAAAACTGCTATTTTATGGGCTGCAAGGAAAGATAAGCGCACCTCAAATATGAGTTATTAATCCATAAGACTAAATTAATGCTGAATTGCCAATTGGAATACTAATGAGAGAGTTGAAAAAATTTTTTAACTGGACTTTTTATTGTCTTCAAAGAATTCGGTTTCTATAGCTAGAATATCCTTAAAAGCAAACTCTAATGTAAAGGCTGAAATATATACACAAGTTAGTCTGATGTCTACAGAAAGACCTGGTTTCCTAAATCATAACTGAGACTCAGAAAGCCAGGTGGCAATGGGTTTAAATGACAAACTTGAATTACTGCTGGATTGTCTGATGCAAGTATCAATACGCTTGTTATTATAAATATCCAGCAAAAGTTTAGATTAGTAGGCATCTCTGGATGACTGGACTGTGGCATGGATAAAATACCAATAAAAATAAAATAATCCAGAAAGTATTTGAGACTATCGGGAGCAGTGACTACATACGACTTCTTAATTAGCTTTAAAACGTCTATATTGAATAAAGACGTGTGGGAAAATTGTTGCGGCATACTTCGTAAAGGTCTTTCTTATCGATGGTTCTAAATTGAACGGAATTGAACCTAATAGACCAGTCTATAAGACTACAGAATCTCTGTTGAGTATTTCAAGCGGAAGTGTCGTCAATACAGACTGCGGTAGAACATGTTAACAAATATCCCCAGTCGGGATGTAATCATACTTTTCGTTAGCCAGGCGGCTAATTGATTTACAATGTGCATAGCTGTCGCAGATATCTCAATGAAGTAACAGAACACTGCGGAGTCCATATCATATGGGTAGCAGTACAAAAGCTAATACAAACGAAATTTACATAGCATAGCGTGTCTTTAAAATCAACAACATAATTATTGTTACACCCAAATGCTAATAAACCATTACATTACTTAACGAAGAGAACCATATTTAGGCCTTTTACATCATATTTGCTAAAAAAAAAAAAAATAATGAACCCATCCATGCAATCCAGCAAGCAAAACATTAAATTTATTCTAATAGAAGGGAACGGAAACAGAGCAAAACAGAACAGAACAGCCAACCATTGTTTTGTTTAATAACTTTCATCACCACGGCCGACTCCTCTTTCGTATGATTGTTCAACATTTGCCACATGCACCACATGTTTTTCTTCTTTTTCTTGCCTGCCTTTAGACTTTTAAAACAATTTTTATAATGCTGCTCGATATTACCATACCACCAATTTTCTATGTTTTCTGCTGCCTGGCATACCATAAATATTTTTCTCTGTGTGTGTGTGTTTGTTTTTCTGCCATTTTTCTGTTCAAACATTAAAAACTGTTGATAAAAATCAACGCAGACGTATGCATAAAATATCAATTATCAGAAGCTGTGAAAGCTGACATAACATTTCGTCTACGTTGAACGTGTGTAAGTGTGTATGTATGCAGAAGACAGATACTATGATGCTCAGCGTTACATATTGTTGCCAACTTTGCTTTGGTGTAACACACTAAAATACTCAACTAAACTGAACCCATAGTGAACTTAACATTTATGGCCATAAGCAAACATATAAAAACACACAAACACACACATACACTTACACAAACTTACTTATTGCTAAGGCCACAGGAACATTGTTTCAACAAGGCAAGCAGGATAAAAAGTATGTTGCTGCTGCTGCTGGGTTGGTGTTCTAATATAAAAAGTGCTTGCTTTTCCTGTTGCTTTTGTTGTCTTTTTAGTTTTCATAAATATAATTTGTTGTTGTTGTTGCTGGCTTAATAGCCTGCTGCATATAAAATATAAACTGCTTGTATTTCCCTTTTTTAATGGTCGTTTAGTTTCATTCGATCATTTGCAGTGGTAGCAGAGATATGACACATATTTTGGTCATGAAAAAAGAAAAAAAAAGGCGGAAATATTTGTGCTTAAACTTTTGTCTTGTTGTCTTAATGATAAGAGTTATAAACATTATATTATTAGCAAATTTATATGATTATTAAACATTTTATGGCTATTGACAGAAGAAATTATAAACAACAAAAAAAAAAAAAAAAAAACTATTGATTTCCAATAAACAATACAAACGTGTCTCCCTTTTTTCTTGAATTAAAATTCTTTTATGGCATCTAAACAGCGAAAGCGTTGGCCATCAGTGAAATACATGATCTAACAAGACAGTGACCAACAAACATAATAATTAACACAGGACACTAAGTTCCAAAGTGGAAAATGAAATTGGTCAGTGAAGTGTCTCTGCAACTCTCTAGCTTCCCCTTTCGGTGATTATATTTCCTCTCTTACAAGCTTATCTGCTCTGAGGCAGCCTAATATCTGTGGCACTAGGTTAGGTTAGGTTAGAGGACGTGTACTTGTCAATTGTGACAAGTACAGTACCCGGAGGTCGAATTGACCGATTGTACAACGTCCTAGCTTCTCACACCACTCGTGTTGTGTGCGTTAATTTTATACATGAGTGGCGGGACCTACAGTTTAAAGTCGACTCCGAACGACAGATTTTTGAGAAGCTTTTCGTGGCAATTTTTACTCTCAGAGTTTTTGCCAGAAATCTGCTGATGTCTGACCTGGGATTTGAACTCGGGCCTTTCGTCTAATAAGTCAACACACTACCTACTAGACTACGGCGACTTCTGTGGCACTAAGGAATTGCAAAATATAATTTCAACAGGGTGTACCAAACAGCTGACAGTTGATAACGGCCATCTTATTGGAGCCACATCTGTCAAATTAATTATCACTTATTCAGTTTGTTTTTACCAGATCACAATGGGCGGCTATGTATTGCATTCAACAGAACTTGAAAATAATAAAATTCTCAACTGTACGATCGCCATAATCGTCCTACCATTCCCAACATTTAACAGTTGATAAGGGCCTTCTTTTCAAAGCTATATCTGTCAAATTAATTGTGATTTATTCAGTCGGTTGTGACCTTCAACATCATGAGCATCTTCAGTAGAGCGATAATAGATAATAGTCCAAGCGAGAGGGCTATTCGCAATGTGATGGATAAATTCCACTACACTGATTCGCTAAACGATGTCTGTCAACAAAACGCAAGATCGCCCGAAAACTTGACCGTCTTTCGTGAAAGTGGGACTGCGTTTACCTGGGCATCACAACGAGACGTTATGCGTGCTCAAGTGAGGTTTTGGTATCAAAGCTACCACTCCAACCCGCCTACCTATGTACCTACCCCGAAAGTAAGTAGTCACTGCCAACAGAACGACGTTCTCGGCTCATTAGTGTGTATTTTGCATTTGATCATACATAATCCTTCAGTCAAAATTCAAACCAAGCTACTTACACCACTTATTTTGTGCGTGTTAATTTCATACATGAGTGGAGGGACCTACAGTTTAAAGTTGTCTCCGAACGATAGATTTTTGCGAAACTTATCATATCAATTTTTTAAGTTACTCTCAGAGGTTTTGCCAGAAATATGCTGAGAGGAAATCGCAGTAGAAATATTTTTTCGTATTTCGGTTTGTTGGAGATGTCTGCACTGGGGTTTGAACCGTGGTTTCACGACAACTAAGCCAACACACTACTTTTTTGGAGTGGATTTCCTGCTGACAACGTCATCGGTTCATATTTCTTTCTAAAATACGTTGGCCAGACAATCAGTGCTAATGGCGAGCAGTCTTTGTTGCAGATTGCTAACTACTTTTGGCCTCAGTTGCTTGATCTGGAGATCTACTTCTTGTGGTTTCAATAGGACAGCGCTATGTGCCACACAGCTCATGCCCGATTTGAGGGCATAGTCTTCGGTGTGAACCGGCCACTGAAATCGTGCTATTTGACTCGGTTAGAGTTTTTCTTGTGCGGTTTCGTAAGTCGCAGGTGTTTGAGAATAACCCACAAATCACAAAGGACCTCAAAGCTAATAATAACCTATGCAAATGGTGAAATTCAGTCTGAATTATGGGTCAGAATCATGAAAAATATAAAATAGAGATTAATTCCGTCCAAAGAATGCCACTGCTTCTCTTTCGATTTAATCCCAACTTGACTGCGACTTTTGCGTGTGAGTTTTTCTGAAGTCACAGGTTTATGGAGATTGATTTATGCGTCAGAGTCATGGAAAATTTAATATTTCGCGAGCTTTCCACACAGAGAAGCCATGGCGGACATTTGAACGACATTTTTTGAATACATAATGCCAACAATAGGTCTTTTAAATGCATAAAAAATTTCAAATATCCAATTTTTGTGCCTCACTGTACACAATAAATTTAAACGATTAATTTGCAAAAAAAAGAAAAGAAATCAAATGAAATTTCTTTTAGATTTCATCACTGATTTTTATAACTTTTCTTATCTGCTTTTTTTTTGGTTTTTTCGTTTGTTTTTCCCTACAAACACCAGCAGCAGCAATAAATCCAATAAAAATTTATCAAAAAAAATTTGTTTTTGTTTTTTCATTTCATTTCAAATGTTGTCAATTATTTGTTTGGCATTTTTCTGCGCTTATCTTGATCGTTAAGTTTTTATTTCTTCCTTTTATTTTTCGTTTCGTTGTTTGCAATGTGACACAGCGATTTTTATGCGATTGCATGTTTTAGAAATATTTCAAACCGCAAATAACTGCAAAAACAAAAACAATAACAAAATCAGAGAGAGAAAAATAAAAAATCCTTCATTAACAAACATCCTTCAACAAGCGGGGAACAATTTACAAAAAAAAAAAAATCAATACGAGAAATAAAATGAAAAAAAGAAAGGAAAAAATCGCTAAAAACACGCATTTGTTAAAAACAAATTTTATTTAAATACATAACTAAATAAATAATTTTTATGAAAACAAAGAAACACAAAGAGAAAGAGGAAAACAAAAGCAAAAGAAACAAAAAATGTTGTAACAAAATCAAATAAACGGGCACGCGATATAATAAAAGAATGAAAGGAATTGGAAAAGGTAAGAAGGAATTTAGAAAGCAGCTACATATGCACACTGAAGATAATTTGAATTAATAGCTACTGGACTATATTTGCGTGAAATTGAGCGAAAGGCCTCTGCCTGGTAGCAATCGAATCTGCTTTTCTAATTAATCCAATAGTAAAATGGCGAAAATAGTCAATGAAATATTTGCCTCATGATGTAATAAATGACATAACATAATTAGTTATTAAAACTATTCAGTCAGAATTACGATCTAGCTTCTCAAACCACTTGTCTTGTGTGTGTGTGTCAATTTTATCCATATGTGGCGGGATCTACAGTTTTCTTTTCATGGCAATTTTGTTTTACTCACAGAGTTTTTGCCAGAAATCTGCTGACAGAAAGTCGCCGATGTAATATTTTTTTCATATTCTGTTTTGATCGAGATGTATGACGTGGCCTCACGTCTAACAAGATAACACACTACTTACTAGACTACGGCGACTTCTGGCATTATTCTCTTTATTCCTACAGAGTCTTAATTTTTCTGATGTCAAGCCGATAAGCGGCTCTGACGCGTAAAACACAAGAAACTGTTGAAACTGCAACTGGCAACAGAGATATCATGTAAAAAATTGCTCACCATGAAAACGATGTTTATAATCAACTTGTGGCTCCGTCAGGGTAATCAAATAAACAATCAAACTTCACTGGCATAATGGCCTGAATAACAGTCTGTTAACAGGGCAACGGTACGTTAAGGACAAATTAAAGGCCATTCATTATCTTTCTTTACCACATTCGATAGCTAGTATATTAGGACAATTTATGTCTTTGATAGTCCCGCTAGAAATTCCTTACCCGTGCTTCAAACTTCTCAAACAAAAACGAAATATAATAAAGTATGAGATCGTTTCAGAGGAGACAGTGGTAGAACTCTCAGGTATTTCAAGTGCGTTGATCGAACTTTTCTATGGACTTAGTTGTGATGAACTTCAGAATTTTGCGATTCACTTTAAAGTCGATACCTAGTGAAATACTAACATGGCCTAATTTATTGGCACACAAAAGCTGAATGAATATTGTATACCTTGGAAGCTTGGACAGACTTTAATATTTGCTGAGTATATTTTTAACACTGATCTGGTTTTAAAGCTCGTATAGTCTTCTGTATTTCGAATATACTTAAGATATGTGTTCTAAAGGAGTTGTCGTTTTCCAATGGGTGTGTTGGCTTATTAGAAGAGACCGTGGTTCAAAACCCAGCACGAACAAAAATAAGTATATATGTACATATATTTTGGAGACTCTCAGCAGCCTTTTCAAATCTGTCATTCGGAGTCGACATAGAACTGTAAATCCGCCACTAATGAACAAAATACATGATAACACACACAACATGGTTAGGGTGAGAAAGTAGGTTGTAATCTTTACTAAATGCTAGTAATGAACACTTAAGTAAGCAGGAGATAAGTCTAGGTGTCAAATTATCACGGATTCTGATAGAACTCTCAGGTAATTCAATGCGGTTTATGCGGATGCCAATAACATTGTAGTTAGGGAAGTGATAATTATGCGAACCAATGTTATTTATCTAGTAATGAGCAATAATAATTTAGTAAAGGCAGAGAAACATATAGGACTCGTCTGAAATATAATTAAGCAAGTATATGTTGTCCTCCACAGGAAGAAAGGATAACCAACATCATCACCGTAATACTTATGTATGGTGTTGGGCGTAGATAATATCTGGAAATGACTAGAGGATGCAGGATATGTTCACGAAAACGTTTTGGAACCAATGTCTGAAAGTCAAACGAGAGTCGAGCTACATATACAAACATATACCAGTTACTAGGAACATCAATGTATAATAAATTGCGACAGCTGGAAAACATCATCCGCATGGAGGATAGCGAACCAAAGGGGTACAAGAGAAGAAGACGATCTAAATTCAATTGAATAGTCACCATCTTAAATGACTAAATGAAGTTTTGAATGATAGTAGCAGTGAGTTCAGCTGCTGTGAATATGTAAATCTGGAGGAAAGTTGTTATTGAGACAGTGAAGTAGATAACAGGGTTAACCATAGCTCTTTCTAGACCTAATACTGGGTCCTCTAGTCTATAAACAGCTATGGATGCTCTGTCTACAGTGAACCAAAAAATTGTCGAATCCTTCATATTTATCACATATCAACCAGTTTACGGGCAGCTCTGAAGGGTTTCTTCTAAGTCCTCATGCAGCCAATTCCCAATTCATGTCACCTAGTTTTAGGGTATTCAAAATGTCCTCAAACTTATTTAGAAATAAAATATTGCCAAAAAAAAAAAAAGAGAAATTAACTTAAAAAAAAAACCAATAACTTCCTGTTAATAGATATCGTCGTTTCGCTTTGGGTATGAGCTTAAAAACATGCAGCGCCTTCTAGTAAATGGTTTCCCAGCTTATAATCGTTACCAAACGAGTTCATGTTCGTATGGATCGCTATGAATGTTAAATGTAGTAAGACGAATATATGTTGCATTTAGATTTGTTGATGTTACTGTTGCTATTGCTATTGTTGTTGCTGTTGTTTTGGCTTGTTTAAAAATTTATAACATCACGTGACTTGTTAGAATTTTAACGTTAATGATTTGACTGTTAAATTGTTCTGTTCATAGTAGTAGCAATTGCATGATGTTCGCTGTTGTTGTTGCTGTTCTTGTAAAAAGGACAATCGAAATAACAACAAGCAACAAAACGTACAACATGAAATTTGTATTACAAAGTCAAAGTTATTTGTATCGAAAAGAATTGAGAATAGTGGGTGGAACATGACAATATTAAAGAAAAAAAAACAATCGCATAAATTTACTTAAAATATTGGGTACATTGGCGATGTAGGGAACAGGTACCAAGATGAATGTAACAGCCACAGGGTATTTAAATATTTTTGTGGAAATGGTATTTAACGCTTGTTTATTAGGTAGCAAATAGGCTTACGGCCATAACCATCATAATTGCTAATGAAAATCTAATGTAGTTCAAAAAAATTGGCTGAATGCGATTCGACATTGTCTATAAAGCTGTGACAGTCAACTGAAGTCAAAATCGATTGACAACGCACCGTTTTTTCCATGCCTTTTTTATCTTTTTTGATCGATGAAGACATCTTAGTCTAGTAGGTAGTGTGTTCAAACCCCTGTCAAACATCCCCAACAAAACGAAATATGAAAACTTTTTTTGGCGACCTCTTCTCAGCCATTTTCTGGCAAAAACTCTGAGAATAAAATAAATTTGCTATGAAAAGTTTCTCAAAAACCTGACGTTCGAATACAAATTTAAACCGCGGGTCCTGCCACTCATGTATAAAATTAACACAGGTTGTGATCCTGACTAAATGGTTGTAACGTTCTATTACAACCGGCAACTTCCTCTCAGCAGATTTCTGGTAAAAACTGTGAGTGAATAAAACAAAATTGCCATGAAAAGTTTCTCAAAAGTCTGTCGTTCGGAGACGACTTTAAACTGTATGTGCCGCCACTCAAGTATAAAATTAACACACGCAACATAAGTGACGTGAGAAGCTAGATTGTAATGTATGTATTATGTACGTATGTATTCTGTTGGAGAGAATTTTTACTATAAATTGCTCCAGAAAGGAGCAGGAGGGAATTATTGTCATGGCCATACTATAAAGTAGTTTCAAATAAACTCTCGAATTGTAATTTCCATTGAAAAATCATCTTCAGCGATAAGACCCATTTCTGGGTGAATGGGTATGTAAACAAACAAAATTATCGAATCTAAATAGTACGACACCAATCCACATGAAATCCAAGAGCGTCCAATGCGTTCCAAAAAATTCACTGTGTGGTGTGAATTTTGGGCAGGCGGATTTATCGGTTCTTAATTCTTTGAGAATAATATTGGCCATGCCATCAATTTCATTGGCAAGGACTATATATCGATGATTAACAACTTCTTTTCGTCTGAATTGTATGATCTGGACACCAACCACATGTGAATTTAACAGAACGGTGCTACGTGTCACACAGCTCATGCCACATTGAATATTCTTCACAAACGCTTTGAGAGCATGATCACAGCACGGGAAAGTGACATAAAGTGGCCACCGAGATCATGCGATTTGACACTGTTAGACTTTTTCTTGCGTGGTTTTCTTAAGTAGCCGGTGTATGCGAATAATCAAATATGACATAAACCATGTCATCGGTAAAATTCACATAATTTATGGGTCATATTCATGGAAAATTGCAGATTTCGAATGCTCTCCACGTAAATGACACATATGGCTTTCAAGCAAATACAAAAATTTCGTGTGATTAAAGATAGGAGGCGCTTAATGAAAGACCCAATAGAACTTAAATTAAGGCCATTACTTACCTACTTACTCATTACAATCCTTTAGTCAGGGCAATAACCCTTTAGTCAGGTTTAAGACCCACAATCGCCCACGTCTTGTGTATGTTAATTTTATACATGAGCGGCGAGACCTACAGTTTAAAGTCAACTCTGAACGACAGATTTTTTGAGAAACATTTTTATGGCAATTTTTATTTGCTGTCAGAGTTTTTTCCCGAAATCTGCTGAGAGGAAGTCACCGCAGAAATATTTTTTTTTTATGCCGTTTTGTTGGGGATGTCTGACGAGACAATGGCTATACTTTCCCTTAAGCAAAGGATAGTAATACTGATAGACTTAGAAATCCGGAGACCTCTCATATACTATTTGGGATTCGTGTATGATCGTGTAAACTCACTGCTGACGTCTAACTTACACGTGTGTTTTCTTTCTCAAATTTCTTAAGAATTTTTTAATAAATTTTACTTCCGTAAAAAAGTAGAGGATGACTTACAATTTAAATTTAATTTTCTTTATTTTTTCTTTATTTAAATACCTTCTTTTCTTTGTGTTTATATATGGCTGTATAGCAGATTTAAATATTTTCCGAAAACATAAACGTGTATTGACTTGAGTTTATTGACACATTTGCTAATTAGACAGAACATGACAGCGTATCAAGATTTATTGCACCCGATAAAGAGCGAGAGAACCAACAAAAACTGTTCCAAAGGCAACAAACCGTGGCATTGCGTTTTATATAGCACATCATCATCATACCATTCACAACGCACAGTTGCATGCCACACACACAGCCAGTCATACGAGCGCTGAGTACTCGATAACCACCAAAACATGCCATAGTGTGGGGAATATTTTGTGAAGTGAATGGAAAATTTCTTCAAAAAAAAAATGTTCTTGTGCAGGAGATCAATGAACGCATTAATTTCAATTTAAAATCTCGAAATATGAATGCGTATGTATAAATAGCTTTAAAATTTTTTTGTTTTTGTTTTACTGTTGTAAATTTACACTTAAATTTTACCTTTAAAATGTCAATTAGAATGGAAATAAACATTGAGTTTGGCGACAGGAAAATACATTAGCATTCTATACAATACTCACGAATATCGTACTTTGATCCTAAATGTGCAAGTGTTGTTGGTAATTATGAAAACATTGCTTATTTTGTACAATAGGTTCAGGTTAGTTCAGTCAAAGTTCAACTTAATCTGTCCTAAATAAAGTTGTAGTGTCAAAAGTTCGGTTAGAATTCATACAATTAGGAGGACATGATAAAAAAATTCGCCGTAGTATAATAGGTAGTGCATTGGCTTCCGTGGTTCAAATCCCAGCTCAGACATCTCGTACTAAGCGAAATATTTCTTTTGGTGACTTCCCTTCAGCAGTCTTCTGGCAAAGAATGGCAAACAATTGCCATGAAAAACGATATAATTGCAGATCCACTGCCACTAATTGATAAAATTAACTCATACAACATGTATGGTGTGACAGGCTAGGTTGTAGTCTTGACTAAATGGTTGTAATGACCAATTAAATATGTAAAGAAATTTTAACAATGTTCTCTCAGAAGCTGTTGTAAGGGTGATCAATAAACGTATTGCTAGAGACAGCGTTGGGAACTTCGCTGCGAAACTTTTGTCGCGAAGATTCATAAGATTGTTATAAAACATTTGTTAAAAGAGTTGTAATGAATAGCTTTTTAAGGTTATGTGGATGCATTGCCCATTATTGAACCGCACACAGTCGCCTTAAGATGCAACACTTAAAGCTTATAACAGAATGATGCTAATCAAATGATTTGAGTGTCAATTTCTTAATTATTCTGAATCCCAAACAATGATGGAAGACGGGTAAAGTAAGAGATCATAGCGCTTTACACCTGCAAAAGAACAGTAGATTAGAACTGAAGGCTTAGACCCGCCATCTCATAACGACTCTATAGGGCCTTTGGGGAACAAAACTTATTTTACAGTTTCAAGTCTAGTGGATGGATTGTAAACACAAATTGCACGGCCGACTGACATCTCGCAAAAGTTCAGTGATTACCAGTGCATTCTACTGCAGCTAGGATTGAGCTGTCGGCAGTATGGCTTAATGCAGTTAAATTCTGGCCTATCCTCGATTATGGACATGCTGAAATTCTGGGAAAACAATTGGAAGTCACCGTAATCTAGAAGGTAGTGTGTTGACGTGAAACCTCGGCCTAAACTCCAGGTCAGTCATACCAAAGAATATGGATATAAAGAATGCGCATCATGTAGAAGTAAAATTTCTTATGGCGGGATGTACCAGTAAGACCCGCTCTCACCAAAATCTCTTTTAAAAATCATTTCTTGATGAGGGAGGGAAGACAGGAGAAAAATAAACACAAACAAAGAGCGTAACAATGTGTTGCTCTCATCGTACGTATGTATATGCGTATGTACGTTTATGTATGTATGATCGTTTTTATTGTTTGACCAAAGACTATAAATATGTAAAGATGTTGCACACAGTGTATTTAAAATTGAAAAAATTTTGTGCTTCTTTCTTATGAGGGGGGTAGATAACAGGGAAAAATGAATCGTCGTTCTCACTCTCATGTTAACTGAGAGAAAGAAAACAAAAAAGACTCAGTACACTTATTGTACTCAGAGAACTTATTATACTTAGAGAACGTATTGTTATTTTCTCTAAGCAATTTATTCTCATATGCGTGTATACGTGTGTGCATGTATGTATACATACATTGCCAAATAAAATAATAAACAAACTGAAAGATTTTTTGTTTTCACAAAATGTATGTGCAAATAGCCTGTGGAAAACAAATATTACCGTTTGTTTTATTGTAGGGTAAGAATATGTGTTTTAATGTTGTAGAAATGAAATTATATCGATTCGCACCGAATTATATATTACTATTCAATTATGTATGTATGTATTTACCATATGTGTCTATTTATGTATAGAATGAAGTTGTAATAAAACGAGTGCTTTTTTTGTTTAGTATTTATTAAATTTATTTATCATTTTAATGGTTCAAAATTTTAACTTTTTCCATACTGGATAATTTGAATTTGTATGTTTCCCATGTGGAATGCTTCCGTAGTAAAACAACAATTAGTAAATTAAGCATCTCCATTCTGTGTTTATAACATTCGTTATTTTCATCAAACCAAGGAATAAATTGTATTTTTTGTGCATTTTTTGTATTTTTTGGCCAACTACAAATGTTTTTTTGTTTTTTATAGATTTATTTTCTAAAAAAATTTTTTCGAAGACTTATATGAATTTTGCAAACTTCAAAAAATAAATCAGATGGAGCGCACAAACTTCCAAAGTCGGAATCTTTTATATAATTTTTTGCATGAACGAACATTTCTGAAGGATATGACAAAATTTGCGCTGGTTTGATTATATCCACACGACATTTAACGCAAGATATTCGTTGAGCTATGTAACCAACAAAATATCGACTTGATGTTAATTCAATTGGCACATTGTTGGACGTAAAACAATCGGTGCCTTCATTAAAATATTCTTTATTTTCATCGTATATATCTGCGACATCTATATCACGGGTATGTGTACTTTGTGATATATTTACAGTCCTATCAATATCTTCTAAAAATATGATTTATGATTTTAATTATATATTATATTTATTAAACGTTTTGTTTGAGCATGCACTACAATTTTTAAATTCACACTTTTTATAAAACAATTTTTCAGTTTTTCATTTTCAAATGTCCACACAAAATGTGGATTTTTTATTTCGGTGCGAATCGATATAGTTTCATTTCTACAACAATAAAACACATATTCTTACCCTACAATAAAACAAACGGTAATATTTTTTTCCACAGGCTATTTGCACATACATTTTGTGAAAACAAGACATCTTTTAGTTTGTTTATTATTTTATTTGGCAATGTACAAGCACACACGAATACACGCATATGAGAATAAATTAAAGAAGAGAACAATACGTTCTCTGAGTATAATAAGTTCTCTGAGTACAATAAGTGGCAGTAGCCGTACTGCCATCGACAAATTTGGCACTGGCAGTGCAACATCTTCATATATTTATAGTCTTTGATCTCATCGCGATGAGAGCGAAGAATGAGAGCAACGCATTGTTACGCTCTTCGTTTCTGTTTACTTCCCTCCTATCTTTCCCCCCGCGTCATGAAATATTTTTGAAAAATATTCCAAAATATGTTAAGATGCACATTCTTTATACTTTATTTTCTTTGGTCATACTCAACAAAATGAACTACAAAAACAAATATATCTTCGGTAACTTCCTCTCAGTAGATTTATGGCAAAAACTCTGAGAGTAAATAAAATTACCATGAAAAGTTTCTCAAAAATCTGTCTCAATACAGTTAAATTCTAGCTTAACCTCGATTATGGATATGCTGCAATTTTAGGAAGATTTAGACGTGTCCGGAACGATTATATGATTCTTTATGACTTTATAAATAAAACATTCGATTTTAGACTTCCAAACAGGGGCTGCTGGTATAAAGATTCAAGGTTCTCAGTAGGCCCTTTGAGGTTTCAATAGATGGCTTCAAAATACTAGGTAGGGAAACAGAGCTGTAGGTTAAAGTGGTATTTTTGGTACCACAATTCAATTGAGTATGCATAGCAGCCCAGGTAAGAACTGATATTAAGGTTAAGGTTACTGATATTAAAGTTCTATACATAACGGTTGGCCAGTTTTTTCAAGCGCTGGTCATGACTATTTTGAAAGCGAATTAAAGCTTGTAGAGGGGATTTTTCCCGAATTTGGATTTGCGATTAACTTTTCTACAATATCCGTTTTCATCCATGAATTGCGAAGATTTTTCAGAAAAATTTCGCATCATTAGAATTTAATTCTTATATGGGTTCCTAGACGTAAGGATATCATCAGAAGATGCATTGTTTGAGAACAAAATCCATCGTAATGAAACTAATAAGCCTTCTCAGTTATATGTCAGTATGCCTCCTAGACGCTGGCTCGGCCATGTCGTTCGAATGGATGAGGATGCTCTGGCGAGACGGATATTTTATGCGGGGATTTGTGTAAATCGGCTAAGAGGACGACCTTGTATGCGTTGGAAAGACAAAATTGAGGAGGCTCTCACATCGATTGGTGTGACCGACTGAAGAAGGCGCGTAATAAGCAGAGGCGAAGAAAGGATGTGTTAAGACAGGAAGATATCCGTTAATCGGGTTGTTAATGGCCATTTAAAAAAGTAAAGCATGCAGATACTGTGATAAAGAAAATCCTAAAGTTTAAAGGAATCCATCGTAGATATTGATTTTCTCAAGCTTAGATTCTTGAACTCTTTCTATTTATTTTGTTGGAAAAATTTAAAAATTCAAAGACGATAAAAAACAACCATGAAAAAATCAATCGTCAATAAAAAATTTTACTCGTTAGACAAAGTTTTACCATTTTTTTAATTTTGTTTTTTCTTTTTGTTTTTGTCATTTCGTTTGCATGTGTATTGATTTCGATTCCTTTTTTCCCAATATACGCGCACAAAACCACATAAAAGCACTTTATTTTAATATAAAAGACTAGAAAAAGAGCTTAAATAACAAACAGCAATAACAACAATTACGCTGTATACATACATATACAAGCATCAATATTAATGGCAGCAGCCACAACAACAACAACATAAAAGTATACTAAAATAAAAAGCAACAAAAGCCAAAAGAAGGAGAAGAGAAAAAACGACATCAGCAATCAAAAAAGGAAACATAAGCAATGAGTCTCTGTGGATTTTAATACCGGAAGTCATACACAACGTGTACGTCTGTTGAGGTAGAAAACCCCCATACAAATACTAAATATCACCCAACAAACATTTTTATATTTTGTTGAGAATTGGAGAATTTTTTGCATTTTGTGGGATCAAGCTACACACTATTCAAGTTGTAAAGAAATGCAATGGATCACAACACAATCTGGAGGGAATTTAGAGTGGAAAGATATCCCAGAGAAGATTGTAAGATTGTTTAAGGAATAACAGCGTAGAGTTCATTAATCCTGTTCGACGATTAAAAAAATAACATTTTTGGAAACGAAAGCTACTTTCTCTTACTGTTGAACAAAAGGGTGGCCTTAGATACAGCAATGAATCCAGTACTGCAGCTGGATACAGTAAATATTTACGGACTGCACGATAATTGCGTTTTCAATGGTCAAAGGCGAAATGAAAACCGTGAGTTCATTCTGTTAGATATCAGATCCCAGATGGGTGGCTTAATAATGATAAATGGTAGAACGTCTGACAGCATTGCTTCTTGTATAAGAAGGCTAAGGGCAGCTAATACTCAAAAATTTATGAAGATTCTTACACATTACAGAATCAATGAAGATAAGTTTCCCAGATCTATGTGTAGTTTTCTAGAGAAACATTTTTTTCAAGCTTTTATTAACGGATGTTTAAGATAAATTCTGTAAGGATACTAGCCTACATGTTATCGAATAACGCACATAGGCCTACAAAACAGCAGAGACGAAATCTGTAAATAATTTAACGGCACACATAGAAATGGATCGTCTATAAGTCGGAAAGAGTGTACTGAGTAGGATGATGAGTACAGACACTTAACTATACATACATACTTAATTGATTATTACAACCCTCCAGTCAGGATTACGACCTAGCTTCTGATGCCACTCATGTTGTGTGTGTTTTAATTTTATACGTGAGTGGCCGAACCTACAGTTTAAAGTAGACTTTGAACGACAGAATTTTGAGAAACTTTTCATGGCAATTTTATGAGAGGAAGTCATGCCATGTCATAAGAGGAAGATGTCTGACCTGGGGTTTGAACCCTGGCCTCACGTCTAATAAGCCAACACGGCGAGTTCAACTGGTCTACATGTTATCGAATAGCTAACAACAGAAACTAATTCTATAAGTACCTTGACGGCGCATATAGAAATGTATAGACCATAAGTCGGAAAGAGCGTACTGAGCACCACTTATGTTGCGTGTTTTAATTGTATACGTGAATGGCGGGATCTACAATTTAAAGTCGATTACAAACGACAGATTTTTTGAGAACCTTTTTCATGGCAAATTTTATTTACACTCAGAGTTTTTGCTAGAAATCTGCTGAGAAGAAGTCACCGAAGAAATATGCTTTGTATTTCGACATGATCGAGAAGTCTGACCTGGGGTTTGAACCCTGGCCCCACGTCTAATAAGCCAACACATTACCTACTAGTCTACGGCGAATTCAACACTTTACTATGCGGACGTAATTGAACCGTACTTAATTGGTCTTCTCACATCACCCATGTTGAGTGCCTTAATTTTATCCGTGAATAGACGGACCTATAGTTGGCCAGAATACTATTAAGAGAATTCGCCAAAAAAAACTTTTTTTTTTTATTTCATTTAGTTCGAGATGTCTGCGCTGGAGTTTGACCACGGGTTCGTATCTAATACGCGAACACACCACCTACTAGACCACAATTTTGTAATAAAATCAACATTTTGTATTTTCATAAAGTGCAGGACCATTTCGACGCCTCCATTCTATAACGTTCTAAGTGTACTTAGAACGTTTTTAATGTTTTGCATTTTTAAATTCTACGTTCTCTAACTTAAATACTGTCAAAATTTGGTTAAGATGCGCCGATCCGTTCCGAAGTTATAGGGAAAAATCCACTTAGAATACACATATAGTCATATGGCGCGTGAAAACTTTGAGAGCTCATAACTCAAAACACACTTTTTCGACTTAGAATGTTATAGAACGGATGCGTAGATTTATCGATAAATTTTTCTACGCAGAAAACTGTTGGGACCATTCGCCGTAAAAATTTTTATTTCTCGAGATGTTTGAGCAGGTGTTTGACCATGGGTTCGTGTCTAACACGCCAAAAGACACTACCTATTTAAACCACAATTTTGTAATACAATCAACATTTTATGCTTTCATAAAGTGCGGGTCTTTTTATCGAACCTTTGTATCAATTACATCCACTTTAGAAGTAAATGTTACACCCATTTGTACCGATTTCAATAGTTTTCGAAAAATAATTTAAACGATTTGAAAGAAAATAAATTATTAACCAAAAAAGTTTCCCAGAAATATTGCCTTAAAATACAAACATGAATGTATACCCCGTTGTCCTCGAGACTCTACTGCTGCTCCTAACACTGACATTGCCGGCGGTGTAATTTGTTGTTGTCAGATTGTAGTTTGAGAAACGAGTCGTAAATAAGAAGAAAAAAAAAACATTTCATATATAAAAATACGTGAGATAATGGCAGAATATTGAATGAGTGAACAAAGTACTCAAATACGAAAATATATTTGCAAACTTAATACAAAGACAAAAAAAAAAAAAGAATAAAACTAACACACGTATGTATTTACTCACTCACACACATGCAGCCATACAAATAATCACAAAGGAATAGGTATTCCGAGAGACAAAACAAAAAAAAAAGAAGAAAGAACAGAAGCCGAAGCAGAAGTAGAAAAAAAACCCCGTGTGTATATATTTTTTAAACAAAAAGTTCGATTAACATTGGCAGCAACAAAACAAAATATAAAATAGACACAAGCACTGCACACATACATACATACTCACAGGAAACGAAAAATAGTAAAACGGAAATGCGCGCCGTGTCCAATAACTAAAAAGCAATGGCGATGACTCTTAAAATACTTTAACGTTTAACTTAAACAAAAGCTTCTATTGAGAATAAATGTGTCTACAAGTGTGTGCAAATGTTTGCTTATGTGTTAGTATTAATGTTTGCATGTATGTGTGTTTGTGTCTGACGACCATGGCCATGAATTTTAGATGCTGCTGGTTGTGTTTGTCTATGTTTTCTTTTTTTTTTTTTTTTTTGTTTAAGCGCCATGCATACATAGTTTAGTTGATTTTAGTCGCTGTATCCAAAAAACTCATAAAATCTAATAATAAATGAATACACATGCAGAATTGTAGCATAAATGAGAAGACTTTCAGGTTATAAAAGGCCTTTTACAGGTATTAACTTTATAATATAGCTTAACATAGCATATCATCATCTGATAAGTATACTACTTTGTAGTCCAAGGGGACCGATATTTCCTATCGCGGCTTTCATTAAAATGTCATCGAAATTTTTTATTCGTTTGATAGTCTTATTGGTGACATTATGTGTGGAACGTAACATCGTTCAAATGTTACTCATGGATTCTCTGGGCGTAGCCTATCTGAAATTTCCAACTTTGCATGTTCGAATGTCCGCAACGGCACACATTCAAACTGTCCGATTTACCATGACTCTGGCGCTGAAATTGAACGATCACTTGGATTATATTGGCTATGAGGACGGCTGTGGTTTGTTGCTTATTCTCGTATACCAGAGATTTAAGAAAATTCCACAAGAAAAGCAGGACGCGGTCAAATCGTGCATTCTCAGTGGCGAGTTAACATCATCATCACGTGAGCTGACCTTTCCGTCAAATCGTGCAGAATATGCAATGTGACATGAGCTGTGTGACACATGACGCCATCCTCTTAAAATCACATTAGTTTGTGTCCATATCATCCAATTCAGGCTAAACGTAGTTGGAAATCATCGATCTACAGTGCCGACAATTAACAATGATGGACTGGACAACGTTGTTCTTAAAAAATTATGGCCTGATGATGCCGTCAGTCGCGACAAGTAGGGACTTTATCAGAGTGCATGGGTTGGGTGATAAAAATTAGGGTCAATTTCCAACTGCTCTAGAAGCCATTTAGAGGACATTTGGATTTGGAAATTTTATTAATTTTAGGGTTTATGCCAGAAATCTGCTGAGAGTAACTCGCCGAGTAAATATTTCTTTCATATTTCATTTCGTTTCTTTCATATTTAGTTGGAGGTCTTTGAACTGGGGTTCGAACCTACCTACCTTCTAGACTACGATGACATTTGGGTTTCCTATGGTCATTTACCTTTAGTTCCAGTTATGTGTGTCCGCCTAACTTACGACCTGAAATTGGACAAATCGAGTTTTGCGAACGACCAAACTTTTTTGTGCAACTCAAAATCGATTGCCTCGGATTCTGCTGCACATTTTCACGTACAGCGTTTAAGGTTTTGCATTTCGTCAGATTTTGCATTTCGTTATGACACGAATGTTGGTCAATCCCTTACTAAACCTATAGACACAAAATTATACACTTCAGTGCGAATATCCCTATCAAGAGGAGTTTTTTGAACGACTTACAATCGATTGCAGCGGAGTCTTCTGCACATTCTCACGTACAGTGTAAAATTTTTGGTCAGATTTTACATTTAGTTAAAGCAGAAATGTTGATCAATCATTTACTGAACCTATGGACTCGAATTTATCCACCTCATTAGGAATAATCCTCTCAGTAGGACGATTATGGCAATCGTATTCTTTAAAAGAGTTGTTGAATGCAATATCGATCCATTGTGATTTGGCAAAACAAACTGAATAAATGGCAACTAATTTGAGAGATAACAACTGTTCAAGTGAGGATGTTCTTGTTGGAATTATAACTTGCAATTTCCCATTGCCTCGGATATTAATTAAACTGTCTCAGAGCAGATAAGACTGTAAGACAAAGAGCTTCCTGGAAGCTGATGACCCCGGTATCATCCTTTAACATGGATAGAGATGTTTAGAAGGGTATACTCCTAGAAAGGGGAAGATAGCGAGACCTGGAGACTCTTTGCTAACCAAATCGGGCACAACTGCAGACTTACATGCATACATACATAATTGGTCATTACAACCCTTCAGTCAGGATTACGACCTAGCTTCACACACCACTTATGTTGTGTCTGTTAATTTCAAACATGAGTGCTTATGAGTAGGCATTTTAGGCAGATCAAAGCCTTGTTGGGCGCCACTGCAGCCTCAAAGAATACTTATACAGAATGGGGATCATCTATTGTGATGAAAATGAAGGTCTATAGCAGAGATCAGCAACGAGTATTCAAAACGATGAGTAGATTCAAGTCATACTTATTATTTCTGATACTTATACGCATTCATACTTATTTTAATATCATACTCATTCTACTCATACTCAAAGTTGAAAGTACTCGTCGTATTTATACTTAACAATACGCATGATGTTATTGACTTCGACTCGTCTCTACTTAACATTTACACGAAGCACAAAATAAGTATGATTCGCGTACGAACACTACTATACTCACGAGAAGATTATGTGTATGCTTTGCTTGTTGTCTTTGTCTTTCCTTTCTTCTTTGTTTGTATATGCAACAATAACAAAGGCTGAAAATTTTGATGAATGATTCGAGCCACTCGAATCACTTATAAGTATTATAAGTATTTTTCTAAATTTATGAATCAGAATGAGTAGGCGTATGAATCAAACACATTTCGAATGTTGTGAGTTTGATGTCAACGTTGTACTCATACTCATTGTAACCTATACTTATAAATCAATGCTGTAGCGAGTACGAATGAATCAGAGTAGTTGAATTTCAATTCTGTTAATTCACTCATACTCAAAATTGCATGAGTGCTTATGAGTAGCGGAAAAACGATTCATTACTGATCTCTGGTCTATAGGTTAGTAAGAGGCATTACAGGAATACCTTATGTGTGGTAGATTAAGGGAAGTACCTTGCCACTTCTATGTCACGACAAAGGCAACAATCTGGTGCCTGTTAAGACAGTAGGGAAATATTGTGAGATGCGGAGATTGTCTAAAAAGGCCCTTTTTTGATCGCTTACACTAGTTTTAGTTGCCCTTCCTACTTGAAAATGGTGTGTAATCATATAGCATGTGTGATAAGATTGAGCAAACATACACATGCTCATGGTTTATTGGTCTGGGTGAGAACATCAAATAAAATGTCGTATCGTGTTTGTTGTTTTTTTAGTTTAGTTTCTTGGGTTCCTTTTTTTAAAATAATAGACGAAAAGTTTCTCTTCCTATTTCGTTGGATGCCATTTGTTAGTGAAAAATATCCCCAGCATAACGTGTTGCATTTTAAATTTTCTTGCTTGTTGGTACAATAGTTTTGCGCTCTCCACACAACAAGTTAAAAGGTTTTCATAGGGGAACAACAACAACTGATACAACAACAACAACAATTGAATAACATTGTAAATTATTGAAATATTAGAAGTTTGTTTTCGTAAAAAACTTTTGTTCTCCGCTCTCTATTTGCGGATAAATTGAAATTGTCACATTGAAATGTTTTCTGCTGTTTACCAAGGGAGTAGAGGAGGAGGCAGGAGGGTTTTAGATTTAGAAGTTGAATATACAAAATACGGAAAGAAAAATAAACGAAATTAAAATAAAGTTTTGAAATCAATTTTTGTTTAAAAAAAGAAAACCTTTTCAATTTTCAACAAAAATGTTACGAAAATATTTTCTTTGTTAGATTTTATTGAATTTGGTTTCTGATCGTTTAAGAGAAATAAGAAAAGAAAATTTTCCCAAACCATAGAACATTTTGCCAACTCATCTAATATGGTAAGACAATCATAATGCATGTTTCATACAAAAATTTCCCATCAAAATTACTATTTAAACGATAAGAAAAACACATTGAAACGTTTTGTTGGATTAATAAACATGACTCAACAGAATGATATTTTAAAGGAAAAGCATTTAAAAATTCTAATTGTAATCAATTGAAAATTTATGAGAATTAATTCTTCTTTTTCAAAAAACAATACAGGTATTGTTTATAACAATTTGTTTTTATAAGCTATAGGGTGTTCTTTTTATAAACCTGAAGATTTTTAATAAACCTGAAGATTTTTTTAATTTTGTTGGTTGGAGTATCATTTCATGATATTTAATTTTTAAATTAAATTTCGGGCTTATCTTCGCTGCAACTGCAAGTTACACACATGATCCTTTAGATCAATTTAACTTTTGACTATGCCTTCCAATAGCTCCAGCATAGCACCATAGGGCTTAAATACTGACTTCCAATATTCGAAAAGTGTTTGGTTTGACGACATAAAGAAATGACTTCAATTGACCCCTTAAAAAATTATCTAGAGACCCTCGCAAGAATAATGGAGATAGGAAATCTGTGAACAGAAATAAAATGAAACATGAATACCCAATTCAGATTCAAGGATGTAATAAATTGTCTTTATTGTTGTAAAAGTGAATATTCCAGTGCGGTTTAAAGGATTGATCAAACGCTGTTTGAGCTTTTTACGAGAAAACTGGAACTATATCATCTAAAAGGAATTTTTTACTATCCTTGACTGGCTACCATCAGACTTATTGACAAAACAAGTGATGCGAACTCTATAATGGTACTAAGTACTACAATATCATGGAAGTGTAGAAGCGATAGTTTTGTTAAAATCTTAGGTATAGTTTATCTGTATACATCTCTCAACTACGCAACATCGGTGACTCGACAAATTGGGATATGAAATCTTTTCAAAACTCTTGAAATTTAAAATTGTCTGTAAACATTTCCGATGTTCGTATCAGGTATCACAGTATAACGAATAGTGATACACGCACATTAGCTTACAATTAAGTGGCCAATAGATCCCTAGAGAAAGATTACAACTAATCTAAAATATTCTAACAATGCCGGGTGTGTCTAGAGAATATAGCAAGACATTCGACATCTACGCTTGTATAGGTTGCTAGACTCGACGTCTTTGGAAGTAGCAATACATCCGACGTGCTTGCAAAAGCTGTGTCAAGGAAAAATTCAATTGAATTCATACATGAGGTTGGTATTCCTCTACAGAGGAGGCAGCAAATGGTCCTCACACAATCTTTAATAATTTGCAAAAGAAAAATTGAAGAATGAACCCTTTTATAGACAGACCAGTCAGATATGGACCGCTCAACAAAATATGCGTTAAAGCAGGGCAAATTCTGTCCTGTTGTCAGCTTTAAGGATTACTGGGCATTGAATTTATATGACTGGAGGCTGAAAATAATTTACAATGACTTCTTCAGAAGCTGTAATGATGAAGAAAGCGAAGAGGCCATAAAATACTTTCTCTTTCTTGAGTGCCAAGAATTTATTAACAGAATGTGGCTAGCGATTCGAATAAAATTCAAAACTTTGCTTGATGGCTGAGATATGCCAACCAGGAGTTATAATTATATGACGGAATATATAATAATGTTGTAACAATGGGACCATATGGAACCAAGTAAGCTATGCGCATTAAGAAGACAGACAGTTCAGAATCTTTACATGAAATTTTGTTTGTAGTTGAAGAACAAAGACCAAAAAGTTGATTTTTCGGCTACTTATTCAACGCAGCATGCTAAACCTGCAGTATTTTCTTCGATCCACAAATTTTTTTTGTTTGCTTAACTGTTTTAAATCGTAAAGAGGGCAAATTACTACTGAAACAATCAATAAATGTACGAACAGCTCGCACTCTAGGCCAATTATGTTCACCATGACATGAACGAACTTCTTTCAGACGGATTTAAATTTTCTTCTTTAATTTCCACAATTTGGAAGTGTTGTCCTGACGTTGTCGCCATAGTCTAGTACGTAGTATGTTGGCTTATTAGACGTAATGTCAGACTTTAGGTTCTGCAATATAAAATTAACGTACACAACTTAAGAGGTCGTAATCCTGACTGAAGGCTTGTAATGACCAATTATGCGTAGTTATCGATATCGATAGCATTCATACATCTAAAAAAACACCCGATACTTAAATATCACAACTATTTCGTACGATTACAATACATTCTCCCATTTTAATAATGTTTATATACGAAGCCTGTCATTTACTGTTGCATAGGAATTAAAATTCTTTTCTTCATTTTATTTTCAGTTAAAAACTGAAATTCTACTTGAACTACCTACTTCAAGTAGAACCTTTTCCGTATGAGTACATACCATATTGATATTTGACATGCAGTCAAGTCAAAAATTCCAACAAAATAATCGTCAGTGCATTTCTTTAAAAACACACAGTGGAGGGAGGGGGGAGCAATATACATGTAACATAATAATAATCAATGTTTTTGACATTTATGAATGAACACTCATTCATTCACTCACTCACCTACATGCTCACTAGACATGTTAAGCAGGTATTGGGCTCCTTCTGCCAAAAGGTTGTTGATTTTCGTAAAACAAAAAACAACAAAGAAAACAAAAAGAAAAAAAAGAAATCAACAATTCACTGTCGATACTCGAAAAGGTAACGAATCGAGGAAAATCAATAGACGTTTTTAACAAACACTCCGGAAAAATACGACGAGTACAAAGTAATAATAAAAGACTTTCTGGTCTTTAAACTACACTTAAGGGGTACGTGCATACAATATTTTGAAACGTTTGTAACACTTTCCAATAGTGAGTAATGGAATCTTCAAATAGGATGTTGGTCATTCCTGCCTAATAAATGAAATTTCAAGGGATAAGTTACGTTAGGTTACATTGACAGACTCCCCAAAAAGAAAAGCGCATTGGGATCCATACAAGAGACGTTCTGTCAATTTTGAGTGCAAATGAATCATTCGTACTAAATCCCTAGCACTAAACAATGTTAAAGAAGCTGTTCTGTAGTTTACCCTTCTTCCTTGTGATTGCAGTTCCTACAGGAGTCATGATGATGTACTCCCAGTAACCGAGCATGCTGTGAGATTCTTTAAGTGCCCCCGTAACCAAGAGATCATGTTAGGTATCGTATAGTCAATGTATATGGGGTCTTCCAACAGCAAATTGCGAGCTTTGACAACCATGTTGCTGAAGCTACATCAATCAAATTAGTTGCCAATTATTGCCGCCGTAGTCTGGTAAGTAGGTAAGGTACCAGACGTGAGGCCACGGTTGAAACCCCAGGTCAGACATCTCCAACAAAACGAAATATGAAATAAATATTTGTCCAACGACTTCCTCTCAAAAATTCTAGGAGTAGATATAAATTCCCATGAAAAGTTTCTCAAAAATCTGCCGTTGCGAATCAACTTTAAACTGTAAGTCCCGCCACTATGTATAAAATCAACACTCCCAACATAAGTAGTGTGAGAAACTAGGTCGTAATCCTGATTAAAGGGTTGTAATGACCAATTATATATAAAATTGACAACCATGATGACCATGAGATAATGACCTGTGTTTGCTGAATGGGCTTTGGAGACCTTGACAATTGACCATAATTTGCTTTGAAAAATCATCTTCAGCAATGAGGCCCTTTACAGGAAGAATATGTAAGTGAACAAAAAAAATTATCGAATTTGGGATGATACAAATCCACATAAGATTCAAGAGCGTCCAATGCATCCCGAGAAAGTCATTGTTTGGTGTTGATTTTGGTCTGGCGGCAACATTGTTGTACATATCTTTGAGAACGACTTTGGCCAAACCATCACTGTCAATCGCAAGCACTATGGATCGATGGTTACCAACATCTTTTGGCCTGAGTTGTCTGAACTGTACATTAACGACAAGTGAGTTTAAATAGCATGGCGTTACGTACCACACAGCTCATACCACATGGATATTCTGCACGAGCGATTTGAGGGCATAGCCATCCCAAGCCAAGGAGATGTGAATTGTGCATAGAGGTTGTAAGATTTGAGCTCAATAAACCTTTTCTTGTGGGATTTTCTTAAGCTGCAAGTGTATGCGAATAAATCACAAACTAAAGCTGTCCCCAAAGCCAACAAAACCATTTTATCGATGACACTCAGTCTGATATCTGAAGTTGAACATTTCGGATGTGCTCCATCCAAAGGAGCCTTACAATGGCACAAATAGGTTTTGGAAAAACACGTCGATGGTATCTAACACATATCCACTTACTTATTTAATTGGTCATTATAATGCTTTAGCCTGGAATACAACCTAGCTTTTCACAACAACATATTTGTGTGTGTTAATTTTTATCCATTAATCAGGAATCTTCAATTTAAAATCTACTACTACCTAGTTAGCACACACATTTTGTTTTATTTATAGTTAAGAAGCGCTTAATGAAAGACCCCTTAACAATGGCTTCCACGTTTTATAGTCACCAAGAAGATACAAAGTGAATGATCTTATTAGGAATGTTATCGTATTCGTGTGAATGTTACATAAAATTCCGCCAAGTTAGTGCTTTAAGTCGACTGTGAAAAGAATCCCACAGTTTTTTTTTATCAATTTGGGCGTTTTTACTCTATTTTGTGGTCGAGAGCAGAGACTCCAATTTGTTATCAACAAAAATGTAGTTTCCTTAGCAATTTCGCTCCACAACCAAAAACCACAATAACTCTTTTACGGTTTATTATGATTTTTTATACGGCAGCAGTTCCTAGATCATAGATTCGGATTAGATCAGTTGTCATCAAAATTTAACGCACTTGGATCTATTTAAGTGAATAAAGCTTTATACAGGCAGTAAACAGTGCTATATAACTGACCTAAACCTCTTCAATGTACAGTATTGTAGCGTGCAATTGAAATTCACATCATATCCCCTCATATGCCTTACAAATCACAACCCCACCTTTTCATATTTGTTTTAAATGACAAGTGAAAGAAGGAAAATGTTTCTCTTTATATTTGAAGTACAGAAGTAAAGAAATCAATGTCTATACTTAAGCTGTCAATTTCTTTATTCTCATTCATATCCCCCCTAGCTCCTCATCACTTATTCTACTTTGTAAAGTACTTGTGTCGGTGTTTACATTTGATTGGTTTTCAAAAAAAAAAAAACGTAAAATTTTCTTAAATATTCCACATTTGAATTTCCACTAAAAGAACCTGTCATAGGAGAGTGTAATTTTCTCTCAAATACAAATACAGTCAAACTCGTTTATAACGAACTCGGTTATAACGAATTCTTGGTTATTACGTACATATTTTCAAGTCCCAACGTTTTAATAATAATTTTCATACAAAAAACATCGTTTATTACGAACTCGTTCATAACGAATTCTCGGTTAAAAGGAACTACTTTAAATGGTCCCAGTAATTAAATTTCATACATTTTGCCTTTTTGTAACGAACCCTCAGAAATAACTTTGAAGTGTGGCAATAGTCTTCACTTTTATTTAATATGCCAGCAATAATTATAACTTAACATCTTTAATCAGCTGATAGATAAAAGGAATTAAAACGTCAGTTGCTAAATTATTTGAAAATGTCTAAAAATAAGAAAAAAATTACTGTCTGTGCTTCAAAAAATTAAAATATTAAGTGAAATGGATGAGAAACGGAAATCAAATAAAAACATATGCAAAGAATATAATATAGCAAAATCAACACTATCAATAATTTTAAAAAAACAGGACAAAAATTGAAAATTTTTATAAAAAAAAAAATCAAAAGCCGACAACAAAAAAATACGAAGTTCAAAATGAATAAAAAAAATGTTTTTTGTTTTTAATAAATGAAAAAAATTATTTGTATTTTATATTTTCTTCTATGACTTCACCCCGTTTATTACGAACTTTGCCTATAACGAACTATTTTTTCTGGTCCCACGGAGTTCGTTATAACCGAGTTTGACTGTAAAAGGAAGTTAAAAAAGAGAAAAAGGGAATCAAAATTATGACATAATTTTAACACATTTCAATGAAATGGATGTAAAAAGTAAGGCAAGGTAAGGGGGTACGTTTTGTAAATTGTTTGTTAAATAATGCATTATAATGTTGAATAAAATACTGGAAAAAAAAATTATTGAAAAACAAAACGAAAGAAAAAAGGAAACCTTTTAAAGACGTTAAATATATTCCGTTTTTTAATCTTAGAACTAAAGCGTATTTATCAATTGATAATGAAGGTTTTCTTTGAAAAGGGTTAAATCGATGGGTGTAGGTGGGGAAGGTTCTTAAGTATAAATGGTAGGTGATGAATACATTTAAAATTTCTTTGGGAAAGTGCTTAGAATAAATGTAAAGTGAATAGTTTTACCGTACAACAGTAGAAAAAAGGTTACTTCAAACGTGTATTTCATATTATTGAAAAGAGGCCATTCGATATGCCCATACATAGATGATGGGAACTCAAGATTAAAAGAAAAAAAAAAAAAAAATTAGAATTTGAGTCTTAAGGTTCATTTCTCTTGTTAGTTACTAGCATAATTGGTCATTACAAACCTTAAGTCAGAATTACAACATAGCTTCTCCAACCAACCCTGTTATGTGTGCTAGTTTTTATTCATTAGTGGCGGGACCTACAATTTAAAGTCAACTCCGAACGAAGATATTTGCGAAGATTATCATGGGAATTTTATTTACTCTCAGAAGACTGCTAAAAGAAAGTCGTCGAAAGAAATATTCTTTAATTTTTCGTTTCGTTCGACATGCCTGAGCTGGGGTTTAACAGCTTCACGTCTAATAAGCCAACACACTACCTACTAGACTACGGATACTTCCCTGCCCTTTACTTAGCTAACAACCAATAAACCTGCATATGAAGAATCGTTACTCCTTTGGAGCTTCTAGCATCACATGGAAAATATCTAAGACTTCTTAATTACATGTACTAAAGACGCCAGCGATTCCGCAGACTGTTATTGCCTTGAACTTATGGCCATATTACCGACTGCATATTCATTTGAACTACGTTCGATATTCCCCACACCAGCTTTAAGTGTTCTGTGCTTCTCTTATCCTCGAAATTCCATTTAAGACAGATCACCAAAAATTGCTTCGTTGTTTTTTATCAATGTGTGGCCAATCCCTTTTCAATTTCTTTGTCTCTTTCTTTTGTAGAATGTTTTTGTAGTATATGTATATGGAGATTAAATACAGGTTGCCTATCTATCATGGCAAGATCACTTTAGTTTAATAAGTAGTTCGTTAGCTTACTAAGCGAAGAAAACAGAAAACAATTATTTCGTTTAGCATTCTTCTCTCAAATGCTCTGGTTGTTCATGTTCTCAAATATATAAGGCCAAGTCGATGTTGTCGGCTTATTTGATATAAAGCCTCGGTTCAAACCCCAGGTCAGACATCTCTAACGAAATTAAATGTAAAAAAATATTTCTTCGGCGACTTCCTCACAGCAGATTTCTAGGAAAAACTCTGAGAGTAAATAAAATTGCCTTGAAAAAGTTTATCAAAAATGACTGAAGGATAGTAATGACCAAGCATGCATGTAGTGTGTATGAATGTGACAAAAATATAGCATTGTAATTGCGGATATCATTCATTTTCATTCATTTTATTTACTCTCAGAGTTTTTGCCAGAAATCTGCTGAGAGGAAATCGTCGTATAAATACTTTTTGTATTTTGTTTTGATGTCTGGCCCGTGGCTCGAACGCTGGCATTACGTCTAATAAACCAACACACTACCTACTAGACTACGGCGACTTCCATGTCAGTAGATACAACCACTAAAACCACCTCCTTCTACTACGACGCATATGACTTAGTGTGGTTCTAAAGCCAGCTGGCTAGCTTTTCCCGTTCTTAGTTGCATCTTCACAAACAACTTACTAATTATCGTTTATACATAACTGACTGTGGTAATTTTTCTTTTCCGATATATTTATTAAAAATTATAAATTATATCGCTAGTCTTCAAAAAGTTTCCAAATTAGCGAAGTCAACATAGAGATTGACGGTAGTACCACAAGACAAGCCAGTTTATTCGCTGTACTGTTAGGTAGAAAACTACTTTGTCTCGGTCCCTATTTCTTTCTTTTCTCGAGTGTTCAATATTTAATCCGTGCCACTATCCAGTCCTCCAGAGATATTGAATAATTTTTATTGCTAAGCTCTTGCATTAAAGGTCTAACGAAAAGGGTTGCAAAACTATTTTCAGCGCAGACGTTAGTCTATTAGCCAAGCACCACTGTATCAATTGATTACTGAATTGGTCTCTACAATCCTTTAGTCAGGATTGCAACCTTGCTTCATACACCACCCATGTTGTTGTGTGTGTTAATTTTGTCCATGAGCGATGGGGCCTACTGTTTGAACATCGAATCCGAACTAAAGGTTTTGAGAAGCTTTTTATGGCAGCGTTTTTATGGGTCAGCGTTTTTGACACAAAACTGTTGAAAGGAAATATATTTTTCATATTTCGTTTGATTTGACATGTATGGGCTCGAGTTTGAACCAAGAGCTCTCGTCTAATAAGCCAACACATTATCAACTAGACTACAGCAAGTTCGCTGTACCAAATCTAAGTAAAAACAGCTTAAAATGACGGTTTTTCAATACGTTTGTTCTTTTTCATATAAAAAAGATTGATTTAATCTGAGATATTCCAGAGTTAAGAAAATCGTGTAAAATATTTCAATAAAGAGTCCTTATATACAAAAAATTTAAAATTTTTAAAGAAATTTAACAGTTTGATATGCGTTACTCTTGGAATAAAGGAAAAAAAGAATCGACTCATCAATTAAATGACATTTGCAAACCATTATAATAACAGTAAATAAAGTTTTAATCAAACTTCCGTTTGATATTGTATTCCAGTTCCTAGAATTCCCTGAAAAACAAAAAAACGAGAATTACAATGAAACAGAAGGAGAATTCACGCATAAAACAATTGTTGCGTTTCACTTTCCAACTAATTTTGATCGATGATTTCAAATGGCTACGAACACAAGGGCTCATCTACATAAAACACAACAATTACGACTATTGTATGGCAGCAGGAGGAGCCGTAGCAAAAGCAGCCTGATAGAGATAAAAATTTTGTTTCTGTTTCCGTAGAATTTTTATGTGAAATTAAACAATGATAGACAGACAGCGTGTCTGTGACTTTAAAAATGGGAAGCAGATTTCCCCAAAAACAGAGGAAGAAGAGGAGAAAAAAATTAAGTATTCAATCAATGTCATGGATAAGTGACGGTTGTTCTTGCTACGTATTGCTACTGGTAATGGTTTGTTTGTGGAATAAAATCAAACAATGAATTGATACGTTTTCGTATCAAAATTTTTTTCGTTTTTTTTTTTGTTAATTTTTTTTTCTATTTTATTTGAGGGAATAGCGTTTGCAGCAATACAATAAAGATGTTTTAATTTAAGAGAATGGGAAAAAAAAGAAATTGTCACCATAGCAAAAGTTCATTTCAATTTGTTGACTTAATAAAAATCCATAGAAAAAAAGAATATAGAGAGAGAGAGAGATAAGAACAAAATGAGAACACCAATAAATATCTAGAGGATAGGGAATAAACAATCACACAACAACAACAGCAACAATAGACAGACAAATTTTTATGCCTTTAAGGCAGTCAGTTAGTCTTTAGCGTGTAACACAAAGCCTTCCTACCCCACAACACAAGGCTTAGGATTTTTTTTTTTCGAAAATCATCATCTCCTCTTTCAAAAGCAACATCTGTTGTGTTCATTTTAAAAAATGAACTTTAAATTCAATAGCTTTGTATCCCAGAACAGTTGATTAAATATTTGATTTTTTTACTCTTCATGCTCCCTAGCATGCGTGTATAGTTTCTTACAGTCTTCAACAAGTTTTGATCTTAGATCTGGTCTCCTCATTTCCTTGGTGTTTCTTTAGGTTTTTTCTGATTTCATTTCTATATGTCTTTAGCAGTAATTGTACAGAATTTGTAGATTTTTAATACATTTATTACTGCCCCTTCTAATAAATTTTCATTTAAATTCTCTTCACTTAATACTCTGTGTGTGCACAGTTTTTTATTAAAATTAGCAACACAAATGCTGAAAGGCAAGTGGTACTAGTGCCGCAAGTGAATAAAGCTGGTGACAAAATACGCTACACCCTAATAACTAAATTTAGAACTGTAAAGACGAAAGTGAAGAAATGAAGTAACTTTAGTGGCAAATGCACAGTCTTTCTACATGCCACTGCCGTACACATCATAATTGGTCATTACAATCCTTCAGTCAGGATTACAAACTTTCTTCTCACTCCACTTATCTTGTGTGTGTTAATTTTATACATGAGTGGAGGCACCTGCAGTTTAAAGCCGACTCCGAACGACAGATTTTTGAGTAACTTTTCATGGTAATTTTATTTCGCCCTCAGAGTTTTTGCCAGAAATCTGCTGAGAGCAACTTGCAACGCAACTACCGAAGAAATATATTTTCATACCTGTTTTGTTTGAGATGTCTGAGCTGGGGTTTGAACCAAGGTCTCACATTTACTAAGCCAACATAGTATCTGTTAGACCACGACGTCTGTTCTAGTGTTCTCTCCGCCGGTTGGAAAATCTTTTTAGGGCCCTATAGCTTGCCTCATAGTTTAGATTCTGATTTTTCAATATTGACGTGCCCCATAATTTCACCCATCTACTTAGCCCATTGGCAGCTGTGCCATGGTACCTCTGGACAATAAAAAAAATCTCTGAACACAAATACCGCCGCTTAGATAATCTTTTTATGGACCGGCACCTTGTGGCATATATTCTTATTCTTCTATATAAAGGCCCTGTCCATTTGTACCCCATACTTGGGGCCAACCACTTAGCCCACTGGCATCTGTGCCATGGTGCCTCCAGACAGTGAAAAAAATCTCTGAATAAAAATACCGCTTCTAAGAAAATCGTTTTATGGTCTTGCAGCTTGCGGCATAGTTTGGATTTTGATTCTTCTCTATATAGGCCCTGTTCCATTGTACCCCATATTTAGAGACATCCACTTGGCTCATTGGCATCTGTGGCATGGTTTCTCCAGGCAATGAAACTAAATCTCTGAACAAAAATACCACCTCTAAGAAAGTCGTCTTATGGTCCGGCATTGTTTAGATTCTAATTTTTCTATATAGAGGCCCCGTCCCATTGTACAGCATCTTGGCCCATTGGCATCTGTGCGTTAGTTCCTTCAGGCAAAAAAAAAATTTCTGATCAAAAATACAAAAATTAGAAAATCGATATTGGTCCGGCAGCTTAAGGCACATTTTAGATTTTGATTTTTCTATTAGAGGCACTGTCCCTTTCATGGTTCCCTCAGACAATGAAAGTAAATTTGCCATCAGAGCGATGCAATTGCGCACGAGTGATTTGATTTCTTAGGTATCTTGTCGTATAACTTCGCATTCATAGTCGGGAATTTGTTGTTACCAAGTAAACAATAAACCAATAATACCCCTAAACGTTCTATTTCTTGTATGCACACATTTCAATTCTTTCTATTTTTTTCATTTCCCTATTTTACTCAGTCTATTCGCAAAAAAAAGAGAGAAAAAAAAACCGCCTGCATATTAAAGTGTGTCAGTCACCAATTGCGTTCGTCGTCTACAGTGGAATTGATTCAAATAATGTGTCGTCTCAGGCGTTAAGTAGTCCGTAAAGTTTTTTTTCTCCTCTCGCTACTACACATTGTATACATTAAAGTTGTACCCTACATAAGCATACTTAATCCATTTGATGAAAGGATGAAGTCGAGAGCAATATGTTTAGACTGCCTACCAATGTATAGTGACATTAAAGCCTGAATATATGCAGGCAATGTCAAAGATTATATAGTCTACTTAACGTATAAGTATTTGAAGCCATTCATTTCTCCAAACCAGAACAAGCTAACAAAAGCAAACTTTTGCGTAAATAAAATCTTCAATCTGCCGAACGTCTGAGGCAATTTGATAATTTCAATACTTTTCTGGAGCGCTAAAATTGGAAAGAGATTTACTTGACAGCATCTGTAAACATTCAGATCTTTTGTTCGATCCATTATGTAGTCTTGATCAGATTTGCAGCGCTTTCTTGCCATAAACTTGCTGGATAAACTGTGTTAATGGAATTTCACACCACATTATTAATGTTAAGTTATCTGAGTCTCAGTGTTCGTTGTCGTCGTCCCAAAAGTTCGTTGCTCTGAATTTTTGTGAAAAGTACCGTATGATGTGTGTATTATGTTGTTGTCCATTTGTCTTGTTTACTTATTTCCGATTAGTTTGTAATAATCCTAATATATATTATAAATCTTTCTGTAAGTCTGTTTTTTTGTTTGTTTGTTTGTTTGTTGGTTTGTTTGTTAGCCAATCACGCCTGAACGCCTGGACCGATTTTCTTGAAATTTGGGAGATAGATCGAGCTTTTGTCGGTGCAGGTTATAGACTATAAATCTTTTCAAAATTCCCAAAGGGGAAGAAAATGGGACAAAGGGAGAAAAAATGGGCAAAAATTAGTACTCAAAACCGGTTTCGAAACCGATAAACCAGTTTTTTATTTATTGTTATTTTTAATGCAAAAATTACCCAATAATAATTTTTTTTAAATTTAAAGAAAAAATCACTGTTTTTTTTTTAATTTAAAATCATTTTTCATTTTTTAAACTAATCCAAACTACATAACCCGCGCAACGCCGGGTACAATCTGCTAGTAAATTAATAAATTTTAATCTTTAGTGGTCAAAAAAAAACTTAAGGTGTAAAAAGTACCGTATGATGTGTGTATTATGGGGTTGTCCATTTTCCTTGTTTGTTTATTTCCGTTTAGCTTGCTTTTGACCACGTACCAATATTTCTTTGTTATAATCTTTATTGGGCCAAAAAAACTGATTAAGGTGTAGGGTACTTTCTAATCAGCCGTGATCGGCAGTAACATTTTTAGTTCGGATTTTTCTTTTCGTTTTTTTTTTCTGCTTTTAATTCTATTGTATAGATGACATGGTGTGATTCCTATAATTTTGCGTTGCGAGCGAACAAAACAATTTGCCACAAGTGGCTCAGCGGTGCGTTTAGAATATTTAATTAAATTTTAAAATCTATTCTTCTATATTTGTTCTCTTTTTTTTGCGTTTTTTTCTTGGCATAGCGACGGGAAATCTTTCTTTTCTTTTTCTCTTTTTCCTTTGCTGCTTGGATAATGAATTGAAGGAGAAACGAAGTTTTTTAGAAGACTCTCAAACAAATGACTTTCATTTAAGGAAATTGAATAATTATATGGTAGAAGATATTCAAAATGTGTATAATGTAGACTACGGGTATCTTTTTTTCTTGCTATGCACAACTATGTAAGTTAATGACATGTGAAGGAATGTATGTGTTTAGAAACTAAAGTTTAAAATTTTAAATAAACATTTTTTTTGTTTTTTTCCTGAGCATTTCTATTGTATAAGTTTTCATATCAAAAAAATTTCTGAAGATTTATTTGTGGTTGATTTTTATTTGCGTTTTAACCGTTTTTATATATGAATTATTATCCTTCGCCGCTTGGAAATAAAAGAAGAGGACACAGTGAAAAAATAGGCCATAAAAAATGTAAACTTTTGTCATAAAATTCATTTTAAATGTGGCATGACTAACCCATAATCACTGTTTGGTTTTGTCATAAAAATTCTTTAAATAATTACAAATTTATTTACTACATCGACTGTATTTTCATAAACAATTTTTTATTGTTTAAGTTCTTCTTTTCTTTGATTAATTTAATGGGTTTTATGTGTAAAACTATACTCAAAACTAAGTTAGTTTAACTAAATAAAACTATTCGGTTTTTTTCTTTTTTAACGACTTAGTATCATCATACATCACACAAAAATGTTTCTTTCTTTAAATGAATGTTTAATTTTTGTAATTTGAAACTTTGAAAATTTGTCAAACTAAATGACTCAAAAGAAATACAATAGAGATGGTCACATAAGCTGTGGTAAAATTTTTGTTAATCCGCAGGCATTTTTATTTGAAGAACTAAATTCTTTCTCGCCTTTTCTTATAGGACCTCAACCTCAACGCTATACTGAAAACTATGGAAAGAACATATTGGATGACTACCATTTACGGCAATGGCAACTACAAGCAAGAGTTCAAAATTACTTTCAGAAATTCTGCGCTAAGAATGTGGCCTGGGACTTAGTCCATTTAATACGCTGTTACAAAATGGTACAAAGCCCTTTCATTTGCTACCCCTAGTATCAATGGAGTAGCTTTCTCTATCTTTCTTTCTCTCTATACAACACATATCCAAATACCTTGGGAGCAAACTGCTACAAGAATATATAATAAGGGTCTACCAAAGATGACAATTGGTTTTTATTATTGTATGATAACAAAGAGTATAAACCTCACATCTCTTTTCAATGCAGTCACAGTTTAATTGTGAGCTTCAAAAAAAGAAATCATCAAACCGGTTTAAACATATTTGCGAATGGTGGTGATTATGATAATACTCGTAGGTGCTCTCGGAACTACATCATCTTAGGCATCTTTAAATGGCTACCACCAGACATGTTGTAACTGATCAGTACAACCAAAGAAAATAAAGTATAAAGAATGTACATCTTAACATATTTTGGAATATTTTTCAAAAATATTTCATGACGCGGGGGGAAAGATAGAAGGGAAGGAAACGAAGAGCGTAACAATGCGTTACTCTCATCGTGCGTTTTTGTTGTTTGACCACTTTTTTATTAAATTTTCTGAAATCACTTATTCTGGTCAGTGTTGCCACGAAAAAAAATATTGCAACCAACATTTGTGAAAAAAATTACCAAATAAGAAAAAATATAACCAAAATTAAATTCACAGTTTTTTTATTTTATTTTTTCAAATATAAATTATAATTAATACAACATAGTAAGAAAAGAAACAAAAAATAACAAACTAAAATTTTAGTCTTACAAATTAATTCATTTCTACAAACAAAAGCTCTTTTTATAAGAAAAATAAATAACAAAATCCGGAAATTTTGGTTAAAAATAGCTAAACGGCAACACTGGTTGTGATTAGTGAGCAAGAGAGAGAAAATAAGTTGAGAGAATTTATTTATTTACAGCCATAGAAAACTGTCAATAATATACGATACTTTGATTTTCATTTCATCAACATACATATGTAAAGCTATCTATCTTAATAATTTTAGATAAATAAAGATAAAATAAAAAATCCATTTTTTTTATTAAAAGAACATAAAGCTATCCATCTTTGGCTTAAAAATTATACCTAGTTTTTCTTAGATAAACAAAAATAAAAAACCCATTTTTTATTAGAAGAAAAAATAAAAAAATTAAATACGGCCAGCTAATGACATAGAACATTTTTAACATAAAATATTTTTTGAGTGTTATTCTGAAATAAAATGATAACGCATCCGCTACACATGTGTTCTTGTCGCAGTCTGATCGACAACTAAATCAAATAACACAAGAATGCGTGTAAGTTCTCTCTGCACAATTGTGCGGGTAGTAATTTTAAACAAATTTTGGTGATAGCGGGTCGTACGCCTACAACCCGCCATAAGAAATTTTACTTCTACATGATGCGCATTCTTTATATCCATATTCTTTGGATATCCATATTCAACCCTTCTGTTAGGAATACGACCTAGCTTCTCATACCACTTATGATGTGTGTGTTAATTTTATACATGAGTGGCGGAAGCTACAGTTTAAAGCCGATTCCGAACAACAGATTTTTGAGAAACTTTTTCATGGCAATTTTATTAACGCTAATAGTTTTTGCCAAAAATCTGCTAAGAGGAAGTCGCCGAAGAGATATGTTTTCGTATTTCTTTTTATTACTGATGTCTGACCTGAGGTTTGAATACCGGCCTCACGTCTAAAAAGCCAACACAGTACCTACTAGACTACGGCGACTAGACCTAAAAGCACGTTCAATGTCGCAAATCATGAATGTTTGTGTCTAAACTTTCACAGCGTACAGAAGAGTAGATTTTATATTTGTGTTAAATACCCGATGACTGGATTACTATACAGGCTACAATAATGGCAGTAAAGACTTTCACTGCCATGACTCCGGTATCAAAACATATTGAATGGCGTTAGACGTATGTATATGTAACAACATTAAAGCGGTTCTCAGATATTTTAAATGTGTACATATTAGCTCAAAAATTATCCAAGAATGGTGGATATCGCTGGAAGAGATAGGGAGACATTAGGCAGTTATCCTCATATACATAGGTTCCATGACACAGGGTTAAGACGAAATATTCAATTCAATTTTTACTTGAGTTCGGTATTGCTCTTACAAATAGTTGCGCACAAACTTCACTCGTTAAAAAAAAAAAAATAGATAACAATCCGTGTTATAGAGAAACCATACAGGTAAGTCCCATTATGGATATATGCAAAAAAAAATATGCATTAAAACTGAGCAAAGTCCATCTAAGGAACCTCATAACAGTTACAACAAAATACTATCCTCTGGGTATACTTCGCAATGTCTTTTACACAATCTGTAAGGACGAGAAAAAGGAGAAGACAACTGAATACCTTCGTCTGTCATTTTTCGGTTTTTGGGCACCTGTGAAGATGAATTTTTGGCACACATTTTGGGATGACTGGCAGATACAAATCAAACGTTACAATTCAATATTACAATATTATTAGGACCGTTTGCTAATTTAACTTAACCTTGCCTAATAACAAAAACAATTTATCCACTACAATAACAACATAACACTTCCATAGCAAGTCGCTGAAGTAGTCCCAGAAAGGAAACAAGGTGAACGCGCAATACCAAACATACAAAGAAACCTCAAGCCTTTCTCCTTTAAAACTTAATAGTGTACAATACCAGTGTGTACTACCCAATGAAAGCGTTTGCTTCGACTCCATTAGTACTTCATTCATTTCTGTTGTGGTAACTTCTAGAAATTCACCGTTGAGTTGTTATTGTTTTATTGATTACTTGTCTTATCTTTCACTAAACTAAACATGATGTCTAATCTCATAGAGCATATAATTCTTCTTTTCTAGTGGCATACGCCTGAATGTCTCTTCTGTAGTCTTGTTTTCGCCTGTGCCAATGTCATTATTACCTTCCATCACTGACCTTCATCTGGAATGGCCAATACATACTTGTTTAATAACAGCTTGGCCCTGTTTCTTTGACAAATGCACTGTGATATTCGTATATATCTACTAGGAATATCGGATATGTTTGAAAACTCGGCCAGAACAAAGATGTGGATTATTTCAACCTTAAGAATCTCCATATAGCGTACACCACAACATTAAATTCCTAAAAAAAGTTGTCATGAAAGATAAAGATAGAAACACCTTCTGTGGGTCTGTCCAGCTCTCTAGACATTTTGGAGCATTTATTGCAAATATCAACAATCTGTGGCTGCTTCCACGTTAGTAAAGTATTGTGAACTCAGAACACCTCTTTCTAAGTACACAATAAACTTAACGGTCCGCTAATAGCGTCCCACCAATCTAACCTAACTTTCCTTTATTGATATTTGCCTGATATGCAATGACATAAAAGTAAATTAATTTCTATTGCCTTTGCCAGATTTCTCTTTTGCTTACTTCTCTATTCCGTTTTCTTTTTATTTCCTTTGAATTTCTTTGACCTCCAGCTGTTGCTTGTTGCTGTTTGTATTTGCATGATGAGCTAACATTTGATAAGAAGCAAAAAAGTATATCGAGGAGTAAACATATTCGAAATGTAAATTCAGTGTCTTTGTGTCTTACATTTCTTTCTGTCTTATGTTTCAACATTGAGTTTTCTTTTTAAAATGTCTTCACATTCTTATTTGAAAATGAAAAAAATTTTATGAGTTTGCACAAGGGCATCTTCATCACATTCATCATCTTTCAAATGATTGAAATTCTATTGAAATCCAGTGGGTTTTCCTTTTTGTTCTTCTTCTGTGTCGAGAAGGGGTAAATTTGGTGGTATTAAACATTTAAAAATTTAAGACAGTAGCATACTGCTCATGAGTTCACTTCATACAGCCTAGAACTCGTATAGTCATCGTTTGTATCTTCAGTCCAAGTTGAATTAAGAACGTTTTTCGATTTCATAGGCTTACGCTTGGACGATGGCTGCAAGCTTTCTCATGTACTCGGAATATGTCACTCTTGTCCCTTCCGTATATCACAGAATAGTCCCTCCCATCGTTACTAATTTTATTTTTCTTATTAAGTCTCGTAATAGTCGCCGCCGTCTAGTAGGTAGTGTTGGCTTATTAGATTTGAAGCCATGGTTCAAACCCCAGTTCAGACATCTCCAACAAAACGAAATAAAAAAAATATATCTTCAGGCGACTGCCTCTCAGCAGATTGCCAGTAAAGAGTTTCTCAAAAATTTGTCGTACGGTATCGACTTTAAACTTAGGTCCCCACAACATAGCTGGTGTGAGAAACTAGATCGTAATCCTGACTGAAGGGTTGTAATGACCAATTATGTGTGTTAAACCTCGTTGCACATCATATCTCAAAATCAGAGAGTTTGGTGCTCCTGCGCAGGGTACAGATAAGACGAAATTTGTCATCCTCTCGATTTATTAAGTCCTTTCGTATTCGACTGTAACCAGTGACTGACCAGTGTCACTGCAGAACTAGTTTTCACTAGTCTCTGTATTTTGTTCAACACCATTTGAGGTATTTTTAAATTTGTTCTGACACCAGTTTGGCCATCATGGTATACTTCAAGAGTGTCTTTTTCGTGAAGAAAAAGAAGATTTATCGTGAAATAATGTTTCCATAGGAATGAGTTGAAGGTCTAAAAAATCTTCTTTAATTTTTTACTTCAAAAAATAAGTCTTTTTGAACATTAAAAATTACTTAAAAGTTCTTTTTAACATTGTGTTGTTGGTATACATAAGTGTGTTTGTGGAAAAGCTCATATATAGATATATGTGTGTGTGTGCGTTATCCTAATAACCCACCAGATGACAACAACAAATCAATTGTCAATATACACACAGTCAAAGTATGTCTAAATAAACCACTTGTGCTTAAAGTATTTATGTATGCAAATATTTTCCCCACCCACAAACACAAATACAAATACAATCGTATAAGCACGCAAATACTACAGCAAATATAAATATAAATCGCCATTACAAATATAAGCACACATACATACATACTTAGGCAATCACACATTTACGAGACAACATTTACATGAAACTGAATGTACACAAAAAGCTCTCAAGCACCTTTTAAACATGACTTAATAAACACTTTAGGCTTTTGACAATATTATCCAATAATAACGACAACAAGAACGACAACTAAATGCAATGAATTCTTATAAGAATACATAGCAACCACAGACATACATATCTGTGTACACAATATATTTTACAAAAGTGTGTTAATATCTGTGTATTTGCTTAGGTGTGCTAAAGGTAGAGAAATATTCAGACAGTAAGTAGCCGTAGAAATGAGTACAGTTTTGGAAATACTCAAGTTTTTTAAGGAAACAGTGTTTATAACAAATAAAAAAGACAACTTTAACAGTTGATAACGATTACATACATACATAATTGGTCATTACAACCTAGCATCTCTCACCACTTATGTTGTGTGTCAATTCCTAAAGACAGATTTTTGAAAACTTTTCGTGCCAATTTTATTTACTCTCAGAGTTTTTGCCAGAAATCTAGTTGAAAACGTTTATCCTGTTGAAGCTACATCTGTCAAATTGGTTGTTATTTATTCAGTCAACAACACATGCAAACAATAAAATTCAATGTGCCAGCGTTGTGAGATATTATTTCGCGGAGTGCTCTAGCTGCCCACTGTTCGAACACGGATTGTGTTATCGCTATTCACTGGACATCATTAACTGCCCCAGTGTCGTGATTTATCAGGTTCCAGTTCTATTGGACGGTGAAGTACTCCCTAGAGAAGAGTATAAACCTCGAATGCATAAAAACTGATGAGTGCATTGGGGCCAAGGTGTATTGTAAGGACCTCGAATTTGATCGCCACTTTGGGTGATAACTGCTATTTTGAAAGTTCTTGAGGGTCTTGAAACTATAACTAAATCAAATTCTTCACAAGAGCAACCTTATGTAGTCTTTGTTAAAAGTCAAACTGTCCTGAAGGCGATCTGATCGGTCTGATGCAAATCCCAACCGCCTTGGGATTGTAGGCAGCACTTGGATCAGATCGATTCATATTCTCTAGGGGAGTTCGAGTTGATGGTTGGTCGCTTAAGGTTGATTCAATCTGCAACGTCTATGGACTTATCGAAAGATGAATGAGCAAGAAGAAATCCAGAAGTCTTTGGCCTTCTAACGATGGTAGAAGAATCGGATTGCTATTGAGGGCGGATAAATTCAACATGAGACTGGTGCCTAGGTTTCCTACAAAACATTGCGTCATATGACTGCCACAGCTACAAATTATATGGTCAGTTCGTCCAGTCTAATTTAGTCATTGCGATAAACCTTGTCTAGTAGGGAGTGTATAGACTTATTAGATGTGAGGCCAAGGTTCAAACCCCAGATCAAACATTTCGAACGAAATGAAAAATATTTCTTTTGCCACTTGCTCTCAGTAGATTTCTGGCAATAATTCTGAGAGTAAATAAAAATTGCCATGAAAAGTTTCTCAAAAAAATCTGTCGTTCGGAGTCCACTTTAAACTAGATGCTCATGTATAAAATTAACACACACGATATAAGTAGTGTGAGAAGCTAAGTTGTAATCCTGACTAAAGCGTTGTAATGACCAATTATGTATGTATGTATGTAATAAAATTGATGGCTTAAATATTTCTTTTGTCATTCAATCGTAATGTATCAATATTTCACCATCTTCTTCAAGACTTTGCCCTACAGCAGCAAGATTTTCTTGGGTACATACTTTTCTTTGTCTCGTTGATGACTGTGATTCGAAAAGAGTTTGAAGAGCATGATTTTACTAATCGTTTATGTCGGTCACAAAATATACGATGATCTTCAAGGACTTCACGAACTGCTATGAGATTCGAAAGGTGAACAGGTTTGCGGCCAGCTTTGTTCTTCAGATATGCACATTGGACTAGATCTACTTAGTGTTTTAAAATGTGGGTTCATTACCTCATATTTATTTTGCAAATGAGTTCAATTTAATTTTCCATTGTAGCAGCCTTTGCAAGTGTATCAGTGTTGTCGTTCCTTTAATATCCCCATGTCCCAGAAGCCAATATAGGCGCAACCCACAAATAGCTTGAAATCTTCTCCAGAGACTCGCGGTAGTCTTGGACAATTTTAGACCCACTTTCGAGGGGTCTAATGGCCGCTGTAGTATCTCCATTCAAACTTGTTAGTTGGCCACTTCTATTGGTTTTTTATTTCCCAAGGCTTTCTTTATACTGCCAAACACTGTACGTGTGCTTTAAGTGGCAAAAGAGAATATCACTCTTCAACACAAATACATATAAATGGAATTGTATAAATACTCACACTCAAAATCACACTGTTTCTCTTTCTCTATCTCTGTTTCTCTGCTCACCATTACACTTAAGTTTACAAACTCATAAATAGGCAGCCACACTCAAAAATCTGTATTCTTAAACACAAATACTTAAAGAAAATTGTTGTTCGTTATAAGAGTGTACGCATACATGTATAAGTGAGTATAGATTTATGCACAAAACGGTAATAAAAGATATGAATATGACACATGATTAGCTTTCAATACAAATACACTCTTACAAGTGTGCACATACTTATATACTTCTGCGTAGGCGTCTTCTCATTCCTTGTAAGCCACAACATTCTCTCATTTTAAGTGTATGTGTGTTCGTAGAAATTAATTTTTTTCACTTTTTTATGCTTTATTTAGGACTCCTTAAATTTGTGAATAGTTTCTTAGAATTTTTGTTGGATTTCTTTTTTCTTTTCATTTCGATTTCTTTCCTGGAAATTATTAGCTCCTTGCGTGTGTGTTATGTGTGAAGTATCCAAGAAATTAAAATTAAATTTAAAAATTCCATTCTTTTTTTGTATAATTTGGCAACAATGGCTCATATAACAAATATTTGAATAAAACTTGTTGAGATTTTCATACATGAAGCACACTTAAGCAATATACTTGGAAAGGTATTAAAAATACAGCTTTCTTGGCATATGGAGAGGAGAGAGGAGGTTGCGATTTGTAGGTGTTATAACAAATGTGCTCTAAGCCAACTACTTAAAATTAATAAAGCATACTTTAAGGAGCTTAAGCATGGGTAACAATACTTTCATATTAAATCGCATATAAAAGATGTATAAATAGAGGAGTGGTACTACATGCCACATATTTCATAAGTTGTATTCTAAAAAAAGAATAAAAAAATTAAAAGATTAAAAGTAACATTTGATTTCAGCACAAAAGCATATCCATAACTAATAAATATAATATCGACATTCAAAAGAGACTGATTTCGATGCACTTTGATAATTTCGGCATCCGAAACAAAATCGGGCTGAATGAGCAGGTTGACCGATGTTATCAATAATTGAAGCTTCTAAAGAAGTCACTAATTTGACCTTATCAGCGAGGCTTTAGATCTGAAAAGTCCACCAGATAGTCACACTACTTCAAATTCTATTGAAATTCACTAAAAAACTAAATCGAAACATCGATTAGTCTGATAACGAAAAGCATGTTAAGCGGTACCAGCGTACTTAACTGGTCATTACAACTTTTCAGTCAGGATTACAGCCTAGCTTCTCACATCACCCTTGTTATTTATATTAATTTCATCAATTAGTAGCAGGACCTACAGTGTAAAGTCGATTCCGAACGACAAAGTTTTCAGAAACATTTAATGGCAAGTTTTTTTCAGCGTTACGTACGTATTTAATTGGTTATTACAACTCTTCAGTCAAGATTACAGCCTAGCTTCTGACATCACCCATGTTGTGTGTGGTAATTTTATCCATGCGCGGCAGGATCTACAGTTTAAAGTCGACTCTGAACGACAAATTTTTTAGAAACCTTTCAAAAACCTTTCAAACTTTTTACTCCCAGAGTTAATGCCAGAAGACTGTTGAGAAAAAGTCTTATGGAAGCGCTTAAAATAAGCGCCTCCTTCCTTTGAATTTTAATAAACAAAACGTGTGCAATAATATTAAAAATCTCTTTACTTTAAAAGACCAATTGATGCCTTTATGTGTAGAATATAACATCGCTCAAATGTCCTTCATACGTCCTCTGGGTGGAGACCATCCAGAATGTCTAATTTTCCAGAACTCTAGCACACAAACTCAGGCTGAGTTTAACCAATGATATGGCTAATGTTGGCTTTGAGAACCGCTGTGGTTTGCAGCTTATTTGCATACGCCTACCACTTAAGGAAACCCCAAAAAAAAAGGCTAAAGACGACAAATTGTACAAACTCGGTGGCCTTTCTCATCATCTTCACGTGATCAAATCGCTCGTTCAGAATATCCCAAGCGGCATGTGCTGAGTGGCATGTAGCACTGTCCCATTGAAACCACATTTCGTTGGTGTCTAGATCATCTAATTCACGCCAAAAGAAATTGATAATCGTCGACCAACAGTCCTCGCCGTTGACAGTGATGGCCAGGCCAATGGATTGACAATTTTGTTTATTCACGTACGTAATCATCCTGAAATGGGCCTGATCGCAGGAGATGATTTTTGAATAAACATTAGGGTTAGTTTCCACTTGCTCCAGAGCCCATTCAGCGTTAGCATTGTCTATGGTCGTTTACCTTCAGTTCATGCCGATTTGGCAAAACAGACTGAATAAATGACAACCAATTCAACATATTTAGGTTCCCTGTTAGACTACCCAATGGTTTAACGAATTAGGAGCTGAAAACCTTTTTTGTGGAAACCTTAAGTTCCTCTAATACGTAACGTAATTGGTTATTACAACACTACAGTCAAGATTACGACCAAGCTTCTCACACCACTTAGGTTGTGTGTGTTAATTTTATACATAAGTGGCGGAAACTACAGTTTAAAGTCGATTCCAAACGACAAATTTTTTGAGAAACTTTAAATAGCAATTTTTGAATTTTTAAAGGATGACGCAGAAGAAATTTTTTTTATTTCGTTTTGTTGGAGATGTCTGATCTGGTGTTTGAACGGTGGCCACACGTCTAATAAGCCAACACAATGCCAACTAGACTACGGCGACTTCACACGCGGTCTTCACATTGAATTTTATTATTTGCATATGCTGTTGAATGCTATATCCGTTCATATTGATTCGCAGAGCAGACTGAATAAATGACAACAAATTTGACAGATGACAGATTGTGGCCTCAGGTCAAGTAAGTCAACATACCGCCTACTAGACTAAGGCGACTTCCAAGTTCCTAAGATGCTAAACGTTATTGTAACAATAATAATTCGAATTGAAATCCAAACTTACGTTCTAAAAAGAATTTTAAACTTAAAGGATTTTAAACGCAAAATTTCTTCGAAATGTAGTAGGGACTTTGGAAGTGACTTTCGATATTAGTTAGTTGTTTAACCTCCTAACTTAAACTAACCTTTCACAATAAAGATAACATTTAGAAATTTTCTTTAACTGTTTATAACGCAACAAATTCTCTGAACAAAAAATTTTAAATCTTCAACACATTTCCTATATGCTTTCTTCTCAAACAGAAATACATACTTCCGCTTCTATAACTCTTTCCAATGATTCCGCATTTGAAGTTCTTTTTCGTTCCATTTTTCTTTACGTCAACTTATTTGTTGCTCTCAACTCCATCTATTTAATACCAGACTCTATAACCATACAGAATTGAAAGAACAAAAATAGGAAAAAAATTTCCGTATATAAAGGAAAATTAAAAGAGGAGGCAGCAAATAGTTGCAAAGAAGTAAAAAAAAGCAAAAATATTCTCATTTGATGTCATGTTTTGTGTGTTGATTTTTTGGAATATTTTATGGTCACATTGCGTGACAGTAATTACGAAATAAATGCAAACATCTGCTAAAGATCACATAAACTTTCTCACATGGGTGAGCGTGTGTATATCAATGGAATGGTTTGCGTACATATATGAAGACAGTCTACGTTGTACGTTGCTTTCAATATTAAGAGAGAGAAACAGAACAAAAAAAAAATTAAATTAAAATTATAATTGCGGATAAAAGCCATGTAGACAAACAAATATGAGTTTAATTCAATTCAAATGTTTTTATTATTCTCCTTTAATTCTGCTGCTTTAACCTTTTTTAAATGGGAGTCTGCAGAACGGAAGCATTAAATAAATAGGCTTTCGGCAGTAATTTTGAAAAATAGAAGAGAAGAAGTAGAATTCTTTAATGGTAATTTATATGATGGTTTTAGCAATAAGCGGCAATAAAAAATGGTACAATTTTTTCATATTTTAAAAGCATAAAACTAACCGAATGCTCATAATTTAAGGTAATTTTTTGAAAGTTCGAATGCCTGACTACACTTACAGTGAGCGTCAAAAGAAATTGTAACGATAAAATTCTAAGAATCACCAAACTCAACTTTTACCACTTACGGGGAGTGCCCGAAATTTTTAATAACGTTTTTTTTTTTGTTTGAATTTTGAACCCCAACAAAGAAACAATTTTTAAAATAAAAATAACGGCAATTTATTAATATATTGTTACGGTTTTACCTTTTAAAAACGTTAAAAATATGAGTTCGTAGATTGCAAATAAAATAAAAATAAATATGTGTTCAATTTTAAGTCAATTCTTTATTATCGGCACAACTGTGCCACTGTTCGAACTTCTTCCACTTATACAACGATAACTTTCACAATATGTGCTTCTTTTCGTTATATTCCTCTGCTTATAACCTTTTTTATAAGCAACAACACTTGTTAGTTATTCTTCTTTGCTCACAACATTTTTTTTGTAAGCACAACACTAACAACTGTTTTCTCCACGCAACTTGTCTGCACACCAGTCTGACTGAATTATAGCTCGATCTCGTATCTTCACACACCACTGGTTGAATTCTCACTCAATTCAACGCGACGTCGTCACACGACTAACTTAACTCGAACTCCGAGAATAACGTTTTTTCATACACGGCTGACTGAATTCTAACTGAATCTTCGTTGCTCGCTTTATCTTGCCTTTTATATCACTGGATCAACAGTGTGATACGACCTTCGGGAACAATCCAAAAATGTAAACAAATTGTTTCCATTTTTGTTGTACGTGTATCTTGTTTACTTTCGTCCATGCAGAGTTGTTGTTGTTTTGTTTGTTTGTCTTTCTGCTATATTTTTTATACACGGACGTTGTTGCTATATTTTTGTTTATTCATCGATCTTGTAAACAAGCCTGTTATTTTTGTTACTATATGTTTACTAATTCGTTGATCACATGAACAACTGCATTGTTTTGTTTTTGGAGCTTTCGTTTATCATTTTATGTGTGACCAAGTCCATTGTGTTGTTTTTGGAGCTTTTGCTTATTATTTTAACAACACCATTTCCATTTTCGTAACAATATATATTTTTTTAATGTACAGTTTCTTTTGACGCTCACTGTATATTTAAAGTTTTAAATCTATAGCAGTAAATATTGTTCTTTTATAGACTTTTTGAGATTATTGCTTTCAGTCAGTTTGCTTTTTTCTCCTTACTTCTCGTCCGGTCCCACAGTAGTTGCTTTACCATTATGACCACAAGTATTGTTAGCGTGTGTATAATTCTCAGACCAGAGCATACATTTCAAATCACTCTTGATCACTGGGATATCGATTCTGCATTATATTTTCATGTAATATTGTCACATTGAGTCGCCATAGTCTAGTAGATAGTGTTTTGACTTATTACACGTGAGGCCACGGTGCAAACCCCAGCTCAGACGACATCGCCAACAAAATGAAGTTTCACTTCCCCTCAGCAGATTTACTCTGAGGGTAAATAATATTGCTACGAATAGTTCCCCAAAAATCTGTCGTTGGAAGTCAATTTAAAACACTGTAGGTTCCGCCACTATTGTATGAAATTAACACACATAACACACATAAGTGCTGTGAGAAACTAGGTTGTAATCCTGACTGAAAGGTTGTAATGACCAATGTAATCCCTTCCAAAACATAAGATTCTTAAAGTCATGAATGTATGCACTTTATTCGCCATAAATTTTGTCCTCCTCTAATGGAACCAAATCATAGGATCAAACGATAAGAATCGCCTTGTCTGAAACCTCGCATGGTATCAAAAGGTTATGAATGAATTCAACATAGCATTAAAGCTTTACGAATTTGTTCCACATGGCTTCTATTATAAAATTAAGCTCTAAAGGCGCTTAAGACAATTGAGATATGCTTGGAAAAATCGTTACCTTAATTTCATATCCTTTCATGGCTGCCACAGAAATTTGTTGTTAATGCCTTTTAAAGCAGTTTGACTCGTCAATAGTTTATTACTTGACTTCAAAATCAAAAAAAATTTTATAAAATTTTAAATTTATAAGCAGGTAACGGCCTTAAATCTACGTATCTTTGGTTTATCATAACTTCCTTTTAAATCTTCTTGATTTAATTAAATTTAATTTTTAAAATCCGTTTACTCAAGTCATACAACTTTAAGCAGAAAACGTGAGTCAATCAACTCTACAAAAAAACTCCACAATTTTACAGCACATGTATGACAATATGCATCAAATTATAGGCTTGCAGTCAATAAATCTTTCTTAAATTCCTAACATTCATTTAGTTTTTCCTTTCCTGTACAGTGAGTGAAAGCAGAGAGTGCAAAGAAATTCATTTTTTAAAGGCTCCTAAAGGTTCGTATTGTATAAACGTTTTTATGCGGTGAGCGAAGGCAAGGGTAACAAATTTTTATGCAAGTCTCAGCTGTTTTTCGAATTCATTCATAAGCCCATACACAATACAAATTAAAATGGCATGTGAACCTAAAAACCGTATGGTGCTGCCACACAATGCTGCTACAATGGAAAGACAGACAAACGAACGGTTAGACAGTCACATGCCGGGATAGAGATGGTTGCTTATGTATATAAGGAGGGTAGCGCAGGGTTGCACTCGTATAGAAAGAAAAAATGGGAAGAACAATATCCTTACGATGTCATATTGTCAATGTTGTTCTTCTGTAGTGTGTGTGTCTGTTTTTCATATTCGCCAACGTTCATTCACTCACTTATGCATTGAGTCACTCACTCAGTTGTTCATTCATTCATTGAATCATTCGGCTGGTTATACTTATTTGGCTTATACTCCCAGTATATCTATTATCGTTTCACTTTGACGTTTCTTATTTCCTTATACTCTCCTCTAGTTTTGTTCATTTTTTCATGAGTATCACAAACGTTCAGAAAATGAACTGTTCGCTGGTGGTTATCTTTTGTAATGAAATACAATAAAAAAAATTTTAAAAGTGTATGAAAAAAATACTTGTCTGGCTCATCATAGGCTTTTGAGACTTAAGAATGAGCAAATTTTTCAATCAGGCACCGGTGCCCTACACTTTGCTAAAGAAAAAAATTAATTCAAATTCGAATCTGTTTTACGTAAAACCCATTCTTTTGATTTCTGATTCAAGTTAACATGCAAAAATCAAAACACCAAGCCAAGGATGTGGCTTACACAATCAAACTCCGATCGACCAACACCATAAAACAGTTGCAACATTCACCCGCCATCGTCTTTTCCTTACTTACTTACTTAATTGGTCATTACAACCCTTTAGTCAGGATTACAACCTACAATTTAAAGTCGTATCCGAACGACAGGTGTTTGAGACAATTTCATTTACTCTCGGAATTTTTGCCAGGGAGAGAGCAAGTCGCCAAAGAAATATTTTTTCAGATTTCCTTCTGTTCGAGATGTCTAAGCAGACACTTAAACCACTGGCTCGTGTCAATAAAAGTGCATATACTACTACATAGTATTATCCTATGTTCAGACATGCACTTTTATTGAGTCAATATTCGGTTTATTAATTACAATATTTTAGACATAGTGTTTAGACATAACAATATACGCAGTTCAGCTGCTTATTCAATATTCATTTGACAGCTGGTAAACAAAACAGCTGGTTGTTTCAACAACATTGTTTTTGTTTTGTTCGTTGTTTTTTTTTGTTTTTTTTTTTTTGTTTGTCGTTGTTGATAATTGATTAATCAATATTATTGATTAATCAATATTATAACAATTTATGAATTTATTGAGCAATAATTAATTGACATTTTATATGAAATATTGATATCAATAATGTCGTTTATTGCGATTTACTCAATATAAGTGCATGTCTGCACATAGTATTATAAGCCAACACATTACCTACTAGACTACGGCGACTTCTATTTTACCAAAACTAAAATCATATACGTGCCAGCATTATTGGGTGAAACTTGTGTAAACACTTGAGCCACCTTAATCTCTTCCCATAACAGCATAGCAAACAGCGAACGTGAAGAGCCTCAGTATGCCTCCTCTACTCTGGAAGTTTTATGGCGGAATATTTTGAAAGACAAACTAAATCTTTCCAGACTCTACTATTATGCGCTATTTACGGGCTTAGAGCACAGATACCGTATACGTGAATCAAAAGGCCCATCCTTATAAAACGCAATTAGATGGGTAAGACGCTAAAACTGGGAGTTGATATTAACAATGGATAGCTTTGAACTCTCTGAAGTATCTGACTTTGCAGATACTATCTATCAGATGTCTATCTGTCTACAAACAGTCAATTAAATTAATTTTCGTTAAGGAATGAGATTCTTCCCCATATCTTTTTCAGCCGTTTTTTATTGTAAAGGTCGTAGGATGATAGACTTGCTATGTCCCAGGAAATAATGCAAGCTAAGCAGGTGATAGATTTACTGTACCAGGTCGTAGAATAAGATGGTTGCCTTTTGTCTTGACTAGAAATGCTGGAGTTCTCTATTGGATTAATGTGTTGGGTGAAGAGGTAACTTTATTCAGTGCTAATTTGTTCAATAGGTATAGCTGATTGACTTAATTTTCGCTGTTGAAGTTATCCGCTTTGGGAGATCGTAAAACTTCCTGAATGTATTTTTTTATTTGAACACCATGAAAAGATTTTCGCTTTCTACCAGATGTGATTCTAGATTGCACGGGTTTCTAGCCAAGCCTATAGCACGGCAAACTTATTAGCAGGGTCAAAGGCTATCACTGGCAATCGAAGTTATGGAGAGGTAAACTTCAATCACAGCGAAGTTATTTATTTCGTTTTGGATAGAGGGCTGACTAAGTGCAGCAATGTTGTAATGAAGACTCATTTGCTGTGCTAAGGATATTAAATGGAAACAGAATTGGTATTGAGACATACAGCTAATGAAATACACAGAACAGCAGATGAGTTACAGAAGGCCAACCAGGGCTTATCAATTCACGAAGTGAAACCAAATAGCAGGATTTGATTTTGGTCCATCTAGAATCCTCAAGTAGCCGTTTTTTGTATCAGAATGCTTTGAAAAGTGGGTTGCTTAGAGACTTATGAACAAATTCTAGGAAATACTTTTAGCTTTATGAATGAAACAAACTTCCAGCAACCTTTCTCTCCACTTTGTATGGTATTATTCCTCCAGATCTTGTAGTTATTAAACCCTGTAGGGCATTAAAATCTTGTTTGTTTTGCCAGGAAAAATTAAAAAAAAGAAACAAAACAAAACTGCACTTGAAGTGAAATACTTTCGCATACAAAAGCATTTTTGCAGCTGATGCCAGTAGAAGTGAAAACGAAATTCACTCAAAAGGACACAGAAGGAAAACAAAAACAACAGAAACTTTATGATGAATTAAAAAGAATGGCAAGAAAAAAAACGTATCCTTCACACATACAATCTTTACTAACACTCTTACGCGCTTAAAAACAAACAATCAAACAAGTATGATTGACTGAAATACTTCCTGTTGTTGTTGTTGTTGTTGCATCATAGATTTCATTTTCAAGTTATTTTGCGGTGATAAAGCGGGACTGTTTCAAGAGTTATTGAGACAAAAACAAAAAATGAGAAAACATTTTTCCTTTCCCTGGCTGTCAACAATTTTTTTTTTTCAATAAAAAACGCATTTTAATCCTTTGTTTGTAAAAAATGCCGCATCGATTTTTTATGCTTTCTTTGGAATTTTTTTTCCTGTATGTACAACGTTTATATGGAGGATTCTGCCTACAAACCCATCAAAATCATCAAACATTCCCGGACAGAATGTTTTTTATCTTGCCTGCCTACTACAGCAGCAGCATATCAGTTATTAACGGAGTCTATGTGAGTGCATGCGAGTGTGCATGTAATTTGTTGCCAATGTTGTCTATTTGATGCAAACGTCATTTGATTGTCATTGTTAAAGCCGGAAGTAGACACTTCAACTCTTAAGCCTGATGTTGTACAAATTGTATTGACGATATTGATTTTCCGTACACTCATGCTTCAACGTTGCATTATCATGATGCTGCTGCACAATAGTGAAGCAGATTGCAAATATAAGCGAATGTTATCAGTCTAGTCTTGCAAGATATGCCAAGGGTGAGAATGTTGTCATGCCACAAGAGTGTTCATATGTGTGTGTTTTATTTAAATGATGCGCATGATGAATTTTACAATTAATTGTTGTTGGCCATTGTCAATTGGCTGGTACTCAAGTGGATGTAATTTTAATTTGTCCCGTAATTATGGGATTTATGCGGTTTCCCTTTTTTTATACGAGGGTTAGAATTACTACAGTATGGGAGCAGTTGTTCTCATGGATACTGAATATATTGTTTGAAGATGTTCTAGTCAGCGTTAATAATAGTTCGGTAGGAAAAATCACAGGCTAGCACTAACTCCATATGGTTTTTATGAACCCCATATCAATACGTTTAAATATTCGTGGGTTACATTAGGTTAGCGCGTAGCTTGTCGTTCACAGGCTAGTTCACTGGGTGGCCATATGGCCCATTGTGTTATTCCTGGGTGACATAATATCGCGGCAACTAGAGGCAAAATGTTTGGGTATATCGCTTAATAGTAAAATTGACATGGAAAACTCACATACAGATCATATCAGTAAATGCCAGGCATGTCTTAAGGGTATGTAGAAGGCTTGCAGGGAAATCCTCGGAATAAAATTCAGGCATTACGCGCTGGATGTATACAATGATTGTCAAACGTATGCAAGTTTCTTGTGGGGCAAATTTCTGGGTAGTCAAAACAAATCTTCAAACCGCTTAAATGGGATTAAAGAAAACACAGATGCTAGTGTTTTTGGTATAACCAGGGTAATAAAAACCTGTCCTACAGCGGCGAATACTATTATTTACTTACTTAATTGGCCTCAATTGCTAAGAAGACTATGATTAGGATAATAGAAGACAAGTCTAATACAAGATTCAATAGGGAATCGGGTAGCAGTTAGCTCTTTTCTTAATTATACACTGGACAGAATGACTATTCCCTGGACAGACTTTTTGAAACGTTTCGTAACGAGACTTGGTAACGAAAGTGAATGCAATAATCGGGAAGCTAACTACTCTCTTAAAAATGATACCATTTTGTGATGTAGGGATGAATGAAGAACAAATCTTGGTACGAAACCGGATATTTATGACCCGGAATAATATACTCCGAACACATAGAGAAAGTCGCGGGTATCGCAGAAGCCTCTGCCATAGAAAAATGTGTTCAATTCAACTTGGTTAGAACACAAAAAAGACAGAACATAGCAAAACTAACTGGCAGTCAGATCGCCATTGAATCTAATGAGCTTAAATAGGAGAGAATATGAGACTAAGGAACATAAGTTAGCGAGGTAAAGGAAATTGGGCTACGCTGTACTATGCCTTAAAGCATAAGGGAATCATGACAACGGACATTAAGAAAGATTACGAGATGCAAAGACTTTTCTCAAAACATGTCGGTTTCAGACAATTAAAACTTTTGTTTGGAAGTTACAATAAGAGGAGATCTTCGTCAAGCTTGAAACTGTCCAGGCAAGTTCTGAGGTTGTAGAACATTGCACATTTATTCAGAATTGGTGTTGCCTCGTGCCCAACATGTAAATTCTGTGACGATGAGAATGAATTTTTGGAACATTATCATGGAATCTGTGAGGCAGTAATGTATCACAGGAGGAGACACATGGGTGCTTGGGTGCGAGTGATAGACAGGGAATTGACATAGTTGGCATCGATAATTTGAAGTCGCCGTAGTAGTGTGTTCAACACCTGGCTCTGACACCTCTAACACAACGAAATACAAAAAATACTTCTCGCGGCAACTTTCTCTTGCAAAATCTTGCAAAAACTCTAAAAGTGAATAGAATTACCATGAAAAGTTTCTCAAAAACCTGTCGTTCGGATACGTCTTTAAACAGCAGATTGCAGGATGATTATTATACACACAACATGGATGATGTGAGAAGCTAGATCATAATTCTGACTAAAGCGTTGTAATGACCAATTAACGAAACGCTTTTTAGCTAAAAGGGCAACACTACTTCTGATAACAGGCGTGTATGACTTGAGTCCAGCCATTAAACAGTATTTATGCAATGCCCCTTACCTGGATTGACTATCAATTCAATGGTAAAATAGTGACGTAGGGAATACATTGTGTAAGACGCATAAGAGTGGAAGATAGCAAAGGTATAGTAAGTCAAGCTGAAGTTTTTCCGTTCGAAATTTTATACTATGGTGTTGGGCAATCGGAGTTTGAAAGCGCAAGGAATTGTGTTGAGACACAATGCTCAGTGTTTTGAATTTTATGTTGTAATGACCAATTCAGTAAATAAGTAACTAAGACACCGAAAGGCATGTTGTAGTTTATCAGGGCAATAGACGTTAAAGGGATATCCTAAGTTCAAGATTAGATCGTAAGGTCACAGCACTAAAGCACCCCTTCGTGACTATAAGAATAATAACGATACTTCTCCTCTAAGTATTGTTTTAACCTTTTTCGGAATAATTTCAAAGGTACTGAATTTTTCCTTATTATGCCATATTTTATATGAAACTCTATGCACAAAACCACATTTAATAAATTATGTTCTAGGAAAACTATTAACTTAAACGTTACTCATAATAACAGTTCATTTTTATTTCATTTTTCAACTAAGTTCGCCAACTCTTCAGGCAGTCAACCAAACAAATGTTATGGAAATATTTTATAAACTCCCACTCTCCATCTCCCCCCCTTATAGTGTTCGAAAAGAAAAGTATCAAACATTTATCAGGAATATCAACTAAAGCGTTTAACACTAATCATTGTTTAGTATCTATTTGTCTGTCCGTCTATTTGTCCGTCTATCTCTCTCTCTCTCCAGCAGGAGTTGAAGAAAGTGTTGGCGTCGATTGCCACACCATTAAAAATTCATGATCTCAAGTGGCGCAGTTTTATGCCATGACTTCCTAAGCGTCTACACACACTCGCACATAAATTTGCTTAGCATGTCTGTGATGCTTATAGAGCGACAAGCCAACCACCACCATCACTTGGCAATGGCACTGAAATAATTTTGTTCTTCGTTTTTTTTTTGGTGTCTTTTCTTCTCTCTTTTTGGCGTAATTTTCAGCATATTTTAGTTTTGCCCGTAAATTATTTTTCTGATTATGCGTTTTGCTTTTCCTTCGCTGGATTCCTTTTACGCACAGTTTTTCCTTTTTTAAAACATTTGCTTACAGAAGAAATGTTTTCCTTTTAATTTTTTTTTCTGGAAATAATTTCCAGTTGTTCGAGTCGATTTTCAAGTGTTTTTCAAGTTTTTTTTCTTTCAAAAAGGATATCATTTAGTTGTTGTTGTTGTTGTTTTTTATGGTATAATAGCTGGAGCATATTTATGGCAATGCTAAACTAAATGTATTTTTAAATCATAAGCAGTTTTTTATACATTTTGGTTTCATGTGTTTCTTTTTTTCTTCTTGTATTTCAAGTGTTTTAAATTTAGCGTCATTTGAAGCGTAATCGTCTTCAAATTAAGATAAAAATCTTCGATAGTTTCGAGTGATAATGTGCATGAAGTCGATGAAAGCATTTAAATATGCATTGGTGTAGTGTTTCATAAGAGAAGGCGCCATTGGCAGAGGTGTGAAATGCTGGCTTCCACTCTTTAGATACTTATTTAGAAGTCTTTGTATTTCATATCCCAGAATGTAATTCCTTCCATTTTTCAGTTCCTTATATAGCAATCTTTGCATGTTATACCTCAGAATGTAAGTCCTTTCAGTATCTGAGCAAGGCAAAGTCACAAAATTAGTAAGAAAAATTGTGTCAAAATATTGTTACGAAGATGAAAAATCAAGATATTTATTTATAATTTTTCTTTTACATCGCTTAACATTAAAATTATAAACAAAAGGTTCAAAAACAAAACAATGCAGTAAACAAACCTGTTTACAAATTATCGTACTGCTTAATATAACAACAAATACCAGCATAGAAAATGGTAAGCAAGTAAACAAAAATACAACTACAAACACTACAAGAACAAATGTAAACAAAATACACACAACAATAACGAATGAAAACAATGATGTTTACGTTTATAGAGATATCGAGAAAGCAAAGCCACGAACATTCGCCTTCAAGAACATTCACCAGACTGTTTACCCTCCCATATAAAAGGCAAGGCAAAGCAGGCGAGTGAGTTAGAGAAGTTCAGTCAGTCTTGTGTGAAGACGAGGTATGTTTGAAAAGAGTAATCGTGGTTTGAAGATCTCCGTTACAAAGATCAGTCGAATAATTGCCTAGTAATTGTTATTGTTTATAAACAGAGGCATAACAAACAAAGAAGTTGTTGTTGTTTACAAAAAGTTGTGAACAGTGGCACACAGAATTGTGCGAATAATAAAGAATTTTAATTAAAACTAAACACAAATTTATTTTTATTTTATTTGCAATCTATGAGCTCATATTTTAAACGTTTTTGAAAGGTAAAAACGTAGCAGTATTATTAATTTCTTTAAAAACCAATCGCCCTTGTTTTGTTGAAAATTGTAAGTTTGGCGACAGCCTTAATCCAAAAAGGAGCATTTTCTTCATAACGTTACATGTACAGAAGAGAATTTATTTAACTTACGTTAACGACAATAAGTCTTCTACTTTGTTTACTTTAGTTGTTAGTCTTAGATAGGCTAACAGATAAAAATACGTGTTTTATTCCATTAAATTAGTTATCCTAAATCGATCAGTATATTGTGTAACATATCAGACATGATACATTCATCCATTTCATATCCTTCAGCCATATCTTGTCTTTTTTCCAAAGCAAAAAATAAATTTTTTTTTTCTAATTTTTCTTTCCTATGCAAGATTATGCAAATTTCTATAAGGCCATCCCAAATGTCTACCATCCCCCTACTCTTTTAAAAATGTAAGGTTTTTTCTCTCTTATACTCCCCCATACAACATAATCGTCAACATATTGTTTCAAGTATTTCACTAAATACGTGTGGTTGGGTTGACTTTTCTCCGTGGAATTATTCAGAGTAAGCAGAGTTGTCGTTGCATTTTACTGTTTAAGATAAGCTAATTATATGCTAAATAGTTTGTATATAGAAGGGTAAGTGAGTGAGTGACTGAATGACACCGAGAATGAATGGATGAATGAGTGACTAAGCAAATAAGTTGTTTTTTCCTTTAGGGTGTAGCTTGTATTGGGTGCTACTTGGCCTAAATACATGGCTATTTTTATACGTTTTTTTAATTTTTTTAATTAAAGAATTTATTTTTTTTTATTGTAAAAGGGAAGTGGTATTGATGTTTATACCTAGAAAACTAAAATAAAATGCTTATTCCACAAGCAGACAGAAGTTTTGTATTGTGATTAGGAATACTCTGACGACTACTACCAAAACCATCCAGGCTTTTTTTTGGAAAACCTGGATATTTATAATAGTAATCGATACTGAGACCGTGTAACACGGAATCGATTTTAAACTGTAGGTTCCGCCACTCATGTATAAAATTAACACACACAACATATGTGGTGTGAGAAGCTAGGTCATAAACCTAACTGAAGGGTTGTACGGGCCAATTATGTATATTAATAATACTTCAAACACTTAAGGAATGAACTCCCTGTGATCTACCTCTTCTTTTTTGGTGTAAAATTTGACAAGTTTGCATAGGTTCCTGGTATTATACGCCAGATTCTAATTGCCTGAAATCAACAACGCACTACAGAGAAATATTACAAGGTTTTACAACATTTTTACAACAATTTTTTAATTGTTGACTTTTGTTAATTCTTCTCAGACAGTGGCGTCAATTCTTGATCATTAGATGATGCTGTTTAGGACTTCCAATTCCGTGCAGTATTGCCCGATTCATGATAAATGCAACAGACCCTATTCCACAGTCTGGTTGTCATTAGAGCACTATAGTTATCCGATTCGTTGTAGTACCCTCAATCGGTAAGGTTTCTTTCAACCTTGTTGCTTGACAAATATTGAAATACCGCGGCGATTCCAAATATGGTGATTTGATTTTCACAGCGCATATTGGGCTTGAAGTCGTCATAGTCTAGTAGGTAGTGTATTGGCTTATTAAACGTTAGGCCACGTCTAATAATAACAAAAGACAAAAAAATTATTCTTTCAGCAGGTTTTTTGCAAAATTTCTGGTAATAAATTTAATTGCCATGAAATGTTTTTCAAAAATCTGTCGTTCGTAGTCGGCTTTAAACTGCAGCTCCCACCACTCGTGTATAAAATTAACACTCGCAACATAAGTGATGTAAGAAGCAAGGCCGTAATCCTGACTGAATGATTGTAGTGACCAATTATGTATGTTATGTATGTAAATGATGGATGCTGTAACTCTAAAGTAATCAATAGCTCTTGAGCAGTTGCTTCTGTAGAAGTAATCCGCAAGAAGCTTGCGATTTGCAAATGAGATGGCTAGGAGTAAGAGCAGATGTATAAGAGTTTGAGCCAAATCACAAAAGAAAAATGAAACCAAATAATTTCTCATGCCATCTAAAGCATTCGTTTTCTAATGAATTTATCTTTTCATAATATTTCCTCGTTTTATAATGCCAATGATAAGTTGACAAAAAAGAAAATTCCTTCTTAACTACACATTGAAGTCAAATTTCTTTTTTGGCATGAATAACCATTAAATTCTTATAACCTTGTGGCTGATGGATTTGGTAATAACTGACTGCGTTTTTTAGTTCTATTTTTTTTCTTGTTTTCTTTTCAATATTATTTAATAGTAGCTTCAGTTTGTATTTTTTAGTTACATTTTCTATGGCCTAACAAACCTTGGCTATTGAAAAAAAACCCTTCAACAACAGATTTTTTCTAATACTGCATGAAATGAATTGAATTTCGTAGCAATTTTACTAAAGATGACCTAGTTTTAAGGGCCACAGTATTGTTCTGCTGACATGCAATAAATTGAAAGATTTTCCAACAAATTTTCAATAACATTGTTTAGTTGTGATTCTAAAAATTTTAGAGTTTTTATTGGAAAATTTTAAAGACATTTTGGAAGATTAAAGCGTAATAAATTTGGGAAAATAAAATAATTATTGAAGACAGATTTAGTAACCATTAAAGCATTATACAATAACAAGAATTTCTTATACCATAGGCTTCATAATGCAAATAACTAACTGCTCTATCTGACGAATATTGCTTATTGGCCAACAATAAAGAACAAGTGAGTTAAGGGGTTTAAGTATTTTCTTTCCCTTACTTTCACTTTCACTTCTTGGAAAATTCATAACCTATTTAGGTGAAGCAGCTTTTATCTTTTAAGCCGCTAAAGAAACCCTTCTTTCCACACATGAAAACGTGTAAATTTCCGTAAGCATCACTCTCATAAAGCGTTTCCCAAGCGGAGTTCAGGATCCCAACGTATGTTGGGTATCGAGGTTTTGCCTGAAAATCTCTAAGTCGTAAAGCTAGAATGCGAAATTCCCTATCAAACTTAATTTCAATGTCTGCCCTCTTTCATAAGATTCATCAGAGCAATTTTGGATCATTTTAAGGACGAGGACAAAGTGATATCGTATAAAATACCATTCCTGACGAACTCGCCAGGGCCAGTAATAAGCTTGCGATCTGCAACAGGACATAGGTATGCCGATAGCTTCAGTTAACATATGTACTTAACATATATAATTTAGTCATTACAACCCTTCTGCCACGATTACGACCTAGCTTCTCACACCACTAGTTTTGTGTATGTTAATTTTATACATGAATTGAGAAACTTGTCATGGCAATGTTATTCAGAGATTTGCCAGAAATCTGCTGACAGAAGGTCGCCGAAAGAAATATTTTACATATTTCGTATACCGTGGCCTCACGTCTAGACTTCGACGACTACATCTTCAGTATTAGCCGCGCGTTTTACAGGAAGCCTCAATATTGTAGGCCACAGAAAGGTACCTGCAATATTGCCAAACTTTGCCTGACACGTCTGGCAAGATAAGAAGAGGAATACACTTCTATCCTTAAATCGCATAACAATCTACGTACAATAACGATTCTAACGTGCGGATATCCCTTTTTTAGGCATGTTGCAAGGCTTGGCATTCCATGAGTTTTGAGTTTGTGCAGGGGGAAAGCACTATCTTTCACTACATGTGTTAGTATCCTATTTGCCATAAACTGCAACGCTTCGCATTACATGACGTCTGTGTCTAAGAAGGGGAAAGAAACCATCCTACACTACATGTGTCAGTGTCCTGTCAGTTTCATGTAATGAATGCCCTTTGATTTCTAAACACATGCCCTATCAACTGATGCGGATTATCTATTTTTGGCTTAGAACCAACAGACAATATTCACTCGTCCTTACACATACAAACATATATACACAATTGGTTCTTACAATACTTCAGTCAGGATTAGGACATAATTTCATAGTTTTTGTCAGAAATCTGCTGTCACCAAAGAAATATTTGTTCATTTTTTGCTTTCTTGGAGATGTCTGAGCTGGGATTTGAATTGTGGCCTCACATATAATAAGCCAACACACTACCTACTAGACTACGACGACTTCAAGCCCAATATGAGATGTGGAAATCAAATCACCAGAAGCCTTATTTGGAATCTGTGCAGAATTTCAATATTTGTCAAGGCAATAAGATTGGGAAAACCATATCGATTGAGGGTACTACAATGAATGGGATATCTCCAGTGCGTTCATGTGAACCAGACTGTGGAACAGAGTCTGTTGTAATTCTTATGAATCGGGAAATACTGCAAGGAGTTGGAGGTCGTAAGCGGGAACACTGTAATGATCACGAATTGACGCTACTCTCTGAGAAGAGTTGACAAAAGTCAGCGAAGCATTGCAAGTAACGCAATCGCAGCCTCAAGACAGACATTGCCATGTCATAAAAACTTATAAAATTTCTCTGTAGTGTGTTTTTGATGCTGGAGATAATTTCAGGCGATAAGAATCTAAGGTATAATACCAGGAACGTAAAAAAGCAGAAGGAGTAGATCACAGGGAGTTTATTTCTTAAGTGTTTGAAATATCAACAACAAGAGAAAATAGATTCTGTAGTAATGATAGAGAAAGATAAACATAAATGATGTGTACAACATGTAAATATATTTTAACAATAAACACACATACTCTCTTATAAATGCCCAAAAAATTTGGATTTTTTTTTTCAAAAATCTTTAAAAAATTACCTTTAAAATTATGTCCCCCTCTTTGTTAAACTAATCAATTCCCCCAGTGCTTTTAACAAAAAAAAAAATACTCTCTAATGAAAATCAATAAAGAAGAAATTATGGAGACAAGAAAAATAGAAAAAAAGAGAAACGAAAGGAAAATATTTTTCATTTTTTTTTTTTATAAAAATTGAAAATCTACGTTTTTTTCTTGAAATGGGAAATTACCTTCAACATGATTTTTTTCTGTATATAAATGTCTCTCTGTGTGTGAGTGTGGGATATTTCTCTCTCTAGCAACATTAAAACAGAGGGGGAGTTTTGAAATGGGAAATGTACCTTTTTTTTGGTTGCTTTCTGCTGCTACTGTATATTCCCGGTGTTGATTTTTAATCGTTTAACATTGATAAAGCACAACAACATCCTGGTGAACATAACACATATAGAAGAGATTTGTATGCGAATGTATGTATGTGTGTGTGTGTGTATGTTAAGGAGAGATTGCGATTATGATGATGACGATGTTGCTTTACTGTTTTCTGTATCATTTTCTTCTTTTTTTATTCATTAATGCTGTTGTATTTGTGTTGTTTAGCTTGTGATGTTACCCACTGATTATTATTATTTTTCTCTCTGTATGTTGTGTTGGTTTTTATGTTTGTCTCCTTGTATGCGGTGTGTTGATGCAATATCCTGTTTTTTGGTTGTAAAAATGTGTTGATGACATCCTTCTTTCTTTTTTTATTTTTGTATTTTGTTTAGTGTTGTTGTTGTTGATGTTTTTTTGTTCCTTAAGAGACACAACAAAATGAGCAGCATGATTTTTTGATATTTTGTTGTGCTCTTTTTTTTTGTTTCTTTTTTTTGCATCAGCGTTTTATTAGTTATTTACCGTCTTTTCTCTTTATCAGTATTGTTGGTAAAAAAAATTTGTCAAATTTGACAATGATGTAAAAATTATAATTATTACACTGGGCAACAGAGAAAATTAAATGAATCTTAAGTGCACTGAACGTAAGCTAACTAGTTGTATGAGTTTAAGTCCTATTTACCAGATAAATAGCTTGTATTGACATGTTTTTTACTGTTTTACAAAATTAAGAAATAAGTCGTGAGATGATCCACTTTCTGTGCATTCTAAAACCAAGACAGTAGCTTACGCTCGACTTGTCTTTCTGTTTTTGCATCTTCCTTCGAGTGCATGATGTGTTAAAGTCGCCGTAGTTTAGTAAGTAGTGTATTGGCTTCTTAGACGTAAGGCACGGTTCAATCCCTAGGTCAGACGTCTCCACCAAAACGAAATATAAAAAAAGATGTCTTCAGTGACTTCCTATCAGCAGACTTCTGGCAAAAACTCTGTGACTAAAATACAATTTCCATACAAAGTTTCTCAAAAATCTGTCGTTCGGAATCGATATAAATTTTACTGACTGAAGAATTGTAATGTCCATTTATGTATGCATGTATGTATGTATGGATGTAAGATGTATCATCAGAGGCTACTTTTACGGTTTTCATTGAATGTATTTCCTAGCCTCACACACATTCCTAATTTTAAGTCCAGGAGTTTGGAGTGGGCTGCACCCAGAACCTAGTAAACTAAAGAATGCTAGTCTACCAACTTAAGTACAGTAAAAGAAGCATCATTTTGGAGACCACCTGTTTGCCAATCAGAAATGTTTCCTCTACCTCCCTTGATAAATTTCAGATAAGACTATGCCTTATCAACTTCATCTTCAAGAGAGTTCCGCAGAAGGTGCCAGTTCATGGCAATGACTCTATAATTTACGTAACTGTCGAGTTGCTTGTGGACATCGATATAATTGGGAGTACCAAGCAAGATGTTGCCGCTATCTTCGACGTAACAAATCTTGGGTAAATATGAAATAGAAAGGAGTGGCAGCTTCATTAAGTTAAAGTTCACTTAGCACATATACCGACCCTTAAGAGATGCTTAGAAATAACTATCAGGACCCAATTCATCGGTCATGACCATCGGCATCAGGACTTTGCATTTACGTTGTGACTCTCTTATAATCGAACTGAAAACCAGCATGAAAATTGAATAACTTTCGTAGTCGATCTGTTATCTAATCATGATAGCTTCGTTAGACTATCGAGAACAGGTACGTCAACTGAGAGAAATCTGCATCCAACCAGAGGCGTACATTAAAGTGAACAAATTTTCTTTTCATAGTAGATAGAGTCACGAAGTAGTTGATTAAAACTCTTCCGAAGGGCTTCAACTCATGCCTGCTTAGTCTGGCGGTAAGATCCTTAGTTACAGCCGACAATTTTACTTTCGGTATTGTCTGCCTTAGCTTTTCCTTATGATCGGAAATACCGAGACCTGGGTTTCAAGCATAATACCGCTGTTGTCGACAGGTGCTATTATTAGGCAAGATTACATCAAAAATTTCTTTCGTTTATTTATAACTCTGAAACATGGAATTCGAGAGAAAACTTTTACGCAAAATGTCGGTTCCATAAGAACAGACAACAGTTTTACCATTCGAAACAACAATGAACCGACTTAACTCCTCAACGTTGGCTGGGCCAAATCGTATGAATTGAAGAGGACGTTCCCGCGTGAAGTCTAGACGTAGTCCTACTCTAGTAGTTAGTGTGTTAGTTTACTAGATGGGAGACATCTCCAACAAAACGTAGTTTGAATATTTCTTTGACGACGTCCACTCAGCAGATTTCTGCTAAAACCTCTAATAAAAAATAAAATTGTCATGTAAAGTTCCTCAGAAATCTGCCGTTTGGAGTCGAATTTAAACTGTAGGTCGCACCGCTCATGTATAAAATTAAAGCACACAACATAAGTGGTGTGAGAAGTTAGGTCGTAATCCTGACTGAAGGGTTGTAATAACCAATTATGTACATATGTATGTATGATCCGGCGTGACTGGTATTTAATAGGAGAATCATTGGACCTCGACATAGAAGACAACCTTATCTTTGTTGGAAGAACCAATTTGAGGAAACTCTATGACCGATTCGTATGACTAAATGAAGAGGTTACGTATGAGACAGAGGCGGATGTAGATGGACCAACTTGAGGAAACTCTATGACCGATTCATATACTAAATTAAGAGGATGCCTGCGACACAGAGACGCCTGGAAGTTCTGCGACCGATGATCGATTGTAATGCGCTCTATCTGTAGATGGTATCCCTATAAAATCTCCCTAATTCTGTTGCTTTGACAAACTTCAAGATTCTGTTCGATGTAAGCAAAGATAACTCCCTGTCTAGTATTTGATGTTTTCGTCTGAGTTGTATTAAACCCGCTTAGATTGAAAGTATATGTTCGAGTGATTCGCAAGTTTTACCACATTATATTAGTATATTAGATCGCTTTACCACATTATATTAGTATATTAGATCGCTTTAAGTCTGCAATTCCTGGTCTGAAGGTCTGATCTTTTTTTGTAGTCAAGTGTAAAATTCATTAACCGCATATCGACTTCATTGCTTGTTTTTTATTTTCACTTCTGTTCGATTATTTGTCAATGATACGAGTATTCCCTTTTAAAAGCTACGTGAGATATTGGAAATTGAAAAGATACTGACTTTTAAATTGAAAAAAATAAAAAAAATTATGACAGACAAGGACAAAAAGGGCTGTCGTATGCATTGACTACTTTAAAGGTAACAGCGATGATTGTGCAGAAATAAACAGAAAAAAAACTGAATGAAAAAGGACGAATTAAGTTAAATAGCATCCATAACGAATACTTTAACTTACCATTCGGCAACTATTAACGGCTTTAGTAGAAACCAAAAACAAAAAAATATTTAAAGAAACACATCTGAATACAATTGATTGGCAGTTATAGACGTTTAAGCTTAGAAATAAACGGCAAGCCTAAGCAACCATAACCGAAATATAAAAAGGCACACGTGTACTTAACTTGGCTGTTGTTTAATGTGGTTTTACCACCCCTCCCCCCAAACTAAGAGGAGATGGTGGTATTGGTAGTGACAGGCATTTAGAAGATGATGACGGTGTTACAATGACATTGGAGTGATGATTTACTATGTTTTTCCATAGAAGCATTGGAATAGAATAGGTTTACCTATCGTTAAAAAGATTTAATTAAATGGAAATAAAATGTTCAAAAAGGTGGAAAATTTATTTTTATTGAAGATTTAAATCTTTTGCGGAAAAACCCGAAATGGAAATGGTAAAGCAAAGCTTGCGTGTGGTAAAATAAAGCCAAATATTGTAACATTTTATTGAAATACTGTTTTATGAACAACAAAAATTGATGATACGCGGTTTATCACGAGCAGAATATATTTAAGGTTTACCAATATCCACACATATCCTTCCCATTAGCCATTTAAATATGGAGCCATTCTTCTTCTATCCTACATACGTGGCTCTAAAATAAGGTTAATCTGCTGGCAACCAGGTCAAATCATAATTCATGGCCACTAATAGGGCAATAAAATTTCTATTGGTAGAGAAGAGATGATTGGAAGTACGCAACATATTTCTCGAATCAAATAAATTCTACGACAATCTAAACTTTTTTTTCGAAAATTACAATAAAAGGCGATTTCAGTTGCGAACCAGACTACCCAGAAATAATTTGAGGTTAGTAACCAGTTTGTCAGCATGGAAATGAAGACTCAAAGTATACTTGCACAGATTAAAGATTACCTCGAAGCCAATATAGAGATTCTATGATGATTGGAATGAATCACCACAAAACATATTTCGAACTTGTGAGGCATTAATGCATCCCAGGATAAAACACTTGGAAATCAGATCCTCGACAGGGAATTATCCATGCTAACACTGGGCAGCGTGTTGAAGTTTATTAATACAATAGATTTTAAGGAGAATTTACAGGGATACCTTAGGCTCAAGAAATTATAATAGGTTGTACTACTGTGAGATCTCTATACGATCACATACCAAGAATTTGTTTCCAGAATTCCCATCATTCTGTTCGATATATTTATTTATAGTCCCCGTGAGCTAGTAGGCAGTGTGTTGGCTTATTAGACATGAGGCCACGGTTCTTCGGCGACTACTTTGAAGCAGATTTCTGGCAAAAACTCTGAGAGTAAATTAAAATTGTCATGAAAAAGCTTCTCAAGAATCTAACGATCGCAGTTGACTTTAAACTGTAGATCCCGCCACTCATATATAAAATTAAGACACACAATATAAGTGCTGTGAGAATCTAGGTCGTTATCCTGGCTGAAGGGTTGTAAGCACCAATTACGTATGTATGCATTACTTAAGGATCGGTATACCACTATCTGCCGTAAATGCCTTCCTTTATCCTTATAGTAAAGAGTACTGTTAAAGTCCTCGTAGCGTAGTTGGTAGTGTGTTAGTATGTTAAACGGCAGGCCGTGATTGAAACCCCAACTCAGACATCTCGTATGTATGTATGTAGGTATATTTGTAATTCGTTTAAAGGTGAGTTTATTAGGACTCATTGAATTCTTTTTAATATCCTTAAAGAGATAGTTTTTACATAGTTTTTGTTCAGTAATAAGCTTCTGCATAATTGTATAAAGGGTGACCACTGGGCTAGCAGATTTTCACTACTTGGACAACTATTTTCTAAAATTATTTTTCAAGAGAACATCGAAAAACTGATGAACTGAAATGATGATGATGATGAATGTATGAATTGAAATTTTTCTGTGATTGTATATGACAGTGTCAGTATTAGTTTTACATTGTTAAAGGAAACTGAAACAGTGCTTTGAAAGGTGCATATTTAATGCAAGGTCGCTGTGGTCTAGTAGGTAGTGTGCTGGCTTATTAGACGTAAAAGCCAGGGTTCGAGTCCCAGGCCAGACATCAAAAATAAATACAAAAAGTATTTTTTCGGCGATTTCTTCTCAGTTTCTCAAAAAAACTGAGTCGACTTTAAACTGTATGTCCCGCCACTTATGTATAAAAATTAACACACACAACATAAGTGGTGTGAGAAACTGCGGGATTCTTGGGGACGATTGCTGTAGACTGTCTAATGGTGAAGGTATAGCACTGACCATTTTATAGTCACCTAGCAACAACTCGTTTCCTTGCCGTTCGCATCTTCCCCCTTTCCACCTTTCCTAAAAACCTGCACCATGCACTGCATAAGTAGGGGCCATCCCCTGAGTGCTGGTTTCACAAAAAAAAAAAAAAAAAAAAAAAAAAAGATCCTCTCCTTCTCACATCACCTAAACAGTTAATGGGCCATTATTACAACGTGCCGTTAAACTTGGGTTTAGTTAAAGGTACCTTTAGCTAAAGAGAACTGTAAAGTTACTTTAACTTATTTTCGTTATTACAACTTACAGATAAAATAAAGTTACGTTTTTTCAAAAATATGGCAGTGCCGAAGCAATGTCGATAACATTGCTCAATTAAACAAGTTTTTTTTAAACGCAGTGGCAACGACGGGCTTCGTTTTTTTTTTGTATATGTTCATTTTGTTTATATTTGAAGTAGCCATATTAAAAATAATATATGTATAATGTGGCAAATTCAAACATAAACTTAGCTTTAAAAGTTAACGGTAGGATTAACCTCCTTTTAGCTTAACGCTCACTTCTATCATATTGTCCACTTATAATAATGAAAAACAATTTATCTGCCCATTAAAATACTCCCTTTAGTTAACGGGAAGTTGTAATAATGCCCTTAATGATGTACGTTTGATTTTTTAAAAATTTTATGGCCACAGTTCACATTGTTGTAACAACCGTAGCAATGAAGTATCAGTAATTAAATTACAAATACTGTCTGTTAGTAATTATAGTCTATAATATTAACAGAGATTTAATTATAACAGAATACAAGTCTGTTTCATTGCTATTTTGTTTCTAAAAAAAAAAAAACTTTAGGCTATGTTAAGCAAAATACTGTTAAAAACATAATGTTCGACTCTTATACGTCTTTAGGAATAAAATTCAATTTGGAAAACAGAGACACAGCCGTAATGTAAACATTTAACACTAAAATTTAATTGAGAGATAGCCATACTGCAAACATTTAACAGTAAAAATTTTTGTAAATTTTCAAACAAACTCTTATACGGTGTGCAGTAAACTCTGCACAATTTTAAACATTTAAAGAGTCTCACAAATCGCTTATAGAATTATGTTGCTGGTAAGAAATAATTTTTACTTCGTGTTTACCTATAAACAGAATGTTGTGTTCGTGTGAGTTTATTATTCTGTGTGTAAGTTTGTCTCTCTTTTAAGTGAACATCTTATTAGATTTCAAGCAAATCTCTTTGTACTCATAAAACCCATATGCATACATCCAGCAAGAGCACCTATTTCCAAATACTCTTCGTGTGTCTTCTCTGTACAATGGTGGTATTTACTTACAGAGCATAGAGCTCAACAGTCCATAATAACATTACATTGTGTTATCAAATTGCCGGCACTTGTACTTGTGAAATGAACATCGTCAAGAAGAAGAAAACAAAAAAAAAACCGTTGTTTGTAAACAATTAATTTGTAAAACAAACAGAGAGTAAAAGAGAATTTTTTTTTTGTTTTTGTTTTCGTAAACATTTCAAAAAGAGTATAATTTCTATAGAATTTATTGAATGAGAGGGAGCATTGGAGTCATATGCACAGTCACTTTCGCCGTTATAAAGCAGCTCTTTTTCTAACGATGGAGTTTCATTTTTACCTTTACTTTGTTGTTGTTGTTGCGTGTGTGTTATTTTGGAGAGTTAAATGTTTTGCTACTTTAGTAGTAGCAACAGCAACAGCAACAAAAGGAAAAAAAGGTAACAAAATGTAATCAATAATATTAAATATTTAATGGACAGGTGTAGTTTGTAGTAATAACGTTATACTCTGGTAAAATGAAAAGAAAAAAATACAAGAAAAATTGGGGAAAAAGAATATTTTTATGTTTTTCGGTATACAGTGCAAAGAAAAACATTTTCTTGTTATTAAATGTTTGTATAGAATGAAAATTTATCGTATAGGAATTCTGAATTTTATGAAGAATTCAATCAAGAAAAAAAATATACAGAAAATAAAAAAAATAAAAATATTTAATCTTTAATTTAGATCAAGATTCAATGAAAAAGTAATTATTTTTTGGTATTATTTTCTATCCTTTTTTCGATTTAAGGAACAAATCTTAAATAAAACTCTTAAAATTAACCTCTAAAAACAAATTCGTTTTTATAATTTCGTTAATGTCCTAAATGCTAGGAGTTTTCCTTGTGGAAAACAACAAAATATCGGGTATTTCCTTTTTAGCTGCTTGAGAACTCTCGACATTCAGGAGCACAACGTTGCAGGAGCTGAATAAGTCAAACTGTAATAACATTTCTGATCAGACAAAGCTACGCTTTAAAATTGTGAAAATGTACTTTAAAAAATCTTATGTGCTGTTTCTGTAAGACAAACGATTTCATTTGCTTGTCTGTTTGTAAAGAAAAAACAAACAAAATTGAATGTTTTTGTTTGTGTTTTTCATGTTTGTCTTATAGAAATAGGCCCTCAGTCATTTCGTAAAGTCTATAGAGCACTTTGGCCATTCACACACGTACATTATAACCCTTCAGTCAGGATTAAAACCTAGCTTCTCACACCACTTATGTTGTCTGTTTTAATTTTATACACGAGTGGTGGAACCTCCTGTTTGAAGTCGACTCCGAATGGCAGATTTTTGAGAAACTTTTCACGGCAAGTTTTATTTACTCTCAGATTTTTTTGGCTGAAATCTGCTGAGAGGAAGTCGTCAAAGGAATATTTTTCCATATTTCATTTTTTTCGAGATGTCTGATCTGGAGTTTAAACCGTGGCCTCACGTCTAATAAGCCAACACACAACCTACTAGACTACGGCTACTTCATCCATTAAACGATCTAATAAGCAAGCAATTCGTACAGTTTTTGCATGGTTTCACACAATTTTTGCTCTTATCGGTTAAAATCATGGTAAAGAAATGACGTATCGGAGAGAATATTGCCGCTGTATTCCAAAGTCTTGAAGTAGACATCGGATTATCAATTCGTCGTAGTTCTCAATTTGTTGGCCATTATCTTTCATCCAAGTGAAAAAATTTAAGTAAGGCTTGGCTTCTGTGCCTTAAAAACATAGCACGTACATATACTGCACGTACATACTGTGATCATCCGCTTCTAAAACGTTATTGACTGAAGGTTTACCTTACAAGTTATATCCCTAAGTCTATTCTCCACTTTATTCAATATGATTTCCAATTGTGGATTATGCTTGTATTGGTGACAGATCCTGCCAGGTGACAGGCTGTAAAACCTTGCGGTTTAATTGGTGCACTCGTAATTATTTTTTATCAGGTTCCTTTTTCACCATCATTTACATATCAATGGTTTATGGAAGATATTTAATCTTACAGGATCCAATGCCTCATAATCTATAGAGACAACATACAGAAGAAAGTTTTACTCCAGGGACTGCTCTAAAATTAAACACAAAGTATTACTGTTATCCGGCAAGTTTGCGTCGAACATCTTTTGATGATACTGTCGTGTCTCTCAATTTTAAGTTTCATTGTCTAGTTCCCGGAGTACCATACATTTCCATGTGTTTTTTTGACCGGAAAGGGCTACTTGATCCTTGAAGACTACATTTTAGAGCCATACTCGTTATTTTTGATACTATGAACGATTCAATTCTAATTACTTCGTTTTATTTGTTTTATTATGAGGTTCTAGTTAGAAAGGTTCCAGAGATGCATGTTAGGCCAGAGTATTGCGCATTTGACGCTGAAACACTGAAGAGTTCGTGACTAACCAAGTTTAACTCCAGTACAATGAAGTGGATTTTACACAAACCTTGAATATTTTCTGCTTGATTCGTCCACCTATTTGTGAGTTTCTGAGAAGTAAATGTATAAAGTGTTTGACTGATATTCCTGTTGTGAAGAACTAAGACTGTAGTGAAGAACTGAGAGTTCTCCAGCCTCACATAAAGCTCTAACGATTATAATTATTTTTTGGAGTACACTTTGACTTCTCTGTGCTTTGCATATGGCTGTTCGTATAATAGTATCAATGGCTTTCTTGAAAACTAAAACCAGTATGTACAGAGGAGTAGGTCATTAAAGAGATTATTCTATGGTAGTGCATAAAGTGTTGGTCTGGTCAACAGAGCTCCTGTTTGGCAAGAGACTTGCTTGCTCGACTTGTAAATTTTCCTCGATTTTATTTTGAAGCTTTCATTGTATTAGAACAGCTGATATATTGCAGTCGTCGTAGTGTAGTAAGCAAGTGTGTTTTAGACGAGCGCCCGTGGATCAAAGCCCAACTTAAACATCTCGAACAAAACGAAGTATATTGCTTAGCAGTCTTCAGGCAAAAACACTTAAAGTTAATAAAACTGCCATGAAAAGTTGCTCACATCTGTAGTACGGAGTGGAAGTTCAAATGTAATGCCAAGGATACAATTAATGCACATAACACGGGTGGCTCTAAGCAGATTTCTGGCAAACACTCTGAGAGTAAATTAAATTGCCATGAAAAGTTTCTCAAAAATCTGTCGTTCGAGGTCGACTTTAAACTGTAGGTGCCGCCATTCATTTATAAAATTAACACACACACAACATAATTGGTGTGAGAAGCTAGGTCGTAATCCGGACTAAAGGGTTGTAATGACCAATTATGTATGTATGTAGTAACACCGGTGGTGTGAGAGGCCAGGGCGTAATATCTTGACAATTAATTGAGTAAGAAGTGAGATTATGTCCATTTTATGGTTAAAACTACGTTCCGAAACAGGGCTTCACGCAATTCAGCTACGGCTAGAGAATTAGCTTTGAAGGTTAACATATAATCAGATCCACATTTTTATGTTGCTTAAAGTGCAAGGCAATTTCTTTTAATCCTTTTTGATGTTATTTTTTGTATTTCTTGTATAATTTTTCATAAATTTACGGCCATTTCCTAAATACTATAAAAAAACACTTCAAACTTATTAAGACCCCCTAAACAGCCCCTTACAGGGTTACTAAAACTCTAAAAACAAATCAAAAACTTTAACCAAATAAATAAAAAGAAGGTAAAAATATGGTGGAAAACCCGCAAACACACACACGCACATACATAAATTACATTAAAAAAAGAAAAACAAAAACAAACTCTCAAATACAAAATAAAAACTCTTGAAAAAAAGGAGTCCAACAAACTTTTACAAAATACTCTCGAAAGTTTGTTTTTATTTTTGTTCTCCTTTTTTGAAAAGAAAATTGAAAAACAAAACTCTTTAAAACGTTATAAAATGAAAACTAATTTCCAAAGAGAGAGAAAATAAAAACACACACATAGGGAGAGAGAGAGAGAGAGAGAACAAGAGAATTTTGTTCTTATTAGCTTCGTTAAGTTTACTTGTTTAATAAAGAAACGTTATTACCTTAAGAGTACAAGAGAGAGTAGAAAATTGTTTTTGGAATAATTACAACCAGACGTTGGCACCAATGTCCTTCAGGGGAAGATTTATATGTTCATATGTTCGGCTTTATATGTTCATATGTTCTCTTTGTGCCGACGACTGATTACAACTCAAACAATAAATAAAGAGAGGAGAGTTGAAATGTAAACAAAATGTAAATAATTTCCAGGTATTTTTGTAAACCAAAGAGGAATTGTAGAAAATTTTAAGAGCATGAGAGCATACGTTATAACCGTTATTTGCTCTTTCTTGTATGCAAATGTTAAATAACGTAACTTTACAAAAACTCCATTTGTGTTAAAACGGTTTGTAAAAATTTGTTGTTGTTGTATTTGTATGGAGCAACAACTACCATATGTAAATGCCGCCTAAATTGTGCTTTCAAAAGAGGAACAATTTTTGTAGGGAAAATATGCTTGCTTGGCTAGCTTACATGGTCGTGTTATTGTTGTTGTTGCTGTTGTTTTATTTTTACGTGTGTCTTTTTTTGTTGTTGTTGCTGTTGTGTAGGGAGTCGTATTGAGAGTAAAACACTCATAATTTTTGCGTACTCCAAGGAAACGGAAATTGCAAAAAACACCAGTCGTTATAAAACTCTTGATGTAGAAACGTGTCGCGTTGTTTTTTTTTTAAACGTAAATAAACGTAACGAAAGAATTTTTCTGTTGTTTAAAAGAAAACTAACCAATACATATTGACGTAATTGCAAAAAGAAATGGAAAAGAAAATGAAGAAATAAATGGAATATTGAAAAAATATTGAAAATTTTAAAAGAAAAGTGAAGAAAATATTTTTTAAGTGTACGGGATTTGTATGTAAAAAAATTGATTTAAAAAAAAAATTCTAAAATAAATTCTTTTAATTTACATTAACAGGTAATTAAATTGTTTACTAACGAAATAAATTGTTTAATTTCCATTAAACAAAAGATTTAAAGGCTTAAAATTGTTTGTAAATATTTGAAAATTTCTCGTACATTCGCTTGCCATAAAAAACAATACGCGTATAACATAAGCAAAGCAACAGTGTATTTCATAAGCGTTTGTTGTTATTGCCTGCCGAAAAAGTGTCATCCTAACCTTACGCACTTTTACACCCTCCTCCTCTCTCATAAGCAGAACACACAGTTATACTCCCTTTTTCAAAATTCACTCTCTCTTCCTCTCGCTCTCTTTTTTATTCACTTCTACCTCTCACTGTGTGTTAATTTGCAACTCTTTGCAGCTCTAGCATACATTGTATGGCTGACTGTTTTCAATGTTTCTATTTCTTCTTCGTTTCTATTTTTAAAACTCTCTAAATATTAAATGCTAATGCCTATAATGTTGTTGCTGTTGCTGTTATTGTAATAAACTTCCCCCTTTTTACTAAACACTCGTACTCTTCCATTTACAGCAGTAACTAACAGCACAAATACACACACACATGAGTATTATTTGCTATTAATGCTGTTGCTGTTGCTATTGCTGCTTTTTTCTTCGTATGTTTTTGTTGTTTTTATTGTTGATGTTGCTCCCGTTATTGTTGTTGTTGTCCAAGTTGTCATAGTCTGTTTTTATTCCTTTCCGAATTGTCTGTTTTGCTTGTCATTATATTTTGACATTTAACGCATTCCTTTACTTTGAATATGATTGCGTGCGTGTGCGTGTGTGTGTTGTTTTATACAAAAACGCAAATGTGTTAAGCTCTCTAAAAAGGGGAGAGAGAACGAGAGTGTTTGTGTGTGTGTGTGTTGTCTTTGCCGTTTTGCTTATTCATTAAATAGTGTTTTTGACAGTTTTTTTTCTCTTTGGGTTCTCGGTTCTTGGTTTTGTTTGCCAGCCTTATCCCCATTATATCTGTGGTTGCCTTAGTGTTGCTAATTGTGCGAAAATTATGTTTTTTCTTCAATGTATAGGGTCTTTTAAAAAGCGCTTTCAATTTTATAATTTAAATAAAATAAAGTCGAATTTACCATAACTGTGGAGCATATATCAAACCGGAATTGACCGATGGCTTGGGCTATATGTTGGCTTTGAGGTTCGCAGTAGTTTGTGACTTATTCGCATACAGTTGGGGCTTAAGGAAACCTAACAAGAAGAAGTTTAACAGGGTCAATGTCTCGGTGGCCACTTTAACCTCTTGTACAAAATATACAATGTATCAAGATCATCTTCTTCATGTCAAAAGAAATCAACCTATAGTGTTCGCCGTTAATTGTGATGGCCTTGTCAACATCGTTCTCATTCATCCAGAAATGGTCCTCATCGCTGAACATGATTTTTCAATAAAGAGTAGGATAAACTGCTTCAGAGACCATTCAGCTGTTGTCGTTGACATGCATTATCTGGATTAGTAGAGTTTTGTACGGCTGCAGGCCCTAGTTACGTCGCAATATTAGCCAGGTTGTGATCTGCAAAAGACCGAGCTCTTGTGACATACTAACCCTTCAGTCAATATAACTACCTAGTTTCTCACAACACTTATACTGTGTGTATTAGTGCTACATGAGTGTTGAGACCTACAGTTTAATGTCGACTCCGAACGACAGGTTTTTGAGGAACTTTTCACATTGATTTTATTTACTCTCAAGTTTTTTTCTAGAAATCCGCTGAGAGGCAGTCGCCGAAGAAATATTTCTTCATATTTTGTTTTGTTGGAGATATCTGATCTGGGGTTTGAACAGTGGCCTTACGTCTAATAAGGTAACACACTACCTACTAAAATACGGCGACTTTAAGTTACCTCGTAGTATTAGCTAGGTTGTGGTCTGCAAAAGGCCAAGCTCTTGTGTGTGACACTAAATCGACAGACAGCAGCGATGTTTTCGTAGATTTTTCATTTCTTCGATATTTTTTGAACCAGTAAACTTGAATTTAGTCATCGCTTCGTGAATACTCCTTTCGGCAGGATGGTTATGGCGATTGTAGAATGGGCGAAGTGTTTTCCGAACAGAACGAAGTTGGTAGAAGTTTTTGTGACTTATACTGCATGGAAAGCTATTCTAGAAACCGAATAAACTCGCAGAGATCAAAAAGGTTTCTATTGCCCTGTACGTTTGCAAGTAAGTGTCGAAAAAAATGGATCCTCGGATCTTAGCAGATTCATTTCGATTGCTTTTCGAATCTTATGGAGTGAGTACGGTTGTCATAATCAGTCTATTCATAACGTTTTAGATATGTTGATTTGGTGCTCTACCACCAGACTTCCCTCGAGGATTTTTCGAAAAAATTTTATCAGGTATGAAGCTCATTTTCATTTTTGGTTACGTTAACAAGCACAAACTGTGACATATGTATACGGCTTGAATTATATGCGGAAAAAGGTGTCTGATGGGAGGGCATTATGGTCTGGAGGTGTCATTTGGAAGCATATTTTTGGGGAATTAAATTCAAAACAGTGTTGAAGTATGATACCCGATATGAAATTGAAGATTAGGAACTAAACATCACGTGAAGCTGTATCTTTCTAAACTGTTCATCTTATTTGTTAATTAATTAAATAGTCATTGTTATTTCTAGAATATCTTTCATGGTCATATAAGATTTAGTTTAAATGGTACGCACTTATCGTATATATAAACGTTTTAAAAAACATCATTTGTTTGCTCTTTTAATTCTTTCTTTGAATGCCCTTGAGTTTGTTGCAAAACTTTCATGTTGCATTGTGTATAATTTTGTTTCTAAAGTTTCTATTTTTAATTGTTAAACATTCATTTAATTTTTACTCTCTTTTATTATCTCTTTTGCAAAGAAAATAAACGTAAATAAACGTAAGGAAAAGCTAAACACAATAAAACTTTGCAGGAAGGCCTGCCTGCATGCTTCCCTGCCATACCTGGTTGTTTTGAAAAACTTTATTTTATTTCCAACTCTCCTTCTCTCTCTTTCTGTGCTTATTTTCCTTATGCTCTTACCAAACTATTGTGTTTATTGAAGAATAAAGTGTGAGTGAGTGAGTGAGTGAATGAGTAAGTGTAAGTGAGTAAAAGATTTATGATAAAAACTATTCATTTGTGTGTGTACATTTTTAATTACCTCTACCTCTAGGAAGAAAAACTTTGTAACAACAATAAAACAAAACTTTAAGGCACTTAAAGCGATAGAGAAAGAGGGAGAGAAAAAATGAAAATTAAACAGTTTAAATACAAATTTAAATTCTTTTTTTTTCTACATCTTTCTCTATTGTCAAGAGACCACCATCATCATTAACCATACAGAACCATTCTCAGTTAATAACTCTTTAATTGGTTATCGATATCGATAAATAAATTGTGGGTTTGGTTTTTTTGCTTAAAAGAATAGAAAAAAAATTATTTTTATTTATTTTAAATAACAAATAAAATTAGAATTCAATTTAAAAATGCATTTTAAATTCAATTAAATTGCCATAAAATTGATAAAAAACATTTAAAAACTACCCCTTCTTCTCAGTTAAACAAATTGAAAACCCGTAGAATTTGTATTTATTTTTGTTTGTCTCTTTCAACTTCAACTCTTATAAACTTAGACACACATTATTGTATGAGTGAGCGTGGTTAATTTTAAAATTTTTCTTAAATTAAATTCTAGGTTTACCGATAACAACAGCCATCCTCCAATAACAAAATACAAATAAACATTGAAATAGAGCAGCGTATTAAATAAAATGTTTAATTAAAAAAGAGGTTTTTATCTCTACGCATCAGCATTAATGACCCACATATGATAAGTAAAGTAGAGCTTAAGAAATGCTTCAAGTTAGTTATGCATCATCACTAATGGCCTACATACATATATACAATGTATGTCTGCTGACAACTAGAGCTTAGGAAATGTTAACATAATATTGTTTATGTGCTTAGCAACATTTCTTAAGCAACAAACAGAAATGTTGCACAACATTTCAAACGAAAATGTAGGACAACCTTTCACATTTTCACTAACTAGTGTTTAAAATCCGGAAGGAAAAAGCAATAACTAATAAAGAAACGTTAGTATAAATTGCTCAATCCTAGAATAAGTAGATAATAGGCAAGAATATTACAGATATCAGGGCATTACGTACTAAATTGATCATTACAAGCCGTGAGTCAAGATTACAACCTAGCTTCTTACACCACTCATGTTGTGTGTGTTAATTTTATACATGAGTGGAGCGACCTACAGTTTACTCTCAACTACGAACAACAAATTTTTGAAACTTTTCACTGCAATTACATTAATTCTCAGCGGATTTGCTGGAAGAACGTTAGCAGGAAGTCTCTGAAAAATAATTTTTTCATATTTTCGTTTTAATGTCTGATCTGGGGTTTGAACCGAGGCCTTAGTTCTAATAAGACAACAAACTACCTACTAGACTACGGCGGAAATAGGAAAGAATATTACAACTATCAGGCCATTACTTCCGAATTCAATTGATCTTTACAACTCTTTAGACAGGACTACGATCTAGCTTTCTTACACCAGTCATGTTTTGTGCTGTAATTTTATACACATGTGGCGCGACCTACAGTCTAAAGTCGTCTCCGAAGACTGTTGACAGGTCGTCGTTGAAAGAAATATTTTTTTATTTCCTTTTCCTCGTCAAGTACTCGGATGACGTCCTTAATGTCTATCCAAGTTAAATTGAGCACATCTTTCGATTGTATAGACCTTTGCTTATATATGTGATGTATATGAATCTGCGTCCTGAAACTCTCGCTCCTGTCCCAAGTACCTAACCCAACCCATTCTTATACCACAAAATGGTTACCATTTTAAAAGTCTCTATGTTATATAACATACATACATAATTGATTATTACAACCATTAACTCAGGATTACGACCTAGCTTCTCACACCACTAGTGTTGTGTGTGTTAACTTCATACATGAGTAGCAGGACCTACAGTTTAAAGTCGAATTCTAACGACAAATTTTTGAGAAACAGAGTTTTTTCCAGAAATCTGCTGAGAGGTTGTCGCCGAAGAAATATTTCTTCATACTTCGTTTTGTTCGAAATGTCTGACGTGGGGTTTGAACCGTGGCTTTACGTCTAATGCGCCAACACACTACCGTCTACGGCGACATCTCTATGTTACTTCATTTAATGCTGTTACTAAGTCTGGTTGGAAAACATTTTCCAAAACTAATTCTGTCCTGAGTATTTTAAGGAGGACTTGTCAACCAAACGGATTTCCCTAATAAATCTCCTGTTAGGCTTGTCTGCCACCAGTCTAAGCATTTATAAAGAAACACTCTTTATCACCAGTCTCTATCTGATTGAAAAACGAATCCATTTTATTGCCTTCACTAACGATATGCAGCTGAAAATTACTTACTTATGAGGCCTTTATTCGGCATCATTTCAGACATAAACTTTGGTTCGCATCCAATCTACACTGTGGACTAACTTTTTGTGCTTGAAGTACCAAGTACTCAACATGTTGCTGCAACATTGTAGTATCCTCTCTTGTATGTTTTCCAAAAATTATATAAAATTCGCTTTTAAGGAAAAGTCTTCTTTAAAATTAAAGTAAAATTTAATTTAAAAATCACTTTAAAGCTGTCTTAGGCAAAAATTTTTTTTTTTTTTCATCTAATGTGTGTATATGTATGTAAGTGTGTTATTTTATCAACGTCTCAACATTTCGCAAAATTTTTCATTTTTTTCGAGTTTTTTTTTGTTTGTCGTAAATGGAAAAGTTAAATAGAAGTTCTTAGCTTTTCTTGCTTAACATTTTCCTTTTTACCTTGAATAAAATGTAACAAAGGAAATGAAAAAAAAAAAAAATAAAATAAAAGAAAATTTTAAGTAAAAACAAAAACTTGGTAAATAATTCAGTCTTTATGTATTTCATTCATTTTTCTATTCTCTTTTTCTCTATGCCAGTCAGTAACATTATTTTCAATTTTTTTTTCTTTCTTTCTGTCTTTATATTCCTTCAAACACAAGACATATTACAATGGCGTAGAAAAATTTCAACTTTTTAATTCTTAAAGCTTTTTTCTCTCTGTAGTCCTGTACTGTAAACGTCTAAAGACTTTGTCAAGAAGTAGCGAAACAGACGTTTGTGTACTCTACATCACTGCCATGAATTGATGTTTGTTCCTTATAGCACCAAATGAACTGAAATCAGTGCTTAAAGGATCTTTTCTTAGCTAAAAATTTGTATTAAAGTGCGGGTAATAATTTCTATGATTGCTGGGAGTCCAAGCTACATAGATAGCTTCGAAATATTAGGATTCATATCTAAATACAGTACTTCGATTACGCTGCGGATATAAGGGAGACGATAAGAATATCACTTTAAGCACCCAATGATGTCAATGTCGTCGGCATAAACAGGCAAGTAGAAAATAGTGTCATTTGCGAAAAACTTTCACTTTTCGTAAAACGCGCTTCCATGCCGAAGATGAAGAGATTGTGAGTAAAAGGCTCGTCTCGCACTGTATCCATAGATCAGAGAAGTCTTTTCTTATCTTGGCGGCCAGTCTTATATGATTTGTGAGGATACTGATTTTGCTGCAGCGGAGAGAACCCTTATTAGACTATCGAACGTAGTCGCCGTAGTCTAATAGGTAGTGTCTTGGCTTATTAGACGACCACGGTTCATACTCTGGGTCAGATATCTCCAACGGAACGAAATTTTAATATTTCCATGGCGGTTTCCTCTAGATTTCTGGAAAAAACTCAGAGAGTAAACAAAACTGTCATGAAAAGGTTCTCAAAAGATCTGTCGTTCGAAGACGACTTTAAACTGATGGTCTCGCCACTCATGTATAAAATTAACACACACAACATAAGTGATGCGAAATGCTAGGTTGTAATCCTGACTGAACCAATTTTGTATTTATGTACGTATGTATGTACGTCGAGAGCAAGATAGTTTGTGTTGACTTCGTTTTCATAGTTTTTCTCCAGCATTTGGTGGCAATGGAATTTTCAAGGCTAAAGTTGATCTGATAAGATCCAATTCGTGTACGAGTGGGTTCAGTCGTTCACATAATACACTGACAGGGACCTTAAACATATTGAGGAAATCATGATATATAAGATCGTTTAAACGGCTCCTCTGGGTACAGCACATTCAAAATGTACAATTTTCCCTGACATATAAAACAGATTCCAGCATTTGGCTGCAGATGACTTTTCATGTATATAGCTGAACTGATAAGACTCAATCCCTTATTTGCCGATTGGCTTCAGTCGTTCACATAATACGCTGGCAGGAACCTAAAGACGTATTGAGGCCATTCTGTATGGAATATAACATCGTTTAAGCGGTTCATCTGGATAGAGCGCATCCGTAAAGGTTTACCAGAGTCAAATCGAACGATTTGGGTTGTCAGTTGATATCATCTACATGCGAGATAGCCATGTCCTCAAATCTCCCCCGTTAAGTAACGAATTTGGCACAGGCTGTGTGGCACATAGCAACATCCTGTTGAAAGCACAAGTCGTTGGTGTCCCGGTCATCCAATTTGGGCCAAAGAAATTCGTAATCATTTGCCTATAGGGTTCATGATGGCCTGGCCAACATCGTGCTCAAATAAATGTGAACGTATGATGCCATCAGCCTAAATTGCACGCCAAAAAGTTGACTTTTTTCTGTATGCATTCGACAATTTTGTTCACGCTGAAGATGATGGCTTCCAGCGTTAGTTCAGCGAGCACACGTCGTTGTCTATGGTCGTCCATAGTGATTTGACAGAATGGACTGAATAAATGACAACTAATTTGGCAGATGAAGCTTCAACAAGACAACCGTTATCAACTTCCAACGTTCGAAAGTTTCTGTTGGAACAACCGATTTTGTATGACAAAGTCAGTTTCAAAATTGAATACCACCCTGGGACCAACTGCTAGTGGATTGAAGGGGAATGATTATCTGCCAAGACGAAGTAATCTTATGAATTAATTAATTCCTGGCTGTTTTCAGTTTCAATTAGAAACAATTTATGGTGGTATAGGGTATCCATATCGCTGTAATTTAACGACTGTAAGTTTCTTATGATTTTGTTTTTAATTTACACGGTATATGTGGTTGATATGAGGTAGTAGGAGTCTTCATGTAACTTATTGTTAGCTTTACATGCACACATACTGATACAGAAGCAATACATAGTAGTATGTAATGTTCTATTCAATAATTTTTCTGTTATTTTTAGCAATTTTCTTTAATATTTTCTTTCTTTGTTTTTCTTCTGAACTAAACTTTTGCCATCGCTTGCTCGCTCCCTTTCACCTCGTATCCCAATTCAATTTCTCCACCTATTTTTTGCCACTTTTCCTTTTTCACATGTCTTCTTGCAGCTCGTCTTGATTTAATTTACACGCGCCTGTATTTAATGTGTTTTTAATTTACTTTTCTAATATGTTTTAACAATTTTCTTTATATTTTCCTCTATTTCAGTGTATTTTTCTCTATTTTCCGTAATAGAAAAACAATATTTTTGTTCTTGTCGAGGAAAACAAAGTTTCTTTACAGGAAACAGTTTGTTAAAGTTCGTTTGGCAGAAACTAGAGAAACCAGGGGAGACTATGCGTGTATTTGGTTCGTTGTTTTTCTTTTTGTTTTGTTTTGCTTGAAACATATTTTAGCTTTTATATATGAAAAGAACTAAAAATATTATTTTCTAAACACACACACACATGCATAATGTACATAATGTTTGGTTGTGTAATGTGTATTTATATGTATTAGTTTGTGTAATAAAAATAACCATGTTAAGGACAAAGTTTATCAAAAAAAAACACCGAAAAAAAAGAAGAAATCGTTCAAGAGAAAGTTTTTTATTTTATTTTGTTTTATTATATTTATTTTGTTGTTATTACTGTTTGTTGCTGTTATTGTTGTTGTAATTTTTCTTGCCATAATAGAATTCATTTAATATAATTTAACAATAACAGCACAACCACATCTACATGTAGATATGTAAACGTAAAACCCAAATAAAAACCAAAATATGATCGCTGACCTTCTATGATTACAGTGGCGACCAAAAGTGGGATGCTTGTGGAAGGAAGTGACAGTTCCCTAAAGTTATAGTGGCTTAAAAAAGGAAGTGACAGTCCCCTAAAGCGTTTCTTAGAAATGAACAAATTTTACATGAAATGTTTATTAAATTGTGAGTTTCCCTTTACAATTTCCATAGTATGGGGCAGAAGTAACATATCGCTTGTGGGCTAGTGTGTGAGCTGCCTGAATTCCAATAATTTGTAGAAATTCTATCATGACTTTAAAAACAAACATCAACTAGAATATACTCAGTTCAACAATAAAGCAATTTTTATTGTTCGTGTTGCTGTAAAAATAACAAGTCCACGTACAGACTGAAACAAACTCAAACTCTTAAGTTCAACATACACGGTCAAACCCACAAGAGCATTCATTTTCAGTTTTTGAAACGGTGGAAGAAATACTTCAATTCATCTCATCTTCTTACTTACTTACACCACTTATATCCAAACGAGAATGGAGTACAAAACTCAGGTGCCTCGAAGTCTATTTTTAAGCTTCTCGACCGCGTATAGGAATAGGAAGGAGAGTGGGAAGGTGCTTATTATTGACGGTGGGGTATCCAATTGCAGCACTGTCGCAATGTGGCTTGTGTTTCACTATTCTATCCATTGTATTTTGCTCGAGCGAAATAAGGGAAATTGTTTCCGAGAATAATGTATTTCTTAGACAATATGCATGAACTCACTCTCAGAAGGATGAACTCATTTTCTTCGTACACATATCGATTGTTAAATAACTTCTATACGCCGCTATGATTTAAAAATTTAAAATGCGTAAGTCTTTGTCATGCAGTGGCCTCTTCTGTGCCAACCAATGAAAAAATCTGTATATTTCCACTATATATAGAAATCGAGAAATAGGAATTAGTCGCTTTTTTACGTATAAAACCTAAGTTCGAGTTGCATTTAAGCAGCATGTTACCTGTTGAACTCTGTTCCATCCGTATTTTGTATGAGTACAACAGCTAGAATACTTCCGTTTAACAAATGCTAAAATTTTTTAATTAGTCATTCCAATTCACTAGTTAGGACTAAAACCTAGATTTTCCCATGTCCCATGTCATAAGTGTTAATATTACACATGAGTGAGGGGACCGACAGTATAACTTTGACTCCGAACGACAGATTGGAGAAACTTTGCACTGGCAATTTCATTTCTGCCAGAAGACTACTCGGATGTAGTCGCCGAAAGAAATATTTTTCAAATTTCGCTTTGTTTGGGATGTCTGAGCTGGTGTTTGATCCATGAGATGTCGCCTAACAGGTCAATATGCTAATTATTAACTGCCAAAGTGCAGTACAATAAATCGTCTGCCCGGGGTTCTCCACTACCTCTATAAGTACATTCTGGTTTTTTTATTTCAATTTTGCTACGAAAATTAATCGATGTACAGTAAATCGTGTTGTATTTTGAGATAAATTGATGCTTCTTTACGATGCATTGCATGGAAACACTGTTTTAATTGGGCACTTACCTATCTCTGATGTGGCGGAAGGTTGGTTGTTACACGTTAATGCCTCATATATTGAATATGTATATGCACACAGCCTTCTAAAAAATTGACTGACTTGGTTACCAACCGTTCCAAATGCTGATACAACTACAATGGATCTGAAAGCTCAGCAGTTATTAAGTCTACGTAAAGAAAGTAATTATGTTCCAATACTGCCAAACCGTATGCGATTAATTTTTTTGGTTAATATTTTCACCAATTGAAAGCCATCAAACAACGCTTGTTATATATTTTTTCTGTTTTATTTTGCCTGAAGAAAAAAGAGTTCTTATGCTGTTCAACCTGTCTGGTATCTTTTTTACTTTATTTAAATTCAGTGATTTGGATTTCTTTTCAATATATTCCAACTTTACCTCTGCCTACCTAATTTTTTGGTGTCTCAACTTTTATCTTTCCGACGCTTAGCACAACCATTAGTCAATTGCCAAAAAAAAAATTCGCTGCAAATCAATAGAAGCGATTGACACTTTTTTTTAAAAAAGTCAAGCAACTTATTTCTTTCAATTACCATAAGATTTCAATTCAATTTGCCTGTAAAAAAAAGAAATTTGCATTCAAAATTAAATTTAAATTTGTTAACGGCCAAGAGAAAAAAAGTTCAAGCGATGACAACTACAATAACAATAACAAAAAAAAAAATTGAATAGAAAAGCCAGAACAGAAAAAAAGTAGGAGGTTGCTTTTGGTCGTTGGCCAACACAAATTTCCAACACATCAAGGTGTTGATCGTCAATGAAAACCAACAAAATTTCTTTTTGCTGCCACACGTAAAACGTACAAGAAATACTTGCAACATTATATATTTTCTTTAAAAGTCGAGCTACAACAACAAACATATAAAAATAATAAAAAATTTTATCAAAAGATCTGCATCATCTATTATTGAGTGTCGAAGTCGAGTACAATTACGAGTAAGAGTGCGTATCTATACGTGTAAGTAAGTGTGAGTGTATGTGTATGTGTAAGTGTATGTGTATGTGGATTGGTAACCATAGATGAGTTCAAAAAGGAAACGTAACGATAATGTTTTCTTTTTTTTTTCTTCGTTTCCATTTCAATCGAAAAAAAAAATGTTTTTCTTTACCCCGGCACACAAACACATACACACACACACACACATTGGTTTCCTTTTATTTTTTAGATTATTTTTCTATAATTTATTACTTTCAACTGTCATCAATAGTTGTCGTTGTTGTTATTGTCGTTCGTTCCTTTTTTTAATTTCTTTCTCTCTCTCTCTCGTTTTATGCGGTAAAATTGCCGCAAATAAAAATAAAAACACAGAAAAACTGCTTTGGGTGTCGTTGAAAACGTTGCCGCCATTCAACACCGTCTGACTGACTGCCTGCCTGGTCTGTATGTTGCACTCACAGCACTATTTTGTTGCATTTATGCAGGTGTCACTTTTTAGTTTGTGGCTGTTCTCCTTTTGCTACATTCCATTGCATTGAGGTACTGCGGTACGGACATGAGTTACGTTGTATTTTTCTTATGTTGAGGCCTGTTTTTTCCGTTCGTTCTGTTTGTCAGATGATTCCTGAGTTCACATGTTAAATTCAGAGTCATGTTAATGATGCATTTAATAATAGGGCGCTTGTTTTTCTTTTGATGTGGTTTTCTATTTAAATGTTTTCCTTGTTTTCTTTGGGAAATACAACGGTTCAATAGAAACTTAAGACTTTATATGTGAAACAAAACAGTTCGTCTCCACATTAGAATTATGAAATGTTTTCTCTTTCATTCAATAAAAAAGGAATTCTAAGTGGGACACAATAATTTATGGAATAAATTAGGATTTAAATACATTATCCTTGTGATCCTCTGGCTGATTTGCTAGATATAAGCGGTGCTTTCTGTAACATTAAACTGGAGTCGGTGATTAATCTTACGGTTTTGTTTAAAAATTGCTAGGATGAAGTCGCCATAGTCTAGTGGGTAGTGTGTTTGGCTCATGAGACGTGAGGCCACTGTTCAAACCCCAGGTTAGAATTCCTCTCAGCAGATTTCTGGCAAAAACTCTGAAAGTAAATTAAAAATCTGTAGTTCGGAGTCCACGTTGAACTGCTGTTCCCGTCACTCATGTATAAAATTAACACACCACATAAGTGGTGCTAGAAGCTTTTAGGATGTAATCCCGACCATCCTAAGAGTTATTGTGTCAATCTGGTGTAAATATTGATTGGTTCGTGGTTGTACGGAGTCTATCAGAACTTTTGGACTGGTTCGGATTTATCTCTGCAGGAGTCTAGCACATACTGTTACATGCGATATGAGACGACGGATCGCGCACTAAGTTAAGTTCTCTTTCTGAGGGCAATTTAATAATAAGTCCCAAGAACTAGTCAGAGGATGGGTAAGGTAGAAGGCATCGAAAAATCGGGGGAATGGATTGAATTGTTATGTGCCCAGGATTTTACGACCTTCAAAAGACGGTGTTAGAACAAGCTTATAACGGGTCATGGTGTGGTTAGCTTTCTGACAGATATCTTAGCCGGACTATTGCGAGGTTTAGATACTCTGTCGAGATCTGAAATTTCTGCAACCCTTAGATTTTTGCTCCACTGCCAGACTGACTTGGCCCTCGATAGATAGAAGGCACACCAACCAACTACTCGGACTTGATCGTAATGTCATCTCGAACACAGTGGACATGCTTACAGGTCATTGCGTTATGGGACTTCTGCCGTGGGTGTAGATCTGTTATCCACTTTTTTGTCAATGCCCATCTCTTGCGTGGTTCTTCATTCCTTGTCAGCTTAACGAAGTTTTCATTCATTGATGTCATTCGTTTATTCGTTTATTAAACTTTTAGGCTGGCTTTCCAGCGTAGAGAAGTCGTGCTTTTAATGTGCAGTCCTTGCGCTGACCAACTTCTTCCCTAGTTTGGTGGAATTCAGTCAGTAGAGGGACTGCGCATACTTGTGGCGTCACAACGGGCCACTATACGGGCCATTTCGACCCTAGATTTTTAATTGGATTGAACCGGTTGAGAAGTGTCCGGACATCATAGTGGTATTTTGATTGCGGCTGTTTTGTGTGTTGTAGTTGTGTCTTTCCTTTACATGTTTCTCCGACTTTCATCTCTCTCTTTATCGTTTCTTTTTCTTCCTTCTTCTTATTGCTTTCTACCTATTAGGACGATTACAGTGCGCCGGTTGTTTTCTGGTCGTTGTACTTGTCTCAAGGATAACTACATGGCCTCTAATCTAACATAACCTAACTATAGTTGTCCTTCTCATTACAAAGAAGAGTGGGAGATGAGGACAAGGAAGAAGGAAAGATAGGGAGATGGGGATAGAGATTGAATCTTCGGACAATTTAATATTTCATTCAGCCATGAGGAGTCATCTGTTCTTGGTAGCATGAGTATCATAGTCTTCCCTTATAGCATAAAATTGTGCATCTTGTGCACAGTTATTATTATTTTAAATATTCCAACGATGCATTTTGTTGTTGAAAATTGAAACAATAACACCTGACGTTTATTTCTTAACAAAAAACAAAAACAGAAAAATAAAATTCTTTCAAAAATTATACAAAATCAACACGACTTTTGTGCATTTCTTTAGCGTTTTCATCATTCATTGTGTTAAAATCTTGCAATGTGTGTTCAGTCATCAGCCATGTCACGATCATCAGCAGACAATCAGCGTAAAAAAAGCATAAGATTAACTTAATTTCGGTTATATAAAATACCGTAGAAGTGGTCCATGTCACATTGCAATGATTCTCAGACTCACAACAACGACAAAAACACAATCATCATCAGTGTCATCACAATACACGGTGAAAAATAATAAAAAAAAAACACGAAGAAGAGGAAGAGAAAAATCGTTAAAATAAAACACGACTCCAGTCTGTCCAAATGGGCCGTTGTTGTTATAACGTCGTCCACTTGAAATTGTCAATAAATCACTATTTGTCAGTCAGTTGGTTTAAAAAATAAATTTCAACAGCAACAACACAACAGCTTTTGAATAAAAAAAAAAAAATTTTTACATACAGAAAATGAAAACGAGAAATTAAAAATAAAGCGAAATATGTTGTGAACCCCTGTTTACCTTTGGCTTGCTGTGTGCTATTGTCTTGGCTTTAAATGCCATTTTGTTGCCTTTGCAAATAGCCCCTCTTACTACTACTACTACTACTCACTGTAGCAGTCGTCGTGGTAAATAATGAATAACCCAACCAGTCTGGGCTCACTGTCTTATTGTCTGCCTTATTTGTTTTTATTTTTGTTTTGAAAGACGTCTTAAGGAAATTAACGTTTGTATAACGTCTTCCCTCACAGCTATACTTTCAACGCATTCAACGGCCATATTGACTTGTTAAAGAAAGACCATCAAATTCTCAAGAAAAGCGTTTCATTGAAGCATTGTTGTCGGATCATCCTTTGCTACGCATTCTTGTGAAATGTTCAATGCAAAGTGAGCCTCAGTATGCAATAGTACCTGTTGAGGCGCCATCGAAAAGGGAATTTGGTTGTTAATACGAAAAGATGTATGTACTGTATGATGCCCTACATTTAATTGATACATTTGATTACACGACCCTTTTAGTTGGATTTTAGTTTTGGATTTTGGTTTGGTTTGGGACTTATGCTTGTGACCCTAATTTTTAAATATACTAACAGAATCGTTGCACGTTTTTGCCAACTCTTCGATATAATCGCCTCTAATTAGTAGAGCAATATCATCTGCTTACACTTGACGTGCTCAGTCCTCAGTGCAACATCATACATGCTATTGTATGGAGTATAGGGGCCCATTTATGTTCGCCTCTTAACTGCAACACCAGTTTCGCGGATAAATTAGTATAAAATCACTTGTTATACCAGCCTTTGTAGATGTACCATGCCTTTACTTTCAAAATGCAAGAGCTGAGGTTTTTGCAATCGAAAATCGCTCACTATACTCCGGAGCCCACAAGGGATATACAACGTATTTTTGTTTTCCAGGCTTATTGACTACTTTTTTTGGAAATATCGACCAGTAATAGATAATGCAGGTGGCTATATATATACACTATATACTATATAGTGAGGTACTTAACGAACCTAAACTAAGTGGAAATATTAACGACAAAACGAATTTTATGAAATTAATGGACGTAAAAAATGGCAAAAACTCTGAGAGTGAATAAAATTGCCATGAAAAGCTTCTCAGAAATCTGTCGTTCGGTATCGACTTTAGGTCACTCCACTCATGTATATAATGAACACACGCAACATAGGTGGTGTGTGAAGCTAGGTTGTTATCCTGAATGAAGGGTTTTAATGAACAATTTGTAGCAGTTAAGACTCTGATAACAGTCGAAGACATATTATATAATAATTTTAACCGAAAACAAACATTATGATTGTGTTCCGATCAGATATTTTTAAGAATTTTCAATCCAAAATTCAACAATTTTTCCGTCACAGTATTGCTAAGAAACTACTTCAATAATATTAACTTCTCTCTACACTTCCTTTCATTCAATTTTCCAATTTGATGTCATGAATTAAATTTTTCCCACATTCCTGACGAAAAAAAAATTCCAAACTGAGTGCTGTCACACACGTACTTTGTGAAATGTCACCCTTCCTGCCACAATATGTTGTATTTGTTTTGTTATTGTTTTCCTACTGTAATAGTTTGGGATAAATGTTGTTGCTATTGTTACTTTAACTAATTGTTATTTTATTGGTAACACGATATCTTGTGTACACATCAGAAAGGAAAAAAAAGAAAACCACATACCCATACACATTTAAAGCGCTAAACATTAAGTGGTGCTGCCAACTATAAAAAGGGACGACCAAAAAGTATATTTAAGAGTATTAAATTATTAGAAAAACATATTCGAGAATGATACCATTTGGTATGGCTTTAATTGAGGAAGATATTGTTGCAAGGAAAATAATATAATACTCAGTCAGTCAGCAGAATTAGATCACAGCCTAGGGGACTTTGTAAATTTCAGTTCATTTACTTTCTGTTGTTATGGAAGCTATTTTTAATAGGAGAGATTCCAATATCACCCAGCCATTCTTTCACCCATCAATTTTACTTAGAAGAGCATACACATATATGACATTCCTTCAGTCAGTATTCCGACCAAGCATCTCTCACCACTTATGTTGTGTGTATTAATTTTATACATGAGTATCGGCACATACATTTTAAAGTCGATTTCGAACGACAGATTTTTGAGAAACTTTTTCATGACAATTTTATTTACTCTTGGAGTTTTGGACAGAAATCAGCTGAAAGCAAGTCAACGAAGAAATATTTTTACATATTTCGTTTTGCTGGAGATGTTTGACCTGGATGTTGAACCGTGGCCTAACGTCTAATAAGCCAACACACTACCTACGAACCCGCGGCGACTTCATAGAAAACATAGACGGTATATTAGTGAACATTACGTCCTCATAGTAAGAATTATGACCACCCATCTTGAGTACTTGTTCCCACAGGTTTCGCTTCAATGCTCTTAAAAAAGAATTTTTTGAAAGAATGTCAGATGTCGGACCAGAGCTTTGAAGTCGGAGCTCTCGCTTAGGTGATCAACGCATTGGCTGCTTCAATTTTTATTTTACTTACGATCAACACACAGTTATTGGCCTCTTCTGTTGGTGTGATTTGTATTGGAATTGGAAGATTTGAACAAATTATGGCTGTAATTAATTGTCTAGTGTATCACGAATAGATGGATTCTACGAAACAGAATATTCAAATTCCTATATTTTACTGGACCACACTCTTTCGTAGTATCGATAAACCAGTGAAGCTCAATCCACTCTACACTCTAAGGTCGAACTGATAGTTTTGATTACCAAAGCACACTTGATCACGTTCTTACATTTGAGTTTGAGTGGTTGGGTTCCAATAACTATTCGTATATTTTTCGATATTTCAGCAGTGCAAAACTATATCCGTAGATATCCCACAACTTGAGAAGTCTCCAAAACTTAGATTAATTTAAGCACTTCACACCATTTTTTTAACCAAATCTCCCCTTACCTCCCGATACTGCATTCAATATCTTCGTATATTATTTATTAAAACATCAAAAATACATTTATATTCTCATTTGTGTTGTTGTCTTTTTTTCTCTTTGTATCAGAACATTGACTCACTTTATATTCCCATTACAGATGAGACATTAATTTCCTGTTTATGTCAGGAGCCAAAGAAAACAAAAGTTCGAAAACCGAAAATTTACCCATAAACAATGGCCCGTGGAAGATACTCACAAACTATATGAGAAATGTAAACAAAAAATGAAAGAAAAACATAAAATTTGAAACTCTTAATAATTTGTGTCCTTAACTTGGCTTTTTTTCCAACAATGTTTCTGGTTGATGTTGGTTTTTGGCCATCAGGCTCTAACAATTTGCAGACACATTAATCATAAATTCTTTCTTTTTTTTTTTGCAGTTTCAAACAGTTTTATATATTCTTATGCCCTACACCAATATAGCTAGTGATGGTATATTATGTTTAAGGTATTTTTGATACGTCAGGGAAAGATAAATCTGGAGCTAAAGTTTCTATTCTAATCAAGGCATTATATGCTATACCCAATTGATTCCCCTCTGGGAATTAAGTACGATTCACTACAGTCCATTCTGGACTATGGACATATAGACATATTATGGTTGATTATATGATTCCTTATAGCTTTCTGAATGGAACGTTCGATTTTTGAATGCCCATTAGGGAATTCTGGTTTGAAGAATAGGAGGTTCCCAATGAAACGTTTGAAGCCTACACTGATAGCTTTAAGAAGAGTATCAGGGTGGGCTGTAGTATATTTATTAAGGGTGCTGATATTAAACTTTCCTATAGGCTGAATGAACACTGCAGCCTTTTTACAGAGGTCATGCTTATTTTGAAAGGGGCGCAATGCTTGCTGAGTGCTTGCATTTTCCCTGAAAATGTCTTGATTTACTTGGGCAGCCAGGCTGCGATTAAGTCCCTAACGAACATAGTTTAAATGCCCATTATTTTCCTTGAATGCCGAGGATTCTTCAGAGAAATTTCGAATCATTCAAAAGTAACTCTTATGTGGGATTCCGGGACATAGGGATATCGTTAGAAATTGCATTGTTCACGAGCTGGCCAGCGCTGGTAAGGAGCTTACAATCTTAGACATATTCCGATTGCCTCAGTTAATTTGGATATTGTCCACTCGAATCACGAGGAGGCTCAATCTCGTTGGCGGCAGAAGTACACTTGAAATATTGCAAGTGTTCTGCTGAACACGTTTGGACAGAAAGAAGACCGACTTCTTACCTTAAGTCGCATGGCCATTCATCGCTCAAGGGCGATTATTAAAGGCCACTGTAGATAGGCATTACGAAAGACTTGGCATTCCGATAAATGATTGCTGCAAAAGCTGTGGGTTTGAATAGCAGAAAAAGACTGTCTTTTACTCCACATATCTGTACCCTGCTCTTGTAGTAAAGAAACGAAAGTTTCTTACCTCTAATTTTCTGACATCTTTGACCGAGCTCTTTAAGGATTGGTGCAATAGCAAGATTTAGTTTGAACTCAGGTTGCTGTTCTCTAGGAAATGTTTGAACCCCGAGTAGAACTGATTGTGGGCATGAAGGGGGATCCATCGCCTTACCTAACCTAACCTAACTTTGACTATATGCTTTAAAGCAGGTCTAATGATACATATATACATACATAATTCGTCATTACAACCCTCCCGTCAGGATTACGATCTAGTTTCTCAATTACGACCTAGCTTCTCAAGTCTGATGATGCACAATGGTTAGTAGATCTCTGTATCTAACTTCATCCCCAGCTACCTATTTATAAACCAAATAATTCTTGTCACTTTGCCAGGTCGTCTTCCCAAACTGATACGCCTGTGTATTCGGATTACATTCGGATTACTTACTCAAGTCTAGTCATCAGCTGCTACTGTCTTCAGCTGTTATGCCGATACCAAATACACACAAAGTGCCTTATGATGTAGAGTATCCTATTGCCGGCTAGAACCAACAAAAACTTTTTTATTTCTGTTCTTCTTCTTTTTCTATTTATTTTTGTTTAAACATTTTGTTTATGAAAACAGTCAATATTTTATTGAGGTTACCAACATACATACCCTACTATACAAACAGTGTGAGAGCGAGAGTATAGTGTAGTGTGGCAAGAATTGAATGAATGAACAACCAACCGACCTTTTTTTTTTTGATTCAATATTTTAATATGAAATTTAAGTTTAAGAAATATTTTATTGATGTTATGTTGCACGTTATGGCAGGAAAAACTCGGGGAACAAAAACTATCAGGAAAAAAACTTTTCAAATATTTTTTGGTAAACATGACAACAACAGCAACAATATAATAAAATACATTGTTATTTTTAGTTGTTGTTTTTGTTGTTGTTGTTTTTTTTGTTATTAATAAATAATAGTTTCTGAAAATAGCAACAATATTAATAAAAAAAACTGTATTGATTTATGGTTTAAAAAAGTTTGAAGCTGAAATTAAAAAAGTTGGTTTAAACACAGAGAAAAAAAATCAAGAAAATAAAATAAAATTCATGATAAAGTTTATAAAATTTAAAGAAAAGGTCACTCTTTACTAATACCTGGTGTATATACACGTACACATCGGTGGCCATAAGAAATACTTCTTTAGAAATCTTAGGGCAAACAGGCTTATTGGCTATTTTACGATTTTGGCCGGAGTCGACAATTTTCTTTACATATTTCATACTAGCGACTCCATGGATTAGTAGATATAAGCAGATCTTCTCGCCTTGGGAAAATCCGGGGAATGGACCAAAAACAGCTATTCGATAACTTACAAAACCCTTATAAGGTTGGATCTGAAATGCTCCACGACGTGGAACCAGCAATATTGAGGTCCTGAGAACACAGATTGATAATTTTCAGAAAGCACATCACAATCTCGCAGGCATAAATGTTAGCAGTACTATAAACGATGAGAATTCTATTCGAAAGTGAACACTGTTCAGTAAGGATAGAAATACTCTCGAACAGCCAGCCTGGCTTTAAGGCTCTTGGCAATTGAACATTTAAGGGCATTTCAGGCCTCACAATACTATACACTCAACAATAGGGCCCCTCAAAATTTGGATGCCAATACATGAGTAGTACCAAGTAAAGTGTCCAAAAAATAAGCTGACGTAACTTCAATAGGACCCAGTCCATATTTTCATAGTCTCTACCGAAAGAGGGCAAACTCTGTTCTGAAACTAAGTAGAAAGAGCTTGAGGACACTTTCAGAGTAGTAGGTAGTGTGTTAGCTCATTAGACGGCAGGAAACGGTTCAAACTCTAGGTCAGACATTTCCATCAAAACGAAATACGAAAAAAGATTTCTCCGGCGGCAGATTTCTGGCAAAAACTCTGAGAGTAAATAAAAAATTGCCATGAAAATTGTCTCAAAAAATCTGTCGTTATGAGTCGATTATAAACTGTAGGTCCTGCCACTCATGTATAACATTAATCACTCAACATAAGTGGTGTGCGAAGCTAGGTCGTAATCGTGACTGAAGTGTTGTAATGACCAATTGTGTATGTCTGTGTATGAATTCCCAAATAGTTTGATATTTGCTTATTTGTTGGCTTATTATTCAAAGGCATGTGGTTGAACAGACATTTCGAAAATAATGAAATATGATTTCTTACGGTGACTTTTTCTCAGCAGTATTCTGGCAAAAACTCTGAGAGTAAATAAAATTGCAAAGAAAAATTTTATAAAACTCTGCCTTCTTTTCTTATAGGTCCCACCACTCATAGGTAAAATTGGTCCACACAACATGGATGGAAGCCAGGTTGTTACACATAATTGGTCATTACAACTCTTCTGTCAGGATTACAACCTAGTTTCTCACACCACTTGTGTTGTGTGTGTTCATTTTGAATATGAGTGGTCCTGTCACTCACAGTTTATAGGGCTTATAAGGATCGAATTAAGTAAAAATATGTCATAGCACTTTAGTAATAATGAGCACTTCGGTAATAGTGAGCATTTCATTAATAATCAAGAGTCTCTTTAACCTTTTGATTCGCCAGAATTATTCTTCGAATTCAAATATTTTACAAATTCGGTGGTCCTGATTGTAAATCCTAAATCAAGGATTGGTTTTATTTTGCATGAAACCTTCGAGCCTTTAACTTTAAAACACGATTAAATTCTAAATAAATTTAAAATGAATACCCTGAAGTTATGTTTCCTTTGTTGTGTAAACAAGACCTTGAACTGCATAAGGTCTAGAACAAAAAGTTTTACTCAATTCACACTTTTCTTAATTTGTTTTCCCATTTTTTTATTGTTGTTGTTATTTTTATATTATTTTTTTAGGAATTTCTAAAAAAATAAAAAATTAAATTTAATTATTCTTATCAATTTCCAATGAAAACTTTATACCAGCAAAACAAAAGCCAAAAAATAAAGGAAGTGGACACACACTTAACTGGAGTGCAGCAATTTACAAGTATTCGTGCTTTAAAGTAAAATTTCCTTTTTTTTTTGTTTTTATTGAATTTCCTTTTCTTTTCGCCAAATTTTTTCACTTTTCATTTAGAAGTTCCACTCTGCAATTGGCACAGCCTCAGCCACTTTCGAGAAGAGGAAAGAAAATGACAGTTTTTTTTAGAGAGAGAGAGAGAGAGAGAGAAAGAGCGCTCGCCGTTTAATGTATTGGCTCTATTAAATTCGTACTCGAAAGATAAACATGGAACGTGACACGTTTTAACGAGTTTACGACGATGACACAACAACGACTACCGACAGGCGTCTCTAAGTTGTTGTATTGAATGGAGGTGAGAGATGATAGTCTTTGGTGTGACAGGGGAATAGAGAAAGAGGAATATAGTTTCACTACTACTAGCGTGCTACTGTTAGTTGTTAGTAGAGGGCAGGGGTTAGAGAGTAAACAACTATTAAAGAAGTAGATCTGCAGCAAATAAAAATCCAAGAAGGAGAAGAAAAAGAAAACGAAAATCCATTGATTTTTATTATCCACGCTTTAGTTTCTAACTTTTGTTGATTATGTTTAGGAATTGGCTAACAAATCTATATCTAGCGGGATACCCAAACATACCTACAAATCCAGAGCTGGAAAGTGTTATTCAATATCTTATGTGTGCCACATAGAAAATAAAGAACAAGTGTGGGTGGTTTGTGTATATTTATAACGAATTAAAAAGCTCTTGAAGTTGTTTTCAAGTATTTCTTCTACTTCTATATGGGGTACTATGTTGGTACTACGTTGCATGACATTGTCATTCGTTTTAAGTTTCCATCTTCTTCCTCTTACTTTTCCTCTTTTTCTTCTAGCATTCTTGGTCAAGAGTGTGTAACAGTTTTATTTTCTATATTTTTTTTCTCTTTCTTCTTGTCTTTCGATTTTTCTATTTACGTATATAATCAGCATTTAGTTTTTATCATCTTCTCTGTGAATTTCTTTCTATTTTTTTTTTCTATTTTTTTAAGTTTTGTTTGGGGAGATGTTGACAAATTAAATTGGTGCGTGTTTAAGTTTTTAAATGAAATGAAAATCGTTGTAGATAGTTGCTCTACAAAAATGAAAATAAAAAAATACGTTTTTCTTTAAACCCCTACATCAAACTGCAGCAACAGCAACAACATGTCAATGCGAAAATAATGAAGATTTAAAGAAATTAATGTCATTTACTTCATGTATTGTATATACGTTTAGAAGTATATCTCTTATCTCGTGCTTAAATTAGTTGATTATTTAGTTAAATTACGTTTCCCAGATAAAACTTAGAAATTAAATGAAATTAATTTCGTTAATGGAAAACTGGTTGACATGTTATGGGACTACCCACGTTCAGCTTGATTAAATACTCATCGTAAAAGAGATTATATTTCAAGCTTATTTGAAATTATGATAACGAACGGTGGTCATTTGAGGCCTAGAATAGGGAAATAAAAACCCAAATTAACAATTAACCTAGTAAAAGCCGTTCTTCTTTAGATGACAGTAGTGTTTCTCACTCACACTATTTTGATCGTAGACCAAATCGTTTAATGTGAGGACTTGCATTTAACCTGCAGTAAATCTCCGAATGGGATCTTATGAATACATACATCATAAGTCATTACAATCCTTCAGCCAGGATTACGACCTAGCTTATGTTGTGTGCGTTAATTTTATACATGAGTGGCGGAACGTACAGTTTGATGAAGTCGACTCCGAACGACATAGTTTTGAGAAATTTTTTCATGGCAATTTTTTGTTTACTCTCAGAGAAGAAATATTTTTTATATTTCGTTTTGTTGGAGATGTCTGACCTGGGGTTTTAACCGCGGCCTCACGTCTAATAAGCCAACACACTACCTTGTAGACCATGGCAATTACGCTACAGCAAAATTTGGCAATGGCTTGATAAGAAGCGCACAAAAAATCTCTTCGAAGCCTTAAGGATTATGCCCTCCGTCATTTTTGAAGTTATTGGTAGAGACTGCTGTTATTACTGCGCCAAAAATTCTGAAGCAATTGCAGTGAGCAGAAAGAGAAGCAAATTGTTATTGATCTAGTAGGTACATAACCAGTGTTGTGCCGCAGGCGAAGTAACACTTGGGCTTCTACGAAACAAATAAGGTCACTGTTCAATGAGATACGGACACAGTGCGACTGCTCAGCTTTAATTAGTTTGTATTTAAAGTGGTTACAGCTTTAAGAGAAGAGAACCTTTGAGGTATCAGAAAGGGCCACATTGGCTTACGTGTCTCTACCTTTCTGGGGTTGGCATGCACTTTTATGATATGTATGATAGGAACTTTTTTACATTACCTCACTCCACTGTGCTTTTGTTTGCTTGAATTGTATTCTAGACAAACAATACTACAAACCCGCATTTGTTATTCAAGGTTTACCCAAAACAAAAAAAAACCAACACCTTTTGTCCAACATTTATACATGAAAACAAATTTAAGGTTTCGATTATTTATTGAATTTTATTAACAATTTACATTAAAAAATATTGGAAAAATTAAAAAAAATGTGTATTTTTTTTAACAAATTTATGTTAATGGTCTGGTTAACTGTCATTTGAAATTTGTTGGAATATTGCTTTTAAAGACCAAGCCGGTTTTTATTTATACGCACTTACTTACATATACTGAACGTCTGTTTGAAGTCTGTTTGTCTATCATCACCAACATTGTCTGTCTATTTTTTATTTTCCCATGAGTTGTATTGTGTTTAAATTGTTGTAAATACTGGAAATATTGTTACGGTCATTTGATTTTGCATATAAATTGTTTGATTAAAACTATACAGAGAGACAGAGACTGTCTGTCCAAGTGTCTGTCTGACAGCCAGCTGATGGGCTGCTCAATATTTATTTTTTTTTTTTTCAGTTTTTATTATTGATTTTTATGGCAAAAAAAGGGGTTTAATTAGCATTTTTTCTTTTAAGTTTTTTTTATTGTTATTGTTGTTGTCTTGTACCTTTCAAATGTCATTAAATAATAGCCCCAGCATTTTTCGTTAAGTGTCAATATTTACTTTGGCGTTTCATTTCGTTTCAGTTCTTTTTTTCCGTCTTTTTTGCTGCCTTTCAGCCGTTTTGCTGACTCAATAAATAAAACAAAAAACAAAAAGAAAAAACTTTAAATGTTTGTTTAAAAAACTCATTCAATTGTGTAATTCAGTACGTTTTTTTTTTTTAATTTTATTTTCATTTTTAATTTATTATTTAAACTCTTCTTGCTTAAGTGTTTGTTGATCTCAAACTGGCTCAACTGCGTTGCATACTCATAGCCATGCTGGTGGCTAATAAAAATTCATTCATATTTTCATAAAACTGTTGGCTTTAATAAAACATTAAAAAACCATTTTCAAATTGTATGTACATATGTATGTGCATTATAATATTATAACGTATATAAGTATACTTTTTAAATTAACCGCCAATATTGTTTAAATACATTGCACGTTTGTTTTCTTTTGATCTTTGGCAAGCAGAAAAAAAACCCGTATAGAAACCGCAACAGATGCTTCATTGCAATTCATTGGCGACAAAAATAATTGGCTTCAAGGTATACTACGGACGACATAATTTTATAGAAAATTGTTAGTGGTTTTCAGTTTGTGTTTGTCTCTTTCTGGGTAGAAATAATAAACAGAAGAATTTTATTTGTTTTTAAGGGAAATAAATGTGGTGTAAATGAAATCCTATGGGTAATAGGCAATTTTAAATGGAAATAATATTCGTACAAGCAATAGTTAATATTAAATAGAAACCGTGCTCAGGCTACAACACGTTTAGAACTTTGAAGATTTTTCAGTGTGTAAATTTTTTACCTACTCTTCTTGAAAGCACCCTCTTGAAATAACCCTCTATTTCAATATCGTTAAACCGGTGTGGATTATTAACGCTTGAAACAACTGGATTGCATTGATCTGCGGTCATCGTATTTTTTGAAAAATTGCTCTGATCCTGGTGTATCGAATCTACTTTAGATGCCTTATAATATTGGTATATAAGGAACCTTAACGATTATGGCAACTTCAGTTAATGGTTCATAGTTACTTTCGAAAACTCTCAAATCCGCCCTGCGATTACTATCGAAATGTTTGCAACGAATATGGACTGAAAGTGAAGCCAAGCAAATCAGAGAAATTTCAAATCAGTACAAAGTTCCCCAATTTCCTAACCCTAGTATCAATGGTGTAGCTCTCACTCTATTTAGCAACATTAAAAATCGTATAGAGAACGATATCAAACTGCAACAATAATACCCAATCCGAACCCGTAACGCGTTAGCTGCACTCCATTATTGTAAAAGACCAATATACCTGAAGCATCATCCCTGAAAATGTACACTGGCTTTATAATCAAAACAATTCTATACTATGCGCCTGCCGTTCGGTGGTTGAACTTGGAGACAAGGAGTCATCCCGATTTGGAGGTATTATAAAGATATTTATGGTCATGATAACAGCTGCCCTACTATCCCTATCCTGCACTGAGACTGAGTCCCAGAAAAGCAAAGAATGTTGAATATTGTTCTGTAGAGGTACTACAGTACTGCACCTAGCCGATCTATTGCATTGTCTTCAATTTTTATAGAGTTTCCCAAAGTCCAAACACAATCCTGTTGTCCTTAAGAGTCTTAAATTGCTTCTAATTTCATAAATGATAATTTCCTGCATAGTTTCCATCATAAATACATTCACGCTGCACAGGCTCCAAGTATGTGTTCTAGAGATTAATTTTTCTCATTAAAGAATCCCAATATTGGATCTGAAGTGATTTGTATTCTGAATAAATGTCTTTGAGCCTACAATATTCGGTCAAATGGCTGGTTTGCATTTCCAGGTTAGTTTTGAAGAGCCTGATATGAGTCTCTAATTTTTTCTGCTTCTAATTATCAAGAATTTGGTTCAATTCGCGTCTGGTGTAAGAAGTGCTTTTGCATATCTCTATCTTCCCGTATTGACACTGCACAGAAATCAAATTCGCTGACGTGTTGTGTGTCGTCATTAAGCACAAGTAGGTCTTATTGCTCATCTTTTGCTGTATCAAATACTTGAGTGGCCTGGTGTTGTTGTGATGGAATACAACACTTTTTCTGTTGATCACATCTGACCAGCTTAATAACATTGACTGCTGCAATCATGTTACTTGTGGACTACAGAAATCGTAATCAATCATTTGACCAGGTTGTAAAAGTTCATAGTGTACCATTCGCTTACAAATACACCAGATACACTGCGTTTCATTTTTAGGTGAAAGTACAGTCTTTTTCACTATCTGCAAAGCTTCATTTGGCTTTGTTCATGTTTTTCTTACCACATTATTGTGATCTACTTACGTATGTAGATCTACTTTTCATCGAGCGTAATCAATAGCTTCAGAATTAGTTCGAATAAAATTTCGGTACATTAATGTTTTCACTGCCAATTTCAAATTTCGATCAAACCAAGAAGCTGCTATTTTTCTAACTGCAGTATTGTCTTAGTAGAGCCTGCATAGATTTGATTTTATGTTGATAGAAGTTACGACACACTAGTCAGACTTGTTCAACTTTAACCTTTTTAATACCTTTATATTGTAACATTTATCGTATCCTACACTAAGCTGTAATGTTATGGCAACAAAGCTTTCCCAATAAAACATTAAATTTAATTGATTTCCATTAATTTGTAGAAATAAAATTAAATAATATGAAAAAAACTAAAAGTTTAATTAAATCATAAATAAAATTATTTATGGCCACAGTAAACGAATTCGTAATCGAATTCGAATCTTTTTCGAAAAACTAAAGGTTGCAGCAACAAGTCATTTGTTCGTTACTAAAAACAATAACCACCACTCACTAGTCTTTATGTTAAGTTTCTCTCTCCTTCAGTCTAATCTTTTCATTTCACAATCTGTTTAATGGTTTCTAATTAATTTAATAAATGTTTTTAAAAACCCTTTTATTTTTCAAAAAAAAAAAAAAAAAAATTAAACAGAAACACACAAATAAAGGTTTTACAACACAATGGGTGGCAACCAAAAAGAAAATTAAAAACCATAGGCCCATAGATTGGTATTAATTGGTTTGAAGCAGTGGTCTATCAGGTCATTTACAAATGGGATATTGGTCAAGAAAGAAATTACAATTTATGGTTAAATGGATGGACAATAAGAAATTTAAAATATCTCTGACTGAACATTTAAGATAAACAAATTCGTTTTTTAAGGTCATTAGTTTTAGGAGGAAATAAAAAAACACACACTAATTGGGCAACTATGGTCAGATGGTAGTCATGTGGGTAATCGTTTAACATGAGCATTAAATGATAAAAAAAAGCATGGCATTTGGGAAAGCGATGATTGGAGAGCGTTTGGAATGAAAACCTACGCAAATTTTATTTGTTATAAATATGCATTATTATGGCATAGAATTGAATATTGATTTTTAATAATTAATTTTTATAAACCTAAGCATTTATGCTACACTGTTTCCATTAAAAAATTTTTGTAAATTTTTGTATTTATTTTTTTTTTTTAATTTTAGGTACTGAGGCAAACATTTGGTGATAAAAATTTCTGTAAGTTTTTAACACAAAATATTTGAAATTCTTTAAAATTTAATGATTAACTATGATAAGTAGTGTTAAAATAGTTTCAAGGCAGCTTCAAGTGGTTTTTATAAAAATTAACATGGCGTGCAACTTTTGTTGTGAAAAGGCAAGCGACAGACTATCCGGAACAACCCGGAACTGGTAATCGGTCTTTGAAATCGCCGTAGTCTAGTATGTAGTGTGATGGCTTATTAGACGTGAGGCCACGGTTCAAATCCCAGGTCAGTCATCAAAACGATAATATGAAAAAATATTTCTTCGCCGTGTTCCTCTCAGAAGATTTCTGGCAATAACTCTGAGTGTAAAATAAAATTTCCCATGAAAAGTTTCTCAAAAAAATCTGTCGTTCGGAGTCGACTTCTAACTGTAGGTCGTCCCGCTACTCATGTATAAAATTAACGCACACAACAAAAGTGGTTTGAGAAGCTAAGTCGTAATCCTGACTAAAGGGTTATAATGACCAATTATGTATGTATTGAACTTACTCGAGAAGTCATTGCGTAGTGTTAGGTAAGGCATGTTATCGATATGCGATCGATACTATCGTTCAGTCGCCCAGAGACGATAATATAAAGATTCATAGTTAAAGATAGGCCTGTCGGTCGCTGTGTTAATCCGATGAGTCATGTTTGATCTGAGCCTCTATTTTATTTTCAACACTATTGTAGTAAATCTATTTTCGTGTTGCTGATTATATTTGCTTTTGAGGACAATTTTCTGACCAGCAGTGGCCGAAGTCTAGAAGGTAGTGTGTTGGCTTATTAGACGTGAGGAAATGATTCAAACTCCAGGTCAGTTATCTCCAACAAAACAATAATATGAAAAAATATTTCTTTGGCGACTGCCTCTCAACAGATTTCTAGCAAAAACTCTAAAAGTAAATAAAACTGTATGAAAAATCTGTCTTTCGAAGCCGACTTTAAACTATAGGTCCCATGTTGGTTGTCTCAAGCCCATCATATAGATTCTGTGACGATGAGAATGAATAATCGGATTACATTTTTGGAACATGTGGGGCATTTATAAATTCCAGGAAGGAAAACCTGGGTGAATATCAGATGCTAGGCAGGTAGATTGTCGTTGTTAACACTCAGCAAAATCTTGAAATTTGTTAGGGCTGTAGAATTATAGGAGACATTATAGGGATACCCCATAAAACTTGAGGAGAGTAAGTAGATATACTCTGTGGAATAAGGAAATGTTAGAGTGGAGTAAGCTAGTAGTTAGTATGACGAAGTTGATGATTTAAGTGGGTTCTTGAAGCTTGAAAATTGTTGAAACTTTTGAACAGCTACAGCCAATAATAATACAACATCATCATCAACAGAGCATTCTTGTGAATAGTCGAGGCCATAAGAAACAAATTATAATATGGTGACTACATTGCTTGGTTAAAACATCAAACTTATTTTCTAGAGTTTCATTTCGAATTTAAAAGAGTTAAGAAGATTTACTTTTACTTCAATAGTACTCGCTAACTCCAAACTGTAGAACAGAATACAAGAGCCCAAAAAGCTTTCAAAATAAAAAATTTAAGGCAACAATAGAAGAGAGGCCTCTTTCTTGGACGTACTGCAGTAGGCTGGAAAGATGTGATTGATGAAATTGTTTCAACTTAATAAAAATTTAAAGATGTTTTCTGCTACGCTTTGCTTTCTAAAAGAAGAAAGGCTATTAGACAATTCGATTGCTACGAATAAATCGTGGCAAGGACTTACCCATTTCCCATTGGTAGTTTAAGTCAAGTTTAGTCTGTTTTTACAAAGCCTTAGAGTACCCATAAAGAATACCCATGGGAAGATAAATACTACTTCTCCGGCAACAGCAAAATATTATCACCAGAAGAGGTCAGAATTAAAGGGGGAGACAAAGTATATATTTTCCATATTAAAGGCTCTGATTTTTTTTTATTTACATTCACTGCATATGTAATCAGTTTGTTGTTTATCCTTTTTTATTTCTTATACCCATGGCATGGCACCCCTATGATTTATTGACAAATATTCTCTTAGAATTTCCATGAGAGACAAAAAATCAATTTCCTTAAACTAACAAAATAAATCCACTTTAAATCAATAGAAAAACAAAAAATAAAAAATATTTAAATTTTATGCTTCAGAAAAACGAACAAAAAAACTCAAAAAGATTACACTCGGCGTCCAAACTAAATTTTTATTCAAAATGTTTATTTTTATCATGAAGAGAGAGAGAGAGAGAGAGACAATTTAAAACAGATTTTTATTTTTCAGTAGAAAAACAAAAAAAAAAAAGGAATTTAAAAAATAAATAAAATGTAACAACGACTACTTCAGTTAGACCAGGAATATTTAAAATATTCTGTAAAAGAATTGCAAATAAAAAACCAACTGACTGACTGGCTAGTAAAATCCCTCAACTCTCGTATTGAGTGATGTAGTGTTGGAAAATAGGAAAAAAAACGAAGAGAAAATAGTAGGAAACTCAACAATACAAAAAAACATGCTGCATGAGCATCAAATACAATAAATACGAGTAAATGTTACAAAAATAATAAAAACAAAACAAAACATACTTGAATAACAATAATAATAACAAAACCAAAACAACAAGAACAAGAAAACTGTACAACAACAAGTGAAAATATAACAGCAAACAAGAACAAGACAACATAATTTACATGTCTGCAGGATATCTGTCAGACATGTATCATTTTGTTGTTGGTGCTGTTTTTATTGTTGTTGCCTTTATTGTTGTAATAATTTCAGACATGCACACACACATTTCTATATGCATATTTCCGTCAGATAGAAAACAAAGTCAAAAAAAAAAAAAGAAGAGAAACAAAAAAAAAAGATTTGGATATTCTAGTGATAAATGTATGGATTTTAATATCAAATACTATACACACCGGCGTATACATACATATTATTGACAAATAGTTGGGGGATAAAAGCTATGTTTTAAAGAGTAACACTTTTATAACAGTTGGTATTATCCGATCGGTTGCAAGTGTCCAAAGGACGTTCCTATACGGCAATGGTTAGTTTATAATTTATTAAGTAAGTTAGTAGTAAGGATTACAACCTAGTCTCTCACACCACCATGGCGGGACCAACAAATTTTTAAAATCGCTTTCAAACGACAAATTTTTGAGAAACATTTCACTGCAATTATATTTACACTCAGAGTTTTTGCAGGAAGACTGTTGAGGGCAAGACATATTTCGTTTTGTACGAGATGTCTGGGTTGTGATTTGAACCAGAGGCTCCAGTACCTACTACATCACGATCGTGGAAGCGTACTTTTTACTTAATTGGCTATTAACAACCCGATTAACGCATTTCTGCCTGCCTTAACGCATTCCTCCAGGCGCCTCTGCTTTTTGTCCGCCTTCGCCAGTTGGTCACACCAATCGATGACAGGGCTTCTTCGGTTTGTTCTTTCCAAAGCATACAAGGTCGTCCTCTTCGCCGAACGACATGGCCGAGCCAGCGCAGCGGCTGGATGTTAATACGCTGCACAACTTCATATATTTGAGGAGCTCATACAGCTCGTTGTTAAATCGGATGCGGAAATGATTGCCTACTCGCACTGGATGGAAGCTACCCTCTCGCAAATTTATCTGCAAGATCATTGCCGAGAATTCTGAAATGACCTGAGACCCAGCAGAGAGTAATCCTGTTTTCCTTGTTTCAGCTTGTCGAGACAGTCCGATACAATCTTTGATTTAAACTTATAAAGGCCGAGTGCTTGTACAACACTACAGTTTGAAGTCGCCGTAGTCTAGTAGGTAGTGTGTTGGCTTATTAGACTGAAGGCCCGAGTTCGTATCCCAGGTCAGACATCAAAACGAAATTATGAAAATATTTCTTTGGCGACTTCCTCTCAGCAGATTTCTGGCAAAAACTCTGAGAGTAAATAAAATTGCCATGAAAAGCTTCTCAAAAAACTGTCGTTCGGAGTCGACTTTAAACTGACTGAAGGGTTGTAATGACCAAATATGTATGTATGTAAGTCGAATTGTGTAACAATTTACGATGGCATGGACCTCCGTTTGAAAAATACCTTCGAGTTTTACCATATGATTGCACTATTTCATTCTGGAACCAAACATTCTAGCGCTTGTCACAAGGTCCGTTCGTGACCCATCGTTCGTATACCACAAATAGCCTTAACTTTACGCGTAGTGTTCGCGTTAGTGACTAACCGGAGTGCATTGCACGATTTATTGACCTTCGTTGCTTCTAGTTCCAGCTATCGGAGCTGGGTGGCTGGGTTCCGTCGTTTCCGACATTTGCCGTGGAGATTGTCCTCAATTTTTATTCTTCACTTTCGTCATCTAACCTCGACCCTGATTTGAATGTGCCCGTTTTGTGCTAAAGTTGCACAAAATCAGTTGGATTCTTCAGGTAACGATTGACTAAAGTTTGTATTTTCCTTCACAACGTGCTACATATCACCAAATAGTTTCCTTTTTAAAAGACTATTACGCCGCCAACGTGACTTATGTGAAGCAATTCCCATAATTACAAAGACTAATGTTGCTGTCCCCGAGCGAACTCAGAAGGTAGCTATTAGCCATTCGATTATATTATTTGGTAACTTTTAAAATTTAATTTTAATTTTCCTTTAATAACTTCATTTTGTTTTAACTTTCTAAGCCTTTTGCTAGGTTAGGTTAGGTCGAAGTGGTAGCTATGATTACCAAAGTTCACTTGAGCACGCATAGCGACCCGTTGTGAAGCCAAAGATAAGCCCAGTCCTTGTACAAACCGAATTCCACCAAACTAAGGAAGAAGTTGGTCATGCTAACATTCTTTGGCGTACTTTTAAAAGAACAATCTGAAATAATAAGACAAATTCAACATAGCCTCAGACTAGCTTTTTCAACGCCTTATAGTAAGTTTTAAATTTTATTGTTTATAAAATAAATTTTAAAGCCCTATAGCATGCTGTAAGGGTTTGAATAAAGGACTTTAAAACTGTTATTGCCTTAAAATATGCTTTTATTTTTGTTTGTTTATAAAAGGAAGGACATGGTAGCATTGAAAAAATTGTTGTCTTTTTTGTTTTCAATTATGAAAAATATTTTTAAAGTCTTGTTCATTTATTTTTCTTCATTTCGATTTTAGACATGAGTAGTTTTTTAAAAAAAAGAACAAAAAATATTTTCTAATAATTCACAAAAAATAATAATAATCCGGCGAACAATAGACTGATGGGTTGGCAAAAAACATGAGAGTGATGTTCAGGAAAAACAATAAATGGTAGACATTTTGAGGAATGTAATGAAAAAAAAAGCAAGAGAAATTTGAATATAACTAAACATGCATACAATTTGATATGAAATATTAGGGTTTTTCTCAGTTTAGTTTTAGCTTAGACTATTTCAATTTGCAAAGCTCAAGGATAGACAGTTAAATGACCTTTAAAATAAAATGGAGAAAAACAATACATTTACATATGAATATGAAATATTTTAAAACAAAAAAGTAATGCATAGTTTTAGGGGTGAAAAGGAAAGGTTTAAATAAATATTTGTTGAGAATTTAAAACGGATTTTAATGGTTTCAATTTGGCAAATTCTTGACTAGAAAATATTTCTTTGTGCCGCTTAACGAATTAATTAATTATTATTGCCACAAATAAACTTCCAAAAAATCTCTACACCTTTAAAAAAAGGCATACTTTTAGGTAAAAAAAAATCATGTTTGAGTACATAAAATTGAAGCCTACTTTTAGGTAGTTATAGCCACTATATACATATATACTTTCATGTAACAAAAATCCTGTATGTTTGCATACAAAAAAAGCATACTTTTAGCTAGCTATAGCCCCTATACGTTAACATTTAATAAAATTTTAATAAAATAGTTTTTTTATCATTATGGAAATATGATGCTACCTCTTCGAGCTACTTCTGTGTGTATAGATAACATTGGATCACATGTATTGGTTATTTTGATACAAGAACATAGAAAAAATAGCTATATTGTTGCTTTTAGTTGTTGTAATACCATACAGTGCTAATAAATTATGCATCAAAAATTATTACAAAATATTTTGCAACTAAAATAAACACACAAAAAAAGGAAAACCTACTTATGTACTGGAAAAAAATATATGTTCTATGGCTTTTTACATGATGCAGCGCCTAAAAGTTGATTATTAATTAATATGCAATAAAATAATAACTTTTTTTCTCCTGCATAAAATACTTTCACATGCGTCTCTTTGTAAAAATAATGGCCTACATATATAGGGGGTGCATTTTGATGAGCTGAATATTTATTTGAAATATTATTTAATAGACCCAAGAGGAATATAACTTCATAAATACTTAAAAAATAATCTCTTTAAACCAAAAATGCAAAGATAAAAAGTGATTTATTTAAATAAAATATTTCAAATATTTTTCTTCAACTGAATCGAAAACAAAAAATTACTTTCAGTAACTTGTTCTCGCTTTGTTTTTCTACTGGGTCTTTTATTTTGATATTTAAAAAAATGTTAATTTTAATTAAAATTTTATTTAAATACTAAAATATTACAAAGTACACAATATTTAAATAAAATGTGTTTAACAATCAACGTGGGAAAATCAACAATGGACACACAACAGTAATGGAGAAAACCTACAAAAAGTTTGGCAAATAAGCCTGCAACGAAAAAAAGATAATTGAAATTCTTTTGTTAGTATCTGAAGACTTATACGTGAGCAAATTATGGAGATGGTGGCAATCATGATAGCAGGTACCATTAAACCCATTAGAAAGAGACACTTCCATGCTCTTCTGGAAGCTGAGGCCATACCAAAATTTTGACTAAACCCGCTTCCGATCGCAGTGTACTGTTTACAGCTCCCACAGAATGTCTGCCGAGTATCGAATGATAACGTTGAAAGAAGGATTTTTTCCAAACAGTTAAATCTTAGACTGTCCCTTGCACTACCTGATGACTGTAGTCCTTTTCAGGTTGATATAGTGGCCATAAAGTTTGCCGCTCCGCGAATCCGATATCAGAGTAAATAAAATTAAATGTACGGCCTTTAGGTCCCTAAAGACTGTGTACACAGCATCCAAGATAGACTCAAATGCCGGTTGTCTCTAGAGATAGAGACACTTTCGATGGTTAGCCTCATACAGAGTCATTGACACGGGGACAAAGCCGAAACATTGGCGAAACCTAATACAGCATGTAGTGAAGATGTTTTCCCGTGTAGCATCTCATAATCATAGTTTTGGGTATATTTACTTTAAAACCATATAAAACTGCATCCATTTCGCATAGTTTCGAGTGCATATCAGTTAAAGTAGTGTTCAGTTCACTTAAATAACAATCCTAACATTTCTGTTGTAAAATGATGGAGTCATGAGGCATTCATTGGCATATCTTGATACATGAATTTGACTCGTTTTTGTGCAACAGCTTCAATACTGCTCAGAATATTTAATTACTCGTTGTTTTTGATCGATTGTAAGCTTGCGGGGCTCACACTTTCTCAAATATTCGTACACGATATGTCCAACACTTTTCTTTAGAGCCTCAACTCGATTAATGTCTCGATGTTGATATTTTTGTCCACTGTATGCATGGTTCTCATTGCTCAATTTGCCTCGTTTAAAATAAAAATCTGGCAACAAATTTTTTACGATGCAAAGTCTGAATAAGGTTAACCAGGCCAGGTTTATCAGACTAGGATTCAATAAAATTTTTTAGGACACAAAATTTGTTTTTTAAAAATTTTCTACCAAAAGTTGTTTTACTGAAACCGCTCGCACTACTAATCCAATAGTAGTGATAACCGCCCAACTCTAGTAGGTAGTGTGCTGGCTTATTAGACGTGTGGCCATGGATCGAACAAATGGAAATATGAAAAAAACATTTCTTTGGCTACATATTTCCTCTCAGCAGTCTTCTGGCAAAAACTACCATGAAAAGTTTCTCAAAAATATGTCGTTTAGGGTCGATTTTAAACTTCTAATGGATAAAATGATGTGAAAAGTTAGGTTGTAATCCTGGCTAAAGCGCTGTAATGACTAATTATTACAGTGCGCTAGTAACATACCGTGGGTGTGTTCTGGATTATTCTTGAAAAGGCTTGGATCATTGTAGCGTTTAGCACGCGAAAATTTTTGCAATGTTGACTGTGGACAAACTGTTACGGATTTTATTAAATACACGAAGACAGTTTGCTATTGCAGCCATGGAAATTTTCTTTCCTGAGAACAAAAACTTTCCCTGTGCACCTTCCGGTTAATATTCGAATCATATGGTCACAAGTTACAAAAATAAACAGGGCAACGTACGAATATCCGTGTTCCTATGCTCTTCTATAAATTTCGTCTACGATGTGATGCTGTGCAAGCTGAAAAAGCTGATGAAAACCTGGAAATGACTGTCAGATAACCATCTAGTTGCTATGGAATGAACGGTGCGATGTAGAATTGCTTGCATCTGGAATTGAAGGAGATTGTCTTATAGGGAGATGTGCTTGGCTATTGGAAATATTCATACAGAAACATGGGTGGCGTGACGTCCTGACCAAAGGATTGTAATGATCAATTAAATAGGTAAAGTGAACTAAAACTTATAGGGATTTTGACGTAGCAGAGCCTGTGCTGTAGTCTAGAAAATTTTTAGTCCAAATTTTGTCAGCTAAGGCTCAAGTAATGATACGAGCTCAAGTATATACGAGCTCAGTAACTTCGACCGTATGGTCAATGTAGTGCAACAGACCAGAGGGAGACTCTGGTTTGAATCGAACCTAAGATCCTCACGCTAATAGTCTAGTCTACCCACTAGACTAGACTATTTAGTTAGGCATATCTTTAACCTAAACTTGTGTATAATCATGGTGACAATATGTTTCTTTTTAAGTGCTATGTAACTGCGTAACTGAAGTCTCCGTAGCCTTGTAGGTGTTGTACTGGCTTATTAGACGTGAGGCCACCGGTCACACCCCAGGTAAGACATCTTCAACAAAATGAAATACAAAAAAATATTTCTTCGGCGACTTCATCTCAGCAGATTTCTGGCAAAATCTCTGAGAGTTAAAAAAATTGCAATGAAAACTTTTTAAAACGTCTGTCGTTCAGAGTCGACTTCGAACTGTAGGTCACTAGGTTGTAATCCTGACTGAAGGCTTGTAATACCCAGCTGTGTAAATCAGTTCACCTTTGCTCTTCACTGTTAATTTGCTTCTATTATTTGTAAAACACATTCCTTTCCAGGCTACTAAACCTTTTGTGTTAAAGCAAATAAAACCTTTTAACACCTGCATAATGCCCACACACATTGAATTACAATGAATTTTAAATCTTTTATTATAAAATTTAATGTTTAAAAAGCCCATTGAAAATTATGTTGTAAAAATGTGTACATTTTTTTTTTGTTTTCCTGGCAACAACTATAATTAAATGAATATAAATTATTTAAATTTGAACATGTTTATTAATTAAATAATTTATTATTATGATTGAACAAAAACAAAGAGAGGAAATCAGAACATATTTTAAATCTTCAAAAATCATTTTTTGATTATTTTTATTCAAGTACCAGAATGGATTTGCTTACGACAACATAGCACAGCACAACATCTATTCGAGAACAACCCAACCCAGTTGGAGTTTGAAGATTATAATTTAAAAAGAAAAGAAAAAAGCGAAAGGGCTTGTGGTATTTAATCATCTTCGATAACTATTCCAGCGAAGTAAAGCAAGAGAAAATCCAAAAAATAGACGTACAAATAATCTCGTATTTTTCATCTCTTTTCCCAGCTGGTAGAAGACATAAACAAGTGCTTTTGCGGCGGGTGTGTGATTTAAAAAATCGAAGAAGAAAAAATAGAAAGTGTGTGCGGTATTATTCCCTACATGGTGTATGACTTAATATATGTCTGTTGATGCTATTGTTGCATGATGAAATCTTGCTTTATGTGTGTAAATTGTAGATATTTGTTGCCACTGTTGTTGTTGCTTGTCGTTGGTGTTGTGCTGCTGGTTGTGTAATATCACTTGTTTACTGGTACTCTGGTAAAAGGGTCATTGATTACAATTTTTTGGGGCTCTATCACGCCCCCCATGGTGATCAACAATAGCTAATGAAGATTAATTTTTGATTTCTTTTTTTTAAATTTTCGTTTTCAATATTTTTTTTTCATTTTTTCTTCGTATCTTTTCATCACCATTTCATTAGCCATGCCCTATAGACTGCGTAAATAATACTTTCGTTATGGTGAAGAAATCTGTTCTCATGCAACATCAAAAATCAAAATTTTTTATGAAATCATATTCACTGTTGGAGATAAGCTTGTAATTAATTTAATTTAGTTGTTCTAATTAAATTTTTAAATCAATGTTCGTACATAATTAACGACAAAAAAATAGATCTTGTTCTTGTGATAAGATATCTTGTTAATCAAACTGTAATTAAATTTCAAGAAGTCATTTAGTTTTTATGATGTTTGGTAATTGGACGGTATTCTGGATAGCAAATTGAACTGCAACTTGAATATACAATCGAGAACCACTAAGGCAGCAACAGCTTTTTATTGTTGTAAGAGAACAATGAGCATAAACTAGGGTACTATTAAGCAATCTGGAATACAGATATAGAGCCGTTGTTGTCCGCAGATTTCTAGAATTTGGAGAGGATACAGAATGTGAACCTTAGACATTCTCCACACGAAATAGGCGCACATTGGTGAAAAATTTTCAAACTCCGCAGACTGCCGTATAGTTTGTTCGGAATAAAAACTAGTAGAATAATTAATTACGTGCATACATAAAATTCAAACAATCACCAAACTCAACTTTTACCACTTAAAGAGAGTGCCCGAAAAAATTTATTAATATTTCGAAATTTTTTTGTTTGTTTCAATTTTAAAAACTGGCAATGAAACATTTTTAAAATAATAGTATCGGTAATTTATTAATGTATACTTTTTTTAATGTACAGTTTCTTTTGACGTTCACTGTAAATATATATTCGGTCATTACAATATTTCAGTCAGGCTTACGAGCAAGCTTCGAATACCATTTATGTTGTGTGTGTAAATTTTATCCATAAAAGGTGGGACCTAAAAGGCGACTCCGAATAACAGTTTTTTTTAGAAACTTTTTATGGCTATTTTTTTATTACTCTCAGAGTTTTCGCCAGACATCTGCTGAGAGCCAGTTGCCGAAGACATATTTTTTTATATTTTATTACGTTCGAGATGTCTGACCTGAGGTTTGAACCATGGCCTCGCGTCTATTAAGCCAACACACTACCTACTAGACTACGGCGACTTCAGATTACAGTATTCCCTCGATTTACGTCGTAGAATGTTCCGGAAAAAGGCGACGTAAATCGAAACGACGTAAATCGAATTTCATAGGAAGGAACGAAGGAACTTAAAAAAGTTACAGTAATCTTTCGATTTACGTCACAGTTGGTTCCAAAAAAGCGACGTAAATCGAATGACAACGCAAATCGAAGGGAACAAAATTTTTGACGACGTTAATCGAAACAACGTAAATCGAGACGACGTAATTCGAGGGAATACTGTATTGCATTCAAATTTGTCATTGAATTTTGTTACGAAGTGTTGTCCAGAGTTATTGAATTCTTTCTAGAGAATAAAATAGTTAAGGAAGAAGCTGTCAGCTACTCGATGAATCGCTTATACGACTTGCCTTTCATTTCCCTTACCACAGTATTCCTAAGATCTGGTCTTCACTCTCGCCAACTTAAATTTAACAGAGCCCCTAGCAGTGATATGGGACACACTTTCATTGCCCAGTTTACATCTTTCTATCTTTGTTTTTGGCTTAAATCCAGCTGATCTCTTTTCAAATTTGTTCTGTCTACTCTAACTAAGGCCTCATAAGTCACTATCACAAATTGATCATCACGGCATATATCCACTGCATTATACTTGGGTTAGATGTGCACGATTTTCCTGCAAGCCTTCTGCATATCACCATGTGGCATATCCGGCCTTTCCTGAAAAAAAATTTCCGTCTAAAAATTTCTATTCTTTCGTAATTGCTCTCGTATTCTTGCGATGGTTTCTGTAAGGACAGATTTTCAAGTACAACAGGTTCACTAGGTGACCTAGAAAGAAGTCATCTATTTTTTTTTATTTTGGTATGCGCAGATACATATAACGATTTATATACCCGTACATATAAACACTTGTGTATGTACCAAATAGGCCCTTATCATTCAGACATCTGCTGAGAAGCAGTTGCCGAAGAAATATTTTTTTTTTTGTATTTCGGTTTGTTGTAGATGCCTGATATCAGGTTTGAAATATGTCCCGGTGTCTAATAAGCTAGCACACTAAGTACTAGACTACGACGATTTCAAGTATATCCAATAGTTCCGCTTTAAAAATTATCCCAAAATTATTACAAATGTTCTGAAAAATTTAAAAATATTGACACTTCAACAATGTTTTCTTTCTCTCTTTTTAAATTTTTTTTTGCTATGTCTGAAACAAACTTGAACATTTTTGTTGTTGTTTTACTCTACTTGACCATTTTCAAATGCTAAAATGGTTAGAGTATGTGTGGTTCGTAGAATGTCACCAGTGACGAGTTGATGTCGCCCCTTTATTTGGTTAGGACAACGACAACAAAAAAAAAATACCATACAAGAGTTGAGAAGAGAAATAAAAATCCTAAAAGCTCTTAACCAAAATACAATTAATTCGGATCTGTTGTTGTTTTTTTTTTGTCGTTTTGTTTTCAACAAACTCTGAAGTGCTTGATATTGTACTACTACTCTATGTTAAGAAATATGGAAAAGATGTAACAAAAAATATCAGCCCTGTTGCAGAAATTTTGGTGTGTGGCATGAACGGATTTTTTTTCCAGTGGAGGTTTGTTTATTCTGCAAGTTGTTGAAATTATTCGCGATATAAAGATTTGCTCCAGCAAATAACAATGAATAGAGCCTTCAACACAGTGGATATGACAGCAACAAGTAGTTTATTGGAAAAAAATCCTCCTGTGTGTAGTCCAGTTTGAGGCAGTCTTCAGATCACTATCGGATTTTTTTTTTATTATTAATAGAGGTCACAGTAACAGATTTTGTTTCAGCAGATCCTAGCAAAGAACAATGAAAAGAACCTTCAACACAAAGGATAAGACAGCTGCAATCAGTTTGTGGGGAAAAAATCCTCCTCTTCCTAGTCCAGTTTGAGGCAGTCTTCAGATCTCTGTCACATACAACTCATTTCTGTTAAAAAAAATTTCTAATGTTACGTCCTTTACAGCATGGGGCATATATTTTTAGTTTGTTTAGAAAAATGATATTTTTGCGTGAGTTTTTCTTTCCAGAGGGACAAAAAAGTGCCCCCAAAAAATGGAATTTTATAAACGATTATTAAACAAATACTAGAAAAATAATATTTTTTATGGGATTCCAGTTACAATTTCAATTTCTAAAGAATTTTTTTTATTTTTTCGTTTATTTTTAATGCCACTTTTTCAAACGCCATATTTGCTGGGTCACTCAACAATGACCAGTTGTTTCGCATAGAAAAAAAGGAAGAAAAAGAAAATAAAACGGAACTGAAATCACGTTAAAGAAGAGAAGAGTGGGGGTATAAAAGCTGTGGTGAAGAAAATGGCTCATTTATAAATAAAATTCATAATAAATATTAAATGCAAGACGCCAACTTGTCATAATGACTTGAATTGAATTAAAGACGGCCATTTTGGTTTTCCTCCTTTAGACGAATTTCATTTTTTTTCAGTTGCGGTTGCTCAACGCTGTTGTTGTTATTGTTGTTGTTATTTTGAGTGACTTAAGTAATAAATTATGACAGACTGGCTTTCATTAAGGCCCAGTAAGTTAAGGCAAGGCAAGGGCTTCTTTTTCTGTGTATATATGTATGTATAATACCGTATTGTATTTTTCCTAGTAATTCTTTAGGCCTTCTTTTCATTAAATTTAAGGTTAAAGTTTTCCCAAAAAATACAATAACAACAACAACGCCCAAAAAATAAATTTTTTTAGGCTTTAACAATAGCCACAGCGCCACCATATTAATGAGGAAAATTCTATAAGTACATACTACAGTAGAGGTTATTGTTGTTGTTTGGTGGCGGTGGTAGGGGAAAGCAACAATTTTATTGTGGATTTTCTAAAAGCCTAATTAGCTTTTTAATGTTTGTTAAGGCTTTTACTTGTGGTTTTATTTGTTATATTTGTTTGCGTATGTTTATGTATGCGGGTATGTATACATATGTATGTGTATTTAATGTTTTCTAATTATGTTTTAAAGGAATTAAGAAATTCGGCATTATTTTGGCTTTAAGCTTAAAGGATAAGGGCCTATTTATTTCATATACAAGTGTTTATATGTACACACGCCAAAATAAAAAACATGACTTCTTTGCAGGTTCACTAAGTGGGTGTATTTGAAAACCTGTCCTTCCAGAAACCCTCTCAAGACTACAAGAGCATTTAAGAAAGAATAGAATTTCTTAGAGGGAAATTTAATTTTCTTTATTCAGAGAGCACATCAGGAAAGGCCGGATATGCCATATGGTGAAGAAGGCATGCAGGAATATCCTGCAATTCTAACCCAAGTATAATGTAGTGGATATATGCTGTGATGATCAATTCAATAGTAAGTTTTGAGGCTCTAGTTAGAGTAGATAGAACAAATTTGAAAAAAGTTCACATGAATGTAAACGAGATACAAAGATACAGAGATGTGTACTTGTACAAACCGGGCAATGAGAGTGTGTCCCATATCACTGCTAGAGGCTCTTATGGATTTAAGTTGGCGAGAGTGAAGATCAGAACTTAGGAATACTGTGGTAAGGGAAATGAAAGGCAAGTCTTATAAGCGATTCATCGAGTGGGCTGACAGCTCCTTCCTTAACTATTATATTCTCTAGAAAGAAAAGGCCATGGTTCAATCATCTGGTCAGACATCTCCAATAAAACGAACTAAAAAAAATATTCCTTCAGCGACTTCCTCTCAGCAGATTCCAGAAATCTGTCGTTCCGAGTCGTCTTTAAACTGTAGATACCGCCACTCATGTATAAAATTAACACACACAACATAAGTGGTATCCCATAGTACAAGGTCGTAATCCTGACTGGAAGGGTTGTAATGCTTCAGGGCATATTCCGAGAATGATAGTTTAGCTTCAAGCCTGGATCACTTGTATTTTGTATGATTGCAGGCTCTAGTTGAGATGTCAAATTCTTCATGTCGTTGGCCACGAAAAAACGAGTTCTACTGACCGACGCTAAGTCAGCTGTTTCGGGTTCTACGACAAGAGCAACAGTGCTAACCTGACTATTAGTGATGTTTACATCCTTCTGGATATTACAACTTACCACAATGCTCTCAATCTCCAATTAAGATGAAACTGCTGGAGATGTAGTGTTTAAATGATTGAGATTCAGAGCATAAAAAATGGAAACAGAAACCGAGATTGCAGAGCAAGACCTCTCAGCCGAGAGAATAGAGAATTTTGCCAGAAAAATATGAATGTAGTTTATGCTTGAAGCAGCTAATGGAAGATTGATTGATGATTGATGATGTTCGATGATTGACTGAATGATGTTTTTTTTTCTTTGTCATATAAACATCATCTAATTTAAATCTTTCATTCGATCAATCATAAGTTGTATAAATTTTCTTCTAAGTCACATTACTTGCTGCATAGCGGAGTCCAATACGGAGTTAAACATACAAATTAGGTATGCTAAAGAAAGACTAATGCGCTTCTCGACCGTTTTTTTTTTTTTGTGTGTACAAGATTCCTTCCTTAATTAATTTTTTATTAAAGAAAGTGGAATGACCAAATTGTTTGATTGGTTGGTTGCTGTTATTTCACGTGGGTGTTGCCTACACATCTTATCATACCGTTCTTCAATGTATTTTTGATGATTTTGAATCAATCTTAGCTGTCTGTTCTTATATCAATTTTAGTTTAACCAGAAGACCAACGCGGATATAAGTTTTGGTTCCAGAATTTACAATATTTTGGGGTTATAGTGCATGCTTTCGTATATTTTTGAGGATACATCTCGTGAAAATTTTGTTGCAATGATGTTCAAATTGTTCAAATGTTGTCACAAATTTTTATGGATTTTATGGTGTAGCCTTTACAGAAATATTTTTCAATATTTTTGGGTACGATTTTTCAGTTTTCAAAACTCTCTTTAAGTCCTTTAAAGCCATTTCATCAAGTTGTAGTTTTACCCTGTAATCACTGTGTTTTTCTCTTCCTTGCTTTGGTTTTTTTTTCATTCCTTTTTTGTACCTTAAAATAACAATTTTTATTTTCCAATTTATTTCATTTTTGCCAGGAGCTGATGTTTTTTCTTCTCTGTTTTCTAGAAATCTCTTCTAAATCACTCGAATATGTCATTACCATGTTCACCTATTTGAGTTTCGAAATACACAGGAATCATGAAGAAGAAAAAAAACAGAAGCAAAGCAAAGTAAAGGAAGAAAAAAACTAAAGCTTATGATAGTAACACAACCAATGAAACTGCTTCCATGTCATCTATCTTTGTTTTATAGTTACGTTCTGTTTTTTTTTTTCTAGTTTTTGTTGAGTTTTTACAATGTGCTTTTAAAATGAAAGACTAGCAATCCATCAATTTGTAAATCTCGCCTTAAATTCCACTTCAAACACCATAGTAAACTCAAACAAAACATAAAACAACAACAGGAGAGAAAACGAAAAAGACGAAAATAACATTGAAATCCTGAAACATAACCTCTAAGGACATAAATTCTAAACACATACACAAACTCCTTTTGTCCAAGTGCAAATGTGTGTGAAATACCAGAGAAAGAGAGAGAGAAGTATGCAAGAGCTTCAAAATCCTAAATTATACAAAAGCCAGCTAGAAAAACAAGAGCAAAAAAAGAAATGAACGAGAGAAGTGTAGTGTAGTGTAGTGAGAGAAAAAAACCGGTTACTAAACAACATTTTCAATGTCCAGTAGAGAAACATGTCAAATTTCAAACTTCCTGTACTAAGGTACCGTAATTTTTTGTTCCCTTTTCTCTCTTTCGCTCTCTTTCGATTTCTTGTAGCATACACCAAGGCAAAATGAAAGGTTTAAGGGAAGTATACCTTAAAATACAAGAGAAATTTCAAAAATACAAGTAAATTCTTTTTGATGTATACTTTTAGGCATTACATCCCCCATATTTTTTTTTTGCTCGCTACTTAACTGACCCTAAAGGTAGCCCAAGTGGTACATACACTCACACACAATAAAAGAAAGTAAGAAACTTGAACCAAAAAGTATTACAAAAGAATTTTTGCTCCAAAAAATATACACAAAAAAGGGAAAAAGAAAAAAACGAAACGAAAACATAAAACAAATGAAAAATAGAAAACTTGGCAACAATATTATAGCATCAGGTTTAGAAAACCTCTTAAGGAGAAATACTTTGGTTTACATTTTCACTCATTTTCCATATGACCTTATACATACCTATGCCGTGTCCTAAGGCATCAAGTTTAAATTTAAACTTCGAAATAAAAAGCAGAAGAAGAAACTTTATTTAGTTTGCATAGATTTCAAATATGTTTCTTTTTAAAGTTTACGTGTGAATTCAGAAGAAACGGGGGAAATATATCAAACAAAAGTTGCAAAATTTATATTCAAATATGGGACTTTAAGTTGGACATTAATTGTAGAAGAAAAACTAAACAACTAAACAGAAAGTAAAACTTTTTATTTGAAAGCAAACAAAGTTCTGGATACCCTTGACACAAATGTGAGTTTCTAGAGCAATACAAGAAAAATGTATTTATTTTGTAAACTTCTAACAATACCAAGAAAACTTCTTAAACACCACCCCTGTAGCGCTTCTAGTCTTATAAGCATTGGTCTACAAAATATCTTGAAATATCTTGGTGTGAGAATCTAGGTTGTAGTCCTGACTAAAGTGTTCTACTCACCAATTAGAGGAGTAAGTATCCAAATTGATTCATTCATTGAAGCAACGTCGCAATGTGCCTTTGCTTTTACGAAATAAATGGACTTGTACCCGAAATTCATACATTCTTACATTATGCACGTCTTTTTTTCCCTTTCTGGTGGATTTGCCAGTGTACCTCTTCTTCAGTTGCACTATTTGTATCTGAAACGCTCTAATTGCAGTAGTGCAACACATGTATGTAGTGAAAAAACATTTTAATTTTGACCGCGATGTCCTTCACTGAGCTCTATAAACTTTCCATTTTTTTTTTTCGTTCCTCGGAAAATTAAGTCATCGTTCAAGCAGATGTGTCCATAAGTTTATTCATTGTAGAACTCAAATTGAATCTTAATCTTCTAGCCTCTAGAACTATACTTCAGTAGAGTAATCAAATTATTGTCACTTTGATACAGTGGCCTAGAGGGAAACTAAAAGATGGACTAACTGGCAAAGAAGGGATCGGATATGTCTAAGAAAGAGATGATAGTAATTCTTTTTAAAATTGGAAAAAGCAGCGTGGAATTCAACAAACCATAGGTGGCGAACTCCTTATTATTGTACACAGTTACAGCCACAGCCAAAGGATATCAATTAATATAAGGTCTCTCTATGAAGTCTTTTTCTATTCTATTGCCCTGACGAACGAACCTTAAGGTTCTGTTTGGTGTTAGTAGGAATAAGTCCCTATGCAGTTTCTTCTGAAATGTTTTGAATTCACACGTTACATGGCTTGAAGCGCATCCCATTCGATAAAAATGTTCTTTGAGTTCACAATTTTAAATTGTTTCTGGATAGTCTGATGCAGGAGTGAAATTTTTTGTTACTATAATAGCCTACTAAAACTTCAGACTCAACCTTAACACTGTGTGGATTGAAAAGGGTCTCGGCTTCTAATTTATCTTTCTATTCTACAGAAAGGTTCCGGCACAATTTGTGGCGTGTTATCTTCTCTCCTAATGAGCTCATCAGCTTACTTATTGCTCATTGTTGTGTCTTTCCTAACAGTTGTTAAATTGAGCGCATTTTTTGACAGTATAAACTTCCAATTTGAAAAATATCGGAGAGTTACCTCAGTTCGTATGCTATCTGCCTATGTTAACTCCCCTCCTAACGAGCTCATCAGTCTACTCATTACTTATTAAAATGTCCTATGCCCTGTTAAAATGAGCACATATTTCAGGAGAATAAACTTTCACTTGAAATATACCAACGAGTTACCTCACTTCCTAGGCTGACACCAATCCTTGCACCAGCTTTATGTAACGTAATGTATTTTGCCCAACTATATAAATCAAACAGTTCGTTCCTCTATTGGACATGAGTGTACTTTACTGTCGACTTACTTGGGGGTTCCACTAAATGGATGTTATGCCCAATTGTTTGCCAAATTGTTTAATTCGACCCAGAGCTTAAGTAAACACCTGGTTATTTAAGATTTTAGTTTAGATTTACTTTACCTAGTCACGGAACTACTAGATACACTCTGAAGAGCAGTGGCAAAAGAAAACAACTTGTTTTTACATGAGTTTAATATCACAAATGAAAAAATTCAAAAAAAATTCTTTCAAATGAAAAAATTTTAATTCTGAATTTGAATTGTAAAGGAGTAAATAAAGAACATTTTGTGCGTAGAATAGTGTTCTAAACATAACTTATTTTTTTTTAAATATAATATGGAGTATCCCATATGCTTAGCAATGTTTTTATGATATTTCATATGATTTCGTTTCTTTTTTAATATTTTTGTTCTTAAAGCTTAGATACATAACTTGCTTTTGAATATTTTCAAAAAGTGTGTACCATTTCTAATAATAGGATCGTTCATTACAGAGTAAGAAATACATTCAAGTTTCAGTTAAAAGAACTTTCTTCTTGGTTTCCTACAATGTTTTTGTTTTTAACAAATTCACAAATTTTAAAAAATTTTCTATCGATTTCAACAATCTTTATTTCAAATTTTGTTGTTTCTTTGGCTTGTTTTAAAATCATAGCCTGCATGTGTCTATTACCTAAGGTGTATTCAATTTTTTTTGTTGATTTCCTTTGTTTAGTCTACAATTTCTCTTCTTCATTTTTCATAAATGTTTGAAGCAATTTTTCTCTATAGAAGTAGAAAAAAAGAAAAGAATCCAGAGATAAAAATCATGACAATATCAGACAAATTCATGCAACATAAGCAAAAAGAATAGAAATTTACATATGTACTTTTCTTTGCTTTTTTTGTTTAGTATTTACAATCAAATATATTTAACAAATTTTTATGAATTTTTATCAAATATCGTAGATATACATGCAAAAAGAATACAAAACAGACTTTTTCCACAACAGTGGTTAACAGAACAAAGTTCTTAAAATTTGAATAAAAGACTTAACAAGCTCGAGCCAAGTATTCGAATGCAAAATTATACACAGTGTTCTCTTGCTCAATGCAAATGGTAGGTAAGGTTACAAATGCAATGGCACATCCAATGATAACTTCAGTCGGGATTACGACCAAGCTTCTTACACCACTTGTGTTGTGTGTGTTAATTTTATACAAGAATGGCGGGACCTACAGTCGCCTCAGAACGACAAATTCTTAAGAAACTTTCTCATGGTGATGTTATTTAATCTCAAAAGTTTTTGCCTGAAATATGCTGAGAGGCAGTCCCCGTAGAAATATTTGTTCATATTTGCTTTTGTTTGAAATGTTTGAACCGTGGCCTCATGTCTAATAAGCCAACACATTAGCTCTTAGACTACGGTGACTTTTGGTCAGAAAATTGTCCCCAAAAGCAAGTAAAATCAACAACATGAAAAATGATTCACTGCAATAAAGTGTCGAAGAGAAAATATAGGCTCAGACCAAACATTATTCATCGGATAGACCTATCTTTGCTTATGAATCTTCATATTAGCATCTTTAGATGTCTGAACAGTAGTATGGATTGAATATCGAAAACGTGGATTACATAACACTACACTATGACTTATGGAGGAAGTTAAATAGGTCCTATCAGGATAAAAGAATACGTGGAAAATGGAGTGATGAACTTCGTAAACGGCTCCGTACAGATCTTAATAGGCGGACAGAGACTGAATGATTCTGTAAGTGGCCTGGTGGCCTGACAACCTTGTTGAGTGAACTATACCTATGAACCCTGGAGAAAAACATCTCTATGTATAGTTTACTCGATAAGGTTGTCGGACTATTGCATCATCTTTTATGCGGAACTATAGACCATATAGGCCATATTATAACAATGATTACATTCGTGGAAGCATACTTTCTGATTAGATCATTATCTGGTCCTTGAGTTCTCACATAGTGTGCTTATTGTTATAATTGTGGTTGAATCGTTAGACCTTGAAGAAAGCCAACACGCCATTCCATCAAGTGTCAGCATAACTAAACTTCTAAATAGAATAGACCTCTTTCATATCCAGCTTTGGAATTAAACTCAACAGAACTTCAGCAGCATATCTTACATATTTTGTGAATTGACTCAAGACTTAAGAGAACCTAATGGCAGCTGGCTGATGATATCGTCCCCTTCAATAGGCAATTGTCATTCATTGCTTGATACTAAATTTGCGGTAAAAGAAGACTACACTATTTCATCTCTTCATTGTATTTCTAAATCCATTTCAGTGAGTTATTAAAACAATTCGGTTCAAGTAAATTATGCAGAAATCTTGTTGTCGCCATAGTCTCAAAAGTAGTGTGTTGGCTTAATAGACGTGGGGCCACGGTTCAAAAACCCGGTCAGATATCTCGAACAAAATGAAATATGAAAAAATATTCCTTTCGATCGATTGACTACAGATTATTGCCATTTACTCTTAAAATTTACTTAAATGCTTGATTTGTTTAAATAATGACAGGAATTTTATTCAGTAGTATTTTAATAGTTTAAGACCATTAAATTTGTTACTAAAAAACAATTTTTAAGAAAAAAAAATTTTGTAAAAAAATTAAGGACTCTGGTTTTAAATTATGGTTTTGCTAACGTCTATTTCACTAGTATTTTATGTTGGCAATAAATTTCAATTTTTTATAAGTCTGCACAGCTATATTAGAGAGCAGCACTAAAATAATAGACCAACAACAAAAACATAAAATAGAGAATCACTTGCGACTATTAGCAGTTAAATTTCTTACCTTTCTTTTCGGAGATTTTGAAACTTCAACCTTGAAACAGGTGCAGTTTAATGGCTTAAATATTCACAAAGAAGCACATCAATTGGAGAAAAGAACACAAAAAAAAGAAATTGCCAGCTAGACAATACACCAGAGAATTTTAGCAACAATTTACGAAAGCAAACTTTGCAGACTTTAAGACGAAAGAAAAACTAGAAAGGAAAAAAAATACTCGTAGAAATAACTTTGAAGTTCTTAAAACGATTTAACGAATAAAAGCAAACTTAATTTCATCAAATGCTCTTAGCACAGCATTACAGTACTACGGGGGCAACTACGCGCTATTGAGGAATACAGGTAATGTAAAGTATAGGAGGAGTTGTAAACCGTATTTGGAACTGAAACAAGGTTTTAAATTCTAAACTAGAAGAGGAAGCGATAAGAAAAAAAATGTATTAAATACACCTCAGGGTGGTGCTAAGTATATCTCCAGTAACAAGAAAAAGAGTCTATCATGTTTAGGTATAACAGGGGCAGTGTAAAGTTCCAATAAAGCTGGAATTTCTGTTGGCAGTGCAAGCCAGAGATTATGAAGATTTTATTTAGAATATGATGTGAAGTGGTTGTAGTTTAGTAGATAGTGTGTTGGCTTATTAGAAGCGGGCCCATGTTTGAAACGTCAGCTCAGACAAAGCGAATTATGTTAGAAAAATATTTCTCTCGGCGACTTCCTTTCAGCAGTCTTCTCTGAAAGTAAATAAAAACTGTCATTCAGAATCGACTTTAAAAGTCCCGACTCTCATGTATAAAACTGACACACACACAACACGGGTGGGAAGTGTGGGAAGTTAGTTCGTAATCCTCACTAACACAATATTCATCAGGGGACTTTGTGAATCTCTGAACAGATTTTGATTTTGGAAAATGCTTTGCAAACGTGGTTTACTAACAAGTTTGAATTGAGTGACCTAGAGACGTACTCTTTTGAAAAAGGAAGCATTCTGTGTTTTACAGATGTTTCGAGGACAGATATCGGAACAGAAGTAGGAGATTTCGGTTTCGGAATGGCATATTATGAGGTCATGGTGAAACTCGCAGTTGTCTTGCAGAAAGTACAAGGGACGAGACCTAGCAATTCTATACGACAATCGAACTGACAGCTGAGCACTGTGCTCTTGTAAGTTTAACTCGAAAATAGGATGGAATATAGATAATATCGAAGCTGTATAAAATAGGTGGGGAAATAGATTTATACTCTGCTGCATTTAAGGTCATTAGGAAATTTAATGGTTATGAGCAGGCAGATGAGCTTGTGAGGAGAAAAACTTCCACGCTGCTGATGAATTGATTGAAAGGAGATGTATACCTCAACGGTAAAAGTTATAAACAGTGGCAAAGCCTTTTCTCAGGGGTGGTCTAATTCTTTATGCTGTGGTCTATTTCTTTATGTCGTGGAATTACAAGACCCTCTCTTTATATCCTGAGGGGAGAACCCCTTATTTTGCCAATATTTTATTTGTTACTTCTCCAAGCTTACAAGGAGGGAGTCGACTCCTTCAGTTAGGATTACGACCAAGTTTCTCACACCACTTATATTGTGTGTGTTAATTCTACACATGAGTCGACTGCGAACGACAAATTTTTGAGAAAGTTTTCATGACAATTTTATTTATTCTCAAAGCTTTTGCTAGAATTCTGCTGAGAGGAAGTTGAGTCGCAGAGGAGGTATCTTTTCATATTTCATTTTGTTGGAGATGTCTGACCTGGCGTTTGAACCGTGGCCTCACTTCTAATATGCCAAAACACTACCTACTAGACTGCGGCGACTTCAAATGACGATAGTTGCTGAAAAAATACTGGATTATAGGCTTACAAACCGATTGACGGATTTACGAATCAGCACTGGTATCTTGACTGCTGGTTTCAAATTCAATCGCGACTATTTATCTGATTTTCATTCAGAATTTCTTTCTGTAAAAAGGTGATGGTGTGTGATCTGTGAGTATTGGAATTTGATCGGTTTTAGCAAATATTTGGAGCGTTAGGAGTATTCCATCTGAAATCTGGAGATGTGCTTCTATTGATTTTACAAGTTCCAATAACTGCACTTTTTGGACGCCTCTTGAACTAGCAACAAGTGTTTTTGATTTCCGGATTCCGGTTCACTTTTTCAGTCTTCCAATCGTGTAATAATACCTGATAGGGTTCTTCGGTTAGGTTAATAAAAAGTCTTCGATGACAAGGCTAACTTCATGAATGGGTCCCTATGGATCTATGGAATCAAAGTTAGGGAATCGTCTTCAAGGTTTCAAGCAAATTACAGTGTTTTCCAGATATTATCAGATCTACAAGACTAGTCGGCAAGTACATACCGAAGAGCTCCAGTATAAAGGCTTTGAGGGTTTTTTTTTTTAATTATTTTCTTTTATTAACATTTTCATTTATTTGTACGTTTCCTAGACAATACAATACATTAAGCGGATTGCGAGTCAAGTAATTGTCTGCCTCTCTTGTAATTCCTCAAGTAAATTAAGGCCTCTTGCTCTTTATTCTTTTTGTCAGAGCTAGAGCCACTGCTGCTGTTAATGGTAATGCCAAAAGGCAATTTAATATCCTTGGTGTCAACAATAAAAGTATCCTTCTCCTTCTCCTCATCCGAATCGCTGGCAACTATAGACACAGCATCGTCTTTTATATTACGGGCGGACATATCAACGTAATCGTATTGGGGTTCCTCTTCAACATGTTCAGTTTGGCCACGAGGATACAAAGTGTATCTGACATCAGGATCTGTAACGGGATCTGTATCAGGATCTGTACCAGGATCTGTACCAGGATCTGTATCAGCGCCAGTGCCTGCACCAGAACCAGTACCAGCGCCTGTGGGTGGAGCGGGGGTTGTAGGACTTACAATTACAATAACAGGTGGCTGACCGGGATATTGTGGATAAAAACCATTTGGAGGAATATAAGGATGATAGTAAGGACCAGGATGATAAAAAGGATGACCTGGAGGTGTTGGTTTAGTTGGTTTAGTTGGTTTAGTTGGTGTAGTTGGTTTAGTTGGTTTAGTTGGTTTTGTAGGCATTGTCGGCTTTTCGGTAGTATGTGGAGGCGGATAAGTGTGATTGTGATGAGGAGGATAAGGATAAGGATAGGGATAGTAATAGGGGGGATAGTAATAGGAAGGATAGTGATAAGGAGGATTATGATGATAAGGTGGATCACGATGTGGTGGTGGTCTAGGCGCCTTCGCAGCCAGGATTTGTGTTATAAGAGGATTCCATAAAAGTCTGACATCTGTAAAGTGTAGAGTATGATTAAAAAATTTATTTGCAATTCAGAAAAACACAAAAAGATTTCAAATAATTTGTGACATTACCTTGTTCGCTCACCGCTCTAGGCACATCATCAATTTTAGTTTGTTCTTCGACCTCAGCCGAAACAGCTAAACAACCAAAAATCAACAGCAGACCTAATATCTTTAAACCAGCCATGCTTCTCGGTTTACGAATCAATGCAAACTGTGTTCACTGTTCTCAATTTGACGGCTTTTATATATCAAATCAAATCAAAATGAAATCAATCAAAAAGAAAGTATTTCTTTCCAATTAGTTTCTAGCAAAAAAAGAAATCAATATAAAAAACAATAAAAAATTCTTATAAAAGAAATTAAAATTTCTACGAACACATTAAGATCGCCTTCACTTTTATTTCAGACGGAAATTTGCATGTAAATGGTCAAACGAGATATTTAATCTCCAATAAATATTCGCTTCTTTTCTTTATCTTTCTTCTCCTATGGACTGATTTAAATAATCGAAATGTTTACAGCCCTCATTCATCGTTTATCTATCCATTCATTGACATCAAATTGTTATTGTTTCTTCAAAAGTTTTATTGAATAAGTGCGAAACAAAAGCTTGGCATCTTTTGTCTTACCAGCCAGCTTTAAAGGTTCGAAATTGAGCTGTTTTCATATTATTTGCCAGTTACTGTAAAGCCGTTTGACAATATTTTCAAAGCATTGTGTTATTTTTATGCAATAAAAGGTATCAAAACGTATCAAATGAAACATACTGATAAGGCGGCTAAGGAACGAATGCAGTCTGTAATGCATAGTTTGATCAACAATTAACGCATGAAATTTACGCGACGGACATGTATTCCGTATAATATGTGATTTACGGTAGGTAGTCTAGTAGGTAGAGTTTTCGTTCACTAGACGTGAGGCCACGGTTGAAACCCCCGGTCAGACAACTCCAACCCAAAGAAATTTAAATATTACTTCGGCGACTTCTTCTCAGCAGATTTCTGGCAAAAACTCTGAGCATAAAATAAATTTGCCACGAAATGTCTTTTAAAAATCTGTCATACGGTATCGATTTTAAACTGCAGATTCCGCCACTCATGTATAAAATTAACACACACAACATAAGTGGTGTGAGAAGCTAGGTTGTATTCTTGACTACAGGATTGTAATGACCAATTTGGTAGGTATTTCTCTCGAGCGTATTCCATTAAAGTAGTAGTAAAATAGCGTAACGTAAGCCATATTGCCATGGAGCTCTATTTAATCACCGTATCCAGTATGCGATTAAGATGCTTAAAAATATACTTCGAAGCATCGGTCCATACATGACTGTTGTAATCAATTTTTGGATGGTTGTAAGTCGAGTAAATATAAAGAAGATAATATGGAGTGAATGTATGCTTAAATACGTCTTCCAACTCATGAATAATATACTGATTTCAGCCAATATCGTAGTAAATTTTCTTGCTCAGAACTTAATGAGCTTTCTTCTTCCGAAAATGTATGCCTCCCTTAATTAAAGGTGACGTAATATTATGATTTGATATGTTTTGCTTTTATATGGAAAATGGGCCTAGATATGATTTTTTGGTATTTCTTTTACGACTATATTGCCCTTATAACAGTGGTTCTCATTGAGTTTTTTCTCTTTTTTTTAATTTTAAACAACAACTGGCTATGAAATATGAGTGATGCAGAATTGATGCTCTAATCGATGTATTACTGTAGGTCAATTGTGAGCCGATCATGACAAGTAAGAACTTTTGCTTTTGTTGTCAAATGACTTGGCTGATTAAAAGAATATGAATATGAACTTAACTGGTCATTTCATCACTTTAGTTAGGTTTACAACCTAGCTTCTCACATCACTTATGTTGTGTGTGCTAATTATGTATATACATACATTAGTGGCGGGACCTTTGAACGACAGATTTTTGAAGGACTTTTCAAGGAAATTTTTCTCCTCGGAGTTCTTACCAAAAATCTGTTTTGTTGGATATGTCTGAACTGGGAATTGAACCAAGGCCTCATATCTAATAAGCCAAGGCACTGCCTAAAAGACTACAATGACTTCAAGCCCATTACTTTCGGCAATTTCCTGCAGAGTACTTTATGGGCACTCAGGTGTTTTCTACTGGAATAATTCCAAGTTTATATTATGATGATTCCATTTTCATTATCGCAAAATCTTTATATTGATTTGGAAACGATGCCCATTGAGAGTCCACAGTGCCTTGTCTAGAGGCCTGTAACTAATTGCAGATTTTTTTTGGGTAGCCTAATGCATGTCTTAATAAAAACTTAAATTGCCACAAACCCATTCTATTGCAGAAGACACTTTCGCTCTCTTTATTTTCCCTTTGAAAAAATGACAACTTTCTGTTGTTTATAGCTTGTGAATACCAATTCATGGTTTAATTGTATATTTAATCAGAAGTCTTCAGAATCATTGTTGACAGCGTCGCGTTTGTTTATTCATAAACAACAAGATTTTCGCTTGATAACTAAAGACATTTATTTTAAAAATTAATTTTAAACCCGTCACATGTTGTAATAATTTGCATTAATTAACATAATCTACATACAGTGAGCGTCAAAAGAAACTGCACACTAACGGGAAAATTCTTACAATCACTAAAATCAACTTTTAACTTAAGGAGAGTGCCCGAAAAAATTTGTCAATATTTAGAAATTTTTTTGTAATTTTTTTTGTTTCAATTTTAAAAACTGGCAATGAAACAATTTTAAAATAAAAATAACGGTAATTTATTAATGTATATTTTTTTAATGTACAGTTTCTTTTGACGCTCATTGTATATTACCGGCTATTGTTATTAATTAATAAATTTTAATTTTTTAGGAGATGAGATCAATAAAGCAATAAAAAATCCAAACAAACCAAAATCAAATCTTTTATATTGAGGCGTATGGAAGTTAATTTATTTAAAAAAAAAAAATTCATTTAAAGCAACCGCAGTAACAAACTAATTTTTAAATTTTAAACAAATTTATGTATCAGAATTTAGTATATTTAGAGCACATCATCATTATCAGACAATCGATCATTAGCTAGTGGCGTATAAAAACTGTTATTTTTTTTGACGATTTGATTTGCCAACATTCTTGATCAGTTTGAAATTGTGATGAATACGTATTAATGGCTTGTTAAATAAGCAGAGTATTTGGCAAATTGGAATTCTATTAAAACAGGTGTTTGAATGGCTTAAAGAAATGCTAGTCTAGCAAATAGAGAAATTAAATTAAGACACACCTAACTTAGTTTGATCAGTTTAACACAGTCTAACACATCAATTTGCAAATTATATTCTGTTTTATTTTTTAATCTCCTTGTCTTATATTCATCATAGTTTTTGTTTTTTTTTTAACAACAAGCCTATTAAAATTTTTTTCTATGTAATTATGTTTGATCTAATTTAAAGAAACTTTCTTTTATTTATTACCTATAAAGTAGAGTTTAGCTATAACGATCAATGAAGATGAGAACAAAAAAAAAATTGTTTTTTTTAAATGGTTTTGCTGGTGGGAGTCTATATATTGCATCGCCACTTATTAATTTTAGTGTAGCAGCCTTTATATGGAAAGCTTTGTATGAAATCGTATCAGTATGGTCCGAAGAAAGTTCTAAAGGACTTTAAGGTTGAAGGTTTTTGAATATTCTCAAAGTTGTTTTCTCTCTGGAACTACTGTTGGGATTTATTGTTTCACAGATGATAGACACCATAGTCTAGTGGGCAATGTGTTGGCTTATTAGACATGAGGCCGCGGTTCAAACACCAGGTCATACATCTCCAACCAAGCGAAATATGAAAGCATATTTCTTGAACGAATTCCTCTCAGCAGATTTCTGGCAAAAACCCTGTTTATGAATAAACAAAGCCGACGATATCAACAAAGACTCTGAAGACTTCTGATAAAGTAGACACTTAAACCATGAATTGTTATACACAAGCTTTAATCAACAGAAATATTTCATTTTATCAAAGGGCAGATAAAGAGAGCGAAAGTGTCTTCTCCAATAGAATCGTTTTAAGGCAATATAAGTTATTATTGGCATATGCATTAGACTACCCAGAATGGATCTGCGATTAGTTACAGGCAAGACACTGAGGACTCTAAATGGACGTCGTTTCGAACCCAATATAGAAATTTTGTGGCGATGAGAATGGAATCATCATAATATAAACTTGAAACCATTCCAGGAGAAACAAACCTGTGTGCCTATCAATTGAAATTTCACAGCGTAAAAGGCTTGAAACGATCGTAGTCTTGTAGGTAGTGTGTTACCTTATTAGGCGTGAGGCCTTGGTTCAAATGCCAGGTCAGACATCTCCAATCAAACGAAATATGAAAAAATATGTATTTCTTCGGTGACTGCCTTCCAGCAGATTTCCGGCAAATACACTGAGAGTAAAATAGAATTGCATGGATAGTTTCTTAAAAAATCTGTCTTTCGGAGTCGACTTTAAAATGCAGGTCCGGCCACTCATGTATAACATTAACATACACATCATAAGTACTGTGGAGAGGCTAGGTCGTAATCCTGCTTGAAGGATCCTGTCAAATGACAAAATTCAAAATACAAAGCAACCGTTGTGTACAGGTTCTGGGTTTTCAAATATAGGGTGGGTCATCTATCGGTTTACATTTGAACCATCGGTTATTTCGAATCTGGTAATACTTATGCCTACTTCTGTCACAAAATTCAGTACATTATCTCCAATGAACGTAATGAATCGATTTACGCTTGAGCAACGTTGGGGTTTATTGGGCCAACGAGAAACTGCACGATGATTTCGAATGAAGCTCATTTTTATCTTGAGGGGCACGTTAATAAGAATAATTGCCGTATTTGGGTCTCAGAAAACCTACACGAGGTCTTACAGAAGCCAATGCACCCATTACGACTGACTGTTTAGTACGGCTTGTGAAGCGGAGGTCTCATTGGCCCATATTTCTTTGAAAATGAGGACGGCGCAACCTTACGGCCAAAGGAGACACTTAACGCATCATGATAACCAATTTTTTTGGAACCCGCTCTTTATGATATTGATGTGGACGATGTTTGGTTTCATCTGGATGGTGCAACTTGACACATATCTCATGCCACAATCGATTTATTGCGTCAATCGATTTATTGCCATCCAATTAGGCGAAATGGTGATGTCAATCGGTCGACAAGAAGCTGTGATTTAACACCATTGGACTATTTTCCGTAGGGCGTAATTAAAGAAAAGTGTTATGCTGACAAACCAGAGACAATTGAGCATTTGAAGGCCAACATTCGTAATGGCATTGCCAACATACGACCCCATACACTCGAAAAAGTGCACAAAAATTGATCCGATCGAATGAGGTACTGTGAGACCAGCCGCTTCAGCCATATGAATGACATAATATCCCATTTCTAAACGGAACAATTGTCCGTCATAACAAAAAGAATAAATTTGGCAAAATTTCAAACCGTATTTGCATTTTTAAATTTAAGTTTTTAAATGGGCCACGGTACAAAAATTCTTGGTTTAAAAAATTTCATTATATTTTTGATTAGTTGCTAAAAACTATTTCATTAAATCAATAAACATTTACTGTAGAGTATTTTGTTACAATTTCCTAAATTGTAACACAAGGAAATTGTTCATAAGAGGGGGAAAAATAAACTGATTGAAAGCCATGCGAGTATAACCATAAAGAAAATCGAAAAATAATATTTAATTTGCCAAGTGTTAACATGATATTCTTTTTTATTATTTTTCTCTTTCTTTTCTTACTCTTTACATTGGCAATTTGGTCATTTTTCTAAAATGGCTGGAGAAAAATTGAAAGAAAATCAAAAATCAAGAGTAAAGTACTAACAAACCAAGTTATAGATCAATAAGGATATCCGCTGCCATGCAATTCGTTTTACGTTACAATTTTCTTGATGGCAAATATGATTCCATCAAAAAAAAAAAAAAAAAAGAAAACATTTGCTAGCCTTTATTGCTTGTGCTTATCATTCCAGGTTGTTTGCTGGATTTAAAGGAAAATTGCAAGGAATTTTGTTTTTTAGTTTCCTGTCACACAGCAAATTAAGTCTCTTTTTCGATGTTAGTTTTTAACCAAAAAGGTTTCAGAGTTTACAGTTCAAAGGCTTAAATTCAAATTGCAAATAAACAATATTTACAGTCAGTGTTAAAGGAAAGTGTACATTAATAAATTACCGTTATTTTTATTTTAAATTGTTTCATTGCCAGTTTTTAAAATTGAAACAAAAAAAAAATTTTTTTTGAAAAATAAAAAAATTTTTTCTGGCACTCTCCTTAAGTGGTAAAAGCTGAGAGTGTATAGTTTCTTTTGACGTTCACTGTATTTAAATAAAAAATAAAATTTGCTTGACATAACGGAAATCTAAAAATAAATTTAAATACAATTTTACAATAATTTTCCCTTTTATGCTACGGTTTGACCGGGTATAAGAGGCCAACAAAAAAAGTGTCAGCTTTTGGCTGACCTTTTTGGAAGAAAAAACAATTTTTTTTTTTGTAACACATTTTATGCTTGGCAAGATATAAGCAAAAAAATAAATACAAAACAATACCCAAAATCTACTCTTATCCTATAAGAAAAAGGCAAAAAACTCTCGGAAAAAATCCTCGAAAATGAAAGCTCTTAAATAAATAACAAATACCAATGGCTACCGGATATGCTCATACACTTAAACGAAACATTTCTTTATACATACAAGCACACACAACAACAACTTCAATATACTACGGGATTACAATAGGAAATGCAGAAAGAAACTCATGTTACCCTAAGCACGTAAAATCTATTCATCCACTTAGTCCTCAATATTAGGACACTTTCCTCCTTTATTTTCGATTCTTTTTTGCCAATATTATTTTATTTCTTGTATCTGTACAAATATTTATTGAATGTTCAATGACAAAAGCATTTTCTTTTTTATTTTTATTCTTATTCTGCTTCCACATAAAATACCATACGATTATAATTCAACAAAAAAAACTGAAAAAAAGATACAAAAAAGAGAGAGAGAGAGAGAGAGAGAGAGAAAAACAGTAGAACTAAATTTCAAATAGATAAATTGCCTTGATTGACCATAAACCACCTGTTCCATTTTAATACCCCAACACAAACACAATTGTTCAACTAAATATTTGTCCCCAAAAGGGGGGTAAAAGATTTCTACCAAAAAAAACACGAAAAAAGGAAATAAAATAAAATAAAATAAAATAAAAAGGAAATAATAAATGAAATACCTGGCAAAAGTTATAAAACACCATGAAAAAACTGTTACATTATCTATTCATCTGAATATGTAACCCTAAAGCACTTTAAGCGCAGCGTAGAGGTAAGCCAAAACAGGGATTTATAGGGAATAAAAATCATGAAAAGTTTCTCGAAAAATCTGTCGTTCGAAGTCGAATTTAACCTGTAGGTTCCGCCACTCATGTATAAAGCAAAACACCTCATCTATCAGTGCCATTCTCTTAAAGAGGTTCTTGGCTTTTATTTTCTTATCATCCTTGAATAAACGCACCAACATACATACGTACACGATTGGCCATTATAACCCTTCAGTTAGGATTACGACCTAACTTCTCACACCACTTATGTTGAGTGTGTTAGTTTTATACATGAGTGGCGGGATCTACAGTTTAAAGTCGACTCCGAACGACAGATCCTTGAGAAACTCTTCAAGGCAATTTTATTTACTCTCACAGTTTTTGCCAGAAATCTGCTGAGAGGAAGTCGCTGAAGAAATATTTTTTCATATGTCATTTTCTTTGAGGTGTTTGACCTGGGGTTTGAACAGTGGATTCACTCTAATGAACCAACACACTACGTACTAGACTACGGCAACTGCTGCAACAGCAAGATTTATTCCGACTTTTGTTTCTTTATTCGGATTTGTTTCTAGTAGGCAGTGTTTGATCCCCGGGTTGGATATTGAATGTAATATCACAAAAAGCCTAAGGACTAGCCTAAATGGGACTTCAAGGAGGTCAGCCCATATCGAAGAATCAGTCTCCACCGCTGAACCATTCTATGTTGTATGGAAAAACTCTTGTGTTCAAACCACGGTGTCACATAGAATTTAAAGCCTAACAAATATATCCTGATGCCAGCTTTTAGACACATATCTTTACATATACAAATGCATGTGATTTTATATACTATGTATGTAGGTGAACATACATATAATTGTATGTGTAGAGGGAAGACAATTTCCGTTCGTTATTGCACATAAAATGTTAAGCAAATATTGAAATTCCTATTCAATGATGAAGTGGCAATATAATTTTTTCGATTTCATTTTCTCTTTCTCTCTCTTCCTCTCTTATTCTCTTTCTATCTAACTTTCTGTGTTTCTCATATGGAATCTAAATTTTTTTCCTTTTTTTGTACTTTCCTGCAGGATTTAGTTACGTTTTGTGCCAATGATTTGTAACTAAACTAAACACAGGAAGTAAGAAGAGAGATAGAGAGAGAGTATCTGCGTATATAGGTTACTGGCTTCATTTTTCTAGTACCTGTGTGTAGTAGGCTAAAGAGCATTTGTGTGTTTGTGTCAATCCAGAGGTAGTTTTCTTTTTCTTTTACGATTTTTTATTGGCATGCCAGTATTAAAGAGATTAAAAGAAAATATTGGATCAATGCAAATACAGTTTCTGTTTTTTCTCACATTTTCTGTTCATCTTCTCCTTGCCTGATTTCCATTTTGCTACTCATTTTGTATGGCCTTCTTAAGCTTGAAATTGAGTTTTAATTAATTTCTTCTTTCATTTACTTGGTTTCTTGTTTTTTCTTGCAACAAATATTTGCCTGAGTGGCAAAACATATTTAAGATTTCAATTCATTTTTATTTAATAGGAAAAATATGGTTGAAGTATTCAATTAAATACTTTAAATACTGACTGGCCAAATTAAATCAGAGAAGTTGCCTTTACCTTGATAAAGGCATGCATAATACACGAGAATATGTTTTAAGAAAATTTTATTTTAAATTTAAATTGAAAAATTATGTTCGCATATATTAAATTAAAAAAAAAATCTTCAATCATTGCTTAAGGCTTTTAAATTGATTTAAAGTTTCTCCATAAGCATTATTAATCAATTTCATTTCATTTCCAATTTTTTTCTCTGCATCCCAACCCATATATTAAATCGGTTTTAATGACATTATTTGCTTAGACTTTCTTCAATATTTTTCCTTAAATTACCTTTAATTTACAGTTAAGGCAGGTAATAATGGAAAACTCTGTTATTATCGTTAAAGTGCAAAAGCCTTCATTTTTCAATATTTGCAGTCTATTGGGTAAAACTACATATGTACAGTGAGCATCAAAAGAAACTGTACACTAAGTATAAAATTCTAACAATCACCAAACTCTACGTTTACCTTACCTAAGGAGAGTGCTAAAAAAATTTGTTAATATTTCGAAATTTTTTGTAACATTTTTCTTTTGTTTCAATTTTAAAAACTGGCAAATGGAACAATTTTAAAATAAAAATAACGGTAATTCATTAATTTATATAATGTACAATTTCTTCTGACGCTCACTGTATGTGTGCTGTGCTATGCCTGCCAGTTGCTTAATATCTGGCTTATAATATAGCTTTGGCTTTAATAAATGTCTGTAATAATAATGACTATAATATTAGCGGTAATTTTTTATGTTCAAAAATAAAAAAACAACACCCACTATATGTATGCCTTTACCTCAGCACCATGTACAAATGCTTGCAATGGTGCAATATAACCAGAAATCTTTATTATACGCAACATAAGATCGTAAGATAGATAAGCATTTCTTTTTTCCAAAGCCAGTCATAATTAGTGATAGAATTTATTGCATTGAGCTGAACTTTAAACTAAACATACAAACATAATTGGTTATTAGAACCCTGCAGTCAGGATTATGACGTAGATATTGACGTAGCCAACATTCATAGATCGACGCAAAGCAAGATCCTTCAAAAATATCTCTGTTTTGCGTGAGAGTAAGCAGAAGAATGCGAGGCAGTCGATTATGTCGATTTACAACCCTGCAGTCAGGATTATGACGTAGTGGAACGTATCACGCTCTTAGGCCATTTTATGATCGCCGTAATTGTTCTAACTAGAGAACTCTTGGATAAATTCTAGTCCACTGGTTTACTAAACGATCGACCAACATCCATACATCGACGCAAAGCAAGATCCGTCAAAAATATCTCTGTTTTGCGTGAGAGCAAGCAGAAGAATGCGAGGCAGTCTATTTTGTATTGCTCATAAGAAACCTTTCTTTCGCTGACCACCATGCGGCGAATTTTGTGGCGTGTCTTAGGCTTGCGCCCCTACACAATTCATCTGATTCAGGATGTGAAAAATAAACGACCATAGAAAACAACATGTGTATTGGATATTGAGCTCGTGGCGGCATCGATACATATTTCTTTGAGAACGACATTGAGCAGCCCATCCCTCTCAACGGCAAGCACTATATTTTGATGAATACCAACTTCTTGTGGCCTAAATTACATGATTTGAACACCAACGACATGGATGGCGCTATAAAACATACAGCTCATGCCACATATATTACATGAGCCATTTGAGGGCATGGTCTTCTCACATTGAGGTGATAAGAACTGATTTATTCGCCAGAGTCGTAGAAGATTTATATTGCAGTAATTTAGTGTGTTGGCTTGTTAGACGTGAGGTCATGGTTCAAACTTCAGGCCAGACATCAAAACGAAAATATGAAAATAATATTTTTTAGGCGACTTTGGCCAGATTTCTGGCAAACATTCTGAGGCTAAATAAAATTGCCATGAAAAGTTTCTCAAAAATATGTTCTTCGGAATCGATTTTAAATTGTAAGTCCCGCCACTCATGTATAGAGTTGACACATATGTATGTACATAGCATAAGTGGTCTGAGAAACTAGGTCGTAGTACTGACTAAAGGACGAAAGCCGTACGGACGTAGTACTGAAAATGGACGAAGCCTTTCATAAATACTTGCAATCGATATTGAGAGCTTTCATGCGCGTCACAAAAAACACCCTATATGAGGAGCTGACGGTAATTCGTTATTCACATGTTCTTCATAAAGCCTGCTACGCATACAAATACATACTCATCGTTGTCTAGTCATTACTCAACGAAACAAAACTTAGAAAAAGTTTCCTTAAAAAACAAAATTTTTTTTTGTGGCCCGTTCATTAGTTCCTAAAACTCTACAAAAGAAGAAAAAGGAGAAGCATAACATTAAACAACTTCAAAAGGAAAATTCGAAAACGAATGGCCAGACATAAACTGTGTGGGGGGAAGGAAACTATTTTAACAACTTTAAAGACATATGTAGTGTGGTGCAGTATAGTGTTCTATGAGAAATGGGAGGCCATGGAATGGGATGTTAAACAAGTCGTTACGTGTGGGTGTAAAAGTTTTTGGGCACAAGGCAAAATGGATAGTAAAACATTAGAAAAAACAAGTGCCTTAAACGGTAAATAAAAAAAATACGAGATTTTTTTTTCTTAAAAAGGCATTTAAGGCCAATGGAATAAAAATTTTAACGCCAAAAATAAATGAATAATGCCGATGAGGAAAAAAAATGTGTTTTAAACTGTAACAGCAAATAATTGAGTTGTAAAAAGACGGAGAAAAAGAAGGAAAAAAAAAAAAAAAGAAAAAAACTCAAATGAAGGAGTCACAGTTTAAATTGCCTGTAAAGAGACAGGCCCCTACAATAAACAGACAACTGGCAACTGGGCCATAAAAAAAAGCTAAAACTAAAGCATTTGGGCTATAAAAATTAAAAAAAAAAAGAACTGAAATGAAAATGAAACGTCAACAAGTATTAAGCAGAGCTGGCAGTTGTGCAACGTCATTTAAACATGGCCTTTTTTAATGTTGCAATTTAATGGTTTTCCAAATGCTCATGCCACACACACGCACACTTATCATCGGTAGTGAGTGGCATTACCATGGCCATGTTGCTGTTGACGACAATATCATCTGTTAGTTGCAGCAACTATAAGCAGTCGTTGAATTTGCAACATTTCGTTTATTTTTCTTTTAACTGTTTTTATTGTTGTTGTTCATCTTATAGAATATATAGAAAAAAATTATGTTTTTTCCTTTTGCTTTTGTTTTCTTCATGCCATAAAGTGTTGACGTAGGGAACTTTGCCACTCTACAAGTTGCCAAATTCATGTACATATGTTTTCTCCATATAAGTGCGGCATGTTGCAAAATGTTAAAAGTATACATACATATAAATGAGTGTCATCATACAGATGGCGCCCTAGGGTTGTTTGTCTCGCCATCTGCATGCTGGCCTAGGAGACAAACAAATGTAAAAACATTTAACAAATAATGTGTGTATGTGAGTGTCACAAATAATTAAGTGTTGCAATATGAACAAACATCATCATGTTATAATTCGTACACAACATCATAAACTACTTATACATGAAGTTAATATTGCAATATGTTAAAAGCAAAGGTGACCAAGTGAATGATGCATGAAGGATTTTTGGAACTTTTTATCTCGCCTTGTAATAGCGGAATTTGACGTTAGGGGATGTTGAGGTCGCCGTAGTCTAGTAGGTCGTGAGGCCATGGTTCAAACCTCAGGACAGACATCTCAAACAAAGCGAAATTAGAAAAAATATTTCTTTGGCGACTTCTTCGCAGTAAATTTCTGGCAAAAACTCGGAGAGTAAATAAAATTGCCATGACAAGTTTCTCAAAAATCTGTCTATAGATCCCGCCACTCATGTATAAAATTAACACACACAACATCTGCGGTGTGTGAAGCTAGGTTGTAATCCCAACTGAAAGGTCGTAATGACCAATTATGTATGCATGTATGTAAGGAATGTTCAAATATGTTTCTCTACCTACCGAAGTAAATAATATTAGAACGCTTGTAAAAAGTGGACTGGTAAAGTGGAAAAAGGTCCACAATTTATAGGTTTTCCTACCTAAAGTTACAATGCAAGAAAGGCGATTGAATGAAATTATTAGTATTCATGATGTTGATACAGAAACAATCAGATACCATCAAATCAACAATCAGATATCACACAGATATTCACATTTCCGAGGTAGCCAAGTACCCGAAGACTACCCCATTAAGGTACCTTCGTTCAGCGCTCGGAAGGAGCTGTTCTGGTTTCCCTTCTTCCATATATAAAATGCTCCCCCAATAATCATAATATGGACAGCCCACGTATATACATACATGTACAACATTGTCTCATACTTACTCCTGCAAGAAGCCTGACTGAATCTCTGTAAAAAGCTGAACGACCGATAGGTGGTTCCGTTGTATGAGAATTTCCATATACTACAAGCGTGCGATACTTTCTCCACTTGTGAAAAATCGTAAATCGAACACAAACCATAACTTATGTATTCCTCCCAACGTCCAAGCGCTACTTTTGATAAAATTTCCTTAATTTCGCCTTGATTTAATCCATGTTATGGAACTACTCTTGATAAAATTCCTTTGATTTCCCCTGATTTAGTCCATGTTACGGAACCTAAGTTTTAGCTCACTTTAGGTAAGGCAGTCACCAAAAAAAAAGGTGACAACACCTGCAACCTATACTATCAGGCATGCTGTCAAATATGTATAGCATAGTTATTATGCCCGTCAGAATGCTAATTCTCTTTGGAAAAAAGAACAAAAGGTCCTTCATCCTTTCGAGCCAGCCAGCAACAATATTGTCGCAACTGAGTTCCATCTTCCTTAGCGCCCACTCATCTGTAAAGTTCGAAAGCACCAGCGAAGGGAAAGATGTACGTACTGCGATGAGGAGCAAACTTGCGTTAGTGCGAAAGTTATCTTTACGAAGACCCAACAGCATACTGAGCTTTATCAGGCCAACAACGTTGAGGGAAATATTTTAGGTGAACGCTATATAAGTCGAGATCAGCACAATGGATTGTTTGAAAGCGGTACCCTAGTACTTCTGCACAACAATGCCGACAATTCAGTGCAGTTCCCTTGCGTGATATCCGTATTAAGAGGCGATGCCTTAGTAGTTCCATTGTGGGCCCAAATCCCTTCGGTATGTTGTCGGTTGAGTCCAAACTCCCTCCCCACTTCATTTTTTCTGGAAGATTCTATAGTTGACTAAGTGCCAAAAGGAGTTCGACATCTATGTTATAGGAAAAAAACGTATTATTTCCATCTTATAATCACTGTTACCATGCAACAAAATAATTAATTCGTGGTTAGATAAGGCCAGACAAGTCTCAAAATACAGGTTTTAATTTTACAGCAAAAGTCTCATCTATCATCTGGTCACCTTATTTTGAGCAAGTGTTAATACAACTTTTTGTTTTTGTTGTTGTTAAAATATGTCTGTTCCCCTTGGAACATGAATGCTTTTATGTGTTGCTTTAATGTTGTCAAAGTAATTCATGGCCAATGTTAGTAACTAACAAAACACAAGACACACATTGCTGATGTTGCATTTAAGAAGAGTTTTAAAACATATAAAGACAACTAACAACAACAACATAAGTAACAACCAACAAACATAGACAAATACAATGTGTGGCATATACTGCACGGCAGTAACAGTTGTCACAACATATGTGTGGTTATGTTTCTATGCTCTCTGCCGTCTTTAATGTCGTTTCTATGGGCTGCTTACAAAGCTTATTGCTGACAAACTGCACAACACACTTACACATGCAATCATGTAATTTCTTTTCATGTGTTTTTTCCTTTTTTTTTCTTTCTTATTGGCAGACAATTTTTTTACAGCTTTTGGGCAACTTCCGCCTACAGAAATAAAAATGTTGTACGGCCTGTATTCTAGAGAACTTGAATTTGGGGAAATAAAGACAAGAAATCTTGTATGACAATGTTATATTAAAGCACATGGGAAGAAGGCAGAATAGAAATAAAGAACGCCTACCTAATTATTTGGAGTTTTTTCTTTTCTTGATTATAGATTTCGGCATTGACACTTGACACTGTTTCTTGAGGGTTTTGGTTGAAATTAATTGTGATTCAACAAAAAAAACTGTGGCACAATCGATAGTTAAATTGAAATTTGATCAACACAGCAATGATAATGATGAAGTCCTCTATCATCTAGAGATATACAATCAGACTAATCCCCTAACCACATAATCTTACTCATATTAGCTGCTCTTCAACCATTTCAAGATGAATTTTTAATAAATTTGTACAATTCGTCAAAGCATATGGACTAGATTAGTTGGAAGAATATATACGAGTGTATGGGTATATACGACTGGACGCGTATATACGATTTGGCGCATGACATTTAATTTAAATTCGATTGACATTCCAACCACAGGGTGCCAGTTTACTGTTTGTATCACGAATATGTAACAATACATTAGACTTTCCAATTGTGATATCCATCATCAGCAGCTTTCTGCTAAAAACTCTTAGAGTAAATTGCCATGAAAAGTTTCTCAAAATATCTGTCATTCGGAGTCGACTTCAAACTATAGGTCCCACTACTACATACATAATTGGTCATTACAACCCTTCAGTCAGGATTATTGACCTAGTTTCTCACATCACTTATGTTGTGTGTGTTAATTTTATACATAAGTGGCGGGACCTACAGTTTAAAGTCGACTCCGAACGACAGATTTTTTGAGAATCTTTTCATGGCAGTTTATTTACTCTCAGAGTTTTTGCTAGAAATCTGCTGAGAGGAAATCGCCGAAGAAATACTTTTTGTATTTTTTTTTTGATGTCTGGCCTGGGGCTCGAACCCTGGCTTTACGTCTAATAAGCCAACACACTACCTACTAGACTACGGCGACTTCAAGGTCACACTACTATTGTATAAAATTAATAGGTATCCTGATTAAAAGGTTGTAATGACCATTTATGTACTCAAGTTAAATTGAGCACATCTTTCTATGGCATAAACTTCCGCTTGAAAAACATCTACGAGTTGCTCTATGAACTCGAAATCTTTCTTTTTGGAACCGAAACTCTCGCTCCTGTTACAATACGTGTTCGCAATCCATTCGCATAGCATAAAATAGTGACTCTTTTGAAAGAGGACGTAGCTTCCAGATTCTTTCATTCATCAGAGAGACTACCGGTCCTGCCCAGGTTACAGTTAAGACAAAGTCCCTAAAGAAATCTCTGATTCATTTGCGTCCCATAAGCAGGCAGGGATCTGGCAGTCATTTGATTCATTAGATTGCGAAGTCACCTAAAGAAATCTCACTTGCGTGCCGTTAGCAGCCAGGACAGTTACCTTCACTGCCATGTTTAATGGACTTAAATCCAACGGAGCCTCTAGCGCCGCTGTAGGATAGACTTGCATTGTTCTAATACACGTAATTAAATCATCTGATTGCAGTCGCCGTAGTCTAGTAGGTAGTGTGTTCGCTTATTAGACGTGACGCCTCTCAGCAGATTTCTGGCATAAACTCTGAGAGTAAATAAAATTGCCATGAAGTGTTTCTTAAAAAACCTGTCGTTCGAAGCGGACAGAAGTCAGAAGATAGGTTGTAATACTGACTAAAGTTCTGTAATGAGGATTTATGTATGTACGTGTAGATTTTCATTGCTCTTGTATTTTGCTTTGTTGTTTTACTTTCACTAAGTGCAAAAGATTCTAGGATAACAGGATTGCCATCTTCTGTTATCTAAAACCACCGTACTATGTGAATTGCTGTTCGTGAACTGAAATTATTAAAAAATTTCTTTATTTTCTGTTAAAGAATATGTTTTTATTTTCAAGGATTATTCGACGTTAAGATGATTTATTATCCACTGCATATAGTTTTTCTGTTTTAACCATTATTTACTGTCTATAGATTCCTTCATATAAACACGTATACATATACACGCTTAACTCTAGTGTCTATTAATCATGTTAAAATGTCATTTCCTACTAATTTTCTCCCCCATCCTTTACGAAACAATATGGACGCAGTTAAACAAATAATAACAAGAGTTTGTATCCCCCCCAAGAGAAGAGGAAACCTAAAATTTATTGTGTCTTCATTTTCTCTTCAACTGCATAATTGTTAGAAAATTATTTCAAAAAAATTTTTTCTTTCATTTTCTTGGTTTTTTTATTTCATTTTATTTTGACTGTGTCTACCACATTGTTGCCATTTTTAACAAATGTCTGGACATTTATTGCAATTATAAACTTGAGTCACACAAGAAAAAAAAATATTTTTCTTTCATTTAAGTTTTTTTTTTTTTTTTTTTGTAGTTTTTGCTTCAACAAATTTTGCATGAGTTTTTCTTGAAAGTCAAATACAAAGTATAAACACCCTCTCAACCTTAACCTTTTTCGGTTTTTTTTTCTTCTTTTTTTAAAGCAAATTTTTTCTCTACTTTTTCTCTTTCAGCAAGATTTTGACCCTGCATAGATGAAGTCTAAGCAAAATATTAAACGAAAAAATTTTTTCTGTGCTTGCTTAACCAACTCAACTATTTTTCAATGTTATAAGAGACTCTAAAAAAATTATAAAAAAACAAAACAACAACAAAAAATCAGAAAAATTGTTAAAAATATTTGGCTGTCAACATGGTCCGCAAAAATATATGGTTTAAGCAGTTAAACGAAAAAAAACTGTCTACACTTTAAGTTATCTAGCCAGCCAACCAGCCAGCCAGTCAGCCAAAGCTGGGAGGGTGTTCCAAAGAGACACATTTAAACATTATTTATGTTGCTAGAAAATTGCAAAGACATGCGAATAAGTTTTTCACACATAAAACAAAAAAGAAATCCAAAAAAATAAAGGAAAAGAATGAATATTCTGACATGTGGTTAAGGGTTTTTTTGTTTTTGTTGTGTTTAAAATAAAAAGGAAACTAAAATGAAAAATTTGTAGAAGACAAAATTTAAAAATTCTTTTCCAATTTCGATGAACTTAAATTCCCAATATATTTTAAACAAATGACTTGATAAAGCTTAGGCATAGGCTGATAAGTGTTTCAATTTATGGCTAAAATTTATCGGAAATGACTCATGAGCATATAAATAAACTTTCAAGAGTTATTTCTCCAATTTTTTTCAAGATAAGTAAAGAACAAGCATGAGTAAATATGTAGCAACGAAATAAGCAAATAAAAGTTTTTAGTCCAACCTAGCTAGCAGTTGAACCAGGCTGCTGGTAGATTGTAGGTCTCTCGTGCATTCAGCGTTGTAATGTTAATAAATTGTAATCTTATTTGAACTGCGTTAAGGTCCTAATGTTCTGTTACTGAACTGACAATTATATTTGATTCTTTCACCGGAACATGCATTGTAAAAATCGTGTGTAAAGCGCCAAAGTCCATGCTCTTTAACCTGGTATACATATTGTTACGTTTTTACCCTTTAACGTTTAAAATATGAGCTCGTAGATTGGAAATAAAATAAAAATAAATTTGTGTTTAGTTTTAATTAAAATTCTTTATTATTCGCAAAATTCAGTGGCACACAGAACTTTATGTAAACAACAATTGCTTTTCTTTGTTATTCCTCTGTTTATATAACCTTTGCATAAACAATAATGGTAATGGAGATCTTCAAACCGCGATTACTCTTTTCAAACGTACTACGTCTTCACACAAGACTGACTGAACTTTTATTAGTTCACTCGCCTGCTCTGCTTTACCTTTTATATAGCAACGTAAACAGTCTGATGAATGTTCTTGAAGGCGAATGTTCATGAATTCGCCTTCTCGTAATCTCTATAAATGTAAACATCGTTGTTTACGCTTATTATTGTAGTGTTGTTGGTATATTTTTGTTTACTTGTTTACCATTTTTTTTAAGCTGGTGTTTGTTTACTTATTTACCATTCTTTTTATGCTGGTGTTTGTTATTATATTAAGCAGTACGATAATTTGTAAACAGGTTTGTTTACTGCTTTGTTTTGTTTTTGCAACTTTTGTTTATAACTTTAATGTTAAGCATTGTAAAAACAAAACACCAGTATCTTGATTTTTCGTTTTTGTAACAATATATTAAAGTGAAGTTATGCAGTGACTTAATGTTCTCATATCAGGCCTTTTATCTGCCGACCTGTATGCCTCTGTATCATATTGTATCATAGCATAATTGGCCATTACAACCCTTCAGTCAGGATTAAAACCTAGCTTCTCTGTGTGTTAATTGTATACATATGTAGCGAGGCCTGCAGTTTAAAGTCTACTCTGAACAACAGATTTTTGAAAAACTTCTCATAGCTACATATATGAAAAAATAAAATTTTGTGCTACAGGAACTCCTTTAAATTCTTTGTAGTTTTCTAAACGTTCGGTTAACCTGGATACTCTTAAGAGAAAACACGCAATACTTAATGCGTTCTTCTTGAAAACTCTAACAAAGTATCTAAAAGAGTTCTAATATTGTTGCAGACAACACAAGCAATTCACCAATTCTGTATCATTACAGTCCAGAATAGAGCTCTTGGTGGCCACTTAGACCCCTAGTATCCTTTACAGAGAGATGATTTAATTCGTGTGCATAGTAGGCACCAATAAACTTTCTCCTATTAAGATAGGGCGCTTAGCATCACCTAATAGGTGAAATACAGTCTCCTCGTCTTTTTTATTATTTTCTTATTATTATTCGTTCGTTTGCCATGCGTTCAAAAGCAATACGGCTTGCATGAGGGCTTACAAAGCAATGCTCAGTAATGATTGCAACAACCATTCTGAACATGCACCTTTGGAGTTAGAACAGGCTTTCAAGTCATGCTCTTTTCAGTTTTTGACAGATTTGCTGCCATATTCTACTCGAATCCGAATCATATGCTATAATCCTTTCAACCATAACACAGCAAACTTTATGGTTCACACTTCTCCCGGGAGGCAATGACTGCAGCGATCCGGTTGTGTTATGGAGTAAGCTATGCTTGCCGGCACCAAACCTAATACCACCACCACCACACTTCCATTCACTTTCGATTCATCAGAGTATTACACATTTGCGGATATCTCTCTTTTGGAATGGATATCCTAGACATTCTTAAGAAGTCATAGTATGGTACCATGTAGCCGCAGACTAGTAAGTAGTGTGTGGGTTTATTAGACTTGGTTCTACCTCTGGCTTAGACATGTCAAACAAGTATGAAAACATTATTCATTTCGGCGACTTAACCTCAGCAGTCTTCGAGCAAAAATTGTGAAGGTAAAGTAAAAATTGTCGCTTAAAGTTTTACACGCGCAACATGGGTGGTGTGTGAAGCTAAGTCGTTATGCTGAGTGAAAGTCTTTTAGTAACCAATTAAGTGTAGTAAGTAAGAGTAATCCATACAGTCAGTAAGTACTCCTTTACAATCTTAAAGAGTAAAAATTTCAATTGCCTAGATGCCTACAGATGCAGTCTAGTTTTATCTGCTAAACCGTCTTTATAAACGTCCAATGAAGAAAAATCCGGAAATATAGTGATTTTCCGAAATCACTCCGTCTGAATATATTCCAAATCTTGTAATAAGTAATTTCTACCCACTTTAAATGAAAAGGCTTACAAATCAATGAATTTTTTTTATCAAGTCAAGCTGTACGTTCCTCGGTTGAATATCCATTCCTTCTGTCGAAAAATTATCTTCAGCAACGCAACTTATTTCTGGCTAGATCAGTGCATCAGCAAATAGAATCGCCGAATTTATAGTGAAGAGTAATTCTACGGAATTGGAAAATTCACAGGTGTTCATCATTGGATTTTACTTCTTCAGGTATGATGAATAACTCAACTTTATAGTCTACACCGTGATGTCAGTATAACTTCATTTTGCTGAAAATTGAAGAATTCGACTTGATCCCCAAGTGGTTTCACCAAGGCGGTCATAACTCGCTTAATACTGTACTTTGAAATTGTTGAGAGGGGAGTTTGATAAATAAAATATGTTCACGTTCCACTAGTCGCCAAGACCAAGATGACCAAGACCGAAATGTAGGAAAAATAATGAAAAATTGAGATCACCTATGGCATGGAATCGTACAATATTTACCAGAAATAATTAGTAATTAACAGGCATTCATTTATCGCTCCAAATAAATGTTTATTTAACGTTTTCATATCAATTTTTAAAACCTCAACTGTTGAAAAAATCACCCGTTATAATAAAGTGAGGAAATTTTTTTAATTCTGAAACGTTAGCTCCACTGCGAAATCATCGACAACCACTAATAAATTCTAGATGTGCTTGCAGTAACTGTTTTCAGTTTGAACGCAACCGTAAGACCCACTTAGTGATGGCAATAAAAGAAAATATGCAGAGGTAAAAAAGAAGAGAGGAATACATCTTTAGTTCAGTGCGGGTATTAACGCAGATTTATTTTCAAAAAAAAAAAAAAACAAAAAAAAGAGAAAAACTATAAAATTGTAAAAGATCTGAGGAAAAACCAAACAAGCTGATGTCATACAAACACTGCACTGAAAAAGTTAGTCTCACTCATGTTTTCATATCCATAACCCCTCCTCATTTTTATCATTGTTGCCATTTATTTGCCTCTGTTTCTGTTGCAGTTGCAGCCAGCTATTGCAAACAATTTTTGCTGCCACTGTCACTGCCGCTGTTGGTTTATTTCAATAGATTTGTGATGCATGTGAAGGTTATTTAAGTGTAACACGAAATTGTATTGAAGGTTAAAAATTTTGTATTGAGTTTACGAGTGAGTATATGCACTGGCTGCAATAGCTTTTCAGAATTTTCGCTTTAAATGAGAACATTTCGCAAGTCTTTGTTTTTCGTTTTTTGTCTCATTTTAGTCACTCTGTCATACGTTGATTGCATTTTTATGACAAGTATCTGTGCACTGCATTGCATTGAATTGTGTTGCTGAAATGATTTTTGACAGGCAGGCATACACTTTAATTAGGATTATTTGACAGCAGTTAACGATTAAAATGTTTTTCTATTTGTTGTAATTTTTGTTTTATTTTTTTAAAAACATTTTATAGAGTGCTAGGCACGGGCATAGAGATGAATTATTGAAATTTTTGAAGGTCTTTTAGTTGAATTAAATAGTGAAATAAACATAAGCATTTAGTTTGCACAGAAATTTTGCAATTCTGCACATATAATGCGAGGGTTTTGCATTTATTCCAAAAAGCTTAGCAAATTTATTGCTAAGGATTTCATTTAAACTCATACTGTATACATACATACATAATTGGTCATTACAACCCTTCAGTCAGGATTATTGACCTAATTTCTCACACCACTTATGTTGTGTGTGTTAATTTTATACATAAGTGGAGGGACCTACAGTTTAAAGTCTTCTCCGAACGACAGATTTTTTGAGAAACTTTTCATGGCAATTTTATTTACTCTCAGAGTTTTTGCCAGAGATCTGTTGAGAGGAAATCGCCGAAGAAATACTTTTTGTATTTTGTTTTGATGTCTGGCCTGGGGCTCGAACCCTGGCTTTACGTCTAATAAGCCAACAAACTACCTACTAGACTACTGCGACTTCATACTGTATACATATACTTATTCACGATTTTTGATACTACATTTATGAATTACATTATAGGTTACATTACGTATAGTATATCGAGTCTCTAACGACCCTAACGATGTAATCTAGACATTCATGGAATTAAAAAACTGGATTCATCGTAGTCTATAGGTAGTATCTTGGCTTATTAGACGTGAGACCTAGGTTCAAACCCCAGGTCAGACATCTTGAACAAAACGAAATATAAATAAAAATTCGACGATGACTTCCTCTCTCAGCAGATTTCTGGCAAAAACCGTGAGAGTCAATAAAATTACCATGAAAAATTTCTCAAAAATCTGTCGTTCGGAGTCAACTGTAGGTCACCACACTCATGTATAAAATTAACACACACAACAGAGGTGCTGTGAGAAGCTATGCTGTAATCCTAACTGAAGGATTGTAATGACCAATTATGTATGTATGTGTGTAAACTTTTAAATGCGATTACTTCGGTTCGAATGATCTCACGTAGAGCATATATTTTAACAACTGAATTGAAAAATCTTCATTTGGTTCATTGCTTCTCATTTAAGCTGAAAAAACATTGCTGAACCTCTCCTCTTTCAATACAGTATTCGACGTTTACTTTTTTTATTATAATTTTCTTTAATAATAAAAAACAAAATACAAGGAATATAATTTATGTTGAATGTCATTTAAATCTTATAGTTTTTCATTTTCTTTCATGGTTTTCATACTCTTTTCACTGCCAGCCAGAATAAAGAAAACAGTAACACCAACAACAACAACTGCAACAGAACATAATAAAAAATTGTCGTTTTCTTTTATAACAAAAAAAGAGAAAAATCTGTCAAAATAAGCAGAAAAAATGAAAGGAAAGAAGAGAGAGAAAAAATCATAATTTTCTATAGAAACAAACTGTAGAGAAACTGTTTTGTGAACAGAATAGAACAGACAAGTTAACACACACAGTACCAGTGGCATTAATGCAGCTGTAAACAGTGAAGGCCGGTGAAAGAGGGAAGGAAGCATCTTTTTTTTGTTATTTTTTTTTATTTTTCGCAATAGAAATGAAATTGTGTTTCAATGCAGTTGACAGTTACATTAAAAATAAAGTCATATTATGACAGTTGGTAATGGTTGCTGAAACAAAAGGTAGAAAAAAAAAAAACATAAAAACAAAATGGGAAAAAAATTTTTTTTCTACATATTTTGCAGGAGCTTAAATTAAAAGCTGATCTATTTTTTCGTAATTCTGTTGCTTGGTTGTGGTCTTGTCGGTTAAATAGAATACTTTAGTTGGTTAAAGGTAAGGAAATGAAAGTGGTTTTCTAATGCAGGTTAGGAGGAAGCTTAGAATTAAAGATTATGAATAGTTTGCATTAAAAGTTAAGTTTTAGAAAATTTTGTAGGGAAAGAGTGTGATAAAGAACGTGTTTTGAAATCATTTTTTCTTTGTTAATAAAATATTTTTTTATTAAGCTGTAGCTCATGTTATCCAATAGCAATGGGTTCACTTTAAATGACACAGGAGAGATAAAGGTTAGGTTAGGTTAATGCGGTAGCCTTGATAGCAAAAGCTCACTTGAGCACGCATAACGGCCCGTTGTGACGCCACAGGTGAACGCAGTCCCTGTACTGATCAAGTTCCTCCGAACTAAGGAGGAAGAAGTTGGTCAGCGCAAGGGCTTCAAATCCAAAGCACGACTACCCCACGCTGGAAAACCAGCCCGAAAGCTTGATGAATGTGGCTATGTCCTTGACATCAATGGACGATAGCTCCGTCAAGCTGACAAGGGTCGGAGAGCCAAAAAACCTATATCTGCACCTCGCAAAAGATGGGCATTGACAAAGAAAGTGGATAACAGTTTCCACTTCTTCAGCGCATCTGCATTCACGACAGATGTCGTTAAATGGGAGCCGCAATCTTTCCGCGTGTCTACTCATAACACAGTGACCTATAAGCATGGCCACTGTGATCGAGATGATGTTTCGACCAAGTCCAAGTAGCTGGTTGGTACGCCTTCTATCCATTAAGGGCCATGTGAGCCTAGCCGTGGAGCAGGACTACTCATTGATCCAGGATAAGTTGGTGTCTTGGAAGAACTTTGGCGATATAGGAGAGATAAAACTTTGAAACAAAAAATTTTTGAGACTTTTGTCATACGGGAAGAATGGATTGTAGAAACTGTCATTGGTGCCGGTGATATAACAATCTTCACCGATGGCTCAAAAATGGAATGCAGATCTGGGTTGTACTCCGATAAACTGGCGCTAAATGGGTCCTACATATTATCCAGTGTATTTCAAACGTAGACTTTTGCTATTAACCAAGCTGCACGCATGGTTGAAACCGATGGCCTACCTGCTTTGAACCTGACCATATGTGTGGACAGTCAAGCGGCAATAAAAGCGCTGGGATACCATCTCGCTAAATCAAAGGGCGTTAGGAGTTGCATGGGCTCTCTACACTACATATATAGCGACACAACACTCGGCTCTACTGGATTCCTGGAAAATGTGGCATAGCAGGAAACGAAAAGGTGGACGAATTGGCACGGAAGGGATCGGTGATGTCTGAGGAGCAGACCATAGCGGTGTGTGTTTATTTAATCCGCATCGACTCCGGACGATAGATTTGAGAGATTTTTCATGGCAATTTATTCTGAGAATTTTAGCCAGAAAACTGCTGAGGGAAAGTCTACGAAATAAATATTTTTTTTTTAATTTTTCATTTTGTTGGAGATGTCTGTCTACGCCGATTAATTATCCACTTTGCTGTAAGTAAATAAGGATATGTCTTCATTCTACATACTCTGCCACTGGATTCGGACAGCCTGTATTGTACATCAGTAATCGAGTAGTCCAAGGAACAATTTAAAGGGTCTGTCGACTAATCTGGTTTCCTCAGTAAATACTTGAATGATTTATTATATTGCGATCAATGCGGTACTTTTGTAATCAAACCAGGACCGAAGGCAGATTCAAATATCTTATAGTCAATATGAGATCCATATCATACTCAAGATTTTGTATGATCATAGCTTCTATACAATCATTAGCTTGTGGCGCTTAGTCTCATTGTCAAGTTCGTTGTCACTTGTTTCCCCAACAGATTTCATGGTGGCAAGTTAAGGACTTGTTTGTAATGATCGCAACCATACTCAGAAGACGTACATTTAAAACGGGTTTGATGACAATTGGTTTGTTATAGTGGGTTTGATCACAAATTCCTATAGCCACGATTTTTAGGGTTAATACCCCTGAATACGCTTTTTGCTCTCTTTCAGCAACATTTACTGCCTTCATATCTCAGTCTTGTTTAGTGACCAATATGAATCAAAGATTTTTTTGGTGTTATTGGATATAGTGAGAGCTACTGCCTTGGTACTTGGGGTAGCAATTTGAGGGAACTTATATCTCCTTGTGAATAATACTAAAACTGTCTTCTTTCGATTGGCTCCCCGACCATATGCGTGCTACCATTTCAATAGTAAAGTTAACATAGATTCTGGAAGTTCTGAAATCGTTTGCATAAGTATTGTTAAGCTTGAGGTTCCATTACAAAGACGAGAGTACACATGCTTGTCTTGTACCTTGAATCTCGAACTAGGCAAACCCTTTGGTCACCTCAGTGATTGCTAAGTTTTCATGATCGATTACTTTGAAAGGATTCAGACTTGATCGATTATTACCATCGAGCATATATTCACCCTTATTCTGGTTGTCGTCGTCGTCGTCGCCGTCGTTGTCGTTACCAAAAATGATGTCGATAAAATCAGAGTCGACAAAATCAGAGTCGACACAACATAATATCGACGGCGTATTGACTCACAGAATACCAAATGTGTGTCGACAGTCATCTATAACTGTCAATAACGACAAACAGAATACCAATTTTAAACTGTCGACGACGACAACCAGAATAAGGGTGATTATGTTGTAATAAAATTATGTTTTTGTCATAAGGGGCCTATTTCATCCAATTAACCTTTTGCATTAAATTCTATCTACAGATACTCTCTTGGGTGTTTTATAAACAGCATGTTACTCTTATGCAGTGGTATGATACAAATTTACTGTCTGAGTTGCTTAGTCCATGCACAGGCCAATATCTTCTTTGGATAAAACAATACAAAACAGAACACTACACAACACATTGAGTTCGCTAACTAATATTAAAATGACTTTAAGGCATTTGTTATTGTATGTCTATGACTTATGAATGCCACCCCCCTAATGCCTGTTCCCCTTCTCTTTTATTGCTGTGGGTATCTTTAATGCCAACAACGTTTGGGGGCCAGACAACAGCAAACAATTGAAATGACTGTGAAACAGCCGTTTATATGATTCGCTTATTATTTGGTTGGTAAATGCATACACATGACGATGATGATGATGATGCTGACTGTGATGTTGACTGTGATGTTGCAGATGATAATGATGATGCTTTTGCATCAGGGCTTTTAACCAGCATACAGCATTGTCTCGACGTAATGCATTATTTACCAGAAGATATTGTTTTCACAAAAGAAACCAACGAGTCAGTTCATTCATTCATTTGATGATTTCTTATGTTCTATACTGCTGCTGTTGTTGTTGTTGTTGTTTTTGTTTTGTTTAAAGAATTGTTGCAGTCTGTTCCGTTTGCCTTTTCATTTCAATGTCTAGCAGAGTACATCTGCTTTCTCTAAAATAACAACAATTTGTGTGTGGCTATACTAAGCAGCAGCCTTTATGCATTTCTGTCCAGTACGAGACTTATTTTAAAATGGAATTTTTAAAAGATATTGAAATTTCTGAAAGGGTTTAGCCATACCTCGTATATTTACTATCGGCTAAGGAGCAGTGAATGTGCATACTTTGTCTACAACATTTGTTTTGACTGCCTTTGTTGGCAGTCAATGTTAACGAGTCTCATAAATACGAGTTAAAAAAAGCAAGAAAGAAACGCGTTCAAAAAGAAACTTTGAAAAAAAAAAGGGAAAGGAAAGCAAAAAGCCCATTTGAAGGGACTGTTATTCGTTTGCTTAAAAGTTTTTTTGGTACCAAATATTGTAACGACCGCGTTCATGCAATTTCATGCAATTTTTCTTTTTTTTCATTCTTTCTTTATTTTTGGGGTTTCATGGGGTCTGTTGTCATCATTATTTTCGGTAGTTGGCTAAAGACTTATGTTTGCAACTTGTGGCAAGCAGTTGTAGTAGTCTTTTAATAACAATTTGGTTAGAATTTTCCATTTGCCTGGGTTTTAAATTTCATCATCATGGCCTTTTGTAGCGGCGTTATTAATTGCTTAGCAGCGTTATGCATAGAAATTTCATTGTTAGTTTTTCTTCTGTAAGTTTTTGTAGGATAGTCAGGCACACTTTTTGTTGTTGTTGTTGTTTTGTATTTTAAAATTATGTTTGTATTATAGTCAATACGTGTTAAAAGTACTTTTTGAATTTTAATTAAGATGTTGTGGTTATACTAACGATTCTAATACAACACATTGAGATAAACATTCGCCCTTTAACTACCGCGAATTTTATTTTGCGACTGATGTCTGTCTACCACTTCATATTTAAGATTATGTCTCTCACTCGAGGTTGTTAAACGTTAGACTACATAGACTGGCTTTACATACCATAATCTTACAATCAAACAGTAGTCGTCTGTTATAGTTTAGTATATAATCTAAGCGATTTCTATTTCTATACAGGGCCTCTCACAAAACATGTATAATACAATCAGCTCAATCAACTTGCATTTCCGTAGACTGTGATTCCTGAAATATTGTCGTCTTGAACCTTTTATCCATTCTGTTATTTCCTCTTAGTTACGACATTGCAGCGGCATTATAAGTGCTCTCCAATGCTCTGAACATTTCCGTAAACGTATTCCGTTAGATGTAATTCTCATTATGCTGTACTCTCTCAATAAATATTCAAGGCATAAAAAAATCCTGGAGAAGCAAATGCACCACAACTTTAATAACAATCAAAGAGTGGCTCCAAGTGCTTTAAAGCCATGTTTTCTGCATGAACTTAATAAAAAAAAATGTTGCTGTTGCTCATTCGCATAAACCTGCTCTTTAAAAAAAAACCGCATAAAAAAGCAGTAACGGTGTCAAATCGTACGGTCTCGGTGATCAGTACACATCACCTTCACGCGAGATGACCACACCCTCAAATCGCTCGCACATATCATTTATGGTATGGGTTGTGTGGTACGTAGCCCTGCATTGCATATCATAGGTGTCCAGTTTATCTAATTCAAACCAAATTTCAGAAAGGGTAAGCAATTGGCGACCTATAGTACATGCCCTTGATATGATAACCTGGCCATTATCGCTCTATAATAAGTATGTATCGATGACGACGCCACTCTAAAACTTTTCGGGATGCATTGAACGCTCTTGGATATCATGTGGCTTGGTATCAACCCATTTCAATTGGTTCACATATCTATTAATAAAAAAAAAATCGCTGAAAATGCTTTTTCTTAGACTGTCTGACTTTTTGAGAGACTCTCTAACTCTTTATGTTAATTATTGTAGCTTCCATGCAAGGTTGTATCCATCTAAACTAACTTGAGGGAAAAATTGTATCCTCTTCTTCGCCTCTATAGCTACTGCAGACGTTGTTTATCATGTGTCGCTTGAGTAGCCGTAATGCAATGTTGAGCAATGGCTATAACGACCACACTGATGGTGGTTCTTTTTAGTTTGAGCAGATTTTCATGAGCGGTCTATCCAGCTTTAGTCTGATATGCAGCTCTAACCTGCCGGTAATAGAAGTCCCTCACGTAGCTTTGACAGAATCCATAACAGAGTTATTAATAATAAGTTCGCAATTTTCAAAAGTAGGGATCTAACCGAAGAGTTTGATACATAACATAATTGGAACTTACAACCTTTCCGTCAAGAATGCGACTTAGCTTCTCACACCACTTATCTTCTGATTGTGTTATTTTTATACATGAGTGGCGGGACCCTCAGTTTAAAGTCGACTCCGGATGACAGATTTTTTTTAAGAAACTTTTCATAACAATTTTATTTACCCTCAGAGTTTTTGCCAAAAATCTGCTGAGAGAAAATCACCATTTTTTTATATTTTCGTTTTGATATCTGACCCAATAAGCCAACACACTACCTTCGAGACTACGGGGACTTCAACCGGAAAGTTTGAGTGTATCCCCGGCTAGTTAATATGCCCGTCATAAGAATGTTTGTATGCCTTTCACAGGTATTTTCATCTTCAATAATCCTTTCCACCGCCTGAAAGACAGTGTTAGCCATATGAAGTGTGCTATTCCTATCTACTGCGACAAAATTCCACCAACCACTGTTTCATTCACGTTAATTTACCGCTGATAAGTTAGTAACCATTCCCTTCCATATGGTTTAAGTATCGCAAACTTTAGATTTTTTTTCAAATTTCATTTAATTCTTCACTTAAAAGGTTTCCTTATCTTAACGCTACAAACGTTCTCTCCTTGCCTCTAAAAACAATTTCCTATTTAAGGCCTCATAAATGCATTCAAAGTTCACATCATCATTCATGCGTATATAATGAATGGTCCACGCACTCACATACTTTTTCTTTTAGTTGAATTGGTGGTACCCCCGGGTAATTTTCTATTTCATATACTTTTACTTGAAATGCAAAGTGTTTGCTTTGCTTCATCACTAATGCTTGGCTACAAAACACAGACCCATAGAAGAGGTGACTTTAGAACCAGCGGAATAAAGAATAGAAAAAACTGCAACACATTAAAGGCACCTCGAATGGTAGAAATGCTTGAAAATAGCATCACACTATACATACATCTGTCATCTGATTGTGTGTGGGTAAACGTTGTTGAAGTGTATCTGGTGCGCTCGCATCTAGTGGAGGTGTTTGCCGGCTTTTTTGCTTTGCATTCGCTTTGAGTCACTTTTCATTTCTTTTTTCCCTTTTTTTTCACCAATGTGCGTCCATTCAATTTCTTTTCTGTGCAGTAAGTGAAAAATGTTGTTTTTGGTGGCACTAAAGAGAGAGAAAGACTTTGTTTTTTTGCTTGAGTCTTTTAAAAGTGAAAGAAAAAAAACCCCTGTGCCATACGTAATTGTTGTAAATTGTATGACAGACGGTCTCTTATATAGTCTACAACGTTTCCTTTAATTAATTTTAGGCACTCGTTGCAGTCTTTTTTTGTTTTTTTGTCACATGTTGCACGATGAGGTTTTTTCTATGCCACTTTTTAGTTTTGCATAGAGGGAGACGTTTTGCGAAATAAAAATTATCGCTTTAACTAAACGCCACTTGGTTATGAAGATTAAGAAGGAAAAAAAAAGAAAAATTAAGCAAATGAAGAGGGGAAGTACAATTGCTTGGAACACAAAAAGAAAAAAAATTCTTGATTGTACCGGATATTTGTGAAGAAAGCAACTTTGAAAGTATTTCCTTTTACTTTGATCAAGAATTTTAAGAACATTGGTTATCACAGAATTATAACAAGCAGGATTGAAAATTTAGTCCACTTTAATTATGGGGTCTTCCAACAGGGACAGCTACATTTGTCAAATAGCTGTCATTTATTTAGTTTGTTTTGCCAAACCTTCTGGTACTATCAATAGACAGCGACGTGTGTTCGCTAAATTGGATCATGAGCAATTGGCAACTGGCCATAGATTTCATCGAAAAATCATCTTTAGCGACGGGCATATTTTTGAATGAGTACGGGAACAAAGAAAATTGCTGAGTTTGGTCCCAGAGCTTTCAATTCATTCCGAAAAAGTCACTTTTTGATTTGGATTTTAAGCTGGTGGCGTCATCGGTACATATTTCTTTCAGCAAGACGTTGGCCATGCCATCTCTGTCATCGGCAAGCATTATATATCGATGATTACTAATTTTTTTTTGCCTTGAATTTAATAAACTGGAAACCAATGACATGCCACAAAGACTGTGGCATGGATATCCTGAACGAGAGATTCGATGTCACGATTATCTCTATTGGGGGTGATGTGAAGTGCTCACTGAGTTCAAGCAGTTTAACTTAGACTTTGTCTTGAGGGGTTTTTTTAAAGGCGTTGGTATAGTAGTCACAAATCACAGCCAACATTGTCCTTTGATTTATACGCCAGAATCTTGGGAAATTTGACATTTCGGATGCGATTCACCCAGAGAATCCGTGACGGACGTTTGAACGATGCTATATTCCACACATAATAGCATCAATCGGTCTTTCAAATGAATAAAAAATTTCGATGGCAGGGTCCTTTTTATTGTGTTCAGCTGCCTAATCACTGTAGAGATTTTTTTAGCAATTTTGAAAGCGGCGCAATAGTTATTGGGTTGAGGAATGTTCCCCGAAAGTCTTAAAATATTCCTGGACTGCCGGATTGCGATTAAGTTCCCAACGAACCTTACCACGATGTTTATCCTCGTCCTTGAATACCGGCAAATTAATTTTAAAAATCTTATTTGCATTACAGCACATAGATGTACTATCAGATTCGGTGCGAAACTCATAAGGGTGGCATCAGAGCACGCTATATAATGTCCCTAATGGGGTCCTTATATCTGAAAAAAATTGTAAGAACTTCGATGTATTTACTCCTCTTAATTGATTATTAGAACCGTTTAGTCAGGTTTACAACCTTAGCTTCTCACACCACCAATGTTATGTGTGTTGATTTTATACATGAGTGGTGGGACCTACAGTTTAACATCGACTCCGAAGGACAGACTTTTGAAGAACTTTTCCTGGCGGTTTTAGGTTATTTACTCTCAAAATTTATGCCACAAGACTGCTTGGAAAAAGTCGCCAAAAGAAGTAATTTTCCATATTTCATTATGTTGAAGATATCTGAGCCAGGGGTTTTACTACGGGCTCACGTCTAATACGCCAACATACTATCTACAAGACTACGTCGACTTCTAACCGCGTTGGCAAATGCATCGCATCTGTAATGTTTCCATATGACTAGCAGAACGTCAATCGTAAGAGATACATGGTGATCATCCTATTTCGCGATTTACCAATTGTGTGTTGGACACTTTATAGTGCACATTTGAATCATCTTGAGGTCTGTTTCGGACTCATTAAGGTTTCAAATGATTCAAGAGCGAATGCATCGTGAGGTAGTAATTTTTGTCACCACCTACAGCTTGCTGTACGACTACATTTATTAAGGTACCACCAGTACTGGCCCAAGTATTAAAAATACCTAGAGAAAGTACTTTTTTAAGTACCCTTTTTAAATTCTTCTTTTGCTTTAGTTTCTGTTGAATTATTTGAAAACCTCCGTTCGTTATCAAGTTCATTACATTAATCCAGAATTGTCTACATTTGATTTCACCAAAAAAATTTTTCTTTCTTTCTTTCCAGATGTCGGTGCCATCGTAAAACAAAAGTTTTTCCCCCCTATTTTCGACATTTCATACGTTACGCGTAAAATTTTTAATACAATTTTCAACTTTTAATGTCATTTATTACCGGGAGCACAAGGAAGCATACACACAAACACACACAAGTTACGTATGTATGGGACGTCGCGCTTTGTTACGTTACGCATCGTTATGAGACCGTAAAAATTTTCTGTGTTGATTTACGTTAGCAAGGGAATAACGGGTATATTTCAACAACATCTTAAGGCGTAAAATGTGCTTTAAAATCCAGCAGCAATGCTGTCAAGGAAAACGGAAGTTTTAGTAGTGCAAAGCAGTGAGAAAAAATGTAAGAAAAATACAAACAAACAACCGGCAACAGCTGGCAAGTGAATTTTCGGAGTCAGGCAAAAGAGTTATTCGCATATCCATTTAATGTGAACGTTTGTCGTTGAGTTGAGCATAAATTTCGTGCGCATTTTTGAAAATAAGTTGCAAAATCATACGTAACGTACGTACGTAAATATTAAACAAGTTATTGAAATTTAAAACAAAAAAAAGAAAAGAGTGAATGAGAAATTTTCTTTAAACTTCTCGACGTGGTGGCATAGACGCCAACGATACTGAAAATTTTATTAACGCGTTAACGGGGTAACGCAGGTCGCGTTCGCATTATAGTTCGTTGTGTAGTTCGAAATATAAAACGTTTAAGCAAACTGTTACCAAATGGCTTACATTCGTTTTTTTTTTTTTTTTTTTGACAAAATAAATAAATAAAACAACAACAACTATTCTTAAAGAGAAATATTTTATCCCAGGAGCCGGTCGGTCGGTCGTTCGGTCTTTTGGCGAAATTTTTTTTTGTCGATCATAAAATGTCTGCCATAAAAATTCATTCAACGTATACACAAAAATTGCAATACAAACAGCAACATCGTAACCGGCAGCAACACCAACAACAGCCAAATGACGAGACCATAACAGTAGCAATAGCAACAACAACAACAACAACTACGTTTAATCAACAACAATCAAATTTATTATTAAATTCATTTCATACTACCCCAACCATTACCACAATCATCAGCCCTATGACCTGTTCTACACCCACATTCACACCCACTCCCCGCTCTTCCTACAGCTCTTCTTTCAACACACCAACAACAAAAGTTTCGCACCCGTCTTGTGTAAACTATTCTGCTTGCCAGTTGTCGAAATTCGCTGGCAACGCCTTCATTCCCCGTTGGCTGCCGAAGTTTTTTTACGTTTGCATTTTATATCCTGCTGCTGTTGTTGCCGCCAGAGTCATTGGTGCTGCTGCTCATTTTAAATATTTCACAACAAATTACGTTAAAAGTTATTGCCACATTAAGCGTCATGGTGTTAATAACAATAAAACTTTATGTTGGCTGACATTGACTTTGATTTTATTGAGTGGCATCTGGAATACTCGTCATAATGGTTTCGTTGTATGCCATGAATTCGATATTGGTAAGTACATACCTCAACTCAAGCCAACTCAAGCAACAACAATAAAATAATTTCTTATTTTTAGTTTTCAATTTGAATTCTGTTCAGAGTTTCAGAAAAAAACAAAAAAAAAAAAGTGCGCAAAGCATTTTAAGCAATTGAAAGCTGTTTCCTTTTGTTAGGGACTATTAAATAAAGGCCATTAAAATTTTAAGGCTCATTTAAAGCAAATATGTTTATGGCCATAATAATGTTTAATTGTGAAAAATATTCGTAATTTCCATAAAAACAAAAAGAGATGTTAGGGAATTGCGTACATCTTGTATCGAAAGTATGGGTTGGAACTTATTCTTAATCGTTGTATAAGTAAATTTAGAATAATTGGAGGCAAGGTATACTAACTTACTAACCAATTCAATAGCTTAAAATAACCGCGGCTAAAGGCTATAGTTTCTCATATAAATGGACTGGTCTACCCAGATAGATTGCACAGGAAATATATTTAGGCAATGAGAGTTGTAGTCGCCGTAGTCTAGTCGGTAGAGTGTTTGCTTATTAGACTTAAAGCTCAAAACGAAATATGAAAAAATATTCCTTCGACGACTTAATTTCAGCAGATTTCTGGCAATAACTTTGTAAATAAATAAAATTCCCATGAAAAGTTTCTGAAAAATCTGTCGTTCGGAGCCGGCTTTAAACTATATCTTTATCCCTCTCAAGTCGCTGACAGCTACTTCTTTAATTGTTTTCTGTACAGCAGACTCTAATTTTGAGGAATGCTTCGCAGCGAAACTTAATAACAAAAGGCGTAATTTCGAAGGGACCATACCATTAGCACAAAAATGGATGCTGGGGTAGGAGCGGATTTTCTCGTATCAGAGTGAAGTATTCGAAGGATGCGAAAACTAGCGGACGTTTTTCAAACGGCATTCTATGGCATCGTGATATGTGCTCAACTCAGCTATACTATTTGACTGTAAGACCGCTATCCAAACACTCGGCTCTTACTTACTTAATTGTTCATTACAGTCATTGGTTAATCAGGATTACGACCTAGTTCCTCACATCACCCATGTTGGTTAATTTTATTCCTGAGCGGCGGAAAAACAGTTTAAAGTCGATATCCAATGACAGATTTTTATGGCAATTTGATTTACTCAGATTTTTTGCCACAAACCTGCTGAGTGCTCCCAAGAAATATTTTTCATATTTCGCTTTGTTTGCAGCAGTTAAGCTAAGCAGGGAAAACATGTTTACCCTCTGCTATGCCCCAATTCTTGTTGCTGATAAGACCAGCATTTTTCTGTGGAGTAGACAGAAGTGTTTGGAAGAGAATTCTCATCGAAAATGGTGATAAAAAGTGATGCAGACTGGTCAAAACAAATCGGTTATAGACGATCAAAATTTTTGTTGAAAAAGAACAACCTGAGATTAGAAAACGGCTCTCTGATAGAACTCTGTATTGTCCAATAAAAAAAAACACTCTAGTATGGGAATTGCTTTGAACGTAATATGTGGATGCTGTGATAAGAATAAATCGTCAGAACATACACTTGAAACCGGTGAGTCATTAATGCAACTCAGGGAGATACATCTGAGCGAATATCCAAAGCTGAGGAAGGAATTGTCTTCATTGATACCGAGCAATATCTGGACATTTATCAGGGCAATAGATTTGGAGGAGATTAGATCGTCTAGCCGCGGTACTGTGACACCTACAAAATGTTGTGGATTGTACAACTTTTTGTATGCCTTTCGGCATTAAATAAAATTTTTGTCATGCTACGGGGTCAGCAGTGAGCAATTGTTTTCGAATACTCGTATCTAGCATTGCACGATTATAGTAGAGAATCGAATATTCTTAGAGAACTTTCGTTTTCAATCGAGAAAAACATTTTGTTGTTGGATTTCATTACACCGGAAATTTGTGTTCTTTTTAATATTTACATTACACCCCCCACCTCTTAAGGTGATGTCTGAACGTTTCTGAAATTAGAAAATTAGTTTTTCGTTTAGTTTCTAAAATTATAAACATGGAAGACATATTGTTGTAAATAAATTATAGAAATTTAATTACATGAAATCCATTTTCATAATTTATCTTCATTTTATCATTACTAAACCACTTCAGCGCCACTCACTACTCTAACCCATTACACTACCAAACAAATTACATTCGTTTGGTATTCCAATGGAAAAACAAAAACTAAATACTTACATAAGCCATCTTTCATTTTCATCTACATCTGTAGGCATCACCTCCATACCATCACCTCTTGCCGTACGATGTGTTTGTTGGCTGTTTTACTTGTTATTCTTCAATCACCATTTAATTTGTATTCAAAAGATTCATTTGTTTTAGCCATGAATTTTTGTTTGTTCGTGTTTATTTTAATTTTTTTTCCTTCGTTTCTTTCTCTTCTCTCTCTCTGTTGCTTTTTTGGCAATTTATCATAATTGATAAAATATGTTTTTGTCGATAGCAATGTGGCGGGTTAAAATGGAAGAAAAAAACATTGAATTTGTATTTCTCACTGCGAAAGATGCTCGTGTTGAGATACATTTTAATTGGAAACTGCAGAATGGAATGGGCTGGTATGGTGTTAGTTCACCAAAGTGTGAGTGCCATAAATAGTTGAGAGAGATATTTATTTATGAATTTTTGATAAATGCTGATAAATTAACATAAATTAACGATTTAATGTATTCGCTAGGAATATTAAATGTTTTTCATTTATTTCATTGAGCAAAAAAAAGAACACTTTCAGAAGTAAATGAATTGTAAAGATTGTTTTCTTATAATGAAAAAGAAATGTTGGGGTTTGTTTTTGGCACAGGAAATTTTTTTGTTTTTCGAATTTCTATTGGGAAATCAAAATTGATTTTTTTAGTTAAGACTTCTTAACACTTAATAAAGTCAAATAGAAAGGGAAAGTATTAAGAATATTAAGAAATGTGGTACATGAAATTAGGACAACAATTTCAAAACTGATGACGTCGTAGTCTAGTAAGTAGTGTGTTGGCTTATTGGAGTTGAGGCAACAGTTCAGACCCCAGGTCATACATGTCCAACAAAACGAAATATGAACGAATATTTCTTCGGCAAATTCCTCTCAGCAGATTTCTGGCAAAAACTCTAAGAAAAAATTAAATTGCCATGAAAAGTCGTTCAGAATCGCCGTTAAGCTCTAGGTCCTGCCATTTATGGATAAAATTAGCATACACAACATAAGTGACGTGAGAAGCTCGCTCATAATCCTCACTGAATGCTTGTATTAGCCAACTAAGTTAAGTTAAAATTGAACAAATTAAACAGGCATTATAAATCGTTTACAAAAGTCCAATAGGGGGTTCCAAATTTTGATGGATTATGTCTGGTTTAGGGTCGCCCTAATATATTGGTATCTCGAGCTTATGGAAGCTAGAGATCTACAAAAATGTGTTCCATAATTTTGATGTCCTCACCGCATGCTCTGTATTTATTATTATCTATCACACAACAAAAGACTTTCGAACTTTGCAGTTGATAGCAGCCAGTTTGTTGAAGCTACATCTGTCAAATTAGTTGTCATTTATTCAGTCTGTTTTGAATAATTTAGAGAGGCTTGAAGCCTCTTAATGTTCAAAATTCTCCGAATTTTGTAATTAACCTCTACTGATAGTTTTTAATGTCGCCGTAGTCTAGTAGGTAGTGTGTTGGCTTATTAGACGTAAAGCCAGGGTTCGAGCCCCAGGCCAGACATCAAAACAAAATACAAAAGGTATTTCTTCGACGATTTCCTCTCAGCAGATTTCTTTCAAAAACTCTGAGAGTAAATAAAATTGCCATGAAAAGTTTCTCAAAAAATCTGTCGTTCGGAGTCGATTTTAAACTGTAGGTCCCGCCACTTATGTATAAAATTAACACACACAACATAAGTGGTGTGAGAAACTAGATCAATAATCCTGACTGAAGGGTTGTAATGACCAATTATGTACGTAGGTATGATAGTTTTTAATTGTGTTCATTCGAACTGTGTGCACATATGTATTCATTCTTATTGTCACAGGATTTACAAGATGGGCTCGAGACAACACCTACTCTGAATAGATATACTCTGATCTATAGTGTCTTAACAAAAGACTTGTAAGAAACTAACCTCAGGTTACTCTTGATAATTTGAAGCAGATCTCCTTCTATTGTAATTTCCCAACTACAGTTGAGACCTTAGTTTGAGAAGGGTTTTGGACTCTTATTATATTCGCTATCATTGATCATACTTTTCAAACATCTGCCCACAATCAAAAGAAGGGTTCTAGTCCCATTAGAGGAGTGGAAGTTCCACTCTTCGCATACTCGTCTGTGTGCTCATTGCCGAAAATTCGAACATTACCTGGGATCCAGTAGAGAGTTTCCACATTTTCAGCTTCCCCATATAGTCCCATATTATCTTCCATTAAGCCAAATAAAAGCCAATTGCTCGGATGGAGGTCTTACTGTCAGATAATATTGCAATGTTTTGTCTTCCGTGCCATCTATCCAAGTTGAAATAAGCCCATCTTTCTTTGTCATAGACTTCCGCTTGAAAGATACGTGCGAGTTTCTCTATGGGGTCGGAATGTTTCATAGTGGGACAAATTATTTCACTCATCGGAATACCATAAATTAGTTCTTCTCTTAGAAGACTATGAAACTTTTATTCCATTTATTCCAAAATCATAGGGCCCCTGGTTCTGTTCATAGGAGAGTTAAGGAAGAAGCTGTCAGCCAATCGACTTCTTAGGTCACAAATTCAAGATAGAATATCATGTTAGAAATATTTCCCATCAACCAAACCATAGTCCACAAAGCTCTGGTTTTCATTACCATAAGCACAGGACTTAAATCTAACAGAATTTTTAATGTTACTTAAGGACTCGTTCTTATTGCCTCTGTTGTGCCATCATACGCTATCTTGTACAACTTCATTTATGCTGCTTTCATAAACAATTGCCAGATTGGTCACTATTGGTCCAACCATCCTGGTATACCTCCCGCACAGTTGGTTTGTATCCTCAGGATATTCCTGAAAGTCTTTTGCATACCACAATGCATGTTTAGGCCTCCCTGGGACGCTCTCTATGTGAGCTCTTGATGTCAATTTACTAGCCAGTAGTTTTCTTTTTATTATACTTTCTAGCTGGGTCCTCTATTGACACCTCTCGGCCTTTTCGTTTTAATACCAATTTATTTACAATATTTTCTCCTCGTTTTCTTCTTCTCCCTGTACAAAAAAAAAAAAAAAACTACTGCTTCTTCAGTCTTCCTGTTATTTTGGTAATGATGCTGCTGATGATGGTTTCTTTTCATTTCATTTTCTTTTACACACTCACACAGCCATTGACTTATGCCTTCTTTAGCTGTGACTGATTACTACTAATTATTCATTCGAATAACAATATTAAGAAAATGTTTGCAGTTGAAAATGAAAAATGTTGAAAACGAAAAACACAATAAGACAAACAGAGAAATAAAAACGTTTTATTTTTCAAACTATAACCAACCCATCTCATCATATTCTTTTATGACTGTTTGAATTATGGTGATACTTTTTTCTTTGCTTCTCCCTCCTCCTTCTTTAAAAATATATTCTTTTTGTCGACTCGGTTTCAGAGTTTTTCATTAAGACCATCATTTTAAATGCGTTTTTATGACCCCTTTAAATGGGGACTTGGTAGTTGACCATATTTTTGTTTATGTTTTATAATCACATGGCGTTTTTCATTTGTTTTGTGGTGTAATAAATACCACGTCTTTAAGATCTTCTTTGTGGTTATTTTTCTGTTTTTGGAGTTTCTTTTTTCAAGTATTGGATAATTTTTTGTTGAGATTTCTTTAAGCGCCGGCGTTTTGTGTATGGAAAGGTGTTGTAGGCCTTAAAATCTGTATTTCATTTTGAACGTTTCAGCCGGATTATTCGAAAGTTTCATACTTTTTATAGTTTTCAGTTAACGAAACAGGCTTCGAAGAAAGTCAGCAACCTTGAGTAGTGTAACTGATGGCGCTCATGTCACTTAAGCCTACGGATTTCTAAGGAAATCATACTTTTAGTCGTCTTAACGTGCAATCAAGTTCCATTGATTATCATATGAACTCAAAAATACTTTGTAACAGAACATATCCTGACTTATGGTGTTTTCTTTTCTACAAAGAAAATGTCACCCTCTTACAAGGTACATTAAAAAAATTTTTGACCAACCCTGTTGTAATGTCATTTTTTATTTGAGAAGAACATAACACAAATATTAAAAAAGGGTATGCCCTGTATTTACCACTTATTAAGAAAATGAATGAGGAAATGCCAATTTGTTCAAAGGTGTTGCCAGATCGCTAATTTTTCGACTTCATTTTTTGCACGCTTTTTTTATAACAAAAAAAAAATATTTTAACACTGAATGCAATTTTTTATACTGCTGACCATGTAGCTTTAATAATGTAATATTTCCTTAAGATTACTCCACAAAACATTGAAAAAATTAACTTCAAATTGGATAATAATACCAGGCGACTTTTTTAAATTTCATCTGGTAGCCCTATAAATAAACAAAAGTCATCTGCTTTACAGGGCATTAGCAGCACTCTCGACTTATACAGGGCACAAAATGCAATGCCCTCCACCATTGGCAAGTGCGAATTATTTAGAATAAAACATACCACCCTTTTAAAGGGCGAAACATTTTTAAGAAACAAACGCAAAATTGCATTTTGCGTTAATAAAATGCACTTTTTTTGGTAGAAAAGAAAACACCATTAATTTCTGAATTTTAAATTTCAATTAATTACCTATATTACCACCACATTGGGAATCTGACTTAGAATTCTAATGCCTTTTAGATTTCTGAACCATGGCTTCATGGCTATTTACAACACATAATTGATCCTGACAACTTTTCAGTCTGGATTACCATCTAGCTTCTCACGCCACTTAAATTCTGTGTGTTAATTCTGTACATGAATGGGGGTACCTACAGTTTAAAGTCGATTCCGAACGATAGATTTTTGAGAAACTCTTCATGACAACTTTTATTTAGTCTCAGAGGAAACCGCCGAAGCAATATTTTTTCATATGTCGTGTAGATGGAGATGTTTGAACTGGGGTTTGAACTACGGTCAAACTAATAAGCCCGCACACTACCTACTAGGCTACGAGAATGGTTACAGATGATTACAGAATGATTACATAAAATGTTATCCGTAGTCCTATGGCCATTAATTAAGTCTTCAGCGTTTATACCATATCCAGAATCATACAAGAATTTCGGCGGTCTTGGGATGACACACAATTTATTCGAGGACTCATATGGACTCGTATAAATGGGAACCTTTGAGGTACCAACAAAGTTAACTGGCTTCCAAAGACTTGTTCTACTGAAAATTCAATTGATTTTATACGTGAGATGGGCATTCTTTGTCAGAGGAACAAACAGTTGATGGCACACAAATTTCACTCATTTGCAAGAGGAAGATGGGATAATCCACTTGCAGGGGGGCTAGTCCGATGTGGCTATATGCAGAACACAATTCGCATTAAACTTGACCATGAGTTAGTCTTAAGAACACAGTTGCAATTGTAAAGGATCTGCAGCCATTGTTCTCTTAACAGCTTCTGAGGAAGAAGAGAAGAGAAAAGTAGAGAAGAGAAGAGAAGAGAAAAGTAGAGAAGAGAAGAGAACAGAACTTTTTCTCTATCATTCTACAATTTGCGAATCTGAGAAGAAGAATTATTAAGTTCCCCGGATTTAGTGCCAAAAAGTTCATTTAAATAGAATTCGTTTCTTCATAAAGCTATTGGGATGGCTGAGAAAGTTGCTGTAATCAGGAAGGCAATGCGTTGGCTTATTAGACGAGAGCTCTAGGTTGCAAACTCAACTCAAACATCTCGAACAAAAGGAAAAAACCACTTAATCTCAGCAGTCATCTGACAAAAACTCGTTGAGAAAACAAAATTACCTTAAAAACTCAAAAATCTGTCGTTCGGAATCAACTTTAAACTGTAGATACCGCCGTTTAGGGATAAAAATTAACACACACAAAGAGGGTGGTGTGAGAAGCTAGAACGTAATCCCGACTAAAGGGGTGTATGGACCAAATAAGTAAGTAAGTATGTAAGATGACTGAAAAATATCAGGAGTTATAATTAATTGTATGACGGAATTAGTACTTGAACGAGCACTTTTAGTAAACCATGCTCTTGGAGATGGCTTTAACCTCGTGCAATACCTGCATTACAGCAATCGAAGAATTCATTTGAAATTCGCCTGCACGGAAGTAAGTTTAAAAACACTAAATAAGGAGGCACTTCGAATTTCTTCGCTGTATGAAACAGAGATTGCTATTCCATCAACTGCTCTTATGCAGCGAATAGGTTGATTTTATTAATCTACTAAAAGCGTACATGGCTCTCTCTCTCGCTTTTAGTACAAAATAGGTAGAAAATTTAACTTTTTTTGAAAAAATATTCCTCAAACTGATTTCAGTTTCTTTATTTCTTTATAAAGCAGAAAACAAAACAAAACAATTTTAGTCGATTATTTATAATTTAATTTCTATACACAATCGATATTAAGCTCAATTAATTAAAGAGATTATTAAACTTGTTTTCATCCACACCACTCATCAGCAATAAATGCGAATTGTGTTAATTGGAATCATTCAATCAGTTTTTCTTAATCACTTCAACCAAAATACACTCGAAAAGTTTCAATAACATTGAAACTTAATTACGAAAAAAACCAATAAAAAAAACAAAAAATTGTTTTTACTCTGCTCTTGTAAACTCAACAAAACAATTTACAAAAACGAACTGAAAGAACAGAATAAAAAAAAAACTTGGAAAAATATTGGTCTTTCCCAAATAAACCATTAGGCCAACTGCCAACAACATGCAACTCACTTCATTACAATTCCTACACACAAATGAGTTGAAATGGAAACACAGAGAAACAATGAAAGAAAAAAGAAACGAAAAATTCAGCCATAAAATCGTTTATTTTTTTGGATTTTACAAGCGAGTAAATGGTTCATAAAGTATTGGATAGTATCGTATGCTATGCGTGGTATATGACTCTATTCGTTTTCCTCTTTTTCCTTTTCCTTTTTTATTATTCTTTTTGGTTAATGTATTACCTCTCTTATATGAATCGCGTAAGAAACAAAAAATTGCTGGATTAGCTGCATGTCTGCTGGTTTCACTGCCTATACATTTGGTTGGCTGTTGCATATGTTTGTCGGTTGTTGTAATAAAACATTCTTACAGTTCAATAAAATTTAACTAAAATTGCACAAGCAGCAACGACAGGACAACAACAACAACAATTGCAACAGCAATATTAGCATTATTAGCAACAAAAACAACAACATTTTACAAATAGATGTACAAACATAAAGAGCAAAAATACTTTTAGCCATGTTAACTTCATATGCTCATTGAAACATTTTTTGGAATGTACAAAGGAAGGTTAACTTTTAGTGGAGCTACATATTTTGGGGGCTCACATAGGCCAAAAAAAAAAAATATAAAAACTTATCGATTAATGCCAAAGTTATCGTTCGATAAATATACTGTTATCGCTTCCAAAAACAATTCTCTATGGATGTCATACTTTATTGGTTATTACAATACTTTAGTCAGGTTTACAACCAAAGCTTCTCACACCACTTATGTTGTGTGTGTTAATTTTATCAATGAGTGGAGGGACCTACAGTTTAATGTCGACTCCTAACGACAGATTTGTTTGAGCAACTTTGTCATGACAATTTTATTTTCTCTCAGACTTTTTACCAGAAGAATACATACATCATTGGTCACTACAATCCTACAGTCAGGTTTACAATCTAGCTTCTCACACCACTTATGTCGTGTATGTTAATTTTATATATGAACGGCGGGACCTACACTTTAAAGACGATTCCGAACGACAGATTTTTGAGAAACTTTTCATGGCAATTTTTCGTATTTCGTTTCGTTGAAGATGTCTGGCCTTAGTTTTGAATCGTAAGTAGCGGGATCTACAGTTTAAGTCGAATTTTTTTAAACTTTTCGTGGTAATTTTTGTTTACTCTCAGAGTTTTTGCCAAAAATCTGCTGAGAGGCAGTCGCAGAAGAAATATTTTTTCATATAAACGTTTCGTTGAAGATGTCTAGACTGGGTTTTGAAGCGTGGCCTCATATCTAATGAGCCAACACACTACGTAGTAGACTAAGGCGACTACTACTAGAAGACTACTGAAAAAAAATTACCGTAAGAAATATTTTTTTTTATCTTTCATTTTGTTTGAGGTGTCTTAGCTAGATTTTGAACCATGGCCTCACGTCTAATAAGCCAACACACTACTTACTGGGGTTTACTTACCCTATAATCTGGCATATCCAACGGAAATTATCTGCATTTTTTTTTATTCCCTATAAAGTTTTGTTTTTCCCCCTTTTAGTTCTTCATTCCCCTTTCAATATTCTTTCATCGACAAAATGGCTTGTGTGGCGCTTGTGTTTTAAGTTTGTTGTTGTATGTTTTAGCCACACAGTTGAAATCGTAAACTATTTAAGCCTTTTTTTTTTGTTTTGTTGCTTTTCATCTGTTGTATTTTTGCTGTTATTGCTGCTGTTACTTTTACGACTGCCAATGTTGTTTATGAGTTATTACGCGCCATTGATTGTTATAAACAACAGAAATGCAGCAGCAGCAACAGCAACTTTAGCAGCAACATATGAGGAATGCAAACTTGAGTTTCTGTTTTCTTTTTTATAGGAATTTCAATACATTTTGGAATATTTTTAAAAATTTGTTTGATTTTTCTACTTCATATGGGGGCAATGGAATATATTTTTATGATCAAATGTCAATAGTTCGGTAGTTTATACGTGTTTTTCTTTTGTTTTTGTAATTTTATGTAAATTTATTGTTGCAGAGTTTAGGTTTTAGGATAACCAGCAGTCTAGTAAATTACTTAAGAGAGTTGAAATATTGATTTCTTTAAAGCCGTTCACTAAAATTCCTCATTCATTAAAGTATGGAACTATTATTATGGGCTCTTTAATGTTTTCTTTAAGTCATTGAAGTCACAAACCAAATGTATTCGGTGCCCTTGTATCAGCTCTAAATAAAAGAAACCTTTCTAGTATAACTAGCATTCAGGGGCATGCAAATTCATCTGCCAATGACTCTCATCTTCCACTCTTGTAGCATATTATTTATTGCATACGGTTTTGAATGAATTCTGCTGCTTGCAAACGCTTTGAAATGGGTACTTGGGTAACTCATAAATATTGTTACGTTTTTACCTTTTAAAATCGTTTAAAATATGAGCTCGTAGATTGCAAATAAAAATAAATCTGTATTTGTTTTTAATTAAAATTCTTTATTATTCGCACAATCACAACTTTATGTATGCAACAATAATTGCTTTGTTTGTTATTGCTTTGTTTACACGCTTTGTATAAACAATAACAATTACTAGACAATTGTTCGACAGATCTTTGTAACGGAGATCTTCAAACCATGATTAATCTCTTCAAACGCACCGCGTCTTCACACAAGACTGACTTGATTTCACTAACTCAGTCGCCTGCTTTGCCTTGCCTTTTATATGGCAAAGTAAACAGTCTGATGAATGTTCTTGAAGGTAAACGTTCATGACTTCGCAAAGAGCCTTTAAGGACCTTTGGGCCAGAACGAATCCGTCTATGCTGGGAAGCGGAGTACTTGGTACTGAGACGGCGAATGCTTTCCCTAGATAAGTTTCACTTTCTGAGGGCGATTTGTTAGTTGGTTCTGTTTCCCAAATTTGCCACATCTACGGCCACTTTACTGGTTGGGTCAGAGTTCAAGAGCAGGGGGGGAAGGGTGGTTGTATATCGAGATATTATGTGTCAAGGTGCCTATGGCCTACTATAGACAATGATAGAAAAGGTTTGCTGCTGGCCTTAGATAAGCCAGTTATGGGTTTCATTAGAGGGCACTGCAAGATTAGAAGGCTGACAAGGATCTGAAACAGATTCCAGCCGCACGGTATGCAGGGTATGTGGCGACAAGGAGGAGTTAGAAACTATCGAACACCTGCTCTGCAATTGTCCAGCTCTTAGTAGGTTAAGGACCCTGCGCACTGGCTTCTTCGAAGGTTTGGACTCTTTGCCTAGAGCCGACATTAATAAATCATAAATAGGTTTAGCTGGATGAGTAGTGCTAGGGCATTAAGATTTTGCTTTTTTGTGTGTTTTTGGTCCATCATTTTTCCTCCGTCTCCTATATCCTACCTTTCCAACCTCTTCTCCTTTTCTAATTTCCTATCTCCTTCTCAATCCTCTCTCTCTCCTCTAAGACGTATTTACAGTGAATCATTTTGAACTCTGGGTAGAGTACTTGCCCCAGTGACTAGTACACTTCCTCAAACCTTACATAACCCACATATTAGGAAATTACAACCCTTCAGTCAAGATAACGATCTAGCTTCTCACAGAACTTACATATATTTTGTAGGTTAATTTTTTCTATTGAGTGGCGGCAGGACCTGCAGTTTAAAGTTGAATGACAGATTTTTAAGAAGCTTTGTTTACTCTCGGTTTTTTTCTTGAAATGTATGATCAGGTATTTGAACCGTGGCCTCACGTCTAATATGTTTAAGCACTGCTTACTACACTATGGCGGCTTTTATGGGTGATTAAAGTGCTCTAGATGTCTGTCTTGGGATTTGAACCGAGGCCTCATGTCTAATTAGTCAACAACTAGACTGCGGCGACTTCTAACCACCACATACAACAGAGTTAACACCAACATATCCGCTTGGGTTTCCATACCTAAGTTTTTACCATTCGTTGAACATATTTTTCCATCATTTGCCAATATTTTCTTATCTGCCATGATTCACACCATGTTGTTGTAGAATAATGTCGTTCAATTAAGCAACTCATGTTAACAATTCTCTAAATCTCAAAAATGCCGACAAAATGATTAATTTTTAGTTTTTAAGGCATGTTTTTTTCCTTTGCCAATCAGTTAATATGTGAAATAAGCCCGTATCTCAAAAATAAAAATAAAAACACTGTGTTTTTAGCGACCATTATTAATAATCTTTAAACAGCAGTTTTCTATTAAGCCCGATAACTTAATCCGTGTAGCCAAAAAACCATTTTCAAGTGTGTACCAGTAACTGCAAGTAATTGAAACTTGTTTCTGTGATCGCGCTGGCTCACTATACGCGCATGATGTTAAAATGGCTTGTCTTCATTACCAGTTCATAAAATAAAAGCATAAAGATTTTAGGCAAACGATAAACGGAGACCAATTTTTCCATTTTATGTTGTTGTTGTTTCTTTAACAAACAAATTTTTTTGGCATAATAAATCACAGTGTTACTCAAAAGTGAAGTAAATTGAATGAAATTTTTTTTCTTTGTTTGCATGCTTTACAAGGGATATGCACTTAAAGAGCAAAAAAAAATTTTTTTCTTAAGCAAGCGCTTGGTTTTGGCTTATAAGTTGGTTTGTTTAAGTGCATAGCCCTCTTAAAATGTTAAATGTTTTGGAAATTTTCATTTCAAATTAAGCCGTGTGTGCCGTTTCTGTCTCTCTTGGTATCTGTGTTTAGCTATCAGCCAAATAAAAACCGGCAGCCATTAAGTGTTGAAAAAATTAAATAACAATTAAACTTTTATTCGCCTTTTTTTTTTCGTTTGTCTCTTTTTATATCGGATGGGCCATCCATTGGTTTCAATTTGAAGCATGGGTTCTTTTGAATCTGACAATACTTATGTCATTCTATGTATTCTGTCACAAGATTCAGTATATTATCTCCAGTGAACGTAATGAATCGATTTACGCTTGAGCAACGTTGGGATTTATTAGAAATTTATTTCCAAAAAACGAAGACAATTAGGAGGAAATTGCATGAGAATGCCGTACAAAATTCGGTCGCCGAGAAGGAACAACAGTGTGCCTGACATATGCAAGTTTATTGCTAAAGTTCATGAAACTGGTTTCATTGTGAGCGCGTTCGTACAGTGCCTACACCCGAAACTATCGCAGCTGTGGCTGGGAGTGTGCGTCAGAATCCATCAACATCAACTCGTCATCATACATACGTACATAACTAGTCACTGCAACCCTTCAGCCAGGATTAAGACTTAGCTTCCCACACTAATCATGTTGTGCGCGTAAATTTTATACATGAGTGGTGGGACCTACAGTTTAAACTCGACTCCGAACGACAGATTTTTGAGAAACTTTTCATGGCAATTTTATTTGCTCTCAGAGATTTTGCCAGAAATCTCCTGGGAGGAAGTGGCCGAAGAAATATTTTCATATTTTCGTTTTGTTGTCTAACCTGGGGTTTGAACCGTGGCCTTACGTTGAATAAGCCAATACACTACCCACTAGACTACGGCGACTTCTAGTAGGTCATCATTCTCGTCATCGTTCTCAAGAATTGAATAATTTATGTACCAGGTTATGTCGAATTTAGCGAAAAGATCTTTATATGAAGCCTCACAAAGTTCAATTGGTTCAATAGTTGAAGCCGCTTGACCATCCGCTTCGTTTTCGCTTCGCTAGATTGGTCAACGGAAAATTGCACGATGAGGTCCATTTTGCCCAAAAAAATCCTCTTTTCGGATGAAGCTCATTTTCACCTTGGTAGGTACGTTAATAAACAAAGTTGCCGTATTTGGGGCTCAGAACACCCACCTGTGGTCTTACAGAGGTCAATGCACGCATTACGTGTGGCTGTTTAAAGCGGCTTGTGAAGCGGAGGCCTTATTGGCCCATATTTCTCTGAAAGTGAGGACGACGCAACTATTACGGTCAATGGAGACACTCATCGCACCATGATAACCGATTTTTCTGTACTCGCTCTTCATGGCATTGATGTGAACGATGTTTGGTTTCAACAGGATGGTGCAATTGGCCATACATCTCATGCCACCATCGATTTGTTGCGTCAAACCTTTGATGGCCGTTTAATTAGCAGAAATGGTGATGTCAATTGGCCGTCAAGAAACAGCAATTTGACTCGGTTGTACTATGTTCTTTGGGGCGCCGTTAAAAAAAAGTGCTATGCCGACAAACCAGGGACAATTAATTTGAAGACCAACATTCGTGATGTCATTGCCGAGACACGACCCCATAAACTCGAAAAAGTGCACAAAAATTGCTACTATCGTATGAAGTACTATGAGGCCATACGTGGCAGTCATATGAATGAATTGATATTCCATTTCGAATTGGAACAATTGTACTTCACAGTACAATATGGCGGAATTTCAAATGAGTTTTGTTTTATTGCATTTTTAAATTTAAACTTTTAAATGGCCCACCCTTTATATTGACTGTATTTTTTCCTTTTTTTTTGTGGACTGCTTCAAAAAATAACGCCTTTTAATCGCAAATACTGTGTTAAAATGATTTCTTTTTTTCTATGTCTCTAAGCCATACTCTGTAATCTCGCTTTGAAGAAAATCTCAAATAGTTTTTAATCACGTTTTATTTCTCTTGATCTAGCAATAGAGTTTTTAGTTTTAGTTGTGTACGCTTTGGTTGTTGTTTGTTATCGCATTATTGTCTGGGTGTAATGTAAACGATAAATTAAGTGGGTTTGTGTCCAAGTTTTTTGTTGTATGCACCAGTATTTATGTCTTAAGCTTGTGATAACAGGTTTTTAGGCCGTGTTTAACAATTTATGTTTAAAGACGTTCAAATGTTGCAGTTTTGGGGAAGCAGTAAAAAATGTCTTAGAAAAATTAAAAGAGTAACAAAAGGAATGCGATTGGCGATATATACAAAACTGCCATTCTAATGTGTTAGAAAAATTAATGGTGATAATATTTTTTCCCCCATACACTTTTGGGGGCATATGGCTTCTACAAAGCATTTCCATCTTATGTAAAAAATTGTTGTATGTTTTGCTTCGTCCCATATAAGATTGCACTGTTCCTTGGGCGACATCAGTTCTTTGAGCCTCTAGGATTCCACTCAAGTGCCATTCTTATTATACTATCAGGTTTCTTTCTGACAGCATGGCCGATCCATCTCCATTCCTACGTTTTATTTGTGTCATTATAGGTTCCTCGTTGGTAATGTTTCAGAGATTCATGTTGCTGATGTCATTCGGCCAGAATATCTTGCATATGATTCTGAGTGACTTGTGGAGTTTTTGCGTGATGGTGTTCCGACACTCACCAGTTTTCACTTCCATACAAAAGTGTTGATTTTATACATGCTTTGAATATTCTGAGCTTGGTTCGTGTGGTGAGCTTCTTCATATTGACCTTAGTCATTCGATTCGAATGCCACTTTGGCTTTATGGAGCCTGTTATTTACGTCTGTTTCTGCTCCGCCACTTGTTGTCGCTATACTGCCTAGATAGCAATAGCTCTCTGCATACTCGACAGGTTGGCCTTGTAGTATGATGTTGTCTGTGCCTGTTTTGGTTCTCTTTATATTTATCTCAAGTCCTACGTTTCGTACTAGTTCTTCTAAGTCCTTCAGCTCTGTTTGCATGCTGGAGACTTTGTGCGATAGTAGACAAATATCATCCGCATATAACATATCCTTGAATTGACGTAAGAGACTCGTTGTTATTCCTCTTCTCTCAGAACAGACTTCGCTTATGACATCATCCAACATGATGGTGAATAACTGAGGTGATAGGGGGCATCCTTGGTTTACTCCAGCATTTGTGTGAAACGGTAGACTTATATTGCCGTTGTGAAAAACCTAGAGTTCTGCATCCACGTACATTACTCTGATGTGGCGATAACATATGCACGAAACTAAAAAATAAGAGTAGGCACAAATTTCTCACATTGTCGGCGACTTCCTCCCAGCAGTTTTCAAGCAAAAACTCTGAAAGTACATTAAAAAATTGACATGAAAAGTTTCTCAAAAATCTGTCATTCGGAGTTGACTTTTAACTGTAGGTCCCTCCTCTCATACGTAAAATTAACACACACAGCCTAGGTGGTGTGAGAAGTTAGGTCGTAGTCCTGACTGTATTAAGAGTTTTAAGGACCAATCGTGCATTTGTGTTCTTTACACAATAGTTAGTTCTTAAACACAATTGTTTTAATTTTTATTAAAACTCTGGGAAACTTTTCAGGAAAAATAATCCAAAAATTTTTTTTTTGAGTAAAAGTGAGTTTAAAAAAATAAAGTCCCTGTTGATATCCTTCTTTTTTTAATGATTTTATATTGACCTGTTTTTATCCACATTTATTTATTGCTTTCAGTTTTTTACCACAAAAAAAAATATTATTTCTTCCCTGCATAGTTTTTTTTATTGCTTTGCAAACCCATTCAAGCATAACTTATGAATACCAGGTCATATGACATGTCAGCTCTTATGGCATAAACTCATGCAGCAGAAACAAAACTATACATGCAGATTTTATGCTGTAAGTTATGAAAGACCATATGTATGTGTGTTTGTGTATTTGCGGAGGAAAGTTGTTGACAATGTTTAGCCATGGGTGAAAAAATTCATGCAACAGGGGGGAACAGAAAAAAACCATAAATTTTTAACAATTTTTATTGTATATGAAATGCATATTTAAGCAGTAAATATGAGTACAAATGTATGCGTTTAACCGCTATGCAACGGATGCAACATCCCCTTTTATGCGCTATGCTGCATGAAAAGTCAATATTAATGAAATTCTGCACTCAACCGTTGAGGATAGATAGGCAAAGTGGAAGAAATTCTATAAAAATTTCATGGGAAATAAACAGGACCAGTATGTAATGAGATCCCGAGTTTAAGTATTTATAAAAAAGGAAACGTATTGATACATTAGGAGAGTAACGTATACTAAAACATAATCAGGGTGTACAAACAAATAATTTTTTAGACAAATGATTCATACAACTTTTGCTGAAATATCATCTCCTATAAGTGCCTAAAATGCACTCGTGCCAAGCGTTTATAACACGACACTTTTAAGCCAGATTAGCAAGCGTTAGAGATGCAAAAAAACATCTGCCACTTAAATAAGAAAAAAAACACTCACAACCCACGCATTCTATTGGTTAAGAAAAATATGATTTCCTTTAAATTTAATGGCAAGATTAAATTGTTACACATCATTAATAACGAGTAGCAGAGAGAAAAAGTTTTTTGTGGCATGAAAGCAAATATTCACAGTTAAAGTGACTGTTTGATACACTACGCGAAACAGATTATATATCGACTCATCTTACTTACTTACTTAATTGCTCATTAGAACACTTTTGTCAGGATTACAACTTAGCTTCTCTCGCTACCTATTTGGTGTGTGTTAATTTTATCTTGGAGGCGTGGTATCGATATGACTGGCTTGACTTGGCATTTTTCATGGCAAATTTTGTTTTGTTTCGATGTCTGAGCTGGGATGTTGGAACTTATCTAGTGAAAGTTACAGTCACAGAAAAAAGTCTACATACACCGTTGAATGTTGACTTTTTTTCCGCTATTTTTTTTTGTTTTTTCTAATAATTTCTAGGTTATATTTTTTAATATTCGGTTTTGTCTTTAAGCATTCTTAATTGTGACTGCCTTTAAGAACACTATAACATCTTTTTTAATTTGAAAATGTATGTAAGTATGTAGACCTATTCCTTGACTGTATATGTTAAGGTTGAACTCATATGAATCAACCACTATTGTTCGATAAGACTGAACAGCATGCTTCCATTTTTCTTTCGAAACAAAAGAATGATGTCCTCTAATCTAAAGTGCAAAGGACTGTGCTCATGAGGAATTATAAGACGTTTAAATTGAGAAATCAAGATGCCTGTTGAAAAGAAGATTACATATTCTTAACATGGTTGGAAGGTTTTTTGAGGGTGTACTGAATGGCTGCTTTAAATGTTGTTGAAATTCCCAAATAAATATAGTGGGATCCTGATAAGGAAAACTAAAGAGAGAGCTCAGGTGAAAAAAGTGAAAAACGGATAATAGGAGGACTATTTTAGCTTAAGTTGGAACACGTCCAATTACGCTCTGTGCTCAGTGTCCAGTGATTAATTCCCAAAGTGGGACCTTATCTGGAAGTTATGGTTTTCCTACCTGTTGGTGAATCAATTAATGTAACTTTTTAGTCCATAACTGTTCAATAATTCGATAAAGAAACCCTACTTGACTTATTGGCAATTACAATGCTTCAATCAGGATTACGGCTGAGGTTCTCAGATCACCCATACTACTTACTTACTTAAGTGGTCATTACAACCCTCCCTTCATTACAATACTTTATTCAAGATTACAACCTAGCTTCCAACGCCACTTATGTTGTGTGTGTTAATTTTATCCATAAATGGCGGGACTTACAGGTTCTTGAGAAACTTTTTATGGCAGTTCATATTTTACTCTCAGAGGTTTTGCCAGAAATCTGCTGAGAGGAAATCGCCGAAGAAATATTTTTTCATATTTCTGTTTATTGGAGATGTCTGACCTGGGATTTGAACCGTGGCTTCACGTCTAATAAGTCAACACATTAATTACTAGAATACGGCGTCTTTAATCACCCATATTGTGTGCGTTAATTTTTCTTATGAGAGGAGGGACCTGGTGCTTGAAGTTAATTCCGAATAATAGATTTTATTGAAGTCTTTTGGTGGCAATAATTTATGCTCAGAACAGAAATCAGTTGAGAGCAGGTGTTTGAAAGAAATATTTTTTCTTTTATATTCCTTTGTTTCGGGATGTCGTAGCTGAGCTTTGAATACACTCCACACACTCTCTACAGCGAGCACTCAAGACCCACATAGTTGAACTAGATTTAGGATTACCTACCAATTGTAATTGATTATGGGGTGTGCCATCTAACGCCGAATTCGAACGACAGATTTGGGAAGATTTCTCATGATGATTAGCATACACTCAGGACTTTTGACTTCGAGTTGTTAAAATCTATTGCAGAATGATGTTATCTAAGATTTATTGTAAGAAATATTTACGAACAATTACGGTGAGCATAAGTCGTAAAAATTGTTAGATTCTTGAAGGTCCTTGTGAGGATTGAATTCAAATGATATTTTACTCAAACAACTTGAACGAAATGTTATCATGAGTATCATATTTGATTAGTTCCCAACTGACTTTGACGCTGAACAATTTTCCAGAGTTTTCCGGGTTTTATGTAGTGATAGGTAGGTCGAAGTGATAGCTTTGATTAACAAAACAACGCAGTCCCTGTACTGACCGAATTCCACTAAACTAGGGAAGAATTTGGTCAACGCAAAGGCTGCAGTAGTGATGGACATTTTCATTCATATCTTCCCAAAAAAAATTACTTCGGGTTCAAAGGTCATATATTGAGATATGCTATCCTAAGCTCTTCTCAATTTAAATTCAGATCATTCAAATGAACTGTAGGGCACATAAGCAATGCCTTTGTTGCCCCAACACAATTTTTACATTCTCTTTCAAATTTAGAAGCTAATGTGGCAACATGGTCAATATGCCTACAACAACTTTAAGAAAAAGAAGTTGTTGCTCTTGCTTGTTATTGTTTAATATAAAATTTCATAATTTTCTTGTTTCCTTTTTCACATTTTTTTCCGTCATACAATATTACAAAACCGGTAGCAATAGAGGCAACTGGAAGTTTAAAACAGTAGTTGCAACTGCTACAGCAATCAGGCAGTGGTAATGGCACAACATGCCACATTGTAATTTATAGAGACTATGGGGCTTAAATCGTATTATTTTATCGTATAATTTTTCTACCTTTTCTATTTTGATTTTCGTCTAAAAGGAAGGAAAAGAAGAAAAATAAAAATCTGACTAAAATGTGTGTGGTCGTCCAATCATCGTTAACGTTTTTTTTTCCTACTCATGCCTTAAGAATCAAACCACTACTGCTGTTGCTCGGCTAAAGCCAACAGCACTACCAACAGAAAAAATGTATTTGAGTAGGTCTGGCTAAAAAAGGAAATGAATTGAGCTATAAATTAATTTGAACGACACACGATTGGAAATTGGCAAAAATTAACAGTCAAAACAACATAAATTTTTAATTACAATATTAGACGCGAAGGAGACAAGAGGGACTCATACACACACAGGCAATAAAATTGATAAAAAAAAACGGTTTGGTTTGGTTTAACTTCTTGATTGTGGCTTAAACGAATTCAGTGAGTGTTAAATGACATGCAAAATAAATGTGGGCCATTTGGTGGTAGCAATGGAAGAATTTGAGAGCGAACATAAGGTTCAATAAGAATATTTTCTTGGTTTTATTGCCTTTAAACATATGTTTGTGAAGAATTTCTATAGAATTCTGCAGAAAGATTATTTAGTTTTTGAAAATAATTTCACCTTCCATAAGAGTCATTATTATGAACAATTGAGGTACGATACGATAATGCCAGGTGAAGAACTTGCGAATGCCAGTACCACGTTTCCAAATTTACGGAATTTATGTTCATTAAAGTCTCTGTAGTCTAGTAGGTAGGGTGTTGGCTTAGTAAACGTAAGGCCACGGTTCAAACCCCATCTGAGTCATAAAAACCTAAATATGAAAAAATATTTCTTCGGCGACTACCTCTCAGCAGATTTCTGGCAAAAACTGAGAGAGTAAATAATAATTACCATCAAGTTACTCTGATGAAATTCATATTACTCCCAGGAGTGAAGAACGAGATTTCAAATACCAGCTTAGACATCTCGCACAAATTGAATAAAAAAATTCATACGGTGGCTTGCTCTTGCAAAAAACCTGAAAGTGAATATATTAGTGCTGGTTGGGTTTTTATTTTAAAGCCCGGCAATATTACAAAAAACCGTTCAATTTCCCTTTCAAACTTAAATTTCTCTTCAACCACTTAAACTTTATAAAAAAATTTTCCATTTCCAGCAAAGATTTCCTTTAAATAAATCAAATTCGACAAAACAAAAACAAATAAATTCCAGAAAATATCCATAAATGTCAAGAAGACATGTCTTAACAAATACCGCTCAAAAGAAAAACAAAAAAAAAAACAAAAAAAGATTCCATTTAAACACGTTCGCAACTTGCAAACACACACACTCGTTTTAGTGTCATAATTTTAATGAAAATAAAATCCATCATTTACGCTGTAAAAACGCGCAGACAGTCAGACAGAAATAGAATTTCAATTCGTTTAAAGCTAAAATAGCGAAATCGAAAAGCGTGCAGCAAAAAAAAAAAAAAAACAAAAATGAAAATGAAAATCAAGTCAAAAAAAAAAAAACGTGGAAAAGAAGAATGAAAAATTCCGATAAAGAATACGAACAAAATAATAAATGTCAAGAAATTTATGTTCAAATGTTTTTTGATTTATTAAGGAATTGTACTAAGAAAAGCAGAAAAGCACTTAAAGAAAGATTTGTTAAAAGGAATACAATAGAGATAGAAGTTTGGGAACCTAATGATGGCCCCATTATAAGATGGGTAGTTGTTTGAAACGAAATAAGTAAGAGAATAAATATAAAGAATTGGGAAGTTTGCAAGTCTATCTTCAGCAGGATAATTGTACACTTGCAAACACCCATAGCATTGATTGAAATTTTTAGTATTTGACATCATCGCATCGCTGTTGTCAGTGGTAGTTTGCAGGTGAATCTAAGGCTGACGATTTCAAGTCGCTCTTAAGAACCTCCAGGCAATAATTTGGCAAATTATGCATTTTGAGTTTTGCTTACATCCGTGGAAAATTCTACTAAACCAGGAGCTGAAGATAAATGACCAGGGACAACAACATGTGTTCTCTAAATGGACTCTGCAGTTGGCAGTTGGCACTGATATTAATTTCCATTGAAAAAACATCTTCTGTGATTAGACCCATTTCTGGGTGAATAAACAAAATTCCACATGATATCCAAGAGCGCACAACGCATCCCGAAAAAGTTACTGTCGCACCATATTTCTTTGCGACGTTGATCGAACCACTGCGAACACAGTGGGGTAATAATCACCAACTTCTGTTGACCTTAATTGGATTGATTTCAACAGGACGGCATTACAAGCTACACTGGCCATCGAAAGAGTGTGTTTTGACTCCGTTAGACCTAAGATGCGTGCCGAAATAAGTCACTGTCAGATGTGGATTTTAGACTGGCGATGTCGTCGGTCCATATTTCTTAGCGAACGACGTCGGTCAGGCCATCACTGTCAATGTCGACCACAATATGCCGATGATTACCAACTTATTTTGACCTGAATTGTGGTATCTGGACACTAACGATATGTGGTTTCAACTGGACGGCTCTAGATGCTACACTACTCATGCCGCATTGGATATTCTGCACGATCAATGCGGGGTTATGGTCATCTCACGCAGAGGTAATGTGATCTAACCACCAAGATCATGCAACTTGACAACGTCAGACGTTTTCTTGTGAGGTTTACCTACGTCGCAGGTGTATGCGAATAAGGCACAAATCTCAGCTGTTCTCAACCCCAACAATGGCCAAATTCATCATGGTTTATGCACCAGAATCATAATAAGTCCTAAGCCCTGGTGGATATTTGAATCGAATAAATAATTTCGATGATATCTCAGACTTACTTCGTCTTATTTAAAACTCTGAGGGTAAAATAAAATTACAATGAAAAGTTTCTTAAAAATCTGTCGTTTAGAATCGACTTTAAACTGTAGGTCCCTCAAGTTATGGATAAAATTAATACACATAGGTCGTAGACCTGACTGAACAGTTGTAATGGCCAATTATGTATGTATGTACGTAAGATGATATTCTTGTGCTTATCCATACGAATCCAGCAGTAAGTAGCAACATTGCACGCACCCTCCGCTGTCAACGATGTTGAGCCGCCTTGTAAAACGAGTGGAGAATACTTGGTCTAACTGTGCCAACAAGAACATCTTTGACTTGTAACGTGTTGAAGATTATGAAGTACGTACCGGTCTAAACCAGTTTGTCTGCAATGTAATTTCCGACGATATCCGTATGTTCTGCAATCCATGTAAAAAATTGCATAGAATGATCCGAAGTTTTCTTGATAAATATTCGGAATTCATGGATAATCGGATAGAAGTATAAATAAACTTTCCTTTTGACTTTATAATTACAGTGTGACAAACGTACAAACTTTTAATATTTTCCCTTCCCTTAAAGACCTTTTTCTCTATTCTCCATTCTCGTATCTGAAGCCACTTAATGCATTCAAAGAGTTCATTATAATTCTGCAATCTGCACTTACCGATAAAAGCATTTGAAGAACAATTTCATTAAAGTTCGCGAGTTCATTCCACTTGTCCTCTTAATTTACGTTGAGAAAAACAGAGAAAAAAATTTTAAAAAATAATCCTTAAAAAGTTGTTGGCAACTTTTTCTGTTTTTGTTGCAACATTAGAAATCTTTAGCAGTTTTTCATATCAATCATATATTGGGTTCAAAAACCTCATTTTCATACGCACATTAACCACCATCAACCAACCACTCCACATGCCAAGCAACCTGCAGCCAACTTCACTTAATTGTAACATTTTTTGGTACAATGTTTTCTCTTTCTATTTACCACTCTCTCTCTCCCTCTCTCTCTCTCGCTCTCTATTTGTGTTCTTTAAATGTATGTTGCCACTTATTTAGCTTGTATTTTGTTGTTGTTGTTGCTTTTCGCTGCCATTAAAAATACATATTTTTCATGTGATTATTTATAATTTCGTTCACATTTCTTCTTTCTGTATCTCTTTTTAATTTGTTTCTCTCTCTCTTTCATTTTTTTTTCTTCAACCTATTTCAGCACAATGTAAACATCCTTTGGGTATGGAATCAGGAGCCATAGCAGATTTTCAAATAACCGCCAGTACAGCACATGATATGGGTAATGTTGGCCCACAGCATGCCAGGTAAGTTAGAGTTGTAAATACAAAAACACACACACATACAGATGTAAAAAAAAAATAACTGTTGAAATTATAAGAGCAAGTATGATATCCTTAGCAACGTTATACATTAATGTACAGCAGCAATATACATTAACGTACTTTATAAGTGTGTGCACTTAGTTAAGCAAATACTACCGAACAAGTACCGCGTGAAACAGAAATACATAGTGAAAATGAATGCGAGAGAGAGAGAGAGAGAGAAAAACATAAATGGTTAAAAACATAATAATACACCACCAATACAAATGAAAAGCAAAAACACAAACTAATATAAGCCGTACAAATAGTGTCAAGTGTAATAACAAGGTGACCAACTTGGATTTTTATGAAATTTTTAAAATAAAACTACAGAACCAAAACCATACCATCCAGAGGCTTTCTTACTTTTCAATCCATAGAAATAGAAATTTGACTCTAAGAAATGACTAAAGATTTTTGGTCTAAAGATATGTAGGTTTCCTTGAGGATTACAGCGATTGCTCCAAAATATAGACTGTATAACCAATTCAGCGTTCTCTAGGCGCATATCTTGACCATTTTGAAAGCGACACAATTTTGTTGGGTGGTAGAATTTTCCCTTATAATCTTTTAATCTACTCTGAGTGTCAGGCTATCCTAAAGACCTCCTCTCGAAGACCATCTTCTTTGTCTGGGGTTTTTTGCCAGCAATTTCTCAGGAAAATACAAAGATAACTCTTACACAGGTTGTAGAACATTGTGGTATTATAGAAATTTCCATTTCCGGGCCAGGATCGGTATGAAAAACAGACTCCGCGACATATTCGAGAGCATAAGTATCCCAATTCCGATAGCTTTACAGGAAGAGCAGGAAGATAAGTGCAATATTACTAAACTCTTTCTGTTTGTCTTCTATGCTTAAATCGCCTGACCTTCCGTGACACAAATCGCATGCACGCCAATAGTCTTGCCATTTGCTCAAATAACTTCTGCAGGACATGTAAACCTGAGAAGGAGGAGAAGACTATTCTGCTTTCCATGACCCCAATGCCATTCTCACAGGCCTATATTTTATTGAAAGGCAGCAGGCAGGAGCTGTAAATCGTGATCTCTAATTTCCTTTCACATCTGACCGAACTCTCTTTTATAAAGATTGTTGCAATAGCAACACTTATCTGTAGTCTGCCTGGTTTTTAAGGAGAGCTTTTGATCAGAATTGGATATAAATTGTGAAATTATAATCCGCGCAAACGCTGGCCTAAGTAGGTTTTTACCATCTAAGGAGGGTTTGGCGGCTAACCCAGTGGTGTACAATAAATAAATAATATAGTTGACCGTAACAGATGGCTGATTTTTCCAAAGTTATTACCTATTCTATCACCCAATCACTCTGGGTTGGCATTTCTCAGACATCCCTAGAGTTCAAATCATATTTCACTAAACTCCGGATGACGAGAATTTTGTGTCTTAGATTCCCATGTTCCAGACATCCTCCCCTTCTTCGTCGTCATTACTTCTTTTGCAGAAGTAGTGGGGTAGCATTATGACTGCTTTGGAGTTTTTAAAACAGCCTGTGGTCAGGTTTAATACAAAATTTTATTATGCATATACGGCCCAAATCTCTAGGGTCTCTATGCATGTGAGTTCAGTATACCATTTTTCTATTGCAAATGAGTAGAGTTTATTTGAGAATTTTTGCTTGAGTCTCTGTAGAGGAATTTCAATCTCACGTGTGAATACAATTGAACCAGTTTTTATAAGTAGCTCTGCTTTGCTGTTACATTCAATGTCCCCAAGTCCAACACATATGAGGACGACGGTCGAGTTTTTTGCTGCAACAGTGACACTCAGATTTTCTTGCATAATGTTTAGGGATCTAATGGCCGCTTTGGTGCAGGTAAATATGCGTATCAGAGATCAGCAAAGAGTATTCAAAACGATGAGTAGATTCGAGTAATACTTATTATTTCTGAGACTTATACGCATTCATACTTATTTTAATATGATACTCATACTACTCATACTCAAAGTTGGAAGTACTCGTCGTATTCATACTTAACAATACGCATGATGTTATTGACTTCGACTCGTCTCTACTTAACATTTACACGAAGCACAAAATAAGTATGATTCGCGTACGAACACTACTATACTCACAAGAAGATTGTGTGTATGCTTTGCTTGCTGTCTTTGTCTTTCCTTTCTTCTTTGTTTGTATATGCAACAATAAAAAAGGCTGTAAATTTTGATGAATGATTCGAGCCACTCGAATCACTTATAAGTATTATAAGTATTTTTCTAAATTTATGAATCTGAATGAGTAGGCGTATAAATCAAACAATGAATCGAATGTTGTGAGTTTGATGTCAACGTTGTACTCATAATCATTGTAACCTATACTTATAAATCAATGCTGTAGCGAGTACGAATGAATCAGAGTAGTTGAATTTCAATTCTGTTGATTCACTCATACTCAAAATTGCATGAGTGCTTATGAGTAGCGGAAAAACGATTCATTGCTAATCTCTGATGCGTATGTAATCGTACAGCAGCAATCTTTATAGCCATTATTTTAGCTTGACTAGTACTACAGTAATCGGGTTGTGCAAAGGACAATCTAAAATCCAACTGTTCTGAAAATGTTCCACATACGACTTTCATGCCTGATATGTATCTGTTAGTGATTACTTAGATGATGTTCGTTAGAAAACACAGACCTTTATGAAGGTGTGATAAATGTAAAGTGTAGACGCACTATATCCAAGAGTCGCCGTAGTCTAGTAGATAGTGTGTTGGGGTATTAGACGTGCGGCCACGATTTAAACTCCAGGTCAGACATCTTCAAAAAAACGAAATACGAAAAAATATTTCTTCAGCGACATCTTCTCAGCGGATTTTTGGCAAAAACTATAAGATTTTAAAAAAATGCCAAAAAAATTTTTTCCAAAACCAAATCTGTCGATCCGAATCGACTTTAATCTATAGATCCCGCCATTTGTGTATAAAATTAGTACACAGAACATAAGTGGTGTGAGAAATTAGGTTGTAATCCTGACTGAAGGGTGGTAATAACCAACTATGTATGTATGTATAACCAAGCTGCTTTAGAAACGAATTTGAACTGATCTTGCAATGAATTTAAAAACCTTTAACTTCTGATTGGGATTTATTTCAATCGATCGATACCATGTCTTTATTGCAATACAATTTAGTACAAAAAAAAAGTATTTAATATTACTACGTCGTAATATATTATTTTGTATTTATTAGAGCCCATTACTCAGTTTCCACGTGACAAAGCGATTAGTGCAAAAGATTATATGGCATGGACAGCTTGTGGCATACATTACCTTCATTCCCAAAGGTATTATTAAGACCAATCCCAGCAGTATTCAAGGACAGTTAATATAGTGTTGACGAATAAATTAATTTCAATTAAATTGTTGAATTTTAATAAATTAAAGTATACTCTTAGTATTCTCTTTGGGTACCATGTTCGTTGCATATTTTTAGGCAACAATAACAATTAAAACGTTGTTGCAAAGCAAACCAATCAATTTAACTACAGCTAAAATAGCGCCCCAGTTGGTCCTCTTAATTTTTCAATTATTTTAAAAGTAAAAAATATTTACACACATTAAAAAAAAAAATTCGTAATACTCCACAGAAAAAAGTAGCAGCAAGACAGACAGATAGAAATTCAAACATATATGAAATATGTATGTGTTTATACAATAACAACAACAACAACAAGTATTCAAAAGAAAAAGAGAACAAAAAACAAAAGAAAAAAATAAACCAGAAGCCATAATGATGTACAGCAAACATACATTAACAAAATGTGACAGTTGGAATTATTTTTCATTATTATTATGAATTATTTTATGGCGTGTTTAAATGCTTTTGATGTCATTTAATGATATAAAAAAAAACACACACACAACCATACAATACATACATACATATAAATCTACTTTGTGGCATATAAACATTGCCACAAACAAACATACATACACCTACTACTCATTCGAAGACACATATTTAAACAAATTGACACAGAGCCAAACATTTATTATACACACACATGAATAAAGTACAGGTAAATGAATACAAGTAGTATGAGTAAATAAAAAATAAGTATGTGTAGTTGTATATGTGTTTGAGTCATATAAAATACATACACTTTTTTTGAACACATACGAGGACAATAACATTCCATTACTTAAAAGCAAAATAATAAAATATAAGGCAAAAAAAACAGAATGATGATGAAAAAGAAGATATGCAAAGTCAACTTTTTTAATGTTATAAATTAAAATTATATACATTATATACATGGGTACACACATACATATACATACATACATATGTGTAAACAGACAAACACACACATACATGTGAATATACAAAGGTATACCAATGTATTATTTTAAATTCAAACACACGCACACACTCTTTTTTGGTTTTATTGTACCCTGTGTGCCACTACAAACAGTCGAGCCATATTACACTGAATCTGATTGTTTGCAACAGTTGTGATCGTCCATGATCATGCAAAGTTCAGGACAAATGGTGAAAAAATTCTATATTCTTATTCTATATTAACAAGAATTGTGTCAAAATAAACTAACATCTCTGGAAGCCAAGTGGTTCTGAAAGAGAAATACATCGAGTCCTTTGTCAAAGAAGTGAGAAATCTATCTGTTTCTATATCCACTGGACATTTACTCTGGGTGATTGGAGAATGGCATGAATCAAATATTGGTTACTCGAGAATCTTAAGAGAATTTTGAAATATCTCAACGAAGTTCAGAAAATCGATTTCGAAAAGCGACATCCAACTAAAAATTTAAATAACCTCTAATTTTAAAGTACCCAACTGAAGAATCTAAACTGTTTCCGAGCACAAACCTCGTCCTTAAGGTAAAGAGATCCCTATGTTATTAACCTGAGCACTCAAATCAAATTCTCACAGAAGGATACAAATGTTTAAAGTTCTCTACTAACCACCGAGTAAAAAGCCGTAGTCGAGTAGGTAGTATGTTGGCTTATTGCATGCGAGCCCGTAATTCAAACCCAAGCTCAGACATATCGAATAAAAATATTTCTTCGGCTACTTCCTGTCAGCAGTCATCTGGCAAAAACTCTGGGCAAACAAAATTGCCTTAAAAAGTTTCTGGAAACTCAGTTGTTAAAAAATCAACACGCAAAACAAGAGTGGTGTAAGAAGCTTTGTCGTTATCCTGACTTAAGGGTTGTAATACGAATATCGTAAACTAATTTACGATATAGTCGGAAATTAAGTCTTAAAAAAAGTACCTTTTTTGGGCGTAAATGTATTAATAATTTCAATAAAGAGTGATAAAGATGAATTCATCTTTCTATTGTTTACTAAGGCGTTTCTGTAAAAGTTGGTATAGAATTTATTACTTCAATATGTATGTCTAGTATACCTGAAACCTCACTGATTTCTCTTGCAAAACGAAAGTCTTTAAGCCCCTATGTTGTTTTCAATGCAGCAATAACTTTCTCAAACACTATCGTCCCATAAAAACTGTTGATCAATGCTATCCGACTTTACTGGTCTTACATACATAATTGGTCACTACAACCTTTCAGTCGATTGCGACCTAGCTTCTCACACTACATATGTTGTGTGTGTTAATTTCATAAATGAATGGCGGGACTTATAGGTTAAAGTCGACTCCGAAGGACAGATCTTAACCCGGCAATTCCCAGTGTCACCTATAGGTGACACAGATTAACGGAATTTTTAAACATGGAAACAGGCATCACTGATAAATAATAATATTATTTATATACAGACAACACCCTGTTGTATATCTGATTTTAATTTGGCAACGCTAGAAGTTTATTAACTAGGGGATTTTTAAAAATCTTTAAGCAGTGTTTTTGATTTTTACATACTGGTGTGTCTTACGATAAACAATTTGTTATAAAAATGCCAAAAGGGTAAGAATCACAATAATTTTTTTTTATAAATATTGCTAAATATTCAGGCTAACAATGTGAGCAAGTATTTTTAGAAAATTAATTATATTCTACCCAAAATTATGGGCTGTTTTTCAAGTGTCACCTTCAGGTGACACTGGGTTTTATACATACATGTATACCACAAATTTTATATATTGCAAAATTTTGACTATTGCTTTTATGTTTTATGGAAGATTAAACTTGGACGAAATTGTACAAATACTAGAGGCTGGAGACGACCCTGGTGACATCATATTGTTTCCTCCTGAGGATGGTGAGGTTACTGATGAAGACAGTGGAGATGAAAATGATACCAATTTCATTCACCTTCCTAGCCGAATGTTGCGCTCAGAGGTTGAAGTGCAAACTAGACCCAACAGAGAAGATAATGAAGTGGATCAAGACGCGCTACAAGTTTCAGAACATATTGCAGACCAGGAACCTGTCCCGAAGAAGAAAAAGAAAGAACTTACGGTAAAAAAGTGGTCAAAAAATACTTCAGTTTTTTCTTCATGCGGTAAAGGGGACAGCGATCAAGATATTCTAGGCACATTTCAAGAAGATATCAGTGTCACTGATTGCTTTGAATTATTGTACAACAAAGATGTAATAAGCCTCATTGCAGATATGAGCAATTTGTATGCTCTGCAGCGGAACCATACATTGAATGTAACCGAAAATGAAATTAGAGTTTATATTGCTGTACTACTGTTGACTGGATATATGACACCAAAATACATGAGAATGTTTTGGGAAAAAAAAGCGGACACGTACAATGATTTGGTATCCAGCAGTATAAGACGAAATCGCTTTTTTGAAATACAGCAATATTTACATTTGTGTGATAGTAACGCATTGCCTCAAAATGATAAATTTGCCAAGGTTCGTAAATACTTTGAGTTGGTTGTTGCTAATTTTACCACCAATTTTGATAAGGCCGTTTCATCGCATATTTCAATTGATGAAACAATTGTTCCATATTACGGGAGACATAGCACAAAGCAACATATTCACGGGAAACCATTACGATTTGGTTATAAAATTTGGTCTGCAGCTACGCCGCAAGGATATTTAGTAAACTGCGAATTATATCAAGGAGCAAGTGGTCCAAGCATGAAGTTGCAGTCAGAGTATGGCCTAGGTGCCGCAGTTATTTTAGAGCTTCACTCAAGACTTCCTCAAGAACTAGGTCCTTTTAATCTGTACTTTGATAATTTCTTTACTGGTCTGCCTTTGCTTAAATATTTACATGAGCATAACATTGGTGGAACAGGAACGATTAGAGAAAATCGCCTTGAAAATTGCAGTCTTCCAAATGTTAAAGATATGCGAAAGAAGCCAAGAGGAGAGATAGATTACAAGACTTCTGAAAAAATAATTGTAGCTAAATGGCATGACAATAGCATCGTAAGCATTGCTTCTAACTGTCACGGACTAACACCAATCACAAAAGTAGATAGAATTGGTGTCATCAATAAAAAGAGAACAAAAATTCAAGTCGATTGCCCAGCACTTGTAAAAATGTATAATAAGTATATGGGTGGTGTAGACCGCTTTGATGAGAATGTTGATTCTATGAGAGTAGCTTTACGTGGAAAAAAATGGTGGTTTCCTCTCTTTGCATTTGGACTAGATGCCGCTTGCCAGAATGCTTGGCTCATCAAAAGAAAATGCGATAACAGCTGGACTTATTGTGAATTCCGTAGGGCAATCGTGATGTCATATTTGCGAAAATACGGAACGCAGCCAACTAAGAGCAACAATTGTGGCGTTCCCATTGTGTTGAGAGTTTCAAATGAAACTAGATTGGGAGGGTGCTCAGAGGACCATATTGAGCAGGATTGCTCACAACGTCGCTGCGGTTTTTGTCATGAACGCACTAGAAAAATGTGTGCCAAATGCAACATAGGCCTTCATATTAAATGTTGGTATAAATTCCACAACAAATAAAATATTATATAATTATTGTTAAATCGAATGTAAAATTCAAAGCATTTAATAAATTATGCCCAGTGTCACCTATAGGTGACACCGCAATAAAAGCACATTTACCAATATTTTTTTTATTTTGAACTTTTTTATAGTGTAAACTAGACGTATTTTTACTATTTAGAATAAAAATAAATTGTTTCTCCCTTTTGGCGAGGGTATGGGAATTGCCGGGTTAAGCACATTTTCAGCCACAAATCTTCTGAAAGGTAGTCGTAAAAAAATTTTTTCTCATATTTCGTTTTGTTTGAAATGTCTGCCCTGGGGTTTGAACCGTGGCCCCTGACGTCTACTAATCTCCCTATTAGACTACGGCGACTTTTAATTTTACTGGTCTTACTGGGATTTTATATGGCATGATAAACAAAATGAACTCGTTTCGTTAGCCCGTTTTACAAGTATATCTTTACTTAAAACCGTGTGGAAACGTACGTACAGTTTTGAATCTTACAATTCTATACTGACGGCTACGGCCGAGCCTTTCAGGCTACTCATGTTAGTGTGTTAATTTTATGCATACAGCAGAAAATCGACTCTAAACGACAGAACATAATCAATTAGCCTGAGAACTTTTGCTAAAAAGGCTAATGAGGGACGATCTTTCCCTCTCTCAAAACATCAGAGCTGAGGTTTAAACTCATAGCTCTCGGCTAGTAGGCCTACACACTATCCGAAGGTAGAATCCTTCATAACAACCCTTATACATGAGTAGCGGGACCTACAGTTTAAAGTTGACTCCGAATGACAGATTGTTGTGCAACTTTTTTATCCCAATTCTATTTGCTCTCGGAATTTTTGCCAGAAATCTGCAGAGAGGAAGTCGTCGAAGAAATATTCAAATTCAGTTTGGTTTGAGCTGTGGTTAGCTCTACAATCTCCCTTAAAAAAACGACTATTAAATATAATAGAGGCCCCCAGAAGGGTATAACCATAACGATTTCCAGATTATCTTATAGTACACTGTATTCTTTGGTCGACCTTCGAGCACCATAACTTGCTTTTTTTGTCTTCCACCTTTACTTTATATTGTATTTATTATGAAATATAATTTTTCTTCTTCTTTCTTTAAATAAATCATTATAAAAAATTATTATTTTTTTATTATTCTTCTCCTTTTTTTTCACTTAACGCACACACATTTAGTATGATGTTGGCATCCGCAATTGAGTGTGTTCTGCATACAAACAGGTATTCTAACAAAAAAAAAATGCTTACACGCATACCTAAATTCACGCATGCCAACGTCACGAAATGTTCGTTCGTTTGTGTTTTATTAAATGTCACATTGTATCAAATATTTCTGAGCTTGTTCTAAAATTTATTAAAAACAAAAAAAAAATTGTTTTTTATGAAATTTTCAGAGAAAATTTAATTTAAAAACATGCAAAAGGCGAGCTTACTAGTATGTATGTATGTAACTTGCTCAAAGGGTATTTAAAAACATACCTTTAATGAAATACTTGCTTATGTAAATTTTTATGTTCTAAAGCCTATATAAAGGATGGCGGAATTAAAATTAAGCGATCTGCAGTCTTTTGTAAGTAAATGTCTTGAAAAAGTGTCTGAAATGTACGCTTCGGAGACGATGTCAAATTGTAAGTCGGTCTCGCCACTCTTGGTTGAAATTAACGCACACTATGTAGTTAATGCAAACAGTTTCTCCGTAAGCCTCACTAATGGAATACAATGGCCAAATTATCCTTCCCCAAATTATCCATTAAGAATAAAGACCACGGACCATTAAGAATAAAGACCAACACAATAGCCTCATATATTTTCACAGAGGGAGTAGTCTTAGAACAACGACAACTGTCAATCCTATCATCCTAGAACCTGCAGCAGTAGACCAATCATGTGCCCTGATAGCTCCATTCTTAACTGTCCCTGGAACCTATAGACTCTATGAACGCTTCTCAACGAGACTTAGGAACAAAACTGGATGTAGAAATCAGGAAACGAACCTTGGAACAGAGCAAAATTTTTTACCAGTCCAACGGGTAAACACGCAAGTATCGGCCAAGCAGAAGTCTATGCCATTGAAAGATGTGCTCAATTTAACTTGGATAGAAAGAGATAGAAAATATAGGACGGTTAAGGTGAAATTTGAGCATACTCTTATCAGATTTATTTGAAGATAGAATGGGATTTGCGTAAGGAAAATAAGTTTACCCTTCTCTGGCTCCCAGGTTATGAGGGGGCAGTGGAACTTTCACTGACGGGGACAGAACCTTTCTGTGGTGTGGGAGCGGATCCTTGGTAAGGTATATTCAACTAAGAGGAATACAAGTAGTTGCAAATACTCCTCTTAAAGAGGGTTTGAGGCAATCAAAACTTTTGTTAGGAAATCACAATAAGAAGAGATCTCAGTCAAGCAACAGGCTATCCAGAATCAACCTGAGTATGGTTACCAGTCCTCTGATAAGGCGCTGAAGAACCAGGGTACGGTGACTCAGAGCAAGGATAGAACCTGTGATAATGAAAATGAATCATCGGAACACATTCATGGAATTTTTGGCCCGTTAATGCCATTTGAGAGCATTTCAAGCAGTAGGAAGAGGACTGTCATTGTAGACACCGAAAAGCATCCTGAAATTTTTTTGGGCAATAGGCTTGGAGGACACCTGAGGACGCTATTAAGTTTGAGACCAGTACAAAATGTCGAATTGTAGCGGTACTAAATCAGCTCTACGCGAAAATAATAACTATAGTTGGCGAAGACTTGAGTTGCCGTAGGTTTGTAAGTAGTGTGATGGCTTATTAGATATGAGGCCATGGTTCAAACCCCAGGTCAGACATTTTCAACAAAACGAAATATGAACAAATATATCTTCGGCGACTTCCTCTCAGCAGATTTCTGGCAAAAACTCTGAGAGTAAAATAAAATTACCATGAAAAGTTTCTCAAAAATTTGTAGTTCGGAGTCGACTTTAAACTGTAGCTTTCGCCACTCATGTATACAAATTAACACAAACAACATAAGTGGTGTGAACAGCCTTGTCGTAGTCCTGACTACGTCATATAATGACCAATTCTATATGAAGGTTTGAGTAATAAAACAACTTTTTCCTTTAAATTTGAATATTATGTTGACCCCTATTTATTGATTATTTTTTTAAGCATACATAAAAGTCTAATGTCCACTAAATTCCATTTCTTGTACTCTTACTCCTAAATTCCTTTTTAAGTTTTTATTTATTCTGCTCACAATTCCTTGTGATTAATTTTTATGCCCAAAACTTTCTATGCTTAATTCTATGTTCGTAAGCATATCAATCACACAAAATAAATTCTTCTTCATGTCTTAATAAAAACGGCCGGAAAATTACAAAAAGAAGAAGCAAAACTATGGGATTGTTCTCCAGTCATTAACTTCCAGCTTTAAACATGACTACCGAGAATCTATTCGGGATACATACATATGTGGCCAGTTTTAAGTGTTTAAGCAAATAAACCATGAGGTTTACAATGCGTAATTAGATCTGCACTAGGCTTGCTACACTGACTTTTGTTTTTTAAAGAATTCTGCGTGTTTTCCTTTTAAATTTTTTAGAATTTCATAAACATCTCATTAGGCCCGCTATTCCCAATGCCTTTCATTTCCTTTCTATTCCTATTAATGTAATGAAAATATTGATTTTTCTTTTCTCTCACAACAACAGTGACATATAATTTTAAGAGACTTCTTGTATGTATGTGAGTATACCAGTATGTGGTGTTTGTTTTTATGACAGATAATTGCTAAGGCGTCAACAATGTCATGAAAATGTCATAAAAATATTTGTCAACAAAAACAAGGACACAGAGGGTAACAATTTACAAACGGTCAAGTTCGTCTATGTGATACCCTATGACACAATGGAGTCGATGATTCTAATAAGTTATTCAGTTTAAAATGAAAAAAAACGATTCGTGCCAACGCAATTCCAAAAAATACTTGCCAATTTCTCTATAAACAGACAAACAAACGAACTATTCATATGAGAATTATGTTTTCTTTCTAAAAATTATCTCCAGTCACACATCTTCAACTTCAGAAAATCCCTCTGGACAAACTCTGACGAGATCGAATCGCACGATCCGCATGTTGGTTGGTGTCCTGAATACCCAATTCAGTCTAAAATAAGTTGGTAATACATACATACATATACATAATTGGCCATTGCAACCCTTTAGTCAAGATTACGACCTAGCTTCTTACGCCACTTATATTGTGTGCGTTAATTTTATACATGCGTGGCGGGGCCTACAGTTTAAATTTGACTGCGAACGACAGATCTTGACAAACTTTTTATTGCAATTTTATTTTACTCTCAGAGTTTTTGAGAGAAATTTGCTGAGTGGAAGTCGCCGAAGAAATTTTTTTCATATTTTCGTTTTGATGTCTGGCCTGGGTATTGAACCGTGGCCGTAGCCCAACACACTATCTTCTAGAGTACGGCGACTAGCGCCATTAACAATCACATCAAGTTACATGACGCCGCCCAAAATCTACACTAAACAATAACCTTTTTTGGATTCATTGAACTGTTTTGGATTTCATGTGGATTGGACAATTTTGCTTGTCACCGTGCCCATTCATCTAGCTGAAGATGATTTGATGATGACTGCCTTAGTGTATACGTCGTTTTCTATGGTCATTTACCTTCAGTTTCTTGATCTATTAAATTTTGTAAGGGTTCATGTCCAAGTTAAGTTGCCAAGTTGTGGCCTGTAAAAGGTCGAATTACTGAGTGCAACGCGAAATCGATTGTCCCGGATACTTCTGTACGCTTTCACAGACAGCAACGTTATTTTTGGATGGATTTTGCGCTCCGTTTACATACGTGTGTTTACTGAACAAAGTGGATTTGCCAAATCAGACTGAATAATTGACAGCTAATATAGATTCTGCATGCAAAGAACTGCTTATTCCTATAGGCCTCTAATCATATCAATCAGACTGGGAAACAGAACTTTCCATCCTTAGTTACATACGTAATTTTTTAGGCCTCTAATCTTATCAGTCAGACTGTTCGCTTAAGTACGTCATGCAGAATTTGTCAATCTTACTTACATACGTAATTTGACATTACAATCCTTTAGTCAGGATTACAATCTAACTTTTCACACCACCCATATACATATATGTAAAATTTATCCATGAGTGGTGGCATTTACAATTTAAAGTCGACTCCGAACGACAGATTTTTGAAAACGTTTTCATGGTAATTTTATTTACTCTCAGACTTTTTGCCAGAAGACTAGTAAATCTTGTTCTGTTCAAGATGTCTAAACTGGGATTTGAACCATGGGCTTTCTTCTAATAAGCCTAGATTACCTAGATAACGGCAACTTGTCAAACTTTTCTTCTAAGGAAATATTTCAAAACACCATCAGGTCGCAGTTGTATGGTGTGTGAGGGGTTCTCAAAGTGACAGACTCGATGCTTTTAATTGGCTGAACATTTCAAAAGTTTTTTTTTTACTTTGTATTGAAAATTTTTCTTCACACAAACTACGTTTAATTTCAAGACAATTTTCCTTTTTGACTCAACTGTCTTACTTGAAAAACTCTTGTTAGATTAACCCCGTGTGTTGAAAGACGTGCTTGACATAGGAAATAGGTTAGTTAATACATACATACGTAATTTGTCATTACAATCCTTCAGTGCGGATTACAACCTAGCTTCTCGCACCACTTATGTTGTATGTCTTAATTTTATACTTGTGTGGCAGGACCTACTGTTGAAAGTCGACTTAATGGCAATTTTATTTACTCTCAAAGTTTTTTGCCATAAATCTGGGGAGAGATAGTAGGCGTATAAATATTTTTTCATATTTCGTTTTGTTGCAGATGTTTGACCTGGGCTTTGAAACGTAGTCTCACGTCCTTCCTGTAAAAAGAGGGAAATTGTTTATTCATTTTGGGACTCATTAGTACCTTCTCTTACGAAGCTTTCCTTACAACTTTCACTCTTTTTCTACAAATTGATCGAATCAATCTTAAATCTTCATTGTTAATTCAACATCAAAAGCCAAATTTCTCTTCAAATAGTATTTAATGTGAAATTTTTATTAGAAAAATTCCTTCAAGCTAATCTCACTCTGATTTTAAAGCATACACCTGATATACATACGTTTTTTTAACGACATTAAAGCTTTTACTTATTATCCAATCCACTGATGTTATTTTGTTGGCATTTCCTGTATTAAGAGATTTTTGTTGTTGTTGCTTTAACAACTGCTTCCTTTTAGATTTTTGCCCAAATCAATCTGTGGATTCCTTTTGAGCTGTCTTTCATAATGTCAAAACCAAATCTGTGTAAAAGCCACACATGCATACACAAACCAATACAAATATAGAAATTAAATTCGAAAAACGAGAAGGAAAAAAGAATTCCGATTTTTTATACAATTTAAAATGCAATACTTGTTCGATGTATTGGTGGTAGTAGTGATGGTAGTTATGGCGCAATAAACGAATCAATAGCTGTAGATAAGTGTATTATATGCTTGTGGGTATGTTTGTGTGTATGTGTAACAGTGTAACTGACATTCCTACGATTGACATTGACATTTGGTCTATTTCACATTGACTTTTGTTCGTTCCCTAACGACTTAACAAAGGCAAGAGGGTACCACACCACACAAATAAAACAAGACCACCAACAACAACATTATAGCGTAGCCAACAGAAAATAAAACAAATACATACACACTCTAATAAAGAGAGAAATACATACATACACAGAGTATATACATACGTATGTATGTATGTATACATTTGCCTTGGGTGTGTGTGTGTGTATTAATAAAAATAACAATCGCTGGCATTACCGACAACAACGACTACCTTTCAATTCCAATTGATTCCACTAGACTTCACACTAATGTAACACACTTACACACACACATCCCCACTTTTATATGTAGGAACTCTCTCTCAGTCACTATATCTTCATTCCATACACACCTATTTACTATTGTTGTTGTTGTTATTGTTGTTAGCAGTGCACTACTGTACACAAGTTTAATCTGACTTAATCGAACATCGTTTTGCCATCAACTGTTTCTATTGCCATGATGTGTATGTATGTGTATGTTGATTTTCTTTTTTTTTAATGTATTTGTATACAAGTATTAGTATGTGTTGTGTATGTGTGTGTGTATGTATGCAGAAATGTGGTTCATTGATGGCTTAACTTGATTTTTCTACAAATCACTCGTACCACTGCCACAATTACAGTTAAAAATATAAAAAGACAGACAGAGAGAGAAAGAGAGAGAGAGAGAGAAATCTCTCCCCCTAACACTTAATCTCTTCCGTTTTATAAAGTTCAATAGGAGAGTGTAAGAGAAGAGTGACGTTCTTTTTTTTCGATGTTTTTCTTTTTACATTTCCTCTTTAACAATCAACCGACAATAACAAGAAAAAAAAAGCAGAATAACAACAATAATCACAGCGCAATCACATTAAAAACAAACTTTCGCCCGCATATGCATGTGATTTCAGGAAGACGATGGTATGTACAGTGTGCCCGAAGGAGGGAGATTATTGGACTCTTACTGAGACCTCTGGTATTATTGACAAGAATTCACAGAATTTTCGACAAGAAAGAATGCGCCACCTGGCACGGTATTATCATTGTTGCAGTGACCGCCAACAATCAATTGCATCTGCATCCTGGCAATAGTTATGTTGAAATTTGATATAAGATAATGAATGTGGGGTTAGGCCTAAAATGAGCGAGCATATTAGAGTTATTATTAAGTTATCTCTTTGGAGGCTTATATGCTATAATGGTCTGTTTCTTGTAAGCACGAATTCTACAAAGTTGGTAAACGATTGATTCATCAACTCTTCTACCTTGCAGCAGAACTAACTAACACTAACTTTCAGTTCTAGATATACTCTGTTGCTCATTAATGCAGTGTATTTTTGATAAAAAAAAAAACGCTGCGATTATCAGCCTTCTTGTCACGACTGTGTTTAGGAAAACTTCGACAAAAAAGTTTAAATCGATTTTGTGAAGGATAGTACGATTTTGAATGTACTGGGATGTAAAGCATCAGATCTTACAGCTCACACGTGTGATGAGATATTATGTATTGAGACTGGATATAGACTCGAGAGCACTAATGTAACCTATAGTGTAGCGGATGTCAGTCAGGATCACGACCTAGCTTCTCACACCACTTGCATACGTTGTGTGTGTTAATTTTATGCATGAGTGGTTGGACCTACAGACTTAAATCGATTCCGAATGGCAGATTTTTGAGAAACTCTTCATGGCAATTTCATTTATTCTCAGAGTTTTTGCCAGAAATCTGTTGACAGGAAGTCGCACTGGACTACCGCGACTTCAGTTTCGAATATTGACCACATGATTCGAGTTCTATTTGCACCGACCAAAGGGTAAGATGAATTTGCATTTCTCAAGCTGGTTAGTATAGACCTCTGGTTAGTATTTATTTACAGAAAACAGCTAAACGTAGTGTGAGGGTCTGTATTGAATATAAACTCACTCCAAAACCTTGGTTCATTCGCATTAGAAGCCTTGCAGAAATTTTTATAAAGAAGGATGACATTATGAATCCCCACCTCCGCTCTGTCTCTCGTAGTCCAAAATATTTAGGGAAAGATTTTGGCCTGAAATCTTTTTTGATTAACAAACTGATGGTAGAATACTAACACGTTATTCTTTAATTGTCAGGGTTTTGAAAATTGCAAAAACTGTGAAGCGATTAAGGATTGCCTGATTGCCCATTAACATTTTAAATATTATTTCATGAAAATGTTGCTCGCTACTATACTGTAGGAAATCCATTCGTTAGAGCCAGTTTTAGAATTCTTAAAGCACTTCAGTTGATATTATATTACATATATAGTACATACGTAAATACATATGTACAGACATACATCCATACACACATAATGGATCATTATAACCAGTCAGTCAGTCAGGATTACGACATAGCTTCTCTGTGTGTGTTAATTTTATACATGAGTGGCGGGATCTATAATTTAAAGTCGACTCCGAACGATAGATTTTTGACAAACTTTTCATGTCAATTTTCTTTTACTCTCAGAGTTTTTGCCAGAAATCTGCGGAGAGGCTGTCGCCGAAGAAATATTTCCTCATATTTCATTTCTTTGAAGATGTATGACCTGGGTTCTAATAAATGAGCCCTGGCTTCTAATAAACTAACACACTACCTACTAGACTAGACTGTGAAAACCTGATTTAATGCCGAGGTTTTTTTTACTCGCGCACAAGACCACCTGGCGAGTTTTTATTTACAGTAAAGCAGTAATGGTAGTATAATGATGTTGTCTGGTCTTTACTGAATATGAATTCACTCGTAAAGCTTGGCCTATTCGCATTAGCAGCTTCGTCGTAATTTTAATAATATACAGGAGAATGATCCTATGACTCCCTACCTCTGCCCGAGTTCATTAAAATCTATGGAGAGATTCCGGCGTGGATAATTTTCTAGTAGACAGACTGATGGCTGAATCGTTTTGGTTTTGAAAATTGAAGAAAACTTAGAAACTTTTCAAAAGTAAATGAAATTTGAGGCGATAAATAATTCCCTGGAAATAACACCCGAATTTTTGCCGAAGGTGATCCAACTGTGAGCTTTAGTTTTGGTGTAGGTCCAGCACTTGTAATATTACTTTTAATGGCTAGAATTATGGCTGGCCTGTACCTTCACTGTAGATTTAAGAGTACATTAGCAGCTTGCTAACTGCCTCTTCAAGTGAAATTTCTAAAACAGCACAAATTTTAATAATAAATTTCGATGATTTGCAAGAGTCCTTTAGAGAAATGATAAACTATGCTGAGTATTTCTAATATTATCAACTGTCGCGTATCTTCTTGTGGTACTCAATAATGAAAAAAAAATCAATCAAAAATTATCAGAGTGCTTGAAGACTTTTAATTGGTTCGAGAAAGTTTAACGTTTGTTGATTACAGGGTTCTAATAAAGTGTCCCATGGTAGTGCAAAATCATCTCTTAAAGAATTAGTGAGCAGTGGATAAGTCAGTTAATCTGTGCCTATGCAATGTAGAATACTTTTTGAGTATTTGAGGTTCGAAGAAAAGTATTTCGAATTTTTTTATGGCCCACTGTAACTATGCAAGTGATTATTATAGTATTTATTCAACTAGCATTGCTACCTACTGGATCTAAAGTACAACTATTATTACAACCACCCATTTAAATACTCTAAACCAAGCACGTATTTGTATGTAGCATGTGTTGGAGTCAGGGGGGTTTTTATTCAATTTCCAATAGTTTTGTTTGTGATTTTTGTTTTCTCCCTCTTGTTAAGGCTTTTGTTGTTTTTGTAAATCAATTGTTTCTGTTGTTATTGTTGTTGTTTTTTTGCAATTTTCTTTTTTGTTCTCTAATAAAATGTAATGTAAAAAGAATGATTGTGTGTGTTCAATTCTCTAACAAAACTCAGCTGTAATGTTCTCGTAGTGAAACAATTTTTGCTCTCTATTCGATACGATTCGATTCGATTCATTTCAATTGCTTTTTTGTTTTCGTATTCGTTTATTGAATTTTATTATCTTCAATTGACAATTGTATTATTGCCGTATAGTATAGTATAACGACTATAATGGGGTTTAGTTTTATACATCTTTTCGAACTTTTTTTATTTCCTACGGCTCCCCTCTCCTGCAACTGTTTTCATTAACAGTTCCTGTCGATCTGTTTGCTTTGCCTTGTAATTTGGTGGGTTCTGATAATAATTTTTTTCCTTTCTTTCTTTCTTTTCTTGCCACAGCATGTTCTCTTGCTGGTTGTATTTGTAAATTTGATTTTTTGTTGTGTTGTTGTTGTTGTTGTTGTTTTTTAACAAATATTTTGTAGTTTACGCCACATAAAGTAAATGGGTCAATTGTTAAGGAAGTCATGAAATAAACCCCAAAAGATATGGTAAATGTGTACTAAAAATAATAAAAAATCAAGAAAAATTTGTTGTTGTTCAAGTATTGGCTTTGTGGGGAGGTGGGAGGGCAAATGTTTAGAGGCTTTTGGGAAAACTTAAGCCAAAAAAAAAAAAATTGTATGCTTAGAAAATGTACGGTTGGATGGATTTATGAATCATTGAGTTTTGAATTGAAGTGTTATGATTGTAAAAATGGTAGAAATTTAAGCAAATTTTTTTTGTGTTTAAAGGTGTATGCATATTACCTTGAGAATTTCTAATTCTACGTCCTACAAAATTACAAGATGTCGCCATAGGGGTATACGAATTTAGACTTTTCCTTTTGAATTCTCGGTGACAAGACACATTGGATTGCAAAAGATTCTGTACGGTTGATAACCATCAATTAGTTGAAGCTACAGCTGTCGAATAAGTGTCATTTATTTAGTTTGCTTTGCTAAATCGCAATGGATGACTAAAACTAACGACGTGTGCTATCGCAGAATTATCTTCAGCATTAGGTTGATTTCTAGATGAATAAGTGAAATCAATCCACATGAGATCCAAGAACGTACAATACATCTCAAAAAACTCCCTGTTTGATGTGGATTTTGGGCTGGTATCGTTATCGGTTCACGTTCTTTTGAAAACGATGTTGGCCAGGCCAACACTGTTAACGTCAAGCATTATATGGCGTTGATTACGTTTGGCCGGAATTGGATGATTTGGACACCAAGAACATGTGGTTTTAATAGCTCTTGCCACAAAGGATATTCAAAGGATATATTGAGGATATGAGCATCTTAAAACTGGAAAACTTACCATTAAGACCGTGTGATTTAAGTCCATTAGAATGCGAATTATCATGGACATTTCGAATTCATTCCACCCAGTGAAGTCACTACGGACATCTGAACGAGTATTTGCATATGAGAAGGGTTTGTTCGAATTGAAAGACGCACAAGCTCATGAGCGACCAAAGACAATAACGAATTAATGACTTTGAGCAGATTTTGAAGCTATTCCAACATAACGTTCCAATTTATGTGCCGATATGTGGCAATGGATGAAGCATGGTACCAACATTTCCTACCATTTTTCTACGATCGTTATCTGAGTAGACTTCACATGATAAACTCCAATAAACCGATCATTTACGTTAGATTGCACTACTTACTTAGACATTGTATATTTGGCGCGAGCAATCCTTGAGCTGTCAAATCAATATTATTTGGTTTGGTTGTTCACGTCACAATATATTTTTTTTTTCACCATGGAAAATCTGTGAAAAAAAAAGCATTCGAGGAAAGTGTAAATGCGCCACTTTATTACGAGACAAACTGCACGTACGAGTCATTGTTTGCTTATTTAATTATATGGTGCGTACGCTGTATCAAAAACTCGGTATGAAACTGGCAACAAAAGCATACACAATCATTAGACACTCAAGCAGCCATTTCAAAGTGTTTAAAAGCAGCAGCTTTCATTCAAAGTGATTCACGCATCCGGGACAGACCAGAAAGTTTGAAGACTTGATCAAGATACGCATCAGTCGCACCAGAACCATGCACAATTATTAGACGTGGCACAAGTAGCCATTTCAAAGTGTAAATACAGCAGAATTCATTCAAAAACAAGGAAATTAGATGGTATATGAACTAAAGTGGAGAAACATTGAAGAAATCATTTTAGCATCGAATTATAACGGGCGATGAAAAATTGATTATTTATGACAACTTCAAACGCAAGAAATCATACATATATTAAGCGCAGCCAACGAGCAAAATCTACGGCCAAGTAAAATTTCCATTGCGTGAAAATTATGATCTGTATTTGGTGGGATCAGAAGCAGCTATAATTGAAGCTATCATTGAGGCAGTAACATTACAATACGGACAACGCTCTGCCCCGTATTGGGACGCCTATCAACAAGTATTTCTAACACAGTGAAAGGGAAGTTTTACCTCATCCACCGCATAGTTCAGCTGTACCTGCTTCTAACTACCATTGCTTTCAATATTGGGTTGCCGGTCAACAGTTTTAAGACAGTGAAGTTTTAAGACAGTGAGTGTGAATGTTCTACCTCGTTCACCGTATAGCTCAAGTGAGGAAATTAACAGTCCTTCCCTCTTCTCACTGCCATGGGTTCGATAGGTGCAGAACGCTCGTACTGAATACACTTCAGTTTAGAGCAGAAAATGGCTCGATTCATTCGCGATCTCAAAATCGCCAAGAAGTGAAAAAAAGTCGTACCTTCCGGCAAACAATACTTTGAACGAACTTATGAGAAACGGATTACGAACCACTTATGTTGTGTGTAGTAATTTTATACATGAGTGGCGGGACCAACAGTTTAAATTCCATTCTGAACGACAGATTTTGTAGAAACTTTTTATGGCAATTTTTTTTACTCGCCGCCCGTCTAATAAGCCAACACGCTATCTATTAGGCTACGGCAACTTTTTAAGTAATTTTCATTGATTTTCATCGATTTGGAAAAGGTAAAATCATTGTAGTAGCGACGATTATATGACTTTTTCTTGACTTCCAACAAATTTAAGAACTAAATTTAGTTCTTTGAGAAGTGTTGGCAATAAATAGCTTTAAAACAGTGATTTCTGTAAGAGATCTGTAAAGCTTAAATCAATAGCAGCATATTTCAAAATGATTTACATCCGAAAATTATTTAATTTCAACATTAAAGTTATTAAACTACAATATTTTGTTTAAACACTTAAACATTTTCTATAGAATTATTTTTCTATCGTTTACTACAAAGTAAATTTTCTTGCAACCACAACCATTTTTCTCCTTTTTTCCCGATATACATTTTTATAAAATTATGAAGAAAAATATTTTTACCATCACGTTAAAAAGTTTTCTTTTTTTTTGTGAAATTTTCTTATTTTCTTACAAAGGAAACCATATTGCCAACAAACAAAACAAAAAGGCTTACAATGCTGCACTGATATGGTTGAAACAAAAAAAAAAACACGAAAATAAAATAAAAAATAAAATGAAGAGTAGTCTGCAGGAGAAAGACGGAGGAAAAGCAGAGTATAAAAGGGAAATTCATCTTTTTCGTTTCAATATTAATTTCATTTTAAAAGAAAAACATACCAAAGGATATTTTCATTTTATTATTTTGCAGACATTCATACAAAAAAAACAGGAGGGATATTTTTTGTTTCTTTTCCTTTTTTTTTTTTTTGTTTTTTAAGAAGAAGAAAGAAAGAAAATCTGTTTGTTTAATAGTCTAAATTAAAATGATGAAGTTAAACGAGTGAGTTTCATTGTATCTTTGTAACAGAGAGAGTAAGAAAGAGAGAGAGGTAAAAAGCATATGTATGTATGGGAAACTATACATATGTTTTAAAGAATATTTAAAGATTTCTTTTAACTATATGTGTATGTCTTCTAGTATAATAGAATTTGCTCAGACTCTCATAATCAGGTTTATAGAGTTAAAAAGTACAAAAAAAAATAAATTTAAATAGAGTCCCTTATGAAAAGTAAAGCGCAAGGGGGAGGTCTTCTTTTAGAAAATTAAGTTTTTGGAGTTTAAATATCTTATGTTATTAAGAAATAAGCAGACAATATAACTTCAGCCTTTAGACATACACTTAAATTTTTAATAAAATAATCCAGGACGTATGAGCAATATTTATTACGAATGCAAACAATTAATATTACTCATACGCTCACATTTCAATTTAACAGGCCTTAATTTATATAAGCACTACTGTTGATTCCAATTGGATTTTTGAAGTATTTAAGTCTTATTCTTCACAATCGAATACTTAGCCTCCTTAAATTTTTATTTTTGAATGTCTCGTCAAAGCTTAATTTATACATCTTGTAGTTATTTATGATAATGTTGATGGAATGAGAATTTAAAAACAAAACTTCATTAAAAAACTTGAAAAGGTCTGCAGTAGATCGATCAGAAATACCGATCCAAACTTTACATAAGCTTCAGGGTTATCAAAACTAATGGTTTTAGGAATTATCCTCTTGCGAATGGATGATACTCTTACAATACCCACAACGAGGGTTTGAAAGTTGTGATGAAAAATTAATCAGATTATTTAATCAGAGACCAGTGTCCTGTTATTTTAGCTTTGAGAGTTCAAAAATGGCCAAGTTTAACTCAAATTATGTTTTGCATGTATATATCCATACCGGGCCAGATCCATGTAACTAGAGTCTGAATTTATCTATTGCAATAAAGTGTAGTTTATGCAAGACCATCTCCAAAAGAATGCGATATAAATTCAACTAAATTGTATGTTGCATCAGTTCCTGCAAGTTCATAAGCTTTGTTGTTTAACGTCCCCATGTCCAGGAAACTATATGAAGTACATGTGGAATGACTCGCTATTTCTTCACAAAGACACTCTAAATTCTTATATAATTTTAGAGATCTAATGGCTGCTTTACTGTCTGTAAATATTCGTATATCTAGATTCGTATTACTGCTATACTAGATTCACATAGTAGTAGTTTTTATAGCCATTATTTAAGCCTGAATTCTATTACACAACAGTGCTCGGGCAATGCAAGAGACACTCTTGGATTAAATTATCCTGAAAAGATTCCATATCTAACACAGGCGCGTGATCACGACTTGTGTGGATGACGTTTCCCGGGAGCTGTGAATCGTTGTTACAAAAGTATCAATCAGGAATCTTTGTTGTAAGACTAGAATGAAGGACTGGTTCAGGTCTCGTATAGTTTATAAATACTTCCACATTACAGGGTTATTATTTAAAGCAATTACATGCATACTAATGACGAGATTTTCGCTGAAAATCATTTGATTTACTCCGACAGGTAGACTGAGATTAACAGGATTGACTGTGGTATAGTTATTAAGTTTTCTAATGTTAAAGTTTCTTATTCGGCTGCCTGATCACTACAGCGTTTTCCAGGCAGAGGCCATAGTTATTTTGAAAGCGGCGCAATGCTTGTTGAGTGGCGGAATTTTTACAGAAAATTTCTTGATTTACTTGGAGAGCCAAACTGCAATTGGGTCCCTAACGAACGTAGTTTCAGTTGCCGTCCTTTTTCACGAATGCCGAAGATTTCTCAGCGCTCTTTTAAGGGTAAACTTTATGTGGGCTCCGCAACATAGGGCTATCGTTGAAAACTGCAATGCTTATAAGCTGGCCACAGCCAGTACGAAGCTTGCAATCTCCGACGTGTTATAGGGTATAAGTATTCCCATTGCCGTGTTTAATTTCGATATTATTTACTCTTTTTTTGTTATGGGAGTTCAATTTCGATTTAGCCAGGAGGGTATGTGCAATATTGCTATACTCTGCTGAACATGTATGGCTAAGAAGAGCACTGACTCACCTCTGTCCTTAAATTGCATGGTCATCCATCACACAATACGGATTCTCATGCGTGGAGGAAGAGACTGTCTCTTGCTGCAATACATACATACATGCATACACACATACATAATTGGTCATTTTAACCCTTCAGTCAAGATTACGACCTATATTCTTATGTTATGTGTGTTAACTTTTATGACTTTTAAAACGGACCCAGATGGACAAATTTCTCAGAAACTTTTCATGGCAATTTTATTTGCGCTCAGTGTTTTTGCCAGAAATCTGCTGAGAATTTTATTTTACCTCCGGTTTGAATACTGCGTTAAATGTTGTCCTGATGGAGATCCACCACATTACCTTACCTATCCATATGCCTACCTAACGACATCCTTAATAATGTGATCGCGACAAACTTTTGAAATTTCTATAAAAAATATCAATTGCTTGCCTTTACGTTGGCACTAAAAGATCTTTAATATCCTGTTTTATATGAAAATTCTTGCATTATTTTAAAATATTTCTTTCTTCTAAGAAACTAAAATTAAAGAAGAATAGAAAATGAAAAATTTTCATTTCTCGTTTAAACTTCTGACATTTAATTTGAAAGTTTCAATTGCCATGATTTTTATTTCTCATATGGCCCCTAAAATTTATGCCAAATAAACTTGACTGTGCCTATACCATAAATGATTACATTTTTGGAATAGCAATATTATTTATAATGATTATTGTTGTTGTTGGAGTAGAGAACAAAAACCACAACATTGGCATAAGAAAGTGTTCAAATAACGTTTTTACTTTCTCTCATTCTCTTTCTTCTACTTTTTGGTCGTAGACATAATGTGTTAATGGGCTTTTTATGTTACAAATGAGTTCAATTTTTATGATTTAATGTTTATTTCGATTTGTTTTCTATTACAAAAGCAAAAGTAAAAAAAGTATTCCCTTTCCTACAGACATATAGGAAAGTATATACGCATTGGTATGTGTGTGGTTATTAGGCGATGTATCCACAAACCCAGTTTTGCGTACTCGCCTCTCTTGTGTTTACTGAAAGCATTTGCTCTTTTCTTGTTGGGTGTACATATGTAAGCCTGTGTTAGTGTTATGGCTGTTGTGGTATTTGGTATGCGCTTTGGGTGTGTATGTCTGTGAGTGTAGGTATGTTTAAATGTAGGTTATCTTAATATTTTAGGAAGTCGTTTTTCATTTCGCGCATAAATTGTTTCTGATTGAATTATTTATACTTCATTCGCTGTTGTTCATGATTTTTTTCTGTGTTTTTCTAAATTTATTTTCATTTCGATTTCATTTTTATTTTCTATTTTTGTTTCTTGTTTGTTTTATTTGATTTTTGTAGACTTCTGTTTCACTTATTATACCCTATAATACCGCTAATGTACCGGGTATATATATTAATTGTTTGCAAACTCTTCAGGCAAACGATAGGTTAGCAATTGAAGCCAATCTGTCTACCATTTATTGCCCTTAGAATACATTCCCTATCTGGTATAAATTTCATCAAATAGATCTTGAGAAAAAGATACAAAATTTTCCTTCATAGACAAACATTTGAGACCCTATATGATCTAAAATATTGTTACGAAAATGGAAAAACCGGATACTGGTGTCTTGGTTTTACATTGCTTAACATTAAAATTATAAACAAAAGCTACAAAAACAAAACAATGCAGTAAGCGTACCGTACCGAAGTCATGACCATTCGCCTTCAAGAACATTCATCAGACTGTTTACTTTCTTCTTGTGTGAAGAAGCGGTGCGTTTGAAGAGAGTAATCGCGGTTTGAAGATCTCCGTTACAAAGATCTGTCGAATAATTGTCTAGTAATTGTTTTTGTTTATGCAAGGGCTATAAACAGAGGAATAACAAAGAAAAGCAATTGTTGTTGTTTACATCAAGTGGTGAACAGTGGCACACAGAATTGTGCGAATAATAAAGAATTTTAATTAAAACTAAACACAAATTTATTTGTATTTTATTTGAAATCTACAAGCTCATATTTTAAACGTTTTTCAAAGGTAAAATCGTAACAATATGCTGTAGCCTTTAAAAAAGTCGATCTTACCTGTTTTATTAATTCCCTTACTTGATTCTATTCGTTGATTTTTATTGTTTTTTGTTGTTGTTATTTTTCTATTTCATATTTTCTTTCTGTTCCTTTCAAACGCACATTATTTCTCAGCCTGTTTTATTTTTACCGTGATTATTAGATTCGTAATGCTTGATTTACGCCGCTGTTGTTGTTGAGCATTTCATGTTTTCTTTCTATGGGTTATGTATGTTAGAATTGAAAGAGTGTGTATGTGTTTGTGTGTTTTTCGGTTTTCAGAGATTTATAGAAATAATTTTTATGTGGTTTATTAAACATGACAAGCCACGAAAATCGTACATAAAAATCGATGTGAAATCTGTGAAATATGGCATAAAAATGATTTAAAAATATGAAATAAAGGTAGGGGGAAATGGTGTATGCTTGTCTTAAAAATTTAAAGTTAAGTTTTTGATTTAGGGTGAAAAAAAGGGGAGGTTTTTTATAATTGTTTGGTGATTATATTGCAATAAACTTTTGCTTTATGATCTATTTAAATACGAGTTAAAAATTTGTGAATAAAGAGTCTTTTACATGCCATCCGAGCTGAAATTTTTACTTTATAGTCCTAGTGTAATAAGCCAACGTAGCGCGCAATAGATTGTGAAGACCACAATTTCATTAAAATGACGCTTAGAAGTATAGCCTATTGCCCTGACAATCTTTAGGAACTTCTCGGTATTATCACTGCTCAGCACCCGTTATAGACTCAGGTGTTTTCCTGTGGGATGCAGTAAGTTTCCAAGTATATGTTCAGGTAATTTATTTTTATTATCATATAATCTACATATTGGTTTCTGAACAAGTGTACATAGAGTCTACAGTGACCTGTCAAAAGGCAAGTTACGAATCTGTTTTAAAACTTCAATTACCCAACAATCGTTTCGATTACCTCAAACCACTTCTTTTTCTCTTTCAAATCACTGCGTAAGGCTTATCAAATACTTCTCTACATTTACAAATCCATTTGGTATGAGCGGAACCTCCATCTCTCATATTATAACTTCCCAATCGTTATCTACAAATTGCTTCTTATTCTCAGAAGGTCATCTGCCTGTTCATTGCAGCTAATTCTTAGATAATCTAGGAAACAGCAAAGTGCAACCCAATAGCCTTAGCAATCTAAATCAGCTTTTCCAAGACAATCCCATATGTTATATTAGTGTTTAGCTTGCCGTCCACAGGCAAGTTCAATCGGTGGCCAAATGGCCCATTGTGTTACCCAGTGTGACAGTCTCATATTCTTTTTGAAAGCATTCTGTAAGAGCAGAGTGCTGAATGCTCACGTGGCAGCCTGACTGTCCTATAATATTGCTATATCCCCTCCATTCTGAATTTAACGTACATATATTGACAGTTTGACGCAGACTTTCACGTGGAAAATGCCGGCGATTTTCTCTAAGAGCTAAGAGTAATATATTACTCTGGGAGTACTAAAATCTCGTTCCTACTTTCATATATCATGCAATCCTTTCTGCGTAATATTATGGTAAGTCTAGCCTTTCCTGAAATGCCTTCTTTATAAGCCTTCCATGTCGATTCAATGATATTCCCTGATATTTTACTTTCAGTTTCCATGATGCTATTTCAACCAGTAGTCGAATATTTTTCTCTTTTGGTAACATTTTACTTCTCGTAAATGAGGCCGTTGTGGTGTTGGTCAGGCTTATCCGTGAGGTTATTATCTACAGCTCGCAGAATTCATTGAGAATTCAAACACTACCAAGCTCCACATTACATGCATACATATACATATATAAATGATCATTACAACCCTTCAGTACGACTTAGTTTCTTACACCACTTATGTTGTGTATGTTAATTTCACACATGAGTGGCGGGATTCGCAGTTGAAAGTCTACTGCGAAAGACAAATTTTTGAAAAACTTTTCATGGCAATTTTGTTTACAGGATTGTGAAAAACCCTGTCCTATGGGCATTCTTTTCAATGACTGTGTGTTTATAAAGTTTTTAATTGGGTCATATACCATCTTTTATTTACAAATTATTATGTCTCTTACCATTCTTTGATGCCTTATCCTTTACACCTAAAGGAGCTTATCTCCCTTTTTTCTTTTCATTTTTAAATCCATTACCTACTCACTTAAAGGTTACTTTGCCTGCCCCAAAAAACAAATTGACTTCTTTCCAAACCCTTAGCACCATATTTGTATTCGTCGTCTAATTTGTTCCGGATTTAATTACTGCAACACATGCGGCTCCCATAAAAATTATATTTTAATTATTCCCCTTAAAAGCAAGCACACTTTCCACTTAAAGGCTACAGAGAAAGCCATGAGAGAAATGGATTCAATATGATCATAAAATGTTGAAATTTAATAGAGAGAAGGCGGGGAGAGAAGGAGAGGGGAGGTATAATATTTAATTAAATTAATTTCAAATGGAAATAAACTCTTTTAAATTATTACGTACGTATGTACTAGCAAAAGGAAAAGAAAAAATATTTTCTTTGTTTTTATTGTAATTATTATTTAACCCTTTGACAGGATTAACAACAACAAAAACAACAAAAAAAAATACATGTTTTTCTTAAATTATTTTTTTTTAACAAAAATGTAACAAAAAACTTTTTGTTACAGTAACAAAAAATAGCAAGAGAATCAAGAACTGCAAATACAAGAAAAAGAAACAGGAAAAAATGTCATTAAAAATTAAAATCCTTTTAGAAAATATAAAATTTAAAGGAATTTACTTTTGCCAGAAAACACAGCTTCACTGAAAGCAACAAAACAGATCTAAAACAGGAAATACGATTTAAAATGTATGTATGTGTGTGTGTATGCAACAACAATACCAACAAAACAGGAAGTTTGCTCAAACAGTTAGCAAAGGAGGAAAAAGAACATTAAAGCATACATTTAGGCACCCCTTTGTTGCTTACAACATACTCACACACACACTCATATGCACACAGGAAAAGTAATCTAAAAAGAGATGTTTATGAAAAGGAAAAACGGATGCCTGAAAAGTGAAACAGAGCTGGAACTGAAATCATGCCTAAAGGGATTCCAACGAAATCCAACTGACTTTAACTTTGTACATGTCATTTTTGCCTCATACAAAAATAAAATACAAATAAAATAAACTAACATAACCTATAAAATATATATATAAATGGGAATATGCTCACATATGTACGTATGTGTTTAAATATATAGGTAAATACAGTATGTGTATATAACCTACTAACTGATATGCTTAAATATTAATACTCATACCTATACATGTATGTATGTATACATGCTCATACGCTTGTATATGCTATGTATGTATAGCTGCATTTTTATAACTGTCTATTTGAGTATTTAAATGTGTTCCGTTTTATTTGTATTTGTGTGTATATATGTATGTGTATGTGTGTACTGTATTTCTCTTTATTTTAAATTTAATCCGCTTAACGTGTTGTTCCTCTCATTTTGTTTAATACAACAAATATTTGAAGCTTTTTTCTTTTTTCGTTTTTTTTTTTGTTTGTGTTTTTGCTCTCTCTTTTTGAATATTTTTCTGTGTAAATTTTTTAAATAAATTGTATGACTACGAGTATTTTTTTTTTTTGTATAATACAATGAAGGGTTCCATATGGCAACAGTATTTTGATATGGTTTACATTACAAGAATGTATTAAGCATCGTGTATGGATATTTTTTTTCTATTACTCTGGCGAGTTTATGGCTTCCACAAAGTTTCCTTGTCTTACACGGTTTGCTAATGTTGTTATAAGTCTTAAGTATCCCTGTTTCTCCAGTATCGCTCGTCTCCAGGTCTTTTCTGACCAGCTACAGCTCCTTAAACCTTAAAGTCTTGGCATGACGCCTTTAGGTGCTTGGGAGTTGGAAAAATTGTCCCAAATTAATCACAGATCATTCGGTTGCAGTGGGTTTCTCTGTTATCAATAACGGTTTATGTTGCCGGAAGTAATCTGCTCCCGAAAGCAATTAAGTATGTTCTACCATCCTGTGTCACGACAGATATAGAGTAATTACATACATACTCGTACATACATAATTTGGTCATAACAACCCTTAAGTCAGGATTACGGCCAAGCTTCTTACACCACTTATGGTGTGTGTGTTAATTTTATACATGATTTTCGGACCTACAGTTTAAAGTGGACTCCGAATGGCAGATTTTTCCTGGAATCTTTACAATGGCTTCACGTCGAACCTACTAGACTACGGTGATCCTTCCTCTCTTAAACCGAAATCTTTTAACACCGACAATTGCTACACATTAGTTGGGTTGCCCATATTAAAGACGCGTAAGCAATTATAACGCATTTAGTCTGGATTCAGAGAGCATTAGTTGTTGTTGCCTGTAATGAACGATGTTATGTATCGCAGAGGAAGTGGACACCTTTAGAAGCAGAACAGTTAAGAAGCCAACTCCTTATAAGCTTGTACGTTGTTACCAATGTAATATAGTGCACATCGCAAGAAGATCTTGCGACAGCTTTAAGTAACACGTTCTGAGTTCTAACTTTCTGCCGTAAGCGAATAGAAGTGAAGGAGATTGAATTGACACCCCAACAATTTTGGGGTTCATAAAAATCGGCATACGATTACGTTCGATAAAGATATCTGTTTTACTCCTTTCTTTCCCTTCTTTCCTTAGCAATATTCAAGCCACATGGGTGCGAGGAAATCTGAGCCTTAATTGAATAATTAGGGGGAAATTTGAATCAAAGTTCGGACTATTCGAAAGTAAGCTGAGTTTAGAAAGCGGCCTTCGAACCCAACATCATATTTATGTGATGATGAAAATGAGTCATCAGAACACATACTTAGAACCTGTGAGGCACAAATGAATCCAAAAACAAAACACTGGGGGTGCATACTAGGTGCAATAGTCTAGTAGGAAGTGTGTTGCGTTATTAGACGTGAGGCCGTGGTTAAAAAACCAGCCTGAAAAAAGATATTTCTTTCGGCGGCTGCCTCTCAACAGTCTTCTGACAAAAAAAACTCTAAAAGTAAATAAAATTGCTAAGAAAGGTTTAACAAAAATATGTCCTTTGGAGTCGACTTTAATTTGTAGGTCCCGCCACTCATGGATAAATTTAACGCACTCTATATGGGCGATATGAGAAGCTAAGTCGTAATTCTGACTGAAAGAGTAGTAATGGCCAATTAAGTAAGGAGGCATATCAGGTTCTGGACAGGGAATTTTCCTTGTTGACAACGAGTCGCATTCTTAAATTTTCAGAGCAATATCCTGCATTGACTAAGGGCTGACAAAGGGCATAATGATATGATTGCATATGAAACTCTCCATATTTTTCTATGCCAAATCTCCATATCCATACGCCGTACCATATTTGTATACGAGTGTGTTTTGTCGTCGTTATACTTTTTTACAAACTGTTGCTCTATTTACTTGTAATTCTTTAAAAAAAATATTTCAGTTGTTGTGTTTTCTTTATTTTATTAGAGAAAATAGTAAACCTTCCCCCACATAACGCATACAGAGCGGGAGAGAGAGGGAGGGAGAGAGTACAAAAGCACAGGAATTATGAGTGTAAATTTGTTTAAAAAATTATACTTTTGATCTGTATGTTGTCTCATATACTTTTCTGTTTTCTCTTTTTTATTCTACTTCTATATCTTATTCTTCTTGTTTCTTTATGTTTTTTTTTTCTCTTCTATTTGTCTTCAACTCTTAGGTATTGTTTGGTTTTATTTATTAAATCTATTTGTTAAACAGAATTAGAGCAGCAGCAGTTTTATGAACATGAAAAGAAAAAGAAAATTTTTTTTTTTCAAATTTAAACACTTTCACATACACTGACCTGCAAGTAAAAGCCAAGCATTTTTTGCTGAGAGTAAAGAAAAATGCTAGAAAATAAAGGAAAAAGTGATAAAGTGAGTAAATAGAAATGAATTGAGGTGAATCTGTTCTTACGTTCAATTTAGCCTGATGTTCAATTCAAGAACTTCTGTTGTTACACTTGTTCACTGTGAATACGAATAAGAAGAAATTTAAATACGAATAGAAAACAGTATTAAAAGGTGAATGAAATTATTAACAAGAAAAATAATTTAAAAGGCATTCGAATACCATAATGGTATACAGACTTAAGTTATTTCCAATCACTGAAAAGGTCAAGGAGAAGTGTATTGGTTGAATGGATATGAAATCAAATCAAACTGAATCTAATGTAGGCCATTTAATTACATTGAATTGTTTATAAAATCAAAATAAAATTTATTGGAGTAATGTAGTATTCTTCTGGATTTTTGTAGTCTCTTCTACTTCTTCTGGACTTTTGTAGTCTCTAGGTTAAAATCTATGCCATAGGTAAAGCTGTTGTTTAGCTTGGCCATATAGATTGAGATCCTGGCGAATGCCAGCCATTTCTATGAAAACAACAGAAGGGTTCTCACAGGAACCACATTTTGGAGCACATATTGAGACTATTTGGGATACCAGAGCTATCCAGCACCTACAAAAAGAGACTGGTAACGAGTATACAAGACTATATGAAATTTTTAATGTTTTAGCAGTGTTAGCAGATATTGGTATAGTGATAGTTTTGATACCAAAAATCACGAATAGTTTGGGCACGAATAGCAGCCTGTTGTGGTGACACAGGTAAGCGTAGTCTCTATACTAACTGAATTCCTCAAAATCTTTTTCCTCTTTTTTTTTCATGATGTATAAAATAGGTCTCTAAGTGGAAGCATGCTGCTGTAAATGCACCTTACGTCACCCTTTCTACTTACATACTTAGTCGACCTTAACAACTTGTTCATCGCATTTCGTTTTAACACTTCCTTCCAGGCGACTTTGTTAGTTTGTCATACCAATCGACGACATAGCTTCCTCGATTAGATGCTTACAACGCATGCAAGGTTGTTTTCCCCACTGTTCTGTCGGAACATCCTCATCCATGAGAAAGACAAGTCCGAGCCAGCGCCGCTTGGCCACTTTAATAAGTATAATTGTCTCGCCGAAATATCCTCTTAGATCAGTACGATGTGGTCGAGCAAACACTGGCGCTTGATATTAATGCTCTGCATAACCGGATGCCAATTGACTAATGACTAATGACTCAAATCGGACTTTTTCCATCGAATACTCTCAAGATTGCTGAGGCATAAAAAGACACGGGAAGTATGAGAGACTTGTAGAGCTTTAATTTCTTTGAACGATTCAATTGCCTATTGAGACCATAATAACACCTGTTTCCAATAATTATTTTAGCGCTCTCTTCAATCTGTTAATGTACAGCAAAATATCCTTGTGGTTGAGGACCCCATAGAGCTCACTGTTGGATCGAATGCGGTAAACATCGCAAACTTCCACTGGACCGAAGATCATACGTAGGAGTCTCAGGACTACCATATTAGTGCTTAATAACGTTCATGCCTCTGCGCTTTAAAGAAGCACAGGAAGTATGGGATGGCTTGAAGAACATTAATTTGGTTGAACGAGATATGTCTCTGCTGCTCAATATATCAAAAACAAAACCACCGTGACCGTGAGTCATTCACCATTTTCAACTAATATGTAGTCACCGTAGTCTACTAGGTAGTATGCTGACTTGTTAGACGTGAGGCCATGGTTCAAACCGCAGTTCTGACATCTCCAACAAAACGAAATATAAAAAAATGTTTCTCAAGGCAACTTCCTCTCAGCAGATTTCTGGCAAAATTTCTGGGAGTAAATAAAAAATTACCATCAAAAATTTGTTAAAAATCTGTCGTTCGAAGACGACTTTAAACTGTAGGTCTCGCCTCTCATGTATAAAAATTAACACCCAAACATATGTGGTGTGAAAAGCTAGGTCATAATCCTGACTGAAGGGTTGTAAAGACCAATTAAGTAATTAATGAAAAGTTTCCCAAAAATCTGTCGTTTAAAGTCGACTTCAAACTACCACTCTTGGTTAAAATTAATACCCATGATAAGTGGTGTGGGAAGCTAGATCATAATCCTGGCTGAAGGGTTTTACTGACCAATTAAGTATGTATGTTCCAAGAACTGAGAAGATTCATTAAAGGATTATTATTTCTTATTTAAGTTCCGAGGAGACATTTGCTGTATCAATGAAAGAGCTTCAGACAAATATATTGAAAAAGTAATTTGATATGAAGAATGACTATACCTTGTGGATTTAATTTTATTCTTAAAAAAATTTAATTTTTTCTAAGTTCGTCTATCACAATTCTCTTTCATTATTCTACATTCATTATTAAAAAATTGTTTTTCATAACCTTTTTGGGTTTTAAACAAGTTACCAAGGCACCAGACATTTTAAAGAAATAATTTTTTCTGTTGAAAAATGAAATCAAAGAAGGGTCTTAAAAAATTACTTCTGAAAAGCTTTTAATACCTACTGTTCGTAAGTAATTGTGAGTGAAAAGAAAAATTTTCGTTTTATTTTTCATTAACAAAGAGCATGTATTGGCAATACAAATACAAAAGAAAAGAAAACTCATTTAAATTTTCATAAGTAGGACCATAAAGACGAAAACTTGCGCAATCCTTTTATAAAATTTCATTGTTTGTTTATTGAACTTTTGTTCGAAGACTACATACACAAAGGCCATTTGGGGGAGTATAAGTGGAAATTAATGGGGATTTGTTATTGAAATAAAAAGATTTTAAATTAATTCTGAAAAGTACTGTTATTTTGGATTTTTATTTTCAATTAAATTTTTTATTTTTCAATCTAAAAAAAAAACGATTTAATTCTGTTCAACACGTTTAATTTAGACGTGCTTCAATTCCATTTCCATTTCCATTCTTTGCAAAACATATGGTGACTTTAAATTCTTGTTTTGGCCTTTTTTTCTTCTTTTTCTTGTGTCTTTATGTTTTCATTATTTTTATTGTTTTTGCCTGCCATTATTACTGCAGAAGAACTTTAAAGAAATGAAACAGAGGAAGCAAGACACAGATATTCAACGACCTCCAGTAACCTCAATTGCAACGATTTACGTTAAGGCTACGTTATGCTGCAACAACAAAAACAACGTAGAAATTATTGAAGAGATAACACAAGAGAGCTAGAGAGAATGACAGAGAGAAAGTAAAGAAATCCTTGAAAGCAAAAGAAAGAAAGTCATAACAAATTATAATCACAGAACAAACATTTTAAATGGACATACAAACGTAACACTCATACCAACATACACGTTCATATGCTGTAACAGGACAAGCACATATACACACACACACGAACACTTTCATACTATTTTTCATTTCCTGTTCACCAACTAAACTACTAATACAACACATACAACACAAACAAAAAAAAACCCATGAAGAAATATGAAAAAAACGGAGAAAAAGAGCAACAACAGAACAAAGTTGTTGATTAAGAATATGTAAGAGACACAACAACAACAACAAAAAATATGTCTTTAATATAACAACAACAAGAAAAACAACAATAATCTAAGCAACAGCTGCTGCAGTAATAACTGACTGGGAAAATGGTAAAAATGGCAATAGAAAGAGCAAAGCTATGGAAAATGAAAATCGAATGTCTTTGTGACACATACTAAGCAATGTGTAAACTAAAAACAATGATGCTAGCAAAAGGTTCTAATTCAACGAGTACCTGACAAAGGTATCTTGTGTTGTATAGGCACTTAATTTACTTACTTAATTGGCTATCAACAACCCGATTAACGGATTTCGGCTTGCCTTAACACATCCTTCCAGGCGACTCTGCTTCTTGCTTGCCTACGCCAGTTGGTCACAACAATCGATGGCAGGGCTTCCTCGATTTGGTTCTTCCAACGCAAACAAGGTCTTATGTTGTGCGTGTTAATTTTATACATAAATGGCGGGACCTACAGTTTAAAGTCGTCTGCGAACGACAGATTTTTGAGCAACTTTTCAGGGCAATTCTATTTATTCTCAGAGTTTTTACCAGAAATCTGCTGAGAGGAAGTCGCCGAAGAAATATCTTTTCATATCTCGTTTTGTTCGACATGTCTGACCTGGGGTTTGAATCATGTCAGACTACGGCGACAGTCCCATGCCGCCTTTGATTTAACTCCATAAGTGCCAAGTGTTTAAATGGTTACCAGACCATCGAATAGTGCTGCTATGGCCTCTTTTTGTGTACCTCCTTTGCCAAGTTTTTAAGTTTATTAGCTTAACGATACTTATCTAAGGAGCTACTGTATAGATTGCTGTCAATAATAACTTCCTAAGGCATAATGGTTCGATCAGCACTGTGAAGGGTATAAAGCCAAAGGATCCTGGCCTCCATCACAACATATTTACCGAAGCTAATAAGAAAGGTGGAAGCGTAGGGTCAGTTCAGTTCAGTTTCTCCGGCAGTCCCATACTATTTTTGGGGTTATTTCACAAGATAACTCATAAGATTCCTGGATTTAACCTCAAATAACGGCCTGGTCGTGAAATAATGCTTCTATGTCCTCTTTTTGTACCTTCTATCCAAGTTTTTGAGTTTGGTACCCTAACAATACTTATCTAAGGAGCCATGAAAATCTGCTTAGATGACCAGTGTAAGAGGAAATAAAGCCATGGGTATTCCGACCTCTATCACAACATATTTTCCGAAGCTTATAAGGAAGATGGGAGCGTAGATTAAAGACTTCCATCATTTGGAGGCGCTGTGATAACTGTGATTGACTATACCCAATTGGCCAAAATACATTGAAAATGAGGCTTCTATTCTACAGAAATTGGTTGAAGGCAAAAAAGTATTTTTTTAGCACGTAACAGAGCACTGGGAACATACAGAAGAAGTCCTTAAGCCTCTAGCGGTTATACAGCGCATTGGAAAAAGTGTGATTCATGGCAGAAAAGCTAGGATATCAATCGTGCTGCAAGAAAGAAAAATATTATGACAGTCATATGGTAGAAACGTCATATAGATAGAAACAGCCTGTGATAGAAACGATTTTAAGAAAAATCTGTTTAGGTTAGGTTGGATTGGTAGCTTTAATACTAAAAGCACACTTGAGCACGCATAGCGGCCCGTTGTAACGCCACAGGTGAACGCAGTCCCTGTACTGACCAAGTTCTACCAAACTAGGCAAGAAGAATAAGTTGGTCAGCGTAAGGGCTGCATTGCAAGAAGGATCTGATAGAAAAAACATAGAACTTCCAAGTGACACTGTTCGGATGGAAGATTAAGCAGAGAAATCCACTGCTTGCTTATGCACCCATTGGTACCAAAAATACCTTTCAGAGTACCACAAAGTACCCAAATAATAAACATCACTGTGTACAACTATTTCTACCTGTTTTCCCATAAAAAAAATTATACGTATCGTACGTACATACGATTTAAAATTTTCTAAATTGTTATGCTCTACACTTCACGTCACTTCACTTTACTCCACTCCACTTTGTGTTCCATTATACGCCAAAAGGCTCAAACAGCCATAGACAAGAATGGCGTTGACACAAAATCGAAATGACTTAAATAAATACGAGAGTACGTATACATGAAAGCAAAAACAAAAAAACAGAAAAACAGAAATAGAAAGAAAAGGAAATACTCATCATATAACGAGAATTCTGAATTCAGCCAAGGAGAAAAGTCATTTGAAAATAACAAGAACATCACAACACAAGCACATAGAAATAAAAGATGAAGAAGAAGAAGAAGCAAAAAAGGAACGTTAACATTAAGCTTAAAAGGATGTTTGTTGGTTCTGTGAGCTGTGAAGTCTGTAATGGCAGGCAGGCAACCAGCTTAAGCAAAAAGGGATTCTGGTTCCAAAGAATGCATTTGTGGGCCAATGTGTCAAGTGACTAGGCAGTGAAAGAACGAAAAAAAAACACCAAGAAACTCGATATTAAAGTTAAAATGGAGAGAGAGAAACGCTTAAAAACTAAAGAATAAAATAATACAACAACAAGACTTTATAGGTTTTCAGTTGCTGTAGCAAAAATAGTGGCAGTAAACCATACTTCTCCTTGGCTGCTCATTTTTTACTTTAAAACAATCTTTACAGCCCACGCTTTAGCTCACATACATAGGGATACACCCACTCTGACACACTCGTTACACTTACTTGAACACAATCTCCTGAAACATACTTGTACTCCTTGTCCTTTGGCGTTATTTTACTAAGTCTGTCTACGTTTGTACCCATGCCAGCCGCTGACGATGCCTACGTCGTTTACTGTTTTTTTAAAAAAAATCCTGGATATGCCTTCCAATTTCCTTCTTCTCTTTACCTTTTTTCTCGTTTATCTAGGCGAGACTTTCAAACAAAAGTTCAATGGAATTGCACAGATAATGGAATGGCATAGCACTGGCACTGGCAACAATGCTAAGAACAATGCAAAATAAAGTATCAACAACTATAACTGAAATTGTTACCTAGAAAATTGTTGTTGTTGTTGTTATTATTATTATTATTATTGTTGTTGTATACATACAGATTAAAATTACAACTGACAGTACTTTCTTTCCACATTGTAAAGGCCTCATCATATTTTAAAAGTAATAAAATGTGTATCTCTATGTTTGTGTTACAGACTTTTATCCCCCCCCCCCCTCTATGAATTTTATCCATATTTGTTGTTGTTGTTGTTCATACATGGCTGATTCCTTAAGTTACACTGTGCTACATAGGAAAGCATTCGGATTTTTTTTCTTTCTATTTCTTTAATACCTGGCTTTTGAAATAAAATTGAAACTTTCTTTAAAGAATTGGTCTTTCAAGGCCTATATTAACGGTTTGATCTAAATTGTCGGATGCGTTAGAAGGTAATGATTTCAATATCAGAGCTTGGACAGCAGGTGAACGTATAGATTGAAAAATGTGTCTTTTATTTATAGTACGAAATGAAGAATTTACACAGCTTAGTCATGGGTATATGATATATTGTTACGTTTTTACCTTTTAAAAACGTTTAAAATATAAGCTCGTAGATTGCAAATAAAATAAAAATAAATCTGTGTTTAGTTTTAATTAAAATTTTTTATTATTCGTACAATTCTGTGTGCCACTGTAAACAACTTTATGTAAACAACAACAATTGCTTTGTTTGCTATTTCTCTGTTTATACCCTTTGCATAAACAATTACAATTACTAGGCAATTATTCGACAGATCTTTGTAACGGAAATCTTCAAACCACGATTACTCTCAAACACACCGCGTCTTTACAGAAGACTGATTGAACTTCACTTATAACTTATTTGGCAGAGTAAATAGTCTGATGAATGTTCTTGAAGGCGAATGTTCATAACTTCGCCTTCTCGAAATCTATATAAATGTAAACATCGTCGTTTACATTTCACCGCCACCGAAATCTATTTTCATATTTCGTTTTTTTTTTTTTTTGAGATGTCTGACCTGTGGTTTGAAACATGGACTTACTTACGTCTATCAAGCCAAAACACTACCTACTTGACTACGGCGATTTCAGAACATGTTAATACTTTTGTTTTGTTGGGATATGATGTGGAAAACTCGCATAATTTACAGATGATATAGGGTATATCGAAATTTTAATGACACACCCGCCTAACCATTAGAAATAAAGTGCAATAGAAAGATAGAACTGCGATGTTTTTTTTTTTTTTTGAGTTTAAAAAACAAATTCCATCACTAAATAAAACATTCAGAAAGCCTTTTGAATCCTAATCCTTAAGAAAGCCTAAAGCAAAAATTTAACGCCATAACAATGGACAAAGTCCTTTACCTCTTTACACAAACACATTGTTACTAGATAACTACAGATGGCATTCCTATCCTCCTATGGCCTATCAGTCCAATTACTTGTTTAGCTAAAAAAAAAAAAAATTGATTGATAAAAGTTAAACAAAGCATGAAGATAAGAGAAATGGTGAAAGGCTTTGCTCTTTGAACCTTAAAGGAAAAAAAAGTTGGAAAAAATACGTCTTCATCAATGACATGACTAGGTTAGGTTGTAGTTCACAGGGAATTTCACTCATTGGCCCTAATGGTAGTCAAGTAGGTAGTGTGTTGGCTCAATAGACATGAGGCCACGGTTCAAAACTCAGGTATATCTTCGGCGACTTCCTCTCAGCAGGTTTCTGGCAAAAACTCTGAGAATAAATAAAAATTGCCATGAAAAAATTTCTCAAAAATCTGTCGTTTGGAGTCGACGTTAAATTGTAGATCACGCCACTCATGTATAAAATAAACACACACAACATAAGTGGTGTGGAAAAGCTAGGTCGTAATCCTGACTGAAGGGTTGTAACGACCAATTATGTTTGTACAGTGAGCATAAAAAAAAAAACTGTACATTAAAAAAATATACATTAATAAACTATCTTTATTTTTATTTTAAAATTGTTTAATTGCCAGTTTTTAAATTTGAACCAAAAAAAAATTACAAAAGATTTCGAAATATTAACAAATTTTTTCGGCACTTTCCTTAAGTGGTAAAAGTTGAGTTTGATGATTGTTAGAATTTTATACTTATATATACGCTCACTGTATGTATTTCTATGGCTTCATAAAATTCACAGAATGGCTGTGGGCACCATTGATAGGATTGTCCATTTATCCTATTTCAATCTTAAAATTACTATTAAGGAGGTCAACAAAAAATATAATTTTTTTTTAAGTACTTTTTGGCCTACAGTTGACAAAATTTCCTCATTGCCATCTATTTAACCTTATCGTACAGCTCAATTCCACTCCTTTATTTAATCATGGATATCATGTAACAAAGTTTATATTTAAATGACATATTTTCCTTTGGTTTCTCTGTAAGATGAAAAACAAATATTATTTGTTTAATTTCCATCACATATTTGACCAGCCAGCCAGCCTGGCAGTCACACAGTCACACAGTCAGTTGGCCAACAGATGACAATAACAGAAAAAAAAACTGAATTCCAGTATTATGATGTCAAGTGTTATGAAGCAGTAAATTATCATGATGATGTGCGCATGCTTAACCAGCCAACCAGCCAACTAGCTAAGCAATAAAGCAAATGACAATGCAATGCGAAAAAACAGAAGTGAAATAAATCCCAATGGAGTTAAACAAATACAAAGACTGACAACAAACTAAGCTAAATATAGTCACAACAATAAGTTGTCAGTTAAATATTGAGACTGTCATTATAGCAGACAGTGACTTAGACAGTCACTCAGTCATTTATTCATTCAATTCTCTTGTTTATTCATCAAATATGTAAATAACCTACGTAAACCTTTGGCACCTTTAACTTTAAGCAGCATACCATTACAGGCCAGGCAGTCTTTTCATGGCCCAGAGAGATAATGATCATCATGATTATCATTTAAAAGATCTTTATTATTATTTGCTGTTGCATGTTCATTTATTTGTTTGTTTCTTTGTTTGTTTATTTGTTTGTTTATAAAAGTAATTGTTAGATAAACAGTAGCTTTGTGACTCCTGTATAAAACGTGAGTGCATAAGGTATGGGTATGGTAAAGTACTTGTGAAATTTTCACTTGTTTTTCTTCAGACGTAGAAAACGTTACAACTCAATTTTAATATCTTAAAACCAAACTGATGTTGTTGTTGTTATTGTTGTTGCTTCTGTTACTGTTTACTTTACCACTTAAAGCTGCTGTTGATTTTCCATGATTTTCTCTCTTTTTTTCTTGTGGTAATATTTCCTAGAAACAGTTGCTGTATATATGAGTACCTGCAATCAGTCAAAAAGGTTTATTTTCTCTCCTTGTTTTTCTTCGTCTTTACGATTTCCATCTTCTGTAGCTACTGTAACATGTCTACGTGCTGTGTTGTGTTTTACAAGTGCATCATGCCAGTTTAGCTTAACGAAACGATTTTTTATTTTCATTGTCTGCAACTGCATGTTAAAGATCTTTCAACATATGCTGCAGAGATGAATTATTTTTGTTGACAATCAGACTTATGGAAATCTAAAGTTATGTGGGGTCATAGCCTACAGGGAAATAGAAAAAAGGAACACGATAATAATAATGGAAAGAGAAATATTTGATTATAAATCATGAATTACACCCACTAAAGGCTTTAAGTCACGCCAAATATATAATGTGTTGCGTGCAACCTAAGTAATAGTGACCATAGTAAAAAAGGAAATATGTATTTACAATAGAATAAAATCATCGAATAACGCTTTAAGGCAAAGGACTATCTATTTTATGACTGAAAGGTAGCTAAGTCCTGTCGTTGTACTTAAGAAGCCATCTGGCTTTTCTTTCATATTAGCAGACAGAAATTAATATGCAATGATTAATCTCCACTGATTATTCCACACTGCTCTACACCTTTGCTCTTCAACTATGGAGATTGACAGGAGATGGTTTCTATATCATAGGAATGGACAGCAGATTAGCATCAGATTAGCGGATGTTTGCACCCTACTCCACACTAAAGTTTATGCAGTTTATAGGGCCGTCAATTGTAGTTGAAGTAATACCAAAAATATGCCAAAGATATTCGAAAAACAACCTAGAGTCACCGTAGTCTAGTAGGTAGTGTGTTGGCTTATTAGACGTAAGACCTCGGTTCGAACCTCAGGTCAGGCATCAAAACGAAATATGAAAAAATATTTATTCGACGACTTCCTTTCAGCAGATTTCTGGCAAAAACTCTGAGAGTAAATAAAATTGACATGAAAAGTTTCTCAAACAGCTGTCGTTCGGAGTCGACTTTAAACTGTAGGTCCGGCCACTCATGTATAAAATTACCAGACACAACATGAGTGATGTGAGAAGCTAGGCCGTAATCCTGACAGAAGGGTTGTAATGGCCAATTATGTATGTATGTATGTAAACAACCTTGAGATTTTTGGATGGAATACTAACTTGAAGATATTGCTACGTTTTACACCAGTATCTAGATTTTTCATTTTCATAACAATATTTTTAACATGTCTGAATGAGGTATTCAGAACAGGTGTTATCACTCAAAAGCAATATTTTGCGTCAACGGTTTTGGTAAAAACAGCACTCTTAAGAACCCTCTAATGCTTCATGCCGGAATTAATAATCATTTCTGATACCAACATTGTGGTGTTTTCAAGATTAGACATCAAGGACGGAACACTTGTATAGTCTGCACAACGATTAGTCTGTAAAGCTTACCACAACATGCAAAATTTGCAAATTCTTCCCGTTTTCCATGCCATACACCCGGTCTTAATAGAATCTAGGAGACATTTGAAGGGATTCCCAATATAGAGAATTGTTCGCAGAGTTAGTTGGTTGTACTATGCCTGGCCTGTTCATTTGCTCTATAGTTACCTCTAAGCCACTGTAGTCATATGATATGAATCTTATGCTGTGTCTCAACCACATTGAGAGACTTGAGGCACTTACAAACCATCATGGATTTTTATTTAATACAATCCTTAAAGCAGCTTTTAGTGGTGACACTTACATCTGAAAGGTGCTGCAGTACGATAAGGTTATGTATTTAGCTATGCTTACAGACTCTCGAAAGATTCCAACACACACAGTTCCATTCAGTTTCTTACTATCAATGAAAATCTGAGCGAATACGTACGAGAATTGCCTCACTTTTTCAAACTTATTCCTTTCGGATTGGATATTTTATACTTTCTTGAAATGCCACTGTCCTGTAGCCCAGAGACGGTTACCAGTTCTAGCCGCTAAGCTTTTATAATAAAAATGCATTAGAAAGAAGAATAAAATTATTTTCATTGCCAATGTAGGTGTAGTAGATACTTGCTTAACTGGTCATTGCAGCATTTAAGTCAAGATTACAACTTAGCTTCTCACACCACCCATTCTGTTTGTGTTATTTTTATCCATAAGGAGCTGCACTTACAGTCTAATTTTATTTACTCTCAGAGTTTATGCGAGAAGAAAATTTTTTCGAGAAGCCGAAGCTGGTGTTTATCTGATAAAATGCTACCTATTAAGTTGCAGCAACTTCAAGCCATTACTAATGATGGCTCTGGTAGAATTTTGAATTCCCCGTATCAGTTTTAAGTTAGTTGCTAAGTTAACTGCTAAGCGATTCCCACCACACTCGGCAGTCACAGGTTAGGATAGATCTGACCATTGCTGTATAGGTTCAATGCGATAAGGCCAATGGTGTTTTTTTTTAATTTGTTAAAGACTTTCGGTTGCCAAAACATCTTTCTATCTAGGATTACCACCAAGATATGCATCTCATCCTTGAATAGAAACCTCGGAAAAATCAGTGCCGACTTTCTACTGAAATTTAATAAATCTTTCATGAGATTTTCTTTATACTTGCGGTTGTTTTCCAAAGACACTCTTTTAACTGTTATAAATACTGTACTCGACTGATGTTTTTCTTTAGCAATGAACGTTCTTTTCCGATACGAACGGATATGCTTTCCGATTTGTTAGTTGATGTGAAATTAAAAAGATTTTCTTCAAAGATAGCCTCAGGGAAGCATTTTCCAGTGTTTGTTCGAGCATTATATATTCCGGAAAAAATCTTATTTTAAGAGGAATTCTGGTGGTCAGAGTGCCCATTAATAGATGTGCATTTTTTAGATGAAATTAGAGGCTATCTATTGCTTTATAAATATCGATGAAATTTGTTTTCATTATCTTCAATATTGTTATGGTAGCATTAAACAGCTTAAATAAATCTTTAAAACTTTAAAGGTTGCAATAAAATAGTTTACTTTGCTCCAATTTAGATCAAATTGTTACTGAATATTCTTTAATTATTTTTTAACATAAAATTTTCTTATAATAATTAAAAAAAAAAAAACAAAAAAATAATTTAGAACACTCATGTGCAATGAAAATATCTAAAGTTTCCATACAATCTCATATATTATGACGCTGTAACATATGCCGTATTTTATGAATGCAAATTACTCCCAAAAATATGCTCCACTTTTTCTTCAACATTATTATACAATATTAAAAAACATATTAAGAGGGTTAGTATGTATCTGTATATACTTTTATTTCTTATTCATTTTTAGAAAATTTTCTGTGAATTTAATTTTATTTTGCTAAGCGCTAAGAAAATAACACCAAAGACCTATTTAAGTCAAGCCAAAGCAAGGCTATATAAATGTAATTGTGTGTATGCATGTATAGATGTTTATAAATATAAATAAAATATGAGTTTTTATATTTATTCACAGACTTATATACAATGTTTTTATCGAAATGCACAGCCTATTCACTTTGAATATGGCGTTGGTATCGTTGTTCTATAGACTCGAAACTCTAACGTTTATTTCTTGCAACTCATTTTCTATGCAATTTTATTTTTATGAGACTTGTTTTTTTGTTGTATTGTATATGCCACAATATGTAGCATGTCTGCAATATAGCAGAGAAAAAGAAAATTTTATTTAAATTGCAAAAAATAATAATAAAAGCTTTAACCCAATTTACAATATTAATTTTGTTATAAGGCTGAGAAAAATTAATAACAAAAAAATAAAATAACATTTCTTAGTGAGAAAATAAAATTAAGTTCTTAATAAATATTAAAGTGTTTAGAAAATTCTATTTTCCATTAGAAAATCTATTTAAAAATTAAATTTAAAAATTTTATCATATTTTTAGGTGTCATCTATTAAGAAAACGTAGCATATTTTAAGGCGCCATATAATTTTTTTTTTAATTAAACCTTAAATGAGGTTAAGTTCTATATGAATATGATATTAATTGTGATACCTTAAATTGAATTTAATAAGATTTACTTCTAATTTAAGCACTCGGAACAAATATTTTTCAGATCTTTTATTGCCAGAAGTCAATCTGAATACAGTAAAAACGGGAAAACTTCTTTTTATCCTAAACTACTGTTGTATTAATTGAATGACAACACAATTCTTTTTTATATATATTAACATATCAATATTTGGTAATGCCGTCGCGCTGAGGTTTCCGTGCCAACACCAGCTCAGAAATCTATAACGAAACGAAATATGAAAAAATATTTCTTTCTCTGAGAGTAAATAAAATTCCCATGAAAAAGCTTCTCAAAAAGTTGTTGTTCGGAGTCGACTTTAAGATGTAGGTGCTGTGTAAAATTAACATACACAACATAAGTGGTGTGAGAAGGTAGGTCGTAGTCCTGACTGAAGGGTTGTAATGGCCAATTATAAGCACACATGCGAGACACTTTTGTCTTCGATAGACGTAACACAAGTGCAGTGGAGATTAGAAAGAATCTATTTCTTAACCATTGTCTATATGACCAGTCTTCTGTCAGAGAAGAAGAAAGCATCTTAGTGATCTAATGGATCTGTCGATCATGTTCTTTAGAAGTCTAGATCGCTTGAGCAGAAGCGAAGCTCTGAATAATTGCAGGTCAAGGTAAATGAATAGCTGTGGTACATAAATGCGCCATGTATGGACGATGTGTGCCTAGCCCAACCTCTTGAGTTGACAACCATCTCTAACCACCTTGCTACCATGCAGAAGCCGGTGAAAACCTTCTCTAAAACAGATTAAAAACAAAATTTCGCATACAATTTGTAATTTTTTTGAAATATTCGAAAATCAACATAAAATGACTTATTATTTCTGGAAGCATACTTTCCCCCTGCACACTTTGGTAGCTCTAATTTCAATAACAACCATAGTTATGCCTTGATGTATGCAACATTATTTTTCTTTCCTAGTTGCATACACATGAATTTTGTATATTTACATACAAACCAAATAGATTTGTTTGCATTTGTGCTAGTTATTGTGTTTGTTATTGTTGTAGTTATTACTAATATACCGTTGTTAGCTCTCACTTGGAATATTACTCTTGAATTTCAGTTCCCTTTTTTTTTTTTTTTTTTTTGAAAGGGTGATTTTACTTGCATTACTTACTTTCTTTCTTTCATTATTTCTTTCAATACGTTGAAAAGTGTTACATGTACACCTACCATATACATATGCAATCACACTCGTTTGAAATATACAATATGTGAAGTCACTCACACACATACACCGGCAAACACCGAACAAGGATTTACAAAATTATACAATTTAAAATAGGAATTTATACTCAAAAGAGTTGTGTGTTATAAGTATTTTCCCCCAAACATATTTGAAAAATTGTTGTTGTATTGTTTGTAAAAGTCTGCACAAGTATAAGCAAGTATTTTGGTGTATGTTTTTAGGAGTATTAGAATTTTTACTCTGAATTTTATTATGTGTGTGTGTGTGCAAGCATAGTGTTTGTAGTCACATTCTATGATCCCATTTCGTTTTCTATTACATGTAATTTTCTCTTGAAGTACCATCATACTGTCAGTATCGGTTTGTATGTGCTCGTGTTTGTGTGCAGGATTTGTGTAAAGATTTTTCCATGAATACCTGAACATAAGGTGGAGTAATTTGTATGAAATTACTTGCATACATACATTTTTCGGAGGTTTTCGAAACAGTAATAAGACGGAAATTGTTTTGCACGAAAATATGGAACTGGTGCAGTATGCATAATAGCTTAGCAATTGGATCGTAAAGAATGAATGAATTACTAAAGGTTTCAAGTGTTTTTTTTTTTAAAGGACCTGAGAGAAAATTTAGAAAATGGAAGCAAAATAATATTAATTTACAAAAAAGTTTTGAAAACTTTGTTGAAAATGCCAAAAAAAAAATTCTGAAATGGGATACTTTGAATGCTCTTCTTAGGTTTTATAATGTAACCTAGTTTGGTATGTCTGCCAACGCAAGAAGTAGTCCATATAGGACCGAAAGATAATGTGCAGTTATAATGCCAGAAGTAGACTTTTGGTGCTCCCCCTATCCATACATAAATGCATGCATAATTGGTCATTACAACGCTTCAGCCAGGATTACGACATAGTTTCACGTACCACTTATGTTGTGTGCGTATATTTTACACATGAGTTGCGGGACCTATAGTTTAAAGTCCACTCAGAACGAGAAATATTTTAAGAACCTTTTCATGGCAATTATATTTTACTCTCAGAGTTTTTTCCAGAAATCTCCTGAGAGGCAGTCGCTGAAGAAATATTCTTTTTTAATATTTCGTTTTGTTGGAGATTTCTGACCCTACCCAGATTTGGCAAAATTTGCTGCACTATAATACTTGTATACGAGGCCTCTCACATTGCTTTGACAGAGTTTCATAACTGCATTTTTAGTTAGCTCGCTATATGTAGAAAAAAATATTGGACAGTTCAAGTGTTGTGCCCCGCTTTACCAATTCATTCGCTCTACAGTTCCTAGATTATCATTATGTTGAAATCCATACTCATATTAAAATGTACTACGATACTTTGACTAACGTTGCAGTGATTTGGCAGCCTAACAAGGTTAGGTATGCCGAATGACTACAAAAAAATTCCGCCACTTACAGATCCATTCAATTTGCTTGATCATTACCGATCACTGCTTGATGACTAGGTACCCATGCAATAAGTACCGTAGCGTGCCTAAAGCAATAGTTGATCGATCGTCTTTCCAGTATACTCCTATCCTGGATACTAATGCCCCTATTGTTCTCTTACTATCAGTGAAGATACTTAAGCCATTTTGTGCCTATGATCGCATGTACATCCTTTTTAATATGGCATTAGCGTCCATCAACCGAAGGCATAATTTGCTTTCTATAAAGAGCACTTCACTTCCTATCACCATGTTCATAACAACCCGTGTAGCAACAAGTCACCACGTGAACATGTGCCCTGAATGTGGGAAACTAAGAAAGTCGATCTGGTATTAGAGTGATGCAATTGGTCGCATTCGGCCGCCCTTAGTTGAGAGTATTTTTTTTTCTTTTTTCAAATTGTTTTCTTCCAGCAAGTTCTATCTTTCTCACGTTACCGGTATTGCTAAATAGTTTTGTTGTTTTCGTTTTTCGGTTGTTCGTTGTTTGTTTTTGCGCCTTAAAATTAGCTTCGTTTTGCATTGATGCATATGAAATTGCATACTTTTAAGCTGGTTATTTAGTTCTATTTTTCTTTACTATTGCTGCATATGTATAGGTATTTATAGTTGCAACACAAATACATACTAAAACATGCTTACGCTACTATGGTCCGCTTACACTCTTTCTCTTCCCGCTATAACATTTTACAGCCACAACGTAGAACACAAAGTTTTTAGAGTGTTATTTGCTTGTTATTTCTCTACCAATGATGCTAACGAGTTGGGTAAAAAATATCTAAAAAATTGCTACAACAAACAACAAAATCAGTTGTATACTTATACACATACACATGCTACATACATTTGCCCTAGTGTTTGTTACCATTCCATATATGTATAAGGTGTGCGAAAATGCCAGGTATGGGTTTCCTTTTCTTGTTTTTTTTTTTTTCTATGTGAGTTTGAGTTTTCCATGAAAGTTTTATTTTACTTGTGGGCTGTACTGTATTGTGCTACTCATATGGTGCTGTTAACATAAAACCGTTTGAAGCAGGAAAAACGAAATAGAATATTAGAAAATAAAGAACAAGAAGAAGAAGAAGCAAAAAAACACCGTTATAGAAAAACATTTTTATTATTTTATGCTAACAAGCAAAAAAATATCGGATTTTTTTCTCTTTCATCTCTCTCTCTCTATCTCTCAGTGTATGTGTGTATTAAACAGCATGTGTGCCTGTGTATGTTTTTATATTTTTATAAATCAAGTATATGTTGTACGTTTAGTACAGAGCAAAAGGCTTAAAGGCTACAAATTTGTTTTCGTGTTTTCTCCGTTATTATTTTTATTTTTCTGTTTCCATTTCTATTTCCATAGTTTGTTATTTCTCTCCCCCCTGTTTTTATTTTTCTTTCTAAGCAAAATGTGTAAAAATAACACACAAAAAAATAGCCATTACAACCGTAAAATGTTAAAGGTGTTTTTATGGTATTTTTTTCCGTAGCACCTTAAAGTATGCCATAAATATTTAATGGTCAAACCGATAGTTTTAGATGTAGTAGTAGTAAAGCATAGTTTTAGTAGCGGTAAACAACAGCTAAATTAGTGTATTCTTTTAGGATCAATTCTTGTAAAGTGTTGAAGGTGATAAAATTTCATTGATTAATTAAATTTTATGCACTCATTTGGAGGTAAAAAGGACATTCGAAAACATTTAAAGAATTCTGAATGGTTTGGACTGCAACTGGTTGAAATGAATGTTTGAAATTGGAAAACTAAAAAACACAATTTTCTGCAAGATTAGAAATCACTTAAGGTATCTCATACTGTAAAAAAAGTTCCAATTTGAGGATTACATATGAAAAATCAACATCTTAATTCCAACAAAAAAAACTATTGGAATGGAATGGAATATTATTACAAGGACTATATGTGCGGAACGTCAATATATACTAAATGTCAGATAAATAGTTTAGAATTATGAAAGTATTGATTCTCAAATATACAAAATCTTAAGCCAGACTAGACTAAGTGCAATGCAAGGTTCACTTGAAGGCTTTTAAGCCTCTTGTAGTACCATTGGAAAATTCAGCCCTTATTGCCAATTTACGACTATTATGGAGTCATTTGATACTTATATAATAATTAATTTCTATCAAGTTTGCGTAGAACTTCCAATAACATAATTGGCCGTTACAACACTTCAGTCGGCATTACAACCTAGCTTCTCACGTCACCTATGCTGTGTTTGTTAATTTTATACATGAGTGGCGGTACCAGCAGTTTAAAGTCGACTCCAAGCGACAGATTTTTTAAGAAATTAGATTATTTTACAAGGAATTTGTACTGGAGTTTATATCATGGGCTCTTGTCTAATAAGCCAATACAATACTTACTTGACTACGTTATGCTGTAGGTCCCGCCACTCAGAAATAAAATTAACACAGAGAATATGGATAGTGTTAGCAGCTAGTTTCCGATTACTAAATTGCTGAATTTGCGTAGACATAGACGAGGATAAATTATCTTCTGTCGTGAAATCGCATGCCTATACAGCCCGCAATTTGATTTTCATGTACCACTGCCCCATTGGACGATTTGCTGATAGACTTGGCATTCCCTTCTGTGAACTCTGCATGAGCTGTAGGTAAGAGGAAGTGAGAGAGACTTTTAGCTCATGCATCATAGGCAAGACCTGGCAATAAAGATGAGCATTTTCTATTTTTGCCTGTACTGAACAGAACTCTCCAAAACAAAGAATTTATTTTGGCGACGGGTTGCTTTCCAACAGGAAATGTTTGATTCCAGTGTTGGATATAAGTTGTCATCCCCTCCATTGAATTCTGCAGGATCTGTGTGTTATATGAACTGGAAGAAAGTATCTTTCACCACATATTTCATAGCCAGGGTCATGCTATAAGCACGAGAATTGTCTGTTATCTTTCGCAGAACAAGAATTTATTTTGAAGTCGTGTTAGTTTGATAGCCGTGTTAAATATAATTTGCGGCATAGCAATGGGACTGACCCCTTAGTGGAATCGTGCTCTTCACAAAGTGTCCGCTGTGAATTCCGCGGGAAATGTGGGTTAGAGAAAGTGAAAGAGACTCAGATGTCATAGTCAAGATCTGGCAACAAAGACGAACATTGTCTGTTATGTTTGAACTTACAAAACAAATACTTGTTTTGGAGTTGGTTCAGTTTCCAATAGGGAATGTTTGGTTCCTGGATTTGATATAAATTGCGGCATAGCAATGAGCCTGAACTGTGTCCTAAGTGGAATCGTACTCTAGAAAGAGTGTTCGCTAGCGAACCTAACCATATAGGAAGAGGAAAGTCTGCTAAAACTTTGGCCAAGCTCTCTAGAGTTTTCAAAGACATTACTGAGCATTGCATTCTGGACATTAATGCGACGCGCATCGGTTCTGGTCCTATGGTTAACAACTCCTGAACCTTATACAGTGGCGAGGAAGAGGAGGAAATTACATTTCACCTATTAAATCTATTCGCAGTGCTTTTTAGTAGAAACAGGAATGAGCTGAGCTCATACTACGCAAATATTTTAATGATCTCTCGAAGATGAACATTGGGAGTCTAAATGTCTTCGGCATAATCTTTGAATAGTTACACGACTAGGGGAAGTAAACGACTGTGACAACACATACTCTTTTTAAATGTATATCTCCTGTTGGTTAAACAGCCAATATATAGCGCCTACATGTATGTCGCATTCAATAAATATTTTGAAATTTTTGCCTTTAATGGATATGTTTTACAAAATATTTATTTCACTCATATGTTATTTATAGTTTCCAAAAATAATTTGCATACTTTTAGGCGTTAAACGTATTATTTTAATATTCATATTAGGATAACCAACCAAAAAAAAAAAAAAAAGAGAGAGAAATTGAAAAACAGGTTAAATTTGTGTGAGTATATGTGTGTCTAATTATTATTTTTGCAGATTTGATTAGGTTTATATAACTTTTGAGTGCTTATACACGGCATAAATAACACAGTTGTTGTTTTATTCGTTTCTCTTTTTCCGTATGTGGCAAAACAACCACATTTTTAAATAATTAAATTCAATAACTAAAGTGGTTTGGCTTTTCAAAACATTATGGTTTGACCTTGCCAAACCAAACCAAAGCAAAAGCGAGCCAAAAGCTAAGCCAGATGGACAAAAATTAAACCAAAATTTATAGGGAAAAACAGAATTTTTATGAACACATACATATACACATACTCACACACAGATGGATAGACACACTCAAATGACATTTTTGTTATGAAATTTATGCAAATATTTGTTGGCCAAAGGAGATTGGGATTTATTAAATGGAATCCATAATATTTTTTTAATTCCTATAGAGAGAGAGAGAAAGAACGAAATGGAGAGAGAAATATGTTGCAAGTGAACCGTGCTAAACTTTATTACTTTTTACCAACGATTTATTAAAAATTTTAAATTATTGAAGCCTTGTTTTAGGCTCTTAATAAATCTAAAAAAAATTGTTATATTCCACAGTACTTTTATACATATTTTAATATCATAATTTATTCAAATATGTTTCCTTTATGCTCTATTTCGTAGCCACTTTTTATATTTTCATTTCGGAGAAAAACTCTGCTGTCACTGGTAAAAAGGCATAGCAAACCAAATAAACAAACAAACACGTAAAACTATAACCATATTGGCTATAACTAACATTTATATTCATATTGACCCAAATATTAAAACAATCGACCGATATTTAAACACAGTTTTCTTCTTTTTTTTTGTTTGTTTGTTTTTATTTTCCAAATCCATAACCAAGATGTGCATGCTAAACTTTGTCCCCAGCCTTAATGTATGCTTTCACTCTCGCAGTGCCTGTTGGTATGCAAATACCAGTAAAACTAAAAGCTTGTATCTATATTCCTAGAATGTCAGGGCTGGCACTACGTTGCTACATGTACAATATGTGGATGGTGGAGAGAGAGAGAAAAAAGTAAAAGTCATATGGCAGTTACAACTGTCAGACTCTCACGTTTCATTGGATTTATGACAACAAAATTAATATTAATGCAGAAACTTTATTTGACTTGGGTTTTTATGGAAAAAATTTTTTCCATGAAAATGTCTGTTTTTCATATTCATTTTATTTACTGGGTTCGTTTTAATATTGAATACACAAACATATAAAAAGTTTAATGTATACCCATGTTATAATATCAACACTATTGGGGTATACATTCGCAAAAAACAATGCCAGTCTTGGGAGTTAAAGGCATATGATTAAAGTATTGGGTGTCTGAATATGGACTTTACAACCTTAATTCTTATCCTATCCTAGCTGTAAACCATATATTCTTCTTGAAAATATATTGGTCTTGTAAAAATCCATCCGGCTTGATGCCTAGAGCAATAGCTTAGAAAAGTTAACGATTTTTTCAGAATCGAAATATTCCTACTACAGCAATTAAAGACCATTGTTGGATGAATTCGTTGTGAAATTTCTATTGTAAAATTCTACAGTGCCACAGAAACAATTGGCCTCTAGTTTTGCCCTCATTAGCAGAGCTGCGACTACATCTGCTATTCCGGAGATACGTTTGTTGGCTTAAGTGTAATATTTTTTGTTCTTTAAAATCGTGCGGAGGTCCAGTGGATCTACTGCACTGCCCTCAATCTACAAAGAGTACCTTATAACATTTCCTCTGAAAGATTCTTACCCTTACAACATTGAGGACGTTGCTCGAAATCAACGAAAATAGTTTCCTGCCCTACCACTGTTATGCAACCCCGTATTTCCTTCCACGTTATGCTCTAATGAAGTCCTCGTAGTCTAGTAGGTAGTGTATTGGCTTATTAAACGTAACGCCATGGTTCAAAACTAGGTCAGAGACTTCACACAAAACGATATATAAAAAAAAATTTGGTAGGCGACTTCCTCTAAGCACATTTATGGCAAAATCTCTGAGAGTAAATAAAATTGCCATGAAAATCTGTCGTTCGGAGATGACTTTAAGCTGTAGGTCCCGCCATTCATGTATAAAATTAACACACACAACATAAGTGGTATGTATGAGAAGCTAGGTTGTAGTCCTGAATAAAGGGTTGTGATGACCAATTATGTATGCATATATGTTCTTTGAGTCTTCAGGGGGACTCATGTTATTCTTCAACAATTTGATGAATGGCTTACATCTCCTCATATTGTAATTGCCCAGAATAAGTTTAAATTACTTGAAATCCATTTGGATGGAAATAGTCCCTGGCCTATCTCTCTATCTGCTGCTTAGTAAACCCTTCTAAACGTCCCTTTTCACATAAAAGTTCTGGTTCCATTACTTATCTCTTTACTCATTGACGGGAATTTCAAGATAATCTGGCAAAATCATGGAGAGGGTGACCCATTTTGCACTGCTTAACTGATTAGGCTTTCTCAGACAATCCCATAATTCAAGTTAACCTAGACATGCCTATCAAATAATTATCCATTTCGTGGTTTCAAAAGTAAACGTAAATAAAACACATATAAAATATTTTTTTCATGATATTTCTTTTTTATTGTAAAGTTTGAACGTTGACATTATGTGTGAAACACCACATCATTTAAATGACCTCCACGCGAAGTGTTGTAAGCATTGATTCTTTTGAGGTAATTTTCGACCACTTTTTGACACATATTGGGCGGTATCTCAGCCATAACTTGACGAATGTTGGTTTTTAAGTGCTCAAGAGTTGAAGGTTTATCTGAATAAACACGGTCTTTCGCGTAGCCCCACAAAAAAAGTCTAATGGTGTCAAATCGCCTGATCTTGGTGGCCAGTTGATATCGCTACGACGAGAAATTACACGGCCAGGAAATGTCTCTTGCAATAAAGCCATATTCGCTCGAATTGTGTGGCATGTGGCACCGTCTTGTTGAAACCACATATTCTCCAAGTCGTATTCTTCAATAGCAGGCAAAAAAAAGTCGGTTATCATATGACCATAACGCTCCGAATTGACGGTGACAGTCGTTCCACCGTCGTTTTCGAAGAAGTAAGGCCCAATCACACCTTCGGACCAAAGAGCGCACCAAACAGTGACTTTTTCTGGATGTAATGGCCTCTCTTCAATTACTTGAGGATTCTCAGAACCCCAAATACGACAATTTTTTTTTAACATGCCCACCGAGTGTGAAATGTGCTTCATCGCTGAAGAAAATTTTGTTCGAAAAATTGCCGAAACGCACAATACGTGGCTGTCGCTGAATCACCATTTTTGTAGTAGGTTTTGATAATTTTTATGCGTAGTGTGATAGTTAAGCGATCCATTTTCGTCAATGTCAGACTTTCAACTGAAAAGAAAAAAATTGGTTTCAGAACTTAGTTTGACAGATGTCGAAGTCGTCTCTGTTTTAAAAAACTATGTAACTGGGAGGTTTTTTAATCTCATTGCAAAGCATTTCCCAAAATCATCTAGGCTCGAAATTTTCTGACGAATATCTTCTAAGACTTGTCTCCCCTTAACCTAACCATAGGCTCCAAAGCTCTAAGCTTCCCTTCACAATGCGCAATGGAACTAAAAAATAGGGCTTCCAGCGTCTTTGAAGGACACCAGTCACTGTAGTCTCTGTACCTTATTTAACCCCAACTGAGCTGTTTGTTGACCCGTTCTGGCTATCCAAACAATTTGATCAGGTCATAATGGCATGAAGGACATGTTCTCACTGTCCTGATTATATCCAGACATGGTAGTCTCCGTATCTTGTTCTACACCAACTGAGTTGTTTGTTGATTTGTTCTGCCTGTCCAAACAATTTCTTCAGATCATCAAGACAGCGTATAAAACTTGGATTACATTTAAAATTTACTATCCTATAATATTCGCAGATATTTGACCTTCAGCTTCCGTTATATTTAATATTTTTGGTTTTTTGTACAGTAGCGCAACATCTTGCGTAACACTGAAAAACGATTGGACCAGACCCCACTGAAATGCTGACTTGCATTTATTAGCATTGTGCTTACGATGGTATGCGATGACTTGATAGGCAATTTTTTTACTACCATTTTACATTTCCTTATAAAAATATATTGTAAGCCAATGCCTCTTTATAAGGCCTACTAGAAGAGGCTTAAGCAAGTATTTAAAACTATAACGGAACTCGTAAATGCCGTTAAAGTTTATTTAAGCCACACACATAAAAATTACGAATTGCAGTGAGTATGTGTTTCCCTGTATATTTTATTCACTCTCTTATTTAGAGAGCAAACGAAAGTGTAAAAGAAGATTTATATACTCGTAAGCATGTGTGTTTGTGTTTCAGATCGACACACACCCATCGACATTATTTGCATTTTTTGTCGCATTATGGGGAGAGAAAAAAAGTGTTTCATATGCAAACATACATAGGCCTATACAACTCACGTACATAGAGATGTATGCTGCAAACTAAACTACAAACACACAAGAATATCGGTTTTCTCACATGCTTCTACTCGAAATTGGGTCTAAGTATTGTGCACACTGAGGGATATATGGCACACTACAGTGTTTAAGGAAAATAAAGAATTAATTCCAAGCCACAAATACGTTGCAAGCACATTGCCAGCTCAATTCAAAAGCATTTCGTTTTGTTACTCTGCTATTAGAATCCTCCTTTCAATCGATTTTAGCTCAATAAATTTTTAAATTCAAAGAAAATTGTATTTAAACTGACGCTTTCCACGCTGCCATACATTGCAGTTCTTGTTGTTTTCAATTTGTGTTCCCCTTGTTTGGTTAACCGCTGTACTATTGCTGTGTCCACAACTGTTGTTGTATTATATGAGTTCATAAAAACCGCACATTTTAAACAAACATTATGACTTTCAACGTTTGTAAATGTGTGAAAATCTCTCTTTCTCTTTCTGTATGTGTGTGTGTATGTGTAAATTTACACACTTACACACCAATGCATGCACGTAAATAGTGGAACAATAATTTTATATTATCATCTGTAGTTTATAATTGTATATGACTCTCTATCTCTCTCTCTCTCTCTCTCTGTATGTGTAATTGTATAAATATATGCATGTTATATACATATGTATATGGGTTATACACATTACAGATACTGTTATATACATACACATGCCATGTGTGTAAGTATTAAAGTGTGGAAAAAGTGTAACATAAAATATTCAATACATTGGCACACACAAAACACATCGTTAAACCCTTGCAACTTGCAATGTTGTTACCGTTTTCCCTTGCTGTTGTCGCTGCTGTTATTGCTGTTGCCAGTACAAACAAGCCTTTGTTTACCAGAAAGGAGGGAATATATACCAAAACAAATGTAGGTCACGGTAGATGGTAAACAAATTAAAAAGAAAACACAAAAATATGTAAGCAATGGAGTGCTATAAACGGCATCGAGGGCTTATTGAGTTAAGGACAGTGTGGGAATGCTAATATCAGGACACATTAAGAACAAATTTAAGAACTTTATCAACCTTTGATCTTCAAGCGGCTTCCGGTCTACGACATTGATTTATAGGCTGACTTCCACAGTTTTGAAAGACTTGCTTATGTGATAAGGTAACTAGCAAGGGTTGCAAGTCTTGCTCTGAAGGATAAACTCTGAATTTAAAAGGAGTTTCCCAGCGACAAACAAAATATGAAATAAAACTAAAAATAGGTTGTGAATGTCGTAACTAGCAAGGTTTGCAAGTTTTGTCCCAAAGGATTTATTTGTCATATCAGAATCAGAATTTTAATTCAGAAGGTTTCCAGCGACAAACAAAATATCAAGTAAAACCAAAAATAGGTCGTGAATGAAAGCGAACAGCCTCTATACTATTCATTGGTTTCCTCTAAGAATTCTTCATTTCTTTGTGATGAGTTAAACATTGCGATATGAGACTTCTACAGGATTTCTTTCCAGAATTAGTTTGAATTTCTGGTTTTCTTGTTTCTGTTTGCCTGACTATAAACTTCCTCAGATGGTTTAGATCATTCTAATCAAATTCATGGTTCTGAACTTCAGTGTGTTTAACATCTGTTGAAACTTCATTCTCCAAAAGAAAGATACAATATTGAAAACATTTGCAGAGTGGCCTGAAAGATCTGGCCCTACATGGATATTTGCACAACCATGTTAATCATTTCATAGCTGTAATAACGCAACACTGGCCTCTACATGCAAACGCTCGGCAACTGGGAATATCACACAACGTCTTCTGCAGAAGCTTTTGGCAGGTCGAAGTGATAGCTTTGATTACCAAATCTCTCTTGAGCAAGCATAGCAGACCGTTGGGACGCCACAGAAGCTATAACGTAGCGGATGAAAAAAGATACCGAAGATATTCTTTTTCGTCGTCCAGCAATTGGGACCCTATGAAGAAAAATTCTTGGGCATCCAGAATTTATTGACAGAATGTGCAGAGCCAAAGGTGATTTTGATAGAATTCACATCTTTATAAAGCTATCGTACCATGGGGTACGTACTTAATTGGTCATTACAACCCTTCAGTCAGGATTACGACCTAGCTTCTCACGCCACTTATGTTGTGTGCGTTAATTTTATACATAAGTGGTGGAACCTACAGTTTAAAGTCGACTCCGAACGATAGATTTCTTTGATAAACTTTTCATGGCAATTTTATTTTACTCTCAGAGTTTTAGCCAGAAATCTGCTGAGAGGAAGTCGCCGAAAAAATATTTTTTTTCATATTTTCGTTTTGTTGTCTGACCTGGGGTTTGAACCCATAACCCATTGAATAAGCCAACACACTGCCTACTAGACTACAACGACTTTAATATTCTATTGCTCGTTAAAGTAGCATTTGTAGGAGATGCAATTGAGCTGAGACTTCGATCTGAGGTTTTGCAGTGTTTGAGATGAAGGCTAACTTAGATAAATTCTTCAAAAGTTCTTCTGTAGCACAGTCTTATTCTCCCTACCGAATATAATATAGCAACATATTGAATAGTTTAGTATGCCCACCTTTCTTTACCTTCATGACATGAGTAATAAAAATAAACATGTTCATTTGCTTTGTCCGTACGTATGTTGGTATTTAAACTCGCGTATTCGTTTGTAGTTTGTCGAGGAGGTTGTTGTTTTGTGTTGTTGTGCTTTAATGTTTGCAATTCCTATTAGTTTTACAAGGCAGTGGGCGTTTTCGCAAGAGTATCAATGTTTATGGTTAATAAAAATATATGACGGTATTTACAATACAAACACATACACATTCGTTTGACTCAAACAACATACATATGTATGTATGCACCAGGTTGTAAGTAACAAATGTACACAAACGTATACATACATAAATAGGAAATAGGAAAATGAAGAGGTGAAAGTAAAATTAATGGCGGTAAATGCATAAATACTGTTAAAAATGTTAAAAAAAATATATAAAATTTTTAAAGACTTGAATGGAAATATTCTAAAACAAAAGAAATTTGCAGGAAAATGTTGGTAATTTTAACGAATTTATTCGCATTAAATGGTTAACAAATATTTAAATTTTTTTCATGTCCTAATTTATGTCTGACCTGCTACACTGGGACTCAATCTTTCAACTTACTTTAGAACAACGAAATCTACTTGAAATGCTTTTTTTATGGAAAATTTTATTATCTTTTTCTCACAGCTAATAAGTTACAATGCTTTTGACCCATTTTTCATTTGAATTATTAATAATGCACGCTGCATAACACACAAAAATGAAAAAAACCAAAGGTCACTCAAGTATCCATCCACTGGTTTATTTAACCACAAAAGCAAAAACAAAGAAAACAAATTTTTTTTCTTCAAATATGAAAATGAAATGTTGAATTTTCCAAGAAATCATTTCATTAATGTTTCATTCATTCATTCATTAGTTGGTAATGAATATTGAAGCAACATTTTTCTTTTTTTTTTTGTGATTTAATTTACATTAGAAATGAACAAATTAATTAATACAAGTCAAGTCTGCTTTTGATATTGCAATCAATTAAATAAAGGACTTGAATTTAGGGGTACGAATTAATTGAGCCTAAGTAAAGTTTATTAGGTCAAGTGGACAGGTAAGCAAGTGTATAATAATTAAGAAAGTAAATAAAAAATAATGAATTTAGTAATTTGTTGTTTCTTAATGGTTTTTAACGAAATAATAAAAAATTAAATAATTTATAATTTTAAATTTATTAGGACACTGTGAAAGAACACTAAGTAAGACCAAACCTTTCGAATTAAATCAACCGATCGAGCTAGACGTTATAATTCAACTAACTTTATTTCAATATTTTCTTAACTCTAACTTATTCTATTTACTTAATCCTAACTGTATTATTCTATTCAGCAACTCCGTTGCCTACTTATTTACTTTACTTATAATTTAACGACCTTGTATTCATATGGTCATGAACCTTAACATTACTTTATATTAGGGTGATACTTATTTATATTTATAAATTCATTACATATTCAATTCAATTATTTATTATTATTAAGTATTAGTATTACAATATTAAGAGTAAGGTTAAGTAATTTGGATTAGTATTGAGTTATGGCGCAACACATTAGATTAGTATTTCTGCGTTAAAAATCATAAAGACGATAAATCGTATTGGCATTGCACAAGCGAGTTGAGGGAAACAATAATTCATCTGTTCTAGGCAGCTTACTATTAGCGGTTCAATAGCATTTCTCTCCGATGACTCGTCAACAATTAGTTTACATAGCCTCTAGTGTCTTATATCAGGCTGGCAAATTGCTAATAAACGAACAAACTGGAAACCAATAATGCTGAAAACTAACACCCAATTATAATATATTCGCCATTTCGCCATGTTTACAGCATTTCTAATCACCTTAGTTTTAAATTTCCTTATGTCTAGCTATCAGCCCCCGCGCTGACCAAATTCTTCCCCAGTTTGTTAGAACTCGATCAGTACAGGGACTGCGTTTACCTGTGGCGTGGCACAACGGGCTGCTATGTTTGCTCAAGTGAGCTTTTGGTATCAAAGCTACCACTCCAACCTACCAATCTGGCTATCAAAGGCTCCCATTAATCTGCTAACTAAGCCATCTAACGTAAGCCTATTTCCTGAATTGTATGTACGGCTGGGAACTCTCCACATGAAAAGCCTCTAATAAGATTCCCTCAAAAGTTGTCTACAACAACAAACATTTAAAGAACTACGATTTAAGTCATGCAATGTCCCTAACCTGAATAGGGTAGATTCCTCTGTCTGACTGAGGACGATTTCAAATGTACAACTGACATTGCTGCCATCCACGAAGCACGAAGAATAGGACATGGGTGCAAAAGGCATACACATACATACATAACATAATTGGTCACTACAATCCTTCAGTCAGGATTACAACCTAGCTTCTCACACCACTGCTGTTGTGTTTGTTAGTTTTTTTCATGAGTGCCAGAATCTACAATTTAAAGTCGATTCCGAACGACAGATTATTTTGAGAAACTTCTCAGGGCATTTTTATTTAACTCTTAGAGTTTTTGCCAGAAATCTGCTGAGGGAAAGTCGCCGAAGGAATATTTTTTCGTATTTAATTTTGTTAGAGATGCCTGAATTGAGGTTTCAAAGGCGTGCACCATGTGGATTCGTGTTAATATTTGTGGTCAGATATCTTAATTTGCGAATATTCCTCGATAAAATACAAGGACGATGTGGTTATGTCAATTACGAAAACATATATCATATATGCGTGTCCCATGGAAATGTAGTACAAGAAGGTATCTTTAGCCCACACTGTAAATGAGTAAACACAATCAATACGCCGACTAACATAAGCCTGATCGATACCACTTGATCGATTTCATTATCTACAAAATCATTTGGTTGTCTCCCGTTTGTAGCAGGTTGATCAAAATGCGATTAACGGAAGACACGTTTCCTATGTATTAAAAATGCACATATTCAAACTCTGACCACTACCTCGCTGTGATTAAGTGACAGTTTCGCATTATCGATTCAAAACCTGAGCACTCTAGTGCGTTACGAAAGCTGAACGTCCAAGATCTGCGATCACTATGAATAGCCGAGCTGTCCAGCGCTCAACTCTCGGATAAACTTTGTCGATCTCCGACCAATTTCTATGACATGCTGAACTGTGGGCCAACATATTCTAGTAATTTCGGACTACTGCAGAAACAACTTTGAACTTTGAGTACTCCTCAACGAAACCAGTGGTACAATTAGGAGTTTTTTAAAGCCGGTACAAAGAAAACACCGATTGTAGGACAAGTGGCAGTCCAGAGCGAAATAGGGAAGGTGAGATGACTTTTCAGACTTGAGAAAAATGAGATATCGAATTGAACAGTAGTAGGAATGATGCTCAAATAAATTTTACAAAAACGTTAAGCCTCTGACCGAGGGTTTTAAGGCCTGCAAAGTAGAAAACGGAAACTTGGTAACAGATCCACAAAGGGTGCTGATATTATAGAGGAAACATTTTCTCTTCTGTAAACCACTACTAGGCGATGACAATACAAATTCCGCCATTAGAGAGGAATTCAATCAAGAATGATAGCGTGAGATTCCACCTACCAGCTAAAAAGAAACCGAAATTCTTTAAGCCGGAGTTAATGTGTTAGTAAGATGTATGCACAAGCTTTTTTAGACAATATGGCCTAACGATTAAAATCTCAATGTCCATCTTTCTGTGATGGCAGGGGAGACTCCATGATATGCATCAATTATGGGTATAAGGCATTTCAGAAAAATTGTTGAGAATTTTCCATTGCACGTGTATACACTGGCTTGCAATATTTATGAACAACTTGGGCACATTTTTCAAAAAAAAAAAAAACAAAAAATAAATAAGTAAAATACTTACACGTGTAGGTAAAACCTTAAGCCAAATTTATTTCTGGTTTTTATCAGGATTGTATTCGTATTATAAATCCTAAAATAACGAATAATGTGTCTTTTTGCATTTATTTTTTAGCATACTTTTAGGTAATTTAACTTATTTTTTAAAACCAATTAATTGAATCATTTACCACACTTTTTTTTTTGAATATTTAATTTCTCTCAAACCTTCATTTTATTTCCATTTCATTTCCTGTAGGTTGTGTAAAAATAATTCTTTTAATTAAATTTCTCACATTTAATATTTATTAATACAGAAAATATTAATGATTTTTATTTCTACTTATATACCACAAATATGCACGTTTACCAACAAATATACATATATACAAACATTTATACTAGACCTGTGTTTGATATAAAATATGAGCATAACGAGTAAACGTTTAAACTTCTTTTGAGTGTATTCAGGCGAAATTTGCCATGTGATATTGACTCATATAATACCAATTATTTTTAATTAATGAAATAACTACCGAAAATACAAAAAAAAGAAAAAACAACAACAAAAGGTTGACAACAACAAAAGTCAACAAATTTTGTTTTATAATAAATAAAAATAAAATCATTAAAGAGAAAAAGTCAAATGCTTTAAAGCATACAGAGGAGGTAAAAATTACAGCAGCTTGGATTCAACACAGTATTGATTGGAAGTTAAATGACATACAAGTCCATACAAAAATGTTTTAAATATTAAAAGATCCAAACTTCAAAATTATTCCGAATAGAATGCGAAATACATTCGAATTTGTGTCTAAATAAACATTCCACTGTAAAATCTCTCTGTAGGTCGTAGAAAAGCTGTCTGCCTAGTTGATAGCAGTTCAGTTAGGATTACGACGTAGGGTCCCACACCATTTATGTGGCGGGACATATAGTGAGTCATTAGTGGGTACTAAGCGAATGGTTAAATGTTTAGGCATAAAGGATTAGTCATTAATATTCGTCTATTGGAGCTGCATGTGAAACAAAACTTGAGTGCAATTATTGTGTAGGCTCAAAGAAGACGGAGGTAAAGCTTTTCATGATAAAGTTATAAGAATAATGCACACGTATAATTATGATTGTCATGAGCGCTGTATTATACGAGGTGAATCAAAAAACCCAAATGTGAAAAAATATATGGCTAATAAGGGTCACATAGACTAGAATACACAACTTGCTGATCTTGACTAATGGCGTTGATGAGCACGTTGTTGCTCTCTCCCTTAAGTGCGTACTCTATTAGTTAGTATATTGGCTTATTAGATGTGAGGTTACGGTTCAAACCCTGGGTCAGATATCTCCAGCAAAAGGAAAAATAAAAAAATATTTCTTCGGCGACTGGCTCTAAGCAGATTTCTGGCAAAAGCTCTGAGAGTTAATAAAACAATTCCATGAAAAAGTTTCTCAGAAATCTGTCGTTCGATCCTGCCACTCATGTAAATATAAAATTATCACACACAACATAAGTGGTGTGCGATGCTAGGTCGCAATCTTTACTGTAGAGTTGTAATGAGCAATTATGTATGTATCTCGTATTCTAATGATTTGCTTTTGTACAAGCTGTTGAGAAAATTATACCGTCTTATGTTCAAGTTCCAATGCCTTGTTTGTGGTACCAAGAACGGACTCAAGCCTTAGGGGTGAGAGTTAAGAGTTAAGGTGTGAAATAAAACGGTTAGTAATAGATAGAATATGTAGAGGTGGCTGTCCATCTAAGAAGGTCATATAAGATCCTTTGTAATACCACATTTTTCCATTACGTTATTTTTGTTTGTTTTTAAGTTCATACGTCATTATCTCTTAGTCCCCAATGATTTGCTTTTGTACAAGCTGTTGAGAAAATTATACCGTCTTATGTTCAAGTTCCAATGCCTTGTTTGTGGTACCAAGAACGGACTCAAGCCTTAGGGGTGAGAGTTAAGAGTTAAGGTGTGAAATAAAACGGTTAGTAATAGATAGAATATGTAGAGTTGGCTGTCCATCTAAGAAGGTCATATAAGATCCTTTGTAATACCACATTTTTCCATTACGTTATTTTTGTTTGTTTTTAAGTTCATACGTCATTATCTCTTAGTCCCCGAAACACTTCTTCTGATGAAACGACTCAAACTGGCAATGTCAATACGTGACATTTCCTCCAGTTTGTTTACACAGTAAGCATCAAGATACTTCCTTCTTTTATGTCTTTTAGGCCACACAGGGTCTATTGCCATGCCACCGTTTTCCATTCTCTCCTTGTTCCCGAACCACTCGGAGCTTCTGAAGAAGCGATTCAGACTACTAATGTCAATGCTTGACAGTTCTTTCAGATCATTTACATATTAGGTAGCAATATACCTCCTTCTTCTATTACAATGTACCCAGTAGGTTAAGAACAGTCTTCTCATCTTCATCATCTCTTCAGAAATCATTAGCAAGGTGTCTAAGACCGATGCGCCTTGGAAGTGTGTCCATGCTGCAATGCCTCTGAAGACCATTCTGAACGGGTTTCTTTGGAGTTTAAGCAGACTCTTCATGTGTATTCAAGTATATATGTGTTGCAAGTATATATACTCTACACGCTTATTTCTTATGAAATCCTAGAATACAGAACCGTATTGTTTTTGGTAAATATTGAACGATAACTACAGTAAAGACTTTTAGAAACCTTAGCAGAGTTCTTACAGAATAGTAGAGGAAGATAAAAAGGAGCAGGAGAACAACCATATTTCGTCAACGGCGTGGACATGACAGGCCTCCAATAAATTATCGTAATTTATACATCATCACTGTTTTAATCTTCAACTTATCCCCCACATCGTGTGACATGTCAGTTTGTTAAAATGAAAAAAAAACAATAAAAATAACAACAACATTTAATTACTCAGAAAAATAAAATAAAAACCGAAAATATTACAAAAAAAAAACATCACATGAGTTGCATATCTTTGGAAAATATCTACAATATATGGAACAGTTTTCCACCTTATAAACGCAATATTCTGTTGGGATTATTGATTTTTTTTTTTGCCGTTGTCCCTCTTTTTCTCTCTCCCTCTCTCTATCTGTTTATCACTCCTACATTGGATGCAAACAGATTTTGGTATTTATCATCATCACCGTCAGTCACTACTGGCATTACGTGCCAAAAAAAAAAAAAAATAAAAAAAAAATTAAAAAAAATGTACAAAAAGAGTCTGAGCTTAAATTTTATCTTTTTTGGGTTCATAATCCTTTAGCAACACATTCGTCTATGGAGATACGCAGACATAGAGACGAGCAAAAACATAAAAAATAAAAATAAAACTGTAGAGAAAAATAAATGTTTATCATCAATAATATGTTGCTATTGCTACTGATGTTGTTGCTTGTCATTTAATATCATCAGCAACAGCCAAATGCACAACAATGCCGTTGCTGAATACAACTTTAATCATTTAAAGTAATCATACAGCAAATATATATGCATTGATGTGGACAAATATTGTGTATGACCAGAGATTTAATAACAGTGAAAAGCAAAAGTGTAGGAAATTATGGAAACTATTAAATTTCATGTTTTTTTAAACTTTTTTGCTCTTCACTGTATCTCCTCTCATTTGTATTCAGGTATGACCAGAGATTCAATAACAGTCAAGAGCAAAAGTGTAGCAAATTATCTAAAACTATTGAACTTCATGTTTTTAAAAGCCTTTTTTGCCCTTCACTGTATTTCCTCTCACTTTTATTCATGTATGACCAGAGATTTAATAACAGTGAAGAGCAAAAGTGTAGCAAATTCTGCAAATTATTGAATTTCCTAATTTTTAAAACCATTTTTGTCCTTTACTGTATCTCCTCTCACTTGTATTCATTTATTTTGGATATTTTTGTTATTGTTGTTGTAATTTTTTTTCCAATTTAACTAAAAGTAAAAATATGTTGTTCTTAATTTATTAACTCAGCGAAGCATTCATTCATTCATTCATTCATACATACAGTCATGCAGATATTTTTCAAACAAGCCATTAAATTTTTATAAATTTTTCTCTCTCTCTATAGATAGAGACAGAGATTTTATTCTCATGCAACAACGTATTCATTTATCTTTTTTATGTCGTTTTACTTTTGCATTTTAATTGACAGATTGAAAGTCGATAATAATGGTGGTGCCTGGTGTCCAAAACATATGGTATCACGTGGCCTAAAGGAGTATTTACAAATTGATTTGCTGCAAGTTCATGTGATAACGGCCATACGTACACAAGGCCGCTTTGGCAAGGGTCAGGGTCAAGAATACACTGAAGCCTATGTTCTAGAGTATTGGCGACCGGGCATGGAGAAATGGCGCAGATGGAAGAATATACTGGGAAAAGAGGTGAGTAAGGAAGATGTTCTAGCATATGAAATTTAGGACAAAATAAAAAATTCTTAAAGAAAAAAATTAAAAACAAATTAATACAGAGAAAAGTAAGAATAAATATTTATGTCTAGAGGTATGGTTCTTAAATTTTGTAGGACAATAAAATGTCATATCTTTTTTTTTTATGAGTCAGTTGTCAAACCCGAAGTTTTAGTAACATTTTCGGCTAAAACCAACATAAATTTTCAGAGAGAATAGCAAAGACACAATTGCTTGTCCTGGTTCTTTGGACAAAAGGGGAGGTCTGAAGTGTTTTATTATGCAATAGATATGTACTTTGAATAGTTTCTACACATACGTGTAAAGCAGTGCAAAAAAATCGTATCTCTTTATACTTAAAATATTTCAATTCTTGATTGTCTATCTTTAAAATTAATTAATTTCTCATGTGGATAAATAAGCATGGAATGTTACAACCAAAGCATTACAGAAACTCTGGAGCTTCTGCCAGCTTTTGATGAAAAAAATATCTGGGCACCAATCAATTTTATTGGTCAAACGTATTCGATGTATACAAGTCCGTGGGGTCGCATTGCTATGGATGTCTCCACACTTGCAGGTAGGACTCAACTAAGTTTCTATATACCGGCTCATTCATTAAGATCTTCAAATCTTTAAATTTAAAAAAAATGTGAGATGTCACTAAAAATTTTTATTCGTTTGAATGATGTATTGATACCATTATTGGTATCATTGACATTGTTCAAATGTTTTCCTCAGAATCTTTGAGTGGAGCGCATGATAAATCAGATTGAATTTGACCGATGGCATAGATTTCATTGAATTTGAAAACCGCTGTGTTTTATAGCTTAGTCGCTGCACTTGCGACCAAAAGAAAAAATCTAACGGGTTGAAATCACTAGATCTCGATGACCAGTTCATATCATCTCCACGTGAGATGACCATGCCCTCAAAACACTGGTGCTGTATGGCACCTAGCAGCGTTGTTTTGAAACCAAAAGTCGTTGAGACCATTCAATTTAGTCCAAAAGAAGTTGGTAATGCCCGACCCATAGTGCACGCCATTGACATTAACGCTCATTCTGAAAGATACAAAACAGTTACTTTTTCGGGATGCTCTTGGCTTGTACGCTCTTGGTTTTCCTCCAAAATACGATAATTTGTTTGTTCACGTACCCATTCATACATGAAATGGTCCTTATCGCTGAAGATATTTCGATGAAACTTGAGTGTTAGTTGCCAACTGTCTATGATCATCCAAAGTGATTTGGCTAATCCAACTGGCCCTTGTCAAATGTGAAAATTCAGTAGTCCCTATTAGAAGACCCATTACAATATCTGGATTGATTGCTACAGTCGGTTTTAACGTAGACCCTTAACAATACTTTAACGGCATCGAATCGCATGCCTTGGTGGCCAAACGACGATGCAAATCTTGATATTACTTTCTGTAGAAATTTTCATGAAATAAAATCCTAATCGGTAGGTGGGTTGTATACATATTTTCTTGAAATCGTCCATATTTTCCAGTTCTTAATCTCCAATTGCATACAAAAAATACAGCCATAACGATCTAAATTATCGGGAACGATTCTTTAAAACTTATTTTTGAAAACATACGAAAAAAGTAGTGACGCCTCCTATCCATAACTGAAGTCAAACAATCATTATTTTCTGATGCAATGGTTTTACCAAAACCTAGTCTGAGTTCCCCGACGCCTTTGCAATTTTGTTTGGATTCCAATATTCAGATCGTATTGGACTTGATTATACAGATAGAAACACTTATTGAAATTAATCATTAAGATTACGATGCTTAGACCGTAAATCACCGTTGTCTAGTAGGAAGTGTGTTGGCTTGTTGAACGAAAAGCCATGGTTCAAACCCTGGCTCAGACATCTCGAACAAAACAAAATACAAAAAAAAATAGTTCTTCGGGGACTTGCAGCAGAAGGCTCAGCAGTCTTCTGGCAAAAACTGTGAGAGTAAATAGCATTGTCATGAAAAGATTCTCAAAAATCTGTTGTTCGAAGTCGACTGTTGGTCTCGTCACTCATGGAAAAAAATTAACACACACAACATGGATGGTGTGTGAAGCTAGATCGTAGTCCTGACTAATGTGTTGTAAGGACCAAGTAAATAAACCTGGAAATTATGCTTTAAAATGATTACATATATTTGAATGCTTATACTTCCTTCAATATTTCAATTGGAATATATATTTACAACTGAATAGGGTGTAACTCTTATGTTTTAAGTGTTTTACTACCTGGTAAAAACCTCCATATTAGCGACCATCAGAGCATTGATGGTTATTATTAATGGCATATAAAATCCAAATCAATCATTTGGTACCTCTTTGAATTTAAAAAATCTTAAAGAAACTGACAATACAGGACAGATTTAAATGGGAGAACGAACAACTTTTCCAAAATTAAACTCCAAGCTTTAGATTGTCTGGTAGTGAATGTTTTCTTTCATAAATATATTAAGATTTTGAGTAAAATTTTTCATAATCAAATATAAATTTTAAATTTCTTATCATTTTGAATCTCTGTGCCACAAAATATTACATTCCACAAAATATTACATTCCACAAGATTTCCTTCCTTAATCTGTTCACCATCATTTAAACCTAACCCACCATGAGAATAGCAGGTGTTGTCCCAAATTTATTAGCTTATCTTCGGTAATCTGGCAATTAAAAATTATTTATTGTAGTTGTTGTTACTATTATTTTTAATTAATCGCTGATATGATATTTTCTTTAATTATTTTAATCTTTAACATCATTTTGAAGCCATAAAAATGCTCTCACTCCTTATGAAGATTTAAGAAAACAAGATTAAAAACAAAAAAAGAAGAATCACATTTTAGCGTAGGAGTCAGGAAGCGATAAACATCTTCTCGAAAATGAACACCAAAAAACAAAAAAAAATTATTTTTTAAACATTTTCTCATATACCGCATGACTTATAAGACGTGGCCAACTAAATGCTACATTGTTTTAGCCATAATATGTTTTTCTTTTTTTTTTTAGTGGAGTTGTAATGGTATGAGAGAGAAATGAAAAACAGATTTATGGTTAACAATTTAACATGGTAACGTTGGTGCCGACTATAACATATGGCATGGCAAAGTGTTGTTTATGCAGCAGAGTCGCCTAAAACAGGCGCTACGATTTCGCGAAACAGTTGAAGATGTTTTTAAAGGAAATAAAATAACATCGAACCTTTTTTAAGTAACATAAGTGTTTCGACGTTTACACGGTTAAGGTGTTCACTGATTGTTTTAAATTCGTGAAAACTTATTTAAATACGGGTTGAAATAAAAAATTTTTTGTTCCATAAACACGAACGAATTCTTGTTCGATACGAGGCCTTTTAAAGATTTTTGGTCTGAAAACGAGACCCAATAAAGCACGTATCGGTATGTCCACAAATTTCATGTATCTCCCAGAAGTCTTCTGACAAAAACTCTGAGACCAAATGCAATTGCCATCAAAAACTTTTCAAATCTATCCTTCGGAGTCGATTTGAAACTGTAGGTCCCGCCATTCATGGATAAAATTAACACACAGAAAATGGGTGCTGTGAGAAACTAGGTTGTAGTCCTGACTAAAAGGTTTTATAACCTATTCATTAAGTAAACTCTCCTGTCTATAAATGGATAAAACTATTAATACAGTAAAGACCATTAAACCAATAAAAGTTACTCAATTCATGATATACTATGATGCTCTAGTTTTAAACCTTTCTAAAAGATCTTGCAGTCAGAATAGACCCACCAGTGTATTTAAAGAATTTTTCATTAAGACCCTCAAATACTGCCCAACGTTAATCCCGAAAAAAATAAATAAAAATCCTTACAAAGTTCAAGCATATATTCCGATTGAATGGGTCAACGGATAAGCAGTACAGAACGGCATTGAGCAACTACTGGTGTTCCAAGGAAGATATTACTAACATATATATGCTGTCGTTAAGTAGAGAAATGCAGCGTATTGTATATTGATTACGGCCAAAAAGTATACATTCGATATTGTAAGTGAATTCCTTTATCATGGCCCTGCGGTTACCAGCAAAAATGATGTCAAACTGGAAATCCAGCGTAGGACCACTCTTGCCAACAAGTGCTACTATGGCTCAATAGGCAATTGAGTAGCAGAGACATCTCGCTCTCGTACGGTAAAACTCTATTATATCTACAAGTCGTTTAACCTCCCCATGCTTCTTTATTGCGCAGAAGCATAGACGCTATTAAACACTAATGTTGCAGCCTTGAACTCGCCGTAGTGTCGTAGATAATGTGTTAGTTTATTAGACGTGAGGCCACGCTTTAAACATCACGTCGGACATCTCCAACAAAACGAAATTTGAAAAAAAATTTCTTCGGCAACTTCCTCTCAACAGATTTCTGTCAAAAAATTTGAAATTAAATAAAATTTCCATGAAAAGTTTCTCACAAAAATCTGTCGTTCGGAGTCGACGTTGTGATGAGTTACGTCTTCTGACGTAATTCTGACTGAGGGGTTGTAAGGGCCAATTATGTATGTATGTGTGTATCTTGTAGTCTTGAGAGTATTCAGCAGAAAAGTATGATCTTATGATCTTCAGTCCAGTGCGTGTTAGCGATGATTTCCGCATCCAATCCAACAATAAACTGTGTGAGCTCATCAATGATATGAATTTTGTCCAGCACATTAACATTCAGTTGCTGGCTCTACCACCGTAGTGTGTTGGCTTATTAGACGTAGGACCTCGGTTCAAATCCAATGTCATCTCAGCAAATTTTTGGCAAAACCTCTGAGAGTAAATTAAATTGCATTGAAAAGTTCCTCAAAAATTAGTCGTTCAGAGTTGACTTTAACCCGTAGGTTCCGCCACTTATGTATGAAATTAACATACACAACATAAGTGGTGTGAGAAGCTGACTGAATGGTTGTAATGACCTATTATGTATGTATGCTGATATGCCTTGTCTTTCGGATGGAAAAGATTGCTCTCCGAAAATTAATATTTGATGTGGGAATCAGCTTAAGGCGGCGTAAAGGATGACACCCTGCTTATGTTGGAAGGACCAAATCGAGAAAGCTCGCTCAAGAAGTAGGGAAGCCTGGAAGGATGTGTTAAGGCAGGCTGAAATCTGCTAAACGGGTTGTTAAGGGGCATTGTCCACCTCATTTTAGTTTTTCAAAATTCTAGGCTACTGATCGTACATCCTTTGCCACAAAGCATACCTTTATGTATTGAAGGGTTGTAGGGTACAAAAAGTTTATAAAACATTTTTATTAACCTTTTTTCTTTAAGATATTTTAACCATATATCAACTTTTTTTCCTCCACTCTTTTTAAAATAAAAATTAAATCCATTTACTATTATTGCGCCGCCGACTGTAACTCGATATGAGATCTATAGAGCGCGTGTTTTTTTTTCGATTGGTAGACATCTGCAAGGCATCATAAAAGCAAATCTTTGCTTTTTGCCATCCTAAAAAGCAACTGCAAAGCGTTTACTACGTAGCTGTATAGCTGTGTTGTTAACATCTTAAAGTTTTTAAAATATTTCACACAAAACTACACAAATTCTGCAAAAAAAAATAAGAAATATTTCTCGTAATAAATTTTTCCTTGATTATCTTCATCTCTTTTTTTTCTGATTTCTTTGTATATTTTTTTTAACAGATACTGCCGGGTAATATTAACACTTACAGCGAAGTTGAAAATGTCTTGCAGCCCATCATTTTTGCCACAAAAATACGCATCTATCCCTACTCACAATATGATCGCACCGTATGCTTAAGAGCCGAAGTTGTAGGATGTCCATGGGAAGGTGAGTTTAAAAATAAAAATTTTAAATTTCGTATATTTTTTTCTTTGTTTTTTCTTTATTAAAGAAGTAAATAAACATGATTTAAAACCTTTAGCACAACATTTCGATTTGCTTTTTTATTGCCTTATTTTGTTACTCTTGCCATATTGGGTGTGTGTTATACTGCATATGAGTATGCAGTCTATATGCCCCCTTCTAAAAGTTTGAAAACAATTTTAAAGAAAAACATTTTTTTTGTTTTTCTTGCAAGCAGGTGTTATGTTTACGAAATTTTTGATTTTCTCTGTATATATCAAGACATTTTAGATATTTTTTTGTTGTTTTTGCTTTTATAGAAATTAATTTATGCAAATATGCCAAATAATATTTTAATATGCCTCATAAAAAACAAACCCACAAAGATTTTCTATCGTCATTTAGTAATCGATGCCATGTATGCAGTAAAAAGTCCACAATAGATTGTGCTTTTGTGTAAAAGACTTTATAAGGCCCATAGGATAGAAGTCAAACAACAAAATTGCTTTTTAATGCGCCACTTGTACTGAAAAACAATCTTCCTGGACAGTAAATATAGAAAAAATACTTTCCTTAATTTGTGGCCTATTTAGTGACTTGTATCAGATCTTTTATTAAGCGCTTCATATGATTACAATTTGTAGCCGCTCAGCAGATTTCTGGCAAAAATTCTGAGAGTTAATAAAAAATTGCCGCGAAAAGTTTCTCAAAAATCTGTCGTTCGGAGTCGACTTTAAACTGTAGATCCCGGTGTGAAAGCTAGTTGTGTTGTGGAAGCTAGCTCGTAGTCCTGGCTGAAGGGTTGTCAAAATTTATTATTCGCTTAAAAGACTTATTGATGCTATTAAATGTCCGCCACGATTTTTCTGAATCTCTCTACATGTCCGAAATATAAAATTTTTCATGACCCTGATACATAAATCAAACAGAATTTGTGTGATTAAATATGTTAAGTTGGCCTTGAGGACTGATGTGATTTACGGCTTATTCTCATACACCTGCGACTTAAGAAAACCTGTCAAAGAAAACTCAAATCGGTATCAATCTCACGATCTCGGAGCCAGTTCTCATTCACTTAAAATGACTATGCCTGCAAATCAATTGTGCAGAATATCCACTGTGGCATGAAGTGTATGGCAAATAGCGCCGTCCTGTTGAAAACTGATGTCATAGGTATCCAAATTATCCAATCTATACAGTGCTCTCCGTTGACAGTCTTGGCCTAGCTAACGTCCTATGGCATATTATGTTTGCTATGATATTCGAAATCCGCAAATTTTAAAAATTCTGAGGGGAATTTAGCAGATTTTTAATTTTTTTTTTTAATTTCTTCTCAATCTCACAGTTGTATCTCTCTCTCTTCCATGATCTGTGCTGTGATCAGGAACTCACTGTTTTCATCAGTATTGCTGGTTAGTCGCGTTTGGATATACTTTTTCTATCCACGCAGTTCCTGTTTCCTGAAAGCTAAGGCACTACGTTATACATCAAATAGTGGCGGTTGAGCGCTTTGTTCGAATGAACTGCCATATATCTTTCACTATTCGGTAGCTACTCTTCAAAATATTGGGAGATTTAGTGTTCAACCTTATTGTTATTACAGCTTCAACAATGTGAGTTCAACAATGTGGTTTTGGAATATTATCTTCTCGCATTAACTATGTAAGAGACATTCTTTTTATTACGTGGGGAAGTCCTCTAATGAATGATCAGGCTGCTGTAAAATTGCTTTTTATATTCTTGCCCATTAAATGAATATAAGTAAGGAATTGTGTTGTAATCTTAAAGTTAGACTGCTTTGAAAGAAGACAATGTCGGTGACGACTACAGGAATCCCAGATGGGTTAGGTTGGAGTGGCAGTTTTGATGCCAAAGCTCACTTAAGCGTGCATAACGCGCATAACGTGCCACCGATAAGCGCAGTCTCCGTACTGACCAAATTTCATCGAACTCATAGAAGTAATTAGTCAGCGTAGTGGCTGCACAATCCCAGACGGGAGAGAAAACAGTTTCTTCGGACCTTATTTTGTACAAAAGTCGAAACGGATGTGAAAACCCAAGTAAATCGACAAACGAAGCAACAACTTTCGCTGTTACGTAGTAAAAGCTAAGAATTTACCAGTAGATTGGTTATTAACGAAATAGTCTGTAGAAAAATTGAAAAAGTGCTTAATTAGCTCGTCACTTCTTAGAAGTTGGCAAAGCAAAGGCCACCTTCTAAGGTTAGGAAAAATACCAATAGGTTCTAAAGAGTTTAAACAATTTGCGATCGCGCCGATTTAATTCTGTTTATTTCTGAATCACTAACTACAACTTCAAGTTTTCAATATTTGTTGCTGAATAAATAGGCCTTCAATATCACACATGAAAATTTCTTTTTTTTATTTAACCACGCTTTTGTTTTTATCGAATTGCAATGATTTTATAATAAAAAAATATTCTGTTTTTAACTTACAATTACAATATGTGCGGCTTTTTGTTCATGTTTAAAATAATTTTTTTTTTCTTTTGGTTTTCAATTTTTAATTTTACGATTTTTACCCACATTGTTGGCTGGCTGGCTGTGGCATGTGTGTTGTATTTTAAATACTTTATAAAGCGTGTATAATTCTTTTCGTTGCGACTCTGTGTAAAATATTTAAAACTGAACAAAAAAAATTTGTGTGCAGAAAAATAAAAAATACAAGGCAACTTAAAGGCATACTTAAGTTTTAACATGTTTGTTCAGCACCTGAACGTTGAATAGCAACATTTAGAGGCAACAAACGAGGCTGGCTGCAACACATGGACTGTTGGTACCACACACACTATACTGTATGTATACTGTGTATGGCAAATGTAAAATCGTAACATGTACGTTGAAAATCGCATACAAATGAATGAGTGGTTATGTGAACGAATGAAATAAATGTATGTGTATGTACGTGTATGTATCAGTTCAGAGGTTCTGGCAACAAAACTTTTACATCTCGTTTAACACTATGTTATAGGGAAAGGGTTAATTATGGTCATGATGCATATGTACTGTACGGATCAATCACTCGGCTAAATTAGTTTCTAAGAGAAAAAGCCTGCATGCTGATCAATCATTTAAAGTTATCAGTCTTGTACTTTTATACCTTAACACCCCAATGGTTGTTTTAGTGTTAATCCTTTGTCATGCCTTGCATGCAATCGCCGTTGTTGACTTCAGTGTTTGGTTTTTCATTTTTTTTTAATTGTGTAGCAAGTAATATAACAACAAAAGGCGTGATTGCTAAAGATTGAATTAAATGCTTATAATGCTTAACAAAGCATTTTATTTCTTTAAACAACAACATACAGAAATCATGTAACAATTCAGAAAAACAACAAAAAAATATTTTAAAAATAACGTAAATTAATAAAAATCTTTGGATTTTAACATGCAAACTTACAATCAAATAAATTTTATACAGAAATGTTTAAGAAAAATTGATTATAAAAATTACACTGCAATGTAAAATTAAAAAAAACCAAAAACGCTTCAAACAGTTTAAATTCAAGGACACAACCGATATTGTAAAGAATTTTACCTTCTTCTTGCTATCACGCGTATACCCTATCATTTTAAAACTCATTAGGGCATAACTTCAGCAACATTTCCAAACAAACTTGCTCGAGTTCGCCAATTTCAAAAAAAAAAAAAAATATGCTGAAGTTTAGCGACTTGCCCCAAAGCTTATACTGAATACATTTCAACAATCAATAATGATGACTTGGAGGCATTCCTATACATACATAATTGGTCCTTACAACCCTTTAGTCAGGATTAGAACCTTGTTTCTCACACCAACTATGTTGTGTGTGTTAATTTTATCCATAAACGGCTGGACCTACAGTTGAAAGTTGGCTCCGAGCGACAGATTTTTGAGAAACTTTTCACGGCAATTTTAATTCCTCTCAGAGTTTTTGCCACAAATCTGCTGAGAGATGCAGTCGCCGAAGAAATATTTCTTTTATTTCGTTTTGTTGAAGACATCTGATCTGGTGTTGGAACGATGGCCTCATGCCTAATAAGCCAACACACTACCTAATAGACTAAAGCGGCATGGAGATTTGAATAAGAAAATTTTTGCTAATCGAACACACGCCTCATCAAACATCTGAGTAAAGCAATATTTTAACTTCATTTAAAATTTCTAAAAAAGTGTTGCGCAACTCTTTTCAATTTGTTTGTATTTGTAGTCGCCGTAGTCTAGTAGTCTTATTAGACGTAAGGCCACGGTACATGCCCCAGGTCAGCAGATTTCTGGCAAAAAATCTGAGAGTAAATTAAATTTCCATGAAGAGTTTCTCAAAAATCAGTCGTTCGGAGTCGACTTTAAACTGTAGATCCCGACACACATGTATAAAATTAACTCACACAACATAAGTGGTGTGAGAAACTAGATCGTAATCCTGACTGAAGGGTTGTAATGACCAATTGTGTATGTATGTACGTATGTATTCGTTTTTGAATGGCATATTGAAGTCTTTAGAAGAAAACATTTTCAATAATTTTCATTGATTTTAATGAATTTGTATCACTTTTGGCTATTTTGTTGTCGAATAGAGAGGAAACCATATTTATTAGCATATTTTAGCCTAATCTTCTGGTAAAACAAAGTTTTATTTTATGTTTTAATTTACATACGTAAACTATAATTGATTATTCTACGTTATTGCTTTTGACACATTGAAACAATTTTAATTTTTTTCTTCTTTTTTGTTTATGGTTTTGTTTTTGTATTTGTATTATTAATATGCAAGTATATTTCATACATAGAAATTAATTATAATACATAAACTAATAAAAATATCAATTTATGAATAATTTACATTCAAAAACAAAAAAGAAACCTAAATGACCACAAATTGTTGTATAAACTTGAGGCAAATATTTATGCGTGCATGTATGTAAATATTTTACTTTCATTTAATCAAATTTAATTATACAACATGTATGTACATACTTCCAAATATACATATTTCATAATAAAAATAAAATGTTGCTTAATTATACAATTTAAAGGCAAAATGTAGATTTAAATTTACAGAAAATTTGTAAGTAGCCTTCAGGCAATATTGGGTAGAGGAATTGATGCTCATGGTTTAACACTGTTGTTGTACTGCCCGCAATCTATTTACTTACTTAATTAGTCATTTCAAGCCTTTAGTCCGGATTACGACCTAGCTTCTCACACCACTCATGTTGTGTGTTAAGTTCAGCCATGAATGGTGGCATCTACATTTTAAAGTCGGCTCCGAACTATAAATTTTTGAGAAACTTTTTATGGCGACTATATTTGCTCTAAGAGATATTGCCAGAAGACTGCTGAAAGGAAATCGCCAAAGAAATATTTTTTTATATTTCGTTTTTTACTAATGCTCGAGTTGGGGTTTGAATCACGGCACTTTCTACAGTTCGATTTGCATCTCCATATACGATTGCCAAGTGAATCGAATCTTCATTTGATAACTTCAAAGAAAAAGTCTATTGGTGGTTTCATTCACATCTCTCCTATTGTTACTTATGCTTACAAGTTGTTACTCGTAGACTCTTTGGTATACATAACCTAACTAGTTCCCAGCAAGAATTAAAGCCTGAAAGTCATAACATTACACTGGAAGACTAGCGATTCACTTCTATTGGTTTCATAAATAAAGTCATCTGATTACGTGCCCATCTCCAAGTATATAACCCAGCTAACGAAGAGTATATCTGATCTATCTAGCCGTAGCACTCTTTACATATTCCTCAATCGGCAATAAATGCTTGAGTTGTGTTTCTGTTGGAACTTTTAATGCCAACACAATCGTATCTCCGTTCGTTATTCCTAATACTTTGTGATTTCAATGCAGACTACCATGCCGGGCATTCAGAGGTGACAAACGATCCAAAAAGCAAGTCTTAAATACACTACTGTGAGTACGTTCTGCACATGTACTAAGCTTTAAAATCATTTTTTTAACTATATTCTCTCCTAAATATTTAGTCTCCATTACTAATTGAAGTTGAATATAACTGCCAAGAATTCCTCTTAGAAGTCGCAGTAGTCTAGTAGGCAGTGTGTTGGCTTATTCGACATGAGGCCTCGGTTTAAGTTACAAAACAATATATAAAAAATTATAGCCTCAAAAGATTTGTGGCAAAAATTTTGAGAGTAAATAAAATTGCCATAAAAAAGTTTCTCTAAAATCTGTCTTTCGGAATTGATATTAAACTGCAGCTGCCGTCGCTCAACGTAAGTGATGTGAGAAGTTATTTCGTAATAATGAGTGAAGGGTTGTAATGACCAATTATGTATGTATGTAAGGCCTTGGGTGATGATAATGAAATAAGAAAATAAAATTTTTAACTGACTACACCAACGGGAAGTAGTTCATTCATAAGAAAAATTACAATAAATATTCCCTTTTAACCAAAAACAATGAGAATTTTTGCCTATACCGAATACATAATCTTCTATAAAATTATTAAAGCCTACCTTAAGGCTTTTCATTTAATTATAAATTGTAGTATAATTTTAGGTTTTAAGTTGGTTTAAATCAATTTCATTATTTGCAAGAACACTCTCACTTCTATTAATTTCAAGCAAACTAATCGATTTCACATTGTATGCCAATGATGATGTATTAATAAAACAAATCGACGTTTATGAAGGCAATAAATTTTGTTGTTGTAATAAATATTACGAAAAATTATAAGAAATTGATTGTAATAAAATATCGAATCGAGAAACAAGGTTAAACTATTTCATTTGCTGACGTACATGATAAATAAGCAAAAATTCTAAATGCTGTGCAGGGCCATAAAGGAGTGAAATGCAAACATGAAATCATAATCATAAGTCAAGGCCTTTCGGAGCTATTTGCTATTATTTCTTACATTGTGAACAAACAATTCCTTTATAAATTCCTGGGAAATAAAACCTTCAGTTTTTTGTTTCAAGCACAAAGGCAGAAAATGTTAAAATTTTTATTTTTTGGTCAACTAACCATTGACCACAATTCAATATTTGTATGGAAAATGTTCAATAAAAAATACACACACATTCGCAATAAGCTCACAATAAACGTACACATATAAATACGCGTTAGCAAACCAAATTTGCAATATTTTATATACACATGTACGACTCTACTACACATCTATATTTACATATACATACATATGCACACTTGCACTTAAATATCAATACGTATGTATGCTCTAGCATTTGTTTGAACAGTTGTCTACGTATTTGTGCATAAACGAGGGTTGTTTGAAAGTTTAAAAAATTCTGATTATAATTCAGGGATAAAAAGTAACCGTTCAGTTACAATTTCATATAAGAAGACTAAGGACTTTTTGAGTAGCCTGGGAGAAGCTAGGCAATAATATATGCAAGTATGTGTAAAATGTCAGTGGCGATATCAACATACATGAAGAGTATGGATGTGAAAATAGAAGACTGTCTGTTATAAGGTTGTTGTAAACTTTACAGTGTAGAAATTCTTTGGTCCTAAGCACCATTAATTGAGAAAGAAGTAGAATTACAGATTAATTGTTCTGAATTCTCCATTCTTCTATTCTTGGTAAAAAATTTTTGTTTCGCTACTAGAGTTATACGGAAATTATTCTTCAACATGTGTTCCACTAGCGTCAATTATATTGTTACGTTTTTAGTTTTTAAAACCTTTTAAAATATGAGCTCGTAAATTGCAAATAAAATAAAAATAAATTTGTCTTAATTTTTATAATATTTATTCACATAATTCTGTGTGCCACTGCTCACAACTTGATGTAAACAACAACAATTGCTTTTCTTTGCTATTCCTCTGCTTATACCTTTTTCATAAACAATAACAATCACTAAACAATTGTTCGACAGGTCTTTGTAACGGAGATCTTCAAACCACGATTGCTCTCTTCAAACGCACCGCGCCTTCACACAAGACTGACTGAACTGCACTAACTCTCTCGCATGCTTTGACTTACCTTACCTTTACCTTACCTTTTATATGAACAATGTTCTTGAAGGCGAACGTTCATGACTTCGCCTTCTCGAAATCTCTATAATTGTTTACGTTTATTATTGTAGTGTTGCTGGTATATTTTTGTTTACTTGTTTAAAATTTTTTATGCTCGTGTTTGTTGTTGTATTTTTGTTTATTTGTTTACCATTTTTTTTAATGCTGCTGTTTGTTGTTATATTAAGCAGTACGATATTTTTTAAACACGTTTGTTCACTACATTGTTTTGTTTTTGTAGCTTTTATTTATAATTTTAATGTTAAGCGATGTAAAAGCAAAACACCAGTATCTAGATTTTTCATTTTCGTAACAATATGATTCCTTATAACTTTCCTAATAGAATATTCAATGTTAGTATTCCAACTAGGGACTTCTGGTCTGAACAACTGGAGGTTCCCAATGGCACCCTAGAAGTTCACACTGATAGTTGAAAGATGAGTGACAGGGTGGGCTGTGGTATATTTATTAAGGATTCTGATATCAAACTTTCTCATTCGGCTTCCTAACCATTGCAGTGTTTTCCAAGCAGAGGTCATTAGGAATTTTGAAAGCAGCGCAATTTAGTGTATGGATTTTCCCTGAAATCTTTTGATTTACTCGGATTGCCAGACTACAATTTTGTCTCTAACGAGCGTAGTTTCAACGCAAGTCTTTGTCCCTGAATAACAAGGATTTCTGAGAGAAATTTTGAATTATTCAAAGTTAACGCTTATATGGGTTCCGGGACATAGGGATATCGTTGCTAGCCGGTACGGAGCTAGTAATTTCTGGCATATTAGAAGGCATAGCTATTCTTATTGCGTCAAGGAAATTTAATCTAATTGCTAGCTGGCACGTATGTGCAATATTGATAGACCCTGCTAGACACTTATGGACAAGAAGAGGACTGACTCGCTTCTGTCTTTAAATCGAAAAATCATCTTCTGGGTGAATGGGTAGGTTAGGTTAGGTTAGGTTAGGTTGGAGTGAGCATGCATAGATGCCCGTTGTTATGCCACGGGTTATCGCAGTCTCCGTAACAAATTCATAGCAGAAATTAGACACCGCGGGAGCTGCACAGTAAAAGCGCGACTCCGCTAAGCTGGAAACCAGACGCTTTTTATACCCTTGATATCAATGTATGATAGCCCCGTTATGTTGACAAAGAATGTAGAGTCAAATAGCCTAAATGTGACAGAGATGGGCATTGACAAAGAAAGTGGAGAATAGTTTTCTCGTCTTCAGCAGACCCTTAACCTCGGGAGTAGTTTACTATAAACATTTCAATAGGTTTGTCTCTAACTGATCTGTTTTGACCACCCCTCGCTACGATTTCGTACATATGTATCTGTGCATATGTGTACAAGTATTCACATCTGCTGCTGCTGGTATGTTATATTGGCCAGCCAGTATAAGTGGTTTTTTCGGTTGACGTGTACTATTGTATTGTATTGTTATGCTGATGGTCAATGCTGTGACTCACACAGCCATACCATATACAACTATGCACATACGCTTGTGTTGGTATGTTTGAAAACAATTGGCCGTTCTCGGACTACAATATTGGCAGCTGTAGCTGTAGTAGAGAGTCAATCGTTGTAGCTGGCCAGTGGTAATGGCTAATTCGGAAATTGTATTTGCTTGTAACAAATATAAATCAAATTTCTCATGTATTTTGTCCCAAACGTATATTGTGGTTAAAAGAAATCGACAAAAATGGCAAAAATAAAACGAATGAAAACAAAAAAAAACAACAATTATAACGAAAATTATAACAAAAACAAAAAAAAAAGTAAAGGAAAAATAATTTTATTTGTTGTTGTAAATATAATAGAATATTTAAATTGAATAGGAAATCGATAAAACTTGTTATCGGATTTAATTAAAATAATACAGTCGTAGTAGCATAGTAGTCACCTGATATTGAAGGTGGTTATGCGAGCTGTAATTGGATTTATTTTTTTTTTGATTTTTTTCTTTTTTTTTGGAAAAAATTTTTGAATTTATTTTTTTGCCCCAAAATGATGAAATAATATCCGATGACAATTTCAAATTAATTCAGTGTAAATGGAATGGCTTGTGAATGATGCTTGATTTTTGGTCTATAACAACGGTTTATATAACATTTCTTTATTAAATTTTGATACAAAGAAAAATTAATTTTATGAACGTAAAAAATCTTTAATTAAATAAGGAAACAAAGAAAATTGATTAATGAAGAGAATTTGAAAGGTTTTTGATTTTTTAATTACTTGGGCATTACTTGTTATGAATATCCCGCAACAATTCCTAAATAATGTGGATGAAAGAATTCAATGCCGCAATATTTTGTATAACCAGAGCCCATCAAGTTATTGGTTCTGGTGTTAGATTTTTTGTTGAATTGCAATATTTTATAAAAATTTTTGATTTCTATGACGTATTCTTCTCCCATGACGCACCTACATACATAGTTGATCATTACAATGCTTCTGCCAGGATTACAACCTATCTTCTCACACCGTTTATGTTTAACGGCACGTACAGTTTAAAGTCAACTCCGAATGACAGATTTTTTGAGAAACGTTTCATGGCAATTTTTTATTTTCCTCTCAGAGTTTTTGCCAGAAATATACTGATGGGCAATCGCTGTAGAGATATTTTTTTTTTTCATATTTCGTTTTGTTGGAAATGTTTGACCTGGGATTCGAACCGTGGCCTCACGTTTAATAAGCCAACAGATTGCCGACTAGACTACGGCAACTACATTTATTCAAGCTAACCATTCATTCATTTATTTAAACTGCCTTTATTAGTTCACTCCTTTATATCGAAATACAAATCCTTTATATTAGTCCTTCCAAATTCTTTATATTTCCAACCCGCTCTCCCAAAATGTTGCCTACGAATTCGAATTCCATACAATGAACATGAATATTAAGAGTGTTTAGCAACTTATTTGATTACAGATTGATTCGCATCTCTTTATTCTCATTTGTATCCGTCCTGAGGACAACTTTATTCAACTCTAGAGAAAAATCGTCCAGTTGTACTTGCCTATCACAGAGTCCATTCGAGGGACTCTTGATATGTCATCAAGCGCCTCTAGGAAAATATACGGCCTTATGGGGTTCCTTACAATTCAACATATTCTGTGGATAGGATATCGCAGTGGACTTAATTTACAGCCAAACATGCAATAGCAAAAAACACCTGTCCAGATTTTGACAGGAGATGTGGAACATTTTGAGTTACTCGAGATTTAGACGATCTTGAAAAATGGATTTCAGATTTACCCGTGAGATGTTAATTTTTGAAATTGTATGGAACAAGTGCAGGCAGCAAAATTCTGTAGTTTGGAGTGGACTTTAAGCTGTAGGTGCCGCCACCAATGTATAAAATTAACACACACAACATAAGTGGTGTGAGGGACTAGGTTGTAGTCCTGACTACAGGGTTGTAATGACCAATTATGTATGTATGTATACGTATGTAGGGTTATGAGTGAAATGGGTGCAGTACTACCTTACCAAAGCCTATAACAAATTTAAATAGTGGTGCTTAGAAATTAATGCAAGATTTAAGAGAGCATTAGCACAAGTGCATTATATTTATCAGGAACTACATGAGCTACTAAAGCAAGAAAAAACTTAAAAGAGAAAAAATATTTTTTTTTTATGAATAATAAAGAAGTCAAAGAATTTTTCAACAAACCTCGCATAGTCATTATTGAAATACAATTTAATGTTCTACGGTTTTGTTTATCTTCTGCTTTCAATTTCTTTTCAAATTTCTGTTCCTTTTTTTCAATTCTTTCTTTGCAGAGGGCATTTTATCGTACAGCATACCAAAAGGCGTACAACGTGGCATGGAAATCGATTTATCAGATAAATCTTATGATGGCCATGAAGAGGACGAACGTTATGTTGAAGGTTTAGGTCAATTGGTTGATGGTCAAAAGGGCAAAGATAATTTTCGCTTGGATCAAGGCTTCGGTAAAGGTAAGCAAAAGCAATAAAAAACATAAAATTTTTATTAAAAAAAAAACCAACAAAAAGAGCACAACATATTTTTATAAGAGTTTAGCGCAAAAACTTACAATATCAAGAATATATTTTTGCTTATCTAAGCAGAAGTCATAAAATTTATAACAATTTTAGGAACCTTTAGGAACAACAACAACAACAATAATAAAAACCTTCGTAAACGTGGCGGCTTTCTTTCTTTTAATAGAAATATTTTATGACTCCTACTGCCATAGACTTTAAATGCTATTGACAATCTGGTTTCAGTCTGCGTGTTTTGTTACCAATCAAAAGAAGGGGGCTTTAAAGCCTTTTGAATATTTTTTGTTTTTCTTAAGAAGTCATATTTACGAGCGCGTACTCTTTTCTTTTCTTTATAATGCTTATTTGCACAAAAATATTACAAAAAAAAGAAGCACAAGAAAAGAACATAAAAATATGCCATATAATGCTACGACACCGTCCGTGCATGTGCCACATGTCAAAAGCATATTTTCTTTGTACAAAGAAACCTGATTATTTTATTTGTTCTTAAGCACTGTGATGACATTCATCCCACAAATGCCAGGCATGGTTAGAAGAAGAAAAAATAGAACGAATTGCTATAAAAAATACGTTTGTTTGTAATAAAAATACTTGAAAGAAATATCGTCGTCATATAATGCATGTTTTTTTTATATGAAAATCAAGGACAAATTGTGAAGGAAAACGAAAAATTTTCCATAACCTGTGTAGCGATAAAATGCGTACATACAACAGCAAGACAGCAAAATGAAAGGGAAAGTTGGTGGAAGCAAATTAGCAAGGTTTGAAAATATTGTGACCTGAATTGTGCTAAACACAGATCAGAACATCTCATCAAAAATTAGAAACTTAAGCTAAAGAGCGACTTAAAAGGTGGCAGTGACTGTAATTTTGTTTCTTCTCAGGTTATTTCTTTTTCTTAGGCCGTTTCATAGTTCATGCGTAATTGGTGATTGCAGGTCCTGACGAGACATAAGAAACAATTAAGAAAATTCATAAAATAACGAATCGAATAATTGGTTAAAGACTCATGACTTAGTTGAAACGATAAGCATTTCAGAAATTGTTTCAATAGAGTACTTGAGCTTGTCTGAACGCAATAAAGTCGAGTATTTGCTACCAATGCACACCGTACGTAAAGAAATGAGAATACCGGTGGATTAATTTGTGAGAATGTGTTCAAACAAGATGCAGACAGTTCTATCGTCAGGCGAGGTCGTATCAACACATGAATCAGTCATAGGTTAAAGAAAAGCATTGGGTTTGATTACGGCAAGCTTGTCTAAAGACAGGACAATTTCTTCTGTAGAAGAGGTTATGGCTTTTATCCTTTGACATACGCGGAAAAAAAAAGCGCTACGAGGACTATCTTATTGCAGAATTTGAGTGATGACATTACGAAAGAAAAAATATTGTTTCACAATGATAAGTTCCCCTTGCTGCATTCACTAATTCAATGGACAAACTTTATAAACAAAATTGTTCAAATTGTTTCTCTATTCACCCATGGGTGGACTGTGGTATATTTATTAAGGATTCCGATTAAACTTTCCTAATAAATTCCAGGCATAGCCGCAATGCTTGTTGAGTGGCAGCAGAACATCTCTTGATTTATTCGGACAGCTAGACTGCGATTAAATCCCCAACGAAGATGGATTCAACGACCGTCTTTGTCAGTAAATGTCTCTGCGAAGAAATTTTTGATTATTCAAACGAAACTCTTATATGGGTTCCGGGACATAGGCTGATTGGTGGACAGAGCCGATACGGAGGTTGTAATCTCCGCCATATTACATCGCATAGGAATTTCGATTACCTCAGTTAAATTAGATATTTTGCACTCGTTTTATCTTGAAGCACAATCTGGCTTACAGCACGGTTGTTACACAAGATTTCTAGACCTTTTTTGGATACATATGTATTAGAGGACAACCAACTCACTACTATTCTGAATTCGCATAGTTATCCATCGCACACTAGCGAATCTCGCGAGCCACTATCCTTTTGGCAGGCATCACGAGAGATATGGCATTCTGGAAAATTTTGCAGGAGCAGTTAGTTGGTATGTCTTTCATTGTCTCTCATGGATCAGTGGTCAGCTCTTGTTGGACTGTCTTTCATATCTCTTATATGTCATTGCCCTGCCCTTGTCATTAAAAAAGACGGAGGACTTTGACATCATTGACCGAATACTCTGGTTTTCTTTGGATAATGCTTGATTCACGCATTGAATATTGATTGCGGTATCAAAATGGGTCTCAATGCTGGCCTAAGTGGGACTTCTTTTTTAAGGGGAATAAAATAATAAAAGTGTAGAATCTAATGGCTATTCTAATAAGCTACAGTCTTACTAGAAAGTGTACCAATGTTCCATATATTTGTTGTCTTAGTATGACAATCATCGATGATAATCATCGTAGCCTGGCAGGTAGTGTGTAGGCTTATTAGATGACGCTACGCCGTAGTAGAACCACCATATATTTTTTCGGCGATTTCCTCTCAGCAGTGTTCTACCAAAAACTCTGAGGATAAATAAAATTACCATGAAAAGTTTCTCAAAAAATCTGTCCTTCGGAATCGACTTTAAACTGTAGGTCCCGCCACTCATGTATAAAATTAACACACACAACATAAGTGGTATGAGAACCTAAGTCTTAATACTGAATGAAGGGTTGTAATGACCAATTATGTATGTGTGTGTAGAAATCACTTGGACTTATATCAGGTGCTGGGAAGAGAATTGTCAGCATCCTGAAAATTGTCAAGGCATTAGTCTTGGCATACATCATAAACTTGATTGGGTAAAGTTGTGTAAGGAATTGCAGAGACTGCCATCGCACAATCTATGTAAAGCACACTAGAGAATGACTTATTCCTTCCTTTAAGAACTAAAGGAATTTATTTGGAGTATTGGTAAAAGCTGATGCCTGTACTTTGGTACTTTTTGAAAACCAATAGAAGTCCATGTAATAAAATACACAATCAGATGAGAAGTCATAAAAAATATACCCTGTCATGCGACTGCCAATTGAATGAAATTTAACACACTCACACAAACTCATAATTGGCCCCACAATTTCTAAACAGTCACTAACAATCATTAAAGAAAATGGCCCAATAGCACACACACACACACACAACTACATAGAAACTGAAATACAAATAAATTGCATCGATAAACAATAGAAATAATATTTGTTCTGTTGACATTTAAAATTGTTTGAATGACAAACAAATACAACAACAAAGAGCCAACCATAGACTGACATATATTTACACAACAACGACGTAAATATAGGACGACGTTCAACATTAGGACATTAGAACCATAAAGACAATTGCGTATGTGTGGCACAATATAAGAAATGAAATTGAAAGCGTTTTTGTTTGTTTGTTTTTTTGTTGTTTTTTTAGCCTGGGTTGAATAAAATATTAAAGACCACGCTAAACACCATAAAAGGTTAAGTCTTAATACCAATACTTTAGGGACCAAAAGAGAGACAGGATAATTATTTTGTAATTGTATTACAAGAAATAGTGGAGGTGACTTTTGTAATTTGTGCTAAACGCTGCGTTTCAATTCTTTACACATTTTTATGAAACATAGACATGCACTGCCATGCGCTGCCATACTGTAAAGAAGATAATTGTTGGACATTTTTTATGATTGTAAATGACCTTGCGTGTCCATAAATTTACGTTTTTAATGTCCGTATTATGGATAATAAGTTATCATGTGGCTAAAGGCAGTAATAAAATATTAACAAAATATAAAAATCGTTCGTTGTTATTTCTCTTTTACGTTAGCAAAGATTATTATAGGAACTTTTCTTAAGAGATCAGGCCCATTTGAGGCTCGGCGAACACAGAAGTGATTTTGGAAAATCAAATACTTCTAATAATAATGTTCATAAGTATTTGGAACGATTTTTTTTTTTTTTTTTTTGAAAATAATCGGGGAAGATCCATTTCTGTCTACTCAGAGCACTATGGCTGTATAACAACAAATCTTTTTTTTTTGTCTTCTAGAGGTGTCATAGCACTAAGACTATACGATCTGTTGTACAGCCGTTAATCAATATATGTAGGGGATCCCTATCATGCCTCTTCCAATTCTATTGCCCTGACATACTCTCGGACACTATTCGGTGACAATAAGGACAATTCCCTGGCTACTTTTTCTTTACTATTTGATATGAAGCTCGGTGTTTCTTTTCTTCCAAGCAAGTGTTCTGATGATTCATTCTCAACATCATATAACATACATACATGTTGCGCTGTAGGCAGTCCTTATTCTGAACAAGTGCTGTTTGATTCTACAGTGTCTGGTTAAAAGGCTCAAGTTGCTCGTGGAAATTCTGATGCATGACTTTCTGCCTCTCTGCAACTTTTCTTTCGCTGTGTATACTACTTCCAAACTCCTTCACTCCACTAAAAGGTCTGTCGAAGGGAGAACAATTTTGAATGCAGATATAAAAAAGCTGTTTCAGAAATTTTATAGAGCACAATGGTATATGTGATGTTGCCGCAGTCTAGTAGGTAGTGTGTTGGCTTATTAGACGTGAGGCCACGGTTCAAACCCCAGGTCAGACATCTCGAAGAAAACGAAATATTTCTTCGATGTTTGCCTCTCAATAGATTTCTGGCAAAAACTCTGAGAGTAAATATAATTCCCATGAAATGTTTTTCAAAAGTCGCTTTTAAACTGTGGTTCCCGCCTCTCATGTATAAAATTAACAGACACAATATAAGTAATGTGAGAAACTAGGTCGTAGTCCTGACTAAAGGATTGTAATAGCCAATTATGTACGTGGTATGGTACATATGTATATGTCACCAAAGCGAAACGATAGGAATTCAAAGTAATATCCGAAGAGATATGATTCGCTAAGTAGTGTCACTGTCTGCAAATAAGTCTCCAGTACACGCAATATGTCCTCATCTTCTTTAGTTATATTAGGCATACAAATCTTTTACATAAAGAAAAGTCTTTTACTCCAACCCAACATCACTTATGTAGGTTGAATTAATCCCGTAATTTGTCAAAAAAACAAGAACAGAAACGGAAAAAGTCAAATAAATGCCAAACGAAATTCAACAGAAGATAAATTATATTTGAGTTGAAACGTTATTATAACACCCGGTAATGAATTTGTTGCCAGTGAAATTCAGTTTTAAAACAAATTGTTGTTGGCGTGTTTGCCTGCTCACTGTTGTCTGCAGTTTTAGGTTGTCATAGCTGGCTGTCTTTTAAAAAAGGCAACAACAATATGTACAATAACAAAAGAAATTATATGGTTTAGAAAATGTTAAAACAAAACAAAAAAAATTTCCATTAAATATGTCAATATTTATTCAAAACAACAACAACAACGACAACCACATTGGTAATACAAAGAACAACGATAATAACAACAACGAAAAGTAAAGTAAAATTATGACAAAACAAATGTTTATTTAAAGGATAATAATCATAATGAATGCAATCATCATTAGCGTTCACAGGACAATTATAATTTTCTTTGGTGCGGAGGAGGATGTATGAGGATATTTACAATGGAAAGTGAAAATTATAATGAAGTTGATTTGCTGGAAAAGTTATAAATTATTGTTAGTGTTGCTGTTGTTTTTTGGTTGTTTAAATAATTTTAATTTTTTGAAAAATCAATTGCGGGATTTAAATTCTGTTTAAATTGTTTCAGTTTTCAAATGTTGGAATAAAATTCAGATTTAAGTAATGACAAGAGTTGCTTATTAACTCGCCTTTAGGCTGCTTTAAGCCACAGTATTTTTGTATTGCAAAAATGTTTAAATTTAAACAAATTTTTTTATAAAAATTTACGTGGCAGACAATGGATTAAGAAATGCAGGTGAATTCGAAAATGTAGTCCAGCCTTCAGATGTTACAAGATTAACAAAAAAGAATTGAAGTCTAACTGCTGGAAGGGACTCAACAAGGCTTCAAAGTTTCTTGAACCTACCGCGAATTGTTCAGCGTTCCAGCTCAGTGGCTTAGTGTGATTAGGGTTCTGCAATTCTATTAAACAGGCTGCTAAAATCCTTCAACTTTTTAGTAATTTTCATAATTTAGGAAGGCTGCTAGATTCCTACAACTCTTAAGTCACTTTCATAACCTAGGAAGGCTGCTTGAATCCTTCTACTCTTCAGGCACTTTCAAAACCAAGGAAGGCTGCTAGAATCCTTCAACCCTTTAGTCACTTTCATAACCTGGGAAGGCTGGTAGAATCCTTCTACTCTTCAGTCAGTTTCATAACCTAGGAAGGCTGCTAAAATCCTTCTACTTTTCAGTCACTTTCATAAACTAGGAAGGTTGCTTGAATCCTTCTACTCTTCAGGCACTTTCAAAACCAAGGAAGGCTGCTAGAATCCTTCAACCCTTTAGTCACTTTCATAACCTGGGAAGGCTGGTAGAATCCTTCTACTCTTCAGTCAGTTTCATAACCTAGGAAGGCTGCTATAATCCTTCTACTTTTCAGTCACTTTCATAACCTAGGAAGCCTGCTAGAATCCTTCAACTATATTTTGTCATTTTCTTAACCTAAGTTCTCATACCACCGGTGTGGTGTGTGTTAAATTTATCCATGAGTAGCGGAATCTACAGTTCAGATTTGCACATCCAACTGCATAAAGTTCAATTGTTCCAAAAATTTAACTCTTCTAGCCATTCAATGAGGCGTAAATACGCTAACAGGCTTTCAATGCTGATTCTTCCAACAAAAGGCCAAACCGATTCCAGACAACATTTAAAAACATTGTTGATGCCAAGTCAGTTAAGGACGTTAGACTGCCATGATGTTGAGTATGAAATTAATTGAAAAACTCCCAGAGTTTTCAACATAATTTTATTAGCGAAGGTGTTCCAGATTTTTCAACTCCTACTTATAATAGAGAGCCATCCCATATTCTTTTCCTTGAACTAACCTAGGAATAACCCATAAGAAACCCGTCGTAACACCAATTCTGCATTTATTCAAACTCACCAGCAGAGGCAAAGGATTTCTGAACACATAACATTCTGTTCTATATTCCCATTTTATAGTTTATAGAGGTAGCTTGTTGGAGAATTAAGATCAACTACCAAGTCATCCACATAATGTGAAAAACATTGAACCGATCTAGGACAGCTTGACCATCAACAAAGGTTTTTAAACACAACACATTCTGTTCTACATTCCCAATATTTTATAGTTTACAGAGGCAACTTATTAGAGGATTAAGATCAACAACATAAGCGAAACTAGGTCGAAATCCTGACTGAAGGGTTGTAATGACCGATTATGTATGTATGTATGTATGTATATGTACCCTAGGCGCCAACATAATATATCCAAGATCTAGTTCAAGAGCTCTTATAAAATCAGGTTTACACCAGCTTGACTAGCTTGACAATCAACAAAGTTCACATTAGATTCTGCATTTGAAGACGCTTCACGAGCTATGGTCTCAATAGACTTTAAATTAGAAAACATGCATGTTTAATGGCGTTGCAGTCATCATACATTACACAATTGATCATTACACTCTTAAGACAGTATTACGACCTACATAGCTTCTCACAGCACTTATGTAGTGAATATTAATTTTATACGTGAGCGGCGGAACCTACAGTTTAAAGTCGACTCCGAACGGATGATTTTTGAGAAACTTCTCATTTAAAATTTATTTACTCTCAGAGTTTTTGCCAGAATTCTGCTGAGAGGAAATCGCTGAAGAAATATTCATATTTCGTTTCGTTGGAGGTGTCTGACTTAGGGTTTGAACTGTGGCCTTACGTCTAATAAGCCAACACACTTCCAACTAGAATAAGGCGACTTCCACAGTCATCATCCAATTTATGGAGAACTTCAGATCGAGGTGGTTACTGAGGTAAAATCACTGCCCCAGAGTCTTATTTTGTCTGCTTGTATGACGCTACTGTTGTCATCCAATTGAAATTGAATCTCCAGTTCGAGCTGTTTCTGTCCACATGTTAGGATGAACCTAATGTTAAAGACAAGTGAAGATTAAAACTTAGTGTGTATTTTCACAAGTTTTGAAAGTTTTGGTACAGCAAAGACTGACAAATAGAAAGGTCTGCATGCATTGAACATTAAATATATGACGACACATCCAAAGTAAGTTACTCGGGACTACGAGTAAAGCTTGCATGGAAGTATGAGTAACGACGATTGGTTTAGCAACATAGATGCTTAGCTCTTATATATGTAAGAAGACTGACAACGAATCATGTATATTGGCTAGACAAGGCTGTAATAATACCTTTTGAAGATTCTCTAAACGTTAGCTAGCTATGCGGGCTAATTCCAATCTTTGCCACAATTTTACTGAACATTCTGAACATTACTTCTACGGAGTTCGAATTGTTATACTCCTACTGCAAAATGTTTCCTTTTATGACTTAGGTTTATGTTGTGTGTGTTAATTTTATACATGAATGATGGGACCTACAGACTTGGAATGATATATTTTTTGAGAAAATTTTTTATGGCAATTTTGTTATTTCTCTCAGAGCTTTTGCCAGAAATCTACTGAGAGGAAGTAGAGATGTATGACCTGGGATATGAACCTTGACCTTACGTTTAATAAGCCAACGCACCACCTTCTAGACCACGGCGATTGCTTTTAAAACTTCAGTGTGTTAATTGAGTCTGAGTCTACCGCGAATTTCTTTATATTCTTACTATATTCAGAAAATTTGTTGGATGTTGAGTTATGTTTAGCACTTTAGTGAGTTCAATCAACTAATAATTGTCCCTTAGAATCAAATCGTAGGGTATCATTGATTTGCTTTTTCTCTTTTCCGAATTTGTAAATTTATTTTCATATTAAAAAAAAAATTGTTTTATTTGTTTTTAATTACAGGCTATGAATGGGTCGGTTGGCGCAATGACACTGCCAACTTACAAGGACGTCCCGTTGAAATCACTTTCGAATTTGATGGAGTGCGTAATTTTAGTGCTGTGGTCATACATACGAACAATATGTATGCCAAAGATGTACAGGTAAAAACCGTAAACGAACATGAAAATTTATAACATTTTTATAGAAATTAACCACAAAATAATTACACACACACACACACCATGAAATATAGAACAAATACAAAACTAATTATCAGTTAAATGTGGTTTACAACAACAACAATAACAATAAAATAATAATATTTTATATAATACACAGTATATGGAATGTGTTTTATCACTAATTAATAATGCTGTTGTGCTGTCTTTTCTGATTACTACTCGTTGTACTTATATTTGATATGATTTATGAACTCTTTTTCAACCGCTTCATGTTAAATTATTTATTTGTGACATAAAAAGATAATTTTTGGTTTTAAACGAAAAATCTAAAATTATGTTCATATGTTAACAAAACATATCATATTTTCGTTGAATTGTTTATTCAGTTAATATTTATTTAATGATAAAAACACCAATATATTTCAGGGGAAGGGACGGAAATAAAACATATGAGTGGTGTGATAAAATATTTGTAGGCCTTTGAATCGCCTAACATTTAATGGATCGAATATAATTGTAGTATAACTCTCCGTAGTCTAGTAGCTTATGCCTATTAGACGTTAGGCCACGGCCAGACATCTCCAACAAAACGAAATATGAAAAAATTGTTTCTACGGCTGCTTCCTCTCAACAGATTTCTAGCAAAACCTCTGACAATAAATAAGCTATTGTGCTATGGATGGCCATACGACTTAACGAGAGAAATGAGTCTGTCCTTTTATTGTTCATACGTGTCCTGCACAGCCTGTCAATTTTCCACGTACCTTCCTGTTGCCAACGAGATTGTGCCTCCTCGTAAAACGAGTGCAAAATATCCAAATTAACCGGCCTTGGGCTTGGAAGTCGTCGTAGTCTAGTAGATAATCCGTTGGCTTATTAGACTTGAGGGCTCCGTTCAAACTCCAGATCAGACATCTCGAATTTGAAAAAAATATTTCGTCGGTGACTTCCTTTCAGAAGTTTTCTGGCAGCCTGGCTATCCGATTAAATCAAAAGATTATCAGGGCAACTGCCGCCACACAACAAGCATTACGCTGCTTTTAAAATTGGCCATAATCTCTGTTTGGATAACACTACAGTCCTCAGTCAGTTTTATATCAGGACCCTTGATAAAGATACCACAGGACTCCCTGTCCTTTTTGGAGCCATCAGTATAAATTTCAAGTGACCCATTGCTCGCTTGAAACGAACTGATATACACGTCTTCTGTGATAATCTGAACTAATTTTAGCAATGAATTCTGATCCTACCAAATACACGACATTACCTTGTCGCAATGGATATTCTGTTTCGGCGATGATCTTCCCTGTTGGTTGAGACACACAAAAGCACGACTGCAGTTCATTGACACCCAATTTCCTTGCTTTTGAATGAATCCTGTTGTTTTTAAGTGCTTTGAAATGGCTGTTTGAGTCACGCCTAATGATTGCGCAAACACTTCTAGCGTCTGACACGTATCTTGACCAAATATTGTTTCCAAATTTATGGTCATCAGACTTTTTTAACTGTTCCGCACGCTTTTTTGAAGATTTTCTATCGTAAACAAAAGCAAAGTTGACTAGAGAATGTTCTATCAAATGACGAACACATCATTGATATAAAAGCGAGCAATTCGTGCAGTTATTAATAGTATTTGCATTAATTTTACTCTACTCGATGCAAAACTATAGAAAGAAATCTCCGTAGCGAAGCGCGAGGTTTGAAGAAGGCGCCAAAATGTCGATCCATAACAGTTTTTAAATGTTGGTTCTACCCTTCGAAATCATTTGAATTTTCTGTAGTTACCACTTCATGCCCATGTGGTCTCTATCAAAGCAGGCCCCGTAATATCCTAATCTCTAGCTTCACTTTTTTAAACTAAACGTTAAAGAATCTGTCAGTAACCCATCAGTTGATTACAAATCATCATAAATTTTTTCACTTCTGTTCTTCGATTGTTTCATGTTTACATTCCTTCGTTTATCGACAGGTAAACATCATTTTAATGTTTTCAAGTAACGATTATTAAACTGTCCCATAAGCACTTGAAAATGTCACTACTAATGTGACACCGCAGTTTCAAAAAGACTCACCTTTTTTATTAAATACCCTAGTTTAGACCCCTTTTTTCATTTACAAAATACATGCACTCTGCTTGTAGTTGTTTTATTATCATTATCCCTTAGTGAGTTGTTCAATGTACTGTCATCATTATCATCAACGATAATCATTGTTTAAATATTGATGAAAACGGGGAAAAAAATTAAAGAAACAAAACAAAAATATGACAAGAGACCTCCCAAAAATAATTAAATAAAATAAATATATTTTGGTACACACATGTATGCCTATTGGAATCAACGTCCTGTGGACTAGCATTACTGTATTATGGACACACTGTTCGGTCGATTAGCCACTGCTCCATACTGGTAGAACGTATAATGAATATACTGCTTATAGCGTGTCTAGCCTTTATTTTAACAAACGATTCCTCATTTTAATCAATTACGATCAATCAAGGTTCATACAGACTGATACCGATAGTAGCCAAAGGTGCCTTTTAGGAAGACTATATGATATGCTGTCACCGTAGTCAAGTGACTAATATATTGCCTTATTAGACGTGAGGCCACGGTTCAAACCCCAGGTCAGAAATTTCCAACAAACCGAAATATGAACAAATATTTCTTCGGCGACTTCCTCGCAGCAGATTTCTGGCAAAAATTCTGAGAGTAAATAAAATTGCAATGAAAAGTTTCTCAAAAACTCTGCCGTTCGGAGTCGACATTAAATTGCAGGTCGCGCCACTCATATATAAAATTAACGCACACAATATACATACGTGGTATGAAAGGTCAGGTCTTAATCCTGAGCCAAATGTGTATGTATGTACATAATTTCTGTACTTTTTCGGATTCAAGTTTGTTTAGTTTAGAGTGTAAATTGTCTAATGTAGACGGTATAGGCAAACGCATTTTCATGTAAAAAGTACTTTGGTTTAGACCCTTCTGCATAAGATCGTTTGGGTGATTACTGGTTATTTATTTATTTAGTTTCGAGAAAGGCCTCTTCCTTAATAATAATAAAGAAGGAGGACATATTCGTCAAATTTCTGGTGTTGTGTAGCAATTAGGTTTGGTTAAGTTAGCGGGCAGCTTGCCGTTCATAAGCCAGTTCCCTCGGCGACCCAAATGGATCATGGTGTTACCCAGTCGATTCAACTCCTCAGTCAGAATTACGACCTAGCTTCCCACACCATTTATATTGTGTGTGTTAATTTTGTACATGAGTGCCAGGACCTACAGTTTAAAGTTGACTCTGAACGATAGATTTTTGAGTAACTTTTTTATGGCAATTTTAAATTTTTCCCTCAGAGTTTTTGCCACAAATCTGCTGAGAGAAACTCGCCGAAGAAATATTTTTTTATACATACGTCGCTCTGTTCGAGATATTTGACACTACCTACTGGACTACCGCGACTTGTAGATGATCCAAATGATTAATTGGAAGTAGGCAAACACAATAGAATAGATGTGGTATACATGTATTTATTCCAACTTCTTTGGTTAACAACCTCCTCTACTTACTAGTTGTTAGAAGCAGAAGTGATTTCATTAGGAAGATCCTTGGCACATTTGCATAAATTCTACGCAAAAATATGCAATTTCGGGGAACAGAGTAAAACATACAGTGACTAATAGTGGCTGTACTACAGTATAGTGAAACACAAATTGGGACAGCGCTTCAATAAATAAATAGGCTTGGTTAACGCTCCTTTGCAAATTTATTATGAGATGTGTCTGTTCTGTGACATCTGTGATACTTTCTTATACTCCTTCCTTAATTTGGATATATGATCACTTTACCAGTTATTTTTGCTTCACCATGCGCTGTTTAATTATTGCAATGGAAGCACCACGTGTGATATTCAATCAAAGTATCTGTTATTTTTCGGTATATAGTGTTGGTTTATCTGATAATATTCCATAAAAATTTCAAATGTTTAGTTTTCATAATGAAAAATCTCCTTAAGATATTGAAAATTATCTCCTATTCTTTTTAACACATGCATTCATAAAAATGTTCTTACACCATGGAGTCATAATATCATCACATCGTTTGGTGTTGATTACAACCACGCCAAGTCTTACAATAAAAAATAAAAAAAGAAAAACTTACCTCATAACACAAATATGTAACTCTGTAGGTAATAAAATAATCAAAAAGTAAATAGTTTTTTCTTTTTTGGTATTTGTTGTCTTACAAGAAGTGTTTGTTTAAACAAAAACCCCAAATAAAAACGAAAATTGTGTGTTTATTTAGGAACCTCTACTTCCACAAGCCATAAAATGAGCCACAGATAGACAACAAAAAACTGTAAAAAAATTTACAACCCACGGCTATAACCAGACGGACTAACTAATAATACTTACAACAATAACAAAAACACTTTATTTATAAACTAAACACAAAACAAAAATTTTTATTAAAATAAAGAAAGAGAATTCCATGGTATTTATTGTTTTAACTTAAAACCAAGTGAGTACATGTGAGTACCACTAAACTAAATAAACAAACAAACAGAAAAAACACTCCATATGAAAAACAAATGTGGGATAATAAATAACAACAACAGAAATAATAAACAATACAACAACATTATATAACTCAAAAATAAAATACGCCTGGTGGTTACCCGGGTAAAATTTTTAAATCGTCTATCTACACTGATCTCGTCAGACTGTGTGACGGCAGCATGGCGTAAAATAATTAAAACAAACTCAGGGAAAAGTAATCATAAATAAAACCGAAAAATAAATTAAAAATCTACATGATCGTATACGTATATATTCGAAAAACAAAAATCAAACTAAACTGCACTGAACTCCACGCTGTCGAAGATGAAAAAAAGATTCTCACAGACGTAGGGAATCTTTAGATATTCTTCAAGCAAAACATAAACTTTTTGTGTTTAAAACGATGGAAACTAAAAGCGAAAGGCTTGTAGGGGCCGCATATGGTTAAGGTTATGGACTACAAACCACAAAACGCTTGTAAGCGAAGAAATTTTTTCTTTTCATCAAGTTTTCCTTGACTTTTTTATAGAGGTGTGGCTGTATCATTCCAATAACGTGTTTATTTGACGAATTTGAACTCAGGAATTGTTTCTGGATCACAGATTTCAAAAAACATCTAAGAAAATATTGAACAGCTTTAAATCCTATGATCTTGAGGGCCGGTTGACATCAGAATATGTTGAGAAAATTTGTTTTAAAAATCTTTGCCGAAACAAATTGATTGTTGCAGACGCAGGGTGGCAAGTGCCGTTGAGATCCAAGCTGGAAGAACTTTGCGCCGTTCACAGTCATAACAATGTCAACCTTATGTCAACTGATTAAAATCTCCATCCGACAGACAGTTGTTCGTTGCACTTACATACATAATCACTCATTATAACCCTTCAACCAACAGTTTTTAATGAATCAAAAATTCCATCATTTTGTGCATTCACTAAGGGCCATTATTATAACTTGCCGTTAAGGTAAGGGAGGATTTTAAGCGTTAAGCTCAAGGGAGGATCATCCTACTGGTAACTTTTAAAGTTAAGTTTATGTTTGAGCTTGCCATATTATATATTATTTTCAATATGGCAACTTCAAACATAAACAAAATGAGCATATACAACAAAAAAACGAAGCTCGTCGTTGCCACTGCGTTTGAAAAAAACTTGTTTAATTGAGCAGTGTTATCGACATTGCTCCGGCCTTGCCATATTTTTTGAAAAAGTTAACTTTATTTTATCTATAAGTAGTAATAACGAAAATAAGTTAAAGGTAACTTTACAGTTCCCTTTAGCTAAAGTTACCTTTAACTAAACCCAAGTTGAACGGCAAGTTGTAATAATGGCCCTAAGACATTCAAATGGAAATGCGCGTCGTTGAAGAAGATGACTGCTTTCGACAAGTGACTGTTTTGCCTTCACTTTGCTACATTACTTATAGAACGAATGAATTTCTAACGTTTTTTACAGTCTGACCTCCTGAGTAAGCTAAATTTTGTACGTATGAATGTGGAGGTACATATCTTGTCAACATTCGTTGGGTTGTACTACGTGAAATTTGAAATTGTTGAGAATGAGGACGAATTGATATTTTTAGGTTTTCGGTAACACTTCAGAAATCTTGCCTTGTGTTTCTTTCTTTCACTCGACATGCCTATCAAAAGGACAGTGGCCCATAAGAATCGCTATTGTGGGATGAATGGTCATGCGATTTAAGGACACAAGTGAGTCCTCTTCTTGTCCATATGTGTCGAGCAGAGTCTGCCAAAGAAATTAAGCTTCCCTATAAAATGAGAGGTTAACGTCCAAATTAAGTAAGGTAATCGGAGTACCTATGCCTTGTAATATGTCGGCGATGACTAGCTTTTTAGCGGTCCTGGCCTTTAAATTATTCGAAATTTATCTGAGAAATCCTTGGCATTTATGGGGAAAGACGGACGCTGAAACTACGTTCGTTAGGGAAAAATTGCAGCCTTGCTATGCGCGTAAATCAAGAGATTTTCAAAGAAAATACCCCCACTTAACAATAATTATGCCACTTTCAAAATTACCATGACATCTGTTTGCAAATCACTGCATTAGTCAGGCTGCCTATAGTTTAATATCAGAACCCTTAATAAACATCTGAGTCAGTGAGTCATTCTGCTGACTGAAAATAATGCCATTTTTTACTTACCTAGATTATGATCATAATACTGATCTTCAAGAAATCATCTTCATTCACACCATTGAAGATTGTCAAGATTTGTTTATCTTAGGTCTTCTGCTTGCAGTTTAGACGCTTTGATGTAGTACTACAGTCAAGCAACAGAGTTACATACCACATGTTGGAGACGAGATACCTGATTTAAAATTTTGTATACAATTTTAAAATTTTTTTATTATTATTTATCAGGTTAATTCTTTATTCAGCTAAAAGACAGAATTTCATTCAAGAAATTCTTCTGTTTCACACCAACCAGGTGGTTGTCTCTCTCATCATTTGCTAGTAACATTCAAAAGGAAGTCTTTAATTAACATCTTTTTTTAATTTTTTCATTCGTTCATAAATATCAAAAATTCTGAATTAATTTAATGCATAATGCAATCACAATGTACGCGTACACCGTAACATGGTGATAAGTTTTTAACACAAGTTTTTTTTTTCTTTTTTTTAATTTTATTACCTGTTCGTTCGCTCTTTTCATTTCGTAGTTGACTTTAAACACACCAAATTGAGGTGGATGATACGATCAACACATGCATTTTAATGACACTGCATTTTATGACGTAAATATGCATAAAAAATTCTTATTATTACACTTCATTTCCGTTAATAACGTCAACAACGAAGACCGCCAACACTGCAACGCTAAAAAAAGGAAAATCAAAAGAAAATATTGTCTGTCTTGTAGTTTTCGTTGACATAAAAGCAAAGCAAAAAAGAAACAGAAACAAAAAAATTGTCTGTTAAAAAAATTTTAAAAACTTCCGTATAGGAAAAGAAAAAACAACAACAAAATATGCATTTATGCATTGAAATGATATCAAAGAATAAATGATAAAACTTGACTTATTAGCCATGTATGTATGTATATACATAAGTACGTATGTTTTGTCTTCACAACCAAAAATTCTTTAAACAGTTTGTTTAAGCCGTTGAGTCACAACGGCCTTTCTAGACTGTAAGGCTACTTAAAATGATTTTCTATTCAATTTGATATGCTGCTCACGCCATTGGCATTACATCAATGACAACAACCAAAAACGTTAATAAATATCGAATTAATGACACAATTATTGTTGACCTTTGAATGAGTAATCATGATAAGACAACAGCGTTATGGCTTTCAAACACCTGCTAAAGATGAACACAAATTTTATTTAAAGATTCCGAAATAAAGGCCATCAAAAACGGAAGTTGCAGTTGCCTTGTCAAACTGAAATGTGGGAAATTTGTTAAGGTAGATATAGTTGCAGCAGTGAATGTAAATACTTAAGTCACTTGAAAGAAACCACTCAAGAAACCACTCTCATATCTGTTGGTTTACTATGCCTGGAAAAATTGTTAATCGCATTCTATTACCATAGTCCAGGGCAGCCCTTGATCCTTTATATGTACATGAATGCTAATGTCGCTATTAAGCTGCCGTAGTCTAGTAGGTAGACAGCAAAACGAAAATATGAAAAAATATTTCTTAGGCGACTTTCTGGCAAAAACTCTGTGAGCAAAAATTCCCATGAAAAGTTTCTTAAAAATCTGTCGTTCGGAATCAACTTTAAGCTGTAGGTACCGCCGCTCATGTATAAAATTAACACACACTACATGAGTGGCATGAGAAGCTAAGGTCATAATCTTGACTGAAGGGTTGTAATGACGAATTATGTATATATGTATGTAACTATTACTTCTATTACCATAGTCCAGGACAGCCCTTGATTCTTTATATATACATACATTGAAGCTATTGCCCACGTCTGACAACTATGCCAACTATACACTGGCCAAGTCTGTAGTAAGGCATTTGAATCTGCGGCTCTCGTACGTATGGGGCCTTTTCCTGAACTTTCCTCTATATATTGCACAAAATTAGAAAAGCTTTCGGTGCGATAAAGAGGGAGAAAAACGGGAAATTGGGAAACAAAGGTGGACTGACGAAAAGTAGTTAATTTAATAAAAATTGTGTGAACCTGATTAATTTATAAGCGGGTTCCAATTATGAACCTGTACACCCATTGATTCCATGCCGGAATCATGAAATTCATGAATATCAGTGATCCTCCAGATGTAAGCAATACGTTTTTGAGTTCATCTAATGCTTATTGTTGCAAAGATACTATACTCGTATATCAGGTCGTTCATTAAGCGCTTCATATCTATAAATTTAGATAAAACAAAGTGTGTATCATCGACATTTTTTATATGTTTGCAAGGCCTATTACCACAGGCCATTGTGACACATAGCGCCTTCCTGTTGGAACCACATGTCGTTGGTGTACAGGTCATCCAATTCAGGCCAAAAGAAATTAGTAACCATCGTCCTATAGTGCTCGTGCAGCCCTTGCGCTGACCGATTTCCCCCTCATTGGCTCGGAGGAACTTGGTCAGTACAGGGACTGCGTTCGCCTGTGGTGCCACAACGGGCCGCTATGCATGCTCAAGTGAGCTTTTGGTATAAAGCTACCACATTAACCTAACCTAACCTAACCTATAGTGCTCCCCATTTATAGTGATTGCCCGTCCAACGTCGTTATGTAAGAAATACGGACCTATGACTCCGCCAGTCTGCGATCCGTTCAATTAGAAATGACCCTCATCGCTGAAGATGAAGTTTTCAGTGCAAGTTAGGATCTGTTGCTAACTGCTCTGGAGCCCATTCAGCAAACACACGTCGTTTTCTATAGGCGTTCATTGTGATTTAGCAAAACAGACAAAATATATGCCAAGCACTTTGGCAGATGTGGCTTCAACAAAATGGCTGCTATCCAGTTAAAATTCAGATGTCCGTGTTGGAAGACTCTATAATTACTGTGTACCCAAGATAAACAACATTGACATCGCTCTTATCGTAGCGACATATAATTCATCCTTATTTTCGTGTTCCAAACACCGGATCCTGTTCGAAAAGTAGTCCTTGAGTATTCGCATCAGGTGTTCTGGTACACCAAAACAATGGTAGGACATGTCCCATAAGGTTTGAATTTTGTCTGTTCTGCATTACACGAACAGATGTGCTCTACAAGTATGATAAGTACTGCTTAAAAATTGACATTGTCGGGAACATCTTTGTTTGTCTCAAGTACATTCCATTAAAGTAGCGATAAAACATTACAAAACAACTTGTCTTCAATGCAATCTTCAGGAATTTGTTGGAAATGCGATCTGTCTGCAAATGTATTTCTCGATGGGAAATCATCGTATCAAGCAAAAGTCGTGGGTAAAAAATCTTTTGAAGCAGATTATAAAAATTTGTCTTAGTTTTCGAAGGAGGCCCAATTTCCTGGGGTATGAAAGAGTTTTACGGCGGATAATTATTTCTTTCTTTTACAATTGGTGTTCGGAATATAAGCCATTAATAGACTCTACATTCTACATGTCAATAAAGACCCTATATTATATCCCTTCAAACAAGTTTATTGTTAAGAAAATATTTTTATAAACATTTAAAAAAATAATAACAGTATTTACATATAACTTTTAAACAAAACTCTAAAACTCTTTAATTTAATTTCCTCTTCAGTATCTCAAATATAAAATAACTTTTCCTCTACTATTCCTTTACCCCCCGTTGCAGGTATTCGTACATGCCAAAGTATTTTTTAGCATTGGCGGACGTCAGTATATTGGTGAACCGGTGCAGTTTTCTTATATGCCAGATACGATATTGGATCACGCTCGCGACGTGACAATCAAATTACATCATCGTTTGGGTAAATATTTGCAATTGCATTTATATTTTGCTGCACGTTGGCTGATGTTAAGTGAGATTACATTCATATCAGGTAAGTGGCGATGGTTAAAAAGAAATTATTTTAACGTTTTTTTCTTTTTCTCTTTTCCTCACGGGGATGTCATTTCTTTCTTAACGGGGGGAAGTGTTTATGCTTTATAAGGCAATCAAATCATTTGTAAGAAATTCTGTTTTTTAAACGCAAAATAATACAATTTTCTTTTAAAATTTAAAACGAAATAAGGTACGTTAGTTTGAATTAAATTGGCAGTTCGACTTTAAGATCATAGATTACTTAACTCCTATAAGTTTCCGTTTTAACACGAATTTTACTTGTTACGTCATAAAATTACTACTTCTGGCTCTTTTTCCTTTTTCAAATGAGTTAAGTTTATTTGCCTCTCTCCAGAGGAATGTCATATGAATTCTCATCTTAATTCCTTTGAATTTTCCATTGTACTTTATTGTATTTTCCATTGTACAGTATTTGCAAACGCATCAGCTTTGTTTCACCTTCACGTCCAGGAACTCATATAGAAGCAATTGACTAATGTCTCACTAACTTCTCCAGCGATTGTCGACTACTGTAGTACTGAGAGAATTTATTATCGCCGCTAACCATAATTCAACTGTACCCAAGGCTTTGGCATAACCATAGCTTCTATACTTTCATGCTCTTCTGGCGCTCAACTCATTGTCGCGTTTACAGCCACTTATTTTGTCCATGTGGCTCATGGTAGTAAGCACTGTCTTAAACAATGTAATTAAAAGATTACCTATTATCATGATTGCCTCCTTTCCTATAATACCTTTAAAATGAATTTGATGAATCCTTTTTTCTAAAGTCAAGCGTCAAAACGCGGCCTTTTTAAATAGAATTGATTTGATTATAAAGTCTGCTTACTTTAGTAGGTAATGTGTTGGCTTATTAGACGTGAGTCCATGATTAAAATCCCAGGTCAGACATCTCGAACAAAACGAAATCTGAAAATATATTTCTTCTGTGACTTGCTCTCAGTAGTCTCCTGGCAAAAATTCTGGAAGTAAATAAAAATTGCCATAAAAAAGTTCGGAATAGACTTTAAACTCTAGGTTCCTAGCACTCATACATAAAATTAACACACACAACATAAGTGATATGAGAAGCTAGGTTGTAGTTCTAAGTGAAGGGGTGTAATGACCAATTAAGTAAGTAGGTAAGTTTAATAGGTAGTGTGTTAACTTTTTAGACTAGAGGCCGTGGTTCAAGCACCATATTAAAAAATATATCTTCGGTGACTTCTGGTAAGGAAAACATTCTTGTAGTAAAAAACTCTGTAAATAAAATTGTTACGAAAAAGCTCTAAAAAATGTATCGTTTGGAGTCGCCTTTAAACTGTAGATGCCGCCACTTATGTACAAAATTAACGCACACAACATAAGTGGCATGAGAAGCTAGGTCGTAATCCTGCCTAAAGATTTGTAATGTTCAGTTATGTACGTATGTATGTATTAAGTCAGCGATCTTTAGGGTTAAGATACCACTTTTAGAGCTCTGGCTCTCTTACAACAGTCAAGAGCAGTTGAATTTTACATTCATGTTCCAGTTTAGTTTGCTTGTTCAATATGATTCCAAGAGTAAGTGCTTAAAAAAAGAAAGAAAATAATAGAAATGAAATCCAAGAAAATTTTTATTTTAATTTTTCCCATTTCCATACTTAACTATTCTAATTACCTTTAATGCATTTGAAATTAAATTTCCATTTTCCTAATAACCATTGGCAGTTATCATTGCCCAGTCTATTTGACAAGGTCAATTATAAAGCATACTTACACTGGCAATATTGCAAATACTATCATAATATTACTCTCTCTCAGCCCCCATTCATTCCTGCATTCATTCATATACAATCCTTAAATCCTTGAATACATTTTCCTCTCATTGAATCATTGAAAATTCAATTCATTGATGTTTTGTAGGCAAAAAAAATGTTTTCTTTTTTTCTTTACATTTTCTACCACATTTTTATAGTTGAGTTGAGCTGAGTTTATTTTAAAATCTTTTTTTGTTCTCCTCTCAAACATTTGGCCAATCCAGTCAACTGGCTAAATATGCTGGATCTGTGGGAGTTGGTTTGCCAGAGAAAAATTGTTGCAAAAAAAAAACAGAAAACGAAATTAATTCTTCAAAATTCAATTAGAAGAAGATTATGCATGCAAAAATTGCAAAAATACAGAAAGAAAATTTCAAAATGAAGATGAAATGAAATCAAAAAAAATAGAAAAAAATAGAAAAAGAGAAAATATGATTAAATAAATGGATAAAAATGCATAAAAACTGTTTCCAAAGGAATAAAATAAAAAAATCATCAATAAGAAGAACGAATAAATGAATGAAATTAAATTGAAATTAATATTGATTTCCTTTTAATGGAATGGAATGAATTGTATAAAAATGCTGTTTTAATTTTTATTCAGTTTTTTCTCCTGCCGTTACTGCTGCATTTCTTTTTTTCACAAAAGGACAGACATAAAAATGAAATTGATGAAACACTGAGAAAAATTGAACGAATTTTTCGAAAAAAAAAAATTTAAAACTCGGCTATGAAAGTGGACGAAATAACGCAACAGCAGAACAGCAAAGATACTTTGGGATTGTCCTAATGAGAGTAATATTAGTATTGAATAAAGGCAAATTTTATACACTAATGAACGGTTTTTGCGATACTTAGCTTTACATGCCCACTAGAACCGTATCGGCATGGTAGATGTGGACGAACACAGGGCATGTGATGGGAATGTCCAAACAATGGAACACTTTTTATGTCATTGTCTTGCTTTCGTAAGTCCATATTTCAGGCATGACACTATAGGTATAGGTTTACATACATAATTGGTCATTACAACCCTTTAGTAAGGATTACGACCTAGCTTCTCACATCACTTATGTTGTGTGTGTTGATTTTATCCATAAGTGGTGTGACATACAGTTTAAAGTCGACTCTGAGCAACAGATTTTTGAAAAACCCAATGCCGTTTGTTTACTTAATTGACCATTACAAGCTTTTAGTCAGGATTATAATCTAGCGTCGCTCTACACCCATGAGCGATTCTGAACGACAGATTTTAGAAGCCTTTTATGGCAATTTACTCTCAAAGGTTTTGCCAAAAGACTGCTGAACGGCAGCTGAAGAAAGAAATTTTGTTTATATTCTGTTCTCTATGTTTAAGCTGGGTTTTGAAGCGCAGCCTCTCGTCTAATAAACCAACACACTACCTACAAGACAACAGACTACCTACAAGATTAAGCATTTCCTTCGATGCATTGAAAACCGGACTACAAAAGTGAATGGCAACTGCACGTAAGTTATTATGGAGCATTGAACCAGAATGAAAAATTGTGAAGTTACTATGGAATAATATTTGATCGTGTTTATCTGATTATTAATGCCCAAATTATCAGTGAAGATATATAAAAATGTTTGTGTCAATTTTACGAAATTATCACTTGCCCAGATCATAGACTTATTGATAGCAAGTAATTCCGCTTTGAAAACCGTAATGTGGTTCATTTGCCTGAGGCAAAACCAAGGTAAGTGGCGGGCATATTTTATTGGCAAAATTAAATTAAGAGCGGTATCTGGTATTATTGATACGCCTATCTCAAAGCTCGCCACTAAATTTGGTCCTACGGACATCATTTTATTCGGACCCCTAATATAGAGCCATCTTTGAAGCAATAAGTTTCCATGGGAGTTTTTTTTTAAGGTTTCGTTAGACTAAGAAAGTCCATTTGGTATCATGCGTTATGTGTGGATAACATGATTTGTGGCTGCAAGTGCAATTTCATATTGACCTCGTATCTCAAGTGATTCTTAAAGAACACCGTTTACCCAGCCTGTGGTGCTTGGAAACTATTTGGATGTGTACAGACTGTTTTATTTTATTTTTTTTTTCCAAATTTTGAACATAATGACTTCTGTCATTGTAGTGTAGTAGGTAGTGTGTTGACTTATTAGACTTGAGGCCAAGGTTCAAACCACTGTTCAGACATCTCCAGCAAAATGAAATACGAAAAAATATTTCTCTCTGCGACTTCTTCTCAGCAGATTTCTGGCAAAAACTCTGAGAATAATAAAATTGCCATTAAAAGCTTCTCAAAAATCTGTCGTTCGGAATCGACGTTAAACTGTAGGTCCCGCCACTCATGTATAAAATTAACACACACAAGTGAGAAACGAGGTTCTAATCCTGACTAAAGGATTGTAAGTACCAATTATGTATGTTATGTATGATTTTTGCTACGTAAAGCCTTATTAAGTTTTTCTCCATGTACTTGCATTTGCTAATATTAAACTGCAATATTCTGTCTTAATTTTTATTCTTTTTTTTTCTGTGAAATTTTAGTTTTTTCTATTGAAATCAGTAACGTTTACAATTCTAGTCGTTTTTTCCATTTTTTTTTTGTCTTCTATTCTGCTGGCATATTAACAATTACAAAAAACTCATTTTTACCATTTTAAATGTAGCAAATACGTACGATTTGTTAGTATTTTTTTTGCTATTTTTTTTAGTATTCGAATGAATTCAGTTCATATCATTGTAATCTAGAGCAGTGATTTCATAGATATCCTACACCTCCTACTCCTTCACTTTCAATATGCCATAGAAAACTGTAAACATAACGTATGCAAAGGATAACACAGTTGACAATGAGGATGATGATGGTGATGATGATGACGGTTATGATGCTGATGAGGATAATGCTGATGATGGCAGGGAGCATCATTTATTCATATTATTAGGATGTTATAGTAAAAGTTTTAATATTACAAAGTAATATTGAAATGGAAATTCAATTGTTTTTAAGCATTTTCGTTTTGTTACTCTTTTTTTGTTTTTGTTTTGCAATCGACTGTATTTAATATGAGCAGCTATTGAAAACAGGAGCGGTCTTTCACATGCTATAAAGGAAATGTAACATAGGATAGGATTTCATGTAAAAAAGTTAAGAATTTGTTTACTTTACCTTGCATTTCAGCTCTTCTAGGCAGTAACTTATGCTCAAACTTCTAAATCTTCTTCAGTGAGCCTGTAAATTCTCTCAACTGTAGCCTTCTATTCATAGCGTTAACTATCGCCATAAATTGTTCTACACCCCTCCCTGTTTTGAAGTTGAGCACTTTTACTTGCAGTTATTTATGCTCTTCCACTCTCTCTCTCCATACTGGCATTAAAAATAAGATCAATTGCATGAGAACAGCAATCTTTGTTGAGCAGAGCAATACTTTCTGTTGGAACAACAAATAAAAATTCATTTCGAATCGAAACATTATTAAAGTATTTAAAGAAATTTCCTTTTGTTTTCCTCAATAACAATACAGTAGTAGTAGTTCTCTTATGTGCTTCCCTTTTTCAAAACATTTGCTTACAAAATTGATTTCAGTTATTGAAAAAATATTAAAGAAAAGTTTTCATTTGAATCTCTTAAGGGAACGGAAGGGAAAGCAGGCAGGGATTGTATTGTATTAGAGGGATTAAGATTTTATAGAGCAGAATTAATTAAAAGTGATTTTCAATATGCAACGTGAGATTTGTAAAAATGTCACACAATAAAACGAAATTAATATCGGAAATAGTAAATATGAAAGACAGTGAAATAAGGGAAGGGGAAAAGGTATTAGGTTTGAAAGGTAGTTTGATGTTATTTTTTACTTGAATGTCTATTTGCTGCAACATTTATTAAATATCCTCAAGAGCTTTTACTCTAAATGATATAGAGGGAGATGAAATCATCATATGCAAAATGGGGATCATGACCAGCTACACTAAATCATAAAGAATTTATGTAAAGGAAAATGTGATGAAAGATTCTCCTCAGTGATTAACCGCTAACCCTTACAATCCAGGTTGAAATTCCAGAGAAGATGAAGACATATTCATTATGGTTTAGAAGTAAAAAACAAAAATTAAGACTCCTAAATGTGCGCCAAATAATCTATTCAGGAATCCCCTGAATCTCTTTTTACTATATAAGATAAGATAACAAATGAACAGATGAAGTTCAGGCCGGGACAATGCTCGAGAAAGTGTAAGACTCAATTGGCAAAAGAAAAAACCCTTATGAATATATACAGAATTGGTCATTACAACACTTCAGTTAGGAATATGACCTAGCTTCTCACACCACTTAAGTTGTGTGTGTTAATTTAATACATGGATAGCGGGACCTACAGTTTAAAGTCGACTTAGAACGACAGATTTTTTTGAGAAACTATTCGTGACAATTTTTTATTTACTCTCAGAGTTTTTGCCAGAGGAAGTCGCTGTAGAAATATTTTTCATATTTCGTTTAATTGGAGATGTCTGACTCAATGTTTGAATAGAGGCCATACGTCTAATGAGCCAACACACTACTTACTAGACTACGACGACCTCAAAAGCCCACATAACCAATACATATTTATAACAAGGGACAACATGTCTGGTAGCCAGTTAAAGATACTTTAATAGTCGTCGTAATCTAGTGGCTTATTAGACGTGAGGCCATGGTTCAAGCCCCAGCTCAGATATCTCGAACAAAACGAAGTATTTCTTAGGCGACTTCCTCTCAGCAGATTCCTGAGAAAAATTCTGGGCGTGAATAAAATATCCATGAAAAGTTTGTCAAAAATCGGTAGTTCGGAGTCGACTTTAAACTGTTGGTCCCGCCACTTGTGTACAAAAATTAACACACACAACATAAATGGTGTGAGAAACTATGTCATAATCCTGGCAGAAGGGTTGCAAACACCAATTATGTTATGTATGTTATATATAGTTTGTTAGAACTAGCAGAGAAGGAACTTTTCAGGAGACAGTTAAGGAGCGAACGGCCAGTCATATTTATCCTCTGATGAATTGGGTATTAAATTTTTATCCTATTATCCTAATTGTAGTTTTTCAAGAAGCTCTGGACTTTAAAGCCTTTAGAGCCGCTATAGTAAATCTTCTCGTCGCTCCAGATATTCCAACAAATGCTGGTTTTGCCCAACTCTATTTCAGCTGCCTTTAATTATTTTCCTTTAAATCCAAACATACATCACTATTGGTTTCACCATCACTGATAGTCTGCTCTGGACTCCGTTTGCTAGCATCTATTCCACGCTATTCTTTATACTGACTTGTTTCCCTCTTTTAATTTCTTATTATATTCTGCGTTTAAATTTCTCCCTCAAATGATACTCTGAATTTAAGAAAAATTTCTGTTGCTTGCTAATAAAAATTAAATATTTAAATATGCAGGTACTCAGACTTTTGTTTAAACATCATTTAAAAGAATATAAAAAAAACAAAAAATTCCACAAGGACATCTTAAGTTTTGAAAAAAAAGGAAGGAAGAATAGAAAGAAATCTTGTTGTTGACTTATTTGTTACAAAAATAAAATCCTTAGAAAAGTAAATGCGTTTTTCGAAAGAAAACAGAAATGAAATACTTAACACATGCTGCAACACATACACATGTAGTATGTATCCCCCTATACGTATACATACAAAAATATTCCTTCAATATTGTTCCCCTTTCTAAGTTAAAACACTTTTTTGGGGTCCTTTAGAAGAAAATGTCTCCTTGACTGTTACTTTCGCAACAAAAAAAAAAATTTAAGTCTTCTAAGAAAGAACTTTGTGAGACAGAAGTGTAAATATATGCAAACTAAATGCAAATAATCGTTAGTCTTAGACAAAATAAAAGCAAAAAACTACAGAAACATTGCAAGATATTGAGGGAGAATTGAAGTTCTTGTAAGCAAATGCCAGAGATTTGAAGCGAGGAAATCTTAAAAAAAAAAGAAAAAAACAGAAGAAATCCTGAATGATTTTCAAAAAGGGTAAGAAATACTTTCAAAGCCATCTGCATAAAAATAAAAAACAAATGTTGACATTGAATATTAAACGGAAAAAAAGGGAAAATTCGAAATGATTTTTAACTTGAGTTACTACTTTGAGTTTGGAAAAAAAGAACCCTGAATTGAATTTTAAATAAAATGCGTTTCTATAAGCTTTTATATGCCGAAAGATTTTTTAAATTAAATTTTTTCAAATTTAAAAACGTACAACTTAAGTTACGTGGCCAAGTGCTGATCTTCGATGGCCAACATTTTTTTGCCGTAAAAGTGTTTTCACTATTCACGAGAAGATACAGAGTGACTTAGTTTGCAATGAAAATTGGAAGTAACCCTCACTATTATCTCTCTACATATTGGACAGCAAACAATCCAGAACCACTCTGATGGCAACTGTTCTTTATTCCTGTAAGTGAGACCAAAACTCAGGTATTAACCTTGAATATGATATACTGGCCATATGACTATGGCATCGAATCAATTCTATGCAACGAGACAGCGGTTTCTTGGTTGGCTTTGTAGAAAAAAAACCGTAGTAAGGTGCTCTTACATAATTGGTCATGACAATCCTTCAGCAGGGATTACGACCTAGTTTCTCACATCACTAATGTTGTATCTGTTAATTTTATACATTAGTGTCTAGTCGACTCCAAACGACAGAGTTTTTGAAAAACATTTCATGACTATTTTATTTACTTTCAGAGTTTTTGCCAGAAATCTGCCGTGAAGAAGTCGCCGATAGTTTTTTCATATTTCATTTTGTTGGAGATGTCTGACCTGGGGTTCGAACAGTGGTCTCACGTCTAATAAGCCATCACACTACCTACTAGACTACGGCGACTTTCTAACAGACTATACGATTTTGGTAAATTTTTTGCAACGAGACTTAGTCACACAAGATGAGTGGTTCCAGAACTGTTCCAATAAGCTTACGGATATGTTTCAAGCGGAACTCTATACCATTAGAAGTTGGCACAATTCAATTTGCCCGATTAATAAAATTGATGAGCCATAGCAATACTATCTGACAGTCAGACCGCCATCTAGGTTTGCGGGTCTTATGATATTGATTCGAAAATAGCATGAGACTGTTCGGGAAAACTGAATCCTTAGTTTGGGGAAAATAAGAATATTCCCTGCTGGTACCAGAGGAAGTAACATGAGCTTGTAAACAGGTCAGCTACACTACAACTGAAAGGACCCGAAACATTCAATAGAATAGGAAGAGATATTTAGAAGACTTTACTCAAGCGAATAAAGTGAGCAACTATTATCAAAGCAAATGGTTTTAAAGCAATCAAAAACTTTTGTTGAGTAATTACAAAAAGAGAACATTTTAGTCAAACATTAGACTATCACGAGACTGTCAGAGGCACTGTGAACAGACAGAATACCTATTAACAATAAGGATAATCTGGAACCCAATATATGGACTCTTTTTTGATGGGAAAGAATCTTCAGAGCACATATTTGGAAGTTGTGGGGCACTAGTTCTTCTTGAGCTGAGCAACTAGTGGTAGTCTGATCTTTGTCTAGACAATAGAAGTGAAGGATATATTAGGGATACATTATATATAGTGGAGGTGGAAGAATAGATGGTATGATCGAAATTCTATGACAGCTCCATACGTCAATTATTTTAATAGTTAAAGAAAATAGATTATAGGCCTATCAAGATGGTAGCATTTAAGGATGCAAGGATCAAGGGAGTTATTTGTTGCTTAGGCAAAGTTTATTTGTGAAAATTAAATCAAGTGGATTACAATACATGTTAGATGCAAAGGCTGTAAAACTTCCTACTTGTTTAAAGTTCTCCAGTAGCAAGTGCATATTATGTGTAGCGACAACTTATCGTCAATTATGCAAGGTATCTGGTCGTCTGATTATGGTGAAAGGCGTGCTCAATACAACTTGGATAGAAGATACAGAATGCAAACTATGTAAACTGATTCAACAAGGCAGGGAAAATAGGATCACGGTTAGATTCTAGGTCATATGGAAATTCATTTTAATGAACAGGCGAATGAATGTACCAGGAGAGGAGATACCACGTTGATGAGTCCGGAAAAAGAGTATATTTGGAGAAAGGTAGATAGAGGGATAAAGGCGGAGATTATTCTCAAGCCAAACAAGTTTGAAACTATTCAAGTTTTTCCCAAATAGTTATAGAATTAAGCGATTTATGTCTCGCATCAGCTTATCTAGAAAAAACTGAGGATAGGCCTTCCGACCAAACATTGCAGACTGAAAATTTATTTACAAAGAATATGAACCTGTTCCAATAAACAGATACTGTGATGTGGAAAACGATTCATAAAACCACAAACTAAGAAGCTGTGCATTTCAAGAAACATCTGAAGGCTTATAGGCAGGCAATTATCTTTACATACACCGAAAATTATTCTGAATTTCGTAAGGGACTTAATAGAATGACAGGCCGAAGTACTTTGGTACTTCTACTTACTTCTAGAGAATAAAGCACAAATTACTTCATCACAAATTTTATACTCCAGATTATATTCCTTCGGACTTTTTTCTCTTCGCGAATATGAAGAAATGGCTCCGAAATCAAACATTTGCTGAATAAACACATTTTGAAAATACTGAAACAGGCGAGAAAATTGGACTGAAGATGAAAGGAGATTATGTTGAGCAATTGAGAGAACAAGTCTATATACTTTCAGATATTTTAACACCAAAAACAAAAATAGTTTAAATGCTGGAGGATTAAAATACAAAAATTTTATGTCCTGAAATTATTTTCTTCTTTTTTATTAAATCTCGTGTATAGGGATGTAGAACCTATTATTTAATGCCAATAAAAACTTATTCTTCATAATAAAAAAAAATATTTTCCATTAATTTTTCAGCTCCTGTTATTGGTAACTTTACCGATGAGGAATTTATGGGCGCCAGTGGTTCACAGGACAATTCCGAATATCCATTCCAAAGAGATGAAGTAGCCAGGGTACCATTTAGTAGGGATCGCAATAACTTGATGCCTTCAGGTAAGATTAAAATTGTTTCCCTTTTCTCTACTTTAGCTGTCCATTACAGTTTATGGTGTTGCAGTTTTTTTATGGTTTCCCTTCTACTTTCATGGATTTCATAGTAATTTTAATAAAAGCAAAAAAATAACAACAACATGCTGAACATTTTTAATAAATTTTTTATGAAACAAAACAAAAAGACAGAAAAAAATAAAATAAACCAGGACAACTAACCGCAGCAAAACGGAAAATTTTAAAAAAACAATAACAAAATTGTTTTCATTTCCACGTTTTTCACACATAGATAAAATAAGGATGAGGGTATAGAAAACCAAAACTTTTAAAAACAAAATACAAACGCAACAGCAACATAGAATTGGGGTTACATTGCAACCATAATTTGTATGACAGTCCCTATATGTTTGTATACATCTTACAAACAACATGTTGGAGCCCAAAACTTGCGATTTCTAATGTTTGTTTGGAAGGGAAAAAGCAAAAGAACAAAAAGAGTTGTTTTAACACAACGTATCCTGGCATCATATCTATTTTTATTCCACGGGGATGCTATAGCTTTCATCAAGAGCAACAAGAAAATCCCTTTAACAGGAATTATCACACTATTTGCACCTCCCTAATGCTATTCTCCATTTCTATTTTCCAAATCTTTATATTTTCCTGTCGTTCATTTTCCTGTTGTTATTGTCTTGCATAGATTTTTATTCATTTATTCATATTTTTTTCAATTTTTTCTATTGTTTTCTTTGCAGTCATTTCACCAAAACCCATCGACCAGGAGCCGGATACAAGTTTTCTTGGCATTTTAATCACCGTTCTTACGACAATTATTTTACTTTTGGTTGCCATCATACTGGCAATAATTGCCCGTAATAAACGCGGACATGGCGGTAATGTTTTGGATGCCTTCCAACACAATTTTAATCCTGACACATTGGGTGGCGTTGATAATAAACGTTTAAACTGTAATGGTATGAAGGTAAGAGATGCTTGCGATAATTATTTTACAATTGTGTTGTCATAATAAGTAAAAGGTTTTTAATTAAAAACAAATTTTTTAAATGAAAAAAAACGTACATTTTAGGGTCATTTAACAATAGGGTTTTATGGTAAAATGTGCACCTGATTGTTTACATAACATTTAACATGGTGAGCTCTAAATAATAATAGGGGGTTCTTAAGGACATCAATTATTTGAATCTTAAATATTAATCAAGGGGTGGCCTCAGAACCTGATCGATCCTGAGCTTTTGCCAGAAATCTACTGAGAGGAAATCGCCGAAAAAATAGTTTCTCGTATTTCGTTTTCTTGAAGACGTCTAACCTGGTGTTTTAACTGATGCGTCATGCCTAATAAGCCAACGCACTACCTACTAGACTACGGAGACTAAATTAGCTACACTGTCCTGCATTATTCAGAATTTGAGAAATGCCGCTGATTGCTTTTGAACTATGTATTGTTGGTTGAAGCAAACTAGAAACCGGTCCTTGCTACTTGTGCTATATGAAGGAAGGCAAAAAAGGAGGAGAAAAACAAATATGTTTGTAACCTTCAATATCTGACTGCGTCTGCATGTCTTGCGATTGAAATAAGGAGTACTTCCTTAAGAAGTACTCTGAATACGTCGTTTAAATGTTTAACTATCAGTCTTTCTAGGTAGTCATCTGCTAAATATCTTCCATCTAAAGTTTTATTTCTTTATCATAAAGGGATCTAATATACATAGATTGTTAGGCTAGGTTAGCAAGTAGCTTGCCGTTGACAAGAGAGTTCACTCGGTAGCCCGCACGGCCCATTGTGTTACCCAGTTTGAGGTTAATATCCTTGTCGTGATTCGTTAATGGTAGGTTTAAACCACCCCAAGCTTCGAAAGAAACTGGCCAGTTCCCTTAATGGCACGTTCGCCAACATTCCCAGATTTTCAAACGTTCTCTGACCTAAAAACCGATGTCGTCTGTTTTGAAGTGATGGGTATTCATAAACCAAAAATTAAGTACATTTTTTTCAGCGATGAAGAACATTTTCCTCTCGCTTGTTATGTCAGTAAGCAGACTAGTTACATTAAGGACTCGAGAAATCCACACGAAAAATATGACTATTTTGTGTGTATTTTGGTCTTCCAATCACTACCGTTTAATGTTGACTTGATCCCTTTCGTCTGTCTAATATACATATCTCGCACAAATCATTGCAGACACCGATTCACTCACTTTGTCTCTTTACTTTTAAGATTGGCTTCTGGACAAAAGATCGTGATTACAAATAATCATCCAGAGCACTGCGGACGTATTATACGGGGATATTTTTAGCTAGCAATTAAAGATTACGAACTGGAGTCTATGTGGTTTCAGTTTAACCTCACTTAATATTTACGCTGACAATTCTCTTAAAATAAAATAAAATGCTCATAGAAATCATTGCTGTCTTGTCTGTCATACTTTTGAAATCGAAAAACGGATAACCCTATAAGTATAGTTCTTAAAGGGCATACCTCGACCTAATTAATATAATTTTATACGTGACAACTATAATACCAAACAAATCCTTAAGTCTACTATGTTCATCGTATCAATACACGATTGGTGGAGATTTTTCAGCTACAAAGGCTAGTAATTGTTTGTGGAAATTTAAATGATTTTATTTCCTTTATACTAAACGTTTGATCAAATATTTAAAAATATTTTAAAAAAACGTTCATTTTAAAAACTTGTTATTCATTTACCTACACAATGTAAGACACACCATAACCACCATACGCTTTATTTCACAGGCCGTCACAATGGAACCAGATAGTGAATCAATTGACAAATCGAGTTTGTATCATGAGCCGTTTAATGTCAATATGTATACAAGTGCAGCGAGTGCATGTTCCATAAATGATCTCCAAAGACAACATGTTTCACCAGATTACACAGGTAAATTTATTAACTTTTAACATAAAACACAGACTATACTCGCACACATACATACAAACAAGGAAATAACAATTAAAAACTTTTATGAAAAATTAATTAACAAGAATACAAGCAATACAGAAAACAACAACTAAAAGATAAAAACAATTCAAAAGACAGAATATGAAACAACAACATGATGATGATGAACAGAATTTGATTCCCCAGGAGTTTTTTAAACCAAACAGACATAATTTCATAATGACATGAATACCAACATTCGTATGGCAATGTAGCAATTTAATTGCGCGACATGTCATGTGATAAGATAAAGAAACAAAAAAAAAACGTGATGAAAAAAATGGAGAGAAAAAACAAAAGAATTGAATGAGCAGTAGCAACACATGACATGTGAACAGGTAACATGTTGCCTGCTAATAGAAAAAAAGACCAACATTTTTAACATGTGAACATTGCTCCTCTTTTTTGCATCACTTTTTTATAACCAATTCAGTTACATTTTACATGACATATCGAAGGGATTTGAGGAAAATAACGAAAAACATGTGATGTTAGTAGTTACAAAAGTGTAAAAAAAGGAAGTCAATTCATTTTGGGAACGACATGCACAATTTGTAATGAATTCTAATTTTGTAATAAAGTTTTGGTGTTTTTTATAGTTTTGGATTCAAGAGAAGAGCCCTTAGCTACGCAGCATATATGCTCGTGTATGTAACATGTAGGGCTAACGTAGTACTTCTAGGTATAGTTGCTGCCAACATAGTGGTTGAAGTTTAGGTGACTGAGCTTGTTATGAGGGTTGTTAAGAAAATAATGGGTTTCTTGAGACTTTTTTCCACAAGTGGACTCCGAACGATTGATTTTTGAGAAACTTCTTTATGGTAATTTTATTTACTCTCAGAGCTTTTGGCAGAAATCTGCTGAGAGGCAGTACCCGAAGAAATATTTGTTAATATTTCGTTTTGTGCGAGATGTCTGACCAGGGGCTTGAACCCTGCTCTCACGTCTAATAAGCCAACACATTTCTAGACTACAGCGACAACGTATACATAATTGGTCTTTAGAATCCTTCAGTCAAGATTACGACCTCGCTTCTCACTCCACTTATGTGGTGTGTATTAATTGTATCCATAAGTGGCGGGCCCTACAGTTTAAAGTCGATTCTGAGTTAGTATGTTGGCTTATTAGACGTAAAGGCCACGGTTCAAGCCCCAGAAAACGAAAATATGAAAAAAACAATATATTGCTTCTCAGCAGATATCTGGCAAAAACTCTAAAAATAAATAAAATTTGCCATGAAAACTTTCTCAAAAATCTGTCGATCTGTCGTAAAATTAACACATACAACAGAAGTGGTGCGAGAATGAATGTAGTAATCCGGATTTTAGGGTTGTAATGACCAATTATGTATGTTTATATCGCTTCAAATTTGAACCATCGGTTCTTTCCAATCTGGCAATACTTATGTCATTCTATTCTGTCACAAAATTCAATAGTGTTATCTCCACTGAACGTAATGAATCGATTTACGCTTAAGAAACGTTGGGATTTATTGGAAATTTATTTCCAAAAAAACAAAGACAATTGGTTGGAAATTGCACGAAAATGTCGTAAAAATTTTTGACGCAACAGTGCCCGGTATACGCAAGTTTATTGCTAAAGTTCGTGAAACTGGTTTCATTGTTGATGCACCAAGACGTGAGCAAGCTCGTACAGTACGTACACCCAAAAATATCGAAGTTGTGGCTGAGAGTCTGCGTGAGAATCAAATTTTGGTCGCAGAGAAGGACAAACAGTGCCCGGTATACGCAAGTTAATTGCTAAAGTTCGTTAAACTTGTTACATTATTGATGTGCTCGTACTGAGAGTATGCGAAGAGTCCATCAACATCAACTCGTCATCCTTCTCAAGAATTAAACATTTCACGCACGTCGAATTTTGTCAAAAGACCACGGTATGATGGCTTACAAAATTCAATTGGTTCAAGAGTTGAAGCTGGATGGGCCAATGAAAAACTACACGATGATGTCGATTTTGCCACAGAAGAAATCATCTTTTCGCATGAAGCTCATTTGCATCTTGGTGGTTACGTTAATAAGCAAAGTTGCCGTATTTAAAGGCTAAGAAAACCCACACGTGGTGTTACAGAAGCCAAAGCACCCATTACGAGTGACTGTTTAAAGCGGCTTGAGGAGCGTCATTGTACCGTATTTCCTTGAAATTGAAAACGGCGCAACCATTACTATTGTACCGTGACACCCGATGTTTTTGTATCCGCTTTTCATGTTATTGATGTGAACGATGTTTGGTTTTAGCAGGATAGTGCAACTTTCCACATATCTCATGTCACAATCGATTTATTGCGTCAAACGTTTAATGGCTGTTTAATTAGCCGAAATGTTGATGTCAATTGTCAAAAATTGCCATGAAGAAGCATCTCAAAAATATGTCATTCGCAATCGATTTTAAACTGTAGGCCTTCGGACACAAAATTAACACACTCATCATAAGTATTGTGTGAGAAGCTAGGTTGCAATCCTGACAAAAGGGTTGAAATTACCAATTATTTATGTCTGCATGTAATACAAAATTTCAATGCTTTTCTATTCCCTGAAATTTTTCCAATCCTGACCTTTTTATACGGTCTTGATCTCCTTCGTCTGCCTAGTATACATACATCTCACAAATGTTTCTTTGGTTTCAAGGTTGGTTTTTGGACAACAGAACAATTGCAGGTAATCATGAGTGAGCTGGTGCTCAATCGTCTTCTCAGGAGTTGTATTTGTCCTCTTAAAGCTAAGCTTCGAAGGCCACATTTATTATAGACACCATCTTCAAACGTTAAATAGTTCTGAAAAAATATGTTAAGGAAATCAAAGGAAACGGTCAGTAATTGCTTGATTTTTGGTTAAGATAGGTTTTATTCTTCTCTTTTTTTAATAGTGAGGACTTATAACAGCCTTAAGCGGATAGCTAACGAAGTAGTTTTAGCAACAAAGGGTTAATTTGAAGAGAACCTTTATGGTATTTTTCAAAGGCAGCTTCAAATTGTGAGTTTGTACTCAATTACCGTGAATTACACCAAACTTACCAAATGGAAGAATATTCCCCAAATGAGTAAAACTGAATTGAATTTTCAATATTTTTTTTTTAATTTCTTAAAAAAAACGAAAAATAATCTTCTGTCTTCACTTGCTGCTTCCAAAAACCCTCAGTTTATATAACACATTGTACGTATACGTAATATTTTCTCAATTGCTTATCACTCATACGCACTGTAGTCCTCCATTTATTCATGCTATTCCTACAAAAAAAAAAGGAGAAGAGTACAGAAAAAAAGAATACAACAGCAGTGAATAACAATAACAATTGAAAATAAAAACTAATAACAACAACAACGATAAAGAACAACAATTCTAAAACTATTTGGCATAATATTTTTATCATGAGTATCATGAGGACAACGTGCTAAAATAAAAACTTTATCTAGCAAAACCAAATCTGTCTGTGCTTTTTGCCATTGCAGTTGTCACATCATTATGGCAATAATATTTGGAAGAGTGTCAATAGTTTTCGCGCTTGATATGAAAACTTTTCACGTACATTTTATTGGTTTTTTTAATTGCAACATGTTGCTCAAATATGGATAGCATTTGCGATGAGTTTTTTTTTATTTATTTTAATTACTGCGATATTATCGAGAAAAATAATAGTTTTTCTAAATAAATATTACCAGCTATTAAAAGCTATTAAAAGCTATAATAGCAAATAGAGCAAGTTTCAATTGATTAAATCAATTGACTATACCATCCGGTACTATTTACAATTATGTTTAATTTTTAGTGTAACAACAAGTAATTAATGAGTGGTGGTAGCTACAGTTTAAAGCCGACTCCAAACGACAGATTTTCTCGAGACTATTCTTGTCAATTTTATTTACTTTCAGTGTTATTGCCAAAAATCTGCTGAGAGGAAGTCGCCAAAGAAATATTTTTCTATGTTTCGTTTTGATATCTGACCTGGGGTTGGAACCGTGGCCGCACGTCAAATAATCGAACACACTACTTACCAGACTACGGCGATTACTCGGATGTCTCTTATAAGTTCATTCAGTTCATAAATGCCAATGATTTCTCATTTTCAAATTTCGGAATATATAGACCAAGATCGGAATTGATCTCACAATTTTTGACATGTTACAGTGTACATTTGTTCCGATTGCCTCATTTAGACTAAGTATTTTACGCACATTTTGTTGGGAGAGTTAAATATTTCTTTAAACTAGATTTTTGACTTTGTTTCAGTGCCCTACTCTCATTTATTAGCTTTGACTTAACTAACCAATATTAAGGTTGCTTCAAGAGCAAGATTTGTTCTGCAGCCGGATTTTTCCCTTTAAGGATTAATGGTTGGATAACAACAGTGGCATCAGAATGCTTTCCTTATGGTTTTTATATTGAAGAAAAAATAATCTTTAGTTCTTTACATACACCAAATCTGTTTATCTATTATCAAACATGCCTGCCAGTCTTTTATAATCAATAAACACGAATTCCTGGTTACAATTATTTTTATTTATTTTTTAAGTATTTTATCTTCTAAAAAAAATTAAATGAAATCCAAGCATAACGTTGACATTTTATATTCAATTTCTTTTAAAAATTTAAATTTTCTAAAAAGTCTCTTTCAACAAAAACATTTAAAACATTTAAAAATGTCCCATTTTTCAATCCTTTTTCTTATTTGTGGTCATAATTTATTGTTTTGTTTTTTTCAAGTTTTCTAAGAATGTCCAGCTCTGCAATTATTGCAGTTTGAAAGTCATTTATTTGAAATGCATACAATTGCTTACAATTTATGTATGTATGCATGTGTATGAGAGTGTATCTCTACTTTCATCTTGCTTCTGTAAGATTTTCTCTTTTCTTTTAAATCACAAGTTTTTTTTACTGTTATTGTTTCGCCTAAATAACGGATATTTCTTACTGCCTCTTAAAATTTCTCTCATTCTGTTTTCTTTTTCTCCTTTTTTTGTTTGTTGTTGGTTTGTAAGTGCATTTGGAGATATTGTTTTGAGAAGAAGAAAACTTCTGAGTTTTGTTTTCTTTGAGTACAGACAGAAGGAAAAACAAAGAGAGAGAGAGAGAGAGAGCGATAAAAAAACTACAATAAATGTTAATGACTAAAGTTTTTGACATGGCATGCATACATTCCGTTTTTATGTGTTTTTGAGATTTTAAGTTTCCAATGGGCACTGGCAGAAAAGAAAGTGAATTACGGACAATAAAGTGAAGTCAAATAAATTGCTGAAATATCCTTGCTTGCATGCCACTGTTAATATATTTTTTGGTTCACGAAGACTCCATGTTCCTTACATGTTTGCTATAAACATTAAAATAATGAATATTCATAAGAGTTGTGTAAAGTAGGTTCTCAGGATTGTCAGAGAATCAAAGAGGAGATCCTATATCGCCATATTCACACAAACCACTCTGTACGCATTACTTGTCATGACTTGTAATGACTAGATGAAGCCCAACTTATTGCAACGTTTTTACCTTTTAAAAAACGTTTAAAATATGAGCTCGTAGATTGAAAATATAATAATAAATTTGTGTTTAGTTCTAATTAAAATTCTTTATTATTCCCACAATTCTGTGTGCCACTGTTCACAACTTGATGTAAACAACAACAATTGCTTTGTTTGTTATTCCTCTGTTTGCACCCTTTGCATAAACAATAACATTTACTAGACAACTATTCCACAGATCTTTGTAACGGAGATCTTCAAACCACGATTACTCTCTTCAAACGCACCGCGTCTTCACACAAGACTGACTGAACTTCAACAACTCGCTGGCCTGCTTTGCCTTGCCTTATATACGACAGAGTGAACAGTCTGATGAATGTTCTTGAAGGCGAATGTTCGTGGCTTCGCCTTCTCGAAATCTCTATAAATGTAAACATCCGTTGTTCACGTTAATTATTATAGTGTTGTTTGTTTATTTTTGTTTACCTGTTTACCACTTTTTTATGCTGGTGTTTGTTGTTATATTAGATAAGCAGTACAATAATTTGTAAACAGGTTTGTTTACTGCATTGTTTTGTTTTTGTAGCTTTTTCATTTTCGTAACAATATGTTCTAGACGTAGACTTAAAGAAACTTAACGTGAATTCAGACCAGCCGAATTTGATGTTGGGCCTTTAAAGCAAGTAGAAGCAATTCAATAACAAAACCATTTCCCCAAGCCATTAGTCCTTCTTATATTTAACGTAGTGAAGACCTTCTCTGGAAAATCTCTGGAAAATTTCAAAGTTGGAGTAGAGAAGTCGCCGTATTCTAATAGGTACTGTGTTTGCTTATTAGACGGTTCAAACCAAAGGTCAGACATGGCCAACAAAACGAAATATGAAAGAAGTATTTCTTCGGTGGCTTCCTCTCAGCAGATTTCTGCCAATAACACTGAGAGCAAATAAAATTGCCAAGAAAAGTCGCCAAAAAATCTGTCGTTTGGAGTCGTAGGTCCCGCACTTATGTATAAAATCAACTCCCATAACATAAGTGGTTTGAGAAGCTAAGTGGTATTCCTGACTGTAATGACCAACTACGTACATGAATTCGACTACCCAGGAGGTTAGTAACTGTTGCCGGGATTTTGTGCCTTTAGTATCATTGCCGCATTCATAACCCTGTGGCAGACAGCTACAGACAGTAGACAATAACTTGGATGAACTTATTTTTAAGCAGGTATTATAAACAAGTCCCCTAGAAAGTGTTATCTACTGACGTAAAAAAATGTTCCTCTTTGAAACCATTTCAATCACAAATCCATTCTTAACATTCATTTCCTTTCTCTTACTTTTTAGATGTCCCTGATATTGTTTGCCAAGATTATGCCGTACCACATATGCAAAATTTGTTGCCATCACAGAAATCAAATTCTTTATACAGTGGTGCTGGTAGTATCTTGGGCAGTGGAAATACCGCTGTCGGTGGTGCAAGTTCAAATTGTAGCAACAGTAATTACAGTACAACATTAACTACAAACCGCAACAATACTCTGAACAATATGTTTCATATGGAAATACCACCACCGCCGCCGCCGCCCACTGCCTCAGCACCATCATGTCTAATGCCATCAGCGGCCACGGCAGCAGCAGTAACAACATCAGCCTCCTCGTCATTATCATCATCAGCTGCATCGGCATCAAAGACGTCATCTCACTATACGTTACATCAACAACAACAGCAGCAGCAACCACAAATATCATCAGCATCTCAATTTGTACATGGCACAGCAACAACGCCACCACCACCACCACCACCAGCACCAGCGACAACAGTAAGCATGTCCTCTGAGAAATATTATGCTGCAATGGCAATTTGTAAAGCCAATATGGCGTCAACATTGGCCAACAGCACAGGCAGTAATAATAGCAACGTCAACATCAAAGTTAGCAGCGCTAATAATGCAGTACAACCGTCAGCATTAGCAACAACACAAGCAACAACAACAACACCAGTTACCGGAACATTGCCAAATGGTAAAAGTGGTTTTCTGCAAGGAAACTCCACACTGGCCACACATACACTACCTTTGAACCTAAGCAATCGTAATATGGAAACATCATCAACTTATGCCAGTGGCATGAGTAGTGTAGGCAATGGCAGTGGCAACGGCACTACCAGTGCTGTTACCAATTGCAGTTTAACATTGACAAAACCACATCATTACAATTTGGCCGAATTGAATGATTTCATGAATAATGTAGACGTTGCAGATGAACTGGCCAATTGTCAGTTGCAAGAATTTCCAAGACATTCACTTGTTATTGTGGAAAAATTAGGCTGTGGTGTGTTCGGTGAATATCATTTATGTGAGACTAAAGGCTTAAGGTAAGTTTACTTTACATAAGAGGGGGGGGAGGAACACACACACAAATTTCCACAAACTTTTTAAGTAAAATGCAATTTAAATTTGATTTTTTAAGGGGGTTTTCATAAGAAATGGAATACATGGAGAGAAACGTACTTACATTTCCAATTTCATATGTAGTTATTACAGTATGTGTACCACATTGAAAGTGCCTCTGGAAAAGATAGTTAAACAAACGTCTGTTACTCTGATGTGGGTTCTTGGCCACGGGTCCATAGGAAGGAGAAACATAACTGATGTACTGGCTAAAGCCGGTACAATTACAAACGAATTCGAATGAATTTGGACTTAAGAGTGGCATTCCTTACACATGAATTCTCACAGAGCCCACTGATCTAGCCCATTAGCAGCTATACACACATACAAAAATAATTGGTCGTTACAACATTTTAGTAAGGAATACAACCTATTTTCTCACACTACTTATGTTGTATGTGTTAATTTTACACATGATCTGTTTAAAGTCGACTCCGAAGGACAGATTTTTTGCGAAAATTTTCATGGCAATTTTATTTACTCCCAGAGTTTTTGCCAGAAATCTGCTGAAAGCAAGTCAACATTCTTTTCAAATTTCCTTTTGTTGGAGATGTCTGGCCTGAAACTAAAGTTTTTTTGGGCATCCAGAACACATTGTCTGAACTTTTCTAACCAAGTATCAGAGTGATATCGAATGAAGATAGTGAAACATTTAACATTTAAAATGAAAATTCAATTAATTTGTGTTTGATTGACATTCCTGTGCACGAGAGCAAAGCAAATGTTGTCAAACAAAGTTCAATGATTTGCAACCACTCGTAGAAAGTCCTGACAGACGTGGAACCAATTTTGTGTGAGGAACTCCATGACAACTATAACGAAACACTGATCTCTTCTGTATGCACACGCTTGGAGACTGGGAATACGTCATAACGTCGTCTTTAAAAGGTAAAATGATGTTGAAGAAAAAGAAACCACAAAACACCTTCTCTATCATTGTCCAGCCCCTATGTGCCGGACATAAGACGAAGGTTTCTTTAGCAGTCCGAGTTTTTTGACCTCATAACAGCGAAAACGAGAAACTGACCTCTCGCCCGGAGACTGTGAGTCCCTCAAAACGTCTTCTTTACAGGGTAAAATGATTTTGAAGAAATGGAAACCACAGAACATCTTTTCTGTCTCTGACGAAAGTTTCTTGAGCAGCCAGAATTTGTTGACCTTATAGTAGCCATAACAAGATACTCTGGATGCACTCGCCCGGAATCTATGAGTACCTGACAACTATTTCTTCAGCATCTGAAATAACGTCTAAGAATTGGAAACTATAGAACATCTTCTCTTATATTGTGCGGCACATTGGGGGAAGGTTTGAGCAGCCAGGGTTTTTGTTGACCCCATAACAGGCATAACGAGACCCCGAACTCTGGATATATCTGTGGGTACCTCACAATGACTTCTCCGGCAACCAAAATAATAGCGAAGTAAGGGAATCTATAGAATATCTTCTCTGTTATTGTGCGGTATATGGGGGACCTGAGAAATCCAGTGTTTGTTGTCAGCCTAATGGAAAGAAATTTATTGCAAGTGTCCCTCAAGCTTAAGTTATACAATCTAAAAAGATAGTCACCGTACTCTAATAGGTAGTATGTTGTCTTATTAGACGTGAGGCCATGATTCAAACCCCAGATCAAACATTTGCAACACAACGAAAATATGAAAACATATTTCTTCGGTCATTACAACCTTTTAGTCCGGATTATGACGTACTTTCTCACACCACTTATGTTGTGCTTGTGTTAATTTTATACATGAGTGGCGGGACCTACAGTTTATCTCCGAGCCATCTCCGAACGTCAGATATTTGAGAAACCTTTCATGGCAATTTTATTTACCCTCAGAGTTTTTGTCAGAAATCTAATGAAAGAAAGTCACCGAGGAAATATTAAAATTATGTATTCTTGGAGATGTCTGACCCGCGATTCGAACCGCGGCCTTACGTTTAATAAGACAACACTTTACCTACTAGACTACGGCAACTACATACTTACTTTCTCCTATTGGTTGCATTTATTTTATAAAAAGGCACCTCAAGTTTTTAAATCAAAATATGAAAATTGCTGCATTATGAATGAGTACATACAGTGAGCGTCAAAAGAAACTGTACATTAAACAAAAATATGCATTAATAAATTACCGTTATTTTTATTTTAAAATTGTTTCATCGCCAGTTTTTAAAATTTAAACAAAAAAAAATTACAAAAAATTTCGAAATATTGTAAAATTTTTTCGGGCACTCTCCTTAAGTAGTAAAAGTTCAGTTTGGTTATTGTTAGAATTTTATCCTTAGTGTACAGTTGCTGTTGATGCTCACTGTATGTATGTGGTTCGAATGTTTTTGAAACCGCCATAAAAATAAAAATTGAATTCAAAAACCATAAATTTGTTTGCCAATATTACTGCAATATAGATCACAGTGTCTACCCCCATATTTTCCACTGCTCAAGCTGCACAAAAGTGTTCACTGTCTTGGGTTTATCGTTTAATTCTTGACTTCCGTATTTTAAATTTTCTTTTTAATTAATTTTCACAAACTATAAATCGGATTTTTTTTTCTCCCGAAAAGTATATAATATCAACACTTGTCTACTTCATTAAATCTTTGTTGTTGTTGTTGTTGCAACTTCTTATATTGGTAATATTCAAGCATCGTTGGTGTTTGTTGTTGTTGTTATTGTTTGCTATTTTTCATTTTCATGTTTTTTTTTTGTTTTTTTATTTCCAAAAAACTTTTCAAAAAATATTTTCTACAAATTGTTTTGTGGTTTTCCAAATGCTGCATGCAATGACAACAACAACAACAACAATGGCAACAATTAAAAAGCATAAAACATTTACTACAATTGTTTTAAAATATTCCATAGAATTTCTTGTTTTTCTTCTTCTTCTTTTTAGTATTTTGTTGCCACAATTGTACGTACTGTTGTTGCTGCTGTTGAAGTTTTATATTCTTGTTGAAGGCAATTCACAATAACTTTTCCTATAAATGACTTTCCATACGTCCGACTTTATGTCTAAAAATAACCGACTATCTGTCAGTATGTCTTTCATGCATTCTTTCATTTCGTCCATCCGTCCATTTTGTCTGTCCTTCTTTGAATGTTTGAGTATGTCTATTGTCTGTCTATTTGAAAGTATAGTTTTTGGTTTTTGATTTTGAAAAAAAAAAAGAAGAAAACATTGCCTTGTTATAGTCTGATGCAAAGGAGAAGAGTGGATATAATTGGAAGCTTAAACGATTAAGAAAAATGTGGAATAGTCAGCTTTTATACGAGGTTTGTTACGGTCAGAAAGTTAAACAAGATTAATAGGACAGTTAACCAAAGTATTTGAAGAGAGTTTCATGGGTGATTGCCTCAAATAACAGAGGACTTATTTTCTTTAAATTTAAATAAAACGAAATATTTAATTCATTTGAGAGACCTATTGATGACATTATATGAGAAACTTAGAAGCGTTCAAATCTCAGCCACGACTTCTCTGAGTGGAGCGAATCTGAAACAGTAATCTTTTTCATATCTCTGGCGTATAAATCGGGCTGAATTTGATCGATGGCTTGGGTTATATTGGCTTTGAGGAACGCTGTGGTTTGTGGCTTATATACATTCACCAGAAGCTTAAGAAAACTACACAAAAAAAAGTCCAATTGGGTCAAATCGCTCGATCAAATCGCTTGTGCATACCTTCAAATTGCTTCCGCAGAATTTCCAATTTGGTATGAGCTGTTTGACACGTAACGACGTCCAAGCGAAACCAGTTAGGCGCAGTGTAAAAATTACTCCGATGTGCCAAAACTATGGCACTTGAATTGTATAACGTTCTTCATGCGTTATTAGGGCCATACAACTTCTACAAGACATATTTATCTTCCATTGCTTACCGTTGTTATTTTTACATCCGTCAATGTAAGATATCATGAGCTTAGCCCTTGTGGTATCGTCCATCCTCATGTATATCTTGGTCAACCTTGACTTCTTATCTCTTGAGGAGTCTTCTCTAGTTCCCTGATATCTTTGGGATTTTTCTTTAATGTTTTATTTTCCATCGTCATTTTTTACTTTAAATTTCTCTCAGCAAGTGTTTCTCGTTGGTTAAGTTCCAAAGAGATATGTATTTCGCTGATAGTACTGGGTTAGATTACCCTAGACTTGTGGTAGACGAGTATTAAATGTTCTCAATTTGTTCCGTCTGGATTTTGGCAGTTTTTTTCCTTACAAACCTCAATTATCTGAATCGCAAACTTGCTTTGTTCAGTCTGTGTCATACATCTCCAACAAAACAAAATACGAACAAATATAAGCAGATTTCTGAAAAAAAATCTCTGAGAGTAAATAAATTGCCATAAAAAGTTTCTCAACAAATCTGTCGTTCGGAGTCAACTTTAAACTGTAGGTCCCGCCACACATACAACAAAAATGGTGTGAGTAGCTAGATCGTAATCTTGACTATACTAGAGTTGTAATGACCAATTATGTTCGTATGTTGTCTTCTGAGCAGTTTCGATCAAACTTTGCTCTGACTTCGCTCAGACATCAGTCATCAACTACGCGGGTGAGCAGTTTAGGTGATACAGTTGGTATGAAATGGTTGACGGATTCTCTCTTATGTAGATTAGAGAGATCATTCTTCTTTGTTTTTTCAAGGAACATGGGATTCTTCCTATCTCTTTGGTCTACTTTATGATCTTAATGTTATATCACATCTATTTATCCTTTCCAAGAAACATTGCCATCGACGAACACCTGTGGATGTAGTGCTGAAGAACTTTCCTCATTCGGTCTTATTTTTTTCTCAAAAGCTGGTAATACCTGGCCCTTTCCATTACGTTTGTTGAACACATGTGAGTTAAAGAGCTGAAAAAATTCCTCATTGGTCCCTATTTTTCCTCAAAACCTGATAATACTTGGTTGTTCTAGATAGGGCGTGAAAGGAGATCCCTAAATAGTTCGTATATACTTGGATTTTTAGAGAGGACAGAATCCTCTTCATTTTTAAATTCGAAAACCAAAACAACAATTTTTTCTTCTTTTTTTGATATTTTTTGACCAGGCGTAGCTAGGGTTTGTAATCCAACACTTTAATCACTAAACCATGTCACTTCCTCGTGACAATATTACAAAGCGTTTGATGTTATGGTTCAATCTCCAGATCAGGCAATCTCCAGCAAAACGAAATATGAAAAAATATTTCCTCGGCGACTTCTTTTCAGCATATTTCATAGTAAATATAAATATAATGAAAGAATTCTCAAAAATCTGTCTTTCGGAATCGACTTTTAACTGTAGGTCCTGCCATTTAAGCATAAAATTAACACACAGAACATAAGTGGTGTGAGAAGATAGGTCGTAATCCTGACTGAATGGGCACTTTAATCGCTATATCATGTCACTTCCAATTGCCAATATTTCAGCACGTCTGATGGACGGTTGTTTTGAAATCGATGGATAGTAGATACAGTAGAGTACACCATTCTGCTGACTAAAACACGTAAGTTATTGACTTGATCTACGCAGTTGGTATTTGTATGAAAACCTGCCTGCTGTTTTCACAGATTATTATCTGTTTTATTTTGAAGTATATCTTATATTGTATTATGACTGCTAGTATCCAGTACGGGTAAATGGTTTTAGGCCGTTATTATGGGCTGAGGTGCTAACAATGTCGTTAAATACAAATTCTCTTCAATTATCTTCAATGACACTTCAATACATCTAATAAATCAAAAGCATTCTTTTGGAAAAAATAGGAATATTTTTAATAAGAATATCAATTAAAAAATAATTGTTTATTAATTATTAAATATTTAATTCATTTAATTGATATGTATGAACTTTTTCATATGAAATCTTAATTGACTTTTCTCGTTAAGTTCTATAAAAAAAAGTGCGGGAGAAAAAAACAATCTCAACACAACATAACATTTCACTTGTATAATTAAACATCCTGTGCTACTTCTCATGCTGGCCTCCTACAAAAATTTATTATTTAATTGCCGGCTTGTGCTGCCCACAACTGCTCTACCCCCATAGCCTGCATATCCTTTAATAACAAAAACAACAAGAAACTTTTATTTATTCCCGTTCATTATAGTAGACCTTCCTGCAATTTTATACGAGTTTTTCAGTTTTTTTTTTTTTGTATTTCTATGTGAATAGTGTGGTTTTCCTTTACTTGTTTGTTTTATTTCTCCACCCCCCAGCTCATATACAGTTAGTTTGTCTATTAAAATTTTCATCTGTGGTCTAACAATAAAGTCCATCTGTTGTCTGATAACTGTCTATCCAACTGTCTATTAATGTTTTATCAGACACTGTCGCATTTTATATTCTCATAACTGTAAAAATACCAACGCATATACACACACACCAAAACAACTACATATGTACACCTACCAACACACTTATGTACGCTTGGAAAAGTTTTCTCTCAGACACAACACAACTGCACAACTGCATGTATATGAAATTAATTATTTTTTTTCCATCCTGTTCTCCTCTCTTTTTTTTTGTATAAATTTCCCATTGTTTTCCAGGAGTTTTGTCGTAAAGGAAGTGTAGTATGTCCGTAGGTCTGTGTGATTTTGAAATGTTGTGCATTTATAAGCACAACAACAACAACCACAGTAAACCTGCCAATAGTCCTCAAACTGCTGTTAAGGATTTTTAGCATTTCATTCCTGAGTGTATGACTTCTGTCTGAGACAGAAGATGGAACAATATTTGTTTCCAATATATTTTCGTACTTGTGTGCATGTGCATGTCTATGTATTTGTGTATACGTATGTATGTATGTGTGTGTGTGTTCGCATATTCTAGAGATACCTTGTCAATTACTATTATTTTCAATAATACAACTCAATATGCAAATGACTTTTGACTTTCTCACTGCATTTGGGATTTAAGCCAATAAGATACTCGTACAAGTTAAAAAAAATGGAACAGAAGGTGGAATTATTTTATTTATTACACCATTTCCAGAGAAGCTATTGAAACTATTTGGCTGTAATTAGTTTGCAAAAAATAAAGCATTTTTGTAGAATAGTTTCTTGTAATCCATGATTTTTCCCCATTCGATTTTCAGTGTAAATTGTTTTAAGTATAAAATAAGATTCCACTAGGCTTGCCATTTCACCCTGAAGCAAACAAAGCCAGCGTTTTATTCTGAAAATTCGTCTGAAAAATGTGTTTCAATTGAAAAACTGTCTTCAGAAACGAAACTCTTTTTGGGGCTAAATGGGTATATCATCATATCATATTTGATAGGTAAAGTAGGCATAGACAGTTTAACAGATGAATTGTTTGATGTAGTTTGTGGAACGATGGCTTCATTCGACCGTACAAAAGAACGATGAAAATCGCAACGTTACGTTGAATGGTGCAGGCTACAGTGTGATGAATACTCATTACTTTATTTAAAATAGAAGTATTGGACATAGTTGAGACATTATTTCAAGAGGATGATGCCACACGCAATGCCATGAACCTATGAGGATGCGGATTTGCAGCAGTCCATAGATACCAATATCCCGTAGTGGTCCACCAGTACTGCCGTATTATTTCCCGGTTTACATCATTTATTTTTAAGCCGATGATATTTTTACTGGGGAAAAGGTATATAATAAAGCTATGATCATATCGGAAATATATCTTAACAAGTGATTGTCAATGACCACAATGACGGGAAAACTCGAGTATACGGTATGGTGAACCGAAGAAACCGTCCTAGGAAATAATATAACAGATGAACTTAAATTAAGAAATTTGATTCTAATCTATTAGCTAAAAATTCATGCCATTAGAATATAGCTTAGGGAATAACTCCGCAGGATAACAAGAGTAAACCGCATACTTTAGGATAGTAGTCCAATAGCTCTTAAAGTCCTTCAATAGATCACGATTATCTTGATATGCTTGTTTGAGACGTTAATGAACTTTAGTAACGCTATTAAATGGGGTTCTGAGGATTATGAAAGTGATACATTCGAAGACAATTCGGGCCAAATTTTAATCCAATTGCTTCTATTGCAATAAAATACTTAGGAACTTGGGGGAGAGTATTTTTTATTCTTTTTTTTTATTTACTTACGAATTACAATACAATTACAAATTATATCCAATATTATGAGCTGAGTAACTTCATCCTTATGCTTGGTGCAGTGTAACAGACCAGAGTGTCTGGTGGGAATCGAACCCACGACCTTAACGCGAATGGTCTAGCACACTACGCACTAGACTACCAGGGCAATCTGGTGGAAACTAAATTTTCTGGTTACTGCTGCTGGCAGGTCTGCTAGCCGACTGCGTTTGCTGCTTCCTAAATATTGAATCTCTGACAGGTTGGTTTTGCTAAGTACAACAGACTAAGTCCTCTTAACGGGTTGTTCTACAGGCCATTACAGCCTAGAGTACCACTTGAACAAAATAGGTCAACGTCTGTCGTTGTTGTGAAAGTAGCGCTGAGATTACATTCTTTGTGATTGTTCCGATGGCAAACAAACAGGTGCTTCATGACATTGTCGAGCGTTTAGGTGGGGTAATACCATAGCTCTAACTTAAGCATATCTTCTGTTCAAAACTAAGACCAGTAATTAACAGAATACACATGCCTAACAATGAAAGTACTTTGAGGCCTCTGAGTAAAGCAACGGAGATCCTATGACATATGATAATTGGTCATTACAACACTTCAGTCAGGATTACTATCTAGCTTCTCACACCACTGATAATGTTGTGTGTTTTAATTTAATACATGTGTGGCGGAACCTACAGTTTGAAGTCGACTTCGAAAAGACAGATTTTTTGAGAAACTTCTCATGGCAATTTTGTATTTACTCTCAGAGTTTTTGCCAGAAGTCGCCAAGAAATATTTTTTCTTATTTCGTTTTAGTTGGAGATCTTTAACCTGGGGTTTGCACTGATACCTTACGTCTAATAAGCCAACACACTACCTACTACACCACGGCGACTCCTATGACGCTGGCATGAACTAATATTGTGGAGGTTCTTAAACAGAATTTTAAGGATGCCGAAGACGTTCTAATCGTTCAATTCCTTAGTAATTTGTATTTTAAGTATTGTCCCATATTAGCGTAGTTGGATAAGGATAGTATAAATCTAGGGAATAAGGAGGCCAAGAAGGTCTGTTCTTCCTTTTTTGTAACTAATGGCCTCTACATTTTCCATCCTTCAGATTAAAAAGGTTTCATAGAGTATTAATTACTTTGCGTTGCCTATTGGAATCAGTGTTCCGTTTAATAATAATTTCAACATGGCATTTGACAGTTTTGAAATTCTTTTTTTCTTAGGTTTTCCTTTTTTGTTTTTAAAAAGTCATTCCTTATGGATATTTTCCTACGTTTACGTTTATTTAAAATACTCCAACACACAAGCTATATAATCATGTTAATTATTACTTTTGTACCTGTTCGGTCTGTCTGTCCAGCCTGTCTGTCCGGTCTGGCTGTGTATATGTCTGTACGCTCTGTCTGTCTGTGTATTATTTTGCCCCATGGACTGTGCAAAACTTGTGTTTTATTCTTTGTTTGCTCAGTGGCATTAGAGTGCAATAATTTTTTACTATTTGCTCATGTCCGGTAAATGTTGTTATGGCCACAACGTATACTCAAAGGTATTTGTAACAACAGCAGCAGCAACAACAATAACTGCACTAACTAAATACAGTCAAAACAGGCTATTTATTCATAGACAAAGTATAAGAAATTCTTGATGGTGTTGGTGTATAAAGTATTTTGTGGTCATTTTATAGTTTTTAAAAAGGACAAAAACGTCGAATATTTTCTCCGTAAATATGAGAGTGTACGAGTATATGTATGTATGTGTGTATTTTGAAAATGGCTAACATTTGCTGTTTGTGAATAATTTAACATTTGAGTTGTTGGCTAAATGATGGGTGTCCCGTAATATTAATTAAATATTGAAATTCATTTCAAATAATGCGTCTTTAATAAGTTTTCGTAATGATTTCCATGGAATTAAATAGAAAATGTGAAAAGTACATGGATTTTTAAGTGTTTGTAAATAATTTAAATGGTTTGATAACAGTTATTAGAAATTAGAAACAAAATTTTGCTTTTAAATTTAATAATACAGTGGAGGTATTCGAATGAATTTCAAAGGAAAATAAAATTTACTTGCATTTGATAATGTATGGAATGAATCCACAGCGGTTTCTAATATAAAAAACAAAAACCCACAATTTTTGCCTCCTTAACAGTGAGCGTGTCTGGAGTCTAAAGCGTCAGTAGCAAGAACTCTAGTGCGTTAGATCATGCCAGCATAATCATTATATGCATTCTGACTATGCTAAAGTCTTAAAAAGCCCGAGTGATTAATTTTCATATTGAAGCTACAAAATGTTACCTTCAAGGAGCAATTTTGTCACCTCGTCTGTGAACTCTGGATATTCAAAAAATGTAAATTGCACTTAACCGAAACGACGCTTCACTTAAGCAACGAAGCTGAATACCTGATTATCATATTGAAAAGACAGCAAATTCATTCATTACCATTACAAGCCTTTTTGGTAGGACTTTGAGGTTTGGGGTTTGATTTCCAAAATGACCTCCTTAATATCCACTACGATTGTTAGGTTGGGTTAGCTTAACGGGTAACTTGCCGTTCACAGACAAGTTCACTCGGTGGTTACATGACCCATTGTGTTACCCCTTATTCTGATCCGTTCGTAGATGGCTTTGAACCACCTCGAGCTTCGGATGAAACGGGCGAGTTCCCTTAGTGGTACGTTCGCTACAATGCCCAGATATTTAAATGCTCTTGCACCCAAAAACCAATAAGTTCTGTTCTGAAGTGCAGGGCACTCGCCTAAAAGGTGTTGCGCCTATTCTCTCTACATCATGGCAGCTTTTGCAGTAATCCTGGTGGGGCAGTGTCCCGTTATCTTGTCGAACTTAAGTAGCTCCTCGATTTTTCTGCTGTCCACTGCGGGTCACAGGAGTTTTGAAATTCGGCAACCAGGTACGTGGACCACCCACGATTTGTCGAATTCCCAGTTAATTTTTTCAATTTGAATAAGTATTCCTGTAGAAGCTATTATATCTCCTCTTCAGACATCTCAGATCCTTACGTGCCAGTTCGTCTGCCTTTTCATTCCCCTCTATGCCACAATTGTCCAGGACCCGGGTGTTGTGCCGACGTATGGGGTGTAGAGAGATAGGATCCCAATGCTTTGATTGCTGCTTGACTGTCCCCGGCTTCAATCATGCATGCAACTTGTTCAATATCCAAAATCTCCGCCTGAAATACGCTGGCCTAGTTGGATAATCTGTAAAACCTGTTTAGTGCCAGTTTATCGGAATAGATACTACGATAATAAATAATAAATAGATAATAGATAATACTCTATTCGTCTTTGCTATGGTGGCCAAAGCTAAGCAAAGTAAGCAAGAGATGTTTTGGGTAAACTTTGTTAAATATTGTGCGTTTTGACATCAAGTAGACAATGAGAATACGTTGAGATATTCTTTAGCTTTCTAACTTGATTAAAAAGAAAGATTTTGCTAATGCCCCATGTTAAAAAAGCATTTCTGAACTAAAGTTGAATTATTAGGGGACGTTTGATAATATTTTTAATACACTCAGTGACAACATGACGTCACCCTGAACAATTCTCTTCGGAAACATCTGGGTAATTGTCAATTCACCATCAATATTGCAGAACCCACTCTATCAATTTCGAGTTGTACTCAAGTACGCTTGAAGGTATCTATCTCACTGTAGGAACAAGAAATTTGCTCACAGCTCATGTACTTTTGGAGAGTCAAGCAGTGTTTTATACTTAGACCACCTGAGTGAGTCCTTAGGCCTATTCAACACGTTAGGGACCTTTAACGCTATTAAATTTAGTTGAATACGTAAACACGACAATGGGATGGCGGTCTATCTGCTGGCAAAATGAGAGGCACAATTGTTTCCAATTGACAGTGAGTCACAGTGTGTGAACTTATGAAAAGCCAGACTTATGAAGAGCCAGCCTTAGAAATTAAAAGAAAAGGAAACTTGCTACTTAATTTGTTGTACAGTCCACGGGCTAAACGGTTCAGCATTTAACTTCAATTTATTTGTTAAAATTAAGACTATAATTGACCGCCACTGTAAATGGTTGAATCTTTATTAACCAAAGCTTTGTATTCCCTTGCATTGCCTTCCATTTTCTAATTTAATTCTTTTTATTTTATTTTTTTTTCGTTTAGTTTTCCTTTTGTTTTCTCTATTTTTTTTAATTGTTTTATCACAAAAATTTTCAATTTATTAGCTTAGCTTTTTTGATTATTTACATAAAAACATTTTCCCTTTTTAGTCAAAAACAATTCAAACCTGTTAGTAAAGAAATACAAAAAGGAAAACGAAAATGAAGGAAAAAGAGAAATAATTTCATTTGAAAACCACAGAGAGAAACTTTGTCAATCAACTTCATTTGAGGTAAAAAGCCAGGCAACAACAAAAGCAATAAAATCTAAAACAAAAAAAATATTAAACGAAATGGAAATGTCATCAACAAATCAACAGAACAACAAAACAAAAACTCGATAAAACTATTGTTGTGTTATTGTTGTTGTTATGTTGTAATACATAAATACAATAAACAACACAAAGAAGATTAAAAACAATTGAAATGTTTATTTAAAACAATAAAATTGTAGGTTTTCTTTGATAAATGAAATGTGATTGGGTGATAAAAGAGGTGTAGTATGTTATCCAAAGACTGTAAAAATCCTTGCCTACAGGCTTAAATACAGATCTCGTGTTGTTCTTATAAAGGATTTGAAAACCCTTATTTTTTAAATATTTTCCTTCAAATTTGAAATGATTTTCTGTAAAGTTTCAGTCGCTTACAAAAGAAAAATTGCTCTTTTGCAAAACTAGAGATTTAAAGATTTTTGGAACCTTATGATAACGAATAGGCTGACAGCGGATATCCGATATGGCTGACAGAAACAAGCTGGTTTCATACCTTTTAAATGCATAATTATCTGACAAACAGCCTTCGTGGAATAGTTTGTGGAATTGTTTCTTGATAAATACCTCACAAACTCACAATCGTCTGATAAACAGCCGTCGTCGAGTAATCTGTGGAATGGCATCTTGCAATCAGTGTCAGAGCTTCGTGTGATTTTCTTTGAATCAATTTGAAAACCAGTTTCAAAGTTTTGTGAACTTTAATGTCTATTCGATATAAAGCTATGAGCCAGAGTCATACATTCTTAAATAAAGATCCTTAGCTGATCTACAATCTCTGCAACAGTCATTTTCAGTGAAGCAAAGTTTCTCTTTATACCTACAGAATATACAGTGATTTGTGGGAATACATACAGTGCCAGAGAATTCTGTGAAAATCAATTTAAGTATGCATGATTCGTACGCTCCCTAGCCAATTTAGGATAGCTAAGTCTGACTATAAAGCATCTGGTGCCCCAATGGTCTAGTTCGTAATATGCTAAGCTTCAAGTGCCGAGGCCGTGGTTTCGACTCCCACCGTAGACTTTGAGCGGTTGTGATTGTTGATTGTGTGTCTGACATATACTTACATACATACTTATATAATTGGTAATTACAACCCTTCAATCAAGGGGTCGCCGTGTTCTAGTAGGTAGTGTGCTGGCTTATTAGACGTAAAAGCCAGGGTTCGAGTCCCAGGCCAGACATCAAAAAATAAAAAAAAAAAATATAAAAAGTATTTTTTCGGCGATTTCTTCTCAGCCACTTATGTATAAAATTAACACACACAACATAAGTGGTGTGAGAAACTGCGGGCTTCTTGGGGACGATTGCCTGTAGACTATCTAATGGTGAAGGTATAGCACTGGCCATTTTATAGTCACCTAGCAGCAACCCGTTTCCTTGCCGTTCGCATCTTCCCCCTTTCCACCTTTCCTAAAAAACCTGCACAATGCACTGCATGAGTAGGGGCCATCCCCTGAGTGCTGGTTTCATAAAAAAAAAAAAAATCAGGATTACGACCTAGCGTCTCATACCACTTACGTTGTGCATGTTAATTTTTATACATGAATGATGGGTTTACATGAGTTTAAAGTCGATACTAAACTACAAATTTTTGAGAAAGTTTTTCATGGCCATTTTATTTTACTCTCAGAGTAGCTATCAGAAATCTGCTGAGAAGAAGTCGTCGAAGAAATATTCATTCGTATTTCGTTTTGTTGGAGATGTCTGATCTGGGGTTTGAACTGTGGCTTAACGTCTAATAAGTCAATTTACTACCTACTAGACTACGGCATTTGTCAGCTGAAATATTGCTTGTAATAATTTCTTCACATTTTTTTTGATTTATTTTTATTTTGATGCCTGTCTTGATGCTTTTAATTAAAACTGTTAACTGCCAAACAATGGTCATATAAAAATTTTTAAATGTCAATCAAAAATTTATGCAACAACAAACACAAAAAAACGTTTACTCAATCTAACCTCAAATAAACAGATTAATAAAAAAAACGTCGCTATTTTCAATTTCCAACCAAAAATGATGTTAAAAAACAACAACAACAGCAACAAAAACAGGGAACTATTCAACAACTTTTATGAAATTTCAACCAAATAAAGTACAAATACAATAAGCAGACGTGAATTTCATACACACACTCATACATATGTATATTATATGAGTATAAAATATTTGAAGGACTGCACAGGGGTAGATGGTAGTATGTACGCCTGAATGTATAGTTCACTAAAATTTTTGCGGTTTATGTAAAAATTAAAATAAACAACCAAAAAATCAAATGAAAAGAAATAAAATTTTAATGGAATTTTTAATTACTAACAGACAGTTAAAAGTTCATATGTGTTATATGGTTTGAATTAATTTTTTTTATAATAAATTTTCCCTCCTCGTACGAGATACACACATACATACTACATCCAGCACGTTATTGCTCTTGAAAGCGTTTCAAATATTTATCATATAAGATGAATGTACCATCATATATGTATGTATGTATGCATCTCTGGCTATAAATGAATAACTGAAAAAGGTTTATTTTTTTTATTATTTTATTTCTCCTTAACACCCACCTATCCCCCCCTTTCTAGTTTTCTTAAAACTTTGGCAATTGTTTTTCTTAAAAGTTTATTTTCTGTTTTCCACCATAACTTCACAGTCAACCACTTGGTGAGTCTGTCTGTCTGTCAGTCAGTCTGTAAATCATTTTAGGAGTTCATACTCGTATATGGTTTAAGAACTTCTTAATTGTCTTAAGTTATTGTGGTTTTCTTCGTATGCCATCGTTTCAAAAATATTTTCCAAAATTTTTTGGAAATATTTTCTTCCTTTATTTTTTTACGATTTTATTTGTGTTACAGGAAGATATTGGATGGAGCGTTATCAGATTGTTTGAAAATATCTTAAAACGGAACAAATAATTTTTGGTTGCTTACCTAATATTTTTCATTTATTTTTTTTTTTTAACTCAAATAAAAAATTATTTGAAACAGAAGACGTGAGGTTTTTAACCCCTTTAATAATATTTAACAGCCAAAGTTCACTTGAAAGTTTTAGGGAAGGAAAAATTTTTATAAAAAGCGGGTTTACTTCTTCCACGTATTGCCTTGCCTATAATCGTACACCCTGCAAATTGAGTAATTAAACGGTCGACCTTACGTTCATACGTAAATGGCTATAGCACATGGCTGTTGTACCTAATCTTAATCTTAATCAGAATTGAATTCGTGGCACATCTATGGTATGTGCTTTGTAACTAATTTATCACATCAAATTTTTTTTTAAATCATTTTCTTCCTATTGAAGTTTTAAACTTCTCTTAAGAGCATTTCCTGCAATACAAAACATATTTTCACCGGTGCATTCATATTCATAGGCACCTCGAGGCCAAGCCATTATATCAGTAGCGACAGCGTCATGTACAATACGATTTTCGTTTTCTTGCAGATAATATTAATTAGAAATTCCTATTCGAAGTAGCCGTAGCCTAGTAGGTAATGTGTTGGTTTATTAGACGTGAGGTAGACGTGGCCTACATGGTCAAACATCATGAATAAAACGAAATATGAAAAATACTTCTTCGGTGACTTCCTCTCATCAGATTTCTGGGAAAAACTCTGCGATTAAATAAAATTAACACACACAACATAAGTGGTATGAGAAGGCAACCATTAAAGATAGGAACTAAAACAATAACAGAAACAAATCAACAGTAAAGTTCTAGAAGTTGCCAAGCTGAAATAAATAAATGTCAGCCTTGTTTTCATTAATATCGCTTAATGTAATCCGAATCGTTTACCCAATATTGCGGGAAAAAATCCTTTTTGCTAAGGTGGATAGCAAGTTCGAGTATTTAGTACACAAATAGTCAGGAGAAACTTACTGCTTATTGTTTGCTTTAACCCAGCATTAATGCATCTGAGAGGCTATAACTAAGAAGAAAAATTTGGTTGGGTGGGTTCACACTTCAGCTATTTATTCACTTGTATTATGTGGAATTGCCTCTTGAAAGCCTTCATGAATGATAAGAAATGCCACAACATCAGAGAATGTCGAGCTGTGGTTGCAACAGAATGTTGGCATAGCTATGATATACAAGAATAAAGTATTGAACCCAGGATACGTCTCTGGGGGTACTCTGGACTCAACTGTATGTATGATTTTCACTTGTACAAAAACCTGAGTACCACAGGTAACAGTTCTTCTATGCTAACTGCAACATTCAATGCGAATAACGGAATTAAATGTCCTTTCTTCTTACCTTATCTCACCCCTCTTTCGACCTTCACAATGGTCATCTGCTAACTACGACACTTTTGAGTATTCTCGCTGCGGGTCTACAATTTTCAATTGAAATAAGGTTTTCAAGGAACATATGCAAAGAAACAATACCTCTATTGGTGTCAAGCATGTCTTTTTCTTTTTTTCCCACTTGGAGCTTGCTATACATTCGTTAATTCTTATCGCCCAAAGAGTGTAAAACAGTGATCTGCATATCCGTTCTGACAGGTTTAAACCTTCTTTTCAAAACTATAGGAAATTAAATCGAGTCTGCATCTGATCTCGGTAAACATTGTAAGGCATAATATCACGTGATAAGTGATGATGCCAAATCCTACATGGTTTAATCTCAAGAAACTAATTTTGTCACACTAAAGTCAATGTAGTCAGTATTCGCCAGTTCTTTGTTGCTTCTTTAAATTCATCAAGTCTATGTTAACCGGCAATCTGGGTCCTTTTGTTATAACAAAAAGAAATCATATCCCCTTCATGAGCTTTAAAAACTAAAGGCTTTATTTTTTTTTCATTAAAAAGAAAAAAAAAGGGAAAATGTTCACTTCAAAAATGTGGTATCTGATGCCTAAAAATATGCAATTGCTGTTGGATAATACATTACATCCTAATTGTATGCTTTAATTTCACTTTTTCTATTTTAATTACTCTTGTTTAATTAATGCTTTCGCTTTTATTTCTTCTCGTTTCTTACAGCACAAATTTAGTGGCGGTTGCAACACTACGGCCCGGTGCAGCCGATCATATGCGCAAAGAATTTCGGCTGAAAGCGAAACAATTATCGCGTCTCAAAGATGCAAATGTGGCGCCATTAGTAGGCGCCTGTCTGCGCGATGAACCCATCTGTATGGTCTTAGATTATAGTAATTGTCTGGGTGATTTGAATCAATTTCTGCAAGAACATGTGGCCGAATGTAACACAACAACGGGCCAAAGGGAGCAGCATACACAGCAACAGCAGCAACATGGCATGATGAAGCAACAAAGTTTAAGGTGGGTGCAAAGATATTTTTAGAAACAAAGTAAAGTAATCAGAAAAAAAGCAAAGAACGCATTATATTTTATCTCTTTTTGTTTTGTAAAGGAAACTTTTCATTTCATTTTATGTGTATCCGTTTTACAGTTTTTGTATTCCATTTTTTTGTATTTAATTTTCACTCATTTCTCTTTTTCTTCTCTCTCTCTCTCTCTCTTCCTCTCTTTTATATTTTTTACATGCTTTATCTTGTTTCCGGTAACGTCTACAATACGACATTTACTGCCATAATGATAATGATGTTGCTGGCAATGATGATGACGACTACGCTGCCTTATTGGTTGTTATTGCATTGGATGACTACTGTATGTACGGCTACTGCTGCTCCTGCTGGTATGCTGGAGTTTTCATTTTGGGGTTTCTTTTATGATGGCTGGTGTTGGTTGCCATTTTTTAAAATTTCCGGTCTCGTGTTGATTTCATTTATACCGCCAACACTCACTACCCCCTGCACATCGCATACAACTCTCCAACACTTGTGGCTGACTTGTGTAACGGATGTACAAACTTTGTTAACTTTGCTGCTATTTTCGTATAACATCTACGTCTTACTTGCTGCTTGCTTTATAATGCCCGGTGCCTATGTATGTGTGTGCGTGTATATAACGGCTAATGTTGTCTGTTATTTTGTTGCATTTTGCTTGTTTCCCCAAAATCCCTTAACATCCATACATTATTTTATTATCCTCTTGGCTCTTTTGCTACATATGCTCGCTGTGTTCATTTCATTCTTTTTTTTCATTTTTTTTCTTGTTTCTTCTTTCTACGGTATACAGTTATGGCTGCCTGGTCTATATCGCCACACAAATTGCATCGGGCATGAAATATTTGGAACAAATGAATTTTGTTCATCGAGATTTAGCAACAAGGTAAGTAAGTTTTCCTTTTCTTTTATTTCCTCGTCTGTTTTTTTTTTGCCAGTTTTTGTTGTATCTCCTGGCGTGTATCATAAATGCCGGGCGAGTATGTTCTTTGTTTCCTGCCTTAAGGACATTTCATACTTTTTAATACCGCTTTTGTTTTACCAGGTCTTCTTAAGAGGATGAGAGGTTTTAATAGTTCCTATTGAAATTGAATTGAACAAAAACCAAAGACTTGAAATTGAATTTGTGAAATGAATGAAAACTGCTTTAAAGGTTTCATTTATTCGCTGAAACTATGAATAGAAAATTCTGAATAAAATGAAAATGTACAATAACTTACGAGAGGAGAATTTAAAAAATAATTCTTTTTTTAATTTGATTACAAATTTTTCAATAAATTTAAACAAATCAAAGTTCAGGGCATAAAATCAAGCATCTCTTTAAAAAAATTAAATTCAACAACAGTTTTCAAGAGAATTTTTGATTCTCATAATTCTGGATGCTTTCCTTGATGTACAGGATACTTTTAATAACATTAAATACTGTGACATAACTAGATACTAATTATGCGAATATATCTCTTGAAGAACTGTTGAGATACAGGCATACGAATCCTGCTTTGGGAACTGCTAAAAGTGAAGTGTTTGGGTGACGTGCGTCATAAAGTGGTGTATGGAACATGACTTTAAAGGCAGATTTGTAAACTACTAGCTTTCACAACCAACGTAGGCACTTTCTCAATCGAAATTCTAAACTGCAGCGCAAAGAATACAGGTCGTATTACTCACATATAGTACAAAACACAATTGGTCATTACAACCCATGAGTCCTGATTACGACCTAGTTTCTCTTCTTCACCACTTACGTTAACACATACAACATTTTATACATGTGTGACGAGGTCTACAGTTTAAAGTCGACTACGAATGACAGATTTTTTGAGAAACTTTTCATGGCAATTTTATTTTACACTCACAATGTTTTTGCCAAAAAGCTAATAAGAGGAAGTCGCAGCCGAAGAAATTTTTTCATTCATTTCGATTTGCTGGATATGTCAGGCAAGTTCTGCTTGTGGGCAACGTAGCGCTCAAATTGCAGACGCCATAATTGTCCTATTGAGATAGCTTTAACGCAATATAGTAGATAAACTCGAGTTAAATGGTTCAGTAAACGATCGACCATCACCTGTCTCCGCTGTCCGTGAGAATGTGCTGAAAAATCCTAGGTTTTTCACTTTGCGTTGTCGATAAAAACTCAGTCTTTTGCAGAGCAAAACTTGGTGAATTTTACGTTTAGACTTGAATCTACACGCGTACAAAATTCAACTCTTTCAGGAACATAGGCAAAGCCGTGTGTTTTCGTCGCAAAATTATCTTCAACTACGACATTTATATTCATGTGGAAATGAATGGGTACGTGAACAAACGAAATTATTGAATTTGGGACGATACGTGTCCAAAGGAGATGCAAGATCGTTCAATGCTTGGGTTGGATTTTGCATGTTTCTGAGAGAACGACGTTGGTTAGGCCATCATTATGGCCTCCAAAGACATACCTTTTCATCTGCGTCTGCCACTGCTTCACAGTCACAGTGGATATTTTGCAAGAGCGATTGGTCTTCTCAAGTGAGATTTTCCTAAAATCATCGTTTACAAGGACAGAGCACTTACAATTTCAAGTCTTAATTGAAATACTGCTGCTGCGATCATGTCTTCAAATAGCTCTTGTAGAATATCTAATGTGGCATGATCAGATCATCTTTTTTCGGCCAAAGGAAGTTGATAATCATCCATTCTTAAATTGCAATTGTCAACTTGCCATCAGTCAACTTATGACTGTAATTGTCCTGAATCGAATATGCTACACCCAGAGAAACCGTGATGGACGTTTGAACGATTTTATATTCCACACATAATGTTATTAAGAGCCCTCTCAAACGAATAGAAAATTTCGATGATTTAAATTTTAAGGTACAAAACTCCTGATGATCCTGATAAGTAAAGACTTTTATTTTTTTCATAATTTCATTGTCATAATTTTGCTATTTTCTCATTACAATTTGAAAGAAATTCCTTTCTTTACGTTTTTTATTTTACAAATATTTGAATTTCATATTAAAATTTAATGATTTCCCTAAAGACTGAACATGAGACAAGTAATAACCAGAAAAAAAATGAATTCGGAGAAAACGAAGCAATGAAATGAGTGTATAAATAAATAAAAAAAAAAATGGAACTAAAAATATAAGAAAAGAAACTAAAATAATTTACCCCAAGGACACAATTTCTTTAACTGTTAAAATGAAATAAAATTTATTTTTTTTTTCCAAAGCAATTCTTACAAATAGACAGACAATGAGAGAAAAAAAATAGAAACAGAAGCACAAATTTTCTTAAAATTAAAGGAAAAAAAAAAGAAATTTCGTTTATATCACGACCTGAAGGCGTTGTGGCAACAAAACAACTTTACTAGAGAAACCAACCAAAACTAACGAAAGACTGGCTAAAACAACAGCCTTCAAATAGAGAAAAATAAACACACAATGAAAATGAAATGAAAGTATATTTCCTAAATAGGATACAAAACTATATGTAACCGCTATTAGGGTTGCCTGGTAAAGTTCACAAATTTTTCAGAGAGAAAATATCTATTTTCATGGCAACGAAAACCCTGTATTTTACTGCCAAGACAGGGGGCAGTAAAACTATAAAAAAAATGTTAAAAGAAAAGAAAAATTTTGGAAAATAAAATTTTCAAAATTGCGTGACAAAACAGTAGCGAAAATGCGACGACATGTACATATTTTTCACAAAAGACAAGCAAAAAAAAACAAGAAAAAAGAAAAGGAGTGAAAAGCAAGAAAAACTGAATGAGAAACTGCTCATTCCCTTATTAAAAACAAGCACTCACACGCACACACGCCCATATACAAACATGCTGAAACAACAAGTGAAAATAACATTTACTATTGCATATTGTCAGGCGTATAATACACACACACACACAGCACGCACACTTAAGAAATATAACAAGCAAACCAAGCATACAATGAAAAGTACCATTTTCGTTTCGTATTAAGCCATACAGATGCTTTAAGATAGACAAAATGAGAGAGAGAACATAAGGATAAACAAATGTATTGTGTTGTAAAAATAACAACAACAACAACAATATAATAAATAAATAGCTACCAAAAAGAACCGTTACGTTGAAAGACAACACTATAGCACGAAGAACAACAAGAATAATCACAATAAAGGCAACGAAACCATTGAAGCAACAAATGGATTTTGAAATGTAAACGAAAGTTTTTTACAGTTTTTTACTTTTAGCCACAAAATATGCAAGGAAATGTTCTCTTTTTCTTATAATATAAAGAAAGTTGTTCTTTCTTCTTATAGTTGTTGTTGTTGTCATTGTGGTTGAAAACATTCTAGAAACGCAAGTTAATTAAAGACAGTTAAGTTCGAGGATTTATAAACTTAAAATCCAACAAACTTTGCCTGTTACTTGTATTAGACTTAATAAGCGCTTGATGATTTCACATTTATACTTGTATCTCCCAAGTTATTGAAGTTTCTTTAACATCGGGTCTTAATTGTGTCAGGTGTTTTACTAATCCCTGTCTGTTTTTTCAATTAAAAGAAAACAAATTGAAATTTTTTATTCGCTTGAAAGTTCTATTGCTATGCCTTTATGTGTGGAATTAAACATGACTTAAATGTCCGAGACGGCTTCTCTTTGGGGAGTGCATTCAAAATGTCAAATTTTGCAAGAGTCCGACACATAAATCAGGTTCATTTGTCTGTTGAGAAGGATCTGGCGTTTGTGGCTTATTCGCATACAATTGTAACTTAAGAAAACAACACAAGCAAAAATCTGATGAATTCAAATCGCACGCTCTCGGTGCCCAGATCAAATCAGCTCTACGTGGTTGACCTTGCGCTCAAATCACTCATGCAAAACAACTAATATGGCAAAAACAGTGGCAGAAGCAGTGACAGAAGTAGTGGCAGCAGCAATGTGACAGAAACAGTTGCAGAAGCAGATTAAATTGTATGTCATTGGTGCCGGAATAATCCAATTCAGGCCAAAATTGCTTACACTGATGATGTAACCAACGTCGTTCTCTAAGAAATACGCACCGAGGACGACACCAGCCCAAAATCCAACTAAACTGTAACTTTTTCACGACGCGTTGGGCGATCTTGCCTCTCATCTGGATTTTTATCGTCCCAAATTCAAAAATTTAGTTTGTTTATGCAACCATTTGTTTGTTCTAGAAATGAATATCGTCGCTGAAGATAATTTTGCGATGAGAATGAGGTTCAGATACCAACCAAATGCCCTTCTGAGTATAAACGGCGTTGTCAAAGTTTCTGGATGATCCCAAAATTCGCCAAGTTGTGAACTGCAAAAGTCAGTCAAAGTTCTGGTACACAATACGCAATCGACTACCTCAGATTCTGCTGCACATTCTTACTGACAAAGGCGGTGTTTTCAGCAGATCTTGTGTTTCATATACGTACAGGTGTTCGTCGATCGTTTACTGAGCCGTTCAACTCAAGTTTATCCACGATATTGCATTCCAGTTCTCTCGATAGGACAATTATGGCAACCGCAAAATCGGTGTGAACGCGGTACGTTGCTCGAACAATGATAAAACAATTATATTTGTAGTCGCCGTAGTCTATAAGGTAGTATATTGGCTTATTAGACGTGAGGCCACGGTACAAACCCCAGTTCAGAAAAAAAATATTTCTTCTGCGACTTCCTCTCAGCAGATTTCTGGCAAACGCTCTGAGAATGATTGTACAATTTGTAGTTGAAGAACATTTGCAATAAATTTTTTTCCACTATCTTTAAAGGAATCTGAATAGTTTACCAAAAATTCAATAAAATAAAATAAAATCCATGCCATTCCAGAATGTAATTTTTATTTCTTTTATCATGAAATCTTCAAATCTATCTTTATTTAAAAGATTACTCCTATTCTTATGCCATTTATTGCATTTTTCTTAAGATGGCTTTGGTGTTTTCTTCAATTTTTTATTTTTTAATTTTCTATTGTATTTCCTGTTCTTATATTTTCCTTTTTAGTGATGCTTTATCAATAAATCCTCAAATAAATACTTCAAAACAAAATCAATGCATGGTGCATGCCTTTGCATTTTGTTTTTATTTAAGAAAGTTTTCTTTCTCACTCTTTTTTATTTTTTTCTTCTACGTTCTTTGCATCCTGCTGTGTCGTTGCTTTTAGTAAAAAAAATATGCAATAAAACAAATTTCAAGTACAATAAATGAAAAGGAGAAAGAAATATTGAAAGAAATAAAACTTTGTTAAAAGAATTTGAAAAGAAATTATTGAGAACGAAAAACAAAACAAATATATCACTGAGAGAAATACATAGGCGCAGAGTGATATGATATTTATGTTCTTGAAGAATCTGAAATTCTCATCATTCTCATTCTCATTTTTGACTCAATGACTACGTTAAAAAGCTAAATTGTCAAATTTACTGTGAATAAACCTGAGTCAGTTCAATAGATGTGAATACACTCTTGAAATATGTATTGTTTGGGCGCTAACTACTAACCTTTTTCTCTTAAGGCAGTACCATAAACCTATTGAGAGTCTAGTATAATTAGCAATTACTCTTGCTTATTGGGACAGTCCGTAGTCCAGTAGCCACGGCTCACAAACAACAAAACGAAATACGAAAAAATATTTCCTAGGCGACTTCCTCTCACCAGAGGTCTTGCAAAAACTCTGAGAGTAAATAAACGTGCCACGAAAAGTTTCTCAAAAATCTGCCGTTCGGGGTCGACTTTAAACTGTAGGTCGTGCCACTCATGTATAAAATCAACACGCACAATATAAGCGGTATGAGAAGCTAGGTCGTAAGCTTGGCTGAAGGAATGTAATAGACAATTATGTATGTATGGAGGTAGCACCAGTACTTAGGTTAAGGTGGCGAAGCCCCCTTAAAGAAATAAGTCCCACTTAGGCCTGGATTTAGGCGCATTGTGATACCGCAATTAATTCTACCCCGGGGATTAAACATTCCATAAAGGAAACCATCACGAGTCCCAAAAAAAATCTTGGTATTGCGGCAATCCTTATATTTTCGAACTCAATGAAGGATGTCAGCGAATGAGAGGTTAAAAACCTCCTAATAGCTACAGCAGGACACTGACACATGTGGTAAAAGACAGTGTATGCCTCATGCTCAGACCCACAACTCCTGTAGAAGTCATTAGTCGGAATGTCAAGTATTTCAGCACGCCTACCGAAGGGAAAGTCGCCCGTAACAGTCGCTATTGTGCAATGGATGGCCATGTCATTTAAGAACAGAAGTAAGTCGGTGCTCTTTCTGCCCATACGTGTCCAGCAGAGTCCAGCAATATTGCCCGGCTTACTGTGCCGCTAACGAGATTGAGCTCCTCCCAAAAAGAGTGGACAACATCCAAATTATTTGAGGCAATCGGAATACCTATACCTTGTAATATGTCGGTATGGTATGGTACATAAAATCATCGTTTACAAGGACAGAGCAGCTACAATTTCAAGTCTTGATTGAAATACTGCTGCTGTGATCATGTCTTCAAATAGCTTTTATAGAATATCTAATGTGGCATGATCTTTGTAACTGTAGCGCCAACCTGTTGAAATTACATGTTTCTGTCCAGATCATCTATTTTCGGCCAAAGGAAGTTGATAATCATCCACCTATAGTGATTGCCACTGACAGCGATAGATTGAAAAATATTTTCTTTGAAGAAGTATGGACCGAGTATACCGTCAGCTCAAAAACCACATGAAACAGTGCCTTTTCTAAACGCATTTGACCCTCTTGAGTATCATGTGGATTGGAATCGTACTAAATTCGACAATTTTGTTTGTTCACATACCCAAAACCAGCCAAGCGAACATACGTGGTCGTCTATGGTTCAAGTGTATCTGACAAAACGGACTGAATAAATGACAACTAATTCGACAAAATTTAGCTTCAACAAGCTTTTAAAATACGGAAGTCACTATGGAGCTGGAAATAAATATAAAGGAAATTGAATGTTTCAATTAAATTACGTCACCGAAACCTGTATTGCTATTCTATACGATTCTCCGCAGCTAAATTTAGATTTCAGAGCCTTCTGCGAATTCTTACTTCAAATTTCTTAAAAAAATCAAATTCTAATCAAAGAGATTTGATTTGATTTAATTTACCCCCTGAAGCAGAACTCTTTGATTACCGCACTTTTCTCTAACAGTTCTGGACCCTGGGCAGTTCTAGTTTCATAATCTACTTCACTTGGCTGTATTCGATCGACAATATTCTGACTTTGAATGATATTTCAAAGAACTTGAACATTCGACTGACTCAAAACCACATGGTTTTATTTTTTTACGGGCTATCTGATAATAAAAGAATAAAACCACTTTAATCCTGTAAATATAATTAAAAAAATTACATCCTAGTATATACACTTACAACAACATATTAAAAGTTTAATCATCATGTTTTTTCTCTTCTCAGAAGAACTCTAAAACATACAAAATACTCTCGTGTTAAGCAAATTTTACCTCAAATATTTCGTAATTGACTTTATTATGAATTTTTTCACTTTTTGTTCTTCATGTACATGTACATATTCTGCTGACTATGACATAAATTCCATTTTTGCCATAAAACATCAAAAATTAAATTCATTGAACACAGCATACCCTTCTTTCCCACAGCAATGGTATACACATAGAATATGTGTGTGAAACATTTATGTACATTTCGTTACTTTTTAATGAAACTCAAGTAAGGAAATATAGGCAAGATAGGCAAGATCAACTTTATAATATCCTACATCAGAGATGGAAATCGAACTTAATCGAACCTACATATGTATATTAAGGTCTAGTGTTGTGCTTGGTTCATTACAGCTAAAGATCTTATAAGAATATTAAAAAATCCAATGAATACCAACTATCTAGAGCACTACGTGTTAGTCTTACCATCTATCGATGTGTGTAATTGTTAACGTGTTATGTACTTTCTATAAAAAGTCTGTGTGTCTTGTCCTTACAACTAATAGAACTTACAGCCGATTAAAATATACAATTCTTTGGAAAGCTTTTAGTTAATGAGCTTAATTATTAACCGCGTTTTTCCCCTCTGAAGTCGCCGTAGTCTAGTAGGTATGTAGTGTGTTGGCTTATTAGACGTAAGGCCACGGTTCAGACCACAGGTCAGACATTAAAATGAAAAAATATTTCTTCGGCAACTTCCTCTCAGCAGATTTCTGGCAAAACTCTGAGAGTAAATAAAATAGCTATGAAAAGTTTCTCAAAAAAAAAAGTCGTTCGGAGTCGACAATAAACTGTAGGTCCCACCACTTATGTATAAAATTAACACACACAACATAAGTGGCGTGAGAAACTTGGTTGTAATCCTGACTGAAGGGTTGTAATGACCAATTGTGTATGTGTATGTATGTATGATGTATGTTTTCCCCCCCTCTGTATAGAGAAAGCTAATGAACTTTAAAAATGCCTATGTTAGGTTAAGTAAGGTAGCAGGCCCCTTTTGAAGGAAAAGTCCCACTTAGACCAGCAGTTTGGCCCACTATAATACCACAATCAATATTCAACACAAGAATCAAACATTCCCTTGAGAAAACCAATCCAAATCCAAAAGAAATCTTGCTATTGCTGCAATCTTTATATTAGAGAACACGGTCAAGTAAGTCAGAAAGTAAGAACTCAATAACTTCGGTCTTTTCATAACAAGAGCTGGTCACTGACACATGATTTGGTAAGGCAGTTTCTTTGTCTCTCATACCGAAAGCTCCTGTAGAAGCTATTTGCCGTAAAGACAAGTCTTTCAGCCTATTTACGACAGGACAATGGCTCTTTATAGTCGATATTGTAAAATGGATTGCCTTGCGAATTAATAATAGAAGCGAATCGATCATATTTTTTTCCATACTAATAATATTGCACGTAACCTCTACCACTTTCTGTAATACGAGTAGATAATATCCATTTTACTCCATTCTGGCCCTAACCAGCTCATCAGCAATGCAATGTGATACGACGTACCCATGTCCTTCAATCCATATCAGTTACCTTTTGAAGATCCAAAATTTCCTTGAGAAATCTTGAGCATTCATTGGCAAGAAAGAACGTTCGTTAGGTACTTTATCATAGGCTGGGTGTTCATGAAATTTATAGAGAAATTCCCAGAACCCAACCCAGGCAGTCTAACTCAAATTTAATATCAGAATGCCTAATAAACATATATACCACAGTACACTAGTTAAATTATTGTCACATGGTGTAGAGTACAAAGAATGCTAATTAGCTCAATATGCTAATAATTTGTGCAGGTACATGTTTCGTTTTCAAGTAAAAATTTTTTTTTGGTTTTCTGTGTAAATTTTGCCTTTTTTAAGAACATTTTCGAAATGCTCTCAAGTAATTTACCACACATTCAGTACAAGTTAAGTGTTAATAATTTCTGAAAATATATTTTGCATTCGATACAGAACTTAATAACGCTTGTATTTTTAAAAATGCTTTCAATTTTGATATGCTAGAAGCAAAGCTATAAGAATATCTTGATAGTTAATGTAAAAATGGAATGCATGGTTTTCGTGTGTAAAGGCACAAGAATTAGTAGAGACTGACTTTTAAAGAAATTATTGGTTGTGTTACACTTTAAAGCTGAAATGGCCAATCACAAGTACATTGAGACATTTCTTTATGTAATTTGGCAGGTTATCAAAGTGCGACAGTGACTAGAAGAACAGCCATTAGGTTCTGAAATTTGAAAAAAATAAAAAACCAATATCCAACATTTACTTCTTACCTAGGGGATCTATCAGTAAATTCAATTTAAAAATATTTTTTTCAGAATTTCGTTCAGCATTTCGTCAATGGTAGCTGTAATGTTGTCTTACAAGTTTGTTATTATGACTGGCTTGTCTTTGTTGATGGAGAAATCAACCGCATGGTCTTTGCAGGCTATAGAATGCTCCAAAACATATAATTAATTGCTCTCCAAATTTGCTTCTCAATACGCTATACGCTTGGGATATAGCATGCCACCTGTCATGTACTAATGTCAACCAATTCCTATTCTTTCCTTTTAAATTTTCAGTTATGGACTGTAATCTTGTGATTTTTTTCGGTTTTTTCGTTTTATGTACATAAAACGGCTCTAAACTGCGTATATTTCAGGTCAACTTAGCATTACTTGAACTGTAGCTAATCGCCGTCGTTTAGTAGGTAGTGCGTTTGCTTGTTAGACGTAAGGGCATGAATTCGAACTCAGGCTCAGACATCTCGAACAAAACGAAATCTGAAAAATATTTCTTCGGCGACTCTCTCAGTAGATTTCTGGCAAAAACTCTAATGAAAACTCTGAAGGTAAATAAGATTGCTATGAAAAGTTTTTTGAAAATCTGTCATTCGGAGTCGACTTTAAATTGTAGATCCCTTCATTTATGTATAAAATTAACATACACGACATAAGTGATGTGAGAAGCTAGGTCCTAATCATGAGTGAAGAGATGTTATGACCAATTATGTATGTATGTGTGAATTGCCTCTTTATACCAGGCTTTGGAAACCTGTTTGCTGTTATTCATTTAACCAGTAGTGATCATCGACATGAAATATAGTCTTTCGATTGAAAAATATTTCTCATTACTTACTTACTTAATTGGCCATGAACAAACCGATTTCGGCCAGCCTTAATACAGCCTTCCAGACGCCTCTGTTTCTTGCTCGACTTCGCCAGTTGGTCACCAATCTCAGCTCCAAATTTGATAATAAAATCCGTTAATTTCCAAGCCTACAGTCGCCGTAGTCTAGTAGGTAGCGTGTTGGACGTAAAGCCCGGGTTCGTATCCCAGGTCAGACATCAAAACGAAATATGGAAAAAAAATATTTCTTCAGCGACCTCTGAGAGTAAATAAAATTGCCATGAAGAGCTTCTCAAAAAAATCGACTTTAGACTGTATGTCCCGCCACTCATGTATAAAATTAACGCACACAACATAAGTGGTGAGAGAAGCTAGGTCGTAATCCTGACTGAAGGGTTGTAGCAACCAATTATGCATGAGTGTATGTATGAATTGCATCAATTAAACCATCGACCTGGAATATAATTTTTCGATTGAAAAATATTTCTCATTACTTACTTACTTACTTACTTACTTACTTAATTGGCCATTAACAATTCGATTAAAAGATTTCGGCCTGCTTACAACTCGAAATTTGATAATAAAATTCAATGATTTACAAGGCTTGCTCATTTGGTAGGGAAACTGCAAACTTTACTGAGAGATTACTGAGCAGTATTACACGTCTGCAAAAAATTTCTTTTTCTTCTTCTTATGTAGAAAGACCAAAACAGATAAGAAAAAGAATTACAATAACAAATCAACAGCCTGATTCTAGAAGTTGAAAAATGATAATTAAAAGTATTTAAAGTATAAATAGAGGGAAAGTTTGTAAGATAACAACAGATAAACGTAACAATTTCAAATCGCAGTTCTTGAATTCACAACATATACTTGTTTTTAAAAATATTCAAACATATTAATTGCTAGCTATCTATCTTCATTACTGATTATCAATATTTGTTAACATTTTATTCTTACTTGATCTACAGATGGTCATGATTTATGAACTGTGATTAATCACAGTATTTAATAAAATTTAGAGGAACTCTGCCATAAAATAATTCCACTATTCTTCCCCTCACAAATCTCACTGCCAATCTTTTCCCCTAAATTTCAATATGCTATAGCCACTGTCCCAATAGGCTCTCAAGCCCTTAAGTAAACCAAACTATTTCGAAAACATTAATTTTTATTTAACAAACAATTGGGATACCAAATCAAAATGTAGGTTTTTAAAAAAAAATTCGCATATATAAAGCGAAACTAATAAAACATGTACGAAAATATTATTTTAACCTCCTGCTCAGCATCAATGCATGATGCATATCACTGCCAGCCGCTCCATAACGCGGTAATACAAACATATTTCAATTGCCGAATAGTTTTCTCCAGAGTTTTGTGTAACAAAAATGTATTGGTTTTGGGTGTTTAAGAACACATATACACCTTGCCACCCACACATACATATGATGGCACTTATACAAGTATTTGTAATACATGCATACATTTGTCAATTTAAGCTTAATTCAAAAGTATGAAATGTCAACGTTGTGGAATTTCCTGTCAGGCTAATTTCCTTTGGGGTACCAACACATACCGCACTGAACACGACTACACAAAAGCATTGTGGTAAAACTATGCATGCAAGCAACTACATTGGCATACAATGCATACTTGTATAGATTTTGTAAAACTATTGCAAAAATACACATACATACATATACGCATACACATACAGAGAGAGACATAGACATTTACACTAAAGGCTTAGCAATAGGGAAAATCAAAAACCCCCCAAAAAAGGAATCAAAAAATTTTTACTAAAATCACATACATACACTAACAACAAATAGAGAGAAAGAGAGAGCGAGAGAGTAAGGCAAAGACAGAGGGAGAGAGAGGGAAAGAGAAAAACAGAAATATTTCGTATGTAAAATTATTCAAAACCTTGCATATTTTATGGAGTTTATTGACTACAATCCTCCACTACTGCAACTCAAACTCATAACATACTCTTTAACACATACATACATTTACACTTACACTCAACCCATTTCATTTAAAGAGAATTTAAGTATTAGTGCGTTTATATGTATGTATGTGGGCAACAAAAGTAACAAGAACTTTGTCCTCTTGCCACTGCTTGCTATTGCTTCTCAAAAGTTCCAAAAAAAAGAAAAAAATATTGAAGAGAGAAAACATAGCATTTTACCTGCTTAAAGCTACTCCAAAAACAAAGTTTACGGAGTTTTACAGTGTTACAGACATTCACTCTGTTCGGTTTTTGATCAGGTGCTTCTCTCATGTTCGACATGAAAAGTTAAAAATAAAAACTTTTTTGTTGAGTTTTTCAGTTCAAATACAAAAATTCAATTTTTTTTTTCAAAGAGAACTTTTTTCCGTATGTAATTGTGTGTGTAAGAGGAGTGTATGTGTATTGGTAAATATTTGTAAAGCATATTCTCCTTAAGGTGTATACACAATTTTAGTTGTTGTTGCTGTTGTTGCATTGTATTGGTTTTTGTCAACAAATTTTGTACATGTGGTATGCCTCTCTCTCTCTATAGAATAGTTCGAAGCATGTTTGGGGAATTTTTGAATAATTTTTAATCATATTTTTCTTTTTCGATTTAAATACGAGGGATGTGTAAAAGGGCTTTAAAAACAGATTTTAATAATCAAAGTCTACTTTGGGTGTAAAGTATTTCCGATCATCTATTTCGTCTTCAACAACAGGTGAAGTTGCTGTGATCTCGTAGGTAGTGTGTTGGCTTATAAAACCAGAACTAATGGTTCAAAACCCAGATAAGACATCTCAAATCAAACCAAATTAAAAAAAAAAACATTTCTTTGGCGACTTCTTCTCAGCAGAGATCTAGCAAAAATTCTGAGAGTAAAATAAAATTGCCAAGAAAAGTATCCCAAAAAGCTGTTGTTTTGAATCGACTTTAAACTGTAGCTTTCGCAAAACTTGCTAGGTGAACAACGGGCCGCTAAACGTGCTCAAGTTAGCTTTGGTTATCAAAGCTACCACTTATATCCAACACGCTGGGTGATAAAATTACTACAAACGTTACTTTAACATTCGTTTTCGCATATAAAAACCGGAGATCTTTTAGTACAGTTATGGGCTGCATTAAAGGTAAAGACTTCCAGGACATACAAATATTGTCGAAAATTTCTAATGGATTGACCCCAGCAGTTACAATGTTCACAGTTTCTAACATCTTACCAGGCATAGTTGATTGACTGCGTGTTTTCTTTCAATAAGTCACATTGCCAATCATAGCATTACTTTAGTTATCGCAGGCCACTGCCCCATACAAAGGCAGACCGAAATACTCAGGATTCTTTGGCTTAACTTCTGCAGAAACTGTATATCTGAGAAGGAAGAACAGACTTTATATCATTTTATATGTCAGTCTACAGTTCTTACCATAAAGAAGCGGAGGCTCTTGACATCTTTGATTGAATGCTATAAAGTGGAGATTAACGCAATAGTGAACTTTATTTTGGAGTCGTGATGGTTTGCTTTCGGGACTGTTTGATATTCGGAATGGATTTTTATATCACTAAGGGTTTAACTTTTGACTTAATTGAGGATTTATCCTTCAAAGTGTGTTGACACCTTACCACTTCCAAAATGAAAGTGGAATCCTTTTATAGGTATTTGATGTGTTATTGAGTTAAACCAAATTCAAATTTTAGATATTTCGAGAAAAGCTAGGAGACAAAATGCATCTCTATTCTCAGTTGATCTTTCCGAGGTACTGGCTATTAAGGAATATCATTAAGAGCCATCAGTCGCCTACTGACATCAAAAGATATCAGATAAAACAATAGAATGCAATGAACTGACTATTCACTATCATTGTCACATTAAAACTATTTCGATGGCTAAGCGACATAATGTATGACTCAGTCTAATGCGAGTTTCTAGTAATACAAACGGGCCATAATTAACCCTTACGTCGGATGCGGACCATGAAATAAAAGGAATGAACGGACTATTTACAGTACTAATTACGTTAAAACTAAATCGAGATGGCATTAAAATATTTAGGCATCATTTGAGTGCCTACGAAAGTCGGGGACCAAGAGATCCGGCATGAGTATTATTACGTTTGTACCTTTTTAAAAACGTTTAAAATATGAGTTCGTATATTGCAAATAAAAAAAAAATAAATTTGTTTTTAGTTTTAATTAAATTCTTTATTATTCGCACAATTCTGTGTGCCACTGTTCACAACTTGATGTAAACAACAACAATTGCTTTGTTTGTTATTCTTCTGTTTACACTCTTTTGCGTAAACAATAACAATTGTTCGACAGATCTTTATAACGGAGATCTTTAAACCACGCTTATTCTCTTCAAAACCCGCGCGACTGCACACAAGACTGACTGAATTTTTAATGACTCTGTTGCCTGCTTTGTCTTGCCTTTTATAAGCCAACGTAGATAGTCTGGTGAATGATCTTGAAATCGAATCCGTATCTATACTAGACAAATAAATTTTGGGTCCTTAGGGTGGCCAGATCAGTGGCGTTAGAGTTGTATGTGTTTTAAAATATAACACCGATCTGCGGTTTAAGTACCTGCCTTAGCTAGAATAATAATACCATGGTTTTCAAGTAGGTTTAGGCATGACCTTCTGTTACTTTACGATTTATAAATTTTATAACTTTTAAGATTTTAATTTTTTCTTGAACCCCTTGTGCTTAACCCATATTGTATGCTGCTACCTTTTTTGCTATAATATAAGGAGCAACAATTTCTACAGAATAATGCATTGGAATGGAAAGTAAAATATTTTTTTTTCTTAATTTATCTGCTGCCGTTGTTTAGCTGGTAGTTACTGTTGCCAGTTAATCTGTTTTCATTGTTGCTGTTCTAGCTGTTGCTGTACTGTTACACATGTATTATGTTTTTTTTTTTTTTTTCGTTTTCTAATTTCGACATAACATTTTTATTTTAAAAGCATTTGCTGCTCTTCTTCCGTCCTCCAACACGCAGCAACTAAATGCTTTTAAAATACACTAAAGCCAGCAATTGGGAATTCAAAAAATAAATAAATATTTGTATCTTAATAAAAGTATCTAAAAAATATACATTTTTGTTATACCTCCACACACATACATATGTATATAGCTTATGCACCATTTTGTTTTAGCCACTTAATAACCTCTAGTGCATCTCTCTAGGTAATCGTATATGTTTGTTATTCTATTTCGGTTTTTCATAAGTTTTTAACACAAAAAAAAAAACGAAAAAATTCACAAACTTTTTGATTAAATTTATTAACAGAGTTTATTTATGTGCAAATGTAATCAATTAGTTACGTTAGTGAAAGTTTAAATTTCATTTTTAATATTTTTGATTTGAAAATCCAAACAAAAAACACAGAAATTTTTTTTTTTTATTTTGAATTATAAATGTAATTGACATGAAATATTTTATTTTGAAATGAGCTGATGGACTTAGCAGCTAGTGCTCTTTAACTATATATAATCCTTGGATTAATCCCTTGATTTATATGAATAAATAATAATAATATTTTGAAATATATACATATGTAATAAATATTATAAAAATTTTCTTACTTACTTCAATGGTCATTTTAACCCTCCTGTCAGAATTATGACGTAGCTTGTCACATTACTTATGTTGCGTGTGTTAAAATGTGTGAAATTGAACAACAGTTTTTTTGAGAAACTTTTCGTGGCAATTTTATTAACTCCCGGAGTTTTTGCCAGAAATCTGCTGAGAGGAAGTCACCGAAGAAAACTTTTTTCATATTTCAGTTTGTTGGAGAAGTCTGACCTGACCTACTCGACTACGGTGACTTCAATGTGTAGAATATAATGCCGTTCAAACATCCTTCATATTTTCTCTGAGTGAAACACACGCAATATGTCCAATTTATCATGATTCTGGTCCATAAATCAGGCTGAATTTGACCGATGACTTGGATTTCGGTGGCTTTGTGGCTTATTTGGATACACTTGCGACATAAGAAAACCCCACAAAAAAGTCTAACGAAGTCAAGCCATTCAATCTTGGTGACCAATTTATATCACTCTTACGTGACATGATCATGCGCTCTAATCGCTCGGACAGAATATCCGATATAGTCTGAGCTGTGTGGCACATAGAACTGTTCTGTTGAAATCACATGTGATTGGTGTTCACTTGATTCAATTCAGACCAAAAGAAGTTGAGAATTATCGACCTATAGTACTCGTCGTTGACGGTTGATAGCCTAGTCAACGTTCGACTCAAAAAAAAATATGGAATGATGGCGCCGCCAATCCAACATCCGCATGCAGCAGTAAGTTTTTCGTGATGCGTTTTAGACGATCTTGGATCTCATGTGCATTGGTATCGTCTCAAATTCTTCAGTCTTTTTTATATTGTCTCCAGTCTTTACAGAATTTTAAAGGACTCATGTTAAAACATAAGAATTTCTATCGTTTATTAAACCGATTTCACAATTTTTTTTTTTGCATTAAAAGTAGTATAGGATTAATGAGCGTGATTACTTCAATACATTTAAAATTATTTTTTTGGCTTTGAAGTAAATTATTTCTATTTATATCCCTTCCCTGTTGAAGTCAATTATTATGGCACTGAACATTTGTACAAGTTTTAAATTTAATTTAATTAAATTAAATTAATTTGCACTCAATTTATTGCATTTATTTTTTTTAATAAAGTTTTCAGATCTTCTTTTTAATTTCCCAGATATTAGTAATATTTTCCTTTTTTTATAATGAATACAGTTAAATTCGTGGAAATTATGGAGGAGTAAAGTTTATTAAAATTGTAATAGACATGGAAACGTATGATTGTTATCAATTACATTGTAATTGGCAGACGCTGTGGCGTATGCTTTTGATATTACATTTCAATTACATTGAAATTCATTCTCAGAAATTGAAAAATTAAAACAGAAATGTTGAAATAAATAAATGAATATGAAACATTATAAAGGTTTTTTACTAGGAAACTAAAAGTAGAAACTTATACTCATTAAAATGTATTCATTCACTTGTCTTTTCTAGTTTTTAGTTTAACATCAGCTTAACTTAAGAGTTAACATTTAATATAAGTTAGCATTTGTAGTCGTCGCAGTCTAGTGATAGAAAGAACGTTAAAAATATGAGTTCGTAGATTGCAAATAAAATAAAAATAAACATGTGTTTAATTTTAAGTCAATTCTTTATTATCTGCACTACTTTTGTGCCACTGTTCGAACTTATTCCACGTATACAATGATAACTTCACAATATGTGCTTGTTCGTGATATTTCTCTGCTTACACCTTTTTGTAAGCAACAACACTTGTTAGTTATTCTTCTTTGCTCACAACCTTTTTGTAAGTACAACACTAACAACTGTTTTCTTCAAGCGCAACTTGTCTGCACACAAGTCTGACCGAATTATAGCTCGATAGATTTAATTCTCACTGCAACCAACTTGACGTCATCTTACACGATTAAATTCAAACTCGAACTCCGAGAATCACGTGTCTTCATACACGACTGACTGAATTCTAACTGAATCCTCGTTGCTCGCTTTATCTTGCCTTTTATATCACTGGATCAACAGTGTGATGAATGCCCTTGAAGGATGATGACGGCCTTCGGGAACAATCCAAAAATGTAAAGAACTTGTTGCCATTTTTGTTGTTTGTATGTCTTATATGAATTTTGTTTTAGCTTGTTTACTTCACTGATCGCTATACTTTGTTGTTGGTTATTTACATCTTTTATCTGTTATATTTTTTTTATGCTGATGTTGTTGCTATATTTTTGCTTATTCTTTGATCACGTGAACAACTGCATTGTTTTGTTTTTGGAGCTTTTGTTTATCATTTTATGCGTGATCAAGACCATTGTGTTGTTTTTGGAGCTTTTGCTTATTATTTTAATAACACCATTTCCATTTTCGTAACAGTATATTGGCTCATTAGACATGAGGCCACGGTTCAAAGCACAGGTTAGACATCAAAACTAAAATATGACAAAAAAGAATTTTCTTCGGTGACTTTCTCTCCGCAAATTTCAGGTAAAACCTCCGAGAGTAAATAAAATTGTCATAAAAAGTTTGTCAAAAATCTGTCGTTTGGAGTAGACGGCGTGAGAAACTAGGTTCTAATCCTGATTAAAGGGTTGTAATAACCAATTATGCACGTATATTCTACAATTGATGGCATGTGGCATTATATCACACAGACTTTGTTTGATTTAAACTTAAAAATATGATGCGTTGAATGAAAGATCATATTATCTGATGTTCCCTATTCTTACGTTGAATGGCCTTAGTTCTCTTGATATTTATCTCAACTTCAATATGCCGCTTTAAACTTTTTCGGTACTCTAGCTTTGTCAAATATCGTTCGTATATTCCCGATAAATGGGGCATCTTTGTTTTACATTAACGTTAATATGATATTATAGACTGATGCTCTCGTTTATCGTATAACACTTACGGTTCTAATACTATTTTCTTTCAATATTTTCCATACTTGTAGCCGCCGTTGTCTAGTAGATAGTGAGGTCATGGTTCAAACCCCTGGTCAGATATCTCTAACAGAACGAATTATGAAGAAATATTTCTTCGACGACTTCTCCCAGTAAATTAGTGTAAAAAACTCTGAGAATAAATAAAATTGCTATGAAAATTTCTCAAAAATCTATCGTACGGAGTCGACTTTAAACTGTAGATCCCAGCACTCATGTATAAAAATTAACACACACAACATAAGTGGTGTGAGAAGCTAGTTCGTAATCCTGACTGAAGGATTTTGATGACCAATTTTATATGTATTTTCCATACATCAGTCAGTTTTATAATATCGATTTAGTAGGTCCCTTATAAGTTTCCGGGAAACATTTTCTTTCTTAAATTCAATTTAAATTCACCCCTGCATTCCAGTCGTTTAAGTTTTCTTATATCCTTGCACTAGTAGTTTTGTGAACTCATTCATATTTAATACACAGTAAATCTGAACAAAGATATTTACAGTGTCTTAAAAAACTGAACAAAATTTCAACACACCAAACAAAAACAGCAAAACATTCCATATAGACATTTACTGCAAAAGAAGAGGATTTTTTTTTAAGCAGTAGAGGCTCAGAATTCTTATCAGCTGGACGCCAGGTTGACAAAGAGTTTTGAGATTTAAATTCAATGATTAAACAGAAGAGAAAGAAAAAAAAACTCAAAGGTACTGAGACAAAGAGAGAGAGAGTGAAAGCATATGTTTGCTGTATAGTCATAAAGTACATATATACATACATATACAGGCATATTAATCAACAATATGAACTAACCAGCATCAAACAAATACAAACAGACACACACACTTACATTTACATTTGCCTACAACATGTCATCATATTTAACTTCATCTTTATGCAGCAGGCTTTAACAATGTCAACAGTGAGAGGAGTATACGAAAAGAGGAGTAACAACAACAATAACAAAAGCAAAATAACAAAAACATACACACTCTCTCTCCCTCCATTTACATTTTTTTTTTTTTTTTTTTGTTTCATTCGCACTCTGCTCTACAGAGGCATTTGTGAAAATTGAGTGAATCGGATCAGCAAATAAAATGATAAGACATACGCACACACAAGGAAGTATGTATAAATCAGGTGTTTTATGTGTATTACAGTTAATGTCTATGTGTGGGTAGCTGTAAAGTTAATAATAATGACAACATAAAATAAAATATGGCAAACAGATAACAAAAAAAGAAACACAAAAATCCTTTCGCTGGCAACAAAGAGAGAGAGAGGATAATAATGACAGCTAAAGAGTACATGAGTGTAGAATTTTTTTTTGTGTTGGAGTGTGTAAAAAAAACGAACCCATAAACAGACATTTTCATATTCATAGTGTAAATTATGCAACAACAGACACAAAAAAGTATGTAAACACCACGAGTTTATTATGGTAGTTGTGCGTTTAACACACATACGAATGTATACTATCATGGCAGAGATGGAAACTATGAAATGTTGTTCAATGTTAAATACTTTCTTTTCAGGATAACGCATACAAAACACGTACAAAATTTGTTTGAAACTTAGAGACTCGTTATTGGTTCACTTTACATTCAAAAAGATCCAAGAACAAGTCACTGTTTATTGTGAACCTTAGACCAGCGGTGTCTTTGGTTCATATTCTTTTGATATGACGTCGTTGACCAGGCCATAATCGTCAATGGCGAGCATTGTAGTTTGAGGTTTACAAACTTTGTCAATACTTGGATGATATTGACATATGTATGGTTTCTACAGGACAACGCCAAATGCCACACAAAACATGCCACATTGGATATTTTGCACGAGCGATTTGAGGATGCAGAGGTGATGTGCAGTGGCCACCCGGATCGTGCGATTTGATGTCTTAGGTTATACAAACGTTTAATATCTTGTTACCCATTAAGTGGTCTAAACCCGCCAATGAGGCTGTAAGCTGTTAAATGTCTCTCATCGGAAGTGTCATATATTTAGTGAAAGGTTTGTCATTTATCATGACTTGTCATTATGTCATGACTTGTCATTTACAAATGTGTCTTGTCATTTACACAAATGACTTCTCATTTACAAATTTTTAATAAAGCAAGCTTACCTATCGTATGGACGTGTTTTCGTGGTGCTCTGTAGATATCATCACAAAACAGTGGAAGTACGGTGTAAATCCTAACTTGAAACATAAAAACTATATATTGAATGTGTGCGTTTCGATGCCTCTTGGAGGTAATACGATTTGCGCGTGTTTATCCTCACAATTTGTGTTCGAAAATTTGAAAATTTAATTATTTTTTTGTAATTTTTTAATAATTTATAATTTGCACTCAAATTGCAAGAATAGGACAATAAAACAAACAGTAAGTAAACAAACATCAGCTGTGTTACTTCAGCAAAATACTGGCAATTAACAATTCCTGGTGAATTGCAATTTAAAACGTACGTTCAGTTGGGTGGTGGTTGTCTTAGCTAAACATTTATTGTTCAGCTAATTCACCACAACATAAATTACCCAATAGGCAATGGAGACGACAGATCAGGATAAAGGCGATACACCTCGCAACAGCCTGAGCACTTTCAGAATTACCAAGGTGAAAGAGTTGGAAAAGAGCAACAGTGAGTTAATTCAACGTGTCAAGCAATTGGAACAAGTTTGTATACAATTGCATCCCTTTCGGGGGGCGATTTAATAGTTGGTCCTGAACCCCCAGTCTGCCACCTCTATGGCCTCATCGATGGATGGGTCAGGGAGGAAGAGCAGAGGCGTTGGAGGAACGGATCAGGTTGTTCTGTCTCTAGACGTCTATGGCCTGCTGTGGACAGTAGGAGAACAGATTGGCTGCTGGGCTTGGTTAAGGCCAGCGTAAGGTTGGTTGTCGGTTTTATCACAGGGCACTGCGAGATTAGGTCGCTGACGGGGATCTGAAACAGATCCCAGCCGGACTATTGCAGGGTATGTTGCGATGAGGAGGAGTTAGAGACTATCGAACACCTCCTCTGTAACTGCCCAGCCCTTGGTAGGTTGAGGTTGAGGACCCTTGGCAGAGCCTTCTTTGAGAGCTTGAGTTCTGTGTCGAGAGCCGACATCAAGGCTTTCCACAGATTCATTAGCAGTTTGAGCTGGTTGAGAGGTGCTAGGGCTTCATAAGTGTAGTCGCGCGCTCAACCCTTGTTTGTGTCTGTTTCTTTCTGTGTGATTCCCATCCTCCCCTTACCCTTATGCCCTCCTTTCATCCTATTCCCTCTATTTCCTTCCCTCTCCAAGGACGTTGTACAATGGGTCAATTTCCACCTCCGGGTATTGTACTTGTCTTAACGGACAAGTACACGTCCTCTAACCTAACCTAACCTAACCTTGTATACAATTGCAAGAGGAAAACATAAAACTGCGAACAATTTTAGAAAATAATTCTGAGAATATTAACTCAGGTACAGAAAAATCCGCCCCAAATCAAAATGATATAGCCTTTGAAACAGATGAAGAAGAACTTATCAGAGAAACAGATTGGATACTTCAGAAGAACAAGAAGAAAAAGCAAACTAAAAAAAGGAAAGCTGAATCATCACCTGAATGCTCTGGAGTTAATATCAAACGGACAGATGGAGATGTTAATTTACATCAACAAACAAAAACACAACGTTCAACTGTATCTTTCGAAAATCGTGGTACACCTCAAGGCAACAAAGTTCGAAACACTCCTAAAAATGATAAAGAAAATATAGAACTAAGACCACCTCCAATTGTGGTTTCAAATGTGGACAATTTCCAGGAGTTTCATAGCTATTTGAGCAGGAAAATAAATAACAAATTCCTGATAAAATTGTTAACAAAGGGATCATATAAGATAAGTACTTTCCATTTAGATGATTATAGGAACATTACAAGGTCATTAAATTCGGGTAAAATTGATTGGTACAGTTTTGAAAACAAACAGACAAGACCAATAAAAGTTATGATCAAGAATTTGCATTATTCGAGTACATCTGATACGATTGTTGCCGACTTGCGATCGCAGGGGCTTAAGGCCATTGATGCTGTAAATAAACTTCAATGGAAATCAAAAGAACCTCTGAATATGTTCAGAGTATCATTTGAATCCACAGAAGATGTCAAAAAAATATACGGTATAAAACATATTCTTAATACAATTGTACAAGTGGAACCAGTGAAGCAACAAAGATTAGTCCCACAATGTAGAAATTGTCAATCGTTTGGACATACGAAGAATTATTGTAATAAACAACCGCGTTGTGTCAAATGTGCTGGAAAACATAGTACCCTTGAATGTAATCGCGAAATTAGTCAACCGAAATGTTCCAATTGCGATGATCCACACCCAGCAACATATCGGGGTTGCATTGTAGCTAAGGAGCTTCAAAAACGGCGAAATAATAATTTGAAATCCCGTACTACACCAAGTGGGGAAATGTATGAAAATTTTAATTCGAATCGGTTAATTGATGGTAACGACCAACAAGCAAATAAAAGTAGAGAACTACAAAACTTGAGAGCATTGAACAATCCATTTAAACAAACTGGTCAACAGAACAGAGTAGATCAACACTTGTCTTATGCATCTGTTCTGAAAAATCGAAATAATGCTTCGACAAGTATCGGAGCGTTGTCACAAATTTTAAGTAAATTAAGTAAACAGGAAGAGTTTTTCAAAATTATAGAATATCGTTTAAATGTTCTGGAACAGATAACGCAACAAGATTGAAATTTAAATGGAGTTAAAAATTATGTTATGGAATTCTAATGGCCTAATGAAGAATCAAAGAGAGCTAGAAGTAGTTCTAAATAACGAAAAAATTGATGTGTGCCTTATCTCTGAAACCCATTTTACTAGAGAATCTTTTATAAGATTCAGAAATTATGAAGTATATCATACAATTCATCCCCAAAATACAGCTAGAGGAGGAAGTGCGGTTATAATAAGGAAAAACATAAGACATTATGAAGAAGAAAAACTAAGCACTGAAGAATTTCAAGCAACCACGGTTCGAGTAACAACAAACTCACAGAAACTGCTGATAACGTCAGTATACAGTCTTGCTATTTACAAAAAATATCTTGTCATTTACAAAAATACCTTGTTATTTACAAAAGTGACTTATCATTTACAAAAATGACTTGTCATTTACAAAAATGACTTGTTATTTACAAAAATGAAATTACTTTAATGCCTTGCCATTTGGCTTAAAAAATGAATTGTTATTCTCAGAAATAACTTTTCGAGCATTTCCAGAAGATTATGGTTGTCATAATCGGCCTACAGTCTAAGAAATTGGACAAGATTATAAAGAAATTTAAAGAGACTCACAACACTACTGATGTCGCCCTCGCAGTGTGTGCTCTGCCGTCAAGATCGCTACATCAACGGCGCCATTTCTAATTCCTACACGGTCATTTAAAGGACATTATATAATGACAAGGTGCGAGCATTATAACGAAATACAATTTTTTAACAACATCGGAGCTTTAAGCGTGATTTATTCTACTTAACTTTTTAAATCATAAACTGATAAGCATACTTGTGATACTCTTTGAAAAAAGTCACGATTATTTTAAAGTTTAACAACTATCTGCCAACTTCATTTATTAAAAAATTTATAAATTTTATTGCCCAGTCCTGCAATCATACTTTGTAGCTACCTTGTATTATAGTTGGGATTTATATATGATATTTACATACGTTTAGCAATATGCTCTTTATATGTTTTAGTAATACAATAACAGTTAAAAACTCACCTGTTATAATAACCAGATACAGACAATTGAAGTTCATACAACTCTAACAAAAACTAATTTCACAAAAAAACAGGACTCGCCACATTTGAAGAGCAAAAATATTTGCATTTTGTACTGTGCTGCCATTCCAATCCATGTAAATCCATGCAGACGCATGTTACAGGCAGGGTAATTCAGTATTTTAATGCTCTTCAAACGTTTTTTTGTGGACATAGCAAACATAGATAAGTACAGGAACAGGGTGTTTGAAGATTTGACGGAAGGAATTTGCCAAATAAGCTGGCAAAAGAAGTTACAACGAAGGATACGATACTGGTGAACTGGTTAACTAGATCTGTATTTAGTTTAGGTCTAGATTTGAATGTTCTAGAAGGGATTGAATCTTGAAAACTTCCAATTTTGTGGAACAGAAGCACTCCATCTTCCTTTTCAGGGTTTGTGGTAATGTTCCACAGCGTCTGTTCCTTTCATTCATTCATTCATTGTCACTGGCCTGGTATGCAGTGCTGAAGAACTAAGATTCTTGGCATGGGATTCTTTAATGGCATTGGTGATGAGCGCTAGGATTTCTGTAATTGCTACCTATCGCATCGTATGTACAGTAGTAGTAGTAGTAGTAGCAGTAGTAGTAGTGGCAGTAGTAGTAGTACCAGTATTAGTAGCAGTAGTATTAGTAGCAACAGTCGCATTAACACAAATATAGTAGCAGCATTAGTAGTATAGTAGTAATAGGAGTACAAGAAGTAGTAGTACAGTAGTAGTAATATTAGAAATAGTAGTAGCAGCTGTAGTAGTATAGTAGTAATAGGAGTACAAGAAGCAGTAGTACAGTAGCAGTGATATTAGAAATAATAGTAGTAGCAGTAGTAATAGTAATAGCAGCGGTAGTAGTATTAGCAGTAGTAGTAGTGGCAGAGTAGTAGAATCACATCAGAGTAGTATTGTTATATTATATATTGTTGTCAGTCGTAGGATTTTCCTGCAATCGATAGGTACTTACCAATCGCTGATTGCTAAAAATATTAAATATTAGCATTGAATTGGCGAATCATCAATCTGCAAACAAATTGCAAAGGGAAATACCCAAGATCTTGTATATCCTCTTTGTGTAATCACCCTGTTTTATTATGTGTAAATTGTGCCAGCACTCATGACAGCCTCAGTCAAGGAAAATGAGAAAGAATAGTTTTATGTTTTATACCAAGTGAAGCCGTCAGTGTCAAAGTAACTGTCAAAATGTCATTCAAAATGTAAATTAATAACACACTCATACACTGGTAATATATACAAACACCGACTAATAGGAACACTACTCCGCCATTTGCCTCTACAAACTCTGCTACTAGTTTTTGAAAATCAGAACAGATAGAAAAAAGGAAAATCCAACACACTTACAAAGAAGACTTTATGTAGTATGGTATTTGCTTGCAACATTCATTACTCTTTTGTTGCATAAATTGCATTGCAGAAATGTGTGAGCAATGCCTTGCCCCACATCAAATATGTAGCCAACCCGCTTACCAGCCAGGCAGCCATGCAGTCTCTCCTTGTCACTAGAAAACTTCTCTCTAATGACCAAAAAAGATTCCCTGCTAATCGTATGCAGCCGGTATATGTACTTAAAACTGTTTTAATGTAAACCTGGGTACACAGGTGTGTAGAAGAACATTTAAATTTAAAACCAGCATTTGCCTCAAACTAAAGTAGTTTCTCTACCATTTTGTTGTCCCAGGTACGCTGGTCTCTAGAGTTTTAATTTATTGTTGGCTTTACACAAAAGCAGCTGAATGACATTCCTTTAATGGCCAGTATCAAATCCGTTACATTTTCACATTTTCATCATCAAATTAAGATGATGCTGTCAATGAAACTCAAGACTGAAGCGAACGTAAAGATATTTTACTACGAGGAAATCATAGCAAAATAGAGAGAAATTTCAATGTTTCAATTGAAAGATTGATTTTAGTTTTTGGCAAAATATATTAACAGTGATTGATTAAATGGTTTAATAAGGACATTGATAAGGACGTTGATAAAGGAAAAATAAGAGAAGTTATTAATAAGGAAACAGGGTTTGACTGAAAAAAAATATGGTGACAGTTATTTTAAATAAAACTGATTGAAGTTAAAGAGGACAGTTTGAGTGCTTGAGTTATCCTCTCGATTAACACTCAATACTCTCAGGAATCCTATCAAATCGACAGAGACACATTTTCAAAACAGTCCCAGTTTGTAATATTTTCTTCATGCTTATCGATACGGCTACAATATTAACGATGGGGATAGCTTATATGCGTAGTAGTCGTAGGTTGTAGGTTGTGTGTTGACTTATCAGACGTGAGGCCTTGGTTCAAACCCCCAGTCTGACATCTTCGACAACAACGAAATATTAACAAATATTTCTTGGTCAACTCCCTTCCCTCTCAGCGGATTTCTGGCAAAAACTCTGAGAGTAAATAACATTGCCATGAAAAGTTTCTCAAACTTAAAGTCAAAAAGTTTCGATCTTAAACCATTGGTTCTGCCGCCACTCATGTATAAAATTAACACACATAACATAATCCTGACTGAAGGGCTGTAATGACCAATTACGTATGTATGTATCTTAAATGCTGCTTTAACAGGCATCTCTGGAATCATTGACTACAGTTTTAAGTGAAGGTGAAGGTTTGAATTCTTTCCAAAATACCCAAAAATAGTTCATCTCTGTTTCCAAAAGTTTCGAAAAGAAAAAATGTTCTGAGATTTTCTCGTCATTGCACCTTCTGCAGAAATCATTGTGACGAATTCCAAGCCTCCATCAGCGTGGACTCTGAGACGAATATTTCGTTATAACTGATATGAGGTACCTAAGGTGGATTCTGAACAGGTTTAAAGCAATTTTTTTTTGGATTCATATCGTTCGGATCTGTCTGGTCTTAGACTTGTATGATATCGTTTGTTTGCAAGTCTTCAAAGAATTTTTGTCTCACTTATGAATTCATTTGAATTTGAAGTTTTAATGCTGTTCCTATTTCGAAGAGCTCTTGTGAGGAGGATAACTGTCAAACCGTCTAATGCAATAAACTGTCAGTAAATATACTAACACACTTTATATTTAGTATAGTAATCGAGTAATGTAGGAAACCATTTAAGATTCAACTGTTAGGAAAGGATGTCTCATGCAATCGTCCGAGAATACTTGAATGAAGTCTAAGGATAGTAAGCAATGGCTTTCAGACTCCAGTGACTTTTGTATTTTCGTCTATTACAATCACTGCTTAAATCTCATATTAGGAGAAAGCTCATGTTAGTATTTTCTAAATCGAGAGAGTCTTTGAAGTCACAATTTAATAAGTAACACTCCCATACACTTGCCTTTTACTCGTATTGCGTTTTTACAAGACTTTCGTTAAACTACAATATTGTATATATATGCTAGTGGAACTAATGAGAGCATAATAATTGGATTCAAAAGATGGTTTGGAGTAGAATAAAGATGTCTTTCTCAATAAGTAGAAACCCTAAGTCACTAGAGCCAGCGACTGCTCTAGCTCGGCCATGTAGTTTCAATGGAAGAGGATGTTCCGGTGAGACGAGTATTTCGTGCGGAGAAGCACCAAATTGATAAAGCCCTGTCATCCATTGGTGTGGACAACTGGTGAAGGCCCACATGCAGCAGAGACGCCTCGAAGGATGTGTTAAAACAGGCCGAAATCCTATAAACGGATTATTAATGGTCAATTAAGTAAGCAAGTATTAGCAAAGTTACCGTAGTCTAGTATGTAGTGTGTTGGCTTATTAGACGTAAGGCCACGGTTCAAACCCCAGGTCAGACATCTGCAACAAAATGAAATATGAAGAAATATTTCTTCGGCGACTTCCTCACAGCGGATTTCTGGCAAAAACTCTGGGAGTAATTAAAATTGCCATGAAACGTTTCTCAAAAAATCTGTCGTTCGGTAGTATTATGTATGTGCTATTATCAGCCACCCTATCCCCATTTGAAAGGTTTTTTAAGCTCAAGCATCTATTGGAAAGTATTTTGAGTTTCTTTTTCTATTTAGCTTTAATAGTAAATGAACTTTAATAAAGCCTGATGCTTAACGGACAGTACTCAAGGCTAGTAACAAGATTGTTATTGAAACTTCAGTCAAGCTTCCTTAATTATAAGATTGATAAGTGATAAGCATTCATTATTCTCCACATCATTTGATGGATAGCTAAGGTTAGGTAAGGTTGAAGTGATAACTTTTATACCAAAATTAACTTATACTCGCATAGAGGCCCGTTGATGGATAGTTTACAATTCAGATTTTTTGTCCTCCTCTTATTTATTTAATTCACAATTCGTAGATACATTTTGTGTCATTTGTTGCACCAGGAGTTTAACATGTTAAAATTTTTTATCCACTAACCAAATGAAAGTGATTACAAGCTGTCTGACTCCCTCAAAACAACATTTGATTATCAAATTTCTTAATAAAATCTTCCAAGAATATAAATATCTTGTAAAGCACCACATAAAATACACAATTTGATAATATTTTGAGCATATTTTATTATCCAAAATGAAATATGCAAACAGAACCATATTCATAATAATGTTTACTTTATTAAATCTATCAAACGAAAATGTTGCAGCACACATGTTCTAATTTATGCGCTACACTTGTAACACACAACCACTTAAATGGTGACACAAAGAGCAAACAGTGATCCCCAAATTCCAAGAGAGATGCCCTCACAATAAAACCTAAAGAAATAAAATTTCACAAAATAAACTATTTAAGAACCTCTGCCAAGTACCTACAATATGAATATGTTTACGTCTACATTTATGTATGATTTTAAATGCTACACACACGTAAATTTTTTTTTTTTTGTGTCAAATGATAGTGAACTTCTACGCTGTAAAGCATGTCTTCAAGTGCTCATAAAATATAAGAATCATGCATTACAGTGCAGCATAGAAACATAAAAAATATGTGAGACACACACAGTGTTTTATTTACCCAAACAAATCATGAGGCAGTGTAACGAAAGAGGAGGCAAGAAAGGAAAAAACTATTGAAAAATATAAAAGACAACAACAACAAGTGATAAATGTTTAAATACAACCACAGAAAAGTGTTTATCAAATGACATACAGAGCAGGCTTAAATGCAAGCATACGTAAACACGGACAAGCACATAAGTAGCGACATGCATATGCTAAATTTCATATGAAAGGGTAGTCTCACAGATTATTTTCCTCCATTGTGTCTCTATTTGGGTGTGAACTAAATGAGGAAATATAAATAAGTTGCCTACGATGGGGCAATGCGAAATGTTACGGATCGCAGTAATCATATACTGACGACAGGAGTGAATTCTTTGACAGTTAATATCGACTCTAGTTGCTGAGATACTTTTTTTGAAATGACATGAGGCGGCCATAGGTTCTCAAAGCTGTGCGTATTACATAGTTAAATAACAAGAGGCAAGTTTAAGGATACCCTACGTGACATCATCCAAAGGAATCTTGAGGTTTCAACTCGTTGGTATAGTTTAAAAGAAATGGCACTTAACCTAAGCAAAACCTCGATAGAAGGAGATTAAAACTTCCCAAACGATAAAATGTTTGAAGCCTAGGTAATAACCTAAGCTCATGTAAATACAAAGAGTATTTGTAAGTAGATTGGCGTACCATAACAATAACCAGGAGACTTGCAAACTCTGGCTACATGTTGAGCAGTCAAGACTATGTTACACTCTGCAGTGTGACCAGAATCATGGAGGCTACGGTTTATATAATTGAAATAGTTTGAACACTAGTTCCGAATGGCTGTTCATTTGCTAAATGCTTTGCAACGCAACTATGTGACACAAGAGGGTAGAAGTATTTTTATTTTAAGTGGGAGCATTCTATGGCAGAAGAATGAGCCAGAGGTAAGCGGCCAAAGGTAAAAAAATATGTCTTCCAAGCGGAAGGTTATACCAATCAATCAAATAAAACCAGCAAATACTAGATCATGTGATGCAAGTCTCTGATATCCTCCCACTATAATCCCTAGTGCATACGAGTATAAGTTTAGTCTATACCTCCATTTATCTTTCGTTTCGCCGATTATATTTTTCCAAACATCAGTTTCAACTTCACTGCAAGGATTTGGCACGATTAGAGATATGTGAGCTCACGTTCTGACAACCTATTTTGTCAATTTATTGTCTGAATTTCTGGACAGTGGCATAGGTCAAAGATCATAAAGGGATTTAGAACTATTGCGATTATCGACTACATTATACCGCCATATGACTTCTCAAAGAAGCTCAGGATATCATTTTAAAATGGAGAGCGGTTTGGAAGAGTAATGCATTGCACCTTGTTATTAAGTTTGTTGAGTTTTCGAGCCTAAACAGAAATACTTTGGAAATGTTTTTCAAGGCCTGTTGGTTTATAAGTGACATTGAAGTTAAGAATTTCGTCAACATTAAATAGACGAAGATGTACATAATGACTTAGCAAATCTGTTTAAAGCTGAATAGAAGGCTCACAAAAAGTCCTGCTCAAAGGCAAGGGTAGGCTCAGTATGGTTATTGGTGTTATTACTGGACATTGCATTCGTCTTGGACAAATGACAATAACTTTTTCAGGAGCTGTAGATATAAAAAGAGAATGAAAAACGTTTCTTTCCCATTGGGCACACACTTGCATACATAATTGGTCATTACAAACTTTTGGCCAGGATTACAAGCTAGCTTCTTACACCACTTATGTTGTGTGTGATAATTTTTTACACATGAGTGGAGGGACCTACAGTTTAAAGTCTATTCCAAACGTCAAAATTTAAAAAACTTTTCATCGAAATTTTATTTTACACTCGGAGTTCTTTCCAGAAATCTGCTGAGACGCAATCGGCGAATAAATATTTGTTCATATTTTGTTGTGTTGGAGATGTCTAACGTGGGGTTTAAATTGAGGCCTCGTAATAAACCAACATGCTACCTATTAGACTATACATACATAACTGGTCATTACCAGTAATCCCTTCAGTCAGGATTACGACCTAGCTTCTCACAACACTTAATCAGAAAAAGAGATATTGGTGCCCATCGATCTGAAAGATCTTCATAGAAGCCTAATTCGCTTCATCAGAAGCTCTGAAGGGTGCTGAAAGTAGGGGAAAACTGATAACTTTGGTATCAAAAGGAATCTAAGTGTATCACAATCTCAATTTCTTTGGGTAAATGGCCACCTATGCCTAACTACCTACATACCTGACTACCTACCTACAGTGAGCGTCAAAAGAAACTGTACACTATTAATAAAATTCTAACAATCACTAAATTCAACTTTTACCACTTAAGGATAGTGCTCGAAAAAATTTTACAATATTTCGAAATTTTTTGTAATTGTTTTTTTGTTTTGTTTCAATTTTAAAAATTGGCAATGAAACAATTTTAAAATAAAAATAACGGTAATTTATTAATGTATATTTTTTTTGATGTACAATTTCTTTTGATGCTCACTATACCTAATCGAAATTATTTGCTTTGTCCAAAGTTGGTAATCGAATATAAATAATCTGGGAATTCATTAAACAATTTTATAAATGAAATTATCAAAAGAACATCAACTATTGCTGTACCCTATATATGTTTTAATTAATGTTTGTTACTTAATATGGTACTCTAAAGAAGACTAGCAAGAAAGAAAATAAAACTACTGCCTCTGCTTGTTGCTAACGTTGCTTGATGATGAAAATTGTTAAACATTTAAACGTGTTGGTAAATGGCGAATAATCTCACACATTTTACACCTATTCACGAAACGCTTTTGACATAATTTGCTGGCATTTCCATAACGAAAATCGAAACAATGACAAGGTTTACTGAAGAAATATAAACTTGATTTGAATTCTCCGTAATTTAAGCATTTTTATAAGACTTGGTTTGGTAAATTTTTTTTCAAGTAACTCTTTAGCTTTAGTGGAATCCATTGCCTTGTATCTTTAGCTTAATTGCACCACTACAGTTTTCTTCAGAAACCTTTCTTAGAAGAAAAACAAAATGGTACTCCATAAAGTATACGCCTGGTTGGCATATGCAATTTTCACCCAAACCCCCTTGAATGTTTGTGTTTTTTACACGTCGTTTTTAAGAGTTTTGATGTGTGTAAGTATATGTATGTATGGTATTTAAGCCATCCTTTCTTAATGTAATGTGTTAAACATTAAACTTTATGTACGTTCCGTTTGAATTCTTTTTTTGGCTTCTTTTCACTTCTTTTGCTTAAGTACAACGGTGGTTTAGAGCTTGTTAAATACTTGAAAATTTTACATATTTCGCGTATAATCTACCACCACCCCTATGCACTCTACAGCTGCCTACTATATTCTTAAATTAGGTTGGGAGGAAGAGGGAGAGGTGTAAGAAAGCAAAAGAAAATCTTCACACAACTACTCAAGTAATGCATTTGAAATTAAATCTGTGAGAGTGTACGTTGTATGCTTTTGTTTGTTTGTTTATTTCTTAAAGTTGTCGGTTTATTTTTCATGCTTACATGCAAGCATGTAAACAAGCCTCTAATATGCGAGGGTTGTGCAGAAAATTTTAATTCTAAAGCACAATCAGCAGGATATGTAAAACAGTATTGTTATGAAGAAAAGTTTTTATTAATAACAGTAGGGTATACCATCTTACTGCCTCAGTAACATCGAATGATTACATTCATACATAATTGGTCCTTGCAAGCCTTCAGTCAGGATTACGACTTAGCTTCTCACACCACTTATGTTGTGTGTGTTAATTTTATGCATGAGTGATCCCGCTTACAGCTTAAAGTCGATCCAGATTTTTGAGAAACATTTCATTGCAATTTTGTATTTACTCTCAGAGTTTTTGCCAGAAATCTGCTGAGACGAAATCGCCGAAAAAATATTTTTTTCATATTTCGGTTAATTGGAAATCTCTGACCTGACCTCTTGAACCGTGGGCTCACGTCTACCACACTACCTACTTGACTATGGGGATTGCAGAACTATTATTCTTACCACCCTCGTAATCTCAAAAAATACTTCACATACTTTCAAACCAATCCATCTGTTCATCTGTCTGCACTCTTCTCTTTTAATATGGCTGTACTTGTGCATCTTTTTTATTCAACTTTTTCTTTTTTTTGCATTTAAGTTATTATTTAAGGAAATATTATTGCTGTGTGTTGCTGTTATGTTGTCATTGTAAAAACAGAAAAAAAGAGGAAAAAAATGTTGTTACTTTTGTTATTGCAAACAAGTGGCTTAAGGCAATTTTAATGTCTGCAATTTTCCTACTTTAACGCATTTACAACATTTCTTAACAACAGCAACATCAGCAGCATCAGCAGCAACATAAAAGTATATAGTAAATAAGTTGTTGCTGTTTTCTTTTCTTTGCAATTTATTGTAGTTTCTCATCTTGTGAGCAACAAAACTTTACTATTTTCTTCGCTCGTAAGTTTAGCTTTAATAATACAACAGTACCAAAGCCAGTTAACGAAAAAAAAAATCTCTCAAAATATTGCTGTTGTTCTCATTTCTCTCTCGCTCTCTATGGAAAATTTAGTTGTTTAGTTAGCTACATAAGCTAAAATTGCTGTCGCTATTGCTGTTGCTTAATAAAATCGTAAAAATGTGGGTGAAGGAAAATGTTGTTGACATTTTTTCTTGTTGTTCTTCTTTTTTTTTTCTACTATTTCTAGAACCCAGCACTCATGGTCTTTAAGTCCACTTTTTTTTTAGCTTCGTAAGTGCATGTATGTATGCTTGTATAACTAAAACAGCAACATATTTTTCCTTCTTTTCTCCTTTCGTTTTTTGAATTGTTATGTTGTTAACGCTACACTTAAGGAAATGTTTCAAATAACATTGTTGTTGCTGCCTACTGCCAGCTGAAATATTTTCGTTGCATTTTCTCTTTGTCTGTGACTATGACGAGCAGCAGCTACAACATTCCTTTTGTTCGTAACAAACCAGCCAGTGAAAGGAAAACAAAAATTATAAATAAATGCACTGAAATGCTAATAATGCTGCACACACACTGAAATGGCAAATAAAATGAAAGGTGGCAGGAATAGCATCAGAGTTGTGGTGGTGGTCATTGTACCATTTGAAATTATAAAGATTAAAAATTTTATGACATTTTGTTTGGGGTCATCAAAGTTTTAAGGTTACAAGGCGTTTTAATTTGCAAACATCAGTATAAACACTTTGATGTCGCCGTAGTTTGATAGGTAGTATGTTTGCTTATTAGCTGTAAGGCCGTGGTTCAAAACACAGGTCTTCTTCGACGAGTTCCTCTCAGCACAATTCTAAGATTGCCTTGAAAAGTTTTTCGGAAATCTGTGGTTCGCAGTCGGCTTTAAACTGTAGGTTCCGCCACTCATGTATAAAATGAACGCACACAACAGCATAAAGCTAAGGCACCAACTGCTGTCTCAAATAAGATAACCTGTTGGGCCATTGAGATAATCTGTCGGCAACTCTAAATTCTCATAATGACTGAGGACAGACATAAAGCGAAGAACTCATTTCGTCATAATCTACTATATAAAAAAAAGTCGGGTTTTCCTTCCTAACGCTATAACTCCAGAACGCACGAACCGATTTTGACCAAACTTAATATACATGTTCTATGGGGCGAGTGTTTCTGTGTAGTTTGAAGTTCGTCCGACAGATGGCGCAATATTTAGTTTTTTTGTGTTTTTGCACCGTAACTCAAAAACTACTGCACCGATTTCGACCAAACTTTATATACATGCTCTATGGGGCGTGAGGAGTGTTTCTGTGTAGTTTGAGTTCGTCCGCCAGATGGCGCAATATTTAGTTTTTTTTTGTGTTTTTGCACAGTAACTCAAGAACTACTGCACTATGCTGTGTTTCGTTGAAGGCGTTGGGTCGTTAGTCAGCGTGCAGTGGCGTTAATTAGCCCGATACCGACTGAAACCTAACATCTTTTTGTGAAAAAAATATATTAAAAAAGTAAATAAATATCTATCACTCCTTTTTAAACTCTATTTGCGCAATAAGCCTATTTTATGTTTTGCTGAAGGCGTTAGGTGCTTGATCGGCGTGTGGCGGAAGCTTATCAGGTTTAGATGGCTTAAAAGAAATTCGATATAGCAAAAAGTAGGCGTGGCAAACCTTATATTTAGGGACATAGTGATCGTAGACGAATGCAATGGTGGGTAAGTTAGTAGAGTCAATACCGATAAACTCACCAAAAATGGGCGTGGCAACCCTCCCCCTTTAAAAGATACCATAAGTCGGCTAATTCGACCGTTCATAACTACATATTTACATACATATCTAACATGTATGTCTGTTAGTTTTTGTTTTGGAGCGAGTACAACAACTACAACTTCGTCAGCGCTACCCATGATTCGGACCTCTTATTGTTATTCTTTGTATGCCTCACCTAAATAACGTACCGACTTCGATTAAATTTTGAACTAGATAGATAGATCCACACACTTATAGTATGTTAGTTATTTTTATATATAGTAACTGTTTTATGCGGCGTATTACAGCAAATATATAGTGTGACCTGTTTTGGGCAATAAAAAAATCAATTTGGGCGGGACGAAGTTCGCTGGGTCAGCTAGTAATTGATAAAGAAAAACAACGCCTTGAATACACAAGGATGGGCTTCATAACTCCGAAACACAAGGACTACAGTGTCGATATCAGACTATAGTTAGTCGCATGCGACTTTTACTCAAACTCATACAAATTCATCATCTTACTTATACATCATCATCACACTCATACATCATCATCATACTCATATACATATTATCATTGCATTCATATATCATCATTAAACTCATATGTCATCAACACACTCATTTATCATCATCACACTCATACATCATCCGCACTCTCATACATCATCATCACACTCAACCATCAGTTGTGCCATTAGACCACATTACCAGGCATAATGCCAACGATGAAGCCGATGAAGCGATGAAAATCAGAGGCTCTCTGAAACCAGGTACCTCTAACAGTAATTATTGGAATCCAATCTCTTCGAATGGTTCGGATGCTGGAAAGATGGTATTTGCAAAGTCTACTGGCTAACATCTCTTCCAATCCAAAACAGTCATGTGAGGAGATGAGTCGAAGGACGATTCGAATATCATTGAAGCATGGCTTTGAATAGTATTTTCAAAAAAAAATCTTCACCACCAAGCATTCCGCTTTCAAAGTAGTAAATAGTCCAGGTGGTTTACCCGGTAATAAGTTCACGGACAAGAAAAAAGCTTTCTCTAATGGGTTATAAACATTTGTGATACCTCATCTACTTTTATAACAACTAAACGGCAGCGTTTAGAGGATGAGAAATCGGCCAAAAAGGCACCAACACAAGATCGTACATGGAAGTGAGGACAGACCATTTCATTTATATGATCATTAAACGCAACACGAGAGACGTTACCATATCTTTGAGCAATTGGGGAGGTTGGTTGTCACATCTGCTTTATCTGGGGTGTTCATTAGTATTGTGAAGAGATACAATACTAATGTGAAGATGTTGTTTAATAGCAATTTAACAAGGTAGGAATAGAATCGCTAGGGAAATATTGATGTGTTGTGAAACTCGAGGGAATACATGTTGTTGATGCACCAGAAAAGCCTAGATCTATTGCAAGGTTTCCCGTTATACCCAAAAGAGATTATTCATGCCAGCTATTCGCAGTTAATCTTACCTAAAGTATAATTTTTGAATTCTGATGCAGAAGAGCCAGGTTTATTCTTTTTCTGATGAGCGTATATCCATCCAAGTTCAGTAGTTCTCGAACTTAAGATTGAAATTTTCACAGTGTTCTTTGTTTTCCTCCTTATCCGTAAAGTAAAGATAAGGCGAAACATAATTTCATCTTTATAAGCCACGATTAAAATTTGACTCTTTAGGTGATAAAAGCCATTCTGTGTCATTACTTGACTTTAAGAAGCTTGCAGTTAGAAAAATGGTAACTGCTAGCTGCAGTAGCTGTTGTAGTTCCTATTTAAATTCAAATTTCTTTCTTAAATTTGCAAAATTTTAAATTCAAAAGAAAAAATTTCAAACTCCTGCTACAAAAACCCACAAAAACTTTATTTAACTTCAAACAAATTGTCTCTCCGACTCTGTGTTTTTGTAAAGTACTTGATAACCATGACCAGACATGGTTGGGAGTACGATATTTACTTAAACATTAAGTAGAAGAAGAACAAGAAGAAAAATGGAAGAGTTGCAAACAATTACTAGTCATATGTGGTTTACTTTGGCATTTTACTAAAATTAAGTACTACTCGGTGCCTAAACCATTTAAATAGAGTGGAGTTCCTCATCATTTTCTCTCTTTTTTTTGTGCTATTTGAACCCAATGTTTGTTTTGTACATTTTCTATGGGAACCTATTTGTGATGTCTTCAAAACGATGAAGAGATAGACACACACACTGGCACACACACACATACATACACGCAGAGATGCAGTCTAAATTATAAAAGAGCTCCTCTGTGATGTAAACTTGCAGGCATTGTGTCGTTTCAATGTATTCATGTTTTCAAAAAGTAAATGAACATTTTGTGTGTGTGTGCAAGCTTCTGTACTTACACTGTTACACATACATTTACGGTTTAGTTACTTGTTGTTGTAATTCCTGCAAAATTTTAAATCAAACAATGTCGAAATCCTTTTGTTAAATGAATTCATGCTGAAATCTTTACTTAATTTTATATACAAATACTCGTTACACGTAACTCTATCATCTCTCTATCAGACAAAGATTTCTCTTCTAACATCTATACCTCGTTAGACGATGTGGCTGCTACATATATAATGTAACAGCCGAAAATAGTGGATATTATGTGGGAGAATATGTCCTTACCTGTATGTTATTGGAGTATCACTTACGGTGTAGATAGATATCAGAAACCAAAACGAATATGTGTGTGTAAATATACTATGTTTACAGTGGGCAACAATATTATCATCGAAAATGAAAAAAACTAGATACTGGTGTTTTGCTTTTACATCGTTTAACATTAAAATTATAAACAAAAGCTACAAAAACAAAAACAATGAACTTGTTTACAAATTATCGCACTGCGTCATATAACAACAAACACCAGTATAAAAAATAGTAAACAAGTAAACAAAAATACAACAACAAATACTAAAAAAATAAATGCAAACAAAATACACAAACAACAATAATGAAACAACGATGTTTACATTTACAGAGATCTCGAGAAGACGAAGCCATGAACATTCATCAGACTGTTTACTTTGTCATATAACAGGCAAGGCAAAGCAGGCGACGCAGTTAGTAAAAGTTCAGTCAGTCTTGTGTGATGACTCGGTGCGTTTGAAGATAGCAAATAGTGGTTTGAAGATCTCCGTTACAAAGATCTGTCGAACAATTGTCTAGTAATTGTTATTGTTTATGCAAAGGGTGTAAACAAAGGTATAACAAACAAAGCAATTGTTGTTGTTTACATAAAGTTATTGAGTCAAGTGCTGTTAGCCTGGCTACCTCCAGGCTCAATTTCTGAATGCCAACAGATCATTACGCCACATTCTCAATAAGTGTGCTTGAAGTCTACATTGTTCTGCCAAAAGACCGCTTGCTAGCCTCACGTTGTTTCTGGATAGTGTGATACCTACATACATACACAATTGGTCATTACAACCCTTCAGTCAGGATTACAACCTAGCTTCTCACATCACTTATGCTGTGTATGTTAATTTTTATACGTGAGTGGTGTGACTTACAGTTTAAAGTCGACTCCGAACGACAGATATTTAAGAGACTTTTTTAACGCAATTTTATTTACTTTAAGAGCTTTTGGCAGAAATCTGCTGAGAGGAACTACGCCCTGGCAGATGTTTGAGAAACTTTTCATGGCAATTTATATTTATTCTCAGAGTTTTTGCCAGAAATCTGCTGCTGAGAGGAAGTCGACGAAGAAATATTCTTTTCATACTTCGTTTTGTTGGAAATATCTGACCTGGGGTTTAACGCGTGGCCTTACATCTAACAAGCCAACACACTACTTACTCGCATACATATGGCACATAAATACGCTTTGGCAGATATTCGCAGCAGCTATGCTCAGTTGATTTGTAAAGGAGTTGGTCTAATTTATTTCGAGTAACCAAATATACTCCCTCCGCTTATGGTAATTTGTCTTGAAAAAAATTTCAAAATATTTTTGTTAAAAGCGAAAACTTAGAGAAGAATCCCTTTTTTCTATCGTACCTTACCTCCATAATTTTTTAATCCTCTATTAGTATGTATGCTCTCCTATACGTAGAATTACAACAAATAGAGAGATGAAATGAAAATCCTGTAATAAAGGAACACATGTGTGTTTAAGTTTTCATTTCACTTCATTGCATCCATTATTTTCCCTTTAAGCTTAGGAGAGAGAGTGAGTAAAACATAATCCCTGCTTATAAAGGAAGAATTCGGAGAAAAAAAAGGAAAGAAAAAAGTAGGAAAACTGACAACCACAGAAACCATTGCATTTATTTTAAGATTTTCACTGGAAATACCTTTAAAAGGCAGAAATTCTATATAAAGTTACATACACAGCTTCATACAATGTACATATACAATGGGAATGAAATACAAAAAAAAAACGCTCAATTATAACATTGGTTGCGAAACTATTTTTGCAGGAGTTTATAGAAGTGAGGAGGATTACATCTGAAAATGATGTACTCAGATCTAAGCGTCGAATTCACTAACTTGCTGCACAATAAAGCTGGTTTGCGGCCGAAATAAATTTTATTAAATTAGATTTTCTAGTCGCTATGCGGAAATCAATCAAATATTGTATCGAACACAATGATACAAAGACATTCTGAAGAACGAGTGTCCACCTTTACAAGCATCGAGCATCTACGATCAAAACTGGCTCAAATCTACAGTACTGTATGCTTTTTATTAAGAGAGAGACTCAATTACTTTCAGTCTCTTCATGTCAAGATGAAGGCAAGTGCAGGCCAATTGCAGTCAATAATCTCTGTGAAATGCTTGATATGATATAATATAAGAGAGATAAGAGAGATGTCATGCATGTATTATCTATACTGCATGCCTAATACTTCAATAATCTACCGAGTTAGAAATTATTTTCTGATGCATTCTTATTGTTTTGGAGATATGTTATGCGCTGCGGACAATATCTACAAGTGGTAGTAGAATACTTATTATCCAACCGATATTGCTATGAGGTACGTATACTGTGCGGATTAAAGGGTAACGGATTAACCAGATCCAAAAATTTTGCAATAAGATAAACTCTAAGGTAAGACAACTGTGCAGTTAAATTGTTTGTGGAGAATATGTGACATGAGCTGTGTGGCAAGTAGTGCCATCCTATTGAAACTACATATCTTAGGTGCTCAGATTATTAAAAAAAAGGGGAAAAATGTTTAACCATAAACCTACTTTACTAATTGTCATTACTAGCATAAATTGAAAACAGTAACAACTGCAAAGCAAATACAATACTTAAAGAGGTCATTAGTCATTGAAAACTAAAGTCAAGAAAATAATGTAAATTTTTCATTTCCAAAAATCGTCAAAATAAAGACATAAATCGTCATGTCGTCAATATGATATTTTTGGAGCACAAAATCGTCAAAATGACGATAAATCGTCAAATCTGGGAGCTATGCCTACTACTCATATATAAAATTAACGTGGACAACATAAGAGGTGTGAAAATCTAGGTTGTAATCCTGGCTAAGGGGTTGTAATGACAATTTATGTATGTATGTCACACTGGCCATCAAATATAGACACTATTCCTCGTCTTGATTTGTAATTGATTTATAAAAATTATATCAAATAATTGCTTGCTGAGTAACTTAGACTTTATGTTCGGTGTAGTGTAACAGACTGTGATGGTATTCTGGTGGGAATCGAACCCACAACGCTAGTTGTCTAGCACACTACCTACTAGCCTGCCAGGGCACCCGCCTTCTTAGTTAAATCCAGGTTGTATTTCGAATTTGTTCTGAGAAATTTATCTGAATTTGGGGAAAAAATTCCAATTATGCAGCCTGTTCATATAAATCATTTATTTTATACTTCTCTCAGCAAAGATCATGAACTTTGAAATAATGATATTTGACTTAAGCGCATATATTACAAGCATTCTCAATGACTCACTTGAGTCATGTCATACAGAATTGAAAACATTTTTTAGTGCCGCATTCATGCCTATGTTGTTTAGTGTAAATAAGTTTGAATCAATCTTGAGCAGCCAATAGTTAAACTTTTCTTTATCACTTGCTTGAAAGATAGGAAACTTAGAGGTTTTAAAAGCACTTTCTATAAAGAGGTTTAGGTCAAGTGACCTAAGAAATGTGAATTGAGAAATCCCTACGACTTTGAATGATGAGTTAATTTATGATGTATTTTTAACTGTAAAGATAATGAATGAATGAATTTATTTCCGAAGTTATACATAATTATTAAGCAACGTTTATTAGACTGCATATATATCTGTTTTTTTTTTTGTTTTAATTTTAATGATACTTGGTAGCGTATACACAATATTTTTTATTTATTTCGTACAAATCTAAATTACTCATACGCTCAACGTGAAGTTATAAAATTTTTTGCTGACCATAATACTTTATATTGAATGTGTTTTCATTTCATTTCCAGCAACTAACTCACTATCTTACTATATTTCATACAAGGTGTGCCAAAAATAATGTCGAAATTGTGTTTTGGCAAACAATTTATTACAGACAAGGAAAAATTTGTGATATTTAGAAGAAAAGACTGAATAAAGCTGATTTGGAATTAGTTTTGTAACGTGTGTTCGTTGAATGGCATTTAGAGTAGTTGGCAACTGAACCTAATTTTCATTTTCATTCATTTGATCCGCCGTTACCACCAAAAATGATGTCAGTCTGGAGATCAAGCGCAGGATCACTCTTGCCAATAGGTGCTGCTATGGCCTCAATAGGCAATTGAATAGCAGAGACCTCTCTCGTTCGACAAAACTAATACTCTACAAGACGCTCATCCTCCCCATGCTTCTATATGGCACAGAGGCATGGACACTATTAAGCACAGATGCAGCAGCCTTGAGAGTATTCGAGAGAGAGGTTCTACGTAAGATAATCGGTCCAGTGCAAGTTGTCGATGATTTCGCATCCGATCTAACAGTGAGCTGCGTGAGCTCCTCAAGAATAGACGTTGTGCAGCGTATTAACATCCAACGGCTGCGCTTGCTCGGCCATGTCGTTCGAATGGAGGAGGATGCTCCGGCGAGACGGATATTTAATGCGAGGATCTGCGGAAGTCGGCGATGTGGAAGGAAGACTTTGTTTGCGTTGGAAGGACCAGATCGAGGTTGCCATGTCATTGATTGGTATGACCATCTGCCGTAGGCGCGCAAAAAACAGAGGCGACTGGAAGGATATGTTAAGGCAGACCGAAATCCGTTAATAAGGTTGTTAATGGCCAATTAAGTAAGTACACATTGCTGGATAAATGGATACGTGAACAACCAAAATTTTCATATTTGGGACGATCCAATCCACATGAGATCCAAAAGCGTCTAATGCATCCCGAGAAAATCACTGTTTGATAGGGATTGTCAATTTTCACTTCTATCTGTATCTGTTGTCAACTAATTCTTGCAGCATGTGTACAGCTTAGTTTTCAAACTTCAAATACAAACTTCAAACATCATTTTCACGCCATCACGTAATTAGTTCTGTGTTTAAATGTTTTAAAACAAAAAAGCAAATGAAAAAACATACTCTCGAAATACCGAAAACAAAAAGAGAGAAAGAAGAAAAATGATACCAACTCGTATTTTAGTTTAAAAATGGTCATACACCAAGAAGAAAAAAGAACAATTTCAAACCATACTCTTATAACGAAAAAGAGAGAGAGAGAGAAGCAAAAAACGTCGAAACGAAATGAAAGTAGTTTTTGGCTTAAAGCCAACATTAAAATCCCATTCAACAAATGTATTTTAAAACAATTTATAGTTTTAAGCCATAAAACTACTTAAAAGACATTCTCACTAATAGAAAAAGGATATTTGAAACGGAATGTGAGGTGAATAATTAAATGTCATAAAATTAGAAACGCAATCAAAATAAATGTACTCCTGAGAAATACTACGTACGATGGAATAATGTTAAGACAGTAGGGGAGTCTATTGGTAGGTTATTAAATTGCAATTTCAATTGAAACTTGAAATTAATTCTGCTAAGTTAGCTAGGTAGTATGCTATTCTATAGCTTGAGATGTAAAAAGCAAACCTCCACTAATGCGATCTGGAAAAAAATTTTCAACCACCGATTATCCCTTTAAGGGATAGTCTATTAAATATTCAACACTTCTCCAAGTGTATTTCTCTGGCAAACTACACGATGCCTATCGGTTTAAAAAAGGATAATCTCCTATCCAGCATCTGCCATGTTTGAAGGTGTCTGACAGGTTGCAAGAATACGTTCTAATGCTTCATTCACATTATCACAATCCTGTGCTGAAAAAGTGTAATTTGGCACTGTGTCCAGCAGTGTACAGAAAGAAAACCAGGGCACTATTGGCAATTTCGCTAATAATCTCTGTATGTACCACCAGGATTACTGTACACCTTTTAAGCGAGTGCCTTGCTCTTTAGAACAGACGTCATCGGTTTTTGGCTGACAGAATCTTTGAAAATATGGGTATGATCGCGAACGTGCTACTAAGGAAATTGGGCGGTTTCATCCAAAGCTCGGGGTGGTTCAAACCCACCACTAATGGATCATGACAAGGCTGCTTACCTACATACTTGGTCATTACAACACTTCAGTCAGAATTTCAACCTAGCTTCTCTGCTGGGCAGCTTACCTCACACCGGGTAATACAATGGACCATATGAGCCACCGACTGAACTTGGCTGTGAACAGCAAGCTACCTGCTAAGCTAACCTAAAACAGCAGAATGCCTTAATTATCCAAAAGCTTTCATTCACTAACATCAGCACGAAGTTCGTTATGCTCTTTAATTAATTTTCATGTTCGTTGTGCAATTTTCCCTGTACGAATACTGTCTTTCTAGAATGTCCTTCAGTTAAGAAATCAATGTCATTGTAGTTCCTGTTGCTGGACTGCTCTCTGTATTCTTTTTGGATTATAGACTACCCATTTCATCAAACAGCATGAGTATCCGGGAAAGGTCTTCATCATATCATGTAATCAAGTCAGCTTCAGGCTATTTGCAGGGGTCTCGCTTTCATAACAGTAAATCGGATAGGCGGTAAATTTGTCATCCTCTTGAAAATCTTTGCCATTTACATTGTTTCTATAAAATTCTCTCCTAAAATAAAATCCCTTTAGGGTCCTCATTGCAGTTATAACAAGTTATTAGTTTCAGAGTCCACACCCATGGAGGCATGGAACACCTCACAACGAGCTCTACAGAAGCTGTAATGACGAGGAAAACAAGAAAATGGCAGAACATTTGGAACGTGGATGAATGTGAGATGAAGTGAGGACTACGACCTAGATTCTCATACGTCTTATGTTGTGCGTGTTAATTATTGTACACGAGTGGCAGGATCTACAGTTTAAAGTCGACCCTGAATGACAGATTTTTGAGAAACTTTTCATGGCAATTTAATTTTACGCCCAGAGTTATGCCCGAAATCTGCTAAGAGTCAAACGCCGAAGACAAATTTTTTCATATTTCGTTTTGTTTTGCTTGACTTGGGGTTTGAACCGTGACCTCACGCGTAATATGCCAACAGACTACCTACTAGACTACGACGACTTATGCATACCACTTGAAACGAAACGTTTGGAACGAATGATCGTTGACCTATAAAGGGGCATGATTTTCTATTTAAAATGTTTGCCATAATTTTAAATTTCTTTTCTGTTATACTGTGAACAGTATATATACTTATATAACAGTATATATATTTTAAAAAATTTAAAAAAAGAGTTTTTTTCGGCAGATTTTTTGTATTTTTTTTTTTTTTTTGTACATCATTCAGCCAAAAATAACCCAAAGGCGACAAACACATTTTATACCCAAACAATTCCTCTACTTTTTTTTCGAGGCTCAATTTTTCTGTTGTTTGTTTGGGATTTAGGAAAACAAAACAAAAAAATTTTTCCTTTTTGTAGCAATTTCTCCTCTTTTTTGTTTTGTTGTAGTTGTTTTTTTTTGTATTTGTAATACTGACAGGCATTACTTTTGCTGTTGATTATTCTAAACTTTTTAACACAGCATATAAGGGAAGTTGGTAAAAACAAAAAACGGAAGTCTATAAAAAGAATAGACTACCATGCACTCTATGAACACCAGCAATATTACAAAAACAACAAAAAATAAAGGACTACCATCTAGACATTAACAGCATTAGCAGCAACAGTGGTAAACAAAAAAAGCCACTCAAAAAAGAGAGAAAAAAAATAAATTCTAAATGAAATTTAAAGTTGTGGGGTGACAAGCAAATATTGTTACATTCTATATGTATCAGTGTGTGTGCATTTCTTTATTTTTTTCAACATTTTTTAAAAGTTGAGCTCTTAGTCACGTTTCTAATCATTTTTATTTGACAAAAAGTGTGAATAGTTGGTTGGGACTACAAAAGAATGAAATCAAAAGCAAAAGGAAAAAATTTTTAAATAAAAATAAAACATATTCAACACGAAAACCAAACAAAACAAAACAAACAAAAATCAGGAATTCCTTGAGCGTAAAAATAAACGGAAATGTGTATGTACATACAGTGAGCGTTAAAAGAAACTGTACATTAAAAAAAATATACATTAATAAATTTTCTTTATTTTTATTTTAAAATTGTTTCTTTGCCAGTTTTTAAAAATGAAACAAAAAAATAAAAAATTTAAAAATTTTAACAAATTTTTTCGGCCACTCTCCTGATAAAAGTGGTAAAAGTTGTGTTTGGTGATTATTAGAATTTTATCCATGGTGTAAAGTTTCTTTTGACGCTCACTGTATGTACATAGATGAACCGCTTTAGTTGAAATTTTAAGTTTCAATTTAAAACAGTGTGTGGCGGCTAAGATAAGATAAAACCTTATCACTAGCAACCAACTTTAAGGCTTGCGTTGATTTGCAACACATTGTGCTTTCAACCGAGGTCATTGAACTGCATGTACGTTTGCACACAGATTCTGAATATTTATGTTAATAATAACAATTTTTTTATACATGATAGGATCTCTTCTTAAGCCCTTCCCACCTTAAAATTTAAATTCAAAACAGTCTGTGTGAGATATCACCAAAATGTTGTATTCATTTAAAAGACGATGTTGGCGCTATAATATGTGGAATATAACGTTTAAATATCTCTGGGTGGAGTGTATACAAAATGTACAATTTTCTATGGCTCTGACGTATAACTCATGCTAAATTTGTTCCATTACATGGGTTATGTTGTCTTTGAGGACCTCTGTGGTTTGTGATTTATTTGCATACAGCTGCAACTCAATAAAACCCCTCTAGAAAAACTCTCATAGGGTCAACCGAATGATCTCAGCAGCCAGTTTATATCACCTTCCTCGTGAGATAACATTACATTCAAATTGCTCGTGCAGAATATCGAATATATGGCTCGACATTCATTCGTGTCGATGCTAAAAGAAGTTGGTATTCATCAATCAATAAAGCTCGCTGTTGACAATACAAGTCTGGCCAACGTTCTTCTCAAAGAAGTGTGTATCGATGACACATGCTTACATAATTGGTCATTACAACCCTTTAGTCAGGATTATGACCTAGTTTCTCACATCACTTTGCTGTGTGTTAATTTTATACAGAAGTGTCGGTACGTACGACATATTTTTGAGAAACTTTTCATTGCCATTTTATTTAACTCTCAGAATTTTAGCCAGAAAAAGACCTGGGGTTTGAACCGAGGCCTCTCGCCAACATACTATCTACTACACTAAGGCAACAACTATTACATACCAAATAAAAATAAAGGGTGGGCTATCTATCGATTTAAATTTCACCCACCGGTTATTTCGAATCTGGCAATATTTCTGTCATTCTATTCTGTCACAAAATTCAGTATATTATCTCTACTGAACGTAATGAATCGATTTACGCTTGAGCAAATTTTGGACTTATTTGGCCAACGAGAAACTGTACGATTTTGCAAAAAAAATATCTTTTCGGATGAAGCTCATTTGTATCTTGGTGGGTACGTTAATAAGCAAAATTCCCGTATTTGAGACTCAGAAAATCCACACATGGTCTTACAGAAGCCAATACACCCATGACGAATGACTGTTTGGTGCGGCTTGTGGAGCAGAAACCTTGAAAATAACACGGAGCAACCATTACTGTCAATGGAGACACCTACCGCACCATGATAACCGATTTGTTTGTACCTGAACGATGTTTGGTTTCAACAGACACATCTCGTGCCACAATCGATTTATTGCGTCAAACGTTTGATGACAGTTTAATCAGCCGAAATGGTGATTTCAATTGCTAGCCCAGAAGCTGTGATTTGACACTCTTGGACTATGTTCTGTGAGGCGATGTTAAAGAAAAGTATTATGCCGACAAACCAGAGACAATTGAGCATTTGAAAGCCAACATTCGCGATGCCATTGCCGAGATACGACGCCATACACTCGAAAAAGTGCAAGAAAATTGGTCCGATCGAATGAGGTACTGTAAGGCCAGCCGCGGCAGCCATATGAATGAAATTTCTTACCGGAATTTGACAAAATTTCAAAGCGTTTTTGTTATTTACTTGTTCAATCCTTGTTCATTTAGAACCCAGTCTATACTTTAGTTCCACTCATCCTTCCGAAAACTAGAGACACCTTGGTTTACAAATATACTGTTGCGATCATATGTTTTCCTGCCCCTAAATTAAACTAATCCAGCCTAAAGTGAATAGGCGACCAGCTATTTATAATCAACATAAAATCCATCCAGCTTTGTTTTATCTTTAACTGATACAATACTTCTAAGATTATTCATCAGCTGATCACAAAATACTGAAAAAGTAGCGTCAGCAGATAAGTACATCGGTTGACTTAGTCTTTCAGTGTGGGGGGCTGTGAACTCATTTGCAATCAGAAAACTCTTCTTAAACATCTTAATTTTATAACACTTACAAAAAATTTTTAATTATTTTGTAATAAATAATAAAAAAAAATATTATTAAAGCCTACTTTTACCTGTAAAGTACAAAAATTTTCCATTGTCTACTTTTAGGCTTCCATTATTACATTCTGTATTGTATTAAAAGCCCAAATCTTTATTAAATTTAAATCCTTCTCTTTGTAAATGGAAAAGAAACATTTGCAAACCTACATTTGTCAGTCATTAGTTGGGAAAATTTGCATTTTCTTTCTCTTTTTCTTTTTTTCTAGTTTCTATAATTTTGCCTTTAGAAAGGAAAATAAAAATTGTAAATAACAACTGAAACTTTTTTTCTCTCTCAAAGTTTTTTGTTGGGAAAAAACTTGTTACAATCTTCTTAGAAATTTTATTTAAGAGCATAAAAAAGTAGAAAAGAAAGAAATTGTTAAAAAGTTGGATAAGGGTCTTGGTTTTGTAGAATTTGTCAGGTTTAAAGACATAAACTAAGCCTTTCTGATTTTTTTTTGTTTTTCTGTTATAATGTCCTACAGAAACTTCTTTTGTGTAATTTTTGAAGAAACAAAAAAAGGAGAAAAAGAGAAATTTTTTAGCTATTACTTGCCTGTCCGCTTGTCTGCTTTAATATTTTTTTGTGCTTTTAAAATTCCAACATTTTCATTTAAAGAAGGAAGTGAATAAGAATATTGAACCTGCTTCTGTTTGCCCTGATTATTTCCTGATGAGTTTTTTAAGCAATTTTTTATTGAAAGTAAATTATGGTTTTCTTCAATACGTATATACAAATATACTTTTATGCATATGTAAGTATTTTCACAGAGAATGTTGTTTTCAAACAACTACATATGGTAACCCTATCGTTTTAGAATCTGCAATAGTAGACCAAAAACATATTTAGCTGGCAACAAAGCAAAGAAATAATAAAAACTTGGGAAAAATGCTGTATCGCAGTATCTATTCGCCTAACGAAACGAAACAGAATAATTTTCTTTTTTTTCGTTAATTAAATGAAGCGGCTTAGGCTACCAATCTCTGTCATTGATAGATAAATGCATAATTGGACAACCCTCAGTCAAGATTATGACTTAGCTTCTCACGTTACTTAGGTTGTGTGTGTTAATTTTATACATGAGTGCCAAGACCTACAGCTTAAAGGCTGAGAAACATTTCAAGGCAAATTTATTTACTTTCAGAATTTTTGCCAGAAATCTGCTGAGAGGTAGAGGTATTGTTGGAGATGTCAGACCTGTGGTTTGAGCAGTGGTCTCACGTCTAATAAGCCAACTATCTACAAGACTGCGGCGCCTACAATTGAATGAATTGAAAATTCATTTAAATTGTCCATGTAGTAGACCGCAAGGTGTCTTTTTTCCTCCTCTGACACAGTTCTGGGCATGTGCTCAGTAGGTGAAGAATAGTTTCCTCGTTTCCTCATTTCTGGATTTCATACAGAAGTCATTTGCCATGTGTTTAAGACAGAAGTGCCTTGCAAGTGTGTTCATAGTAAAATGTCTGGTAGTGACTCCAGTAACTATACCGAAGACATTCTGTTGAAGGTTAAGAAAATATTCCACGTTCTCCCTGGCTAGTCGTGGCCTGAATTTCCGATCCGTTCTGTCCGTTTCCGAAGCCACCCATCTGGCGTTAACGGAAGCCATAGCCATATTGTCAGTTACGAGTTCGGAGGTCTTTAAAGGAGAACCTATTTGAAGAAATCTATGGTTGTGCCTTATCTGGTCAGTTCATCCGCTCTGTAGTTCATCCGCGCCTATATGGACGTCATATCGTTGAAATGTTCGCAACAATCCGTCCTAGAATTTATTACTTCGAACCATAGTGCCTTGATATATGTCTGGTTATCAGAAGGTACGGTAATATCTTTAGCAAGTCTCAGCTACTTTGTTTGATCAAAGTAGTGTGCTAGCTATCGTCACACAGGCTATGCCTACAACAGAATAATGCAGAATGTTAAAAAAAAACTGTGTTGTTTAGGTATAAGCGACGCAGTGAGAACTGCACCTAAAGGAGCAAAGGACGGATTGCATTTTATCAAACCGATTGAAATATGAGTGCAATACGAGGCGTTACTTACAGTGTACCGTCTTCAGTCTTTGAAGAAATGGATCAATGAAAACCACAATCGTATCACCGCAACTTAAAGGGGACACTGAAAGGATAGACACTTAACGAGGAATTATACGACAGGATGCGTAACATTTCAACGGCAATCAGTTGCATCACGCAGATACCATATCAGCATTCTTAATCAAACGAAACCATGATACAGACGTGCCTTGTTGCTATACGGATGACCCTAAATATGAAGATAAGACGAGCCTTGGTTTCAATATAGAAGAACCGGAATCAGAACGGAACCATGCCTCCTGCTAGCGAACCGTAACGTATCTTAAATAATTGTAGAATAATCACTTAATTAGAAAAACTTCAAAGATATTGTGGAGCGATTCAGAAGAACAGAAAACTATGAGTATATTGAGACTACTGAGCACATCGATGAGCTTACTCACGGTACACTTTGCTGATTGCATAGGCATGATAGATGATATGATTGCGAGGCATAAAGCGACATCGAGCTTTTCTAAGCTCGAGATTTCAATAGTTTTGGGAAGACATTATACAAGGAATAACTAATTTCAGCGTAGTGATTAGAGAAGCTAAAAAAGTTTGTAGGAGATACAGACTTCCTATAGAAAGTATGGTTAAATTTCTTAAATGTAACCGGCTTAATGGTTTACGTTAGGCACGCGACCCTGAACCATTTTGTATTGCCTAGTTGTAAGCATTAAAATCAATTCCAGGACAAATATATTATTTTCTCAGAACTTTTCAAAAGCAGTTGTTTAAACTCTTGAAATAAAGTAGTAGGAAAAGCAATTTAAAATAAAAAGAAACATTTATTTCAAGAGCCTAAACTCCACCTCACTGTTTTCAGCTTCATTACAATTGCTCATTTAAATTTTACTGCACACACAACTCAAACCCAGTGCAATCAATTATTTTGCTTCATTACTTTCGAAGATTTTTATGGAATTCAAACTTCGTCATAAACACAAGCTATTGCACAGCCGTTTTCTTCTTTGTTTTTTTTATTTTCATCTCAAAAATGCATCATAAACCATTGTTTATATGCCAGTAAAAACAAAACAAGCTTCAGGCTAAAAAATGAGCACATTAGCCTTAAAGTAGGCAACAAAATAGCAAAAAAATTCACAAAAAAAAAAAACGCTTTCATTGTTTTGTGTTGAAAATAAAATAAATCTTAAGCTCTTTGTATCAAAGTGTTCTACTCTCCTCTCCTCCCCTCTCTTCTTTTCTTGTGAATACAGTCAACAATTAAAATGAATACCAGTAGAGATTTTTTTCTCTTCCATTTTGCTTTTATGTTCGCTTTTTTATATTCTGCCTTGGTCTGTCATAAACAATAAAATTCAACTCAAGAATATAAAAAAAGAAAAAAATGCAAAAAAATGAAGTGCAATTGCCAGACGGCGTGTGAGAGAGGCAGACTGTGAGTACAGTCAACAAAAATAATGTTTTACACACTCTCTTTTAAAAGCTGCAGCAGCATCACCAGCAATATCTTGTACGGGAAAATGAGTGTGTAATTATGACAGTAAACAGCGTTTAATTTTAACGATAAATAATATGAGACAAACAACAATAATAATAATAATAATAACAATAACAACAGCAATAGCAAGTACAATAATAATAATACAAGAAATATTCACAAAACTAGAGCATGCTTGAAGGCAACAACAATGCCATTAAAATAGAAAAATTTAAGGCGCATAAAGAAAGTTAAGTTAATTGTTGCATACTAAGGGCGGCAGGGGTTTCTTTGGTTCATATTTTTTTTGTATTTGTTTAATATCCTACAATTGATTGCATTAACTAAGACCCAATTTAATGCAAACAATTAATTTTTAGTTGTTATACTGGCCTGACGACATTGTTGTTGCGTAATCAGAGGAATTTGAGGTTGTGTGCTCCTAAGTGGAGCTCTAATACAATAAAATTATTGTTGCTATATTTTTCAAGTGGTCATCTCAATCAGAATCAGAATTTCGTATACAAAGGTTGTTGCCTTAAGTACTACACTTATGTATGCCTGCACTAGAAACAATTTTACACCCCTTTCAGCTGGACCTTTGTTATAAGAGCTTAGCAGCCTAGAATAGTGATTAATCTTTAGATGACTAGGCAGCTGATATATAAATACAATTACAAAGAAAAGTTTCTCAAAAAATCTGTCGTTCGGAGTCGACTTTAACACAACATAGCGTAAGAAACTAGGTCGTAATCCTGACTGAAGGGTTGTAATAGCCATTTTAAATTAAATTAAGGGCATCACAGGGATTGTGCACCGAAACTGATAAACAAATAAGAGTCTGCCTAAGAAATGTTATGGAGCCAGATTGAATCCGTGATAGCCTGCATTTAAAAGAGTATGTTCCAAATAAAAGAGATGACACGAAATAAGACTCTTAGAACTCAAAGCTACTGCATTTTATCTTCGTATACTTTTTGCTTTAATGTTTCCAAGTGTTCCAATTTAATTCATTTAATTTACGCTGTGTTTTCATAAACGTTTTCTAATCTTGAATTTACTTTCAGTTAATAATTTTAAATGTCCACTTTCATGGTGTGTCTTTTTCTCTTCATTTATGCTGCCTCTTTTACTCTTACCACAAATGTTTCGTGTAACTTAAATACGAAATCGTTTTTTCCAACTGCATATTTACAACTTAAATGTGGCAAAAGTTCACTTTACATGATTTGCATAAAAATTCGTTTTTCTTTTTATACTAAATATTGTACAGACTTTCTTTAATTTTCCATTTTTTTCCCGTATTTTCTCTATTGCTTTATATAGCACCAGTAGTAGTGCATTTTCTTTTCTGGTTAGTTACACTTACATGTGGCAAACTGCTACTCTAACTGTAGTGTAAATGCATTCACATCCTGTATCTCTGTACGGATATTAGATTTTCCATTTTAGAAAAGTGTTTAAAAAGGTTTTTTTCATTTTCCTTTTTTTTATTTTGAATTTTTAGTCTGGTCTATAACAGCAAATGGGGGGAAAAGCACAAATGTAATAAGAAAATAAAGAAAAAGGAATGAATTTTATTACGAAAACCGCAACAAGATCTAAATGTACTTTCAACATAAACTTTTACTCTCTCTTTTTTTTTCTCTGCTATTTGCTGTTAGGAAACGTTAATAAAAACTGTGATAAAAATAAAACTTAAATGCAATCTCGTTGCAAACAGTAGCAGAAATATGGAAAAAATAAGCAATAAGCATTAGAAAGTATGCAATGGAGAATAATTTTAAATTAAATCCATAAAACAGGCAGTAGAAATTTCGATTTAATTAAAAGCAGTAGTTGTTATAAATCATATGATAATAAAAATTTTAAATTAATGCAAAGACAAAAAATTTAATACCGTACACATTAAGGTACACAAGTCATGGAGGTATATGTATCACGCCGTTCTTCTGGCATAACTAACATAAGTGACAAGGTCCAAGCATGTTAGGTAGGTAGATAAGATTGTCTGTTAACCCAAGAAGTTGGAATAGACAGACACGTTACATCCCTTTAGCTAAGATTACGACCTAGCTTCTCACTCCACTTATGTCGTGTGCGTTAAATTTATACACGATTGGCGGGACCTACAATTTAAAAACGATTCCGAATGACAGATTTTTAAAAAATGTTTTCCTGGCAATTTTATTTACTCTCAGAGTTTTTGCCAGAAATCTCTTGAGAGGAAGTCGCCGAAAATTTTTCGCATCTCGTTTCGTTTGAGATATCTAACCCGGGGTTTGAACCATGGTCTCTCGTCTAATAAACCAACACAGTACTTACTAGGGTATGGTGACTTAAAAACTATATATAAAAAATTATATTCTTATCCTGGATTCGAACCTATATTGCTAGAGTTTGCAGCCAAGGACAATGGCCTTAAATGGTGAAGTATTTTTCAAATTTATTTTCGTTGGAAATATCTGATTTGGGGTTTGAACCATGGTCTCACGTCTAATAAACCAATAGACTACCTACTAGACTATGACAACTTAAAAACCATGTAGAAAAAATTACTTTCCTATCCTATTCGAACCTATATTGCTAAGATTTCTAGCTAAGAACAATGGCTTGAAGAAATTAATATTTAATGAAGCAACATGGCTTTTAAAATCGTATAATAGACGAAATCTGTCGATTCAACTAGTTGGCTTATTTCTTTGTAATTTTAATTAAAATTCATTTCCAAAAACCACTATTTCAACCCACACAATCCAGGCTAATTGAAATGCTATAACCTTGCCATAAAAGAAAACCCAATAACCCTTTTATTTTATAAAATTTCTACATTTTTTAATAAATTACATTAGAAAAAATCACTTGAAAAGAAAATTGTGGTTTTCTTTCACACACACACATATAGTTATATGAATGAACTTCGATTTTTTTTCTATTCCACTTTCTTTGTATACAAAACTACTAAAATTAGCAATTCATATGAAGTACAATACGAAGACCGAAGAACGAAGATACCTTAAGCCACAGCTAACGTACACTGACTCTGAGTCTGACGCTGACTCGTACATAAAACATGACCTTCAAACCTTTAATTCAATTCAATTTTGAAAATAATATTTCGGGAAAAATAAAATTTATCGAACAAAAAATTGTTACAAAAATGATTATCATAAAAAAAACTAGGTATACAGAGCCAAAGGTTATATATTAACCTCTTAGAAGCAAGCCAAAGAAAAAACCACACAGAGAGGTAGTAAGAGAGAGAGAGAGAGATAGAAAGCAGCAGTAAAAAAAAGAAAGTCAAAATAATTTCAATCGTAAGATTTCAACAGAATATATTGAGCATTATGGAGTATAAAATTGAAAAAAAATATTTTCCTTCCAACACTCACACACAGCATTTTTCTTGGTTTATTGAATAAATGATGACTTTGGGCAAGTTATAAAAAAATTACAACAACAAAAAAATGAATTGAAATGAAATGAAAAATATAAGAAAACTTTCATAATTTCATCGAAATAAAATCATTCCAAGAAAAATCTTTAACCTTGAAATAAATTGCTGAAATTGAGTTTTTTTTTTTGGAGCACGAGAGACCATGCTTATAAGGAATGATTGTATTTAGAAGTCTTTCAAGTCCTTAAGACACTTTACTGAAGAAAATAAAACACAATAAAAAAATAAAAGTTCTCTAATGGGGGTGGAGTACAATGTGCATTAAAAAGTCACTTGAGACTGTCTCGTTGATGAAAGTAAATAAAAATGGCAAATGCATATCCTATGTTTCTATGTTTTTGAAAAATATTTAAAAGCCTGTATTTCATAGCAAGTCCGTTTAAAATGTTTAGCAGCTTTAATAATAAATTTACGAACAATATTTTTCCTGGACTCTGAGGGTAGCACTTATTTAAATTACATGTACCATAATTTAATTTTTTTCAAATTTTTTACATATTAACGAAAGTCATATTGTCGCCGTAGCCTAGTAGGTAGTCCAGTAGATAGTTTGTTAACTTAATAGACGTGAGACAACGGCTTAAACCACAGGTCATACATCTCCAGCAAAACGTAATATGAAACAATATTTCTTCGGCGAAATTGCCATGCAATTGTTTCTTAAAATATCTATCGTTCGAAGTCGACATTAAACTGTAGATCTTGCCACTCATGTATAAAATTAACACACACAATAGTCAATAAGTGGTATGAGAAGCTAGGTCGTTATCCTGACTGAAGGGTTGTAATGGCTAGTTATGTATGTAATATGTTTCACGGAAAGATCTTTTTATAATCAGCGACATAATCTCAATAAATACGTTGTAACTCTACAAATGAAAGTGGACAAGCAATACTGATACCAATTGTAATAATAAATAGTATAGAAGAAGATAAATAAGTTAATTACTATCGGATCTTTGATTAAGCTCTTCCTACCTTTAAATTTTAATAAAACAAGTGTGGTTGACATATCATCGAAATTTTTTATTTGTTCGAAATACCTGTTGATGACATTATGTGTTCAATTTTCGCTGGCTGAATGATTCTTCAATCCGAAGCAGTATTTGCGTAGCCCTAGATCAGGGTTTACCAAAAATTTTTTGGTTATGTATTAGTGAGTAAGAGAGAGAAAATAAATTGAGAGAATTGATTTATTTACAGCCATAGAAAAGTGTTTGTAATATACGTTATTTTGATTTTCATTTTATCAACTTACATATGTAAAGCTATCTATCTTTGGCTTAATAATTTTAGATAAATAAAAATAAAATAAAAAAATCCATTTTTTATTAAAAGATCGTAAAGGTATCCAACTTTGGCTTAAAAATTAGACCATGTTTTTAGATAAATAAAAATAAAAAAAATAATAAACCATTTTTTATTAATTGAGAAAAAGCAAGCATTCTAAAGCATTTAAAAAAAATTATACTATGCGACAAAATATATAAGGCATTGAATATTATCAAAAGCACCTTTTAACATACAATATTTTTTGAGTGTCATTCTGAAAAAAATGGTAAAGCATCCGCCGCACATGTGTTCTTGTCGCAGTCTGATCGACAACTAAATCAAAAAACGCAAGAATGCGTGTGAGTTCTCTCAGCACAATTGTGCTATGAAATGGTAAACGATGCCCTAGATAAAAAAATTCTCATTAGGCAACAAAAAAAGAAATGCCACAAAAAATGGAATACCATTTGAAGCCTGCCAATGAGCCTGATCCCCACAAGTGCATTGAAGTTAAGAAACCATGGTCATGTCAATATCTAAGGTGTAGTTGATTTGGATATTTTTATTTATAATTCGATACATGAATCCGCTTGCGATCCTTGTCTTATGACGAAAATAAATAAAAATACCGAATAGATCATTTTATGATAATAATGAGAAATGATTATTCAAGTAGTTACTGACATATGAGATCAGGCGACAAAGTTGAATGTGCAATCTTAGATTATCACTGAAATAGTGGTCATAGAAACATTAGCTGTGCAAATCTAGTATCAGAATATATGTATTGGAACAGTTAAGCGGGCATTAGATCCCTAGATGCCTGGACGAGATAGCAAAATCGAACATGTGGGCTCCTGAATACGATGATATACGAAAGTAAAAACCATAACTGACGCACTTTTAAAGGTAGATTCAATTGCTAACTTAAATGAATCCATAATTGATATCAGCATTCCTCAAAATGAGCCAAACTGTACAAAAAGCATTTGCCTTCAACCTAACGTTCAATCTATGTTAAGAACTTGAGTCACAATGGAATACTGGCCCGTCAGCATGCATGCCCACAGATTTGAAATGGCTCACAATAACTTTTTACTTACTTACATACATACTTCATTAGTTACTTACTTACTTAACTGGTTATTTCAACTCTATAGTCAAGATTACAATCTAGCTTCTGAAAACATCCATATTGTGTGTTAATTTAACCATGAGTATTGAGAATTACCTATAGAACATCGATACAACATTATACCATCATTTAAAAACAGAATATGTCTAGAAAGGTAATTTGGATAGAATCCAAAACTTCAGAAGACTTTGAGATAAATGTCGGAGTGGGTACAATCGGCATTTCAACGGGACTTTATATAGGACCCAATTGGACAATTCTTTGTGCAGGCAATGACCAAATTTCTCCTAACCTATAATATCTAAAAACATGAGTCGTTTACAAAATTAAAAATTTCAGTGAAAAATGAAATGTTTTTTGTTTTTTCAAAATAATAAAAAACAATTATACAACTATTTACCCATTTATTTATTTATAAAATTATTTAACTTATTAAGCTTTATTATTTCATTTCAAGTAATTATCCTTTAAAAGTATATTTTTTAAAAGCCAAGTCAAGTAAGTAGTTTCAATCAAAAACTCTTGAAAAATATTTTTTAACTCATGGATTATAAACCGAAAAAATATAAAACAAAATGCAGCATTTTGTGAAAACATTTTCCCTTAAACTTCTTAAAAACTTTAAACTTTTTTTAAAGGTCAACAGATTTGAATAACTTAAGCATGTAACAAACTAAGACGAAAGAGAGAAGAAGAAAAAAGTTGAAATTTCTTTATGGCCAAAGACAACATTAAACAGCAATAAACAGAAAACAATTGCTGTCTATAGAGAGTAATGCAGGGAGCTGATATTAATGTTATGATGTCTTCTGTCTTATCTGGGTTTTAATCATGCTTTAGACGTCTTAATGAACTCTTATGTTGAGGTTTTAAGAGTTTTTTCTTATGTTTTCAGCTACTGTTTGATGTGGCTATGGTGACAGTTTAATATTCATGGTTTCCCCCTTGAATGTCAGAACATTGTACAAAAGCTCAACCATCAAACAGCAACCATTCAGGTTTAAAATTCTTATGAAAATTTCGTGGTTACCTGACAACATTAGGGATTTTCTAAAAGATTTTTAAGTACTTCATAATTCTCTCACAAGAAAAGGTAAAACGAACCTGCATTTATAGATTTCATGCTTAATAATCTGTTGGAAGTTTTTTTTTTGTCATTTTTATTTATTAGCCAACGAACAGACCATCACCATCACTTTGATGGCAGTGGTGGACCCTCATCTTAGTTATTACAATCATCAACGTTAAAACCGTCATCATCATAATCAAAAACAAAAACAAAAAAATTTGATTTTCCTTATCTAAGGTTAAAACCTTTCATACGAATGAAGTATTATGAGCATAATCAGCGGGTCTACAGTTATTTGAATTGATTAAAAAACACTGAAATTTAGTTGGAATTTTGTAGGCCCTTAATACGAAAGCAGGCTATAAAAGTAAACAAAGTCAGTCATGTGGCAAAAATGTTTACATTTTAAGATAACAACTGCTTATAATACATACCCATAACTAAGAGGAAAAAGTTTAAAATTTCTTCCAACAAGTGTTAAATAAAAAATATTTAAAACATTAAGTAGTTCAAGGGAAAGATAACCATGCCCTTTCAAAAGTTTTGGAATATTTTAAAAATTCAAAGGAATACCTCACAGTATTCCAAAAAACTTTTAAACATAATAACAAATAATGAAACTTCTTTTCATTTATCAGAAGAAATATTTTATAAAAATATACTGCAAACAAGGCTTAAATAGTGGTTGGCGGAGTTGTTGCCTACGAACGACTTTACGTATCCACATAGAAAGTAATGAAGTCATACGGTTTGAACTAAGCAGCCTATTGACTGCTGCAAAACACTAGATCAATTAGGTCAGCTTAGACTAAATTGAAGTCGCCGCAGTCTAGTAGACAGTGAGCTGGCTTATCATACCTGAAACCACGGTTCAAACCCTAAGTCAGGCATCTCCAATACACGAAATATGAAAAAATATTTCTTCGGCGACATGCTCTCAGTAGATTTCTGGCAAAAACTCTGACAGTAAAATTTCCATGAAAAGTCTGTCTTTCAGAATCGACTTTAAATTATAGGACCTCGCCACTCATTGATAAAATTAACTCACACAATATAAGTGGTCGGAGAAGCTATGTTGTAAACCTAACTGAAGGGTTATAATGAGAAATTTTATATGTATAGAGGCTAAATTGGCCACCTCAAAGAGCAAAACCCATTTGGATGACGTTCCGTTGTTATATCGAATAATAATCACAACACCTAGATTTCATCTTTCAGATATCCCGTTAGTTTTATTAAAGTGTGAAATCTATCCAAATCACCTTGGACTAGACGCATTGACAAAATGCAATTAATTCTGGTTTTCCAAAAATCTTTAATTTTTTCTCAGGCTTCCAAGTTGCACACAACGACATAGAAGATTTTCTTTGGTCTTCTTTTCTTTCTCGTCATTATGGTTTCTGCAGAAGTCATTCTGAGCCATATAACTTCCATCCTGCACGTTCACGTCTTGGCGCATCAATAATGTAACCAATATTACGAACTTTAGCAATAAACTTGCGTATGCCGGCCACACTGTTAGTCCTTCTCTACGACCAAATATTTTACGACATTTTCATTCAATTTCCAACCAATTATCTTTGCTTTTTTAGGAATAAATTTCCAATAAATCCCAACGTTGCTCAAGAGGAAATCGATTAATTACGTTCAGTTGAGATAATATACTGAATTTTGTGACAGAATAGAATGACATAAGTATTGCCAGATTCTAAATAACCGATCGTTCAAAATTTTATTATCCATGATTTGCGAAACCTACAGTGAGCGTCAAAGGAAACTGTACATTAAAGAAAAGTATACAAGTCGCCGTAGTCTAATAGGTAGTGTGTTGGCTTATTAGAAGTAAAGCCAGGGTTCGAGCCCCAGGCCAGACATCAAAACAAAATACAAAAAAAAAAGTATTTCTTCGGCGATTTCCTCTCAGCAGATTTCTGGCAAAAACTCTGAGAGTAAATAAAATTGCCATGAAAAGTTTCTCAAAAAAAAATCTGTCATTCGGAGTCGACTTTAAACTGTAGGTCCCGCCACTTATGTATAAAATTAACACACGCAACATAAGTGATGTGAGAAACTAGGTCAATAATCCTGACTGAAGGGTTGTAATGACCAATTATGTAATTATGTATGTATACATTAATAAATTACCGTTAATTTTATTTTAAAATTGCTTCATTACCAGTTTTCAAAATTTAAACAAAAAATTATTCAAAAAATTTCGAAATATTGTCGGGCTCTCTCCTTAAGTGATAAAAGTTGAGTTTGGTGATTATTAGGATTTTATCCTCGGTGTACAGTTTCTTTTGACGTACACTGTATAGTTTAACGTTGATTCTATACTACAGATGTTAGGTACTTTTCATGGCAATTTTATTTACTTCCAGAATTTTTGAGAAGAACTTGCCGAAAGAAATATTTTTTTCATATTTTCCTTCGAGATAGTGTTGTTCGAGTGTTTGGATAAAAGGAAGTTCAAGTTATAGTCGGCTTAGAATATGTTCCTGAAACTAATTAAAGTTCCCTCTGTAACATTTATTTTTTAAATTTTAATAGTTTTTTCTTTAATGTTTGTAGAAACCGGAAACCTTAAACCATCCTGTAGTCAATATATGTTTGCTTGATTTGGTTGATCTCCCATAAATTTTCAAATTCCAAAAACCCAATATTTTTGTTGGCAATAACAATAATGTCTACATTTGACAGATTAACAAATTTTCTATAATATTTTCAACAATTTGTGTAATAATATTCCAATGGACGTTCACTTACAATACCATATACGAGCAAGTAGTATTTGAGTACGTAAGTATGTTGATGATGGTTGTCAAATGATAATGTCATCAAATGAAATAAAATGAATGAATGAAATAAGAATAAAGGAAGAGAAAGAATAGAATACAAACTAATATTTTGAAATGAAAATGAAAATTGAATTTATTTTAGACACGCGTTCAACAAAATGCCACAGCTAAAATTGGCAGAAGAAAGAAAGAAAAAGAAAACAGAACAGACTCTTAAAGCAGCTACCACCACAATGAGACAATGGCTATGTATGTATATGGATATGACTTTAACGTCTTACGACAATAATCATAATAAAATAGAAATTTACACAAACACAAGGCAACAATCAAGTACAATCCCATTCGCATACCCATACCCATACATTGTAGTTACAATATTGAAAAATATTTGAAGAAAATAAAAAAAGGGCAATCAGACAGGACAATGTAATGCTATGTGTAGCAAGATAGAGAGAAATATTCATACACATTTTTCATTTCATATCAAAAGGAAAAAAGAAAAGCACAAACAAAAACGAAATACCAGCCAAGCATTCCAATTTGAATGACAACATTTTATCGTCGTATTCGTTTCCTTTAACAAAAAATGAGAAGAAAAAAATTGTAAGACGGCGGATAAGTATGAGACAGCACCAGCTCAAATGTTTACATTGTTGTCATGGTATTGAGGCAAATAAGCAATATGTTGTCACTTTAGCGAAATGACGACAACGAGGACATCATCAAGTGTTAAAATATTCATGACAAAAAATATTACAATTTATTTATTTTTTATTTATTTTTAAAATAGAATAGAATAGAAATATGAATACGAAATGAATTGTTAAACAAATTGCAACGAATACAACTTAATGGCCTGGGCTATTGAAATATTGATTATGATGGCAAGTGTATTACTCAGGCGTTTTAAATTAAATTTTCAATTTTATTTACTAAAGCATTGCAATAATTTTAAATGCAGTAGAGTAACAGAAAATTATTTAATTTTTTATTGACAAAACAACTTCAGCTCTATTCCTTCCTTCTTTTAAACTTTAAACAGTCCTTCATCCATATTTCCTTCTTTTAGTTACACTAAAAACCAAATGTTTAAGCGGTGTCGATACTGTGAAAGGTATAAGGTCCTCCAACTTTAACAACCGATAACGGCCATCTTCTTGAAGCTATGTGTGCCAAATAAGTTGTCGTTTATTAAGATTGTTTTACCAAATCACCATGGACGATCATAGACAATGACGTTGAATGAGCAGTTAGCCACTGACCCTCATTTTCCTTCAAAAATCATCTTCAGCGATGAAGTTCATTCCTCAGTGACTGGACACATAAATAAACAAAATTGCTAAATTTGGGATGATCCAATGCACCCCCCAAAAAGCCACTGTTTGCTGCATTATACTTCGATAATTATCCTATTCTTTTGGTCTTAATTAGTTGATCTGGTCACCAATGAAATTTAATTCCAACAGGATGGCGCTACGTATCCTACATCTCATGCTACATTGGATATATTGCACGAGCAGAGGAGTATTCTTAGATCGCAGGTGTATTCAAATAAGTCACAAACTACACCGATCCTTAAGGTTAACATAAACAATGCCGTCAGTCAAATTCAGCCTAATATATGTGCTAGAGATAGGGACCCAGGTTACTTATTGTTAGCCTGATGCATAACTCAGATCTCTGCTTATTGTAATTTCCTCTCAAAAGTTTTGATTACCTCAAACCCAATTTGTATGAAAACAGACTTTGCCTGTCTTTATTTGCCTTTCGTTGATCATACCCTTCCAAACAACTGCTCCTAAGAAGGATTCTGGCCCCACCAACGACAAGTTAGCTCGTCTCCTCGCAAGGTCGACTGCTTGCTGACCTGGGCACCAGCAACAGTTCCATACTATCTTCGATTTAGCCTCATATGAACAGAGTGCTAGAATGGCGGTCCGATTGTCAGATTGTATCGCTATAGCCTATCTTGTGTATTTCCTATCCAAGTTGAATTGAACATATCTCCCAGTGACTTAGACTTTCACTTGAAATATAGCCGCGACTTTCTGCATGGGCGTAAATATTTCAATCTGAAATCGAAACCTCTTGCTTCTGTTCCAAGCGTTCCTATACAGATAAGTCGTATACCAAAAAATCGTCTTACTTTTAAGAAAATATCCAACATCCAGATTACTTACTTAATTTTCTTACTGTCCTCTGGCAGAATTACTACCTACCTTCTCACGGCATCCATTTGTGTGTGCTAATTTCATACACGAGTGGCGGGACCTACAGCTTAAAGTCGACTCCGAACGAGAGATTTTTTGAGGAACTTTTCATGGCAAATTTATTTACTCTCAGAGTTTTTGTCAAAAGACTGCTGAGAGAAAGTAGCCAAAAGAAATATTTTCTCTTATATTTCGTTTTTGTGGAAGATAATTTAGCTGGGGTTTGAACCATGGGCTCTCGTCCAATAAGCTAACGCAGTACCTACTAAACTATGGCTTCCAGATTAGTCTATTCATTTTTATACTTTCTTTTATTGCGAAACACTTCCCACATTCATAGAGTCTACGGGGAGCACAGTTAAGAAAGGAGCTGTCAACCAATCGATTTCTTAGCTCCTCAAATGCCCTAATGAAGTTGTGCCTGTAATGAAGTGGACTTAAATCTAACAAAGCTTTCAATGTAGCTGTACGACAGATTCTCGTTGACTCCCATATACCAGCACACTCTAATCTCCGTATCTTTTTTTTCGGAGTAGTGCTCAATAATGTCTACTCATACCATATTTTTTCGTTAGAAAAAAAAACGCTTAAATGAATCTTTACATCTGATAGGGTTAATATTATAATGCTAATGGCCACATCTTAATAGAAAACCTTAATTAGTGAAGAAAAAAGGAAGTCAAAAAATGGCATTCGAACATTACTTAACCCTTTTTATGTTTTTATCATTAAATAAATTTTCGGTTTTCTTTCCTTTGGCTTTTTTTCTTTTTTGCTTTCTTTGTTTTTAACAATTACCGCTTCATTAAAGGAGAAAAATAGTCTCCGTCAGTGAAAATGTCGGATTATATACCAACATACATACTACGTATACACAACATAGATTTTCAATTTTATAACTTTGTTTGCTAATGCTTTTTAATATTTCATTTAAGATTTTTTTTTGATTTTTCTTTATGTTGTTTTTGTTTTTGTACACACATATACATACAAAACATCACTTGACTTATTTATTTCATTATCTACAATTGACAGCACAAAAGGTTGTCCAAAAAATGTAAACGAAAGAAAAAATTCAAGAGAAACACAGGAAAAAATAGTCTTCTTGTTCCATAGTTTATGGCCAAAAGGCAAGAATTTTAAGCAGATATACGTATAACCTAACAAATACATTCATATACACACAGTCAGAAACACACACACTTGCAAACACAATATCTCTCTCTTTAAATCTCTCATTGAATTCAATGTTAAGCGTAAGGCATCATGAACACAAACGAATTCTCAAAACAATAAAACAGCAAATCAAAAGGTTAACAACACATTTACACACACACACACATTGAAATATTTGTCATTCCCAATAAGACTATCACACACAAGCACACACAGAAAGAGAGGGAGAAAGATTGTCTGTGTGTGCAATGGTGTATGGGCAAAGGTTAAAACAATGAAATCATTTACAATTGATTGAATTTTATGGATAAAAACCAATAGAAACTCTACAGTTACGGTTAAGCATGTCGAAAGTAAATGTAAATGATGTTCGAGTTCAAGGGGTCATTGTCTACAAGACAGCTCCTGTTTTTTCTGTAGATTTTTCGATTTTAGTTAAAACCGAAATAAAATTGAGAATATAAATAATGAAGTAGGCTCCTGACGCAACAAAAATGTTATTGAAATATTAAAGACGTTTCAAAAGTTTAAAATATTTCGATTGTGAAACATTTTTTATGAACTCGGATACTCAATTAATAATTCACTGCCTTCTATCGTTTCTTAGGCAAAAACTTGAATGGCATCTAGATTCGATATTCCATCAATTCAATGTTTATATAGTTACAAATTGTAATACCAGCTGGAGTAATTCAGGGATAAAAAGGATACTGTTACGAAAATAGAAAAATCTAAATACTGGTGTTTTGCTTTTACATCGTTTAACATTAAAATTATAAACAAAACAATGAACTTGTTTTCAAATTATAGTACTGCTTAATAGTTATAACAACAAACACCAGCATGAAAAAATGGTAAACAAGTAAACAAAAATACAACAACAAACTCTACAAGAATAAATGTAAACAAAATACACAAACAACAATAATGAAAGAACGATGTTTACATTTATAGAGATCTCAAGAAGGTGAAGCCACGAACATTCGCCTTCAAGAACATTCAGCAGGCGACGGAGTTAGTGAAGTTCAGTCAATCTTGCGTTTAGACGCAGTGCTGTTTGAAGAGAATAATCGCGATTTAAAGATCTCCGTTACAAAGATCTGTCGAACAAATGTCTAGTAATTGTTATTGTTTATACAAAGGGTGTAAACAAAGGAATAACGTACAAAGCAATTGTTGTTGTTTACAAAAAGTTGTGAACAGTGGCACACAGAATTGTGCGAATAATAAGGAATTTAATTAAAACTAAACACAAATTTTTTTTATTTTATTTTCAATCTACGAGCTAATATTTTAAACGTTTTTAAAAGGTAAAAACGTAACAATACGATTCAAAAGGTAGTCTGCTTCGGAGATGGTATGAAGCCGTCCTATAGGTTCTGCAGTGTGTTCTCATTCTGAAGAATGCAGTGTATTCTAGGCTGACATAGAGATCATCTCAGGAAAGAATAGACATACCATAATGGTATGCAGAAGGCTTACAGAGAAATGCTGGCGATGCAACCCATAAATTATTCATTGACACTATGGTCAGACCCATGGGGTAATTGTTTGGGAGAACAAAACGAGTCTGAAAACAGCTCAATTGGAGTTGGCTAAGTCCCGCCACTTATGCATGAAACTAGCACACACATACAAGTGGGGTGAGAAGCTAGGTTGTTGTAATGACCAATTATGTGTATTTGTATGTAGCATGGAATTGATACAGGATCAGAGATAAGTAGATAGAGGTGGCTGGCCACTTAAAGAAGTCGAATGGAAACACAGAGGGTAGCAATGAGCCAACAAACAGTTTTTCGTTATCTCCTACAATTACTTGTGGCTTCCAATAAGCAACTCAGATTGCCTATGTCAGTGCGTGACAGTTCTTCTATGTATCTTTTTCGCCTTCGATATAGCGATGATTTCTATTTCCAAATGAATGGATATGTGAACAAACAAACTCCTAAAATTTGAGACGATACCTGAAATTTGAGACGCCTGTGGCTCTGCATTCTCTGATTTCCGCGTCTGTCACATAGTGAGTACTCAAGTGCGTTAAATCCTTCTATAGTCTGCCATGTCATGGCCATTTTGAATATGTGATTACCTTAACGTTGCCTTTGTTCTTTGCGAGACTTCAGTAGTCCTTCCGAGAGACTATTCTATCCTTCAAAGTATTCTTGGGAAGTTTATATTTACATGCGTAAGCACTTTACCAACTATGTCGAGAATACTCTCCTTTTGAGCGCAATGGGATCCGTGAACTCAGAATATTTTCTTGTATGCAAAATTACCCTCGTCGAAGGGAGTACATTATTCCACAGAGACATGATTTACGTTTGATGACATGTCGCTCTTAACTAAATAAGTTGCCTATTAACGTTATATGACTAGAGCTTACCTCATTTAAAGAATTTTATTCACACAAAATACTTTAAAAATCATTTCCTTTTTCTTTCATTTTGGCTTATCAAAAATCTCTTTAGAAATTAATTCCATTATCTTATCAGTTTAATTGAATTCTGTATACAACAGTTAGAGAGACTTTATCACAAAACGTTCATCAAATTTTGCTGTTTTTTTTTTTTTTGTTTGTTTGGAATTCAAAAAGCACAAACTAAAACCATGCCATGCCACATCATACCATCGCTGATATCTTTGGCAGTCTTTTGATAATTACACGACATTACAAACAGAATATATCTTATTATCCTTATTACATCTATTAATTATTTATTCATCATAAACATTCATTTTAAATACAATACAATGCAGATGAAATAAAATCAAAAAAACAATGAAGGAACGACAAAATCTTTTCGATTTCTTTCGTTCGTTTTTGTTTTCCACGCAGTAGAAATGGCAGTGAAAAATCACTTCATCTCCCGAATTTTTTTGTTTTTTTTTTTGTTTCAAAGGTACTCATTTACCTGTCAGTTTCCTTTTTTTTTTTTTGTTTTGTTTCTAGAGTTTCTTTGCTTTTGTTTGGCTTGCTTGTTAAAAAAGGATAATAGTCGGGTATTCTTTAGTCAGGTATTCTAAAATGTTTTAAGTTCCTTTCAAAAAAAGGAAAATTTTCGCTTTTAATGTTCTTGTTTTAGTCTTTAGCCTGTGTTTAGTTCTTATTAAAAAAATTGTTGTTGTTGCCTCTCCTTTTTTTGTGTACTGCACGCAGTGTAAGCAGCAACAGCAATACCGCAAGCTTATGTTGCTTGCTTGATGGTGATATTGTTGCTGGCATTGTTGTCCTATAAAAAATTTAATCATAATCCTTTTTTGTTTGAAAAGACAAAGACATCTTGCTGCGTGGTTTTAATGATTAAATTCCCCTTTTTTCTGTTACTTCATCATCAACATCAGTTTCATAGTCATCTCATCATTCACTTATTTCAACAACAAAAACACAAGCTTTCTACTAGCACCCTATACAGGATTGTAACATATTTTATGTGACTTGAGCATCTAACTTATAGTTCCATAGGCGTATGAGTGTTATCTGACCGCATTACATATTGCTCATACGCAGTGTATTTTTGGCTTGAAATTTGGCCTCCATTTTTTTGTAATCTTAAGCCCATATGTATATACTGTTAAAACATTATTTAACTAGGCACGATTACACTATACATACCACATAATTGATCATTACAACCCATTAAACAGGACTATAACGTAGCATCTCACTTCAACCATGTTGTGTGTATTAATTTTATATATGAGTCTACAGTTTAAAGTCGACTACGGACAAGAGATTTTTGGAGAAACTTTTCATGGCAATTTTATTTACTCTAAGAGTTTTTGCCAGAAAACTGCTGAGGGGAACTCGACTTTTCAGTGAAGAACCGAGGCCTCATGTCTAATAAACTAACGCTCTACCTACTAGATTATGGCGACTTCTATTACGCTGTTCCAGGATTAAGTAGGACTTTTAAACAATGTCCCAGGTCTATTGTTGCCTAAGGTTCAAGATTAAAATTATTGGTCGCAGTAAATCCTTACATTCCAATAACTATCTGAGAGTAAACAGTTTCCATCAGCATATTTAATAATTCTAACTTAAAGAACGTACGTTCGTTACTAGCATGTGAAAGCCTCATTGCATTTTACCAACCGTAATTTAATTTCGATTTAATTACGATTATACAACCGTAATATAATTTCGGTAAACATTTGTATTATTTACGTCAACCTACATTCCATTACGTTCCATTAACGTTTTAATTTAACCTGTTCAAGATGTTAATTTATTCCCCATGTGTTGCCTCCTCTTATGGTTGTTGCCTACAACTTTATAACGTAGTATATTGTATTCAACAATTAAGGAGAAATAACACATACTTCTGTTAAAATTGTGCTTCGTAGGAGAGCTCGTGTAGGTGTTTGCAACTTGAAATTCGGTTACTGCTCCTGAAGCTTATTTAAATTGCAATGCTGGCCATTCCACCCATCATAAGACTACACCACGAAGGCACCTATTATGGTGGGTACAAGTATGGTAAGCTTTAGAGGAGACTTAATAGTTGCAAAAACCCATTGAATGCGCCTCTAATTTCAGTAATCTGTCTTCGTAGTGTTCAAAGGGCGGAGAATGAAAATTCGAATCTCTGCGATAACTTAATAATAATTGATTAATACTCTAAGGTTAGGAAATTATCAGCGTGAACATGATCATTGACACACAAAAAAGTCATCACAAATTCTGAAGACTTCCACGGGGTAAAACTAAAACTGATTATCTTCTGTGGTTAGTCTCACTGTTTTGTTGAAATCACAAACCCTTTAGTTTACAGAGTGCAATTGCAGGAAAACAAGATAAGTTTTCATATGCTCATAACGCTTTGAATTGGAGAAAACAATTTTTCCAGGATCATTTTCAAAAAAGAGGGCCTATGTCCCCTCCATATCAACATGGTACAAAACAATCACTTTTTCTGAGTGCAATGACTTTTAAACAATCAATTCTCAATTCTCCAAGCCCCATTTGCGACAATTTTACCTATTTACCGAATTGGTTATTAGAACCCTTTAGTAAAGGCTACATCCTAGCTTCTTCCACCACTCATGTTGCATATGTTAATTTCATACATGAAAGGCAGGCCCTACTATTTAATGTCGATTCTGAACGACAGATTTGAGAAACTTTTTTATGGTAATTTTATTTTATTCTCAGAGATTTTGCCATAAGCCTACTGTGAAGAAGTTGCTGATATAAATATTTTCTTTTTTTATTTCGTTTTATCGAGATGTCTGACTTAAGGTTTGAACCGTGGCCTCTCATCTAATAAGCCCGCACACTACTTACTAGACTATGGCGACTTTGTCGAATTGAATACATACTGTTTTAATATCTTATTTTTCTTTATGAGCAATAGTCAAGACATGAACCATGCTGTTGCTATGTATCCTGCTGGAAATGGAAAAATAAATCTGATTTTTCTTCTTTTTTTTCATCAAATTTGAATCTTTTAACACAGCAATAGAAAACAGTATAGTATATATAGATAGAATAGTATATTTATATAGAATAGTAAAGAAAAATCTTCCTTACAAAAGAGAGGTCCCACAATAATGCAGCTAAAATAGTAAGTTTTTCCTTAAAGCGTATTTTGATACGCTGGCTAAGCGACTATTAATGTATTGCCTATGAGAGCTAGAGAGACTATAGGTGCAGTAGTCTAGTAGATAGTGTGTGGTTTTATTATCCGTGAGGCCACGGGTCAAACCCCAGGTTAGACATCTCGAACATAACGTTGTATGAAAAAATACTTCTTCGCCGACTGCCTGTCAGCGGATTTCTGCCAAAAACTCTGTAAGGGAATACAAAATTGCCATGAAAAAATTTCTCAAAAATCTATCATCCAGCAGACCAAGTACTCATGTCTAAAATAAACACACACAACATGGGTGCAGTGACAAGCTAGGTGGTAATCCGGACTGAAGAGATGTAATAACCAATAATGTACGTATGTAGGTACTGCCTATACGAGGGACTTACTGTTTCTTTATTTGAACAAACTTTTTCGTTAAAAATCTTTTCGAATATACATATTTCAACGTTACCAACTTGTCGGATAATTTAAAATGCCTTCCCATATGAAGTATACGTTTAAATAAGCGCCGAAAAAAATAAATAAAAAAATGTTTTTGAACAAAAGACTGGTTTTAAAACTCTTTTGTATAGGATTTCTTACTGTTTTACTTTCCTTTTATTTATTGTACATGGAAGCTGTTCTGTAATTTTGCTTTCATTGTCTCGCAGCCAAAAAAACAAAAACTACTGCTAAACGCAGTTTTGGTTGGCTTCAAAAAAAGAAGAGGCCATTGGAAAAGTTTTTGCAAAATAAAAAACAAAATAATGACAAAGAACAACAACAACAACTACAAAAAACATACAGTAACAACAAAAGGACTTTTGAAAACAGGTGATAACGTTGGTCTGAAGTTGTTAGAGATGATGGCTGATGGCTTGCTATACTTTGCCGTACAATAGCAACTGCGTAGGAATTTATGCCGAGCTGCGTGTGAATCAAAATTAAGGCTTTTGTTTACTCACCCACTCCTAAAAAATAAAAAAAAAACAAAAAATTCGGTTTCCATGTCATTTTTCAAAAACCCTTTCCTTTTGTATTGTTTGGTTTTGTTTTTTATCATCCTTTTTTGTTTTTTGTTTTTGTCATATTGAAGAGTAAATTTTAAATTATTTTATTAATTATATTTTGTGGACATTGAAAAATTACTTTTTAAATAATTAATGACAATAATACGGGCTGTGACTGAATAGATGGCTGCGGAGCTCTGTGGCAATTGATGATGACGATAATTAGAAAATATTGTTGAATAAAATGCTAAATTATTAACATGTTTATTTATTATTTACCTGGGTCCTAAAAAATATGACTTCAAATATTCTACAGAATACTTTCGTTTGTGTTAATAACTGTTTGGAATTGTTTAACAAACACAAACAAATGATGAAACTTAAGATAGATGAGAAACCATAATTAATTTTCTTAGAAAGGAGTAAGCAGAGGAGAAAAACTTCAAAAGGCTGTTGGAATGATAAGAGCTTTACATTTTGAAAGTGATTGATAACCATAATTGAATTGTTAATAAGATACACAATTTAGAATGCTTAAATAATTCAAAAGAATGAGGGAAAACTTTCAGCAAAAAGCATTATTAAGATTTCATTTTCATTTTTTTTTTTATTCGAACTTACTTGAAGGATTTTTATTCGATTACAGCATAAATAAATAATATTTTTAATTTTCTACACTTTTTGATTTTAAGTAGGCACACAAAGAATAAAATCAAAATTTGTGGTACAAAATTATTGAAGCAGAACTATTTTTCAATAACAGATGCTTGCGAGATCAGTCCCAAAATTAGCCAACCTAACAAAGAATACCCAACATAATCTGCTTACAGCTGTTCGTCAAGCTATAAATCACAGTTTTTTGCCTTCGGAACATATAACCCAACAACAAGCTATTATGTAATCGTAACAGACTGTCTCTGCCTTTTGAAGGTAATGCCACCGTCATTACAAACAACAGATGTCAGGACTACGCCCTCAGATTGAACTCTGGTTATGATTCTTCCATTAAATTTTTCCAATTAATTTTTGGCTTTCACTTTGTTTCAGGTAGAAAGGTATGCTACACGAAAGGAAAGATAAAAAGAGGCAAAAAGTATAATCAAGTGGACTTGAGGTAATCAAAACTTTTGCTAAGAAATTATAACAAGAGAAGATCTGTGTCTGTGCACTTATTTTGAATGGCTTTGTCTCAAGCCTAACACGTGGATTCTGTGACGATGAGAATGAATCATCTGAATCCAGTCTTGGAACTTGTGAAGCGTTAACACATTCTAAGAGAATACACCTGCTAGCATACCAAGCAAAGAACTGATAATGGTGATATCGAACAGCAGTCTGAAGTTAGCAAGGCAATGGATTTGAAGGAGACATTAAAAGGATACCTTATAAAGTATCAGAAGAATATAATAGATCGTATGGTCGCAGTGCTAAGATGATGATATATTGGCTCAGTCGTAGAGGGGTGGACTCAAATCCATCTTTGGTACGAATCCACGAAAAAAAAACTAGGCTTTATTAGATTGATACATATTCTTACATTTTCATTTATATAAGGTCTTTCATTAAGCCTTTTCTTACTTTAAATTAAAAAAAAAGAAAGTGTGTCTCTGTGATGTCTTCGAAATTTTTCATTCACTTGACAGACCTATCGTTGCCATTGCATATGGAATATATCTTCTGTCATTGCTTCTCTAAGTAAAACGCATTCGAAGTATCAAAATTTTTATGATTCTGGCATATTCATTATGCAGAATTGTATCGATGGTGTGGATTATGTGGCTCTCGGGATTGCTGAAGTTTGCAGGCAATTCGCATATGCTATCGACCCTAAACCCTAAAAAACCCTAAAAAATGGATCGTGCAGAATATCCAATGTGACATGAGCAGATTGACACGTAGTGCCGTCCTTTTAAAACCACATTGGTGTCCTTGCCATCCAATTCAGGCCAAAAGAAAATGAGGTTTCGTCAACCTAAAGTGCTCGCTGTTGACAGTGATGGCCGAGCCAACGTCATTTTCTAAGAAATATGGGCCAAAGACACCGCTAGTTTAAAATCCACGGCAAGCAATGGCTTCTTCGAGATGCATTGGACGCTTATTGATTTCACGTGGGTTGTCTATGATCGTTTACCTTTAGTTCCTTGGTCAATTAAATTAAGGTACAGTTGCAGGCTCAGGGCAACTAATTTGGCAACTCTGGCTTCAATAACATGGCTGTAATCAACTGACAAAGTTCGTAAATCCCTATTGAAAGACTCGATATAAGCAGAATTAAACGTGATGAAATAATTTCTAGAAATCATTTTATCCAGACCACACTTCTCTTCAAGCGAGTTTTCACATTAACCGAGCGAACTTGTGGCAAGAATTCCAAGCAAAATGTTAATGTTTTTATGCTGTTTCGATGTTTTCTCCTGTAGGCTTTTCCCTATGAATCCATGTAGTCTAGTTTCAACATCTTTACTGTACACCCATGATTTCTTAACTTGATTACCTTTACCTCACTTGGACGGTTTCTGATCGATACTTATATAATGGCTGTGATTAGCTTTTCTCTAATTTTTGTTTGTAGTTTTCTTTACTATGTTAACATACTTAATATAGACAAATTTAGGCCATATTATAATAGATTATAAACTTGATAGATTGCCTTATTAAAATTTCATTTAATGTTTAAAAAAAATTTCCAATTTTCATTCTTATATTCCTGGCAACTTTTCCCTTCTTTTGCCAATTTATGAAACTTAACTTTATACTTTTTTTTAGGCAGGGGAGGGGAGGGGAAAAACACAGCAAACTTTTACATCATCATCATCATATTACATGTAATCAATTTTCATATATTAAACTTTGAAACAAAAACTAGAAAAACTATAACTTTATATATGTACACACAGAAAAAAATTAAAAAAAGAAAAAATTGGAAAAATAAGACAAAAAAAAAATACATGCAAGAAAACTACAAATATTCTTAGATTTTGTTGGTTTGGCTTCTGCTTTTCTATCATTTTGCAGCTTATAATCCCAGAACAAATTTTTATGAAATCTCCAAACGTATCAAAACGTATATACACCCTCCTCTCTCAAAACATTGTGGGAAAAAGTAGAAGAAGAAAAATTAGGTGGTAGTTGAAGTAAAAATTTGTAAGATGAGCCACCAGTACACAGTGTAGTTATATTTGGAGCAACTTACTAAATGATAGAAAAATATTTTCGAGAAAAAAAAATACAGAAAATGAGAGAGAAAAAGTAGCAAAACTTAAAAGCAACTTTCGCCTACTTTACTGATTATAACGATAATCTCTGCTTAAGAAAATGTCTCAAAAGTTTTATTAACTTTTTTCTTTTTTTCTTTCTTCCTTTCTCTTAATTTTCTTGTTGTTGTTACTGTTCTTGTTCTTGTTTTCTTATTTTCTTATTTTTTTTACTTAAAAGACCAAACCAAGTGTAATCTACAGGAAAAGGAAGTGTAGGAAAGATACAAATAGGGGAAAACAGCAAAAAAAAAAAAAAAAAAAATTTAAAAAAAAACAAAAAAAACGAAAAACTTGAAAGCTGTTAAGTCTGTCTTAAGTAGACTTTTCATATTTTCTTATGATTTTATTTTATTTTTTTATTTTTTGCCACAACAAATAAAAAACGGAAAAATATTTTCAATTATCACCGTAAGCCATAATGGTTGGGTGGGTATCAAGGCAAAAACAACAACAAAAAAACGAAAAAAACACAGAAAAAATATGTTATAAAGAGATTTTTGGTAAAGTTAATAACCAAAAGCAAATAATGAAATGTGTAAATGGTAAAGAAACTAAATAACTTATGGAGGAGATCTATGCGAATAGCAAATAAAGCTTAAAATACCAGACCACTAATGACTGACAACACTATCTCCTACAACACTATCTACTCATGGATTTTTATTCCATTTTTAAAAGCTTTTTGTCGTAACCACTAAATTAAAGTTTTGGTTTCAGCTGTACGTCTTACAAAAGTTCTCATTTTGTGCTTATTAAGTGAAAATACTATTTTTCACTTGTAATTACAAATTTCATAAGGCAGGAGGAGCTCATTGAGAGTTAATTGCCTAACAGAGAGTACCCCAGAATATAAATCAGGCAACATGCCATGCCTCAATCAATTGATGGCCTTCCCAGAGAATTTTTGTAAATAACTCTAAGATATCCTCTTTCAAAGAGTTTTTTTTTCTACGCCCAGAGTACCCCCAGAATGTGAATCAGACAACGTGCCATGCTATTAGCCAACATTAGATGGCAGTCATAGAGAATTTCTGTAAATAACTTTAGGATATCCTCTATCAAAGAGCAGATAGAGCATCAGCTGGTAGCAAATGTATCCGACGCTCTAGAAATCTCGACCCCAGAAAGGCAATGTTCATTAAAAATCATCACGACAATGCTCATCTTTGTATACAAGCGAATATTCAAAATTATCACTTCTAGGATACCAAAAATTGTTAAATAAAACACAAAGGATTGTTACATACATACACATATAATTGGTCATTACAACCCTTTAGTCAGGTTAGGTTAGGTTAGGTCGGAGTGGTAGCTCTGGTTTCACAAAGCACACTTGAGCACGCATAGCGGCCCGTTGTGATGCCACGGGTGAACGCAGTCCCTGTACTGACCAAGTTCCACCACAATGAGGGAAAAAGGAAGAAGTTGGTCAGCGCAAGGGCTGCACAACGGAAGCACGACTACCCCGCACTGGAAAACCAGCCAGAAAGTTTGATGAACGAGGCTATATCCTTGATATCAACGGATGATAGCTCCGTTAAGCTAACAAGAAATGGGGAGCCAAATAACCTATATCTACACCTGGCAAGAGACGGGTACTGACAAAGAAAGTGAATGACAGTCTCCTCTTCCTCAGAGGACCTACATCCACGGCAGAAGTCGTTAAAGGGGAGCCTCATTCTTTCCGCGTGTCTACCCATGACGCAATGACCCGTAAAAACGGCCACTGTAGTCGAGAAACCCGATAGAGATTTTATCGCGGCCTGACTATCAGAGAAGACCGAGACGCGAGAGAAAGGAGCATCGTTGACGAGGATCCATTTAGTCAGGATTACGACCTAGCTTCTCACACCACTTATGTGGCGTGTGTTTATTTTATACATGAGTGGCGGTACCTACAGTTTAAAGTCGACTCTGAACGACAGATTTTTGAGAAACTTTTCTTGGCAATTTTTTATTTACTCTCAGAGTTTTGCCACAAATCTGATGAGAAATTAATCACTATCGGGTTTTTTATTATGCGCTTTCTATCTTTAAATTGCCAGAGTTTTTGCCAGAGTAGAAATCGCCGAAAGAAATATTTTTTTTTTTTCATATTCCAATTTGCTAATCATTTTTGAGCTGGGGTTTGAGCCATGAGTACTCGTCTACTAAGCCAATATACTTTCTACTAGACTACGGCGACTTCAGGCATTTTCCCTCACTCCCTTCACGATTTCCTGACGAAGGAGGACAATGCCCCTACTAATGTAAAGTTTGATATCTATTTTCTAGCATCCCCATTAGTAGGGGCACACAATACTACATTAGTAGGGGCATTGTCCTTCTTGAAATATGAAATAAGTAGCGATTCTAATACAATCAAGACAAAAATGTCTCAGGCAAGTCAATGAGATTTGAAAATATGAATTAAAAGTTGTCAAACTCAAAAAGAATTTGTGTCGGATTTCTCGGATTATAAGTCCATAGCTTTTCATAGAAGATTCTATTAAGCCAAAACACGCATATTGCTGTCCTCAAACAGCAGATCATTTAACCTCGTTATACTGTTTCCTATTTTCTTAAGATGTTTCTTATATGGCACCCATTAAAAACAATTGACTTGACGGTTGCATTAAATAACAAAATTCGCATGAAATGTGTGTCGTTTTATATACTAAAACCCGTACGACTTTCTTTTATGACACTACGGAGATAGTATACTGGATCTAAAGAATTTACACCGGCAAGTGCTGAAAATTGTTCAATATCTTTTAACATTCAAATTAAGTCTGAATGCTTATGAGCTAGAAACAGGTTTCGTCAGTGTAATTGAGCTCGCTAAGCTTGAGATTTATTCCACAGTAAATTCTTCTCCTGTGTTTAGCTGCGACATAACGGCATTGACATCTCCAGCAAAATGAAAACATATTCCTTAGGCGACTCCTCTCAGCAGATTTCGAGCAGAAACTTTGAGAGTAAATAAAAATTGCCATGAAATGTTTGTCAAAAATCTGTCGTTCAGAATCGATTTTAAACCGTAGATGTCGCCATTCGTGTATAAAATTAGCATACACAACATAAGTTGTGTGAGAAGCTAGGTCGTAATTCTGATTGAATTTAGATGAACCAGATTTCATGGTACTGAAACACATTAAATAGCGAATACATAGTGTGACTTGCAGCGCTGTGTACTTAAGGATTGTTTGCTAATACCATCAATCCAATTTCTTTTCTTTGATAGACTAATAATTTTACTTTATAAATTTTATATTACTTAACCTTATTCTATTCCCCTTCCTCCGTGGGATGTGATGATTTTTAAATCCAAATGTGTCCAAACTACGTAAAAATTACTGTCCTCTTAACCTAACTTACGTACTCTGTATTTAAGTGACTATTTTGTTGCAGTAATTTTGTGTTTCAAACGAATCAATCAAAAACCCTCTTTTATATTGAATTTTCAATAAAATTTAAAATTTTAAAACGTTTTTCACCCAAAAACACACGCACACACACATTTGCTCACTTTATTTTAAGCCACAAAAACCATTTTGTTTACACCTTTTTTAAACTTTAAACTTTTTTTTTTGCTGTGTAGTAAATATCTATGTATACCCAGAAATAAAAATAAATACGAGTGTATCAGTGTGTAGGTGTGTACGTATTGCAAGAAAACTCAATAAAATAAATGTGGCAACATAAATAAAATAGTAAAACAATCCATATACATACGAACTCACACATACATATACTGTGGCAAATTTACCCACATTAATATAAAAAAAAATTTAACAGTAGATATGGTTTCAATACTATTCAAAAGTATATTGTATATCCCCCTAATGTGCCATAAAATATCAATATATTTAAACATACTGCCAATGCCTCAGCCACTACTACTACTACTAGAGCTGTTGCTGCTACTGCTACTCCCACACCCATTATACCCCAGTATACCATCTGTTTTAAACGTTACCGTTCCAGCTTAACTGTCAAAAACAAGTGATGCTCTTTTACTTTGTATGACTGTGTATGACTGTATATGCCGGTGTATGTCTATGTATATGAGAGCGTGTGAGTGTATGTGGGTTTATAAAATCAACAGCAGCAATAACAGGAGCAACAACCCTTTTTTATTGCGTTCCTTTTCTTTATTCCTGCTGCTTTATACATACATACGTTGGCAATATAATATTATATAGAGAAAAAGAGACAGAGAGCGAGAATGAGAGAGCATATAGGAAAGATACTTCCAACACACTTAACCCCATTTGTTGAACTTTGGTTAAAGTCAAATTGATGAATTATAGTAAATTAATTTTCTACATAAACAGCCAAAAGGAAAAACAACAACCAAAAAAACGAACAAGATATGAAGCTGACTTCTCTAAATGGAGTAAAGTATTTAGAGGGGATAGAACTGCAAGGCCTGGATCAACCCAGGCCTCAGATAAATAAGTGTAACTCGAATTATAAAGTCTTAATTGGAAACATGAGAATTGACGCAAAGTGTCAGCTCGGTCTGCAAGAGTATGAATCCACAAAGCAAATTTTTGGCAGTTGTATTATGCTGACTAGGATAAGATTACATGTTTTTAACCCATATCCTTTGGATTTCATGGAAATCAAATCTGTTTCTACCAAAGAATTACAGGATTTCATCAAGAGTGCGAAGAAATTGGTGTTTCAAACCGGCTTTCGAAGACAATACTCATTGAAATCCACAATGACAAGGCTCATAGAAAATTTTTATCGGTTGCATTTCCGGCGATAAAATCTCTCGTTTTTTAATTTACCCGACTTAAATCTTGACCACTTTTTGAGGAGTATTTAAGGCAATGGGGCAATGTCTGAATTCGATTGAATTTGACTGATGGCATGGGTTTTATTGGCTTTGATAATCGCTGTGTTGTGCTGACTAGTATAACATTACATGTTTTTAATCCATATCCATTGAATTCCAGGGAAATCAAATCGGTTCCTATCAGATGATTACTGGACTTCATGCAGAATGTGAAGAAATTCGGTTTTACCCATTCTCTATGGATAGCACCTGGACGTATTAAACTCACGTCCAATACCCTTCAACAATCCCACCTTCTTGTTTCATACTTACTTAATTATAGTTCTGACTTTAGTCAGGATGACAACCTAGCTTTTCACAGCACACATATTGTGTGTATTAATTTTATACATAAGTGGCGGCATCTACAGTTTAAAGTCGACTCCGAACGATAAGATTTTTGCGAAACTTTTCATGGCAATTTTATTTTACTCTCAGAGATTTTGCCAGAAATCTGCAGAGAGGAAGTCGCAGAAAGAAATATTTTCCTTTATATTTCGTTTTGTTCTAGATTCTAGAATGGAATTTGAACAATGGGCTCACGTCTAATAAGCCAACACACTACCTACTAGACTACGGTGACGACGTTTTGCTATCAGGTATCACTTCGCGGAGAGCTTAAAGCTTTCTTACCTAAAATTATGCTTCTGCATCTGTACTCTTTCACTCAGAAATCCATCGATCTACCTTTTTCACAGCAGCAGCTTGTCCTGATCCTGAACTCACATTATGTTTGTTATAATTTTCCTTGTCGATACCAGTACAGTTTCATAAGATACGAGTATTGCCCTAAATCCGCTTTTCCATCTAATCGCGCTGAGCCGATACACCAAGGACAGTTTACTACTTGCGCTTTTGGCGAAAAGTGCTTTCGATCGTACTGGACAAGCACATGATATCTCTGACGATTTCACCCTCTATTCCTTTTCATTAGTGGCCTCCGCCACCTGCTTATCACCATGTAAGGTGACCCTGTAGGAATAGGATGACAATAATCATTCAAAGAAAGATTGGTCGATAAGGGCCCTAATTGTCACTTTATAATCACTTTGCCCTACTTCACCATACACATACATATACACAGTATTTCGACAACATAATGTGGCAGTTCATTTTATCTATATATTTGCATGAATTGTTGTTAGTCTTTTAACTTCAACATATTTTCTTACTCACCCCTTTGACACTACTCCTCTCACTCTTTCCCCCTTTACAACACTACTTTAACTCGCTGTGTATAATATTTACTCACTTCCTTGTTAAAAGAATAAATTTTTTTTCTTTTTTTTTTTTTTTGTTCTCCTCAATATTTTTGCCAGTCTGTGTATTGATTTCAAATATCGTATTAGAGGGGGGAGGGCAATGGAGAGAGTGAAACATTTATTTTATGTGAATATATGCTCATGTATTAAATGCAAATTTTCATATGTTAAACATACTTAAGTGTATGAGTATGTGTGTGTGTATATATATATTTCTCTCATTAATTTTGAGAGAGTGTTTGCCATTCATTATGGCCATTTAGACTAAAAATATTTCAATATTTTACGATCGCGTGCGTGCGTGTCGTGGGCTCCCTTTTTTTTTTTTTTTTTTGATTTTATATCGTCAAGTAACCAAAAACATGAAAAACTAAAAACCGATACGATTTTTATTTTTCATTTTAATTTTAGACTCTATTGTCTGCCATTTTTTTTTTTTTTTTGTTTTTTGGGGAGAGTGTGGTGGTAGTTTGTTAAAATCATGCAAAAATATGTCCTTTTTTGCTAGTCAAAGTTAAATCGTTTAGTAAAAATGCTTGTTTTTCTTTGTTGTTGTTTTTGTTTTTGATAATCAGCAGCATAATGGCAACATGTGGCTGAAGGTATTGAACTTGAAAATATTGAAAATTGAAGTTTCTCCATGATTGTGCTTTTCGGTTGTTGTAAAGAGTTGTGTATTTAAATGAAAATCAATGAAATAAAAAGAAATTTATTTTAATATAGAAATAATTCAAGAACACTTAGTTGTTAAGCATAAAATCGGATTTAATATTAAAGGACAACATTTCTGGGACTATTTTTAACACATTTTATTCAAAAAATATTCAGAATTGAGTTTCAGATATCTACATACAGAGAGCGTCAAAAGAAACTGTACTGTAAGTATAAAATTCTAACAATCACCAAACTTAATTTTTACTACTTAAGGAGAGTGCCCGAAAAAATTTGTTAATATTTCGCAATTTTTTGTAATTTTATTTCTTTTATTGTTTCAATTTTAAAAACTGTCAATGAAACAATTTTAAAATAAAAATAACGGTAATATATTAATTAAAATTTTTTTTAATGTTCAGTTTCTTTTGACGCTTACTATATATAATTCTATAACAACATCATCACGGTATTCCATGAAGTGGCTTCTGATTGGATATTCTCACCCACTAACTCCACAGTCCACTAACTCCAACACCACTCTTCAGAGAATTGCCTGAAGGAATTATTTCACGAGTTGTTTAGTTCTCTGGCGACACTTCTATGAATTCCCTTTTTCTCGTGAACTTCATGAACTGTTGCTTCCGCTGTTTACAAATTTTTATGACTTACCTGTACTTCTCAGGTAACAGCATTAATTTCACTGTATATTCAAGAATAAGCATCTTAACGATCGCCAATTCACCATCCATTCTAAGGTGCTCAAATCCAAAACTTTCGACAGTATCGTCTTCAACTTAATTGAAGGACATTATAATCGCCCACATCTGCTTTAGCACAAAGGGCAGCCTTTTGTCCTCCTATTGTATTGCAATGTTTCTTGGTTATACAGTAAAATAGCAGCATACACCACTTTGTATGGAAAATGGAATTTGAGCCGGATCAACCACGTTTTGGGAAGACTCCAGAACTATATTAAAGATATCAATCAACTGGAACCCCCATGCCTATACATATAGTAGGTTACAGGCCTTTTTGGTCTCTACAAGTCGCAATATAAACAAGACTGCTAGCAATGCTTTAAGAGATTAAGGGAATCCTTCAGTGTGTGACTTTCAAAGTGAACTATGGATTCGAACCAATTTGTTGCAAATACTACCAAAAATGTGATGAAATCTAAAAATAATGCCAAGAAATATCGTTTCATTATTACTCTGGACCTACACCTAATTCGGTGGAAAGAAGGTTAAGTAAACCAGTGTCGTAGTTGGATTTGAATCTGATCTGAACTACTTTTTAAGCATAATTCTGCGTTTCAAAACTTTAATGAGCTACATTACTATATAGAAAGGAGTTCATTAGAACCATTAAACACTGATTGGAGTTTTTAAGCCTATAACTGGAACAGTACAAGATTAAAGATTTCCTCAGAAGCCCCTAAAAAATAATTTAAGGTTGAAGCGTCAAATTGGCAAAAAAATATTTCTACAGTAAGGCATAGGTTAAGCAAGGCATTGCGACAACACGAGTCTCCACCACATAAATAGCATATGCTCTTTACAAAGCCCCAAATGTTTTCCAGTTTTATATTTGAGATATCAGACATTTCTCTTTTCTGTTAAGTTTACAGTATCGAAAGCAGGAGAGTGATATGGCAGGTATTGTGCTTCTCTCTTCTTCGCTCTTATCTCCAGACTTATGGCAATAGTTGTAAAACTCTATTCCCAATCGCCAAACACGTCTCCCCATAAAGCAATCTACGCCAATTACCGACGCAAGTAAGGCCACATGGCCTTCATTCTATAACAACTAAATGTTCACCTGGCAGTCAGTTCCAGCTGTCTATCTGCTTTTTGCACCCTGCACAATATCACGTGAGAGTTTCAATTTGTGGGAGAGTATGGGAACATAAAGTCGCCGTAGTCTAGTAGGTAGTGTATTTAGCTTACTAGACGTAAAGCCCTGTTTCAACCTCTGGATCAGACAGCAGGAACAAACGAAAAATAAAAAATATTTCTTCGGGGACTTCCCTCAGCAGATTTCTGGCAAAAACTCTGAGAGTGAATAAGATTGTGATGAAAAAGTTGCTCAAAAATCTGTAGTTCGGAGTCGACTTTAAACTGTAGCTGCCGCCACTTGTGGATAAAATTAATACACAAAATATAAATGGTGTGAAAAGCTGCGTAATCCTGACTGAAGAGTTGTAATTACCAATTACGTATGTATGTATGCATTACATGTGATTTTAGCCGTTAAAAGTTGACAAACCGTATAACATCGGGCACGTATCAAAGTTTTCTACATCCTCTAACATAATAAAACAAAAACACTCGAATAAACAGAATGTTTTATACTGGCTAAGCTATTTTAAATGTTTAAATTAAAATATTTTCCATTTCTGTACATTATTTACTGCATGAAAATATGCAAGTTTTGTTCCATCTCTCTCTCCCTCTCTCTCTTTCACTCTGTGTATGAAACGTGTTTGAATTATTCTCTATTTTACTGTGTGTGTTATTTGAACTGAGAGTGTTAAGTTTAAATAAATTTGCATTTAAATGCATTTAATTAAATCACTTAAACTGCAACAAACGTACACATGCATACACATACATAAAGAGAGAGTGATAGAGAGAGAGAGAGAGCTGACATTTTTTTCTACAACAATAAATACAACAAAAACCATATTACTACCACTACTAGTTAAACTAGAGAATAATGACGAAAAACTGCAACACATCTGCACAAAAATGGTGGGACAAAAAAAGGATTTTTTTTCTGCCAAAAGCATTTTCACCATCACTTCAGTCAACTACTACTACACCAGCATCAGCTGGGATGAAAACAAGAATACTGTTTTCATTTTTAGCATTTCTAAAAAACACAACTACAGCAACACTAGCAGGACAAACTGAATGATACTAAAACACTCACGGAAAAAATGTTAGTAAAAGCAGTAAATGATGTAAAAATAGTTAGCTCGTGGAAAACGTTTTCATTTTAATACATGATGCCAAAAAAAGCTGTAAAATTTTTTTTACTTAATACGCCTCAATATTCCCGGGTGTTTCATTGTTCCGCCTCCTTCCCTATCGCTGTCGCTCCTAACTTTTCCTGTTTAGTCAGCATTTGTTGAATTGCTGAAGGGTGAACTTTTGTTGTTTTTTGCTTCGCTTTAAACAATTGTTGTTACAAATACAGTTACACACTCTAAACGAAATTTAGTTTTTCTGTTTATAAATGTGTGTGTGTGTGTGTGTGTGAGTGTATGCATAAATTTTTAGGTTCGTTAGTTTGATTGTATTTGTCATTTTCATGAAAATTAGTGCATTATGTCGCTAAAATTACCAACAACAATAACAACAACAACAACAAATAATAGTTTTGTTCACCTTTAATTTCTTTTCTCCCCTGTATATTTCTAAACGCGAATATCATACAATAGCAGAGACAACATACACGTACTGATGATGACTATGTTGAGCAACATATAATGGGGTTTAGAAAAATACGAGTTCTTATTCCGGAAATGAAAATATATTTTAAAATTTATAAGAAAGAGAGAGATATGATATAATGGCAGCTAGAAATTGACACTTAAATTTGATATTAAATGGGGCGTTCAAATCATACAAAAAAAATATGGGAGGCAAGAATTTAAATTAATTTTTAAAGAAATTATGATCTATCCTTTGTTTGTCATCCTTTTCATATGTCTTTCTCTTTGGATCCAGGGTGTAAAGATACTTATGGATTATCAAAAAAGAGGGTAACCGGGGCTTGATAGCAACCGTTACGAGGTTCGAATATATCAAAGAAAGATTGAAAAAAAAACTGAGAACAGCATATCTTTTAATTTTGCGTAGTCTAGTAGGTAGTGTGTTGGCTTATTAGAAGTGAGGACACAATTCAAACCCTAGGTCAGACATATTGCTTCGGCGACTTCCTCTCAGCAGATTTCTGGCAAAAACTCTGAAAGTAGATAAAATTTACAATAAAAAGTTTCCCAAAAATCTGTCCTTCGGAGGCGCCACTCATGTATAAAATTAACACACGCAACATAAGTAGCGTGAGAAGCTAGGTTCTAATCCTGAATAAAGGGTTGTAATGACCTATTAAATAAGTGAGCAAGTTAGGTTAGGTTAGATCGGAGTGGTATCTCTGAATATCACAAAGCTCACTTGGGCACGCATAGCGGCCCGTTGTGATGCCACGGGTGAACGCAGTCCCTGTACTAACCAAGTTCCACCAAAATCAAGGAAAAGGAAGAAGTTGGTCAGCGCAAGGGCTGCAAAGTGAGCAAGTAAGAACAGCATTTTAGGAAAGGACAGACATGCCATAATAATACGCTCAATGCTTAATGGTTAGACCATTAAAGACCCTTATGGCCATTGTCTAGTTAGACAGAATAAATTTAAAAACAATTCAAAAAAATTTTGATAAAATACAGAGACCAACATACGTTGATAAATCAGGGGCACTGAATACCTTTCTTACAGCATTATAGGCTCTGTTGGACTACAGTCCGTTGCACATAGTAGTAACAACCACAGAGAAACCATGATTAGGATAATTAGAGAGAGACAAGTCCAGCATGAGTTTTGTCAGGGAACTTTGTGACCTTATGAATTGAATGGCTAAGGCTTTCGCCTTAGACAGTAATAGACTGTATGATTTCGAGAAATGCTTCACAACTTAATAACAAAAGTAAATAGAATAACCTAGAGTTCACATACACATACATACATACAGACATAGTCATTACAACCCTTCAGTCCGGTTTGCGACCTATCTTCACAAACTCTTTTAAAATAGGACCCTTCCCTAGCATACGGTTGATTTACAACAGGTATTAGGACAGTAGTGGTTGTTTCTGATCCCTGTGTGAAATATTCTGAGAAAAAATTTTAAGGAATACTCTAAGCAGTAGCCTATGCCATTGAAGATGTATTCAATTCAATTTGGATAGAAAGTACAAAGGATGAAACATAACAATACTATTTGACAGTCACGTCGTTGATGGGGTAGACCTTTCTTTAAAATGGAAAGAGATGTTTGGCAGGGTATACTCAGTGAAAGGAGCAATAGAGAGAAGTGGAGAGTTTTCTCAAGCCAAGCAAGGTTAAAATATTATTGGAAAATTATGAAATTATGCCATTTACTTTTGTAGTTCTATATCGATACAATGAAAGTTTATAATCAATGATAAAATAAGTATATTTGTTAGAAACTTATACAAATTTTTTATTTATTTTTCTGTTAGAGGCCTATTTATCATATTAAATGCATACATACATACATATATAATAGAGAATGTTTTTGCATATTTCGGCATATTTTCGTATTTAAATTTTGAACTTTTTTTTTTGGAGCATTTAATTTTAATATGTTTAGGCGATAATTTATTTTGTTTTTTGTTGTTCTCCTTTTGCAGTTTCTTTTCAACCTGCTGCAATTTCATTTCACTTTTACTCCCAAAAATAGAAAAATTATGATTTATTGCTGAAAAAATGTTTTTCATAAATTTTGATGCTCATATCGGTGAGATTCTTTTTTTAAAAATATGAAATAAAAAATAAGAATATTTCACTAAAACAAAAAAACAAAAAAGAAAACAAAAATTAAAATGAAAAAGCTGAACACATTTTTCAAATTTATGTTTCCTCTCTCATATATTTTGAAAATTCAGCAGAGAAATGTAGGTCATCCGTTTGAAAGGTGTTCTGGCGTTAAAAAAGAAAAAGCAAAAAAAAAACATGTTTTTTTTTAAATTAAATTTAAAGAAAAATTTCGCTTATTTTAAAAGATTTTATTTTAAAATTTAGTCTTTAAAACATGCTTTAATTTTGCTGTCATTTTAAAAATCTTGTGCCTTTGTTAGGTTTTTTTTTTTTGTTTTTCTTTAACGGCCATATTGAAACATAATCCTGTGGAAAAATAAGGAAAACCAAGCAAGAGAATAAACAAACAACCTGTAAAAGTTTTTGGTCGTGTGCCAAGTTCAATGAACGTCAATAATTTCTGCATGTCATTAAACTCTCTCTCTCTGCCGCTACATTTTGTTTTAATTTTTCACAAGTTCCCGATTCTTTCTTTTTTTTTCCCTTGTTTTCTATCATTTTCTATATGTTCTCGTGCTTAAAAATTTATACACTTCATTTGTAGAAAAACTGTCGAGCATATTTTTTTGGCTAACTTTCCCTTACAGCTCCCTGCTATATTTTTCAATCTTTAGCTTTTTTAATTATAAAAACAAAACACACTTTTACACACAGAGAGAGAGAGATGCAGTTATTCATCCTACCAATGAACCGTAAAATATATGTAAAATGTAGAAGAGTTTTTAATTATAAATACAAAAACAACAACAACAACTGCATCAAAATTGTTAAAAAGGGAAATAATGTTGAAACCCGAAAAAAAATCCCAGCATAAAATTTTCATCAAAAAGAACTGAAAAAGGACAACGCAAAGGTAAACGAAAGTATTTGGAAATATAACCTCAAAAAAGAGAAGGAAATTTTCTGAAGGAAGTATGTATGTGTAACGTATGCAAATTTTTAGGGAAATTTTTTATGGAAATCTGAATTGCTTTGTAAAGTTTCATGAAATTTGTTTCAGGAAAATTACAGAAAATTAAGTGATGAAACGGTCGTATTAATCAAAGTAAATTGTTTTTCACATGTAGAAATAGAATTAAAAAAGAGAACATAGGGTCTTCCAACAGAGACTTCCAAACTTTTTCAGCTGATGATGGTCATTAGATGCTATTGATTCGCTCGATTTTGCCAAATCACCATGGATGACCATAGACGATGACATATGTTCGCTTTATGGGCTCTAGAGCAGATGGCAGTTGACTCTAATTTTTATCGAAAAATCATCTTCAGTCTAGTCTAGCTGTAGTCTAGTAGGTAGTGTATTGGCTTATTAGACGTGAGACGTGATAAATAAAATAAATAAATAAATAAATAAAAATTTGCCATGAAAAGTTTCTCAAAAATCTGTCGTTCGAGGTCGACTTTAAACTGTAGGTCCCGCCACTCATGTATAAAATTAACACACACAATATAAGTGGTGTGAGAAGCTAGGTCGTAATCCTAACTAAAGGGTTGTAATGACCAATTGTATGTACATATGAATCTTCTTCAGTAATCAGGCATATTCCTGTATGAATGGCTACGTCAACAAGCAAAATGGTGTGATCCAAGAACATCCAATATATACCGAAAAATTCACTAATTGGTGTGGATTTTGGGCTGACAGCATCACTGGTACATATTTCTCTGAGAAGGACGTTGGCCAAGCCATCACTATAAATGGCAACCACTATAGGTAAACGTTACTAACTTCTTTTGACATGAGTTGAATGATCTGCACACAACAAATATGTGGTTTCAGCAGGACGGCTCCACGTGCCATATAGATCATGATGCATTCCGAAAAAGTCACTGATTGGTGTGGATTTTGGGCTGGCAGCGCATATTTGTTTGAGGAGGATATTAGCAATGCTATCACAATCAATTGCAAGCACTATAGGCAGAGGATTACTAACTTCTCTAGTCCTGAGCTGAATGATATGTGGACATCAAAGATATGTGGTTTTAGCAGGACGGCTCTACGCGCCATAGACATACAAACATAATTTGACATTATAGCCCTTCCGCTAGGATTACGACGTAGCTTCTCACACCACTTGCATTATGTGTTTTAAATATTAGACATGAGTGGCGGGATCTACAGTTTAAGGTCGACTCTGAACGCCAGATTTTTAAGAAACTTTTCAAGGCAATTTTTATTTACTCTCCGAGTTTTGCCAGAAATCTGCTGAGAGGCAGTCATTGAAGAAATATTTGTTCATATCTCGTTTTTAAAACCGTGGCCTTACGTCTAATAAGCCAACACTACTAGACTACACGCCATATAGCTCATGACTTATTAAGTATTCTGTGCTAACGATTTGAAAACATGATAATTTTTTGTGAAGGTGATGTGAATTTGCCACCCAGACCGTGAGTTTTGACTCCGCTATACATTTTCTTGTAGGTTTTTTTAAGTCTCAGATATATGGGAAAAAGACGCAAACCAAATTTATCCTGATTTATGTATCAAAGTCGTACGTAACTGAGCATTTCGTATGCATTTCATTCAGAAAAGCTGCGACGAACATTTGAACGATTTTATATTCCACACGTAATGATATCAGTAAGTCTGTCTAATGAATAAACAATTGCGATGATATCTCACACACACTTTGTTTTATTTAAGATAGAAAATCACCGTTATCTAGTAGGCCAAGGTTCGAACTCTAGGTCAGACATCTCCATCAAAACAAAATATGGGGAAATATTTCTTCTGCAACTTCCTCTCAGCAGATTTCTGGCAAAAACTCTGTGAATAAAACAAAATTGCCATGAAAAGTTTCTCGAAAATCTGTTGTTCGGAGTCGACTTTAAACTGTAGGTGCCGGCACTCATGTATAAAATTACAACACACAACAGGGATGGTGTGAGAAACTAGGTTGTAATCCTGACTGAGCGGTGGTAATGACAAATTTAATAAGTAAGTAAGTAAGCAAGTGCTTAAAGACTTGTTGTATAGGATGAAATTCCTGCTTTACAATATCAAGTTGGAAATCCTCATCAAGTTAGTTTTGAATCACGAACTCAATATTTGGCGCCATTGAGCAGATGTAGTTCTACTGTCTTAAACAATGGCAATGGAAAATTTGTGAAAAATCTCAGTTTTAAATGGATTTACATTGGTGTTATACCAAGCAGTGAACACTGGCAGAACCAAGGGACTATTTGAGTTCGACAAGAGAACGCTTCACATACTAACAGGAATTCTACCGAGACACTGAGCTATTGACAGTTTCGCTAACCGCCTCGGTTTGTTGCGCCAGAATAACTGTAGAAGCTGTCAAGATGTGGCGGAAACGAAAACGGTGCAACACCTTTTATGGGAGTGCCCTCCACTTCAGAGCAGACGTTATTGGTCGTTGCATGCCAGAATGTTGGGCATAGTGCCAAACGTACCGCTAATTGAACTGGCTATCACAGACCTCACATTGGGTGACAGAATGGGCCATGTGATCTTGCCTGTGTGTAAACTAACTTACACCGATACATTTCCCAGTCCAACTACCAGCCTCTGGAACAAATAATTTTAATTTTTATACTGTCACCTAGCTCACCTAACTTTAAGGAATTGTAATTGTTTCTTTTTTTTGATATATTTTATTTTCCCCCTGAACAGCAGATTATTTTCCTTTTACTTCCGTTTTATGAAACCCATAAATATCTTCTTAGAAATTCATACTCAATACTTATCTGCTTAGGAGCTTCTTTTACCTTTTGCATTATGCCATTAAAAACGATTATAAATTGATTTCGTTTAATAAGAAACTGCATGTGAAACCCTATAAAATACAGTCTTAATGTCTAAATAGAAAAACCACATTAAAAGGCATAAATAACAACAACAACATGGAACATAAAAATCAATTAAATTGTCATGGAATTTAATAAAGTCGGAAGTCGAAGCAACACATTAAAACGACTAATTACTAATACCCTCTTAAGTAGAAATACAAACTCACACACACATACACATACAGTTTTGTAGTATTAGTTAGAAAATACCACCCTACAGTTATAAACACGACTACATACAAGCTTTTAGAAACACACACACATACCCTAGCAGTATGGCAATAATGCTAAAGGGCTGTCAAAGTGCATTTACCTCGCACAAACACTCTTCACTTCAAATGTACACACACACCCTCTCGTATACAGCAGCTGCTAGCAAAATTTATAGGCAAAAATACAACAACTTTAGGCAAACAAACCGACAAACACATAGACAGACAGACAAACAGACAGATTAATATAGATTTTAAATACTCTATGGAAATCAAAATAATACGAAACAAAATTGAAAAAAATTAGAAAAAACAACCATAAAGACACAGAGAGAGAGAGAGAGTGAGAGAGATTGAAACAAAACGAAACATTCGTTGCATTCATTACGTTACCAACTTCGTTGATATTCACAGTTTTGCCAATTCCCAATGAGTAGAAACAAAAAAACAACATAACGACTGACAACGACTGGCAAAATGTTATTTGAAACTTTGTAAAGCAGCAGTAAAAATCTCAATTTTTGTATGTTTGTTGTTGCTGTTGTTGTCGCCTTTGTTGCTATTTGGATTTATTTCAAACTCCATTTTTCTAAACATTGAAGTGCAAGCAGCAGAAGAAGCAAAAGAAATAAACGAAGCTGACTGACTGCATTTAAAATTTTTTCTTTCATAGACATTTTGCAGTAAAAATTTTTTCCCAACAACAGCTGTTAAAAACTCTCATCGTTAGAGGCATGCTCACAGTTTACAAATACATACACTTGAAAAAATATACACACTCACACATTAATACACACTTCAAATAGCTGTAGAGAGTTGGTGGAAAATGTTTTTTCTTTTAATTTCATTTCAGTTCCCTCTTTTGGAAAAATAAAACCTTTAATAATATGACACAAAGCTTAACAACTTGATTTTTGTACATCTTAATACAGCTCTTTTTCTCTCACTTCCTCCTTCTGCCTTTTTAATAGCAGACAACAGTGGTGGTTAAAATACTAGGTGTGTCATAATTTTTTTAAAAGCTTACAAAGTGGCTCTCATGACTTTTGGCTTATTTATAAAATTTTCAATAATTTACCACAACGAAAAACCCTCATTCAGTTTCCTATCCTATACAACAATCCCTATCCAGGAGGATAAAATATTTTTAAGCTATTCTACATCCAAAACTGTCGTGTTGCGATAACATAATTGACGGTGTTTGCATAGAACTAAAATCTAAGAGCTGTAGGTAAAATTTAGCAGGTGATATTCGCCATCACATACCGACTTCATTTGCTCGGACTTTTTTTGTGGAATGTTTCTGCCGTTCTCTGTACTGATCACTCTATGCACTCCAACTATGTCATTATTCGCTATACGTATGTGGTACTCCTCTGACCTTATATTGAAGTTTAGAGGTGACAGCAAAGCTCAATTTGTTAAATTCCGCATGCTGCAGTGCTAGGAAGACCTAGACACATCCACGTCATTTAAATGTCCTTAGACTTTCTGAATACGATGTCTCCAATATCCTAGATGGAGTGTACAGTGATATGTATAATAGGCGTTCTGATATTAAACTTCCTATAGACTACCTGAGTTGGGTGGTGGTAATTTGCCTGAAAATCTCTTGGTTTACTCGGACAGCCAGGCTGTGTTCAAGTTCTTAACATACGTCACTTTGAGAACGCATTCTCTGCTCGCTTAACAGGAATACTCAAATTTGTGAAGATCAGGAGGATACCTGCTATATTGCTGAATTCTACTGGGCTTGTGTGCATGAGAGCAGGACTATTCTTTAATTGATAGGCGGAAGATAGATAGATAGGAGGAAGACGCTATATCTCACCACATGTGTCAATGTCCTGCTCTCGCCATAACAGGCGGAGATCCTTTATCTCTCATTTTCTGTAATCCTTGATTGATATCTCCCAGTTACGGATTTCAATAATACAAAGATACATATACAATTGATACATGATACAATTCACCGAACTGGTCATCGTTCACTCCGAACGATAGATTTTTGACAAACTTTTCATGGCAATTTTATTTATTCTTAAAGTTTTTACTAGAAATCTGCGGATAGGAAGTCGCCGAAGAAATATTTTTTTTTTTTCATATTACGTTTTGATCGAGATGTCTGACCTGGGGTTTGAATCGTGGCCTTAGGTCTAATAAGTCAATACACTACCTACTACACTGCGGCGACTTTTAAGATTTCTACAATAGAAAAATTTATTGTGAGTTTAAACACGATCTTCAACCCCTTCAAAGTTCTGTGACCTAACTTAACCTCGAAAAATTTGATCTCTTTTTTGGTCGGGGATTATGAATAGAAATCTTCTCTGTCTACCCTCTTTTGGATTTAAGTAAGTTGCAATGGTAGTCAAGAGCTTTTTGGACTACAGGGACCTAATAAATCGAGTAGCTAACAGCTTCCTCTTTATCAGTCTCCTGCATAAAACCTTTCAAACGCCTAGACTGATTAGTTTTGAATACCTTCGACATCATATTGATTTACATGCGACCTTTGAAGAAAGAGTACTTATAATTATTATTTGTATGATTACCTATTATTTTATCCTCTACTGTATTAATTTAGTTACGCTGTAATTTTTGTGTTGTTAAATACTACTTGTATTCAATCATTTTAGCATTTTTTGTTTTGTTCGTTTTTTTTGTTGTTGTTTTTGTGAAAGGATGAGGATTAAAGTTTGCCTGCCGTCATTCTTTTTAATTCTTCTTTTTTTTCCTATTCTTCGCCTTTATTTTTTCTGCACTTCTTCACGTTTCCTGTAAACTCTATACGTTCTTTACAAACAGAGACGTAAAGAGAAAATCTTAAAGGGTGCTTTACAGTATCTGTTTGTGTGTATGTATGTATGTGTTAAATATACATTAAATAATGCAGGTTTGTTAGTTTGTATGTGTGCTGTGTATGTAAATACAAGTGTATGTTAGTGCGTTTAGAAAGTTAATCTAAATGAAAGTAATTATGAATGTTTTTAAGTACGAGAAAAGTACTAACGAACGAGTACATTGGCATATTGAGTGGTTTTTCTTACCATTTATTTCTGTGTGTGGCTGTGTTTGTGTGTATTCTAAGTGTATCTTTGTATATGTTAAGAGTTTTCATTTATGTACCCTGTATCACTACTACAATGGGGGGAATATGTTGAATTTAGGGTTATATTTGTAACAGAGAGAGATTTCATTACAAACTCTGCAATCCTCTCAACTGTCGCATGGTATATCATCGCGAGTTGACAATTCTGCTTATCTATTACTCATCCCTAGTGTCAAGCGACACTCTTTAAGTGCTCCTATTTCCCCTAACTAGCTGAAGGGAAAAAATCAATTCCTGGCTGAGATAATAGCACGAAAACTGAGGTTAATTATCTGAGAATATTAGTGCATTGACAATTTACATGGAAGACTCATAAAGAGAGCATTTGGGAAAAGGCCAGACATACCATATTAGTATACAGAAGGCTTGTAGAGAATTCCTAGGCTTGTAACCCAAGGATTATGCATTAAATGATGGCCAACTATGGGGCAGAAAAATCAGATCAAATAGAGTTGAAATACATAAAGACCCTAGTGCGTCTACATAATTGATCATTACAACCCTTCAGTCAGGATTACAACCTAGCTTCTCACACCACTTAAGCTGTGTGTGTTAATTGTATACATGAATGGCGGGACCTACAGTTTAAAGTCCACTCCGAACGACAGATTTTTGAGAAACTTTTCATGGCAAATTTTTTTCTTTACTAACAGAGTTTTTGCCAGAACTCTGCTGAAGGGAAGTCGCCGATGGAATATTTGTTTGTATTTCGTTTTGTTGAAGACGTCAGACCTGATGTTTGAATCGTGGCCTCAAGTCTAATAAGCCAACACACTACCTCCTAGACAACGGCGACCAGTAAAAAAAGGCCAGGCATACCATAACAATATACAGAAAGCTTGCGCGAGAATCCCAAGGATTATGCATTGAACGTATACTACGATGATCAGGCCAATTGCCCCAATTGGGCAGATCAAATGGAGTTGAAATAGATGTGATAGTGAGTGTAACCGCTATGGAAACCTATTTAACTGCTGCGCTGGAGACTCTATTGGACTTAAGTCCTTTTCACTTGATAGTAAAGAGTTTTGAGAACTGTTTTTAGGATGTTAGGAGACAAAACCAGTATAAGATTTAACAGCGACAACACTCTTTAAAAGCTCATATTTTCGGATATGTTGCGTACACAACTCAGTTTTTTTCGGCTCTTATAAGGAAAAGCTCCGAAACTTAATGTCTGACACTACAGGATCTTATATAGTCGTTGATGTCCTATTATAACTCCCTCACTTGTTTTCGTTCATCCTAATGCTTATATAGTCGTTGATGTCCTATTATAACTCCCTCACTTGTTTTCGTTCATCCTAATGCTGTTGTTTCTGTTTCTGTTGATGTTTTTGTATGTTTTTCTAGGAAGTTATACTATCAGTTATAGTAGTTGTTGTTGTTGTTGCTGTTGTTTTTGTTAACAATGGTGTTTGTTAATTTAACATTTACAATTTACAAGGAAAATAGCAAAACTAACACACACCCAAACCCACACCCACATACAAACATACTCTAGCACTGTATATTGTAAATAAACTTATGTGAACATGATTTTAAAGAGGCAACTACAACAGCTACAGCTACATTATGAAGTTGTCTGAATAAGAAGCTAATCAAGGGATTTATTGTTCTCGTATTTATTGTAAATTTTTTCCTTATTGTGCAGTTTTTTTTCTTTCTTACTCCTGTTGTGATGAATTTTTGCCTTTTAAAAGGACTTGGAATTGAAATTGGAGGAATGGTGGGTAAGAAAACTAATTTTGGGTTGTAAAAAGATGTAAATGCAGTTGGTTTAGTTACTTCGTTTTGAAAGTAATTTTTAAAATTTTTATTGAAATTGCATTGAAAAGTTGCGAAAAGGCAAAATTTTTCCAATTAATGTTTGTAAAGTAGGTCCTGCAATAAGTGCCTTAATTATCAAAATATTGAAAACATTCTGGAGTCAAGTAATAATTGCTTAAAGCAAGTTAACATGCGCAAATTCTCACAGTATTTAGGGGCCAATTTTTGGTTTTTAATGAAAAGTTTTTTAAATGTGTGTAGTTTATAAGAAGCAGAACAAGCAATGAAATTATATCATGTGTACCGTACGATGTGTGTATTTTGTTATTGTCTGTTTATTTTCTTTTCTTATTTTATTTTAGTTTAATTTATTTTTGCTCGAGTAGCAATATGTGTGTAATATTCCTGTGGTGCCTACAAGTCCCAATAAATTTTTAAACAACTCCAGTCCACTGCTAAACCGAAGAATTTTCTGTAACTGAAGAGTTTTCCTGAGTCAGATAAAATATCAACACAGCTCCAGAAATAGCGCTCTATTTACTCTATCTTTTCAGCGCTTCATAATATTCCGATGTTATTTCTTCGTTCGAAGGGTTGTTAATGTACTTTTTTTTCAAGTTGAACTGAAGATAGCCGAGAGCTTCTCCATGGCGTTGAGAATATTTGACCCTAGGACTAAGAGCTGCCTTCCGTGTATAGTAGTACAAAACGGTTTTTCTTTTAAACGCTTCTTTATATCTTCTGGGCCACTCCACCCAGTTTTATTGCTAAGACTCTTTGCTAAACATTTCGTGAAATCATAACTACTGGATCTGTCCAGTGGTCAGTTAAGGTGGTCAAGAAGTCTCCTGATAAATATCGTATTACACTAACTAACGTATTATCCTAACCAAGTTTCGTTCTTCATTATCATCTGCAGCGAACTTAAATACAAAAAAGCCTCCAGCTCAACTGTAAGACCAGTTTTCAGTGCCCTGGTTACACCAACAGGGAGTAACCCCATCTGCCCTTATTTACTGAAGATTTCACTCTGGGATCACAAACTCCCGCACCTGCCCCAATGTCTCTTCTCGGACCATCGATATACCATAAAATTGTTCCTCTTATAAAAGAGGAAAGGTTACCCTATTCACTTTTGTTACTAAGTTTCATTGCAACGTATATTCCAAAATCTTTGAGTCCCGCTACTTCCCAGGCCAGCATCTGTTGGATTACATCTGGTAGTGAAGATCAGGACCTTGAGGACTTTTTTTAAGATAATGGGAGACAAGTCTAACATAAGATTAATTAGGGGAATTTGTGACCTAGTGGAGGATAAGGCAACTAAATAACCGAGTGGTTCATCCTAAAAACTGCTATAATAGAGTAAACACCTGCTTAGCTGGAAAAACGTGAATAAGGAAACTAAAACAAAGCACGGAAAAAAAGCCAAAACTGAATTGAAAGAAGGGGAAGAAGCCATGTAATAATCCTATGCTCTTTAAAAAAATAAAAATTGTTCAAGTAGCCGTAGTCTAGTAGGTAGTGTGTTTTTAGACGACTAACAGAGGTTCAACACCCGGCTTAGATATCTTTGACCTTAAGAAATACGAAAAAAAGTATTTCTTTCGGCGACTTTGTCCCAGCAGTGTTCTAACAAAAACTCTGAGCGTTAATGCAATAGAATTGTCATGAAAAGTTTCTCAAAAAATCTGTGTTCCGCCTCTCATCTATAAAAATAACACACACAACCACATAAGTGAAGTGAGAAGCTAGGTTCTAATCCTGACTGAAGGGTTCTAATAAACAATGTACGTATGCTAGTAATAAAGTCATTGAAAGAAACCTTATCAACTATTCGAAGAATTCATCAATTTGGATACTCAAGCTATTGCTTTTGTCCTCCAATATTATCATAAATCAATAAAATTTCCCCCAAAAATTAACACCAAATGTCTGTTGCCAGGACAACAATATCATTACATTGCTAAAGATAGCTTATCGTATATATTTTCACAGACATTTTGTCAACAGGAGTTAATAATTTTATCAAATATTTTTTAGGTTTTTGTACAGATTATGCCACAGACAGACAGAAAAAACCATAGAAAGACAACAACAGCAAACAAAATTAGCCATTCCAGGCTAAGAAATATTTTCATAAATAATGAAGAATCTTTTGTTAATAAAAACGAAAATGTTTATGTTGCTTTAACAAAATGCAGATATACACACACACACACAAATGCACGAAAAGTGAAAGATAGAGATAAAGAAAATTAATGAAAATTATTTTGAATATTTTCATTTCGATTTTCATAAATTATTTATGAAATCATTTATATTCTCTGTTTACTTAATAAAGGTTAGTTGCAGGTCAAATAAATTTCTGTATTAAAGTTTTTATTCATATTTTCATTCATTTAATGAAATTTAAGCTTAATAATGGAAATGCATGAGTAAATATCATAAGCAAGATATCAATGTAAAGTTGAAAGTCCAGGACAATTAATTATATGCCTTATAAATGATTAATTTTGTGTATATTTCTTGCAACAGATGCTTGTGCTATTTGTTTAGCCATAAAAACTTAATTAGGCTAAGCATTGAATTAAAACATTTCATATTTTTCCTTTACTTAATTGTTGATTACAGGTTTACAAACTAGCTTCTTACACCACCCATGTTGTGTGTGTTAATTTTATACATGAGTGGCGGAACCTATAGTTTAAAGTAGACTCTGAACCACAGATGTTTTTGAGAAACTTTTCATAGAAATTTTTATTTATTCTCACAGTTTTTGCCAGAAAGAAGTCACCTAAGAAATATTTTTTCATATTTCGCTTTGTTCGAGATATGTGACCTGAGGTTTAAATCGTGGCCTTACGTCTAAAACCTACTATATCTATATATGTACCTACTAGATTCGGATTCGGTGCAACATTTTATGCAAGTTTCCTACGTCTCAGAACAGACGTCATCGGATTTTGAGCGATAGAACGTTTAAAGGTCTAGGTATGATGGCTAACGTGCCATTAAGGGAACTGGCTGGTTTCTTCCAAAACTCGGTATGGTACAATCCCACCACTAAAGAATCACTACAAAAGGGTTTACCTCACACTGTGTAACACATTGGGCCATATGGCCACCGAGTAAACTTGCCTGTGAACTCCAAACTACCCGCTAATTTTTTATATTCGAAAGGGTTTCCTTTTTTTGATACTTCATTATATTTCCTTCAATTGCCTGTTGTACTAGTCATTCTGTTTACCAGTAACTTCTTGTAAAATCCAGCAAAATCCTCGAATAAGTTGTAAGATCCAGACGATTTGTGGTGCGATCTTTGGTAGCGCATCTTAGTTGCACTAAATCTATACAAGTAGTACTGATGTCTTGAAGTGTATGCATAGACATACAAAGGAAGCGATTGTTCTAGAGTATGTTAGCATGTACCATACATCGATTCGCTCTGCCAAGGTGAGGGATCTATTATGTTGCATGTATTAGTTTTAAAGCTAAGATTTTTTTGTTAATATTTAAAAGGTGTTGTAAAGGTCTTGGACACTATTCTTATCCAATAATACTTTGCTTATGCTGTTATCGCTATTGCATCTGTCTAAAACCATTTGTGCTGGCACTTTTTTTACTATGCGGCTGGCTTCGTTAAATTTGCTTTGTCGATCGAGCTTACTGGATCTAACCTTGGCATTGTTGATCGCTGTTTTAATGTTTATCCTGTTGCAAATTAGCTCCCAGCTTTCGTTCAATATTTATTTTTTAAGTTCTATTTTTCGCTGTCATTTTTCTTTTGATTCAATTCATTTTACTTACATACTGTTACGTTTTTACCTTTTAAAAATGTTAAACTATGAGCTCGTAAATTGCAAATAAAATAAAAATATATTTGTGTTTAGTTTTAATTAAAATTCTTTATTATTCGCACAGTTCTGTATGCCACTGTTCTCAACTTGATGTAAACAACAACAATTGCTTTTCTTTGTTATTCTTCTATTTATATCCTTTGCATAACAATTACTGGACAACTATTCGACAGATCTTTATAACGGGGATCTTCAAATGCACCCCGTTTTCACACAAGACTGAGTGAACTTCACTAACTCAGTCGCCTGCTTTGCTTTGCTTTTTATTTTTTTTTTTTTATTTATTTAATAGACATACATATTTATTTCATGATAATATTCATAGGTTTGACATTTTAGAAAAATTAAAGGATATGTATAATATCTATATATGGCATAACAAAAGAGTTGTGAGCCAGATTGGCAATAAGAAGCTATAATATTATTAATATTTATAAGCACAAATAAATAAATGCGATAACAATATTTCATTAAAATCAATTAAATTCATTTAAAACCATTTCTCTAAATCTTAAAGAAACTTCCAAATATTTGTATAGAATATAAAAATTCACTCTTCGACCATTCAGCAAATTGATAACGTCATCACAGCATAGAACAGATTCGCCAAAATATTTTCTTCTAAGATCTTTATATAGAGGGCAAACACCGATAAAATGCAGCATGTTCTCAGATGCGTCTAGATTGCAGAGTGTGCACAGCCTAACTGATAAATATCTAAAGGGTTTAGAATACAAGTCTAGTAACCCACCACGAGCCCTGATTATTGTGCTTGTAATACGAGACGAATAATGAATAAATGGTAGCGGTGATAAGCTGTACTCCAGTTTAGAGTAGAGATCATGAAACTGCGAAGCTCTAGCATCTTGAATGTGTACATTTTTTCCGACGTAATCACCAACTGCACTATGTGCTTCCAATGTTTACATAAAGGTCTATAGTTATCGGGGTTAACATCGATCATATTACAAAGTTTAGACCATTCATCAGACCAATATGTGTTATTAGAAATTATTTTTTCTGCTATTATACGGGCAATCTATTCGCGGGTAAAAGTAGTGCTCTATTAGTCAGATAGAATATGGGTTTCAAATAAAAAGAAAATATCAGATTTGTTAAGGTACGTAATAAAGTTTCCAAAATTGAGAGAATTAGCCAGGTTTGCGACGTTATATGAAATTAATTTAAGTTTATGTTGTTGCTACTTCGAAGACGAGTTACTTTTATGCGAAAATCCAGTTTCCACAGCGGTAGAGATTACTTCCACGGAAGAATTGCTAGCAGATAATATATTTCGTAGATAATTAGCGTCCTCATTAGATATGGCAGCTAGTTTACCATTTGACCAAGTAAATTTTTTGTCATTTACAAACAAACAAAATTCACATAGCCTAACCTTCAAGTTTCCATTAAAGTTTTTTAAATGTTTGCCTTTTATATGGCAGAGTAAACAGTCTAATGAATGTTCTTGAAGACAAATGTTCATGATTTCGCCTTGCTGAAATCCCTACAAATGTATAGATCATTGCTTACATTTATTATTGCAGTGGTGTTGATGTATTTTTTTGTTAATTGTTTACCATTTTTTTATGCTGGTGTTTGTTGTTATATTAAACATTACGATAATTTGTAAACAGGTTTGTTTACTGCATTGTTTATAATTTTTATGTTAAGCGATGTAAAAGCAAAACAACAGTATCTAGATTTTTCATTTTCATAACAATACGTTCTCTAGGCATGATATAGCTTTTAGTCATTTAGGGTATACGATGATCAGCATGAATAATTATCTTAAGTAGAGCAATAGCAGTACGGTGTTGGTCTAGGAAATCTTGTGCTCTTCTTATATCTCTGACATTTAAAAGAGATATGTTCTAAAATTCCTTTCGAATGTTAGCAAGAAATTGCTTAAAATGCCCTGCAAGTTGAAGAACTGATGTAGGCATACATACCTTACTCTTTTATATACTCCATGGAAAAAAGGATTGTTAACTTTAGTATCGAATTGTAATGTATTCTTTGAATGAACTCCATTCAACAAATCAATCATTCTTAAAAAGAATCCTTTTTTTTTAATTAAAAACGAAAATTCTGCATAGAAAATCAAACATTCAAGTGTTTTTTTTTTTTTAATTAAAAATAACGAAAAGATTTAAAGAAAGACGCATAAAGTGGTTGATTAATAAAAACCTTTCAAAAAACATTTTAATAATGATCAGGCATTAAGGCTAACGACACACAAGGATTAAATGGGATATTCACCTCTAAAGGATGGAATGAATTACCAGGACCAAGGCAAGTTATTAACAATAGAAAACCAAAAAAAGAACAAATACAGCCATAACGAAAACGAATACGATTGTAAAAGGACATAAAGAAACACGTGGCCATAACGAATTTCAAAATTTCTTTTAATAGTCGAATGTATGCAAGTATACAAGTGTTTAAATGTGTGAGTGTATGTTTTATTTATTTATTTGATTTGTTTTTGTCTATTTCAAGTATTTTTTATCACTGTTTATGGCCAAGGACATGCAATCACTATTTCAAATGCATTCAAAGAGAGAAACCTTTTTGGTCCTTTTTGTTTTTCTCAAACAACAATTATACCCCAAGGTATTTGAATGTATTAGTAACGGTGTTGAGTACGTACATATGTTAAAGCTTTTATTTTATACATGAACCTTGAAAACAAAAGTAATAACGCAGTTCTGTTCATACTCATTACCTTGAATGAGGGTATGCATCTCGTGGTAGATTTAAATAAAAACATGCGGCAAAATAAATGAAAATATAAAACACATTGGAAAAACGAAGAACACAGCCACACAATAGAAAAAAGAGAATTTTTGATAGTCTTAATTGTCTGTTGAGTGAACGAACAGGCAAAGAGTCATAAGCTAGCACAATAAAACGAAAAAAAAAATAAGATTGTAATTTAACTTAATCCGCTCAATTTGAAACGCACACCCGGAAATATCCACAATATTATACGTTCTGTTATTCTCCTCCGTTTGGTAAAACTGAACTTTATTTTACACGGAATGCAATGGCATATCATTGTATGCTTCTTTGTACCCACCCAGCAAGGCCCTACCATCCACGTCAGGTTTAAATTATTATTAAACTTTGTGTATGTACATATACATATGTACGTTCATATATGTAAAGAGTTATCAAAAAAAAAAACGCAAATTATTTTTATTATAATCCACAAAGAAACCATAAGAAGAGAAGAGAAGTAACCCAAGTGGTTGAGTTTAATGCTTAATGGAACCAAATAAAAGCAAACGAAATTTATATCATATTGCTACGAAAATGGTGTTTTGCTTTTACATCGTTTAGCATTAGAATTCTAAACAAACGCAACAAAAACAGAAAACAGTAAACAACAATATATCAACAAAACACCAGCATAAAAAATTGATAAACAAGTAAACAAAAATGCAACAACAAACACTACAAACAACGATGTTTTCATTCATAGAGATTTTGAAAAGACGAAGCCACGAACATTCGCCTTCAAGAACATTCATCAGACTGTTTACATTGCCATATAAAAGACGAGACAAAGCAGGCAACTGAGTTAGTAAAAGTTTAGTCAGTCTTGTGTGAAGACGCGGTGTGTTTGAAGAGAATAATACAAAGGGTGTAAACAGAGGAATAACAAACAAAGCAATTGTTGTTGTATAAATTACCTTTTTTTGTAATCATTAAATAATCACATACTGTAATTTAAAAGATTAATTTCTTGTTGTATGTGATATGCTATAAAATAAATAAATAAAATAAATTAAGTTAACAGCGGCACACAGACTTATGCAAACAATAAAGAATTTAATTAAAACTAAACACAAATTTATTTTTATTTTATTTGCAAAGATATGATCTCGTATATCTTAAACGTTTTAAAAAGGTAAAAGCGTAACAATACTTTAGTCAGGTTTACGACCTAGCTTATCACACCACCTGTGTTGTGTTTTTTAATTTATTCATAAGTGGCAGGACCTACAGCTTAAAGTCCAATCCGAACGGCTAGTTTTTGAGAAACTTTTCGTGGCAATTTTATTTACTCGCAGAGTTTTTGCCACAAATCTGCTGAGAGGTAGCCGCCGATGAAACATTTTTGTCATATTACGTTTAATTGGAGTTGAAGTTGTCTGACCTGGACTTTGAACCGTTACTTCATGTCTAATAAGCCAATACACTACCTACTAGAATACGGCTAGAAAGCTTGATATTACTCAGGCCATTAACTTTCAATCTCAAAATATCATTGATATAAAGTCATAAAGACTTTCTGTATGTACTTCATCCGCCTATGGTACTTTTGGCATTCAATACCCTCCTCAGATAGTTTCATCACTGGTTCTTCCACAACTAAACTCCATGTTAGTGGAGAAAAACACCTTGCCTTGTGAACAACTTTCGATTCTGCCGATTTCTTTTATTTCGTTCCATATGCATGTTTTCTTGGCTCATGTGTATAGATCCCTTGTCATATACATAACTGGATACTAAAGGATAGTTGAGAAAGAAGTATATCTTAAATTTGATGAACTGATTCCATGTGAAACCCATATCTGTTGCAGCTGAACTACATATCAGCCTTAAATGGCTGTGAACCGGTTTGTATTTGGTATACATAACATAATTGGTCATTACAACCCTTCCGTCAGGACTACGACCTAATTTCTTACACCACTAGTGTTGTATGTGTTAATTTTAGACATGAGTGGCAGAACCTAAAGTTTAAAATCAACTCCGAACTACAGATTTTTTTGAGAAACTTTCCATGGCAATTTTCATTTACTCTGAGAGTTTTTGCCAGCAAACTGCTGACAGAAAGTGGCCGAATAAATATTTTCTTATATTTTCGTTTTGTTCGAGGTGTCTAAGCTGGGTTTTGAACCACGTTCTCACATCTGATAAGCCAACAGCTGATTGTAATGGCCACCTAAGTATGAAATACCATAGCTAATGTGGCAGCATAGTTAAAAAAATAAAGCATACTTTAGGGTTTTTCATTTCTCTATAATTGCAGTATATTTTAAAGCTTAAAAGCTCACAAGTTTTAGTTGGTCTTATTACTCGGTTCTGCCAAAATTATAATTATTTCCTTTATATTATCCGTCTGCATACATATCTGGATGTTTTCCTTGCGGTATATTAATGTGTAACTGTATTCCTGTTGTAGTTTTTTAATGCATAAACGCATTTAGTGAATTATTATGAAAAAAATTAATTAAAAAATATGTTTTTTTATGCATTTTAAAACATCTTTTCTGCGTATATATTAATATATTCAGGAATATTTCGTTAAATATGTTATTACAGTGGAATCCAAAATTTGGTAAACTTAATTAAAATATTTGAACAGAGAATACATAGAAAATTAAAACGCCATTCAATAAAATAGGGTGAGCCATTTAAAAGTTTAAATTTAAAAATACAATGAAAAAAAAACGGTTTGAAATTTTGCCAAATTTATTTTTTTGTTGTGCCGCGGTTGGCCTCACAGTACCTCATTCAATCGAACCAATTTTTCGTACACTTTTTTTAGTATCTTGGCAATGGCATCACAAATGTTTGCCTTAAAATGCTCAATTGTCTCTGGTTTGTCGGCATAACACTTTTCTTTAACGGCTCCCCACAGAAAATAGTTCAACCTTATCAAATTGCAGCTTTTTGGCGGCCAATTTAAATTGAACGATCATCAAACGTTTGACGCAATAAATCGATTGTGGCATGAGATGTGTAGCAAGCTGAACCATACTGTTGAAACCAAGCATCGTTCACCAACAGGTACAAAAAAATCGGTTATTATGGTACGATAGTTATCTCCGTTAACCGTAATAGTTCCGCCGTCCTCAATTTCAAAGTAATATGGGCCAATGACGCCTTCCTCCACAAGCCGCCAAACAGTCACCCGTAATGGGTTGGCTTCTGTAAGACCACGTGTAGGTTTTCTAAGCCCCAAATATGGCAATTTTGCTTATTAACGTACCCAACAAGATAAAAACGAGCTTTTTTTGGCAAAATCGACACCATCGTGCAGTTTCTCGTTGGCCCAATAAATCCCAACGTTGCTCAAGCGTAAATCGATACATTACGTTCACTGGAGATAACGTGCTGAATTTTGTGACAGAATAGACTGAAATAAGCATTGCCAGACTCGAAATAATCGATGGTTCAAATTTAAATTGATAGATGGCCCACCTTATATTAAAAGATCCCTTGATCGCTATAAATTATGCAGCAAAACAAAACAAAAAAATTCTGAATTCAATAGTAATGAAAGCTTTAAAATATGCTACAATTAAAAAGGGATAAAAATCCTTAAAGTATGCAATAAATTTATAATTGTTATATATAATTATATATAGTTATAATAAATAATAATTATTGTGATAGGAATTACCTTCTTGTCTAGAAAAGTGCATGACGAGAAACAGAAAACAAAATTACCACTACAAAGTTTTGAATAGAATTTACAGTGAAATTACCCGCCTGATTCAGAAGCTTTTTCGAGGTTTATATTTTCCAATAGTCTACTAATCGTTCCACCATGAATTCCTTATCTCATGCTTTCTCTGTACTCCTCAATTTTTAAACAAAATCTGCTTTCCTGGTATCCTTCTTGTATCTCCATTTTACGCTGCCATTTTTTCCGCTTAAAATAAAATCTGTGCATAAATTATTGAATTAGTGTCTCGTTCACCCACTTCCACTCTCTCTCTCTCTCTCTCTCTCTGTCTGTTAAATCCTTTTATTTAAATATTTCTGCCTTATTATTTTTATTTTTTATCTTTATTTCGCTTTCATTTGTATCTATCCGTCTCTAGTTGCCTGTATATTACTGCAGCCATTCCGGTCATGGTTTAATTTTCCTTTTCATTTAAAATAAGCGGTTTTAACAATTTGTGGTAATTAATTTTTTTAAAGCATAAATTAAGGCGTTGCGAGCCATAATAATTTATGTTACAATATTTCTCCGTTTGTTTGTTTGTTTCTTAATAAAATTGTGTTGTTTGAATTATTTTTTTTTTTTTTTGCTTCTGCCTCAATTAATAAATTTCATACCCTTCGCTGCTAATTTTTTTTTTAATTTTATTTCAACTTAAATTTGTTGTTTCCTTCTAAAGCCAAGCTATGCATGAAGCTACTTGTGTTAGTCACTTATTATGTTTTTGTGTTTTGCTCCGTTGTTGGTTTTGATTTATTGGCTACTGGAGAGTCATGAATATGATGGCTTTTGTAATTGAAATCTTTATGCTGCTGTTATAATTATAAAAGACAATAAATAAATGAACAAATGAATGAACGGAACCCTTGAATATATTAATGAATGAATGGATGAATGAATGAATGATAATTATGGCCACACACAAAAAGTGTCAAAAGGTTTAAGGGTTAAAGTTAAATCAGGAAAAAAAGGGTCAAGTATTTTCATTAAATTATGCAGCAAAACAAAACAAAAAATTTTTGAATTCAATAATAATTAAAGTCTTAAAATATGCTACAATTTAAAAAAAGGTATAAAAATCCTTAAAGTATGCAACAATTTTTTAATTTAATGTAAAAAATTTCATACTAAAATACAGATTATCGTCTTGACTACCACTTTAAAATGGAAAGCAGACTTAATTACCTCAATCATGAAGACATTAATTCCACAACTAAGGGAGGTGTTCTAGATCATCCGGCTGGCCTCGAAAAATTTCTGAATTCAGGAATAATTAATGTTTTAAAATATGCTCCAATTAAAAAGGGATAAAAAGCCCTATAATATGCAATATATTTATCAATCACTACGACATTACCTCCATAACTAAAGCGTGTGTTATTAATCATTCAGATGGCCTCGATTTTTGTAAGAATTGTGAGTTTGTAAGAAAGTTTTGGTTGTCAAAATATTAGCTGAGTGATAGCTAATAGTCAGATGTCTCTGACAGAAATTATTTACCGATGTTTCTCATTTTTCTTCAAAATTTCACAACAGAAATAAAGATAATAACAACAACTTTTGTCTTAAAGATCTATTTTAAAGCATCTATCTACAGCCGCGGGACAAACTACTTACTACAAGAAAAGTGATTCCACTGATTCGACTAAAAACGAATTCCCTTTTTGTAATTTCTTGGGGTCACGCTCCTATGTTGGTTTTTGTAAGATTGACATACTCAGAGGGTAACGTAGGTATTACCAACTTATAGGCAAAGGTTAGGTTAGGCTAAAATGGAAAACTATTTAATGAGCATAGCTAATCAGGTATAGCTTGGGTCACGTAAAGTGTCGTTGTAACACCAATATGATCAATTCTGTTGTATAATCATTGGCATCTCTTAGCCATGCCGACATTAAAGTGTGAATTTCATTTAATTTTGTTAATTCTAGGTACCAAACAAGTTTTCTTCTTAGGTTTCCAAGTGCCGAACAATAAGAGAGAACCTGAGGCACGAACCACTATCCAATTATAACAGCTATGAGGTTGCCAAGATGTTTATCTTGGTGGTCAGGTTTAATGCAACATTTGTTCTGATATGTCTGGTCTCTGTAGTCTCTGGCTTCAATATCACATCTTCCATTTGGAAATGAGTGAATTGCGTGTGAGACCAAATAACAAACTCTCGTATGAATTAATTTAAATTTTTAATAGTCGCCATAGTCTAGCAGGTATAGTGTTGGTTTATTAGATGTGAGGCCACGATTCAAACCCAAGGTCCAACATTTCCAACAAATGAATTATGAAAAAAATGTTTCTTCGACGACTTCCTCTCAGCAGATTTCAGGCAAAAACTCTGAAAGTTTCTCAAAAATCTATCGTTCAGGATCGACTTTCAACTGTAGGTCCTGCCTGTATAAAAATTATCACATACAGTGGTGTGAGAAACTGAGTCGTAATCCTGACTGAAGGGTTGTAATTAGCAGCTATGTATGTAACAGTCCTTGCAAGTGCTTCCGATTTATTGTTGCCTTCAATTTCTCTGTGTCTAGGAACCTATATATATGAAGATAATGTCTCGCTATCTCCTCCAGATACACGGCCTTGTAACAGCTTTTGCAAGTGCTTCCGATTTATTGTTACTTTAAATGACTCCGCCTGTAGGAACCTACATATATTAGGATAATCTTCGAATGTCTCTCTATCGCCTCTAGAGATAGCCGGCATTCTTGAACAACCATTGGTGTACACCCACTCCAGGGACCTAATGGCCACTTTACTGGCGATAAATATGTTGTTACGAAAATGAAAAATCAATGGTGTTTTGCTTTTACATCGTTTAACATTAAAATGATAAACAAAAGCTATAAAAACAAAACAATGCAGTAAACAAACTTGCTTACAAATTATCATACTGCTTAGTATAACAACAAACACCAGCATAAAAAATGGTAAATAAGTAAACAAAAATCCACAAACAACACTACAAGAATAAATACACAAACAACAATAATGAATGTAAACAACGTTGTATACATTTGTAGAGATTTCGAGAAGGCGAAGTCACGAAAATTCACCTTCAAGAACATTCATCAAACTGTTTAGTTTGCCATATAAAAGGCAAAGCAAAGCAGGCGCCTAAGTTAGTGAAGTTCAGTCAATCTTGTGTAAAAACGCGGTGCGTTTGAAGAGAGTAATCATGGTTTGAAGATCTCCGTTACAAAGAGCTGTCGAACAATTGTCCAGTAATTGTTATTGTTTATGCAAAGGGCATAAACAGAGGAATAATAAAGAAAACCAATTGTTGTTGTCTGCATTAAGTTGTGAACAGTGGCACACAGAATTGTGCGAATAATAAAGAATTTTAATTAAAACTAAACACAAATTTAATTTTAATTTTTTTTTGCAATCTACGAACTCATATTTTAAACGTTTTTAAAAGATAAAAATGTAACAATATGTAGAAATCCTTTCAATATACTCTGACACAGGCTTCGACCAATTGTAGTCTTTCCAGCCGTTATTTTAGTCTGAAGTTAATTCAGCCATTAGGAAAGGACGTCTCATTCGATTTTGTTGCTTAATCTGAATCCATTACACATCGGAGAACCATATTTTTGCTTTCAAATGACTACGTCTTTTAAAAGCTACAATTGTAACCTTTTAACAAAGATGCATTCTTACTTTTAATAACAGTCTACAAATATTTTATGAACTACCAAACCATGATGGGAATTGTCAAAGTTATCCTTAACTTCTGTACCCTAACAATGGGGTTTACTTTCTCTCCAATTACTTGGCATACGTTTCAATCCATCACGATTTGTAAAACGTTCAGCAGCAGGAAATTGCAACTTTCCCTTTTGAAGGAAAATCAAGAATCAAGCCAAAAATTATTGTCTTATTGTCAGACTGACAGTGTGTCAGTCGGTGTGTCTGTTTGTCAAAGCAGCAGTGTATCCAGTGCATATGCTGAATAATACTTTTGTGACAACAAAGTTAGTATAACACACAGCCAGTATAACAATAATACTTTTAACAACAACAATAATGTTGGATTATAATTATAGGCTTTTATGTGTATGTGTGTATGTGAACGTGTGGAGAGAGAGGGGAGAAGAAGTGTATGTATGTAAGATGTAATTTCTACAATTGTATGCTTGTATTACTCTAGACGACACATTTCATGTCAATTTTCCGTTTTTCATGGTTTTCCATTTCAATATAAAATTGCTATTGTTAAAGCACTCTCTCATTACACACACGCACATGCACACGTACACGCACATATATACATTTTTATATTTAATGGCATTGAATACCAACATACGTTTTCATTACATTTAACAATCGCTAGGTAATAAGATATTTTCAAATGCATTTAATGCCAATTTCGTTTCCTCTTTAACAATCGTCTACACCCTGTGCTCTCACCCAACCCAACAGAACTCTTTTACAAACATTGCCACAGCTAAGAGGCAGAGATGTGGAATGTACAAGTGTGTGTCTGTGTGCCAGGATAAGCATTAAAAGCCAGGGTGCATGTATGTTTTATTTTCATAATTCTGCATGCTTTTCTACAGAAACCCTCTACACCCTCTTTTCCAAACTCCTTGTTGCCTTGCTGTATACAATTCATGGCCACAAGTGTCAAAGTGTAAAGTGTGCACATTCTCTCTGTCTCTGCAATTATTGTTATTTGTTGTTGTTGTTATTGTTGTTTTAATTTAACTTTTACTATTTGATTAAAATTATTATTGAAGGAGAGGATATTTTTGTTTGTGGTTTTCGAGAATTGATGAACATTTTCTATGACACATTATGTGCCATTATATTGACAAGGATGTGTAGTCTTGAACACGTGTTAAACTGTTTGTTTCTTTGTTTGTAGGTGGTGGGACAGGAAGGAAATTTCAAATTTATTTTTCTCTTCATTTTTTTTTTAATGAAAAGAAAGAATTCAAATAAATTATGATTTCATTCATTAAGGGACACTACTCTTGACATGTAGTGGGTAATTAATGAGTAGCATGAAGGAAACTGATTTCATGGAAATTATTTAAATGAATTGAAAACCTCTAAAAGGAATTTGGATGAAATGTAAAAAATGCTTAAATCTCAACGTAACTTACTGTATTGGAGTTTCCCTGCACCACGTAGTGCTTAATAGCGTTAACCGCAAGCTAGGGTGATAACAGTTGGCCTGAAAACATCATATGCTAACATACAGATGGAGCTACTAGTATTGATACATACTTACATACCTACACAATTGGTCAACCCTTGGTTACAATCCTTCAGTCAGAATTACGACCTAGCTTCTCACACCGCTTATATCCTGTGTAATAATTGAGGCGGGACATACAGTTTAAGATCGACTCCGAATGACAAATTTTTTTGAGAAACTTTTTCATGGCAATTTTTATTTACTGTCAGAATTTTTGCCAGTAATCTGCTGAGAGGAAGTCAAGAAATATTTTCTCATATTTTGCTTTACTCAAGCTGTCTATGCACGGTTTTGAACCACGTTCTTACATCTAATAAGTCAACGGCTGATTGTAATGACCACTTAAATAAGAACTGAAGAAGAAGAAGTAATTCAAAAAATAAAGCATAGTTTAGGACTCTGCATTTCTTTATAACTGCAGCATATTTTAAGGCTGTTTAATAATAAAATTTTCGACTTTTAGTTGGTCTTATTACTCAGTTCTGCCAAAATTAAAATTATTTCCTTAATATTCTCTGTCTGCATACATAGTCTGGATGTTTTCATTGACGTATGCATATTTGTAACTGTATTCCTGTTGTAGTCATGACATTTTTTGAGTTTTTGCCAGTAATCCGCTGAGAGGTAGCCGCCGAAGAAATATTTTTCATATTTCGATTTCATCGAGATGTCTAACCTGGGATTTGAACAGTGGTCTCACGTGTAACAAGCCATCACACTACCAATGATTTAAGATTCACTTTAATTTTCAAAATATACCGATGGCCTAATTGGTAGTTTGCTAAACTTCGAATTCCGAGGCCGTAGGTTCGTTTGCTACCAGAGACTCATTCTGGGTGTTCGTGATTCTCTGTTTATTTGTCTGACATTCTATGTGATTACTCACAATAGAAGAAGAAAGTGAGAATTATTTCTAAAAAAAAGCAATTCTTGAAAAAAAAGGCACACTATCCCCCCTTATTTTTCTTCTATAAATCCTCTCTCCCGTATTTCAACACAATGTCCTGCATGAATAGATGTCATCTCCTAAGTGTTGGTATCAAAAACAAATGGTTTGCTAAGTGTACACGAAGCAAACTGAACTCCGAGGACTATGCACTTAGTGGACGCTGCAAAGAGTTCAAAACGGGTTCTGAAAATAATTTTGAATACCCACAATGTGAAGTTGACCTAGAAAGCTGAGACTCTAAGGATACATCTTCGAAATATCGTGTCTGAATAGTTTTTTATATAAAAGCTGTATTCGTAACTGTGTTCCAAGCTGAATTCAATAATAAATTAATAAGTGCAGTTGAGCAATGTTCGAAGCTGTACTGCCACATAAAATCCAAATTTTTGCAATGATATGCTACAATGAAGTAGTCGCTGTAGTCTAGTAGGTAATATTTTGGCTTATTAGAGATGATATCACGGTTCAAACACCATGTCAGTCATCTGCAACAAAAACGAAATGTGAACAAATATTTCTTCGGCAAGTGCCTGCAGACTTCTGGCAATAACTTTGCGAGTAAATAAAATTGCCAAGAAAAAGTTTCTCAAAAATCTGTCGTTCGAAGTCGGTCTTAAACTGAACGTTCCGCCACTTACTGCGCATAAAATGAACGCACTCAACTTAAGTGGTGTGAGAAACTATATCGTAATCCTGACTAAAGGGTTGTAATGACCTATTATGTATGTATGTATGCTACAATGACTGAAGCATGATTCCATCATTTCTCACCACAATCAAAATAATCGTCATCTGAGTCGGTTAGATAGGTTATGGCGTTAGAATATGCATCGATTATTTTGAGAAGGGGAATACAATCAACAGCGATTATGACGTAGCGTTGAAGTCACCGTAGTCGAGTAGATAGTGTGTTGGCTTAAAAACTATGAGAGTAAATAATATTGCCATGAAAAGCTTATCAATAATCTGTCGTTCGTTCGACTTTAAACATTAGGGTCTTTCCCGCTCATGACACAATTAACACACACAACTTGGGTGGTATGAGAAATTAGGTTGTAATCCTGACTAAAGGGTTGTAAAGACCAATTAAGTACGTAATTAAGGTAAAATGTCAATGGCTTTATTAAAAACTTGGAACGGGGACGCCCAATAATTTTCTGTAAGCCAATGAAAATTTTAAGGCAAAAATATTAACAATTTATCAATGCCTCAATAAGCATCAATATTTGCAGAAACTGTAATTTTTTTTATATTTCTATAGAGACTTTTGAAGCATATTTGATATTTGAAAACACTCGTAATTCAAATGTCCTTTAAAACGAAACTTTTCTTTAAAAAAGAATTTTTAATTTTATTTTTTCTCTTTCTCTTAACCTTCAACATTTTGTGGTCAAAAGAAACAAAAAAAAGTACCAATCAACTCAAGTGGCACATGGCTTTTATAACAAATTTTTCTTCGTTGCCACTTCAATACGGCAACAACAAAAAAATAAAAAAATAAAATTAAAGCCAGCAATTACTCATCTTTGTTTCAGTTATTCAAGTAGAAAAATAAAATAAATGAAGACCAACACGTTAAAGAAAAGTATGACAACAAAGTGAAGTGAAAATCGACAGCAAAAATAAAGAAAAAAAAGAAGAAAATTGTTAACAACAACATAAATATTTAATGGCATAAACCAAAAATAAAAAAACGAAAGGAAAAATAAGAAAGAAAATTATTTTCTTAATAGTGTTAAATCAAGTAGAAATACATGCACGCACTAGCAGGTTACAAACATACAAAAGCACTCATATACATTGGGACTAGCATATGGTATATACATATATACTATAAATCTATCACGTTAGATTTATGCTTATATATATAATACATGTATATACTCACGTATATGTATGGAGCAAGGACTTTAACCGTTTATAAAATATTCAGGCCTTAAGGCATGAGTCGATATATGATGAAAACATGTACGTACAGCTTAAAAGATTTTCGACCACTAGAATATTTAAAGCCTTTAAAAGCAGACACAATTTGAGGTATAAATTCTAGAGGGACCAGATTGTAGCTGTAATAAGAAATTATGATTTTTTATAAGTAACTTCGTTCGCACTTAAGTAAAAATTGTTAGGGATGAACCAAGCTATGAAAAGCCAAGTTTTATTCTTACACCTCCTTGAGCATGCAACACAGCCTTAATATACTCCGTTGTCTGACCCACATCATTCCCTGAAACAGTCGGCAGTTCTTCTCTCTTCCACTGAAAAAATTTACACGTGGCCAGCTTCAACCAATAGCCTGTTTGAATGCCATTACCGTCACTTAGAAATCGACCAGCACGGAAGCTTATCAATGCATGAATCAATCTCTTTGTCTTCTCGCAAATAATTGCTTTCTCCAATGAAATACTCCAATAATATATTCCGTTGTCCGACCCACATCATTTTGTGGTCCCACTCGCCTGTTTGAGCGTAGTAACCATCAACCAGAATGTGCCCGGAACGGAAGTGGATCAATGTATGAAACCATTCCATTGCGAGATCGATATCGAGGTTGTCAAATTGCCTACAGGTTGTCAAATTGCCTACCCTTCAAATTACTGTTATTCTGATCGCTTTTGAAAATTTTGAGCTACTCTTTCTTGGTCGCAACTCATTCGGCAGATCTTACTGGATTCTTGACGAAACTATGCAGATGTGTCCTCTTACTGATATCAGTCCTTTGGGGTGGCATGATGTAAACCGCCAGTTCACGTTGTAGAACATTTCTCACCAAACTCTCGGCTATTTGAACGCCATAATAATCATCTAGAATGTGACCAGCATGGAAGTGAATCAATGCATGAATCTATACCAATGCCATCACGCCAATTATTGCTTTCACCAATGCAGTTTGCTCCCAGGGTTATCAAATTGTCTGCAGGGGATTCCCCCGACATTATTGTCGTTCTGAACGCTTGTGAAAATTTTGAGCTGGTCTTAATTGCAATTTTTTTGACGGATTTCAGTGGGTTCTCGACTAAACTATCCAAATGTGTTCTCTTCTTGATATCAATTGTTTTGAAGTGGGCATGACATATTTGCCTTTTCTTTATACCACCAGTTCGCATTGTAAAACTAAGCTCAGCTCTTTGGTCCTTTGTTCTTCGGCTTTATTTTTCTTCATCTGTGATTAGTCACTTCCCCAGGTACCTTAGGTACCAACTGCAGCTTACTTCACTTAGTCATTTGCGCAGTGAATCGTTTCCAGTTTTAATAGGGGGTGGTATCTGTGATACATGATGGGTACTATGCTGTCGCAATTCCTACTGAACTTGAACTGCCAACCCTCTTTCGCAAAGCTGTAAAACTAAGTATTCAAGTTTTTTTATCAACCGTTGTGGTTAATGCTGTAGCTATTCGAGCCAAGCCCCCTTTTTTGTGAATTTCCCATTGAATAATTGAGGACATCCCTTCCAGACAGGGAGAGATGTGGAAAAGAGGTGCAGTTGACCTCGTAAAAAAACTTTGTTCATATCTTCACCGTGGCTTCAAATTATGAGAAATTGTAGGAGGCGAAATATTTTCAAAGTCGATTGGAATTTTTTAAAAGTTGCTGTCGAATCACACATACATACATATGTATATAATTAATCATTACAACCCTTCAGTCAGGATTACAACCTCGTTCCTCACACCACCCATGTTGTATGTGTTAATTTTATCATGAGTGGTGGGACCTACAGTTTAAAGTCGATTCCGACTGATAGATTTTTTGGGAAACCTTTTATGGCAATTTTAATTAACTCTCAGATTTTTGCGTTTTGTTGGAGATGTCTTTTGACCTGAGGATAGAGCCGTCTAATAAGCTAACACACTACCTTCTAGACTACAGTGACTTCACTGTCGAAGCTGTCGAATGACTGCTGCGTTTTGCAGACTGTGGTGTGAATTATTAGGAACGAAAATACCTACGGAGGGGTTAGTACCATACTTTGTGATATCCGGGAGGCTGTCAAAGCATTGAGTACAATTGTAATGGACTTCAAGACGATGTACAGCTCACAAGCAAAGGGAGTAGTGGTATGGTATAGGAGATATGATGGCAGGGACACAGCGATATTCGTTTGAGCGAAATGAACTGGCCTCTGATGAATGCTATACTTTGGGTATCTCTTTAAAGATCTGCTAACTTATAAATAAAAATACAGTCGTGGATTCCGGTGACTTCGGATACGAGCAGAACAATGCAGAAAATCTGGCCAGAATTGAACAGAAGGCTTAGGAGGTATAATGTTCATATCACATATGTACAGGGACACAGTGATATTCGATTGAGCGGAATTAAATGCCCTCCGATGAATTCTCTACTTTTAAGACCTGTAAACTTATAAATGGAAATGCAATCGTGGATTCCGTTACTGCTGGGCTGCAATGCTGGTGGTCAGAATGATGCAGAAAATCTGGCCAGAGTTGAACAGAAGGCACACAAAGACTCAGTTCAATCTAAAAAGGAGCACGTTCAGAATGGTTGTGGAAGTCATTGCTATGAACTGACTTGGACACTTGGCAAATGATTTCTGCAGAAGCAGTAGAGATGATGAAGAGGAAGAAACTGTTCTTCACCTATTGGGTTCACTAGGTCAGATGAGGCAAAGGTTCCTACTAAATATACTCGTACGATTTATACAACCTGTCAGTCATAGACATTGTCATTGGCATTCATTTTCTCTACATTGTGGCTTTGTATTGGACAGAATTCAACAGTGGAAATCTCAATACACTATGAACGCCTATTATTTCAATACCTGGTCACCTTTAAAACCATTTAAAGCTTAAAATATATAATATTTCACCATAAACTGCACCACTTGATTTTCTGTGTTTCTCCTACCCTGGAAAATATCTTTTTCCGATTTACCCTCCATCCTCATCTAGAAAAATTAAAATTATTTACAAAGTAATTACGATTAGTGACACAAACAACAAAATCTAGCCCCAAAATATTATGAAGCTTCTCTGAATAGAGACCATAAAAGATGGACAAATTAGAGGGAGTACATAGAAATGGACACAGAAGCAGAAACAGAGAAAAATGTTTTCTGTTTTGTGTGTGTATGTGTATGGGTGCGCATTGGTAGGAATTTTTGTTTGTAAATGTGTTGGTTTCATATTGCGCACTATATATGCCAAAAGGAAGCTTAACAAAATATCTGTAAGCATTTGGTAAATGGTAGTCTATGTATGTATGAGTGAGTATACTACACATACATAAACATTTTGTGTACGAAACAGTAACGGGAACAAGAGAAAACACAGAAAATTCTGTATAAGCGGATAATTACTTTGGAAAATTGTGATCAATCATACAATTTGATGGCCACCAAATGGTGTTGGTAATTGTAAAGGTACTCTAGTTATTATTGGACTTTTCGCTCTCTCTTCCTCTCTATCTCTCCCTCTGTCTCTCCTTCCTTCTCTTTTATTTATTTTATTTTCTTTTCTTCTTTTGCTTTTCTTGTTTAAATTTTATTCCCGCAACCAGTAAGCTATTGGCTTCCCATGACAATTGTTTGCCAAGTAAAGCATACTTTAAGGTATAAAGTTACCATGGTTTTGTGTGAGTGTGTATGTATTTTCTTTATAAAATGAATATTTAAAGCTAAAACAATAGTTAATCAGATTAATGGAAACCATAATTTGTACAGTTTTATTTGAGAAATTTATAATGAATGAAAGACAGACAAATTCGTTTAAATTTCTTAGTGGTGCGAAAGACATGCCACAGGAATTGCAGATGACATAGAAAATTTAATTGGAAAATACGTTTTTGGGTGGTTAAAGAACACTTTAGTCTTAAAATTAGAATAAATAACTTGTAATACAATATGCGGCTTAAGTTAGCCGAAATGTCAATGACATGTGGGCGCTTAAGCCGCTAACAACAGTGATGATACGTTCAATGAACTTAGATGAGTATTTCCAAACTACTCACATGAACTTATGGACCGACTGTTGTGCCTTTTTACATTTTAGAATCGACCAACGTTTCATCCATTGCCACAAAGTGATGCATAAATTTTGTTTTTTATGGTGAAGCACTTCAAAAACTGCTCAGAATCATATACTTACGTATATGTCCTACCCATTCCGTTAATAACTTTAGAGCCTCTGCTATATCGAATATTTTTTGGACCTTCGGACCCTGCCTGCAGGTATTTCAAAACATTTTCGAGCAGTAGTTGTCGTTCAAGTAAAGTCTCCGTAGTCCAGTAGGTAGTGTGTTGGCCTATTAGACGTGAGGCCACGGTTCAAATCCCAGGTCAGACATCTCAAACAAAACGAAATATGAACAAATATTTCTTCGTCGACTTCCTCTCAGCAGATTTCTAGCAAAGGTCTGAGAGTAAATAAAAATTGCCATGAAAAGTTTCTCAAAAATCTGTTGTTCGGAGTCGACTTTAAACTGTATGTGCCGCCACTCATGTATAAAATTAACACACACAACATTAGTGGTGTGAAAAACTAGGTCGTAATCATGACTAAAGGGTTGTAATGATCAGTTCTGTTATGTATGTATGAAGAGCGTCAAAAACTGCTCAGAATCATGTATGGATATGTCCTACCGGAATGCCGTTGTTAGCTTTAGAACCTCTGGCATATCGAACAATTTCACTTTATGGTCATTCTAGAATATATTTCGGACCTTTGGACCCTGCCAGTAACTATTTCACAACATTTTCAAGCAGTAGTAGTCGTCCAAAGGCAAAGAATATAATGCTCCCCGAAGGAAAATCTTCAGACTTTTAAATTCAATTTTCCATAAGCAAAACGTAGCTTTAAATCCACGTATAAACGTATAAATTTGTATGGTTGTTAGTTTAGGTTAAGTTAGCAGGTAGCTTGCCGTTCACAGGCAAGTTCAATTGATGACCCACATGGCTCATTATATTACCCAGTGTGAGGTAAACCCCCTTGTCATGATCCCTTGTTATTGGGTTTGAATCACCCTGGGCTCCGGATGAAAACGCTGTTTCTTTAGTGGCACGTTCACAACCATGCTCAGATCTTCAAACGTTCTGTCACCCAGAAACCGAAAAAATCTGTCCTGAAGTACAGGGCATTAAAGATATTGCACCGATGCCATTTCCTCCACATTATAATACCTTCTGCAATAATCATGGTGGACTGTTAGTTTACTCTCAGAGGTCTTGCTGGAATGCTTTTTTTGCATTTCCCATGAAGTCTCTCCTGAAGTTCAGGGCACTTCCATAAAAGGCGTTGCACCGATGCCGTTTGCTCCATATCATGGTAGCTTTTGCAATAATCCTGGTGGACTGTTAGTTTACTCTCAGAGGTCTTGCTGGAACTTTTTTTTAGTATTTCTGCTTATAAAATTTTATTTTCGAAGTTTTGTTTATCCGGCTTACAGTCCAGACCTTGTCCCAGTTCGGGTATCATATTTTTTCGATCGATGCAGAAAACCCTCAGTGTAATATGCTTTAATTGTAAACTTAGGAAGATAGATTCTTAGCTTTTAAAATGGCAATTCGTTTACACTGCCAATGACTGAGAAGTCAGTCTAAAGGATATTCTAGGCAATCTATAGTATGAGGCTGAAATGGCTGAGAAGTCAGTCTAAAGGATCTTCTAAACAATCCACATCATGAGTAATAATCAGCTCAAATGACTGAAAAGTCTGTCTAAAGGGTATCCTATACAACCCATAGTATGAGCCATATCCGACGCTCTCCCATCATCAAGACTTCGAGGAACTTCAGTTCACTGAAGAACAATCCTCTTTTTGTTCTTTTTAAAACACAAACTCCCCCTCCTTAACACATCAAGAAAGTGTAAATAATTATGGCAAGAATTGTTCATACTTCAATTTAATCTGACATTAATTTTTAATCACAGCCACTGTTTAAAATCGTATTTTTCTTTTCCTCCAAACCTGTCAGGATTAGTAACACATTGTCGGAGAGCTTTTATGCCATTTTTATGCTTTTTCTTCTACTTAATTTGCCATTATCATTATGGCTAAAACTCTAATGCCTGGCAAAAGAACTTGTAAAGATTTTAGTGCTGAAATCGAAAAAATAATCCCAAAACTAGAGAAACAATAGAGACAGAGAGAGTGGCTGCAAAACAATCAATAGAAAGAAATCATTTAACAACCAACTGCCAGTAGTAAAAACGTAACGAAAGAAAAGCAAATGAAAGAAAATCATTACTGGTGGTCATTTAAAGTTTGCAATTCATTAATTTACAATTATGCCTTAAAGCTTTACACTAGAAAAATTCTTAAAAATTGTATTGGGTGTTGTAAAAAGAAAAATATGCGTATTTTTTATGTGCAACTTTATTCATAAGTAAGAACTTGACTAATTTTTCAATAAACGTGGAAACTCTAGCCTCGCTGATGATAACAAAGCTCTGATGTAAAGTTCGAATAGTTACAGATAACTGTCCTGATCGATAAATACGTATTTGCATTGGTAAATGGAAATGTAGGCTTTGAATGTGACCGTGTTGGATAGCTTAGATAGGCATCTTATCCCTGCTATCTTAGATACTATTCCATCTGCGACTAGGTTTACTCTTTTAAATATCAATCACATGATAAGTGTCCCACTATCACCATTAAAAAATTTTTTAATGAGCACCACCTATTAAATTCTGTTATGATTACGTAGACCTAGAGTATGCAGACAGCCAGCTATACTAAACACAGGTGCAAGCTTTTCTACTCCAACCAGGGCATTACTTATTATACTAAAATGGCTGCGCCTGACCTTCTATGGAAACAGAGGGCTATGATGATGATAGTGAGGTTCAATGCAGTCTAAATTCCCGAGGGTTTTTGTTTATACCGATAATTCCAAAAAGCCGACCAGAGTGGACTGTGGTATATATATTAAGGGTTATCACCGCAGTGTTTACCAGGCGAAGGTCATTTCAATTTGTTGGGAGAGGGCAACGTAAGCACTGAAAATCTCATAACTTACTTGGACAGCCAGGCTGCGATTAAGTTGCTAACGAGCTTCATTTCTGGGATGTCTACGAATGCCAAGGATCAGATTATTCAAGGTAACTTTTATATGTGTTCCAGAACATTGCTATATTTCTGGAAGTTGCATTTCTGATGAACTGTACAGAATCGGTACAAGGCTTAATCTCCGCATGCCATAGGTGTTCCCATTGTTTCAATTAGATGAGGTATTCTCAGTTTGTTTTACAGGGAAACTCAACTTCGTTGACAACGGAAACAATTGTAGAATATTGCTAGACGTTGCTGGATGTATATGCATAAGAAGAGGACAGGTTGTCTTCTGTAATTAAAGCACATATTCATCCATCTGACAATTGCAATTCGTATGGGCCACTGTCCTAATGGAAAGCATGCTAATAGACTTGACATTCTCCGAATTGACTTCTTCAGGTGCTATGGGGCTATCTTGCACCTCATGTGTCAGAACCCTGATATGCGGAGGTTCTTTACATCTCATTTTTTCTGTCATCCTTGACTGAATCCTCCACTATAAAGACTACTGCAATGGCAAAATTTTTCCATTGGATTCGGGATTGGTTTTCAATCTGGGGAATGTTTAATTCCCAGTTTAAACATTAATTCTGGCATCACCACACCTTAACTTTACCTAACCTAAGATTTTATCATTTGTTTCTTGGACTAACAGTGCCTCATATAACATCCTATCGGACTAACAGTTCGAAAGATTTACTATTTATTGGTTGTGTGACATTGTTATCAACGAACCGCTGCTGTATCATAATTATGAACGAAGGGGCGGTTGGTTGGGGATGAAGTAAACCCTTATCGATTCACCGTAAACCCTTATCGATTCACCGTAAACCCTTCACAAAAGGATCCAATACGCTGCATGTACCTTCTTGTCGACAACATGTACTTTGTTTTGCTCTCATTTACTGCCAGAATCATCTTAATAGACTTCTGTTGAATTCATTAAAGGCAGCAGTAACATATCGCTTGGTACGCTCTGTGATGTCAATGTCGTCAGCATATGCAAGCAACTGGGCACTCCCGGCTTCCTTAGAACACTCTCCATGAAGAAGTTGACGTGGTCGCATGATAAAAGATAGCCTCGTCTGAAATCTTGCACAGTATCACGATGTGAATGCGCTCTTTCTAAATATGACCAACACAGCCTTACACAGCCTTCGTTTTACTACACCTTATACCATAAAAGCTTAAAGAAAGATTGTTAAATAAAGGTCTAGAGATTGTTTCTCATTACAACGCCGACGACAACGACGAGGGTAAGTGAGAAATTTGATAGGCTTTTAAACAATAACTCCGCTAGACAATGTAAGCATACACGCCAGATATTTTTAATTTCTCTAACCCCAGGTTTTGTTGTTTTGTTTTTTCCACTCATTGTACCATTGCTCTTGTTGCTATAATTACTGTTCTCGCTGTTGTTTTAAAATAATCATCAATGTTCAGTGTTGCTTTTATAATCCCACCCACAATTACAAAATTATACATACACAACCCATATAGGAGATTAACACTATACCATTTACGTGTGTATGTGTTCGGGTAAGTGTGCATAAATACAAGCATACTTATAGGCAACATACTACGTACATAATTCCCTGCCATTAGCTTTTAACCTCGAAACGGTTTTTTTTCCTTTTGCTGACAGAATGTGTGTGCGTGTGTGTACGCTATGGTTTCCTATACACACACGCATATAAAATAAATGTTTATATGTATTAAATAACCGTAAATACACTCATATAATTACCCAGACATTAACAATAATGTTGGTTACAATTTCTATGGCATGACAGTTGGAAAAAGAGTGTGTGTGTGTAACAGAGAGAAAGAGATAAACTGGGAGAGCAAAACAAAACAAGAAAAAAAAGAATTGAAATTGTACAATCGAATTCATTGTATTTAATGACAATATGTGTGTGGCTAAAAGTTTAAGCCTTCACACATATCCATTCGCACGTGTACAATAACTAACCACACATACGTATGTACGAGTATGTATACGAACGGTTAGTAAATACGTGTGTATATTTATGCGTGCGTACGTGAGCTTCCCTATAAATTCAATGTTATGCGACATTAAGCGATTAAATAAATGTAATGTAATGTCAGCTTAATCAAAGGTTGATCTATTGTTCGCATTTGGCCATGATGTAGTTTCTATATTGAACGCCATTGGAAAGCTCAGAGGGTAAAACGGGGTGAAAGGGGGAAATTAATATTGGTTAATCAATACATTCATAAAATAACACACACATGGCCTTCTGAATAAAGTAATTTAGCTTCGTTGTGTGCGGCAGAGAGAGAACTCATTAAATAATTGTTAAGACCATTTAAGGTCATGATGGTATTGAGGAATTTTAAAGGAAGTAAAGGAAATATTTACAAAGAAACGGAATTAATAGAAATAAAATTTAAAGAGATTGTGATGTACTTTCCGATTCTCTGGTTACTGAAATAGTGGAAGTTTTCACTTTTTGCAGAATTTTATTGCCACTTTTCAATATCAAAGTCCAAGTCCACACATTTGATTCAACAAATTTCTCAAAGTTTTACTTTCTTTATCATTGCCAAGGTAATATGTCACAGCTTGCTTACCCATTCAGAAAACTCAAGTTCCTAGCTTAAAGAATTATCTTCGTTTTGTATTGTTCTGTTCAGGAATTTTACTGTGGAGTATTCTATTATGGTATTAAACTCGCCATAGTCTAGTAGGTAGCGTGTTGGCTTATTAGACCTGAGGCCTCGGCTCAAACCTCAGCGACCTCCTCTCAGCAGATATTTTGCAAAAACTGTGAGAGTGAAATCAAATTGCCATGAAAAGTTTCTCAATAAAATCTATCGATCGTAGTCGACTTTAAACTGCAGGCCCAGCCACTCATGTATAAAAATTAACACACACAACATAAGTGGTGTCAGAAACTTGATTGTAATCCTGACTAATGGGTTGTATTGGGTTATATATTCCAACGCAAAATTCAGTATATTATCTGTACTGAATGTAATGAATCGATTTATGCTTGAGCAACGTTGGGATTTATTGGGCCAACGATAAACTGCACGAGCGTGTTGGCTTTGCCAAAAGAAAAAAATTATCTTTTCGCTCTTCATTTTATTAATGTGAACGATGTTTAGTTTCAACAGGATGTCACACATCTCATGCCACAATCGATTTATTGCAACAAACGTTTGATGGCCGTTTTAATAGCGGAAATGGCGATGTCAATTGGCTGCCAAGAAGCTGCTATTTGACACTGTTCGACTATTTTCTGTGGGGCGCCGTTAAAGGATAGTGTTATGCCGACAAACCACAAGCGATTGAGCATTTGAAGGCCAACATTCGTGATGCCATTGCCTAGATACACTCGAATAAAGGCAGGAAAATTAGTACGATCGAATGAGGCACTGTGCGGCCAGCCGCGACTGCTATATGAATGAAATAATATTCCATTTATAAACGAAATAATTGTACTTTACAACAAACGTTTTTGTTTGATTGCATTTTTAAATTTAAACTTTTAAATGGTCCACCCTTTATTTACAAAGAAAGAGAATTAAGCGAAAGAAATTCTAAAGAGAGAAGTGATGTATGAATGACCATTTAATTCAGAAGTAAAAAATTGTGTGTATATTCTGTTAAAATTTATGTCGTGAATCAGGCCTTCAAGCAATTTTACTCTTATTTGGCATAATTTCGCACAGCAAAAAAGAAGACTTCAGTATAACTTTGGCTCACTTTAATTTTTTGAATTTAATTTCCTTTTTATGTCTTGCATTTTATCATTGAGACTTTAGTTTTGCAAATATTTGCATTTTATTAAAACTAAATAATAAAAAATACAGAAAAAAAGAAACGAAACAAGTAGCATTTTGCATAATTTTCCTCTTCTTTTTTTTTTTTTTTTTGTTCTATTTTGAAGTAACCTTTATGGCTTCTTAACTTGCAACACGAAAGTAGTAGAAGAAAAAAATTAAGAGAAAAAATATTCGCCAAGAAAACTTTGGCCAATACAAAATAGAGAAGCAAACAACAAAAAAAGAAGAGAGAAAATGCATCAGCAAAAAAAGGAAAGTGATGAGGAGAGATGGCATATTTGCATTAAGGCAAATCATTGCAAACTTTTTTATTACCGTAGCCCCATATACAACATGCAACACTTTTCCTTTTTCCTTTTTTTTCCTATTCATTCTACCTATTACGTGCTGTTGCTGAAAAAGTTGACTCCACTTGACTTGACTTGCCACCGTTTCATGTACACAAACATGGACATGGCATCGAACACAGAAGAGAGAAAATGAACGTTTAGTGAGAACAAAAAAAAATTGTACAAAATCATCATTTCACAGAAATTATTAAGAAAAACAAAACAAGAAGAAAAAAAATGGCAAACGAAAGGAAATCTACGCTTTGGAAAATCTACTGTGTTGTAGTTTTTAAATCTCAGCAATTACTTGAGGCAGAAAAACGCAAAAACCTCGAATGAATTACGCCTCAATTGTTGTATGAAAGCATTGCTTCTGTTTTCGTTTTTTTTTTTTTGGATTATCGTTGAAAACGAAAGAAAATCAAAAACGAAGTAAAACAATAAATAGAAAATGAAATTAAAAATGAATGAAAGTAGAGTGTTAAGCAATAAAGGCTGTCACAAAGAGCTATTTTTACTATTTGGTACTTTTTTTTAGGTACTTTATCTTTTATGTTAATAGCGAATACTTTTACGTCCTATAAATATTGTTACGAAAATGAAAAAATCTAGATACTGGTGTTTTGCTTTTACATTGCTTAACATTTCAATTATAAACAAAAACAAACATACATAATTGGTCTTTACAACCCTTCAGTCAGGATTACGACCTAGCTTCTCACATCACTTATGTTGTGTGTGTTAATTTTATACATGAGTGATGGGACCTACAGTTTATAGACGGTTCCGACCGACAGATTCTTGAGAAACTTTTCATGGCAATTTTATTTACTCTCAGAGTTTTTGCCAGAAATCTGCTGAGAAGAAGTTTCCGAAGAAATATTTGTTCATAATTAGTGTTGTTGGAAATGTCCTGACCTGGGGTTTGGAGCGATTGATATTTCATGTCCAGACCTTCAAGAGTTTCTGATTCCCCCATTTTTACACCCACATCTACAGATGTTTTGAAATTGTCGTCGAATTTGTAAATCTGTAGACAACATTGGATCTTTCTCTTTCATTCATATTAAACCTTCGCCCTAATTGTGAAAGAGATTGGTCTACGATCAAAACATCAGTGTCATCTTCAGAAGTGTAGATATGATTAGAAGTCAAAGAATGAAGATCGTTAATAAAAATATGACATAGATTTGGAGATTGAAAACCATGCGATTCTCTTGAATTTAGCCTGTACAGATCTGATGGAATCTCATCTATAGTAACACGCATAGTGTGATCCTAGTAAAAGATCGAAATAAATGGAGAGAAATGAGTACCAAAGCAATAAGTTTCAATACCATACCACACTGTACCAAATGAATTGGAAAGGTCTAGAACTTCAACCTTGCTCTCTCCAAATCGTTGGGTAGACTGGTTCCAACTTATTTAGAATAAAACCAACAGGCTACAAGTAGAACGAGTCTTAAGAAACAACATTACCTGTCACTGATCATGTTATTAGGCTCTAGATAATCCAAAGGATGTTGAATTCTATCAATATTTGGTCACCTGCTTGAATTAGCGTATCTTTACAGCCAATGATAGAAGAATATCGTATGGCTTGACAGGAAAATAAATATAAAAATCCATGAGTTAGGATAGAAATGTCTCCTTTATCCTGATTATTCACCGAGATTAATCTTGAATGACCGTTTTTTTTTTATTTTTTGTTTTCTGTTTTGATGATACTGCTCTACGAAAAGAGATTGGAAACATCGTCGGCAAATCGTTTCTTTACCAAGGAATAAAAAATTTAAGAAATGTTGGGATTTTCTACTAATTTGTTGGTATTATATGGTCTGCTACTGTACCAAGCACGTCTCAATCCCGGCTTTTTTCCTTTAATTTCATAATTTTTTTAATTCTTTTATTATTAAACTAAAACCCAAATAAAGTCAATAAAAACTTTTGAGTCATAATTCTTGACGTAGGGTACTCACACCTCAACAAAAAAATTAAAAAAGTAAAACCAAAAAATCATTTTGTAGTCCTTGTCTTCACCGAGAATGTGTTTTACTTTCTTGTACTGGAATTTTCATTTTATTTTCAGTCATTCTCTTGAGGTTCTTCTTTCACTCACAATTGCTTTAGACAGCCATTCGGTCTGATTGTATTTTTCTCCTCTAGGTCGAGTGGTTTAATTGCATTTCATTTCAATTTAAGAGGTTTTTTTTCCTAATGGTTATATTGTTTTTTTATTGTGTGTGTTTCTATGCCTTTTTACAAGTTTTTATTGTTTTTATTGCTTTTTTTTTTTTATTCAAATTCAATGTTATTTGAAGCCAATTTTTACTTTGTATATGTTTTTTTCCATTTCTTCTAAGAGAGTGATTTTAGTTTTAATTTTTGTAAATTTTCTATAACCGTTGTTGTAATTTTTATTGTTGTATTTTCTAGTTATTCTTTTTTTATTATTATCCTTTACAGATTTATTGTTTTTCCTTTCTTTTTTTTTATTTCAAATTTATGCACATTTTTACAAGAAAGACAAAGTCCGTTCCTATTTTTTTTCGTTTGCGGTATGTATTCGAAAACAGTTTGTAAAGTTGGTTGCCAGTGATTTTAAAAAAACATTTAAAGTGGTTTTTGTGGTTGTAATGTTGCTAAACTTGTGTTAAAATAAATGGATTTTATTGGTTAAATAACTTTTACTTTTGTGTGTTAGGGAAACAAAACAAAAAAATATCAAACAATTTATTTTAAAGACGGAATTTTAATTGGCTGCTTGAAAAAAATTTCTTGCTTTTGTTTAAGGATTTTGGTTGTAAACTCTGCTAAGAGTTTGTTTTATTAACAAAAACATGCCTTCTCTTTACTATCATTTGTTTCCAATACAAAATATTTAAAGAAATTTATTTCTTTCAATTCTAAATGCCAACAAAATATACGCACTTTATGTATATCAAAGAAAAATTTTTAATTTTCTATCACATATTCAATGTCCAGTGTCATCATTGTAGCCGTTTTCTTATCATCATACCCAAATCATTATCCTTGACCTTAAGCACTGTGAACAAGTCAACATCATCATTAGTTTTTATAACATTCTGAACAAAAATAAAAAAATAATAAAAAAAAGGGGGAAGAAACAGAAGAAGCCTATTATGTTATGAAAAAAAAGTTTTACACCATTTCCCTTGAAAAATTGCAAGCGGTAGAAATTGATTTCAATAATTAAAAAAGGGTGAAAAATTTTCACTGCAATAAGAGAAACCAATAAATTTAAGATGGAATATCTGTTGGAAGTTACGATTGAAGATCGCATTGAAATGTAGTCATAGCTCAATCGGAATTCAATCCTAGTCAATTCATAGTCAATTCGTTATTTATTTATAGTCTAGGCATATTAAATAAAAATCGGTATCCAAACATAGGCTAATTCGGCAATTGTAGTCAAAACTTCTTTATAGTTTGAATCTAAATGAACTACAAGCCTTTTGCTGCATAAAGTAACTTCCAATCCAGGCAAATGCAGTCAATAAAATCATGGACATAGACCATAGTCAAGTTATAGCTACTTCCAAGTCAAGTCATAAACATGTAGTCAAGTTGTAGTCGAGGCCGAGTAATAAACAAATCATTGTTATATCGACAAACCACAATTGAGAAGAAACACTTAAATCCTCACAATCTGAACAGGGTTTTATAACAGCAGTTAGCCATTACTTACGGTTTCCTGTGGCGTCACGAAGGGCCGCTATGCGCGCTGAAGTGAACTGTTGGTAATAAAAGCTACCACTCCAACCTACACTACCTATCTAGTCATTACAGGTACAATAAAATACAGTACAGTGCAGGATTAAGCTCTTGTTGTCTTTACATTTGAAGTCGCCGTAGCCTGGTTGGAGTTATGTTGATTTATTAGATGTGAGACCACGGTTGAAACCCCATGTCGGGCATCTCGGACAAAACGAAATTTGCAAAAATATTTCTTCGGTAAAAAAATCTGAGAGTAAATACAATTGCCATGAAAAGTTTTAAAAAAAAATCTATCCTTCAGAGTTGTCTTTAAACCGCGGTTGAAACTCCATGTCGGACATCTCGGACAAAACGAAATTTGCAAAAATATTTCTTCGACAAAAAAATCTGAGAGTAAATACAATTGCCATGAAAAGTTTTAAAAAAAAAATCTATCCTTCCGAGTTGTCTTTAAACTGTAGGTCCCGCCACTAATGGATCAAATTATAACACCAAATATAAGTGGTGTGAGAAGCTAGGTTGTTGTAATGACAAATTATGTATGTATTTTTACATTTAAAGAAAACAAAGTGTGTGTGAGATGTCACATAAGTTCTTTACTCGCTTGAAATTCTTTTGTGTAAGTGTAACTCATTCGGAATATCCAATTCTCCATGACTCTGGTGCCTAAATCAAGGTGAATTTGATTGATCACATGGATTATATTGGCTGTGAAGAGCTCTATGGTTTGTGGCTTACTTGCATACATTTGCGGCTTAAAAATATTCCACCAGAAAAAGACTAAAGGAATCAAATTGCACTATTTTACACCAGACCATATCACTTTGACATGAGATAATGATTTTTTTTAAAGACTAGTTCAAAACTATTCTGTTGCAGTGGCCTTATTGATTTATGATATACTATAGCAAGCCATAAATTAAAAAAAAAAATATATTTTCATTCCTTTTTACTATACCTTGTGCCAATTCACTTGAGCGATTTCATCAATACTGTTGCCAAAACGATATTCGTTTCAAAATGTTCGTCAGTTCGTATATTGCTTGAGTGTTACTAAAAGAAGAACTGGTAAAATGCTTACTGTCCAGTCCAGACTTCCACAGCTAAATAATGTATAACTAAGCCAAATTTAAATTATGGGATCGAAAAAACTTACTTGACTTGATTTTCCTTTTGGAAACAGTGTCAATTTATTACCACACATAAAACGATGGTGTTATTTGGTATAATAAACTTACAAACTATTGGCTTTTTAACAAGACTTTCCATATGTGTTTGTAGTTGTTTTTATAGCAGCCAGTATTTTTTTTTTTATAACATTTTAGATGTTTTTCTTTTTGCTTTTTTTTTTTGTATTAACAACGACATACTGACTCATTCATAAAAGACTCATACAAATATTTAAGCCATCAGGGTCACTTCATTTTATGACCATCTTAAGGTCATCAGCTCATATACATACATACATACAGATGTAGTGAATATTGTTTAGCTGTTATAGTTGGCCAGTACTTGTATGTGGCTTCAATAAAAAGGAACACCCATATTATGGTTGAAAATATACAAAAAAAAAAAAAAAACTTGTAATACTTTCATAAAAAGATACAAAATGAGAAGAACTCATACCAATAAAAGCTCATAAATGAGATTGTTTGTTAAAGATTAAACAGAAAGAAAAGAAAAAGAGAGGCAGAGTGGTCAAAAGGATGACGAATATGCAAAATAAATTGGTCAAGTTAAATTTAAGAAACTGAATCATAGAAACATTGTAAGAATATCCTACATTTTGGTTGGTCCATTAAACCGAGGTCTGAATAAAATTTGACTCATCTATTACTTTATGTAGAATGGGCCTTTTAAAGTTCCGAAGTATTCCGCAGTCTAGTAGATAGAGTGTTGGCTTATTAGACGTGAAAAATGTAAAAAAATATATGTATCTTCGGCGATTTCCTCTCAGCAGACTTCTGGCAAAAACCCTGAGAATAAATCAATTTGCCATGAAAAGTCTCTCAAAAATCTGTCATTTTAAATTAACACCCACAACTTTGATGGTGTGAGAAGCTAGATCGCAATCCTGTCTAAAGGCTTGTAATAACCAATTAAGTAAGTAGGATCAACATTCTCAGGTACCCAATGCTAATGGGTAGTAATCTTGTCATAATTCAAGAATGCTTAGACTTGATCTGATGGAAGTGATTCAGACACAACCAGCAGGGCCTCAGATGTCAAAATTGTCTCAGCTAAGCACAGCTAAAACACCAACTTCCATCTGAAATAAGATTACCCGTTGGCACTTGGACTCAACTGACGGCAAATCTAAATCCACTTAGCGACTGGCTGACTACCTGTGTTTTTCTCTTATTGAGTGGCTATTTTAAAAATCTGACATGAAACGCAAACCTCATTTCGTCATAATAATTGACAAAGAAAAACAACGCCTAGAATGTCCGAGAATAGACTTCATAATCTCCAGAGACCCAACGACCTCAGTGTCTATATCAGACTGCAAACAGTTGCATACATCTGAAACACAATTTAATGGAGTGGACATAACACTAGTGTACCACCTTGTGAAGATTTAGAGCTCGAAGCCATTCTTGCATTCATTTTATCTTTATCCGCAGTGATGCCATAAATGTCGAATATATCACCTGCCGTAGATATACGTTGATTTAGGTCAGCCAAATTTTTCCCCATTATGATTATATTGTCAAGGTACACTAAGCAAGTCTTCCAACGTAGCTCTTGATATTTCTTGATATTTGACCTCTATTTTCTGTGATATTGTTTCACCCAGGAGTCGAATAGCCTCCTATTTAAGAAGTGTTCTCTTTCTTGTTGTGATCTAGCCCGGTTTTATTCTAAAACCCACTGTCATACAGCAACAGCTTACAATCTCAGGACCTCTTTGAAAGCTGTCGTCTCTTCAAGATTTTTTATAGCCATTGTGACTATATCATCTGCATAACCTTGGCAGCGGATGTTTGGCTGAAATAGTTTTGTTCATCCACTACCAGGCTGCACATAAGTAGTAAATGGACACCACCCTGAGGGCATCCTGAGTAGGGACTTTCATTATCTCATTTACTGCTAATGTTTCCGCAGATCGTATATATAAGATCTCTGCCATTCATCTATATAAGTTCTATAGCTGTCCTATTTAACAACCAATTTATGGCCTCATAGGGAGTGTTATTATATGCAATCTGAATGTCAAGAAATGCACTTTCAGGTGGAAAGACACCTAAATGATTTCCACTAAACCTACAAGAGCAGTCTCAATTTATCTACATTGCCTATAAGCGTATTGCCTTTGATCAGTGGTACCCTTTTCAATATTCCCCATCTTATATGGTTGTCTTAAGCTTCCTCAAGGGTTTACAACATGAAAGACGTTAGACTAACTCGTTTGAAGGATTTTGCCGGCAAAGTATCCTTATTTTATAATTTTTAAGAAGGTAATAAGCACCAGCATTTTTATAAGGGATTGCAATTACATTAATATCATAGCTCAACCTAGTTTGAAAAATACTCTCATACGTGATGTTGAACTTTTTTATTAATTTTTTCTTACAACTGTCTTCTAACCCAGAAGTCGCCGTGGTCTAGCTCAACCTAGTTTAAAACATACTCTCATACGTAATGTTGAACTTTTTTATTAATTTTTTCATACAACTGTCTTCTAACCCAGGAGTCGCCATGGTCTAGTAGGTAGTGTGTTGGCTTATTAGACGTGAGGCCTCGGTTCCTCAGGTCAGGCATCTCCTAAACGAAATATGACAAAATATTTCTTCGGCAACTTCCTCTCATTAGATTTCTGGCAAAAACTCTGAGGATAAACAAAAGTGTTGAGAAAAGTTTCTCAAAAATCTGTCATTCGGAGTCGACTTAAAACTGTAGGTTCCGCCATTCATGTATAAAATTAACACCCATAACATTGGTGGTGTGAGAAGCTAGATCGTAATCCTGACTTTTAAGCAGCGTTACTATTGCGAATGACAATAGAGAATAGACTTCAAAATCTATAGAAACCCAACGACTTCAGTGTTTATATCAGACTGCAGTCAGTTGCATGCGTCTGAAAAACCGGTTAAAGGAGTGGGGACTCCATTAACGGGCTAACTACTAGGGTTTTCTGAAACCATCGATGTATTGTTTGCATCGCTACTCACACCAAAATCTTTTCGGAAAATTCTACGTAAAATAGTGCGTGAAATGTTCAATTCCTGTGAACGATGACGAGTTGACGTTGATGTTGATGGTTTCTCACGCGTACTCTCAGCCACAGCTTCGATATTTTCGGGGCACACACTTTACGAGCACACTCACGCATCAACAATCAAACTAGTTTCATGAACTTTCTCTGTGACCAAATTTTATACGACATTTTCGTACAATTTCCCATCAATTGTCTTTGTTTTGGAAGTAAATTTCCAATTAATCCCGACGTTGTTCAAGCGTATATCGCTTCATTACGCTCAGTGGAGATAATATACTGAATTTTGTGACAGAATAGAATGACATAAGTGTATTGCCAGATACGTAATAACCGATGGTTCAAATTAATGTGGTAATTTCACAACTGGCTCCGCCTCCTCGTTTGGATGACTAACATTTGAAAACATTATATTATAGAGTACTACAGAATCGGCTTAGACGTTAAGAAAACTTTTGGTTTTAAATTTATTAAAAAATGTATTTTTAAACATTAAAAAATTACGATTTTCCTTTACGATTTATTTATGTACTGCACTTCAAAGCTCATTTCCTATTTCCGTTCGTTTTATTTCATATTTAATCATATACATTTGACCCAGAAATTATACTTTAAAGGCTCGCAGTGGAAGTAAAAATAAAAAATGGATTTTTACAAAACCGCAATAACAATTATAATCCTTGGAATAAATACATATTTCTTGCAATAAAAATAAAAAAAAGTTTCTATTTTTGCAACAACTGGAACTGCCACAATTTAACGGTTGGTCATACAAACAAGTGCATATACTTGCCACACACATACACAAACACAAGTCATTAATTAGATTTGTTTTTTGCCATATGCACATGAAACACTTCGTTCATGCAGTCCAAAAGAAACGAGAGATGAAAAGCAAAGCCCAACCTCATCATCATCCTCGTCGTCGTCATCGTCATCATCACCGTTATCGTCACCGTCATTGCGAGGCATGAGGCCAAGCATGCATGAATAACGAGAAAACAGCACGTTTTGTTAATATAAAAGAAATTAAATGTTGGCTATAGTTTCCTGCTCTCCTACTCTCCTTCTTCGCCTCCTTCTTCACCAACTAAAACGACAATCCTCCATCATACTCAGTTGAATAAAAGAAAACAAAACTAAAGTAAAACCGTTATTTGTAGGATTTAATAGCAAATTGCTCTCGTAGAACTTCTCGTATTGCATACACACATAGGTTTTTAAAGTGGGGATACAAATTAAAGCAAAAGTTGCCGTAGTAAGAATTGTAAAAAACAACAACAACTGCAACAACATCTAGAAAATCTATTAAATTTATTGTTATTACAAGATTTTCTTAACGATTTTCCATGTTTAACACTTGAACTATTGTTTCAATTGTTCTTTTGTAAAACGCAATACTCACACACGTATAGAAACACAAAAATGTTGCATGAATAACGTTAAAGAAAATCTAACAAATTTGTAACACAGTATTAAATTGCTCATGTGTCTCGGTACAATCCACACACTGTACGAATATATGCATGTAGAGTGTGTAGATGTGTTAATAATTTGTGTGTGTGTAAGAGTATGTGCAAGAAAGCATGCAGCAAGGACATGTAAAAAATTTAGTTGAGCATTTTTTATGCCATAAATTTAAAGATTTCCTTTAACAAAGACATTGTGGCACAGTGTTATTAACAGGAACAAAATCTTTTAAAGACTTTTTTGTCAATTAAAAGCGAAACTTAATGTAATACATGTCCAAGTCTGCTACTCCTGGCAAAATTGTTCTTGAATTGGGTAAATAAGTAGTTCAGATGGTAGTCTATCTGGTCTACCATACTACACATAATGCTTGAACCTTGCCATCTGATTTGGATGCAACACAGTTTATGCTTTTAAATAATTTCCGAATACATTTTCGTTCATTTCGGATGATATCTTTACAAATGTTAGTGTTCAAATATTTCAACGTTAGGGGACTATCCGTGTAGACATAGTCTTTGATGTAGCACTACAAAAAAGTCTAACGGCATCAAATCGCATGATCTTTGTGGCCTATTGACATCACCCAAACGTGGAACAACTCTTTCTGGAAACGTCCTATTCATCATCATCCAATTCATAAACTCCAATTATAACTATAAAAAGTCGGTCATCATACATGGCGATAGTCCATTCTTGCAGGACTCAATGACGACTCCATACCATAGTGGGAACTAGAAAATCACTTTTTATAAATTCAATGACCATCTTCTTTCTCACTTGATGGTTGATGAGCTTCAAGGCAGCGAAGCTTAATTTTCATCGAAAAATCAACTTCTGTGATGAGGCCCATTTCTGGGAACGTAAACAAACAAATTTGTCATATTTAGGATGATTCTAATCCACATGAAATCCAAGAACGTTCAATGGATCCCGAAAAAGTTATTGTTGAGTAAAGATTTCAGGCTGGCGGCATAATCGGCCCAAATTATGTTAAAACGTCGTTGGCCAGGTCATCACTGTCAACGGCAACCACTGTCTGTGGATGATTATCAAATTCTTTTGGTCTGAATTGAATTGTCTGAACACCAAGAATATGAGGTTTCAACAGAACGACGCCATATCCCACACAGCAAATGCCACATTGAATACTCTGCACAAACGATCTGAGCGCATGGTCATCTCACATAGAGGTGAAGTGAATTGTCCCCGAAGTTCGTGCGATTTGTATCATTTTGACTTCCGCTTGTGAAGCTTTTTTTTAAGTCACAATTATATGCGAATAAGCCATAAACAACAGCCGTCCTCAAGGCTAACATAATCCATGCAACCAGTTGAATTCAACCTGATTTATGCACCTTGAGATGTCGTGGCGGATATTTGAAAGATGTTATATTCAACACATAATTTCATCATTAAACCTTTGAAACGAATAAAAATTTTCTCACGCACACATTGTTTTATTTAAATTTAAAGATAGTCGTAGTCTTGTAGGTAGTGTGTTGGCTTATTAGGTGTGAGACTGTAGTTAAAACCCCAGGTCAGACATCTTGAACTAAACGAAGTAATGAAAAATATTTCTTGGACAACTTTCTCTCAACAGATTTCGGGCAATAACTCTGAGAGTAAATAAAATTGCCGTGACAAGTTTTTCAAAATCTGTCGTTCGAAATCGACTTTATGCTATAGGTCCCGCCACTTAAAATTTTAACACAACACGACATGAGTGGTGTGGGAAACTAAATCGTAATCCTGACTGAAGGGTTGTAATAACCAATTAAGTATGTAAGTAAGTAAACACTTACAAAAGTCCCAGCGTCATTCCGAAAACGGAATTCTCCCTTTAGAACCACGATCGGCAACTCCTATACACAGTGTATTTTGGCCGTTACAAAATTTACACACACTACTCACACGCATAGAAAACACAATTCAGTCTCTTATGAGCTGTCACAGAAGAAGGTTGTGTTTCGCTCGTTTATTGCTTTTGTACATGAAAATATGTAAATGCAGAGTTGGATAATTCTGTATATTGTTTTAACTTTTTTTAGCGTCTCCACTACATATAAAGTAGTTTTTGGAATATAAACATTTAAATGTTTTTTATCGCCTTTAGGTGTTTAAATAGGTTATTTATTATATGTTTTTGGAAATTCATTAAAATTTATAATAATTGCTGACAAATAGGTTAAAATTTTTTTCATAAAACAATTTTTTTAAAAACATATATTTGTTGAAAAAATCATATTTCTATTTTAAAATTTAAAATGAAAATAGAAACTGAATCAAAATATTTACTACTTTTGAACTAAAAAATTACAATTTTTCTTTTTGCTTAGTATTATTTATAAATTTCAGTTTTCCATGCCTGTCTTGTGGTGAAAATGAGAGTACAACTGTTTCTCATTTCTTGTTTTTTCGCTCTTACACTTATACAAGTGCAAATTGTAGTCGTATATGTCTGCCGATCGCGGCTTTAGAACATTAGAAACAAACTGGAAAGGAAACACAAGGATACTTAATGCTTTGTAGAGTTCTTTCAACAGTACGCCGAAACTGAAATTTAAATCTTTAATAAAAGTTTGAAGTCCATAATGCAATTTGACTGTAAGCCACGTAAACATGTCTGTACCAACCAAACTATTGTCAAACATTGTCTTCGTAATATGTTGAAAATGTTTTGACCTGCAACAAACTACTTTGAAGGCTAAATTTCAGTGAACGTAAATCCTGCTTAATAAACAATTCAGCAGGAGATTGTTACAATACTAGATAAGATTAGGTTAGGTTAGCGCGTAGCTTTCCATTTACAGGCAAGTTCACTCGGTGGCCCATATAGCCCATTGTGTGACCCAGTGAGAGATAAGCACACTTGTCATGATCCGTTAGTGGTGGGTTAAAACCATTCCGAGCTCCAAATGAAACCGGCCAGTTCGTTTAGTGCACGTCCACCACTATATCCAGATCTTCAAACGTACTGTTACAGAAAAACCGATAACATCTGTTCTGAAGTGCAGGGCACTCGCATAAAAGGTGTCACAAGACAAGAAAACTGGAAAAAGAACTATACCAACTGGACGTAAATAGGTTAGGTTAGTGTGGTAGCTCTAATACCAAAAGCTTACTTGAGCACGCATAGCGGCCCGTTGTGACGCCGCAGGTGAACGCAGTCTCTGTACTGACCAAGTTCCTCCGAACCAGGGAGGTGGAAGTTGGTCAGAACAAGGGCTGCACATTTGAAGCACGACTACCCCACGCTGGGAAACCAGATCGATAGCTTGATAAACGAGGCTTTATCCTTAACATCAATGAACGATAGTTTCGTAAAGCTGACAAGGGTTGGAGATCCAATTAACCTGAATATATCTGCACCTCGCAAGAGATGAGCATTGACAGAGAAAGTGGATAACAGTCTCCTCTTCCTCAGCGGATCTGCACCCACGGCAGAAGTCGTTAAATGGGAGCCACATTCTTTCCGCATGTCTACCCATAACACAGTGACCTGTAAGCATGGCCACTGTGACCGAGATCATGTTTCGACCAAGTCCACGTATATAGCTGAATTAGAACCAAAAGAATTGCTTTGCAAAAGACCAGCCCAAAGTTTCCATTTCAGAAATAAATCAAAATATCTCCTTTACCTGGTTCTAAAATCGAATATCTTGGAAAAAATATTGAAATCGAAGAAATCAATAACGATGGCCAATATGACCCACTGTTTAGTTCATTGCGGTGAAATGTAAGCAAGAAAGAAAAAGAATTCTTTTAAATTTAATAAATTTTTTGAACAATGAAAAAAAAGAAGAACTCTGCTGCATATTGCTCATGCACGTCTTTTCAATCCTTACAAATCCTTGTAATAAGTGTGTCATACTGAATTTTTACTCTCTTACAAATTCAATTTTTTTTTCCTTTTTTTTTTTTTTTTTTTTTTGATTTTTTCGTTTTTCATCAATGAGTGAGTGCATAGGAGAAGAAAGAAAGAAAGAAAAAAGAATCTAAATTTTTGGCAATGATTTTTTATTCTTTGTATTTTTGCTTCGTTTTTTTTTTTCAATATGCATACATACATACACATACACATGCACATGCATGCATGAATATTGTAGAAAAGCAACTAAAGACATGCAACATTCTAGATTGGGCTTCACATATAAAACAATATTTTGTCAGTGGCTGTTTTATTTTCATTTTCATACAACGATTATATTGTATTATGCGATATTTCTTTTGCTTTTTTCAACGTTTTTCTCTCTCTCTCTGTCTCTCTTCTTTGTCTTGACAATATTGTATTGTTGGCAAAAATTAATTGCAATTTTCATTTGTGACAACCATATTTCACTTCAGCAGCATATTTCACAATGTCTACACATAGGAGTGAATAGGAATGGAGTGGGGTCTTATTGTTTAAATAAAACCATGACTCAAAACCTTATATGGGTCGTTTGGCTGTCTATAACCCTTGTCTTGCCATAGATTATATATATGAGAGTGAGTGTCTAACAAAAAAAATAAAAGTTTTTTTAAATTGAAATTTAAATTGCTTATTTTAGCAAAAAAAAAAAAAAAAAACCTAAAAAACAATAGAAAAATGACATACAAATTGTAGGGATTTAAAAATAAAATCTCTCTATCGCTCTATAAGTAATAATGGCAGGATTTTATAGAATTTGTGAAATAAATTTTGTAGGATTTCTTACAAATATTTACGTATTGTTGGTTTCTTTAAATTTTATTTGATTTAAAAAGCTTAAATTTATTCTAAGGTTAGGCAATTAACACAATGGCTTCATGTAATTGACAAGAATATTAAAGTTTGGCAATTTAAATAAAAACCAAGAAAAAAGTAATTTTTTAAAATAAAAGGGATTGAAAGACTTCTTGAGTAAGCCATTTATAATACACTGAGAATTGTTTTTGTATTAGATAAGCCTAGAAAAATAGTGTGGCAATCTTAGAAAACCAATGATTTTGTTAGAACATTTCATACCTATTTCAATAACCTTGAGAAGCCATTTAAAATCGCACAATTGCTAAAATAGAAGACATACAGTGAACGTCAAAAGAAACTGTACACTAAGGATGAAATTCTAACAATCACCAAACCCAACTTTTACCACTTAAGGGGAGTGCCCGAAAATTTTTTGTAACTGTTTTTTTGTTTCAATTTTAAAAACTGACCATGAAACAATTTTAAAATAAAAATAACGGTAATTTATTAATGCATATTTTTGTTTTTAATGTACGGTTGCTTTTGACGTTCACTGTACATAATTGGCCTTTAAACCCTTCAGCCGAGACAACGACCTAGCTTCTCACAGCACCCATGTTGTGTGTGTTAATTTTATAAATGAGTGGCAGGACCTACAGTTTAAAGTCGACTCTGAACGATAGATTTTTGAGAAACTTTCCACGGCAATTTTATTTATTGTCCGAATTTTTGCCACAAATCTGCTAAGAGGAATTCGCCAAAGAAATATTGTTTCATATTTTGTTTTGTTAGTGATGTCTGAACTGGGGTTTGAATCGTGGCCTCACTTCTAATAAGCCAACACATCACCTACTAGACTACGACGACTACATATTACATAAGCCCAGAAAAATAAAGAGGCAAACATAGAAAGCCATTGATTTTGTTGGAATATTTCATACCTATTTCATCAAATGTTTTGACGAAGTACCAATTTTTTTCTTTCTTTTTTGGAGTAATACTCAGGAAATAATCCCTATACATGCAGTGCATTGTGTTGGAATACAGGAAAGATAGTTTACAGGAGAAAGAAAAAAAGGGATAGTGTGCAACAATTTTTTCTGCTTATTTTTTTATTTTAATGACCAATGTCGACTATACCTTCACTTTTTTTCCGGAACAGCTTTTTAGTAATAATTCTCACTTTTTTGTATTGCGAGTGTAGTGTGTTTGACTAGTCTAGGTTGCCATACCTTCTGTATGCAACTTAATATCAACACATTCTTGTTGATATTGTCCACACTGCATAAATGCATTGAGACATAAACAATTTATGTATTGTGCTGTCTCAGCATATTCCCACACTCATGGAGTGTTAGAATGTAAGATATTTAGCATAAGTTTAGTTTTAAGTAATTAAGTATAATATAGACCTAACAAGGGAACAGTCGCGCAAGCGCAAGTTTTCACCACGTTAATCCTGCAATAAATCTGAATGCGAGTGACACCGCTCTATTAAAACCAAATGTCGTTCATGTTTAACTGATAAATGTTCGCATAGTTTGGCTTGATAGCTCTCGTCATTCACCAATACGCAAGCTCCTTGCTCATGTCGATACAAAGAAAGATCGATGATGCCGCCAACCAAAGAGTCAGTTTTAATGGATGTAATAGTGATTCGTTTAATAATTTGACAAAAGTAGCTTTAACAAAATGGACAAATGGACGTTCAAGTCTTTGTTGGAAGACCCAATATACTTAAAACTAATCACATCCGCCGATACACTTTCTGATGCATTAAAAGCGTGCAGATAATTTTGTCTTTAATTTGATGAAAATTGCTACATAGCTGACATCAATTGCAAATAAAAACTTTAACACGAAAGCACTACCACCATAGTGTCGTAATAATTACTTACAAAATTACTCCTTAACTACCAGTTTAAGGGTGTAGTAAAAGGTAAAACTGGAGTTCACTTATTATCATCTTTCTTGTTTTCTACTCATCATCATTGCTGTGACACGTTTAATTTTATGGTTTATTGCCATTAAAAGTTTCATTTCATAAACTCATGCAGGTGAAAAATTAAAATTGTTGATCGGTTAAAACTAATGACATCGTCGTCGTAATCATCACTATCACCAACATCGTCAACACCACAAAATATAAACAAAGTTATAGAAAATATTTAATTTTATTTTCTTTTTTTTCTGTTGTTGTTGGTATTGTAAATATTTTTCATAACATTACACAGCTTAAGTAGAATAAACGTACCACGTACTCCTACTCATATATGTGAAGATAATATCGCTTCAACGCGTTCACTTTCACATCAAACGACATGAATGTTTATGAAGCCATAAATTTAATGTGAGAGAAAAATTATTAACCCTTTAAAGGAGAAGAGGGAATAATATGATCTTCTTTTTGGAAATACTTACTCTCTGAGCAGATATGGCTAAAGACGTCCTCTTAATACTCTCTAGGCAGCTAAAGCTCAAGACATGGTCTTAACAGAGTAGGTCATTTGACAGAAAGAAAAAATGGGCAAAGTTTTAAAGAGATCTGAAAACAAACTCCCCTCGTAGATAGTTCTGCAAGCATACACACATAATTGGTCATTACAACCCTTCAGTCAGGATTACGACCAAGCTTCTCAGATGTTAACCGTGGCTTCACGTCTAAGATGCCAACATACTACCTACTAGACTAAATTCTTTCGGTACACCAACCTATCCTGGGTCAATGAGGAGTTCTGCTCTACCGCTAGGCTCACTTGGCTTTCGATGGATAGAAGGCGCACCAACCAGTTACTCGGACTTAGTCGTAACGTCATCTCGATCATAGTGGCCATGCTTACAGATCATTGTTTTATGGGAAGATACGCGGAAAGAATGCACCTCCCATCTAACGACTTCTGCCGTGGATGCAGATCCGCTAATGAAGAGGAGACTTTTATCAACTTTCTTTGTTAATGCCCATCTTTTGCGAGGTTATTTGGCTTTCCAATTCTTGTTAGCTTGACGGAGCTATCATCCATTGATGTCAAGGATATAGTTTCGTTTATCAAACTTTCGGGCTGGTTTTCCAACGTAGTAGTTGCAGCCCCTGCGCTGACCAACTTCTTCTTCCTTCCTAGTCTGGTGGAACTTGGTTAGTACAGGGATTTCGTTCACCTGTGGCGTCACAACGGGCCGCTATGCGTGCTCAAGTGAGCTTTTGGTATCAAAGCTATCGCTCCAACATACCCTACCTACCTACCTACTAGACTACGATGCCTACAAGAAGAATTTTCTACCATCGGATAATGCAGTAAGAGTCGGAATTTACATTTAGGCTAATCAAAACCAAAGTTCCCTTTAATTGGTGAAGTTTAATTTGCAACCAATTCTGGTATCAGAATTTCCGCCTAAAACCAAACCAACCAAAAAACCGCCTCAAAAAGCCAGGTTTTACCAAAAATTTTACAGTTTAAGAACAACAGATAAGCAGTGCGAGTTGGTGATGATTTCAGCATTCGATCTAATAACGAGCTGTATAAGCTCCTCAATGACATGGACGTTGAGCAGCGCATTTACATCCAGCAGCAGAGCTGGCTCAGACTTGTCGTTCTAATGGAAGATTATGTTACGCCGAGAGTTTAGTCGATGCGGCGATTAGCGGAAGTAGAAGAAGAGGAAGACCTTGTCTACGTTGGAAGGACCAAACTGAGGAAGCCCTGTTATCGATTGGTGTGAACAACTGGTAAAGGCGCATAAGAAGCAGAGGTGCCTGAAAGTATGTGTTAAAGCATACCAAAATCCGATAAATGGATTAAGGCTATTAAGTTTGTATTATTAAGAAGTAAATTATGTACCTAACCACATGGGTTAATTTTATTACACATCGTTTTGAACGCGTTATATTATCATGGATCCTTTTCACTGTAACACTTATGCCAATGTCAACAACATAAAAATAGCGACAACAACAGAAGCTTTTGCACAATAATAGTAACAGCAATAGTAAGAAACAACCACACATACATACATATATGCTATCATTATGAGGACAACAACAACGGCAACTTTCCAATGCAATTTTTATCATTATCATCGTGCAACGAACCTTTGATGACATTTAGTATTAAAAACCATCATAAATGGAATGCATCAGGCATAAAATAATGTCAGAACAGGCCAGGACAGGACAGCACAGGCAGTCAACCATACAGGCAGTCCAGAGTAACCAACCAACACTACATAACACCAACCACAGTACTCTTCGGTAAACCCCTTATGCTGAAGGAAACATAAACAGAAATTGTTGAGGGAATAAATGAATGAAAAAGCAAAGAAAAAAATGAAAAGCAAAATAAACGAAATCAACTGAATAGAATCATAAGCTTTTGAGTTCAGGTTTCTTTTTTTTTTCTTTCTTTTCATAGAAAACATTTTGGGTCTTTGTTGCCCACACTATATGGCTTTTAACGTGGTCAGAGATGGCTTAAACTTACCAACCCTACTCCTACCAAAAAGGCATTGATGATACGTATATGATAATGATGATGCTGACAAGGCCATCCATCTATAAAAGATGAAAAAAAATCTTTATAAAAACGGGTATGATGTGTAAATTGTTGGCAGAGTCAGTGGAAGTGCCAGTACCAGTGCCAGTGTCAGTGGTGTTAGTGGCAGTATCTGTTATAATATACGTATACATATACAATAACAGTATGTTTTTTAATTTGTTATAAACATGCTGCTGCAACATACACTCCATAACTTATAAAGCTTAACACATTCCCCTGATGTCTGCTTTCAGGCAATAACAGTTGTGTATGTGTGTGTGTGTTACTATAGCCTATAACTGACATCTGACATTCGTTTTTATACTCTGCAACGTATACGCCATTGCATAGCTGTGTGTTCATAAAGTGTGGGTGGTAGAGTGTATAAGTTTTCCAGTGTTGTTACCCGGTAATGTTTGATTTTTATAAAATCTTGTATTTATTTATACAGGTTGGCTTTATATCACTGTCCCCCCTTTTTTCCCCCTCTGGACTTTTCTTCACTCTTATGCAGTCATGTTGAGCAAAGGATATTTTATTTGATGATTTTCATCTTTTTGAATTTTTTGCCACACATGATATTAAAGGGAATTTTAAATGATGGAGTAGCAGTGTCAACTTTTTCTGTTGCAGTGAAAAAATTTCAATTGATTTATAAAAGACTTTGATTTTTAAATACATTTGAGGTTGTAATTCATTTAAATATTGCATACTTTAGAGGTTGCGAATTAAGTAAAAGTTCATTGCATACTTTAGGGGTTACAAACTACAAAAACGTCATGTAACTTTATTTTTAGGAATTTTTTTCATTGTATTATGAGAAGCAGAATGCTCTAAAAGTCAATACAATTAAAGCAATTGCTGCACATTTTTAATTTAAAATGAAATTACGAAACAGGTTGGTTCACAAATAAAGTGAACATTAGGTGTTACCTTTAAGGAACCATTGGCCTTTAATAGTAAAGAATGCTTAAGGATTAGCGCATAGCCTTTGGTAGTCAGGCGCCTGTCTAGGTTCTTGATCATATTAGTTACCTATACTAAATTATTCTAATTTAGTATAAAAAAAAGCTAAAAGCTAAAAGCCACACCCGATTTAGTATCTGCCGCAACGATCGTTAGTCTCATAGTTTCATCTTTATTAAGGCGTATTAAATATGTTTGTGTCACGCCCGAAACGAGAACAGTGGTCTTATAACAACCATTACTCGCCCTTCATTATAATAAATTGTAGTAAACCACTGCATCGTAAGAATTTGTACGCTCTTAGCATTATTTTGTCTATTCACCGAGCCTTTGTACGGGTTTTTTCACCTTCTTTATCCTTAATTCATAACTATGTCTCTTTCAATTATGCACAGAATTAGATTAGAATAGTTTAGGTGTCAGGGATCCACTGACTCACTGTGATAGCGCAATTAATTTCAAACACTGTGATCAAACATTTCCTCTAGGGAACAAACATGTCTGTAAAATAAATCCTACTATTGAAGCAATCGTAATATTGGAGAGATCAGATAACAGAAAATGAGGGGTTAAGAACCACTGTCTCTTCCTTAGACCCACAGCTCACGCGGAAGTTATTCAAAGGAATGCCAGATCTATCGCTATCTCTTCTAATAAGATGGTGGCCCGCGAGAGTCGTAATTGAACCATGTATGGCCATGCGATTAAAGAACAACAGGTAACCAGCAGAGCCTTACAATATTATATGTAATTCGAGGGCATTCCAAGTCAATCGGCTTCCCTTCTAATAAGTGATGCGATGATTGGTCATGCGATTTAAGGACAAAAGTTAATCAGTTCTCTTCTTATCTATACAAGTCCAAGTCCATAATCTAACTGAAGCATATTCAAGATTTTAAGCTCCGTACCGGGCCTGATTCATCAACAATACAATTTCTGATAATATCCCTATGTTCTGGAACTCACATGTGGTGGGACCCAAAATTTCCCTGAGAAATCCTTGATATTCATAAACAAGAACGGATGTTGAAGCGAAGTTCGTTAAGGACTTATAGTGGCCCGGCTGCCCGAGTAAAACTTAAGACGTTTTCAAGAAAATCCAACAATGCAACAAGAATTACGTCGCTTACAAAACGACCATGACAACCGTTTGGAAAATACTTTAATGGTCAGGTATAATATTACAACCCTCTATATATGTACCCCTGCCTACTCTGTTCAGCAGCTGGTGGCCGTTGATATAAACCTCAGGGGTCGCACTAAGAGCCTTGGAATCTTCCAACCAGAAGTCTTTAGTTGGAATTCTAAAATTCAACGTTCTTTTTAGAAACTTATAAGAATCCATCTTAGGAACTTTATAGCAGTTACAATGTGACACTGACCCGACAGAAACTTCAATGAATGACAATAGGCATTTATTCCCCCCCATTGTCCAGCATTTGCGAGCAAAAAAAAAGGAAGTGGATTGAATAGAATGTACACGCAATCATAAAACTATCGGGAAGACAGATATATACTGACCAGGAGTTCTAATTCTATAATAGAACATATAATATCGGTGTTACGAAAGGAACATTATAGGACCCAAGTAGGCAATGCTCATTGACCTCATGCAAACTTTCCATATAGCCGAAGTTCATCTGTTATGCAATTGTATTTAAGGCATTCACTCCATTATAAAAAAAAATAAAAAAATTTAAAACTAAAGAATACTTTAAGGCTTTAAAATGAAGTAGAAATTAAAGTATATTTTCGGGCATCTACATAATTTTTTTATTGTATGAGAAATATTATGGAAAACTCTTGGAAAACCAGCTGTAAAAAACTGTATTATTTATTCACAGAAGTATTTTTTTTTCTCGTATTAAAAATATAAAATAAATGAGCAGATTTCAACATATACATCTTACACTTCAAACATTTCAAATATACTGACAGTTATCAATTATTCTGTCTGAATTTTAAGCTTTCAAATAATCCTAGACATGATGTTGAGTTCACAATGCCCCTTACAATTGTCAACAATCAGCTTCAGCAATACAACACATCACAACGCATCACAGGATTGCGTGTTACCCTCGCATCAAACATTGTATTGACACATTCAATTATCAAAATGAAATGAAACAGAGAAACAAAATTCTGGAATATAATTCAAGCATAAATTTTCTAATAATTAAGGTAATTTGAAATGGTAAACAGTACCAACACACCACAGCACAGCACACCACATCATATCACACTCAACACCACCCTTAAAAATGATTACACGCACTGTCAAAACTATAAAAAATAAATAATAGGACTACACCATCATAAGTAACAAAGCACCCTGTTAACATAGAGGCATTGGCAAAACGAAGGAGAAAAATTACATTAAACACAGTATATATAAGAGATGAGCTTACAAAACTAATCCTACACACACTTGACAGGACGAAACTTTTCTGCTTTTTTTTTCTCTCTCGCTCTTTCGCTCTCAGTTTGGTTTTTTTTTTGTTCTTCTTGGTAACATGAGCGATGTTTTATCATAAATTATTAATAAAATGTATACCCGAAGCATATAATATGGCGTGCATAACCTTCGTTTTCAGCCATAAGGACTTGGTTTAAGTGTATCTTTTCGGTTTAAAGTATCATGTAGCTGGAGTAGTGAAATGAAAATAAAAATGAAAATGAAATGAAATGTAATATGCGAACACAAATGGAAAATTCAATTTATACGATACATTATCAATGCAGCTTAAATTTCAGACGTATTTATAATCCTTGATCTCATCAATGTTATAACGTCATCATAAGGATGTGATGTATGGATGACGATGGCTCTCGTTGCTTGTAATAATGATGATGAAGAGCACCTTCAGTAACAAACAAACAAACAAACAAAAAGAAAGTCTTGTGCCTGTGTGTACTGAAAACATTTTGAAAAATATTTTGAACCCACAGAAAGAAATTTTTCGATTATACTCTCGAAATTGTTTTTGAATACGTTCGGTATTCAGAGTTCGGTGGGTGCGCCACATCTTAGCTCTGCACCTTCTCGAAATACCCCTATCTCTTGGTACCCCTACCAAACGGTATATCTGCCGCATCTCATTGAGAGATTCGCTGTAACTCGAAGCCATTTAGTGAGAAACTAGTGTCGTTACAGTCATCTGCCTACCTCGAATATGTTTACATCTTTAACAGATATATTGTCACTGGAGCCTCTATAACTGAAACTTTCGGCGGCCTTAATGAGTGAGGAAAACCTCTCGACTTCCAAAAGACACCTGTAAACACAGCTCTCTTTAATCTCCAAAAACGCACAGATCTGTACGTAGTCGTTGGCGAAGTGCGTCACTTCGTTTTTCCTATCATTTTCCTTTATCCTGAATGGAGGTCTTGAACTGCGCCGAGACATTACAACTCCAAGTCATTATAGGAGAATCCAGTGTCGTTATAGTCATCTGCCTATCTCGAATATGCTTACATCTCTAACAACTATATTGTCCTTGCAACCTGTATAACTGATAATGAGTGAGATAAACCTACCGACTCCAAATAGATGCCTGTAAACACAGTTCAGTCTTCAACCATCGGTGCATATCTGTATGTAGTCGTTGACGATGTGCAACAATCTACATATTTTTTCATCCCTCTTTATTCAGTATGGTAGTCTTGAACTACCCTGAGACTTTAAAGTGTGATGCCATGTAATATTCTATCAGTGTACTCGAGTAACCAATAATCGATCCGAACTATCATATTACGGCCTACATTTTGAGTGTGGTGGTATATAGTCAATGTCATACATACACCGCAAGATATAAATATAAGGTCTTTCATTAAACACTTCCTATCTTTAAATTTATATAAAACAAACAACGATACCATACACCTGATACTTAAGAAAACGCCACAAGAAGTAGTCTGACGGGGTCAAATCTCACGATCTCAGTGGCCAGTTCACATCACGTCCACGTGAGTTGACCATGCCCTCAAAAAGCTCGTGCAGAATATCATATGTGGCATATGCTGTGTAAAATATAGTGCCATATTGTTGAAATCACGTGTCTTTGACGTCCAGGTCATCCAATTCAGAGCAAAATAACTTGGTAGTCATCAATCTATAATACTGTGGTCAAGTTTCTTTACTTTTCTCCGTGTACTCAAGTTTCTAAATATTTTACAGGTGCTAACGGAAGAGAAATCTCTTATCGATTCAGTTAAAGAATACAAAACTCCATCTATCTGGACTTAGCTTAATTCAATTGTCTAAATAATTGATAAAAAAAATGTAGAATACTTTCTCTCAGTGTACTCATACACATGTCTTACAACGGTACACACAGGGTTGAGAATGTGCAAATTTTGACAGTAAAAACAGAAAACAGCAACGTTCTTTATGTCATTCATGCTTCTCTCCTTTCTCATATGCATAACTGTATTGTGCCTTACACACAAATGTAAAGTAACGCAATACACAGGGAAAAGGCAAAGCAAAGAAAACAAAAAGATAGAAACGAAGGAAATTGACACGTGTCAGTGTCATTGTCAATACTTGTCAAAATAAAACGAAATTTTTCGTTACGTTTTGTCATACAACAGTCATGGTGTGTAACCGGAATCATGATATGGCCGAGTATCGTTATTAAAATAAAGTAACAGTGCTTCACGTTTCTCAAACGTTACCACTCTGACTCTGTTCCTCTATTCTTTATAGTTTGATGGAATGTCCTGTGGTACGTTAATATTTCTCTTTTTATTTCATTTTGTTTTCTGGTTTCTCTGGTTTTTTCATCAAATATCCACATTTAAAACATTAAAAATTGAACAAATAGTCGTACTAAAATTCTTTTGAAGTTTTATTTTTACGAAATTGTTTACTCGTGGATTTTGTTTTTATCGAGTTGGTATCTTGTAAATTGAACCCTTCTGAGATCAAATAAAATTGCCGTGAAATGTTTCTCAAAAATTCGTCATCCGGATCCCCTTTAAACTCTAAGTCCCGCCACTTGTGGATAAAAATTAACACACCCAACATAGTCCTGATTAATGGGCTGTAATAACCAATTAAGTAATCAAATAAGTCTAGTAGGAAGTGTGTTAGCTTTTAGACGTGAGGCAGTGGTTCAAGCCCCAGTCCAGACATCTCGAACAAATCGAAGTATTCCAAAATATGTCTTCCTTCGACTACTTCTGGTAAAGAAAAGGTCTTTTGGTAAAAACTCTGTAAATAAAATTACCATGAAACGTTTTTTCAAAATCTGTTATTCGTAGTCGACTTTAAGCTGTGAATAGCTAGGTCGTAATCTGGACTAAAGAGTTGTAATGACCAATTAAGTAAGTGAGTAAGTAGTGTGTTGGCTTACTAAAGGAGAGTTCGGCGGCTTCTGATAAAGAAAAAGTCTTCTGGTGAAAAATTCTGCAAAAAAAATTGCCATGAAAAGGTTCTCAAAAATCTTTCGTTCGGAGCGGACGTTTAAAATGTAGATCTCGCCACTCATGGATAAAATTAATACACACAGCATAAGTGGTGTAAAATGCTAGGTCGTAATAGGGATTAAGGGGTTGTAATAACCACTTAAGTAAGCGAAAATAAAACCTGAAGCACACTACAGCAGTTGGAATGGCGGAGAGGTAGATGCACTAAGATCAAAAATTCTCATTTAAAGGTTCGATTACGTTCTGTACAACTGTTGTTTCTCCTTACTTATACAGGTTTTGTGACCTCAGCTTCGTCTAACCAGCATTCTTCAAAATTTAGTACATTTAAGAATGCCTTAATAGTACTTTCCAAGCATTTTAAAATATTTTATTCTTAAACCATAATTTTTTTTAACACAATAGAAAAAGAAATTCTTATCTTTACCCTTCACTTAATTTTGTAATTTCCTATTGGAAACAAAAAAAAAACAAGAACTCTTACAAGCTAGTTTTTCATTATGGATTACTTTACATGTCTACAGTTCGAAAAAGGCGTATTCAAATAAGCATCCAAGAAGAAAGAACTCAACCTTGAAAAAATTGTAAAAAGAATTATTAAAATTTTAGATTATTTTAAACTGATAGCAAGACAACATACTTTTGTTACATTTAATTTCCTTTTCTTTATAAAAAAAAATCAAAAAAGAAACAAAACTTTTGGTAACGTTTTTCCCTTTTTCTAACATTTTTTTTCATAAAGGAAAGCAGAAAGTGTTTAAACTCAGGAAGAAAGTAGAAATGCAAGTCTATTGTCTGGAAGTCTTGTATTTTAGTAACATATGCTGGAAATTAAATGAAAGCAACACTCCTCCGCACACTAAAGTTATAATTTTATGACGGCAAAGTTACTCAAATATTAATAAAGAAATCCAAAAGAAATTTCCTTAAACTCAATGAAAAGTAAGAGCATTGAGCTGAGGAAGTCTGTTAAAAATGAAAGTATTTGTATTCCATCAAAACATCAAATTCATATGACGTCTACCATTTCTCAATTCAGTTCAATGTCAACATATTGTGCTGCTTCTTATAATTCATAATTTAATTCATCTCTTCATAATTTCATTGTAACTTTTAATGGCATTCGTTATGGTTTCATTATGGATTTCATGTATAAAATTCATATTTTAAACAAACATTTAAAAACTAACCCTTAAATTTGAGCGCTACCGACCGACAATAGAAGTGATTTTTGTTTGACCACTTGACTGTTAATCTGTAAAACTTTTGTGTCTTCAAAGAAAAAAAACTCTTTAAAGGGGTTTAAAAACAATCGAGTTTGAAAAACTTAAATGGGGAGAGCACCCATCAACGTATTGTTTGAGATACACTGTATATAGACTTATTATGTTTACGAAATGAAAAGGAGGCTTTCTGGCCAAACAGGAATTGCGTAGAGCACACTAACACTCTACGCATTGCAAATACTCCCTTATACTTACAACGTGTATGTCGATTTCAAGAAACCATTCAATAGCGTTAGAGGAACTGCCATATAGAAAGGATTGAGAAGAAAATGATCAACCCAGAAGAAAATTCAGATCATCATATACTATCCACGAGAATGCACACAAACACTGCAGTAAAAGAAGAATGCTCCATATAACCATATCTATTTTCCATCGTGATGCATAATCTTAAGGGCACAGACTGTTCAAAAAAAAAACACGAATTCCATGAAGTCTCTCTCGCCAATTCCAGGCATTGGATTATGCGATGGCATTGGTCTACCCTTGACAACAATGTTGGACTTGAAATAAATATAAATAATACCAAAGCCATGAGAATTTCGAATAGATAACATCAAGGCTAGCCAAACGGCTCAATTACGTAACCAGATTCTGTTACCTGATAACATCATGTTTCAAGGCTAACTAGACAGCCCGCATACGTAGACAGCTTCTGCTGTCATGGCAGTACAGTGTCCACAGAAGTTGCCACAAAAACAAGCGTAAATAACAGGCTTACTAAAGCGAGAGAGATAGAGAGAAAGCGCGAGATTCGTTCAACTTCAATCAGTATGGATAAACTCACAAATGGCCAGATGCTTAAACATATGGCCAGCTTAAAACATACAACGCTTGTGTAAAATCTAACATAACCTCAGGCACATGAATCTCTGGAACTTTGCTAGCACGGAACCCATTATAACACAAATAAAATGGAAAAATGGAATAAACTACGTTGAAATTCTCATTGTGTCAACCCTGTACGTTTTTATTTGACTGTCAGCTGGAAAAGTTAAACGTACGTCAGAACGTATGTCAGATTCTATATGTCTGGTCTTCAGTTCATTCCATCTTTTTTTAACAAAGTGTAAAACAGTTGAAAGCCATTTTTTTTCAGCTGAAATCATACCAGCATCCAACGATGAAAATCCTTTAGAACCACCGGTTAAGTATAACATCAGGAGTACGTCCTGAGCGCTATGCTAAAAACGTGGTAATCGTTAAAGTTCTGTTGTGACTGTATATTTATCGTCTTCCCGGAATCGGTCGTGGCAGATCCAATTGTTACAGTGCTTCCTCTCGATTAAGACTAGTCTACGTAAAACTTGTCTGGCAACCACTTGTTAGGCATTCCTCTTGTCACTCAATTGACACATCTCGGTAACACTCGAAAATTATGTATTCAGCTGTTTCAAGTTCACCCGGACAGTTTGGACCCTTAAACCGACATGAGTATTGTCGGAAGCACTAATGACCGGACATGATCTAGGCGTGGTATTGTAATTCATATTCTGATACTAGGCGTATGTCCACCTACTGTTTTGCTGCATTTTTCACCTTCGCTACCATTCTCTCATAGACTATGAGAGCTCATCTCCTCTCTCACTTGACTGTCTATCGGTGAATGAATATCTATCATGAATATCAGTGAAGTTTTCTCTCCGGATACTGTTTTGTACGCACAGGTGTCCCATCGTCGCTACCATTCTCTATCGGATTCTGAGCTTTCCTCTCCTCTCTTACGTGACTATCTATCGACATCTTCATGAATCTTACTGAAGTTGCGGCTCCGGGTACTGTTCTGTATGCTGAGGAGACTCTTAACGCAAAGCGTTATCTGCATTATCTGTCTCATAGAGTTTGCTCCGCTTAAGTCTTCCAACACAATTCACCATCTAGTTCAACTGTTTAACAGTCTACTAGATTTTATGAGTCTCTGAGCAGTGTAGATCGAGAAATACTTGGTAAACAGAAATCATTAGTATAGCAGCTGTGATAATTTGTATGCGGCTCTGAACTCTATTGTATATTGAGTCCATCCATAGTTGTTGTTCTAGATTACATTGTTATGTAGAGCACCAAGCAGCTTACCTTATCCACCACTAACATTATTATTTGCTTTCCAATTCCGTTTTAAATTTTTTTTTTTTTTTTTTGAATTTGCAAAACTTCTTTTATTGCCTTCGAGGCACAAAACATTTATGAAATCCTGTATAGACCAGATATTAGAGTGATATGACTGCAGGCCATTTTACTCAAGTTGCGGAGAATACAAAAAAAAGTAACATTCAAGAGATGGTATACCAGAAATAGCCAAAAGTTTTCGGGCAAAAGAACGGGACAACACAGAACGGAAAGGAAAAACAAACATTAATACAGTTTCAACCGAAAATGATGTTTGCAAAACTGCCACTAAATGTGACAATAAAGATTCGTATGTTTGTCCAAAAAAAAGTCCGTGGGGGAGTTTTAATAAAAATCAACACTTATAATGCCAAATGATGATTGAGATGATGGCATATAGACGAGAACATTCAAACGATGTGATGAAGGGGTGATTTCCAAAGAATGGTTGAACAAATTTTGTGAAATTCAGGGGTTGATTTTAGAGAGTTTTGGTCTTGTTTTATTTTTTGTTTGTGATTCATTATAACACTGGAACAAAATGTAATTTTGTGGTTAACGGTAAAATTGTAAGTGTTTAAAGCATAATTTTAAACCGTTTTTTGAGGAATTTAATGAAAAATATTCACGATTATCATTCCTCAAATAGGACATTTAAGTTTCTTAAATGTTTGTTAGCCAATATGTATTTTGTTTTAACCCTTAGAAGCCTTTGGTATCGCATATGTATTTTATTTTAACCCTTATAGGCCTTTGGTATCCAATATGTATTTTATTTTAACCCAAATGACCTTTGGTATCCAATATGGATTTTATTTGAACCCAATATGTATTTTATTATAAGCCTAAGATGCCTTTTGTACCCAAAAATTTACTTTATTTTAACCCTAAAAGGCCTTTGGCATTCAATATGTATTTTATTTTAACCCTAAAAGACCTTGGGTATCCAATATGTACTTTATTTTAACCCTAAGAGACCTTTAATATGCAATATGTATTTTATTTTAACCCTAATAGGCCTTTGGTATCCAATATGTATTTTATTTTAACCCTAAAAGACCTTTGGCATTCAATATGTATTTTGTTTTAATCCTAAGAGGCCTTTGGTATCCAATAGGTATTTTATTTTAACACTAAGAGTTCTATTTACTGGCTTAAAGTATTAAATTAATTTTGTTTCTTCGTCTTTCCATTTACAGAAGTTGTATAATTGGTCCCGAATACAGTGTTAAAGTTTGTACAATTGGTACTGTGATAAATCGTTCAGCCTACACTAGTGACTATTGCCAGTTGGAAGGCTCTACAGGACGTCAAACGCAACCAATGCCCATACGATGGATGGCATGGGAAAGTGTTCTATTGGTAAGTAGAAAAAAAATACATTTTATTTTTTTTTTTAAATTCCTTTTAATACAGCAAGATTTTCTCCCTCTCCAGCAATATTTTGTTCTCTTCGAAATGGATTTTCAAGGTTATTGACCATATTTATTTTAATTTATATTTTTGGTGGCTTTTATATGTACTTGCAATGCTCTATTCCTCTTCTAATGCCTATATCCATGTGTACTGTGTAGATTTTAAGCCTGTAATCCTTTTTGTGCTAACAGGCCACAGCAACCATAAATATTCATTTTTAGCACTAATTTTCCACTTGGCTGTCATTTGTTCGTAAACTTTTTACTTTAACTACTGCGTTTAGTAGTCTCCCCTTTTTTTAGGATTTCAGTTTTTTGCTAACATCATAAGGATTTCATTCCCCTCCATATACTGTGTTGCATGAAGTAAACTTTTGTTATGAAAAGAAAATACGACACACACAGTAAAAGAAAAACTAGAATTTTTCTAAAGGATTTAGTCTGAAAGCATATACTAGTACATGCATTCAAAAAAAATTAAAATAAGTTTTTCATTTCCAAAAACTATTCTTTTTTTAAGAACAAAATTGGTTTGTTATTAAAACTGAAAAAAAAGAAAATAAATGCCAGAGGGGTGTATTATATTAGCTGTGCTAGTTATTAGTTTAAAGTAATAAAAGAATAAATTTTTAAAAATTTATTTAAAAGACATTCCATGACTTTTCATAAGCCATTATGAAAAACTTTGATCCTGTTAATCTTGTAGAAGCCCACTCCTCTCGCTATTTTGGCAGCATTATATATATTTTACAACACCTCGGTTGAGGGACTCTCTCAATAAAGTTCACCAAGCAATTCAATCATAACGAAGAATCGGCACAAATTCACATAAGAACAAAGTTACGCCTCTTACTTCTGGTGAATCGTGAAATAACTTAACCGAGAGTCTATAAGCGATACTACTATTCACAAGTGTTCAAGAACTTTCAATAGTATTGAGCACAATACATTTTAAGAAGACTAAATGATAACATAATCAAGCGTATAGAATCCACCAAGAAGTAAAACTTGTGCAGACCACAATATAAACCGAAGGTGCAACGAGAACGTCTCTGGTACCGCAAAGAATTATAGGGACAGTACATACCATATATTGTACTGTTAACTTTCAAGCCAGATATAGAAATATATGAGAGTTCATCAAGCTTATCCCATATCAATTTTGCTCTTCAAATATCAAGACTATGCGGGTGATATACCTATACCTTCTATTCCACTACTTCAACACTATCCACACGAAACTGGCCGAAGTCAGGGCTGAAGTGCCACTATATGGTCTTAGGATATGATCTAAGATCTAAGTTAAGAAATGCCAACAATTTCACACTCCACCAGCAGCAGATTGATTGTTCTATCTTAATTACTGACTTAGTCTTTACAACTCTTTAGTCAGGTTAACAACCTAGCTTCTTACACCATTCATCTACTCCAGACGACAGATTTCAGAAACTTTTCTTTTTTTGACAGAAGACTACTGTAAGAAGACATCGTCGTAAGAGATGCTTTTTTTTGTTCCAGATGTCTGAACTGGTATTTGAAGTACGTACTCTCGTCTAATAAGCCAACACACTACCTACAAGACTGCAGCAACCTCAACTTTGCTATCTGCGTAGCACTATTACAACAAACCGTGACTCGAGAGAAAATGTTGACGACCAGAGTGTGAAATTTCCAAAAAAATTCTCGGAGCACTAAACTGAACATTTGGACAACAGTGTAAACCAAGCAGCTTGTTAAGGATATAAATGCAATGAATGCAGCTCATTAGCTCAGCTCATTACAATTTAAAATTTTGTTAACCGATGTCTGAGAAACCCTATCGTCTAGACGCTATTGAGATCAAGATTCGTAAATAAAAGTAGAGACGGATCGGACAATTCTGCACAGGCCACTGTGCGACACCAGGACTACTATTGACTAGCCATCGGATGAGACATATCTTGGCCAATATGTTGGCCTTTTAAACGAAAGCCTAATATTTCAAAACTCAGCTCAGACATTTCAAAGAAAACGAAAAATGAATAAAGATTTCTTCCGGCGTCGTTCTCTGGCAGTTGCCATGCAAAAACCTTGAAAGTAAATCAAATTGCAATGAAAAGTTTCTCAAAAAACTGTCATTCGGAGTCGAAATTAAACAATAGGTTCCGCCACTCATTGCTAAAATTGCACACACAACGGGTAGAGTCCGCTATTCATTAATAAAATGCCACACACAATATGGGTGGTGTGTGAAACTAGGTTGTTATCCTGACTAAAGGGTTGCAATCATCAATTACATAAGTGGGAATGGAATGGAAGAGAAAGCAATTCTTAGGTTTATTCATGGATTTTTGCCACGCGTTACACTGCAATGGCTGTGAAACAAAATCTCATGACTGACACCTATTGACACGAGCAGTGTTGTTCTCTCAGTCAAAAGACTGTGAGTCGCTCGCGTTTATAATAAGAAAATGAATTTAATTAAATACCAACAATACAATAAATAAGTATTGTTTTGTGGTTATCAATAATTCCAAAGGGCTTTACTAAGACCGGATTTTATAGGAATCATACTTTATGACCCCAAATCTATTGTATCTCAACTATCTAAGACCCACAGTAAAATTGTTTTCAATAAAAACGACACAATTGCAAGAAATCTTCAACTTTCTTTCATTATTATTGTCCCATTAGCAACATTTTTTGGGAAGAATAATGAAATTTTCTCATTTATCTTAAAGCACAACCGCATAATTTGAATCATATCATTCACTAATTGTCTTCCATATACATTTTAATTTATCATATAAATATTACAGACTTGTCCTCTTTAAATATTCCATTAAAAGGACCCTCTTTATCATCATAAGCACAACAATGGCTCATTATAACACAAAGAGAAAAGGAACAGATGTTTTAAAAATTACTACCACTACTTCTACTACCCACACACACTTAAAAATACAAACAAAACAAAACAAAAGAGAAATTTTACCAAAAAAAAAATAGAAAAAATTTACTCTAAAGCATTACAAAATAACACACCCACTCACTTATACAAATACAATTAAAAATAACTACAGCAACTACTACTACCACTATAACCAATGCTACTGTTTAATGAGTGAGAGACAGCAAGTGAAAGTAAAAGAAAACCAAACCACCACTACAAGTTGTTTGAGAATGTTTAAAGTGTATACGAGTGTGTGTATGTGTGTGTGTTTGTATTTATTTGTCTTGTTAATCATATTTGCTAAGGTCCAAAGTATTTTCGAGTACAAAATTTATGTAATTTTTAGTTCTTTTTTTGGTTGTTTTTTGAAAGAAAAGGAAAGTAAAACAAATAAAACCTTTGAAAGGAGCATAGCTGTGAAGGGTCTTGTGGCAATCCACTGACATCAGTGTGCAGGCAAATAAACAATTTTTTTATTTAATCAAGAAAAATTAATAATAATTTTATTTATTCAACGGATTTTATATTTCATGGCGTTGATTTTTAAACAAGGAAAAGAAAAACTAAAGAATTGTTCAGTGGCGTATCAGGACAAGATAATCGGCAATTTAAAAAAAATAAGTAGGAAATCTAGAAAAAAAGCTACAGCGACCTACACATTCTATAAGTGGTTCACATAATCAATTTATAAAATAAGTTCACGAACTTAAAAATAACTCAGATATAACTAGTTAGACAAAATACAGGGGCTGAAATCCCTTCGTGTAATCTACAGTGGGCGTTAAAAGAAACTGTACATTTAAAAAATATACATTAATAAATTACCGTTATTTTTATTTTAAAATTGTTTCATTGCCGGTTTTTAAAATTGTAACAAAAAAAATTACAAAAAATTATTGTCTCCTTAAGTGGTAAAAGTTGAGTTTGGTGATTGTTAGAATTTTATCCTGACTGTACAGTTTCTTTTGACGCTCACTGTATACGATGAAGACTTATAATATAGCGGCACTAAAAGCTAATATGCTATGAAAACCATGGTTAGAATCATGACAGTTGAACTTGATATTCATCAGGGAACATCACAAATCGAGATGGATGGTTTGCAAGGAACTCCTAAGCGTGAATTGGGTAATCTGGATGCTACTCTCCTAAAAGAGAGATAATTTTGTGGTATACGGATGAGCCAAAGGCTGGTTGTGATACAAGTTCGACGGTGTTTGGGTCCAGATTAGAATATTCGGAATCCTTGGAAAGACTTCAGTGTATTTTCCAAACGGAAGTAAGTTGTTCTACGATGTATGTTGCTCAACTTGAACAGACAGTACAGAAGACGAGAGTAGCAATACATGCTGACAAGCGGGACCACAATCCCAGCACTTACATACATACATACATGCACACATAATTGGTCATTAAAACCCTTCAGCCAGGATTACGATCTAGTTTCTTAGACCACTTATGTGTGTAGATTTTATACATAAATGGAGGGACCTACAGTCTCTAAAGTCGACTCTGAATGACAGATTTTTGAAAAACTTCTCAATTATATATATATTCTAATTAATAATTTGTAAATGTAAATAGTCTGTAAGGATTTTGATCCATAGATGTTTTTTAAATAAATAAATAAATAAAATAAAAAAAAGACAATTTTATTTGACTCTTAGAGTTTTTGCCAGATATCTACTGAGAGGAAGTCATCGAAAAAATATTTTTTCATATTTCGTTTTACTGGAGATGTCTGATCTGGGGGTTTAAACAATGGCCTCACGTCTAATAAGCCAACACACTACCTACTAGAATACGGCGACTCCGAACACTTTGCTTTTACGAAAAACAACGATCGAAAACAATAACAGAAAGCAGAAAGCAGAGGTTTTTTCAATGAATTTTCAAAAAGCGTATGTATTTCTCTGAGAAAGAAAGAAAATAAGATGAGGCGCATATCCTTAATTTTCACACACATACATACTCCCCTAATCATACATCCTTACACATTTTCTTAAAGGTGAAATGTTTGCATCTTATATTTCGTGTTGTTTATATGCGTTAACGCATATTCAATTTTGACTGAGTATGTATTTGGATGTTGGTTGATTGGGGGAAACTGGTAGTGTAAGTGTATTTGTCTTTTATTTCCGGTTGAAGTCATGCCCGTAAGCTTTAATAATGTTATATTCTCTTGTTGGTTAGCTGTTGTTGTTGTTACTTATTATTATTTATTGTTGATTTTCTTACTTGTATTTTTGTTAAGTTTGCTGTTGATGTTTTCGCAATTGTTATTTTTATATGCTTTTACAAGCAACTTTTTCTGCCTTTTTTCCACTTGTTTTTGTTTATGGCAGGCTTTTATTTCTTCTCTGTAAGGGCAGAAAACAACAAATGAAATAAACAAAAAATAATATTGTTTACACATATGTTTGTGTCTCAACGTTGTGTTGAATGAAGGGTACGCTACAGTGGGTAATTAAACTGTGTTGTTTTTTTTAAATTTTCAAATGAATGAGGGTCAAATCGTAAGCCAACATTGTTGGATTTGTCTCTCCGAAATATTTTTATGTTTTAAGGCTTCGACCTGTTGGAATACTTTTTGTTCAACCTTCTTAAAATTTTTTGAAGAAAGCTCGTCCGACTAACAAACTGTTTATAAGCAGAATGGTTTTGTAGTTTTATCTTCTTAGGATGTATACCAATCCAACATTGTGCTTTGTGTGCTACCTAATAAATGCAGGGTTGAAATACCGATTAAGGTAACCATACTCCTCTCATAACCAATTCTTACTCATCTCACTATAAAAGAATTCTTTAGCATACCTATCCTCTGCCGTATTCTGAAATGTATTCGCCAACTTCATTCTAATTCTTCAAACAGCAGGTGCTCCAGCTGCAATGCTCCCTATATTAGGTTGATCTTGGATCATAACCCTTGTCCCATCTGATCCAAATTGTGCTGCACAGAGTATATAAACATTTCATATTGCGCTTGTCAGCTGGACGTACAGCTAAAAACTTTCCCACGTACTTGCCACAGAGTAGTTAAACCAGTGCTGAGGCTAAATACAATTGAAAAGTAGAGGTATAGTCAGTGTAGACACGGAGAAATGTTGTAAGAAAAATTGATTGGAGTGGAGTTTTCTTAAGTTGCAGGTGTATGTGAATAAACCACAAACCACAGCAGCTCTTAAGGCCAATATAACCCATGCCATGGATCGAAATCAGCCTGATGTATACGCCAGAATCATGGAAAATTGAATATTTCAGATGTGTTCCACCCTTAACAGATGTGAAGAACATAATAATGGCATCAATAGGCCGTAGGTAGGTAAAGGTGACTGTCCATCTAAGAGAGTTTGATTGGGACACTTAGGCCACATAGGACTCATTGCGTTACCACAGCATTTTGCTATCCCCTAGTCCCGGGACCCCACTTAGACTGTCAGTGTCAATTAATGACAGTTCCTCCAGATCATCCATTTAGTAAGTACTAAGGTGCCTTTTTCTCCTTTGAAAAAGTGCCGAGAATGTACTCAGCAGGTGAAGGACAACCTCCTCGTCTATCTCATCCCTGCAACTTCTGCAGAAATCATTAGCAAGATGCCCAAGACCAATGCGCCTTGCATGCGTACCCACAATGCAATGCCCCGTAATGACCCCGACAATCATACCCAGCGTGCCTCTCTGGAGTTTAAACAGACTTACCGTGCGCCCTTCATTCAGCCATGGCAAGATTTTCCTCGCCGTTCTACCCGTTACCGGGGTCGCCCGCCTTTCGTTGATGGAATTGAAATATATGCCTACTGGTTCTCATAGGGATTTCCAGAGTTGGGAATTCTTTGGAGAGTTCGATGGTTGTGCCCCGCCTGGCCAGTTCATCAGCTCTACAGTTACCCGGAATATCACTATGTCCCGGTAACCATATAATATGGACATCATATCGTTCTGCTACCTCGTTGGGATACCTGCGGCAGCTATACACCGTCTTGAAGTTCATCACGTTGGAATATAGAGCCCTGATAGCGGCGTGGACATCAGAAAGTATAATGTTTCGCTTGGAGATGTTTCCGTCTCCAATAATTCTTTCTGCACCCTGTATTGGCAACACCTCAATAGGCCATTCAAAAATACGAACCACTTAATAAAAGACCCGATAGTATTGCTAGAATTTCTATAATATGATCCTTCTTAACCTATTGTCTTTATTATTTACTTGTTTTACAAATGCTTACTGTAGGGTGAACATAAGTTGTTGTTTGCTTTCAATTTTATATTCTACGAACTTCTTTTTTTGCGTTTATACACGCTGCGTATGTGAATTCCTTTCATATGACGCTGCGTGTCTCTCTCGCGTGCAAAGGTATAACTGGAAACGAATGCGATTGTAGCATGGCGGCATTGTTCCGTTTCCTTTTTCATTAAACAACAAATACGTACGTACGTACTACTCAAGTATGTAAACGTGTGCGTTTTTTGCTTGTTATCGTGTAGTTAATTAATTTATTTAGTGTGGTTATACTCCTTTTTCTGAATTTTTTTATTTTTTTTTGGTTTTTTGTTTTTCTTACGCTCTTTTCGCTTTTGGGAATTTATCCTTTTTTCTGTGTTTTTTTATTATCCTTTTGCTCGGTATGTATGAATCAACGTACGTGGAATATATTTCATGTATAAATGGCCATTATTTCACATTCAGTTGTTGTTGGTTTTTTCTTCTGTTGAATTTCTTTCTTTTTTACGCATACACACTCGAAGCAGGAAATGTTTTCAAGGATAATATTTGATTAAAGAAAGAAAGAGTAGCAGAGTAAAGCAAAAAAAAAATTAAAAAAAGGAGAAGAAAAAAGAAATAAAGTTAATTTAAGTTGAGTAATTTATGGTTTAAGTGCGTTTTAAACTTGAAAATTATAAAGTGTTGTGAATAAATGTGGATAAAATTAAAACTGAAATAAAATTATATGAAAAAAAACAGAAACGAATGGTTTATAAGATGTATTTTAAATTTAAATTTATTCAGTTTCATTTCATAAACATTAGAGAATAAATTTTAAAATAATAATAATATAAAATAATAATAATATAAAATAATAATAAGTTTTTTAATTTAAATTTAATTTTTTTCTTATCATTACAGGGCAAATTCAACTCTAAATCTGATGTCTGGTCATTTGCTGTGACTTTGTGGGAGATTTTAACGTTTGCCCGCGAACAACCTTATGAACATCTGAGTGATGCAAAAGTTATAGAAAACATAGGACATATCTATCAGGATGATAATCAATATGTAAGTTTTTTTTCCAGAGTTATACGAAATTGGTCTCAAAATGAGATGGCTTACTAAATGCAATAAACACCGAAGTAACTAACGATAGGAAGGCTCAACACAAATACGTTGTATCCTGGCTATTTCACGACGATAAGTTGAGTTAACTCAGCCTGGCACATTAAAGCAGAGGGTAGAGTTTTCTTCAGCATATATTTCAAACTGCACTCTTTAATATGATAATCAAAGACTTTTTTCTCAAAAGGGGACTTCTTACTTCTATGAGAAGCATATTGCCTCAATAATTGGGCTCCATATGGGATTGCTTGTCATATCCTCGCGCTTGTCATTCTGATACAATGCTTGTTGAGTGGCGGGATTTTACGTGAAAATTTCTTAATTCACCAGGACGTCTAGGCTGCGATTAAGTCCCTAACGAACGTAGTTTCAACGCTCGTCCTTGTCCATGAATGCTAAAGATTTCTCAGAAAAATTTATAGGTAACCCTTATATGGGTTTTAAGGCATAGGGATATCGTTTGAAATTGCATTGCAGATGAACTGGCCACGGCCGATACGGAGATCACAATCTCCGACGTGTTACAGGGTATAGGTATTCCGATTGCCGGTTAATTTACTTCTGCCCTTAAGCCTTACGGAACTGTACTTTTGGTACTGTACTGTACGGAGCTGTACTTTGGACTCATATGGACAAGAAGATGTCCGATTTACTTCTGCCCTTAAGCCTTACGGAACTATAATTTGGTACTCGTTTAATTTATATGTTGTCCGCTCGTTTTACGGTGAGGCTCAATCTCGTTGGCGCAATATTGCTAGACTCTGCTGGACTTATATGGACAAGAAGAAGTCCGATTTACTTCTGTCCTTAAGCTTTACGGAACTGTACTTTTGGTAGATATCCCAAAAGACTATTTTGGACAAACTGAGCTTTTCGGTCAGCATTTTCAATATCTGTATTGAAAGCATCGGCATCTAACTGCGCTGTACTGTCTGTCACAGTTTTGGGAAAGATAAACAAGGAGAAGAAGGTAGGAATAACAATGGCAAATACTTTAACTTCATTATTGATGTGTTATTCTATGACAATAGGTAATTGAAAGTTTAGATCAAGTAATCAAACTTATTTTTGTGAACTAAACCCCATCAATCACTTAATCTATTAATCTGCAGTCCCGGAATATAATGGCAGCATAATAATTAAGTTCATTTACTACAATACAACCATTTAAGTCTCAGTCCTTAGTACTCAGTCTGGCAGTACTATACTTATTAATTCTGCAAATAACTTTACCATCTATTAAGTATGTTTTTAAATATTCCATCCTCTTCTCTCTCTCTCCCACAACGTACTATTGTAAAGGTATAATGAACACTAAAATAAGTATTCCAGGAAAAGGACAAGAGTAAAAGCCAACAACAACAAAACGTAAAGAAAATATTGGAATTGAAATATAAAAAGATTAAATTCCAATAACATAACTTCCTAGGAAAACCACAACAGATCTAAAAGTAAGAAATGACAATAACAAATCAACAATGAGGTTCTAGAAGTTGCCAGACTAAGAAAAAACATAGTATACAAAGGACAAAAGATGACATTTCAACTAAGAAGTTAATTGAAGTGTGTTAGATATATATAAAGACTTTTTATTTCAATATCGCATTTCTTTAATCAACGGCAAATAGTTAATCAGAGCCAATACACTACACTGCATAAATAGAAGTTAATAATCAGAATGATTAGAAAAATAGAAATATTAGAAAAATTGCGAGCATTGATTTACCCATTTTCTGTTGATTCCCTATGTTTCTTTCTCTTTTTTTTACAGGAACTACTGCGCCTACCCAAAAATTGCCCCCGAGAAATCTATGATTTAATGTGTGAATGCTGGCAGCGCAATGAGGCGAATCGGCCCAACTTCCGAGAGATACATTTGTTTTTACAAAGAAAAAATTTAGGATTTAAACCGACTTTAATGACTTATTGAATGAGATGCATAAAGAAAAAATAAACGAATTTAGGTATTTAAAACACAAAAACAAAAAAACAACGGCAACAACAACTACAAATTGAAATTTATATCACTCACTATAAATTGAAAACGAAAAGAATATCAATTATGAATTGAATTTGGAATTTTTTTTCTCTCTTTGTAAGTAAAACTAAATTAAGGGATTAAATTATTAAGAAATGAAAAAAAAACATATTAAATGTAAGTATTTAAATAAATTAAATAATTTTTAAATAACTTTTTAAAATTAAGCTTTTTTTAGTATAAAATAATACAAAACCAAAACAAAACTACATTTAGGCAACAAAAAAATTTAGAAACTAAAGCCTATTTAGAGGATTTAGTAAATGGATTTCTAAAGAAAAACTACAAAACTAGAGCTAAAAAATAACAGAGCCATTTAACACAATTAAATGTAAATTAAATATTAAATTTAAGTGTAAATTTTTCGCACACATACACACACTTTGTATTAATTCAACACGTATAAAAATAATTGAAGTTTAGGATTATTATGTCCAACACTAACACAAAATTGCTTATTATTCTAATTATAATGAATTTGTATATAATATAGGACTATGCATTTAAAGGTTGCAAACGTAAAGTTAAATAAGACCTACAGAAAGCTGTGATTGCGTTGGAATTTTTATTTCATTATAATGCTTGGACCTTGCCAAGATGTATAAAAGACAATGTCATTCAAATAACCTCTTCTGAGATATTCTTTGGCCTGATCTCGGCAATAACTTGACAAACGTTGGTATTGAAATGCTCCAATCCTATAGGATTATCAACAGCTTTAGTTTGATTTAGAATTTCTTTAGCTGAAACTAATCGTACTCCTTTTGATTTTGCAGAAGGTGAATCTGAATTAGTTTCTGGGTTTAATGGACACGGTCTTCGATGTAGCATCAAATCTCATGATCTTAGTGATTGATTGAGGTCGTCAAAATCTGAAAGTTCTCTTTCTAGAAACTTTTTAGGCTCTGTCGTGTGGTATGGCTCTTGTTTGAAATCACAACCCGTTCGGTTCATAACCTTTAACTGCAGGCCAAAAAATAGATTATCATACGAACACTGCGCTCTGAATTGATGGTAACAGTTCTTTTACAGCTCAAATGAAGTTGAACAGCTTACAGAGACCAACCTTTGTTGATATGACTGGGGCAATGAAAACCAGTTTTAAAGCGTCGCTGGACGTGCTATTGGATTTAAGTCCGATGTAGATGATAGTGAAGGCCAAAAGTATGGAGACTAAGGAGTCAAGTTTAATAGAAAATTTGTCAGGAAACTTTGACTTCCAATTGAAGAAGTTGCTCCTATGGATAGACCCAGTAGAGCTCATGATTTTGGGTAAATCTTCGCAGCGAGACTTACCAACAAAAGTGCATGGAGTAACCTAGAGGTTACATAATGAAATATTCGAAACTCGAAAGTATTTTCCAAGCGGCAATCTATAACATGGAAAGGTGGCACACAGGACATAATCATACTATCTGACAGCCAGGACAACATCCGAGCACTCGATGCTTTTAAGGTTAACACGAAAATAGTATTGGACTGTCTGGCAAATACGGTTAACTATTGTGGGTACCCTTCTTGACGCTATGCAGTATTCTGAATTTTGCCAAAGCAATAGGTTTAGAGGAAGCATTATAGGGATACCCTATAGACTTTGAGGGAAGTAAAATAGATCGTATGAAAGCATTGCTATAGCACCTCTACATGGCGACATTAACAATAACAGTTCTTACGTTGTCATTCTCTTAAACACTAAAAGCCTGTTGGTTTATCGTTCAATCAGGATATATGCGGGGTTGTTAATAAAGAGGCTCTAATTGCTACATGAGTTGTACTTTATTTGGATGGAAGTGTAAAACCAAATGCAAAAGAAGCCATAATGAGCCATAAGATACCCCCAATGGCTGAGAACCGGTTATCCCCAACACTTTCTCTAACAGAAGCATTAGTTTCACCAGTGCATTCATTACTATCTATAGGCCTGCATCGTTAACAGTCTTTTAAATTTTCTTTAAGTATACACGTTTGCAACACAGCTTTCGTATTAAGTTTTAACCATTTAATAGCTGACAACTTTACCAAACCGACAGTTTTGAAACACCTAAATGCATAACTCTATAAAAATTAACACAAAAAAAGTTCCATTTTTAATTAAATATTTTTAAAGCGTTTTAAATAGATGTGTCATCATAAAATTAAGTACCTCTAAACTATATCCTACTATTGACCTGTCATTTCACTCACTCACTTACCATATACATATATATACTATATATACACACATACATACATATACTCAAACGAATACAAGTATAGAGAGTTTAAAATCCAATACAGAATTCATATATCCTTAAAACCTTAACCTCATATCGCTATCCTTAAAGACAAGTTAATGTAATGGAAAGTAAAGAAAAGCTCATTTATTTTTTAAGTTTTTATTCATACTCGTATACTCATGAACCTCTCAAAAATCTATTTTTTACACTCATCTAGTCTTCAAGAGCTAAAGAAACAAAAAATTAAAAAAAAATCTAAAAAACCTGCATAATATTCACGTTTTTGACAATAAAAAAATATTTTTAAAATGTTATGAAAACAAACAAAAAAATATTTTTTTTGTTTTTTGCAAATTAGTTTGCGCTTTAAAATATTACAAAATTAATTTATTTCCGGAAAAAATATTTGAATTGCATGGAAAGATTTATAAAATAAGAATAGATGCTATACAAAGAGGATGAGCCTTGGCTATAAAATCTACATAGTGGGACACTTTGTCCCAATGAACGGACTATACTATACGCACTTCACTATAGCAAAAACTAAAACGTATACACAACATAGGAGGTATGTTCAAAAAGTAAGTCAATGCTGAACCTAGTTTGTAACACTTTAGTAAATAAAAAATTAGAATCACCATTAAGTTGGAATACACGATATAATTAAATTCGTGTCTACATCTGTCTTTCACGTCGTTTCAAACCAACGTTTTTCTCTTGCAATGAAAAAGAAATAAAAAAAATTTATTATTGAAGCTTCATATCATTTGGCCTTCGTTAATCGGAGATATCACAACAAAACTTTTGTTTTAAGAATCTGGTTTTTCCTTCCCTTTTTATAGTATCTATTGCTTGAATAAATTTTTTATTTTAATTTCATATAAATCTATATTCAGTTTTCATTTTTTTTTTTTTTTTTTGTAAATGTTTAATCAATTCTCTTAAAGCCAAACTTATTCCCTGGTGCCTTTCTGCTGAACACAAAAACCAAAAAAAATTATTATAAAAATTTTCATTTCGAATTCTTAAAATTTCTTTCGAATGCCGAACGCAATTAAAACGAATTTTTTAAAAACTTTCATTTCTAACTTTACACTGATTTTATTATTAAAGCTTTAGTATCAAAGGTTTCGCTGAAAAAATAAAATAAAAAAATATATTAAAAATAATACAACTCATAAATATAATTTTGCTAAATAATAAAAGAAAGCATAAAAATATGAAAAAAATATTCTAAAAAAAAATTACTAAAAATAACTACCAAAAAAATCTCTAAAAAAAGAAAACAAAAGACATTGAAACTAAACACTGCTTAACATTTTTACAATATTTATGAATAAAAGAAAAAATCATGTTTTACAAAATAAATTTAAAAAAAATACAAAATAACAAGGAAATATTTTCCATGTTAAAAAAAACTAAAAAAAAAAATTAAATTTAAAAAAGAAAAGAAAAACATTTTTTGTATGATACAAATAATTCATCGTATTGTTTTGCAGAAGAAGAAACAAAAAAACAGGTATTAATACAACTACTGAACACAAAAAAAAAATAAATAAGAAAAATAAAAAAATAAAATAAATAAATAATTAAAATTTAAATATTAAATAAATATATAAAAATAATAATAAAATATTAATTAAAATTTATATATAAAAATTTAAAACCTTAAAAAAATAAAAAACGAAACTGCAAATGGATATGAAACGTAAATGAAATGTAAAACATTGTGTACGAGCATGTAGGCGAAAAGTAAAGGCGAAAAGGTAAACAATTTAATTGACATACAATTTGGGTCAGCCTTTCAAATGTCAAATAAATATTTAAAAAATAAAAAACAAATGAAAAATAAATAAATTAATAAAAAATAAAAACAAAAATAATAATAATAATGAAAATTAAACAAGAACTTGCAAACAAATAAATAAATAAATTCACTAACATTAACTTTCATTTATTTGTGTAAATTCGAAATACGAGGGTAGTGAGTTAAGTCGAACAATTGGAAAAGTCTGAAATGGATATAAAATATATTCAATGCTTTTGTAAATTCGTGATGGTAAGAGCTATCAGGAGGTGGTATGACTTAGAAGTTTGTTATGTCAGAAGTTTGTCGAAGTCAAAAACATAAAAATGAAGACTCTACATAGGCTCCCCAAATATACTGTAATATACATATTTAGATGGCGCCAGACTCCACAGTATAACACAATACCGTAACCCATTATCACAATAGAAAATGAAAAAATACCTTGTGGCATCCCCAAGCTCCCTTAAACACTACAGAAGAAAGATCTTTCTTCATGTTTAGATTTAGAAAAAAGGAGAGAGTAAAAGGTTGCTAAGCCTCCTTATGTCGAATTAGATTATCGTGGATAGCTGGTCATTATGAAATGACTGGAACAACGTTACAGATAAACCGGCAAGTTCAGTCAAGATCAGCTTTGGACGTAAGGATAAGAGAAAAGTCTATGAAACCAACAATAAACATTTCATTGGGTATTATAGAGAAAAGGTTCGATATACTATAGGCTGTCAAGAGCCTTATGGCCAAAGCTTCATCCTGCAAGTACAAAATTAATCTTAATCATAAATAGGAGAGTTACGGGAGCTACTAAAGCAGCATTAGAACCCCTTTAGACAAATAATCAACAGATGGAACAGGGATATCTTTTTTTCCTGTAGTTCTGCGAAGAAGGTAAAAGGTAGAGTGTCATGCCTTGTCTGCTGGTACGTAAGGCATGAATGTCTAGTTAGTCAATTTGTTGGCAAACTATGTAGTAGACCTGGACGACTTTAAATTGAGGTTCTAATAAGATTCGTGAACGAGGTTCACTGGCTAGGGGCATATCTAAAGCGTAATCTTTATCTACGAAATATTATGTAATCTTGTACATGATGAATATGAAACACATGTCTCTTCTTCCTTATTATTGATTATTATATCTTCTCTCCTCATTTTTCATTTAGCTTTCTTCTTAACTTCTCTCACCGTGTCTTAATCGATTAGATAAAGTGTATCATTTCTTATGCCCCTGTAGGCGCTTCACTTCTCTATAAACAACACATTCCTTGAACTCGCTGAATTATTCTGATGTAGCACTTCCTTCCATCCTATATTCTATTCACTGCACTACTGCAGTAGTAGTTAATATGGGTCTACTACTACTCTAATATGGGTACTATTGTCCAAGTGAGGTCCCATTTAAAATCTATGACTCTCCTAAATATAGACGAACACTTGTGAGGTTTTGTGTAATGTCCTCTAGATATTGCATCCGTTTCAATTTCCTATCCTGGATAATAACTCAAATCAGCTTTGGAAGTAAGGATAGTAGAGAAGTATATGAAACCACCAACTATTTGGAATTATTGAGAAAGTATCCGATTCACTGAGCAATCGTGCATGGAAATATAGATTGGAGTGTTGGAACTCTACTGTCTTATAGCCAAAGCTCAATGCTACAAATACCATATTAACCTTAAACATAAATAGGAGGCACTTAGGAGCTATAATAGGAATCTTAACACACAGTCTTCAAATATACAATCATTAGAAGGAAGAGGAATACGCCTAATTTCTATAGGTTATATCACTGTCCTTGCCTGCAAGTACGTAGACAAAAATGTGCTAAATTGTATGCGATGATCAAAACGTCTTCCTACCTCCTGTATAGGTGATTCGGAGTCATACTTTAAGAAGATGACATAGCAGTCTGTTTCAAGTTCGTCAGCAGTTAATATCTTCAGGAGAATGAATATGAATAGTGATAATCCGGATGTGGTAATGCCTCTCTGTGGCGTTCCCATCATTACATTATTTCTTAGTGTTATCTGCACCCCAATTTATCAATCCTTAGTAAGTTGTCGACCTAGTCTATTCCACCTAAAACTCATTTTAGGATTGAATTATTGTATGTTTGAACATTATTAAAAACTCCTTCAATATCAAAGTGTACTGCAAACGCGCGCATTTTGAGATCTAGGGACCTCTCGATATACTGGATGATTTCATGCAGATTAGCCTTCGCTGTTATTTAAACCTCAGCCTCGAATCTAATATGCTGTTGAGGAGCACCACATGGTATCGACAAATTATTTCATGGTTTTAAGCTTATATGTTAGGTTTAAGTAAGTCCTTGCTTTCTGCCAATTTATAGGTGTGGATTGGAGTTGCTGTAGTCAAGTAGATACTGTGTTGGCTTATTAGACGTGAACCCTTGATTCATCACGAACAAAACGAAACATTAAAAATTCTTTTGAAGCAGTCTTTTCGCAAAAACTCAGAAAACGATGTTAAATTATAAGACCCGCCACTCTTTGATAAAATTAACACACACAACATGGGTGGTGTGAGAAGCAAGTTGTAATCGTGACTAAGCGATTGTAAGGACCAGTGAACTTAACTTAATGTGTGAATTAAGCAGGCTTTATAAATTGCGATAAGATTTTGTAGTAATGTCAATGGCCACCTCTTGCGAGGTGCAGGTATAGGTTAATTGGCTCTCCGACCCTTGTCAGCTTGACGGAGCTATCGTCCATTGATGTCAAGGACATAGCCTCGTTTATCAAGCTTTCGGGTTGGTTTTCCAGCGTGGGGTAGTCGTGTTTAAATGTGCAACCCTTGCGTTGACCAACTTCTCCCTCCTTGGTTCGGAGGAACTTGATCAGTACAGAGGCTGCGTTCACCTGTGGCGTCACAACGGACCGCTATGCGTGCTCAAGTAAGCTTCTGGTACTCAGAGCTACCACACTAACCTAACTTAAGCTTGTAGTAATGTCAGTAAAATTCTATGTACCGCTCTATCACTTTAAATTTCGTGATAAATTTTTGACAATGATCTAGTCAATCCGGTGGGGAAGTGATTATTCACCAAAAGATGTAAGAATTCCTCTACTGTCCCCTACATCAGTCTTAAGTATCCCATTCTGATTGTAAGTTTTGTATGGAAATTTTTGAATCTTCTATCTAGTTTGTCCCAAAATAGTTTACAATTATTTTCTTCGCTCATTTGTATCATTTCATGGTACTTATTGCGCTGTGATTAACTCACAACCCTCGCATTTGGCTATATATTTATGTATATGTATTTAATACAAGAGAAAAAAAAATTTAGTATAATTATTATATATATAGTTTCACTTACAACGAATATTAATTAATTAATTTATTTATTGTTGAAGAAGAGAAAAAAAAGAAACGAAATGAAACTCTATTTACGAGTATAATTTATTTCCTTTTGCTTTCAGTCGTTGAAATTGAATGAAAATGGACCATATAATGGATAATTTATTGTATAATTGGCTAAAATGTTGCGTATGTTTTTTCCCCTTCTTTCCTTTTTGCAATACACAGCGAAAATAAACCAAAAAAAAAGCGTGACATTATTAATTAAAATTAATCTTAAATACAAAAAGGATATTAATTAATTAAAAAAAAAAAACACACAAAATTATGAATTAAAATTTATCATAACAATGGAATAATGATTATATAATGTAAAATCAGGCTTTATGGGCTCTTTTTTGTATATTAAAAAAATTCTTTTTTTTTTCGTTTTTAACCTGGCCTGTAACTTAGTTGTTTAATGTTGTATTTTCTTTTTTTTTTACAATAAAATCTGTACTACTTTTCAAAATATGTTTATATTTTTATAATCTATCATACATACTCGTACACCATAAATATATCAATAAAATCATTTCATGAACTCATATTTTATTTATTAAAATTATATTCCATGTTATTTATTCAGTTGTAGTTGTTTTTCCTTCTCTTCTCTTTTGTTTTTTTATTAATTTTTTTTTTTTTTTTCATTTTTAATTTGAGTGTCACAACTCACTTTTTTTGTTTGAGTCAATATTTAAAAGTTATTATTGTTTGATTTTAATATAAATTATTAAATCTCTTTAGTACATTATTATTATGCATATTAAAAAAATAAAAAACAAAAAATCATATAAAAAATTAATAAAAAAAGGAAACATAAAAATCTTTATACATACAATATGAACTCAAGCCATAATACAGATGAAATTATTTTTGAAAAAAAGAGAAAAATTAAATTTAAAATTAAAAAAAAATAAATAGAAACACTAATTTTCATATTAAAAATACACACACACATACTTATAAGTAAATAAAATAAAAACTGGTGTATTAATTGTTAAGCACAATCATCAAAGTATTATAATAACAAACAACAACAAAAAATATTAAATAAAAAAATTCTATTAAAAAATAAAAAAGAAATCATTAACATAAAAAAATATTTAAAAAGTACTTAAAATTGAAATAAATTAATATACAGCAAATCATTTAAAATGATAAACTAAATTACAAACAAAAAAACTTAAGAATTTTATTTAACGATTGGCAATGCCAAGTATAAATAATCATTAGTCAGAGGATAATCTTTACTTAGTCATTGCATTGAAAATATGTTGTGAGATTACAAATTGTGAACTTTAATTACAAAATTTCTTTGCTTTTGCAAAGTGCAGTTTGGCAGTTTGGATCAAACGTTAGTCTTTCGACCAGAAAAGAAAAGTTTCTCAAAAATCTGTCGTTCGGAGTCGATTTTAAACTGTAGAAACCACCCACATGTCTAAAATGAACACCTACAACAGAACTAGTGTGAGAAACTAGATTGTAATGACAAATTACATATGTGTAGGTGAAAGACAAGGATCCACTGAGGTCTACGTTTAGGTCCTTAATAAAACTACAATTAATAACAAGACGGGAGTCAACTTACAACAATCCGTCAACACAACATTTTACGATCAATACTTAACGTATTGCCTTTCGAAATACAGGTGAAATTGGTGTGATGCCATGAGAAAGTAATAAATAACACGATGCGACAGTGAAAATACACCCGAGTAACTACATAGTTGACGTTGTTCAGTTAGCTGTTCAGTTAGTCCCAGTGGTGTTGTCGAGCCGGAACGCTCCGGAACGTCGTTCCGGTACTTCCATTTTGGACAGGAACGCGTTCCGGAACTAAAGATGATTTCTGATAACGAGAATTGGCTGACGTTTTGAAAAAAAAACGCCGCCGCCAGGATTATGATGGAAAATCACCCCCGTCGTTAAATTCCGGACATGAGACCGCACAGAGCGGCCGCCTACCCAGGATCGGCCCTGTCTATATAATTATATATACGCGTTCCGGTAAAAAAAATTACCACAACACCACTGGTTAGTCAGTCCCCTTTCCAACAAGATTTAAATTTTAGAAATCGGGTCGGAAATGTTTGAGTAATCCATAAATTTGTGCGTAAAGTCAAGAAAACAGTTTTTGTCAAATAAAACAAGTTTGGAGGGTTCGAGAAATATAAAAAAGGTATTTTTGAGTTCTACTCAACTAACTGAACAACGTGAACTATGTAGTTACACGGTGCGACAGTGTAATTAATAATGACCGCAGTTGAACTCTTCTGCAAGTAATCTCATCACACCTTTCTACAGGGTTGTATACCATTTTCTTTCGGAAAAACTGTATAGAACTGTAAAGACTAGTAAAGACGTCAGATGGAATATTTTAAAAAACAAAAACGATTCAATTCTTTTCTGCTTCTATGTTGGTTTCATGTTAGGTAAGTTACGTGGCAGTCGCTTTCTGAAGGGCAAGGTGGCTCACTTAGGTCAGCGTTTAGGCCCATTGTTGTTGGAGTAGTTACATTCACTATACATTTATTAACTTGTAATTTTCATATGTAGATAAATGTAGATATTATAAATTCTATTAATGTAATCATCGTGTTGTAAAATTCTATATTTTACTTATGAATTTTCCACAACTTGATTTTTCCTTACAAAATATTCTTTCCAATTAATTATTCAAACTAGAAAGTTCTGGGCATATCTGTTTAAACTTCAATAATTGTAATACCCCTATTAATATACCAGAGACATAAACATTTCCTATGATAAACCAATCCGATAAATCATGGCAAGTGCAACGTACTGATACATGAGATGAAAGGTAGTGTCTGCCTTCTACTCAAACCCTAAGCTCAGGCATATTTTATCCAAGGGAGTTCCAAGTCCATTGGCATGAATTCCAATAAGAAGGTGGCCTGTGAAATTTGCAATTGTGCAATGGATGGCCAGCCGAGTTATGGAGAGACCACAACCCATAATCTTCCTATCCATTCAAGTTCAACAAAATATAACAATATTGTACATAGAATCTTCCTGATGGCAACGTATTTATGCCTGCCTGTAAAACGAGTACGGAATACATAGTCCAATTGAAGCAATCGCATCAACTAAGACATACATAATTGGTCATTACAACCCTTTAGTCAGGATTATTGACCTAGTTCCTCACACCACTTATGTTGTGTGTGTTAATTTTATACATAACTGGCGGGACCTACAGTTTAAAGTCGACTCCGAACGACAGATTTTTTGAGAACTTTTCATGGCAATTTTATATACTCTCAGAGTTTTTGCCAGAAATCTGCTGAGAGAAAATCGCCGAAGAAATACTTTTTGTATTTTGTTTTGATGTCTGGCCTGTGGCTCGAACCCTGGATTTACGTCTAATAAGCCAACACACTACTACTTGACTACCTACTAGACTACGGCGACTTCCTAATCGCATCAACTAAGGCCTGTAAGGCCAGCAATTCAATTTTCGACAAAATCCCTATGTTCTAGAACTTTCATTTAAAGGGATACGAATTTCCTTGAAAAATTCCCAGCATTCATTAACGAACACGGATGTCGAGAAGGCGTTCGCTATCCAAGTAAATTAATCGATTTTTCAAGGAAAATCCCACTACTATTTACTTACATAATTGATCATTACAACCCTTAGTCAGGATTTTACAACCTATGTTCTCACACCACCCATATTAGATGTGTTCATTTTCTTCACTATTGGCAGGCTCTACTCTTCACACGTCGACTTCACACTATACCTTTCATAAACTTATCAATATTATTTACTCTCAAAGCTCATGCCAAAGAACTGAAGTCGAATTGGGCATTACTGCCACTATCTGAGCAAGCTATTTCTATAGAAGATCAAAGGGGAACCAATGGAGTATAACAAATAATGCCTTAGATGGAGTGTTACAAACTGCACAACTCTGATAAGAAGAGGTGACTCCCTGCTTTCTCTATCAATGTTGAGTACGGCAAAGCAAGGTTAGTTCCACTATGAATCGATATGACCGATATGTGATAACTGGTCCCTGTCTTAGGTATGTAAAGGGCTATGACAATCGTGTTCGGAAATTACCAGCAGATCACATATGAATGAATCATTCATGATCTAAGTAATGTGAACTGGTGTTAAAGGCAAAAAAAAAAAAATAACGCTGGATCGAACCCGTCTATATCAACTTGATATTTTCCAAGCAATTCTGTTACTAGACGTTTGTTTAATTTCAATCCAGTTAATGTCTGCCAGTATTCTTTATTTTTCCATTTCTCTTTCAGACAAATATTGTTCTCATCATTCAAATTTCATCAACTGGCATCAAAGAGGATTATAAAATGAAAAACTGTTTCTTAAATTATTTTTCATTTACTTCAACGTACAAAAAAAGCGGAGAAACTAAAACCCTCAATATTATTTGAAACAATTTTACCATTTGTTATGACGAAATGACGAAAAACTTCATTATAAAAACCACTTTATTTAAATTAAACAAAAAACAAACAAAAATCCTTTAATTGAATGAGAAAAAGAAAGAACGGAGACAAAAACCTTGAAATAAATAATACACAAAAAGATACTTTTTTGAGAGCAAGAAAAGCTAAGAAAATGAAATACAAAATAATTACCAGGTAGAAAACCAACACAGAAAACCACAAAAATGTTTAAACAAATTTTCCTTTATAAATACAACACAAAAATAATATTGTCACTGTTCTATGTATTTCAATTTTCCCCAAAGGCTGGTAAATGAGCAGCCAAACAAGTGCCATTCATGATGGTAGTGGTGGTGTTACATGCCAAGTACTGGGACCACACATAGCAGCCATATAATAAAACTGAGACACACACAAAAAGCGGAGAGAGAGAGAGAGAGAGAAAACCAAACAAACATTTATTTGCACCAGCACAGAGACAATGACGCGTCACAGCTGTGCTTGATTAATTTCACTAATGCCATCACGGTTACAAATACCAGGTAAATACAGCTTTTTAATAGACACCAAGCGACCGACTGTCTAAATAGAAAATGGTGCAACAAAAACAACAAAAATTGGGGAAAAAATTGAAAAGATCGAAACCAGAACACGCACAACCACTGCCAATGCAAGACTGGGTGTTAGATACTCTCGGCTCAGCGACAAGGAGATGCGGCGGGCGTTTAACTTTGTTTGACTGGCAGTGTTAGACAAAGCGAAATAAAATTTCTCTTCTTTTTTTTCTTTCCTTCTTAATAGCTGTATACGCATTATGGTATTATAGAACGGAGGAAAAAGCAACTACAACAAATTACAAAATAAGAACAACAAAAATTTTGAGGTTGCACCATAACAAGAGACACGCAATTGTTAAAAATACTTGCTGCTGCCAAACAAAACAATAATAAAAGCAATATAATCTGTAACGAAATGAAAGAGAAGAAAAATTTGAAAAACAGCAATAGGGAGTTGCTACAGTTTCCAATAGGGGAGGGAGAGTTTGAAGGAAAAAAAAAGAAAAAAGGACATGCAACAAATGAACTCTATAAAAAACCTTGAAATGAATATTTGCAACGCCATTGGAAATTAAAAAAAGAAATGTTATTACACACACAGACAAATATGATTTAAATTTTTTCATTAAAGTTATAATGGGGTCTAGACTAAATGACGTAGCTAGGGAATGTACAGGATATTAATAACTTACTTTTTTTTTCTTCAATAGGAGGTACATTGTACTTATACATACATATGTCATTGAGTATATCGGATTCTTATTAACCACCTCATACCTAAGTGGTCATTACGACCCTTCAGTCAGGATTACAACCTAGCTTCTCACACCACTTATGTTGTGTATGTTAGTTTTATACATGGCGCGACCTTCAGTTTAAAGTCGACTCCGAGTCGCAGATTTTTGAGGAACTTTTTCATGGCAATTTTATTTTCTCTCAGAGTTTTTGCCAGAAATGAATGCTGAGAGGAAGTCGCCGGAAAAATATTGTTTCATACTTGGGTTTGAACCGTGACCTCAGGTTTAATAAGCTACGGTGAGAAATTCAAATTACTCACATGACTGCATTATCTGTAAGGCCTTGCTACGCACGGAATGTGCGATTACAAGTATTAGTTTCCTAGTTGTACTAAACCTTCACCAGCCATTAGCTGAATTCTTGCCTTGTAATTGTAGTGTCAGATCAATGACGGGCATCTGGGATAGATATCAGCCGCTTTTCTACAGGTATATTGAGATAAGGTGAAGTTCTCTGTGATTGTTCGGCTTTTTTTAGAAGGTTGAATAATCTGAAGAGAAATTTTTTAGAAGGCTCCCAACATTCTGCCGATATTCAGGAAGACCTCCTGAGATTTATTGCAGAATTACGACGACAAAGGAATATGTGTTTATTTTCTCGTAGCTAATTACTTACTTTACTTAATTGGCCATTGGCCATCCCGATTAACGGATTTCGGCCAGCCGCAACACATCCTTCCAGGCGCCTCTGACTACGCCAATTGGTCACACCAATCGATGACAGGGCTTCCTCGATTTGGTCCTTCCAGCGCATACAAGGTCGTCCTCTTCGCTGATATGCGCAGATCCCCACATCAAATAGCCGTCCCCTCCTCCATTCGAACGACATGGACGAGCCAGCGCAGCTGCTGGATGTTAATGATGAATTGATGAATGAGCGTCTTGTAGAGTATTTGTTTTGTCGTATGAGACAGGTCTCTGCTACTCAATTGCCTACTGAGACTATAGTAGCACCTGTTGGCAAGAGTTATTCTGCACCTGATCTCCAGACTGACATCATTTTTGGTGATAACGGCGGAGCCAAGATAAATAAATTCCTTGACTATATCAAGTATAGTTATCGGCCGTAATCTGACAAAAGCCCTACGCACAACCCAAATCTAAGGACTGGACTTCGCTGCACGCATTAGTTAACATCTAGCGGGTGCTAGAATGTCATCCAGGAGGGGCCACGAGAAGGCTGCATGTCAACTTGAACACAGCAAGACAAGGATCGTCGTGTTAATCGCCACGTTGACCACAGTCAGAAACTTTACCTTGTTTGCATGCATTCCACTCCTCCCTCGCGTAGCTAATATTATTGGTTTTTCTTAACTCTCTCTCTCTCTTTGTCCCTCTCCGAGGTAGGATCAACTTGTTTAACTTGGCTAGACCACTATTGGCCTTAGCTAAACTTCTTATTGAATACTTTTCAACGTCCTCTCTCTTTATTTTTTTAATCAACAATAATCATTAAAAACAGAACAAAACAATGAAAAACTTGTTTAAAACCTGTGCACTTTACGACAAGTCAATAAAAATAACAACAATTTTTATTTGTTTGTTTTTTTAAGAATTTCAAAAAGAATTACAAACAACATTAAGAAAAAAAGAAAAAAATAAAATATTTTACTGCCAACAGTAAATATGAAAAAAAAAATACTTATATTTTCAAATGTCTATGTATAGGCATATATGAACACAGACTGACAGAGAGAGAAAGAGATACACATAAAAATATGCGGGAGTTTGTATAACTAAATGGTGAACCTCATCTGTTTTGTCAAACATTGAGGATATAAAAGGGATCAAAAACTCATTTTGCTTGTTGTACCACCTACAAATACAACAGTAGGGTAGAAAAACAACAGCAATAACATTAGCAAAACAACAATAACTACACCAGCAGAATGGATGTTATAAAAAAAAAACACAAAAACAAACAAAAAATAAACACACAAGCAAACAAGAACATTTAAGACAACAACATGGTTTTGTCATTTTGATCCTAAGCCAAGTTACCAATATCACATTCATATAAACAAACACACGCACACACAGACACCCATACACAGGCAGACAGATAGACCAACCATAGATACACATACCATACCATACACGCTGAGAGAAAACAAATGAGCACAAGTATAGAAAATAAGACAGCCAGCTAGCATTTCCGGCGGAAGTTAAATTACAATACAGACATAAGCTCTATTTTGTATTTTGATGCCATTACGACTACCACCATCACTACTACACTACTACTCCCCCAACTACTTTGTTTTCTTGCTTCGCGTAAATAAACGGTTTTTCTCTGCCTCTCTAATCCTCTCTCACTCTCTGGCTTTCAGTTTACTCTCTTGAAAACCAAGAGTATATTTTTGTTGCGATTAGTGTCATTGTTATTGTTATGAATGTTTCTTTAAATACCGTTAGAGAGGGGAAACAACAAGAGAGGAGCCAGATTTATTTAATGTTTATAAGGGGAGCAACAATACCGTCTGTTATTTTCTTGTTTGGGTAACACAAAACTGTTGCATATTTTTAGGCTTGTAGTTTTGTTCTTATGCTCATTTATAAAGTTTTATTATATTTGTAGGCTTATTTGTATTAACATTATTGTTGTAGTTGCTGTCAGCGTTGCCGTTTTGGTCCAATTGGACCAAAATTGGTAGTTTTTATTTAAAAATGCTACGATTGGTGGTAGTTTGTTTGGTTTGTTCAAATTTCATTTATTTTTTGGTAGAAAAATAATACAATTAATTAATGTCTGTAAGATTTAGAGTTGGGAGTATGATTTATTTTTAGGTCTAAAAACGAAAATAAAATGTTTAAGTAAGAAAATATGTAGTTAGAAACCCTGTTTTAACGTACCTTAACGTTTAACATATCTGTGTTGTTTACATAAGGAACAACGAAATGTTTGTTAATTTTAGCAATAAAACGTTAATTTCATACTGAATTATTTAAAATTATGTACTTAAATTAAAATTTTGGTAGGATTGGAATAATTTTGGTAGGTTTTGGTAAGAATATTTTTCTTTGTGGCAACGTTGGTTGCTGTTGTTGTTGTTGGCATTCTGTGGATTTTGTTGAATTTTAATTTACTTCTTCAATTTTTGAGGTTTAAAATTTTTATCAGGCACCTGCTGTGTTTTTTTTTTCTCTCCTCAATTCTTGTCTGCCGCCGTTAGTTTAGAATAAATTTAAAATAAAAATAAAAACATTGTAATAAAAAAAATTAAATAACAACGAAGATTTTTTATTATAAAATAAACAAGAGAAAGAGTATGGATTTTTATGTGGTTTTATGGCCTTTTTGGGTAAGCTTTTTGTGGGTTTCCCTTTCGGGGTAGTTGGCATATAATTTTGTGGCCTCCTTATTTAACCAAAAAAAAAACGAAAGAAGAAACTGTTTTTGGAGGTTTTAACCACAAAACCCTAATCATTTGTTTTAATGTAATTTTTATTTCATTAAATTGTTATTTGTAAAATGCTCAGCTGGTGATCTGTGTGTTTGAATTTTAAAAAGACATTTTTAGCACAATAAAAAGAAAAGTTTATTTAGTCTAACAGCTAACAAAATATGTAATAAAACAAAGTACTTATGGCTTAATTCATTTAACAATTTGTAAAAGAAATATTTAAAAGACTGAGGGACAGGACAAGCATTATGATTTAATAGCCCAACATCATCGTCAAACTATTTAAATAAAGTGATTCATGATGTTATTCATTTTCTGTCGTGAAATCTTAATAGTCGAGAGGTCGATAGGGACTTTCTGCAATGTGTTCCCATCACCTCTACGTGAGATGACCATGCACTTAAATCGTACGTGCAGAATATACAATGTGGCATGAGATGTGTGGCATGTAGCACTGTCCTGTTGAAGCCACATGTCGTTAGTGTCCAGACCATCTAATTCAGACCAAAAGAAGTTGGTAATCATCGACCTAAAGTGCACGCCGTTGACAGTGATCATCTGGCCAACGTCGTTCTCTGAGAAAACGTCACCAGCTTAAAATCCACACCAAATAGTGACTTTTTCGGAATGCATTCGACGTATTTGGATCTCATGTGGATTGGTATCATTCCCAATCCGACAATTTGGATTGTTCACGTACCCATTCATCGCAGAAGATGAATTTTCAATGAAAATTAGGATCAATTGCTAACTGCTCCAGAGCCCATTCTGCGAACACACGTCAATGTCCTGGATCAGTTGAATTTCCTGGATCAGTTGAATTTTTTACGGATACAGGCTTACGCCGTGATTCAAAATTCGCCAAGATATGGTCTGCAAAAAGACGTGCGTGCACTCATGAATGATGCGGAATCGACTGCCTCGGATTCTACTGCACACTCTCACGAACAATGGCGATGTTCTCGGCAGATCTTGCGTTTCGTCGACGTATGACGTATTGGTCGATCGTTTACTGAACCAGTGAATTTAAATTTATCCAACACATTGCGAATAGTGCTTTTAGCAGGACATTATGGAACTCCCATATAAATAAAACATTTTTATTATTTGGATATCTATATCAGTCCATGATATTTACTTACTTAAACGCCTCTACTTCCTGGGGGTCTTCGCCAGTTGATCATACCTATCGATGTCAGCGATTCCCCGAATTTTTTCCTTCCAACGCAAATAAGATCGTCCTCTTTGCCGACTTCCACAAATTCTCGCATCAAATACCCGTCTCGGCGGAGCATCCTCCTCTATTCGAACGAAATGGCCGAGCCAGCACTACCGCTGGATATTAATACGCTGCACAAAGACTACGTCGTTGAAGAGCTCCTACAGTTCATTGCTGGATCGGATGCGGTAATCATCGCCAACTCGCACTGGACCGATGATCTTAGGCAGAAATTTTCTCTCGAATACTCTCAAGCTTCATCAGTGCTTAATAGTGTCCATGCCTCTGCGCCAGTGTCCAGTCCATGGTGATTTGATAAACTTGACTGAATAAAAGAGAACTAATTTAACAGATATAACTTCAACAAGATGGCTGTTACCAACTACCACAGTTTGGAGTTGCCTGTTCAAGGACCCAATTGTTCGATACCTGTTAGTATTTTTGATTTTAAACTTTTTTCACATTTTTTTTTCGCTTTCATTTGGGTGTAATTTTATAATTTAAATAAAACATTTCTTTCCATTATATTTCTGTATTAGTATCCCCTATAAAAGTATCGAATTTGAAGAGTAATTGCTGTTTTTATTTCATATTTTTTAATATTACAATGAAGAATACAATATTGCCAGGACAACAATAAAATTTACATGAGAAATAATTTTTTTTATTCTTATTTTGATTAATATTCATCATATTTTTTTACCAATTATGTAATTTGACATTGTAAAACGAAGTCAACAACAAAAAGATATTGAATTTGACAGCAACCACCAGTAGCAATAGCAACAACATGAAATTTAATTCAATTTGTTGTTTTTTTTTTTTCTATTAATATTATTTTAACGGGATAAAAATAACAAAAAACTAAGAAAAATATAGTGATTCTCACCACCCAAACAACCCTCTTCTCTACACTGTTTTTACTACCTTAAAGGATTTGTAACACCCATATGCCAGAATTTTATGTTTAACAAGATGTTCACAAAAGTAACACAAAATTGTCAGAAGGGGAGAAAAGAAGCGAAAAAAAACTGGTACAAATGTTTTAACATAAACAAACAAGCCATAAACATAAAAATCTTTACACAACCAAGAAAAAAAAAACTAAAGCCTATCTTAAGGCTAGTAACCCCTGTAAAGTCTCAAGGAAAAAACTATGACTGTATACTATTCTTGTCTTAGACTGACAACACAAAATGCAACAGACATAAATCGCATAATTTTATACACCTTTGGGAATAGAAGACAGTTTTATGCCACCATACCATAGCACACCACCTTACCGCTCGCATTTAAACAACACACACGAAATCTTTGTTACGAAAACATTTTTATGAGTGTATAAAAAACTACAGCTTAACATATACTTGCAGTATTTCGTGTGTGTGTGTGTGTGTGTGTGTGTGTGTGTGGTACTAACTGTCATCTGATGTGCCTTTTTTGGGCGACTATTTTTTTCTAACGGTAATTTGCGTTGTTTTTTGAGGTTATATTTGTTGTATGTTTAACCACATTACCTCTCAATATGTTCTTTCGATAATATTGTGACAGCTTGTGACTGTTTTTTATTCTTCACGACGGAAATAACGATTTTATTGCATTAACAGCCACATCTACTGACTGTAGATGTGAATAACAGAGCCATTTAGTAAAGAAATAGTGAACGATAGCAATCCAAAAAATGGATGGCCAATTGAACTCGCCATCTAATAAAGCCAAACTCAATTGTGTTGTTTGGCTCGTATCACCGTCTTGATAAAGCCAAACACCGTCCAGTTCATAATCTTCAAAAAAAATCAAAAAAAAAATCGATTTTCATACTGTCATCGTGATATGCCCAAGTTAAGTGATTATACCCAAAATTTTGGGTATCACTATAGCCATAGTGATGCCACAATTAATATACAATCCCTGGATCAAACATTCTTTATAGAAAATCACTTCCACTCCAGAGCTAATCTTGCTATAGCAGCAGTCTTTATATATGAATGTTTCAATCAAGGATAACAGGTAATGAGAAGATAAAAACATTCCCTGTATAATGGCAAGAGGCGCCCTAACACATAAGGTGAATGCTATATAGTATTCTCCTCCTCTTCAGACCCATAACATCTGCTGAAGTCATTCGAGGGAATACCAAGTCTACCGACATGCCTTCAAATAGGACAGTAGCCCGTTAGATAGCCATCCGATTTAAGGACTGAAGACAATATATCCGTAAAATTTCAGCAAAGTCTGTCTATATTTCATGTACCTTCCTGCTGCTAATAATGTTAAGCCTTCCAGTAAAACAAGTGGAGAATACCTAGTTAAATTGATGCAATCGAAACACCAATGCCCTGCAACATTTAGGAGATTGTAGGCTCCATATCGGTTCCATCTGGTTCATCAACAATCGCCGAGAACCTTAAATATTTCCTTAACAAATATCTGGCATTCATAGACGAAGACAGGCGTCGTTAGTGACTTAAACGCAGCCCCTCAATTGGAATAAATTGAGAGATTTTTTGCAAATTTTTCCAAGTCCATTTTAATACGCTCCTGGTGCCCCATATAAACAAAACGATAAGCAGGATGTATGCAAGCATATTTGTTGTTGGCTGCTGTGTTTCTGTGGTAGAGGTAGAAAGTGGCGAACTTGTTGTAGTTGTTTTCATAGTGTTTTCGTATGCAGTGTATTTTCTTATTCTTAAGCCTTATTTGGGCCATTTTCATTTGCCTTGTCACTGTCGTGGATAAACAAAGAAGACAAAAACCAAAACAAAAAGAAAAAAATTAAAGAGGAAACGTTGGAGTTTGGGTAGGGATTTACTTTTAACATGTCATCAATAACACTAAAATTCATTCATTTAATCCTTGGCTGTCGTTTTCTTTTTTTTTCCTGTGTTTTTTCTTTTCGTATGTATTTTGGCTTGTTGTTTACAGATCCTTATTTCCTTTCCTTTCCATTTTTTTTTTTGCCTTTATCCTCTTGGTCACAGTGGTAACCAACGTTTGTTTTTATTAAAATTAAAACACATTTGCTCTCTACTCGTACTCGTACTCGTTGTCTTTAAATTTCTTTTTTCTCCCTCTTTTCTTTTTTTTTTGTCAACCGGTAATGGTAATGCTTGCTACAAATAAGGGGTTGGGAGATTACAGGGTAATGCTTTCTTTTTTATTATTGATCATATGGTATATGAGAAGACTAAAGGTAAAATCTCTCTTGGGAGCTACTATTTTCAATAAAAAGAAATGTTTTATTTTCTGTATTTTATTATTTATTGGTTACATTATTGGTTTTTGACAGTATGTTCCTCACTTTTTTTGGTTAAATAATGCAAATGTATCGATGGGTTTAAATGGTTTCAAAGGTGCTTCGCCTACGGTTGGTAAGTAAATAGAAAATGTCAGAGATTTACCATCGAACAACAAGAGGTGTCTTAAGTTTAACCGCATACATACATTTTCGAAAAATTATAAAAAAAAAAGAATAACACTTGGGGGATGAAAGTAATGGGAACAATGCTTATCTTAAGCATTTTATTATTCGATAAGATATCAATGTCTTTAAGACTTTCTTTAATTTCTAGCCCTCAGTCAACAACACCCAAAACAGGGTACTATGCTAAAATAAAAATACCTTTATCAATTATTTGAGTGAACAAGTACAACTTTTATATAAAAATGATTAAAAAGACTTTAGTACACCAACAACAACAACACAAACCAAAAAATATAATGAAGATATTCGAAATATTGACATTAACATGGGCATGACATTTACAGACTGAAAATAAATTACGGGACAAATTGATTTATCTCCATTTGGAAAAAAAAGTTCCCTGGGTAAAAAAGGGTGTTAAGTTTCTCCTTATACCAAGCAATATTCTCTTATTCATTCTCGCAAAGTTTAAGAATGCAAATTAGATATATTTTACATCCCCGAAAATATTTTACAACTCCCAGTTTTAAAAGTATGATGCGACTATATAGAGGTTATGGTACAGAGAAATGTTAGGCTAGATTAAATTGGCAGCAGCTTCAAAACGCATAGCTCCCTGGGCACCCTGTTCCGTTATACAATAATAAATCCTGTGTGGCATTTCTCAGCCATTATGATGAAGGTTTAATAAAGGTGTGGATTCTATACAAATTCTTTTAGGCTAGACACGTGTTATCAAAAAAAATCTGTGTACTTCATCCCAGATTTCCAACAATCGCACAATGACGGAAAAGATCTTCAATGGTCTTATTTTTCTTCCTCGCCAGTACAATTTATGCAGAAGCTGTTGCAAAGTATTCCCATCCTTCGGACGTGTATATTCAGCGACCAGTATCTCATTATAACTATGAATTTCCCAAGACAAATGATGGTCAGATTGAACGCCAATTTTGCTTTGCATATACACCAAGCATGCCAGATTTATTTGGTCTTTCTACAATTGGGTTCATCCATATCATTTGTGTGGGCCCATTTGTTTGCTCATCTGCAGAGGAATGTCAATCTCACGTATGAATTTATATGAATTATCTGTTGTACTAGCCTTAGTAATTGTATCTCCTGTGTTGTTATTTTCACCTTCTCCGTATCCAGGATCCCACATGAAGGTTCTTGAATAATCTGAGATTGGTGTACACACGATCTACTCTGATACTGAATTTGCACAGTAGCTATCCTTATAGCCATTATATTAGGCCGAATAGTGCAACAGTACTCCAGTAGTGCAATGAACAGTCTAAGTTTCAACTGTTCTGAAAACATTTCATACCTAACGTTATCTCATGATCTGGATGCGTCAGTGAATACTTGGGAGGTGTACACCATTATCAGACTAGGATCTATCCGGTATTTTCGCTATAAAACCAAGATCGAAAACGAGTTCAATTGGCGTGTAGTCAATAGGTATATCCAAATCAACTATATTTATAGTTTCATGCGCTCAGTCCCCTTGCTTCATTCGCTACCACTTCTAGCGGTAGCCAGTTAATGATAGTCGACAATATCTCAGATGACGTAGTTCCAACATGATATGATGATTTCTTTTCTATGAAAGTGAGAAATGAAAATAGAATATTTAAGAATGCTTCTTATTAGAGGAGAACTCATGAGTTAAACCCTCAGCTTAGACAATTAAAACAAAATTTGCTTTAAAAAGCTTCAGAAATCTGTCTTTCAGAATTGACGCTAAACTGTAGATTCCGCCACTCGTGTATAAAATTTACACATACAACATGGGTTGTGTAAGAAGCTAGGTAGTAATCCTGAATAAAATGTTGTAATGACAAATTAAGTAAGCAAGTACCGATATTTGCAGAAACCGTATTCTGTAAGAATCATGAACGAAGTAGAATTAAATATTTAAGCAAACATTTCCAAACTCTAGGACCTCCATCTTCTTTAAAAAGTTTTAATGGTAAAAATACTTCTTTGGCAGCGACAGTTTAAAAATGCCTTAAGAGGAAATCAATTTGAAACGTATCCCGTAATTAATCCGATTGTGGTTTATTTGTTTTCACTTAAATTTTTAAAACCACAAACTGTTAAGCAATGTAAATTGATTTCTATTTAAAAGAAAAAACTCTCCCTGAAATATTTTCTTAAAAATAAGAGTATTTTTTTATTATCCTTAACGTTTGCTTATCAATTTCTTAAAGTCAAAATCCATTAGGCTTATAAAGCCAAGTAAAGTAACCTCTACTCTGCATTATATGCCACTATACTTAAATCTTTAAGGGCAATCAAAATCAATGATATTGGTTTTTGATAAATACCCTTCTATTTTCTTAAAAACAACAGCAACAATATACTCAATTTCATCAAGAAAAATTGTAAAAACTCCCCCGAAAACATAAGCAGCTGCAGGCTTTAGAATTGAAAGAATTAAGAAACCTTTGCTAAGGCTGGGTTGGTCTAATCTCTAAACAATCTTTGATTTGTTTTCTTAGAAAAAAAACAAACGAAGAAAAAGAAGATGAAAAAAGAAATCTGTTTAAGCAAAAGATGCTCCCCAAATAGCAATCTTAAGGGTGATAAAAGAAAATGTATGACTGACTGAGTGACTTGACTACTGACTGGCCTAGTAACGTAATGCCCTAGAGAAATTGCAATAAATGGAAACAAATAACAAAAATTGAAAGAAAAACAACAACAAATAAAACAATAACATACGAGTTAATTCTAATATTCTATGCCATACTTTTCATTTTTTTCCATTTGTCCTATTATCAATACTTTTTCTTCTTTTTTTCTCCTTTATTTTTTGGTAGAATAAGAAAATATTATCCTCAAAATCTTAGAAGAAAGCCAACAGAAAATAGGCAAACAAACCAAATACAGCCTTAGAAATCTAGTCTTATAAGTTGCATTAGGCAACCAACCCAATTCCCTTAAGTATTAACGGATGTGGAAAAGAAAAGTTATAACCGAAAAAAGTATGTGGAATATTACAAATCACAATCGGAATTCACCCCATAAATAATAATAAAATTTGTCAAACTTTAAGATTTCAAATTAATATAAATTGAGACATATTACCATTATATCATTTTAGATGGAACATAAACAGCTGAAAGTGAGTATCGCTTATAGCACAGAACCCGTGGCAGGAATCTGCGCTGAGATTACTATCGAAATTGTGCCACCAATGACGACTGGGAATTAACCTAACTATTCACGAAAAGATACACCTTAATTTACTACCCCTAGTATCAATAGAGTATCTCTCACTAACGATAAAACTATACTGAATAATGAATACGTAGAACCACTTAGGCGGTTATAGACATATGTACATATACTGTGGAATCAACCATAAAAATATCCACTGACTATACGACTTTATAATCATAATTATTCTATAGGCCTCGGTGTGGCTTTATGGAAGAGGAATCACCAAACCTCCTTTAAGTGTATTACGAGGACGTTGGCGAACATTACGCTGTTGGTAAGAGGTGCTCTTAACTGGCTACCGCCAGACGTGACGAAAGAATTGGTTGAGAACGCGGCACGGAGACAGAGTACAAGAATAGCATGACAATGTAGAACATATGGTCATGCCAAAATCTTGAGTGTAACTGGTCTAGACACGAATACATGATACCTGAATCCACATTCGATCTTGGTTTTACAACGATATCACTGGATAGACCCTTGTGTGGTAGTGGTTTACAGCTTTGCAAGTATTCTCAGACGAATCTAGATCACGTGACAATGTCGGACGTTGAACAGTTAAAACTGGGGTTTTCAGTTACACAATACGACTGCTACAGTACTATTGAGAACCTGAGACAGAATTTTTTGGCACCTCAAATTTCTTGACAAAACGTGTCTACCTTTCACCTTCATAAAACTATCAGAATGATTAAGAAGTGCCAGGCTGGAGATATACATAGTTGAATAACGGAATAGAAAGGGAAAAGGGAAAGTTATGCCACCCATGTAAGCTGTGCTTACTTAATAAGAGAATAGACTGTATTTCTTGCATATGAATCGCCAACAGCCAATCGAAAAACTTCTGAAAAACTCAGTCATAACTTGATAATGGATGTTCCTACACTTTTAGAAGTGAAATTCGACAAGGCTACGTTCTACCAACACGACATCGTTATTTCGCCTTCTATAGAGTGGTGGAAGAGTGAGAAGCTAGGTCGTAATCAATACTGAAAGATTGAAATGGCCAATTACGTTATCTATAGAGTGGTAAACAGAGCACATGAATCGTGTGGAAATTGCGCAACAGTTTTGGCGACTATCTTCAGCACGCAAACGCTAGGATATTAGGACCAAATTTCAAATTTATGTTATAAAAGAGTTATGATAACTATCAATAACATTACTCGCTGTACCGCTCCAGTCATTTCAATGTCCCTTTATGATTATATTGTATTACAATATTAAAAATTTCAATTAGCTGTCATCTAAGCCAACACCAACATGTGCTTTAAAGTTATAAATTACAAAAAACCAAAAAAACAAACGACGAAATTGGAACTAAGCTGGTCCTGAAAAAAACATCAAAGACACAAACCATTTTAAACAGCTAATGCTGTCTGTATGACTTCAAAACTAAGACCAGACACTCGCACGTGACAACGCAATGGGGTGTCAAACAGAAATTATTGAAAGAGACAACGTACGTACAGGTTATTTAATAAAACAACAACAAAAATAAAAAAATCGTCCACAAGGGAAAAGCGACTAAGCAACCAATAAGAATAAGAAAATTGACAACCAGACAAACGAAGTGTGAAATTTTTGAAATAAAAAATTATTAAAGACTTACATACTTACACTTTTTGTTTCGTTTTCTTTTCTGTCTTTATACATTGTGAAGCAAAATTAATATTAAAATATTCTTGCAAATGTTTTTGAACGAGAGAAAGTCTCTTTAATTCTCCAGAACAGATGAATGAACGATAGAACCTTGAAACAGAAGTCACATTGCTCTGGCTTCCCAAGGAATCCATAGAATTGGATACGAGTTATTTTCACAAATTACGGTTTTCATTCTTGAGCACTGTTGTTTCTAGAAGAACGAAGATATTTAAATCGTCAGATCTAACGGAGCTGAATTTTTCCTTCGAGATTTTCAAACAACAAAAACAAAACGATTACAAAAGTACATCAACTCTGGAGGTGGTCATTAGCAAATTAATGATCCTACTTTTGCGTACACCTTGTATTTTGATAGACCCAGCTGCAAAAAGTAATTCAAGGATTTACTCTTGCTTTTTCTATAATTAAAGGATTCGGTTTAAGACTACTAAACCAAAACAACAGCGTAAATAATTTATTTATTTACCTTCTCCTTTGTTTTGTTTATAAATTATTTTTTCTTTTTATTTTTAATTTCCTTTATATTTTTTGCTTTCTCTGATCCATAACCTCCGTTTTAACAATGCAAACTTAAGTATATTGTGTAGCGTGTTAATTTCTCATTTTTATTTACAATTCATTAGCACGTGTTCGTTCCCTTTGTTTACATTTTGTGGTGTGAAACTAACAACACAAACTAACAACTGTTGTATGATGTGTGCTTCAAATAGTCATCAGGGTGTTTAAGTAACACATTAAGAGGGTTGTTTTTTTTTTCAATTTTAAAGAAAACTAAGATGAATGATAGAAGAAAATTATGGAAAATTGAAAGCTGTTGGAACGAATACATTAATAACCATTTAAGAGCACCATAATTTAATACATTTGCGCGGTATTTGATTAAGCAAAATTGATTAGTTTTACTTAAAATAACATGGTTTCTATGGTTATTACATACATTCATTAGGTGTATCTATTGTACACGCGAGATAGGAAGCTACTTTGTTAATTTAGGTTCAACTTTTTTCCTTCTGTTCCAAAATTCCTAAATTTTGACAAGAGGAACTGGAGCATAAACAACGCTTAAAAACACGCCTACGGGCATGTGCACCTAAAGATTGAGATTTCTGGTCAGGTTTAATGGGTGAAATCTGTGTGCAACTATTTTTTTTTTTTTTGCATTCATAAAAATTATTCAAAAATTCATTCATAAATTTATATTTTTTAGATGCATAATAAATAGAATTTACTAACCCAATGGCAGTACTACGTTCGGTAAGTATAATTCTTTTATATTCAGTGTTTGTTACTCCACTAATCAAAATTAATTATATTTAACCTAGACATAAACCACGTGTAGGTAATGTAGAGCACAATGGCAATACCGACAAGTCAATAACGACACGTATTTATTGTGTTATCGGTATTATGGCGAATTTCACTTTTATTCACCACGTCAGATAAATTTACCACACTGGAGAAACCACCACACCTGAAGCTCACCACAGCAAAAAGTAATTTTTTGTTATGTCGGACAAATCCCGTTCTTCCGTCCAAATTCATTCTAAACAAACTAACACACACACGCAACAACAATAAAAACCCCACCACACTATCCACCAATCAAAATATGCCAAAAATTCTTCTTAATTAATACCCCTTAATTTTCATTGAACAAACCGGACACAAAAAAGAAACATTTGAGGTTTTTCAAACTAACGGAACGAACGAATTTTTCCAACCACCATCAGTGTTGCCAGAAAGGAAAAAATTGTGTTGTAACCAATAGAAAAATCGCTAAAATAGAAAAAAGTAAACAAATAATTCATTTTATATTTAAATTTTTCATAGTGTTTTTCTATTTTTTCAAATTTAAATTATGTATGATTAAACCACTTTTTTTGATAGCTTAATTTATTTATTATTTTATTTTATTTTTTATTTAATTTATTTTTAATATGTTTTGTACGTATTTTAAGTTTGTAAAAATAAATGTATTGTATATGATTTTTCTGTTTTACAAATTATGGGTTAATACAGTCCAATACATATTGCATCTGGCATCTCTCTGTACTTTCATTAAAATACAACACTGTTTATGTCAAATAACAAAAGAGAAAATCAAAGAACAAAACTAGTAAAAGAAAACGAAAACGTCGACGCGTCGATAAAGAAAAATTTTTTGTGTTGCTTTATTTTCTATAAAACTTAAGCTTTTAAATGCATTTTATTAAAATAAAAGAATAACTGAAACAAATGTAGTAAAGTGCAATATCAACGAATTGAAAGAAATATTTAATAAATTATAAAAAATATAGAAGAAAAATTTTATAAAAATAAATTCCTAAATGCCACCATATTAAAATGAGAGACGCATTTTTTTTTGCTTTTTGGGTTGCATGAATTTATTTTCTTGTTTGTATTGTATGAGTGTGTGTCTCTTCCTATGAAGTGCTTATGCATAGTTTTATTTTTTTATTGTTTTCTTTGATGTGTGTATGAGTGTAACTGCTTCATTATTACAATGATAATAATGATGATGGTATTGGTGTAGATGAATTAAAAGCAAAGAGAGCAAGAAAAAAAAACGATTTTAATGTTTGCATGAGAGTGTATAAATAATAGATGTGTGTAGTTTATTATTATTGTGTTGTTGTTGTAAAACACACTAGAGTTTCAAGTGGTGCAAATGGAAAAAAGAAAAAAGTGAACGCTGCGATTAAAACAAATATATACACACAAATATATTAAAAAAGTTTTTTTATGAAAAATAAATTTAAAAAACTACGAAAATATGTAACAAATACAAGTAAAAGAAAGAAAATATATAGAGAAATTCCTTTGATTGATTACAACAATAATGCATATGATAAAGAATGATGATGGAAAATATTAAAAATATTTTATTATAAACAAATATTATTCAAGGGAAGAAAAACAAAATGTGTTGAATTTTGAAATAATTTTTTTTTATAATAAAAAAAGCAAAAGTGAGTAATATAACTGTTATTTTTTATATAAAATAACAATAAAAAAAAATACAAAATTAACCCCCGCATAACGTCCTACATTCTTTAATGGAGTTGTTTGTTGGCTTATTTCAAATTATTAATTTTATTATGAACAAAAAAGTGTGCAGCTATAAAAAATAACGCCCACCTTAAAAAATTTATTTTACAGTTTTGTTTTACTGTTTTTATATTTGTTGTCTTCGTTGTGTCTTTTCTTCTTTTTTAATAACAAATTCCCACAATTGTTGTTTAAATATGGTTGCATTTAGTGATTGTGTTGTGTTAACATTTAATGGCAGTCTGTCTATACAACAAAAAAAGAGAAAAAAAAAATAAAGAAAGAAATACATATTAGTGATGTGCTTTTTAATTTTAATTTTATTTTACCTTTTATGCCATTGTTTATGTATTAGTGATGGTTGCCTTGTGCAAAGGTATTGCTTGTTATCGATAACATTACGCTATGGGGTATTCATTCAAATTGTAGTGGTAGAAAAACACCGCAAGAGGAAAAATCAAACAAGTGTTAATACTCTATCGGTCTCTCCCTTAGTTGTTGTACTCTCACTTGTGACATTTAACTCTCTTAAGTGTAAAAGAGCATTTTAGTAAATAAACAAGGCAAACGAAAACAAAGGGCATTGACAATGTCTAGCGGGGAAAGAGGAAAATAAACTATCACTACCATTTACGGCTACAGTTTTTCTATTTGATATTTAACAAGCATATGTGTGTGTATGTGATAAATTGCATAAATTAAAATAAATTAAATTTTGTTTGTGTGTGTGTGTGTGTGTGTGTGTGTGTGTGCACCATCAATCTCTTGAATAGTAAAAATTTTATTACCACAATAAGTATGTACATACATTCGTACATAAACACACATATGTAAGTAGCATAATGAGGTGTGTATACAGTGGAAATGATATTAAGAGTTTAATATCACAATTACAATGAAAATGTAAGTGTGGAAAAAGTGGTCATTTAAGGGTACTTATGTTTAAGGAATGAATATGACTAGACATTAAAAACTTAAGGTGAGCCATACAGACCTACTGGCTAACTTCTGGTGAATAATAAGAAAAGTAACAGGCTGTGAAAACTATTTGGCGTATTGGCGTTTGCCATAAGCTTGGAAATGGTTGAACTTGTCTGTATTATAGGTTTACATCACACAGGGTATATAATTATACAGTATACTAAACGAAAGTTTCGTAGGGCCGCGTCGTTAACTTTAATTTTTTCAACTGACAGCGAAGTTGAAAAACATAGTTTTCTTATTTGCTTTGTTATATTCGTTAGTTACTTCACAGTCAATGCAACGCATTGAGTTTGGTAACATTTTACATGCGTTGCGCACTTTGACAGCTATCTGTTGGTTTGTGTTGCTTATTTCTCTTTAGCCTTATCGTTGCGTGGAAGCAAATTCAATGTACGCTAAAGTACTCATTGTCACAACCTTATACGTTGTCACTGTGGTCTATTAAAAGAGGTCAAGTATAGGGTGATTTTTTAAGAGCTTTAGGAAAATTTTTCAAAAAAAAAACACATAAAATTCAGAAAAATGCATAAAATCTTTATTTGAATCGGTAGTACGGTCCATATAATTTAATGTTTGAAGATTATTTCATGCAAATGTTGACCGCGACTGCGCCTCAAATGGTCCATCCGCTTAGTCCAATTTTGGACTGCCAACATTTCGGCCGGTATCTCACGAATAAATGCTTCAATGTTGTCGTCCAATGCGTCAATTGAAGCGGGCTTGTCTGTATAGACATGAGCTTTAACATAGCCCCACAAAAAATAGTCTAAAGGCGTTACGATTCGCAGCATCTTTGAATAAGTACGGTCCAATGATGCCACCAGCCCATAAACCGCACCAAACTGTGACTTTTTCTGGATGCATTGGTAGCTTTTGCAATGCTTCTGGCTGATCTTCACTTCAAAATCGACAATTCTGTTTATTTACATATCCATTGAGCCAAAAATGAGCTTCGTCGCTGAACACAATTTTTCTATAAAGAAGTGGATCTTCGGCCAACTTTCCAAGAGCCCATTTTGATAATAAAATTCAATGATTTGCAAACGTTGTTCGTTTGTAAGACGATTCATGGTTAAATTATAGACCAAACTGAAGATGTTTGACAGTGAAACAAAACACGAAACGTGCGTGAGCTGTTTAAACCAGTGTTGCCAAAAAGATAATAGCCAAAAAATCACCCTTTACAATGTATGATGATTTCTATGTGACTCGGCCCTAAAATAAAAATAAATAAAAAAAGATATCGTGAGCTCATACATCAGCGCAGTCATCTTGTGAAAAAAATTATTTGAAGACAATTTTTCTTTCTCTGAGGATAGCGGAACCAATACGTGTGTTGCACTACATTTGGCTGATCGCTTGGTCTTAATCGTAAAAGAAATAAAACCTTTAATTGCCGCATAATATATACTTTATTTGAAGCAGGTTTTTGCCTGGCAAGCACAACTATTGCTAGGCATTCTGGCCAATTTAGCAATCCCTAGAACACGCAAGCCCCCCTTTTTAATAGCCATGCTTGAAGACTTTGACTACAACAAGCCAACAACTAATTGTTTTCGATGGCAACACAGTTATTATACGGTTTATCAAAGAACAGATTCAGTAAGCCCTGAACATTATGATATTCATCTCAGCCATGAGACCTGAAACTTTGCGCTTCAGACTGGTCGGAATTGTATTTTTGCTGCTCTCTGTATGATAAGACAGAATAATCTTGAATATGTGTCTGTGGCAACAAATTATTAGTTATTGTATAGGCAGATAAACCTTCTTGTGCTCTACCCACAAACGAACCCAATGCAACATAATAAATCAGTATTGGGTTTTGATTTAATTTCCATGTATTTAGTAAATCAATAATGTTTCTATTTCTATAAATAATTGGCGGCCTTTAGTTAATTGTGTTGCAATGCAAGTGGCACTAAATTTTCCATCATAATTGTAAACTTTACCACGCAGATTTAAAATACTTGGAAACAGAAGTGGAGCATAGTACGGATTGACCTTCTAGACTTTAAGACTCTATAATAAATTGATGTCATTCTATTTTATCTCAAAAACGTTTTGTGTATTGCTTAATTAAGAAACTTTATTTGCCATTGTTTGCTTAAAAAAACAATTTTTAATTTTCAAACCAGTTTGGTTTTTTTTTAATTTTTTTCTTTTTAGCAAACTAAACGTTTAAATTGTTTTAATTAAGATTTTGTTAATTCTTTGTCAATAAAAAAAAAATTATTATAAATACATAGACATACACACACACTCACACATACAAATGCTAAAACAAAACAACTTTCGTTGTATAGTAGAAAACGTTTTGGTCTCATATTTATAACTATGACAAGAGCTGTTATCTTTGTATGTCTTTAAAATGGATTTTTCATATAAAGTAAACACAGCCTTGGTAAAACAGGCTCTCTTGAGATGGAGATGCAAAAAATTGACACTTGGAATAGCAATTTATATCACAAGCAGCTCTAAAAATCTGGCAAATGAATGTGCTTTCTCACACATGTCGAAATATCATGCCTAACGTTGTCTTTCAAGGCTTTAATTGCTGTCCCGTTTTTTGGGCAAACTTTGTCTCAGTGGTCGCCCGCATAGAAAATAGTCTGTAGAGAGGTAGAATTGCAGATTGTTGGGGTCAAAAGCGGTAAGAATTTCATCAAATTATACTTTCATTAATAGTTTCGCAAGCTTAATAGCATGTCTCACAGTCTTGTTGAAACCAAATACTGGTGATATTCGTATCACCAAGAATTTAATAAAAGAAAAAAAAACGTTGTGAAAATATCTATTCGGTTGACGTTAACCGCATTTTCATATACAATTTCATTGAAAAATGTCACTTTCTGACCACACTATTGCGGGAGAAATGTTAAGATTTCAAAACCCAAGACGTTAAATTTCAAGGGCGCAATTATAGAACATTTATTTGAATACGTAACCATTTGATTATACACTCTTTTTGCTTGAAAAATTGATTTTTTCTATTAAAACCAGCCAATTGTTCTTCAATGAAGCTCTGTTGATACTGTAAGTTCTTTTCTGTGGAAAGCCTTAACTGATTTGATATGGTTATTGTCACTCCGGAGGGTAGATCAAATAGATTATTTAGTTGGAGATTTTAGGTGTGAAATACTTTTTCATAATTTGCCTAGTGGTGCGGTGCTAACAGATAAACCCCATTTCTCTGAATGCTGTGTGATTGATAAATTTAGTTATTGTCACTGCCGTACTTCCAGTTGGACGACCGAAACGAATATTATTTTTATAGAAACCCAGACATTAGGGTTATTGAACTTTTTTTTACCAACGTTTGTTATCAATCGAAATCGAACCTAATCAAGATCGGGTACGATGTCGTTCTTCGAAATATCATTATGCTCCACAACCCCACAAAGACTGACTATAGTCTTTATAGTCACAAACATCGGTATACACCAGACCGATCCTATCGCTCTCAGGGGATAATCCAAAACAGCGTATGAATCAGTTTTGCCAGATAGCGAGGTCGAGCATAAACACAAGAACCTTAAAAACAAGTTAGATTTCCGTCTGAAAAACGTGTATAATAAAGCTCAAGTTCGAAATCCTCACCATACTAGAAGTTTTCCGTGGTTTAGGGCCCCATTTGGAATGAGAATTCAACACAGAGATAAACACAGCTTTGAAAACCATAAAGTTAATGATTCGATCCAGAAGTTCTTTCCCTTTCAGTGAAACAAAGACGTTCAGAATATCAAAGTGAAGGTGTGTGCTCTATGTCCGATTGCCTCATTATTCTGACACTATGCCTCTCACCAGTGAATTGTGTCAAGAACAACCTAAGGGCAACTTTTCCTAACTGCGTTAATACTCAAAGACTCAATCGCCTCTACCTTGCTGAATTTTCATGCGCATTCCTCATGTGATGTTTATTAGGATTTTGTAATTAATTTTAGATCTTAACACCTGTTCATATTTTCAACAATCGATGATCTGCTATTATTAAAAATAATTCTCTTTAATCCTTTTTGTTAATTTGTACAGTTTCAAACTTGGATTGCTTCGTTCATATCCTGTTTCCATACACATTTTTGTGAGTGATGAGTATACATACATATTTCAATTCAAGTAGGTAGGAGGGTTGATTTCGTATAAATGACATTCATTCTTATGTTCAATGTAAACACCCATCATTGCGTTATTGTTTGCAATTTTATTTATTTTTCCACGGTTCTATGAGTGATTGTTTATCCAAAGAGATAACAACACAGTGTGTTTTTGAATATTATAAGTGAGTGGTTGGTGACTGATGGTGGTCAACAATTATTTAAATTTATATTTTATTTTTGATTTTTTCTCATGTGCCATACTGCGATATTTATTTATTATAGTCAACGTTATTTGAGTTGCATAAAAGTTGTTTACCGAGTATTTCAATTTCATTATAAAAATAATTCAATTTTAAAGCATTACATACGTACATACATATGTATAAACATACACATGCGGTGTTTATTTAACAGAAAGGGAGAATTTTTTTTTAGATTTTCAAACAAGAATTCCATTAATTAGCAAAAATTTAATAGCAGCAGCTATAATTACCTACACTGTTGATAAAATAAGGGGTAGTGGTAGTAAAAATTTAATTGTTTTTGTCAAATTAAAAATAATAATAGAAGTTTGTACTTGCAAATATTGTTGAAAAATGTTATAAAACAAGTTTAAAGTTCAAAAATATAAATAAAATTGTAAAAAACAACAGCACACTTTCATTATTTCAACTTTTATAACCCAATGCGATACGGGTTGGCTTTGACTGTGAATTCATTTTTATTTTCATATGCTTTTAGCACATATTGCAAAACTTTTCCAATTTTTCTAAGAAATCGAAATTAACATACAGGGTTTCTTTTTTATTGTAGTTTAATTAAATTAGTTATAAACTAAATAAAACTGTAGATAATAACATTTGAATTATATAAATAAAAAGGAAATTCATTATTTTATATGATATTGAAGGCTTTATTTAGCATATTCGATTTGATAACTTCTATCTCTACCCTCCTTTCTGTTTAGAAGCAATCAATTGTTGTAAGGTCCTAATGCAATGAATTTATTCCAGCAAAGTGGCAATCACTTGGCACTATATCTAGTGAACGTCCTACCCAAACTAATAGAGCTTCAGATGAGCAACTATGATAAGTACGACGTATTAATGAAGCAAATTCCTCTTCTATTGGCCGTAGTTGGCCGATTGCTTCCGTCACTTACCTCAGCTGTTGGTTGACAGTATACATATATATGTACACAGGGCCACAAAAGTATACATACGGTTAACAAATTTCAGAAATTTTTTAACCAATCCGTTTTCGTTGAAAATCTTTATAATTGTCTGACAACTTTTTTCGATTTCAAGTCGGTAGATGTTCAGAGCGCCATGAAAACGAATCATCCAAACACATTCTTGGAACTTTAAAAATTAAAGGAACTTGTAATATTAATGTATTCCAGACGGAAATACCTGAATACTTGTTAGGTGATCGGCAGGGAATAGTCACTGTTGATACCGAACAGCATGCAAAAGTTTGCAAGGGCAATAGACTTGGACGAAATATTATAGAGATACTCTATAAAATTTGATAGGAGGAGTTTCAAGACACTTCTTTAGAACAATAATAAAGAGTAGGGCAATTGCAGTACTGTCCTAGGCAGTCTCTGTGGGTTCTTGTGCATTTTGTTGGGGCCAGCAGGCCTGGCATTAACGACGATTAGTTTTCGAATCAAATGAGTATCACAATTAGGTTCTTCAATTTAGATTTTTTATTTAAAATAAATAAAAAAATTTAATCGTATTAGGAAGGAAGGCAATGAAACCCAAAAGAATTAAAAACGTTGAAATTACCATTAAAAATTGTAAAAGCATACCATTTAAAAATAGGTTATTCTTTATCTCTGAACTGATGATAACTTATTTAATAATTTGTGCTCTTAAATTTATTGCTTGTTGTTATTTACTTCTTATTGAATGTAAATGAATTTCTTAATTATTTTTTGCATGCTTTAACTAATAACATATTTTCTTTATTCTTGTTTTTTTTTTCAGGCTTCGATTTCATTAACAACAAATAACAAACACCTTCCATTTAAATAAAACAAAAATCATAAGAATTGTTCTACAACAAAGTCGTTTTATGCCCAATAAAAGGACTCTAAAAGAAGAATAAATTAAAATCAACGTACAAATCAAACATATTTTGAATTAAAAATACATATTTATTGAAGTAATAATTACAAATCATTAATTTTTATGCAACATATCACAAAATAACTTTCAAAGAAGATACTCCAGAGTAAATGGATCATAAATTTAATGTATTTTAAATACAATTAAATTTTGAAAAGAAGGGAAAGAAAATATATTTACTTATTAAACTACTATACATATATACAAAAAAAATCCTTCAAAACAAATCATCAAACACATCATCAATAAGTACAACATAATAATAAAAAAGAAAAAGCAGAGAAAAAAAAAACCATAAAATATTTAACAAGTTGTGGCCTCTATACAACTAATGGATCCATATCATCATATACGACAGCATGTAAGTAAACGTTTTTACAAAATTTTATTTTTTTTACAAAAAAGGCAAAAAATTAAATTGTGAGAGCAAACTATTGTATAAAAAAAATACCACATTACGTGGACAATAGTGATGCATTTATTAATTGAGTTTTTCTTCTTTAATATTTTGAATTTTCATTTTTCATTTTGAATTTTTTTTTTTTATTATTATTTTTCAGTATCAACCACCCTCTAGACCAGAATTGCATCAAAAATGCAATCGTGGTTCACATTCAAGTGATACAAGTTCAGCATACAGTGGCAGTGATACAATGGCATCGGTTTATGGTTCATCACTGGATGGTGAAGAGATTGATTTCTCTGGTTTAGTCGAATCAACTGTCGATTCAGATGAAGAAGATTTGGCAGAGTCTATGGACGTAAGTTTTAAAACTATTATACAATATACATACATAATGAAATAGGCATTTAATTATTAGCGTATATATGTAAAACATCATTAAAGTAAATGGCATACAAGGTGGCACAAAAATAATATTGTTGTGTGATGTGATTAGAAAATTAACTATGCTTTCATGAAGCAGTTTATTTTACGAATGATAAAATTGTTGGTATAAAAAGGGCAAAACAATTTTACAGTTTGATATGTATTTGTGCTTGTTTAACGGCATTTCAAAGCATCGAAACGGAAAATAACTTGTTGCCGAAGCTGGAGCTACTATATCTCAGTGTTTTACAATTAAATTTTTAAAAATCCTTGCATATTACCTCCCTGAAAAGCTTAACAAAGACACTGGATCTTAAATTTACACCCGTGCTCAAGCTATTCTAGTCAGCCTCTTGGAATTAACAATGTTAGGATCTAATTCACCAATTTTAAAAGAAAAAAATTATCGGCAGAGGGTTGCCGTAGTTGTTTTTTTTCTCACTGAAGATGCTATACTGTTTTTTTTTTTTTTTGTTGTGAGTTCTATGGACACCAGAAATTTTTTATAACCACTTAAATCGAAATCGGCTTCATTATCCATTATCACTTGGAGTACAAGTGCTAAGTTTAATAGAGACTTCCATCGTTTGACGTTCGAAACTCCTCTTTTGGGAACATCTTTAGTTGCTCAAACCTTTAATTATTCTCGCTTTTGGCATACGATAACATTAAAAGTGACAACGAAATTCTTGCTGTAATTAAAAAAAAGCAGACTAATATTTAAACTAAACAGTACTTCGTCACTCTTAAGGTGTGCTATTGTCTGTCGTTAACGAATTCTAGATATGGAAGTACAATGACGACATTGTGAAATATTAAAACATTTTATTTACGTCTGCACTTTCTATAATAAGGGTTTCTGTTAAAAGAAATCCACATTTTTACCATAAATGACTATGAGTATCACTGGAGTGAGGAAGAGTTGCCCTCAGGCTGCTCTTGATACTATGCTCTGTCTGACTCCGCTTGACTTATATGTCAAGAGGTGTGCAGCGCGTAGTGCCATACGCCTGAGGGAATCGGGTTGCTGGAAGCAGCGCTCGATAGGTCACTCCAGAGTTCTGAGTATCGTCTTTCCTGACGGAAGGTATGGACTTTCGGAAAAAGCCACTGATTACATTGTGCCCGAGGCTATATTCCTACCTGGTTTAAGGACACTTATACCGGATAGGGCACAATGGAATGGTGGGGTACTCCGGGGGCAGAGTGGTATACCCATTTTCACAGATGGGTCTAAGTTAGGTGGATGTACAGGTGCTGGGGTTTTCTGTAGGGAACTCGGTCTTGAACTCCACTTCAGGTTGAATGATGACTGCAGCGTTTTTCAGGCGAAGATTTTCGCAATACTGAAGGCTATTGAGGCCATAGCTGGTGGCCCATCTTCGGATTCGGAATCTTACATGATCTTCGTTGACAGTCAGGCTGCCCTTAAGGCCATTGCGTCGGTCTGGTGCAAATCACGACTGGTTCGCGAGTGCAAAGAGTCGTTGAGGTCTTTTGGACCGGACCGTATCCGTCTATGCTGGGTTCCGGGTCATAGCGGAATACTGGGCAATGAGACGGCGGATGCCCTCGCTAGGTTAGGTCCCCTTTCGGGGGGCGATTTAATAGTTGGTCCTGAACCCCCAGTCTGCCACCTCTATGGCCTCATCGATGGATGGGTCAGGGAGGAAGAGCAGAGGCGTTGGAGGAACGGATCAGGTTGTTCTGTCTCTAGACGTCTATGGCCTGCTGTGGACAGTAAGAGAACAGATTGGCTGCTGGGCTTGGTTAAGGCCAGCGTAAGGTTGGTTGTCGGTTTTATCACAGGGCACTGCGAGATTAGGTCGCTGACGGGGATCTGGAACAGATCCCAGCCGGACTATTGCAGGGTATGTTGCGATGAGGAGGAGTTAGAGACTATCGAACACCTCCTCTGTAACTGCCCAGCCCTTGGTAGGTTGAGGTTGAGGACCCTTGGCAGAGCCTTCTTTGAGAGCTTGAGTTCTGTGTCGAGAGCCGACATCAAGGCTCTCCACAGATTCATTAGCAGTTTGAGCTGGTTGAGAGGTGCTAGGGCTTCATAAGTGTAGTCGCGCGTTCAACCCTTGTTTGTGTCTGTTTCTTTCTGTGTGATTCCCATCCTCCCCTTACCCTTATGCCATCCTTTCATCCTATTCCCTCTATTTCCTTCCCTCTCCAAGGACGTTGTACAATGGGTCAATTTCGACCTCCGGGTATTGTACTTGTCTTAACGGACAAGTACACGTCCTCTAACCTAACCTAACCTACCATAAATGACTCAGAAGTCTGCAGTCGTGTGTAAAAGTGCGATTGGATTACACCAACTGGTGTTGGAAACATATTAAGCACACTAGTGCGTACCCACTAAAATGAAGATCAGCCACAAAAAATTCTCCACATTTTCAAGTTTTTCTTCGATAATAGAAAAAACGTTTGTCCGGCAGGCATCATGCCAGTATTAATTCCGCTAGACAATGTTGAAAAATAGTTTGGAACCAATTTTTTTTATCAGTAATCTCTGCTAAAATAGAATGAAATCGTGATATTTCTTTTGACTTGTGATACAAAGTGTATAACTTACGTTAACGTCAATAAAATTATGTCGTGATAAAATAACAGTAATGCGGCGTATACATTCTCCAAACCAGGATTAATGGTCAGATCGAATTTGAATTGTGTTTGTGTTTGATTCCTATAAGGACAAACTTTTAATTTCAACTTATGCCGTCAACAATTCGACCAACCAGCCATCTTTGAACGATCGGAGAGAAGTTGTGCACCTTCATGACAATCACACATATCAGTAGTAATATGCCTGAAGCTCTGGGAGTTTGTTTCGGATATTTTTTTTGCGACCGCCTTATAATATCAAGCTGACACCAAGCGATTACTATTTATTCCGATCTATGGCGAATAATTCCACATTTTCGAAGGCAAGAAAGATTGATTGATTTGAACTGCATATTTTTCAATATGGCAACATCATTTTTTTTCGAACAAAGTCGTGCATTCATTCTAAAGTCTTTAATTGTCATGCTAAAATAAAAATAAATTTCTTTTTGTAGAACCTTATAGCAATTAAAATTTATTATTATAATATTAGACTAACTTCCTTATAATAAATTATATATTCTTTGTGTTTGTAGAACAATGGAAGCGTAATTTGTTATAAACAAATATACTATCACATCCATTGACAGAGCCTCTTAAAATTTTAAATATGTACATATGTATGATTTGTAAACATTAGATAATAAACAAACGACAGACAACTTTACAATAAAATCGACAACATTATTATTTAAAAACAAAAACGAAATTTGTTTTAAAATAAATCACGTGTATCTTCGAAAATAAAAATAAAATTAATTTTTATGTAAATTTGTTTAGTACAACAACTATTTTATGTCGTTACGCTGTTTTTGTTATGTTTTTCTTTTTATACATGGATTGTATAATCATCTAATCAACAACGTTTGACAATCTGTATGCCAGTCAGACCCTAAATTTTTTATAAAAAAAACAACACAGTAATATAATATAAATTGCACCTAATGTGAATGATAATGATGATAATGATTATGATGTTAATGTTGATAGGTTTAGCTATTATTATTATACATCATGTTGGATGTTACAGTCTTTTTTTTTTTTTTTTACTTTTCTCTCTACACGATATGCATGTACTAGGTACCAAAGTAACAATAAATAATAAAACCTAACAATACAACAGTAATAATAACAACAACTGAAACAACTAAATGACAAATAAAAGTAGCAATATTACATACATACATATCGTATATATGTATGTATGGAAAAAAATAACAACAATAATAATAAATGGTGTAAAAAATTGTATAAAAAAAACAACATTCGTACACAACAAGATTAACCTAAAGTGGGACAATGAACGAAATAAAAATCATAAAAACAACAACAACAACAATATCTAGCAAAAAAAAATAAAGAAAAAGAAAAAAAATCATTAAAAAAAATAGTAACTGTATTAAATGCTGCTATTGTTGGTATTAAAAGAAACCGATCATACTCGCTCGAATACCATATTCATGCAGCGTAATGCAAAGAAAACCATTTTTTTCTCTGTTACTTTATTTGAAATAACATTGTCGTAGACCTTTCGACAGATTTGATATAGCATAAATATGCTACTACACTATGAGAAAATGGAAAAAAAAAATGAAAAATGTTTTCGTTAATTTAGTTAAATTAGTTAACAAAAAAACATGTATAATGTGTAGAAAAATAAAACACAATAACTATTTTTTTATTGAAAGGCAAAATGGCAATTAAATGCATTTAAAATGAAAAGAAAGTTTTAACATTGGGCGGTAACAACGACAACAACAACTTGCTTTAAATGAAGGAAATATACAGCGATTGCCCTATGGATTTTATATGTATGTATGTATGTTCGTTTCGATCCTACAAAAAAACATAGGATCTCACTAAGTTTACTGAACGTATACTTATTCTAGACCTTTAACTCTATCCAGCCCTTGCCTATAATGGCTAGGTGTGGGTGAAACTCATGGAGATAAAGAGAGCTAAAATCTTCTCCTGTGCTAAAGTTGTTCTAGACATCCTGCTGGTGTAACACCACTTTACATCATCATAAAAGATCTTTTGCGTCCTACAATAATATTAAATAGAACAGGTGATGGGAGACATCTTGCCGCACTTCATCGTTCTAATCATAGTTTCGCTATGTTCTTTAAACAAACGTTAAAAATTATTTTCTTGTTGTGCAATTATTTAGTATGTATGGAAGGTATTACGCTTGCTTGATATTCCAAAAAAATCCTTTAAAACATTCCCAGATATATGCACTAACTTCTCTATCTCTTTTGTTTCATCATTTTCAGAGTCTCAATGTCCGTGATGCCGTGCGAGATTGTTTGGAAAAAGATCCTTCAGAACGTACCGAAGAAGATGTTGAAATACTTCTTGAATTTACACAAGGCCTTAAGGCCTTCACAAATATCACATTGGCCGTACGAAGAGCGCTGTGTTCGGTTATGGTGTTTGCTGTTGTCGACAAGGCAGGCACTGTCGTAATGTCCGATGGTGAGGAATTAGATTCCTGGTCTGTTCTAATTAACGGTGTCGTAGAAATCGAACATGCCAATGGCGAACGGGAAGAACTACAAGTTGGTGATTCCTTTGGCATTTTACCCACAATGGATAAACTTTATCATAAGGGTGTAATGCGTACCAAATGTGATGATTGTCAGTTTGTGTGTATAACCCAAACAGACTACTATCGAATACAACATCAGGGTGAAGAAAATATACGACGACACGAAGATGAGAATGGTCGTGTTGTTATGGTGACTGAGTTAAGACAAATAGGCACAAATGATGCACCCGGAACAACTGGTAATAGTTCATCGACAGCCGGTTCGAATGCTAAACGTGGTCACGTTGTAATCAGAGGCACGCCAGAGCGCTTACTACAACAACTGGTAGAGGAAAATTCTATGACTGATCCATTTTATGTGGAAGATTTCCTTTTGACGCATAGAATTTTCATAAAAAATTCCCAAGAAGTAACAGATAAGCTGTTATCTTGGTTTGAGGCTGACGCAAATGGTGGAGAAACAGTGCCCAGATTTGCCTGTCATGCCACTGCTCAAGAGATAAGAGATCGCGTCACACGTGTAGTATTGTTATGGGTAAACAATCATTTTACCGATTTTGAGGCTGATCACGAGATGATGGAATTTTTGGAAATATTTGAGGCTGGTCTAGAGAGAAAGAAATTGTTAAGTCAACTTAGGCTACTGCATATAGCCTGTGCCGCTAAGGCACGCATGAGATCTTGTATTTTGACTAGAAGTTCAAGAGATGAATCATTAAATTTTAAAATTATAGGAGGCTATGAAATGAGAGGAGCTTGTGTTGCTACTGGAGGCTGTGGCATTTATATATCACATGTTGAAACAGGTTCAAAGGCTCAAGAAGCTGGCTTAAAGAGAGGAGACCAAATCCATGAAGTTAATGGTCAAAGCTTTGAACATGTGACCAGTAAAAGAGCTTTGGAAATTTTAATGAGCAGCACCCATTTAAGCATAACGGTAAAAAGCAATCTATTAGGTTTCAAAGAAATGATGCAGGCCGTAGAACTGACAGCCAATGGTGGCTTAAATTCTGCTAACGGCAATGTATCAGGTTTGGGTTCGAAATCACTAAGAAGTCCTCGTCGTATATGTGCCAACGATGTGGCTAAGTTACATGGACGAGCTGATTCCACCACAGATGAATTATCTGCAGCTGCAGCAAATCGAGCTCATATTGTTAGACTAAGTTCGGTTGATATGTTGCTGCATTCGTCTTCTGGAGAAGATCAAACGGATAGAGCTATACAAAGCCCTGGTACGCCCACACAAACGTCCTCCTCGGGTAATATGGCCTCAAACTTTATGAATAATCTTTTACAAAGTGTAAATGCCTCCGGCAAAAAAGATGGCAATGGCTTACAAAGCGATTCTAAAAGTGGGGGCTTTATGACTCTGGCTCCTAAACGAAGGCTGAAAATAGCTTTGGCTAAAATGAATTTACTACACAAGAATGTTACAGGCCTACAAGCCTCTAATCTAAATGATTCCAGCGATGCATTGCTAAATGTGGGTTGCAATGAAAAACAAAAGTCAGGATCTTTAAGTAGTGCTAGTTCTTCGTCGCATGGCACAGGTCGGCTATACCAATCGCAATCGAATCCAGATTTGACCTCCTTACAATATGAGGAAACATCAGCTCCTAATAACAATGTTCTGAACATTTGTAATCCTGGTAATTATTTATCGGCTTCGGTGCACAGACCTTCAGCTGTTTCTACAACTGGCAGTTTGGTGCCCGACTATCCGGAGCATGTTTTAAAAGTCTTTAAGGCTGATCAAACCTGTAAATATTTACTAATCAACAAGGAAACTACAGCTCATGAGGTAGTTATGTTAGCTCTACAGGAATTCGGCATACACGATCCCAGTTCAAATTTCTCTTTGTGCGAAGTTAGTGTGGGCGAAGGTGGCATGGTCAAACAGCGCAGACTGCCGGATCAATTGCAAAATTTGGCAGAACGTATTGGTTTTGCTTCGCGTTATTACTTGAAAACAAATGGTATTTCTGAGACACTAGTACCCGATGAATTGGCTTTGGAATTGGTACGAGAATCGAATGTCCACTTCCTACAACTCAATGCCTATGAACTGGCCATTCAGCTTACCTTGCAGGACTTTAGCATATTTCGTCAAATTGAATCTACAGAGTATGTAGATGATCTGTTTAATTTGAAAACCAAATATGGAGTGCCCATGTTAAGTAAATTTTCGGAATTGGTTAATCGTGAAATGTTCTGGGTAGTCACCGAAATTTGTGGTGAACATAATATTGTGCGACGCATGAAAATCGTAAAACAATTTATCAAAATAGCACGTCATTGCAAGGAATGTCGCAATTTCAATTCCATGTTTGCCATTATTTCCGGGCTTGGTCATGCTGCTGTTTCCCGGCTAAGGCAGACTTGGGAAAAGCTACCTTCAAAATATCAACGGCTATTCTCCGATCTGCAAGATCTTATGGATCCCTCACGCAATATGTCCAAATACCGGCAACTGGTTTCATCGGAATTGCTCAATCAACATCCAATTTTACCATTTTATCCCATTGTACGCAAAGATTTAACATTCATACACCTGGGTAATGACACCTTGGTCGAGGATTTAATCAATTTCGAGAAGCTGCGTATGATAGCCAAAGAGGTGAGGTTGCTGTCGCATATGTGTTCCTCGCCATACGATCTATTAGCCATATTGGAATTAAAAGGTCAGTCTCCTTCAAATGCAATGTTTTCATTAAATCAAATGTCAACTTCACAAGGTGGCACCAATCAAGGGCCTACCATAATAGCGGCTAATGCTGGCAACGCCACCATTAAAAGGCGGAAAAAATCAACAGCGGCTCCCAATCCTAAGAAAATGTTCGAAGAGGCTCAAATGGTTAGACGGGTTAAAGCTTATCTAAACAATTTAAAAATTATCAACGATGAAGACATTTTACATAAATTCTCCTTAGAATGTGAACCTGCCCATACATCCACGAACTCAACGTCGTCACAACATGGCGGTAACTCATCACGTTCGGGTGGAGATCAATTAAGCATTTATTCGCATACTTCCAATTCTTCTTCCGCTCCAAATTCTTCGCTATCGTTACGGAGACGACATCCCTCATCACCTACCCTTTCGACTACCTCCTCTACCTCGTCGACTAGTGACAACCGCCGCAATAATATGAATCCTAATTGTCCGAAATTCGGCACTGCTTCACCGCAAGCAGTGCGTAAAATACTCTCTTTGTCGGAGTCGACAAAAATACGACCACACCAGCCCTTTCCCCGACCAGCAGCTACTTTGCCCGGTAATATACCGCTAATGGCACAGCCCCATCATTTGCATGGCCACAATTTTAATCCATCAGCCTCAGCAGCCTTAGCGGCTATTACAACACCTATCCCCAGTCCCTGTTCACATCGACGTTTGGCATCTGGTAGTAATTCTATGCCAGGTAGGACGTTAATTACTCCAATAAATGTGTTGATATTAATTTATTGTTTTTCTAATCAATTGCAGCTTCCATAATCCCACCACCACGTTCCATACATGAACGTTCTCATTCTGATACTCCAGCTCCGCCGCCTCCGTTGCCTTCGGTGGATTTAAATTTAGAAAGTAGTAGTGTTACCACATTTCGTGATTTACCTTTAAGGAAATCTGTTACCTCTGGTAAGTTTTATGAAACAATTTATTCTACTCAGTAGTTTAATAATCATTACATTTGCAATTATTTTTTCAAGTAGTTTTAATAAATGTAGTCCTTTGCAGTAGGCTTACTAACTTCATTCAATTTATAAGTACAATAGTGTTTATTGCCTAAACTCATACGTTAAGAGGAAACGGTTTAAAACGGTCTATTTTCATAGTAGTTTTATTTATAATAATAATAACACGCTTATATTTATTTAATCTAAAGTTGACTGTGCTATAATTGACATTCAAAAGTTAATAATAGCTGTAGCACTATACTTAACTCTTTATTTATACTTACTGCGTGCGCTGACAATGATAACCAATATGTGGATGAAAAACATGTGTTTTTGTTTTTGGTCTGCATTGAGGTCTTAAAATAATAATGTCAGATGTTATTGGCTTTGTATAGTTGTATCAAAGTGCTTAAATATTTACCTCAACTCGAAGTGGGGTAGCAGAATTTCAATAACAATATTTAATTGTGCGATAAATTAAATAAAATAAAAATATTTTCTTAGTAAATATTTATAAACGATTAACGAAGCTATTTTGAAACGTTTTTTTATTTATTAGTTTGTGTTTTTATAGCGAAACCTGGTTTTGGAACGGAGTTGACGTAGTTTGTTCTTTGAAAATATTTTTATTTGTTTTAAACATTACGTCAATTATTCTCTAGACTTCTAGGTGTACTCAATTAAAAATAAATTTATGTAAATTTAGGCTCTCTGAAAAACCAGTTGTGCGTTTGCCTTGAAACCTTTAATGAATTCACTACTTTTTTTTAAAATTTGCAGTACATAGTGACTACATTTGAAGTTTAAAGCATTGCTTTATTGGTCTACACTACAAACGAATTTTCAACAACTCAATCCAATTTTTTATAGAGTAAAGGAATGAGATGAAAATTAGGTTTTATAATCCCGAAGAAAATTACTTCTGCAGAAGTGTTACGGCTAACTCTCTATGCAAGTCCGGGATAGATTATAACATACGTTAACGAACTGACAGATCTAAGGTTTAGTTTAATCTCATGCGGGTATCAGGTTAGATTAGAAAGGTTAGAAGGCCACTGTACAAATAGCAGCATGCCTTCAATCGGAGACATAATCTGCTCACTCTAAAAAATCCCTTTGCAGAAAAACAAAAAGAAAAACCAATGAGGAAAATAGAGAAAAAATAGATTTTGATGCTGACAGAGACCTTCTACCCACAGAAACAAAGATATTCCTGTTCCATTGATTTTTCCTGTGTTTAAAGGGAACATGTCGCGTTAAGCAATTACTATTTGCCAATAAGATTTTGGCGACCCGATCTATATCTCTATACGTGTGAGTGAATCGCAAAGTTCCTTGATAAATTCAAAGATAAAGCCTATCGTTACTTCCAAAGCTCTGATCGTACCAATTCAACCAGCAAGGTCACAATGACTAGTTAGTTACACAGCATAATCTAATTTGATAATCAGACATACATACATACATAAAACCTACAGTTTTAAATTGACTCCGAAGGTCAGAGTTTTTACCAGAAATCTGCTGAGAGGAAAACGTCGGAGAAATATTTATTTATATTTCGTTTTGTTGGAGATGTCTGACCGTGGCCTCATGTCTAATAAACCAAGACACTACCGACTAGACTACGGCAACTTCAAATCAGAAGTAAGGATGTTTATTCATCTATAACACTTCCGAACCAGAAAAATATATCCTTTCAAAGCCTTCAGTACTATCTGATTGTGCACATAATTTGTACTTCTTAAAATCCCTTAAAATTTTCGTCTGAAAGACAATGCCGTTCCATGACACAGATTCCATAGATGAACGTATCTGTCCTCAGCCCGTCAATGTAGCTTATGTTAATCCATAGCTTAGTTTCTTTGGCAGTACTAACTTCACTAGACCGAACTTATTTATTTTAAAGAGGCTTTTGGTTGCCAATTTCCTTACACATTCCCCAATCGATAGTAAGGCCGAATCGCTTCTCCGTACTATTGTTAATTAATTAATTACAATACAGTATTACGAGCGGAGTGGCAATAGGCCTGCTGTATCATATATTCTTTATTATATATATCGCCTATGAATAGCAACGGAACTTTATTGGATATCGGATTGTAAAGAAATTTGTTGTTATGTAATATGGTTGTCATCAACAATAACTTGAGTCATTCATATTCATATCATTATCTAGTTTTAAACCTAGGTCCTTGCTTAATTTTAAAAGTAATATCCTCCTTGCATATGCAATAGTCACATACAAACTTATCAAAAATTATTCTTTGAAAATCTGCAAATTTTAACAAACAAAAGTATGCATATTGGAATGGCTTTTGGTTGGTAGTAGCATAATAAAACATGAATAATTTATAAATATTGCCTTATAAACTATTGCTATTGCTTTCAAGACATACATAAATACTATTTTATTTGTATTATTCTAATGGTGTGGTGCTAACTTTTCACAAATCAAATATGTTCTCAACACTTTTATTATATCTCTCTCTTTTACTATAACTCTACTCTTCTCTAAAATAAAAAACAAACTGCAAATGCACTTTTTCTTTTTGCAACGTCTTCTCACTTTTATACTCACAAAAAAAATAACTAAATTTCAAATTACTAAAACGTAATTAGATGAAGATAACAACAATTTGAAAGAAATTGATTGTAGAAATTTACGATTTCTCGAATTTTTCCCTAAATGTATACGTATAGGATCGGTATCGTCCAATGACAGCGGGCATTGTTCATATGCCCAGCATGATACTAGCTCTTCGTCATCTGTCTATACAGCAGCTGATTGTCGTCTGTTGCAACAGATATCAAATACGGCAGCAACACGAAATTTAAATTCTCAATGTAATACACGAGCTTTATCACCGCACACCTTACACCCAGCTACAATGCAACAACAGCAAACAGCAACAAGTTTAAGTGCACCATCACAATTATTGTCACAAACACAATCACAACAACAACAACAACCACCACCTTTAACACCAACACCACCACCATATTTAATGCGTGGTCAAAATTTACAAATGTTTATGACAAACGGCGGTGGAGGTGGCAATAGCGGCAGTGTTAGTGGTGGTGGCGGTTCACATCCCCCACCACAACAGCTGCATAATAGACCGTTATCGCCACCATTACAACAACCAAATATGCCACCACCATATGCCACAGCAGCAGCCATGTTACATCATAATCATAGACATTCCAATATGCATGGTAAGTTTTGAATCCAGTCAGCAACATTCCGAGATTTTAGTTCAAAGGACACATATAAAGCAATATAAAGGAATAAGAAATTTCTAAAATTTCGAAATAAAAAATGTTTTTTTTTTTTTCTTTTATCTCAATAAATAGCAATTTTTTTTTAAACTACAGAAAAAAAAAACCTACTGAAAAACTTATCACTTATAACAGCATACAGAATTTTTGCAGCTGCAGTATTATGTACTCTATTTTACTAGTTGCTGTGATAAAGAAATTTATTAAATAAGTCATACAACTTACACTCTTGACGTAATCATATGACACAGATTAATGCCAGTATCTAAAGCTGAAGATTTAGTAAAAACAATTATGTTAAGTCAATCAGAACTTGTATGCTCTTATAATATTATTTCACTAAAAAAAAAATAATGAAGTGTCTTATAGAAACCTTCGTCGCTGTTGTAGAATAAACTGCTACAATCGATTTTTGCAAGCTTTTATTCAGGTTCTTGCAACGCTACAATCCAATCTACATCATCATGTACAATTGGTATGTGAATCGAATCTTTTCTCATTAATTTTAAGGAAGAAGTCTTTTTGTGGTTTCACCGAACTCAGTTCTATCATTGCGTACAAAACTTATCCTGATCTTGCCAATTTATCTGGCAAGTAACGTCACAATGACTAGGTACACGGAATAATCAAAATCGATAATCCGACAACAGGACGCTTAGCAGTATTTTACACTTCCCGGACCAAATGTGATTTACAAATATGATCCATTAACCCCATGTGGTTTTTATAACCCCAAACCAAATGTGACTTAAAAGTAGGATCTATTAAAGATTTCAGTGCTGCTTGATTATCCACATAAATTCTTATCTTTGAGCTATTCGGCATATATTTCATGACTAGTCTCAGCCTGAAAGATACTACATTATGCTGAAGGACTACACGATTCCTTGACATTACTCTTGTATTCGTCTCCCGTCCGTAAAGCTAGTCCGGCCACCGAAGGGTTTATCCTATTCAGAGCTTTTGTCAGGTATTATTACAATCAATGTATCACAGATGTAAACTTTTGTGGCCATGTAATCTTTTAGATTAGTTTCTTCATCAGGACCAAGTGGCTTACCATACGGCAACTCATACAGACATAATCCTTCAGTCACATCCTTCAGCTTCACATACCATTTATGTGTTTGTGTGTGTTAATTTTATACATGAGTGGCGGGATCTACAGTTTAAAGTCGACTCCAACCGACAGATTTTTGAGGAATTTTTTCATGATAATCTTATTCATTCTCAGAGCTTTTGCCATAAATCTGCTGAGAGGAAGTCTCGTTTTGTTGGAGATGTTTGGCCTGCGGTTTGAACCGTGGCCTGACATCTAATAAGCCAACACACTACCTACTAGACTACAGCGACAATGGGAACTCAGTAACCCTTCCTTATTAAGTCTAAATAAGGTTGTAAGCCCATCTTCTTTACATATTCCTGAATCGACAGTAAGTGAAGGACACCATCTAGGTCCTAAACACCTCTCTATGCTTCCATTTATTTATTAATTACAAGACAATTATAATTATTACAAGCAGAGTGGTAAAGAGCATATGCTCGGTGTAGTGTAACAGACTAGAGTCTAAGGTTAGAATCTAACCTATGACTCTCATACTAACACGTTAGCAAACTACTCAGTAGACTGGCAGGGGCCAGTAGTACTTCCATTTTTTTTTTATTAATTACAATACAATTACAATTATTACGAGTAGAGTGGCAAAGACCATATACTCGGTGTAGTGTAATAGACCAGAGTCTAAGGTTAGAATTGAACCAACGATGCTAATACTAACATATGTACCAGCACACTATTTAGTAGGCTGGCAGGGGCATTCATCTCTGTACTTTAAAGAGAATATTCTCTAATCAGTGCTGCCTACTACGGGGTATTATTTTTATGACTATTACGATCTCATAACTGATTTGAAAAGATGACAAAATATGTTTCATGGTTTTGAAATTTTAAGATTTCAATATCTTGTAAATTATCTTGTAGACGTTATTATATGAAAAAAAGCAAATCATTGGTTAGCATAGATCATTTAATTCTTTTTTGTTTGTTGTTGTTTGTATGTTTATTAATTTGAATATGAAATATTTCTTCTGATTTTTGCTTGTCTTTCCCCTAAAGGTGCTCCTGGTTGTCCCATATGTCCTATGCCGCCAATGAACCAATAAAAAACCCATATTACCTATTTATATAGACAAAGGGTAAGTTTTCTTTCATTTAAACTCCATTAAACAGTGGAACTGAAGATTGTTTTTTTTTTTTTTTGTTTTTTCATTTGCAGTTAATAGAAATGCAAATATATGCCAAATTAATGTTTTAAAATAAAAAGAAATAAATAAATATTATATTATATTAATAATAATAAAATAAGGTTGTGGAGTAAAATGTTTATATGTATGTATATGTATTATACGCATAAATGTATGATCATCATTGCTGCTTTGATAATATATCGTGTGAATTGAAGTTGTTGAATGATATTTGATAATGAATGTATGATGAATGAAGAAGAACCAAACAATTGAAATTGTCTGCAGGCGGACCTTAGACCTGAGACATTGAGTTTTCTCTAAATTACTTTAAATATTATGATCTTATACTACTTATTTACTTATTACGTATAAATACTTTTTTTCTAAACTCCTTTTTTATATTATATATTTACATACATAAGAGATCTATACATACATACATACTTATATTTATATTTGGTACATATATTATAATGTAAAAGAAAAAAATATTAATATTTTGCTTTTTAGTAATTAAGTTTTACATAACAAATCAAAACAACAAAACAAATGCAAGAAGAAATAAAGGAACAAAGAAAAAATATTTATTATCCGCCAAATTTACAAAAATAGAAAAAAAAAAGCAAATCAAAAACTACTTAAAAAATTTACCAAGAAAACTTTATAAAGACTTACAAAATGTACAATTTTTTATTATAATGAATTCTCTTTATTATGTTCTTTCCATTTCAAAAAAAAAAAAAAAACAATTTTGAAAAACAAAATAATAACAACTCAACAAGAACTAAAAACATTTCTTTTTGATACATTATTGAATGTGTTTTTTTTTATTATCAAAAATATTAACTAAAAATTCATTATTTAAACGAAACCGACTTGAATAATATAATAATAATACCCCTTCCCTTTCTGGCTATTTATTATATCTCTAGTTAAAAGCATAAATACAAATACAACAAAAAAGACAATTATTAATTTAAGTTCTTTTTTTTTTTAATAACGTACATAAAAGCAATTTTCCAAATATTCACTCATTTATTATACACTGCATATGCATATTTAAGTAAAGTATTTACATTTAATTAAAAAACAAAGTAAAAAAAGAAAGTAATATTTACAGATTTATTTTAGTTAACTAGCTCTACACACTTGTATATTAATTTTCATACTCTTTCTCCCTGTGTAAACTCAAGACATTATATTTTTCCTTTTTTTTGTGTAAATTTCGAATTCTCATTAGAATTTTTATAATTTTTTTCTTCTTCCTTAAAAGACTTTTCATTTTATTTTTTATAAATCATTAGTAATGAATAGCAGCAGCTTACTTTTTAAATTTATAATTTATTATCAAATCTAAACCGTTTTTAGTTATTAAATAAACAATCATGAAGAACAAATTATGAATTCGATTATTTTTTTTTAGGTTTCATTTTAGAATACTTTACAATTCGGAATGAAATCCTTAGGTTGGGCTGAAAAGTTCGTAGGGTAATATGCGTTGCAACACCACTATCTGTTGATTATTGTTCCAAAATACTAATGCTATATATAGTCTTACTAGTTGAGTATTGCGTTTTTACTCACATGTACTGCCATCAAAACAATTACATCACAACAATTATTTTGTAGGTAACAACTTCTTTGAGTCATCCACTGCTTATTTCGCTTTGTTTGAACTTAACAAATCATTTTCCAACGATTGATTTTCATTGATGCAAAGTTCAAATAATACTTACCAAGCCAAAACTAAGCTTCAATAGTATTAATTCAGGGAAGATGTTCTGTATACCCCTCTTTTTCTTCATCGTTACAGCTGCTGCAGAAATCGTTGTGATGTATTCCTAGCCTACGGGCATGTACACTCAGAGATTAGTGATTTTGATCTGCATATACTACATCCATAACGGGTCAGATCTGTTTGGCTTCTGTGCAGATGACTTCATTATGCATATTGCCTTTGCAAATGAGTAAAGTTTTTGTCAGACTATGTACTTGCCCCTCTGCAGAGGAATGTCAATCTAACATATGAATTCAATTGAGTTTCTGTTGTACCAGCCTTTGTAACTGCTTCCGCTTTGTTACCTTCAATGTCCGTTCCAATGCCAGACATTCTTGGACAATCTCAATTATGATAAACCCACTCTCTTGAAATCTAATGGTGGTTTTACTAAAACAGAGTCAAGACGAATGTGAATGTGTGTTCTTCAGTTAATGTCGATTCAGGAATATGTAAAAAAGAATATGTCATTAGACTGAATGAGTTAAGGTCTAGTGAGTACCCGTAGTCTAGTAGGTAGTGTGTATGTTTATTAGACGTGAGGCCACAGGTCAGCCATGTCCAACAAAACAAAATATGAATCAAATATTGCTTCGGTGACTTTCTCTCAGCAAATTTCTGACAAAAACTCTGAGAGTAAATTAAATTACCATGAAAAGTGTCTCATAAATCTGTCTTTCGAAGTCGATTTTATGCTGTATCTCCTGCAAGTCATGTTTAAAATTAACACAATCAAAATGGGTGGTATTAGAAGCTAGATCGTAATCCTGACTGAAGGGTTGTAATGACCAATTAAGTAAGTAATATAATTCTCCTGTACAATATTGTACAAACTCTGTGCAATATACTTGGGAAATTAAGGGTAGTACTCGTTAAATGTTTATGAGAGGGACTCATTTAATACATTAGCTAGTGGGAGCTTTTTTTTAGGAGTAATAAGCATTAAGCCCTTCTAGAATTGTAAAATAAACATATGTATGTACATTAAAAGCTAAAGCTAAATTAATAAAAGATTTCAAACGTTTTAAAATAGTTTTTAATATCAAAGGTTTAAATAAAAAATTAAAATATTTGCATTAAAAAAAAAGATAAATTGATTAACTTTTTAATAAACAACAAAAACAAACCAATTATACCACAGAAAATTTAATGAAAAAAAATATATATCAAGTTGTTAATTACATTTAAAAAGAAAAAAAAACTATAACAAATAAAATGAACAAAAAATGTTTCAATAAAGGTTTTCAATAATTTTTTTTTTAACATTAATAATAATTAATTTTATATGATATTTGTATTAAAAAATATATCAATAAAGGAATTGAAGTCGTTATGATGTTTTAAATTATAAGAATATATCATTAAAATTTAAGAATATAAAAAAAGAAAGGAAAGAAACTCAATAAAAAAATATTTAAACTTTAAGTAGCATTTTAATTACATCTTTTAGTCATTTACCATTAAATTTTTTATTACTCTTATAATAATATATTAAAATAAAAATTAAAAAATATTAAAAGCTGATCAAATTATAATAATTAATCTATTAAACTACTTATAGAAATAAATGTCTTCTATTTTCTATATTAAAAATGAAATTGTATATTATTTTATCATTTATAAAATATTTTAATTTTATATTTAACAAATGTAAAAACAATGAAAAATTGTATAATGTTTCCCTCCTATTTACTTTAAAACAACTCTACTTACATAATTATTCTTCTTGAAAAAACTACTCTTTAAAATAATATTTATTTTTAATTCAATTTAGATTATAACAAGCTGCCAAAATCTTCATATTAAACTCATTTAAAAACAAATAAAAATAAAAAATAAAAATAAATTTATAAATGTTATTTATAATGCGTGCATGTATATGTTAATGGTGAAATAATATGAAAACAAATTAAAAAAAAAATAATAATAAATAAATCTTTAATTTAAAAAATGTTTACAACTATAATTACAGATTAAATTATAATTAAAAAATCTGTATTTGTATTTACTTATTATTATTATTAAAAAACAATAATAATCTTATATTTTTAATAAAAAAAAAAAAACAAAACAGTTTATATTTAAATCAAGAATTATAATTATTTCAATGGTTAAATAAAATCAAGCAGAAAAAAAGTTGTAGTAAAAATTATAAAATATTTATAAAACAAAAAAAAAATACGGAATCATTTGTTTTATTGCTATTCTAAATACAGAAAATATTCCAGTCCTTCAAGCCAAACTATCCACTATTTATAGAACTGTAAGTTGGCGAAAGTCATGTTGGAACTCCGAAGGTTAGAGGGACAGAGGGAAAATTTGACGTCTAAAAGCTTTGTAGCTAACCCGCTCTGCCCATTGTAATGCCTAAGGTAATCCGGAGGTAGAAGAGTGCTTAACGGTGATAGAATATGATTCTAGTTTGTAGGCTCTAGCGATGGTGAATCGTACATTCTTATGTTGGAAGCCTAAGTATCTTCTGAAGATTTTTGCCTTCTGTTTAAAACAAAAAAAAAATTAATTAAATTGGTCATCCAAATTATGCACTACTGATGTACATTTATTTACCTCTTCAATAAAACCAGAATCGTAGGTGTATACACGTTCCGTTTTGATTTTAAATCTTCAAAAAAGCTTTATATGAAATCTGTTTTTTCGAGATCATATTCTTGTGGCTTATTTAATTATTTTAATCTGGCAACTTTCAAAGCCACGATTAACATTACTGTACAGCACTACGCACTTATAAACTCAATTTTGCCTACCTTAGGGAGATAGAAAATATGACTGTTAAATCTAACATGATTTGTTAACCATTATTACCATTGCGAATTTAAATCCAAACTGATTTTTGATTCTTAACATGAATCAGAATCAAAGTTAGATTGTATGCGCTTCTTCTCCAATTACTCTTATCATATTTGAAAGGTCACTGTCGCTCTGATCTTTATGTCGAAGCTTCGTTCCTTATTTTCTAAATCTTTGTATATTTATTTATTGAAATATCAATAAGTAATCAGGTCTTTACTTTAATAAAAATCCTTTCTCCAAATCATTCTCAAAAACAGGAAGAGAATTTCACAAACCAAAAAACGAATTCTGCACGTAACGCATTGCGCAATTAACTGACTAGTCGACCACGTAAATATGTGCCAGTAGTGTTGACAGTAGATATCTTACATAATTGGTCGTTACAACCCTTCAGTCAGGATTATGACCTAGCTTCTCACACCACTTATGTTGTGTGCGTTAATTTTATACATGAGTGGCGGGACCTACAGTTTAAAGTCGACTCCGAACGACAGTTTTTTGAAAAGCTTTTCATGGCAATTTTATTTACTCTCACAGTTTTTGCCAGAAATCTGCTGAGAGGAAGTCGCCGAAGAAATATTTTCGTTTTGATGTCTGACCTGGGATTCGAACTCGGGCCTTCAGTCTAATAAGCCAACACACTACCTACTAGACTACGGCGACTTCACAGTAGATATCTTACTGTCATTTATAAGCATCTTGTCCTCTCCTGTACGCCGTCGAGAAAGCTTCAAAATAGTTTTCGAGGCATCGGAACATGCGTGAGTCTTGTGTATCATTTATTGTCGGCTTTAAGCGTTATAAATAGTAAGAAAATCAGATGAAGCAAAGTATTTCTTGAAATGTTCAAAAGACTCCATACAGTATATACTATACGAAGGCAACTTTTATTTCTATAATAAGCTTTAGTACTCTAAAGCTCGAACCATCGGGAATGATTCTTTCAACTAAATGATTTTAATTACTTCCCTCATGCATCTTACCCACTCGACTCAACAACTCCTGATCACATATAGTTCAACAGATAGTCCATATGCACCAGCAGCCTGGTTCTATTTGGTTGGATTGTGTTTACTCAAGGCTAACGTCATCAATCGGTTTTGGAGTATCTTATGAGAAATCAAATTTTTTTAAACTGGTACTCTGGAGATGGTCTCTATTTATGCCATGAAACGTGTTGGAATATCAGGAAGCTAGTCCCAGTAGAAAGAAAAGAGCGGTAGTGTGCGACAAGTTGAATTATTGTTTTGTTTTCCAGGGAATAACCAATAGGTGGTCACTGCATCCTCTTTTCCGGCATTTGTGTTATTCAAGTGAAATAAGCGGTCGAAATCTATTGCATGCTCCTGTGCGTAGAAGTTCGTACATTGAATGGGCAGCTTGGCTTAGATAAGGCCAGCTTGAGGTTAGTTGTTGGTTTCATTACAGGGCACTACAAGATTAGGTCGCTGACAAGTATATGGAACAAATCCCAGCCGGTTTATTGCAGAATATGTTGTGATGAGGTCCAGCCCTTAGTAGGTTGAGGACCTTGGGCAGCGGCTTCTTCGAGGGTTTGTACTCTCTATTGAGAGCCGACATTAGGGCTCTCCAGAAATTCATAAATAGGTTGAGCTGGTTAAGAAGTGCTACCGCTTTCGTATGTGTTTGTGGTTCATCTTTTTTCCTCCGTCGCTTATATCCTCTCTTGCCTACCTCTTTTCCTTTTCCAAATTCACTATCCTCTTTCTCTTCTAGAACGAATTTACAATGGGTCAGAGATGAATATGGGTATTGTACTTGTCCCAAATGACAAGTACACGTCCTCCTATGCGCAGCTCTGCGAGATCCAATATCCTGTGCATAGAAGTTCATTCATTTCTTGTAACACTGGACCATGGCTGCACTTTGGCTGTAACTTGGCTGTAAATCGAATCGATATGAGCACCGTAGATAAAAAATAAAAATAAGCTGTGGAAATCTATTGCATCCCATGCGTAGAAGTTCGTACATTTCTTGTAACACTGGACCATGTCTGTACTCTGGCTGTAACTTGGCTGTAATTCGAATTGAGATTAACACTGGACATGTACTAAAGCAAAACCATTTCGATTATAATTTATACTCTGCTTAGAAAAACTTCTGGAGACATTTTTTAAATTTTATATAAATTTGTTTTATTATAAACTTTAAGTTTAATTTTCGTTTTAATTTTTTGTTTTTAATACAAGGCACAATTGATTATAATTTTTTTCTTTCTTTTTTTTTCCTTTTTGTCTTTCAACTTAAATACTAACAACAAGAAAACTTGATGGATATATAATGAAACAAATTTTCAACAATTAAATGATAATGGAAGTAAATCGTTTTCTAATTTTCAAACAATACAATCTAAAGATTTTTCCGCTTAAATTTTGCATTTTTATAAGGCACAAATTTTTAAATATAAGAGAAAAAAGAAAAATACAATAGTGGTATCGTCGTTTAATATGTATGTCGCATAATAATGATTTCTATATACAAGGAAGCAGTTTTATGAATGTTAAGATTAAATAATTAAGAGAACAGAATACAAAATAAAAATACTTCAAGTTTATGGTAAGGTAAACAAGCTAAACTACAAAATTAAAGATTAAATAAAATTAAACAAAATAAAAATAAAAAATAAAATAGAGCACCCTGTATATAAAAATGTATATAAAGAAAAAAATACATACAATAATTGTTCGTTAATTTTTTGTTTTGTTTTTTCTTTTTTGTTTGTTTACAAAATACTAAATAAAACTAAATAATTAAAGCAATTTGATTGCCAACAAGAGGGGGAGGGAGGACTACTAAAAGATTATGAAATTTGGAAACAGGACAACCATTTGGTTTCATATGTATATATGTGTGTATGTATATATTATATAATGCAATGGATATAAACAAATGGAACGATTTTTTTGTTTGCTTCTGAGAAAATTTAATTTAAATTAAACGCGTTCTTTTCAGATATGTTATTAAAAGACTATAAATGAATTTATATTGAGCCAAAGAAGGTATTATGCTATCTCTTTGATGCCGCAAATTGCCAATAACTCTTGGTATATCCAAGTCCTACAAAAAGAAAAGAAAAATAAAATTTTAAAAATTTAAACTTTTCAGCTTTAAAAATTATAAAAAAAAAATATTTTCTTCAAACCTCATTATGATCTAAAGTATATAATAATAAATCAGCGGTCAAAGTAACACCAGATCTACCGCCTCCTTCCAGACAATGCAACAGTACGGGAGGATTTGTATTGTGTCCCGGTGGTACTTCATTTATTGAAGCCATACGCACTGAATTGAGCTCTTCTAGGAAGTCTAAGAAATGATTCACATCACGTGGACAATTCTGTTCTGCCCAATCAGTGTAGTTTAGATGCCAAACAGAACGATATCGTCTTGATTGTATATGATAAAGACGTAGTTTGCTGGTTATACAACGATCGGTTGTTTGTGAAAATTCCTGATATACTTGGAACTGTAAAAATAAAAAATAGTTAGAAGATTATATAAAAAAGAACAGATTTTTAATAAAAAAAAAAGTCAAACTATAGCCCTAATCGATCACTACATTGACAGGAGCAGTAAGAATGAAGAGGAATGTTTTATTGGTTCCATGAACCCTGGCCTTACGTCTAATAAGCCAACACATGCACTACCTACTAGACACCTAAAGCCGTCTGAAGAAGGGTATACAACTCTCATGTGCAGACTGGTGCATAGAAGTCTATTTGGAGGCTTCTATACATGAGGGGTATCTAAGTCTATTGGTTCGTCGCAATGTGGCTGTTTCATATTCTCGTCAACGAAATGTATTCGAGGGAAATAAAGCAACTTATTTTTACTGATTAGTCAATTGGTCAGAGGATTTTAATTTGCTTTACGGAGAGAATTCATTTTTTATCCGTACTATTCTTTTGTGAAATTTTCTTATTCCACAAGTTTTTTCTGCCACTTATAATATAAACAGATTCAAAACAAATATCTTTAAACACTACTTCCTCTTCTCTCTCTCTCTCATAACCTATTTTCGCAGTCGCAATAAAATGTAGTGGCCATTCCCTAAATAAATAACGAAAAACGCTTGAAATGATTCTGTGGAAGTATAATATTCTCTTGAAATCTAATTGGCTTCCTAACGAGACTTTATTCGCAAACTTTTACATTTTCTTCGTTCCAGGCCGAAAATATACAAGCCAGCGAGTTTGCTTGCTCAACGTTGTTTGATGAATTATTAAAAGTTAGAAATGAATTAATTCTAATTCTGAAATCATTAATTCAGAGCCATTAAAAACGAACTCGAACAGTCGGTCATTGAAAGTTTTCAATAAATTATCCTTAAAGCCACTTAAAAACTTACCTGACCAAACTCCATGCGCTGATTTGTATTGGGCGGTATATAATTTAAATCCTCCGATAACTGGACTATTAAATAAACATCAGCTTCCCATACACACTGCCAGAAGATGCGAGTTGTTAGTTCTTCATGCGGTGATTGGGCAACTATATAGAAACGTTGTTTATTGCCAACGGTGGACTAAAAAATAAATTCAGAAATTATAACCTCCTCTTTTACAAATCATGTCGAATCGATTTCAATTTACCGATATATGAGAAGCATTAACATAGCCATGACGATTCTCCATAGTAGGTGTTAAGCGAACACGATTGTCATCGTATGGTAGAAAGTTTGGATCAGAATTCTTCATGGCATTCTCTTCTTTTAATGCGCAATCATATCGAGCCATTTCGCGACGTTTAGGTATAGCCTCAAATTCCATAAATAATTGGGTATCGTTTAATTTCTCCGCAAGAATTTGACACTGGAAATGAAAATTAAAAAAATTTTAATTTTTGTAACAAAAAGATAAGAGAAGAGTTTTAATTCTCTTACCAATTTATCTTTGGAATATTGTCCCGATATTGGCTGTAGCTTTGGCACTCCCGTTGACCATCGATGGTGTAGATTTAGATCGTCCTGTGCCAGTTTAATTTTTTGCAATTTCGTTGTATTGGCTGCTTTTTCACGTCCCAATGTGGCGGATTTTTGTTTGTCTGGCGTTTTACTTCTACCCAAGAAATTCCAGCGTTTCTTACGTTTCTCCTTCGTCGATGTATTATTGGCCGTACTCGAGCTTTGTGCTGTGTTCTCTAGTGTGTTATTAAAAATAGATGATGTGGAAGACAAATTCATCGCTGAGAAATGATGACTTAACGAATCGTCATGAGATTGCGATGAAGCGATTCGCGTAGAATTCATGGCCACACTTGAAGGGGAAGGCGTTGTAGGCGATGTTGAAGAGGAGGGTTCTATGGCATCAACAGCTGCCACAGATGCGGAATTCTTCATATTTTTATGCTGCCTGGGGGGCGGTGTCATTTTAACTGGTGTTAGTTCTTGGTTGACTGTTGATGACTGTCCAATAGCTGGCGCTGCTGATGCTGCCCTTACAGTACGTTGAGGCGGTGTGGGCTCTAACAAATGGACATCAGTGCTAGCTGCTCTATCGGGTTGGGTTTGATGATTGAATTTCTTTATATTCATTGATATCTCATCTGGTTCGTCTTGAGCCTGTAAATATTGCTGTATTTGTTGCTGCGTCAATTGTTGCTGTTGCTGTGGACTTGGTTCTCCTCTTTGTTGCATATGATGGTGTTGCCTCGCAGCTGGCACGGGTGGCTGATTAGGCATACCGCCCGGTGCTGACTGTATGGAGGAAGTACGATTTCGAATTTCCGTATTATGAGTTGAGGAACCTGACGATCGTTGCTCGTTATTACGTTGTGACGTCACTGTACTGGAAGACGTATACTGAGGCAGTGGCACATTTTCATATATTGGCTCTATGGAACCATTCATGGCATTGCGTTGCAAAGCTGCTGGTTGTGTTGCGGATGAACGATAACCCGACGGTGGTAATGTGGGAGAATTCTGCTCATAACTTTGTGTGTTATTGGCAACATGGGAGCCTGCCGCTTGACTTAAGGCTGATTGCCTTAGTTGTGACATAATGGAAGGTTGCTCCTCAATCATATTGAGGTTTTCAAAAGTGCCATGAGGCGGCAAATAAGACTGTGAATGACCCATGTGACCCATATAGGGGTATTGATGCAGCATGGTAGCTCCAGAAGAAGTAGTTATTTGTCCTGGGTTTCCTAAACCTCCCGGATGGCCATTATAGGGATATTGAGAATTTAAAAGATTTCTATTTGATACCAAATCTGGCGAGGAGCCAGAAACATACGCTCTATAACCTAACAAAGGGCGATGGGAGGCTACCGCTAGATCAGGTGTTGAGGATGAACTTAATCTGTTTACTGGATAGGGAGGAGGCGGTTTTGTTCGTATCATTTGCAAGCGTTGCGGCAGATCAACGTAGACATTATTTTGTACCGCCGAACCCAAACCAGAGGCGGCTGCTGTTGCAGCTGATAGATTATATTGGGCATGCATTGCCTGAGCCGGTTGGGCTACATCAGGATATCTATGGGTAGCCATGTGACCAAGCAGCAAACCTTCACCCGCTTGGTGGACATCTGGCTGAGAGCCAGCATAATAAGCAGCTGCAGAATTATGAGCTGCCAAGGCAGCTGCTTGGTATTGCAATTGATTTAAATTGTACAACTCATTTGGTGGTGTTCTATACTTCAGTTGTACAGCGGTTTCGTAATCAGGTGCTGGTCTATATGTTGGTAACATGGCCTTTAGACGTTCTCTTTCATGGGCATCAGCTGCCAGTATATGATTGTTATTATTGTGACCGAAAAAACTAGAACTACTATGTAAATTATTATTACTTAAATCCTGGCAGGAACTGCTCTGCAAACGTGTGTCCAACATACTGTTGGAGAGATGTTGTGAAGAGGAGACATAATCATTAGAGTATTCCTGTAAAACAATCAAAACAAACCGAATTAATTATTAAAAAAAAAAAACAAACCAAACAATTTAAATTATTTACAACTTACCTTGTTTAGCCAACTCTGGCCAATTTGTCCTCCTCCGCCGCTGCTATGATGGGCCATATGCAGAGCACTGCCATTCATACCATTACCATCTGCACGACCACTACCCGACTGATGACTAGCTGCCAAAGATATATTGGAAGACATTAAGGCAGATGAAGAGTTCGCTGTCGATATTAAGCCGTGAGGCGGTAATTGTGTCGATGACTGATGATGTAATGACTGGGCAGATGATAAATACTCTGGAGTTTGTTGTGTTGTCGCCTGATAATGGCTACCACCACCAATTTTTACTGAATTGTTACCAGCTCCCGGCACATAAGTAGCATGATGCTCTAATAATAAATCTTCACGAGAATCGCTTAAATCATAACCACTAAATGCAGAAGCATTTATGGCTTCAGCCCCTGCTCCACCGCCTATGGAAATGCCATTAGCGCTTTCAACATCACCCATACTTGAGACAGAATCCTCGTCTATATAACGTTTAAAAAACTTGTGCTGTGTTATGCATAATTTCCAAAAATATCTTGCCGTATCCGTTTCGGAAAATATAAACGAACCCAGAAACTGTGAGCCATCAGCCTTATTTTGTACTATACGTATGGCCCGTTTTTCTATGGTTACTGTGTGAAAATCTTTCCAGGGAAAGTATTGACGGCCGTTTTCAGCCGTTACAACCATGCCATTAATGGCCAGACCTAAATTTATGTCATTTCCTAAATTGTCTTTTGCCTGAAAACGCTCTTCGCCATAGCCTTCCAGTTGCTGGCAACATTGTATGTACATTTCCTCCGCCTGTGACGTGGTAAGATGCTGTATGCCCGAATGTTGTTGCAATACTTCGAGTATCAAAGTGTCCAAAAGATTATCATCGTTGACCAAACCTGTATCAAAGAAAAGAATTTTAATTAATATTTGACGAGTTGAGTAATTTTGTAAACGACGAAGACTACAATTGCTTAAAATTTCTTTTCAACTATTTGTGCACTGTTCTTGGAAAATGCACTATGCATAGCACTAGGGGGTAGTCTATATTTTTTTTTTTTTTTTTTTTTTTTTTTTTTTTTTTTTTTAGAACGTCCCCGGCCTCACACTAACCCACCCTCACCTGACCGCGGAGGGCTCGTCCCCATTACGTAGGGACACGTACACACTACAGTCCGGACTATAGCGGGTTAGGAAAAAGTAAAGGCAACGACAACATAAATCAGCTACAGAACTTAATCACAAGCTGAATAAAGCAACAATAAACCATAAATACCTAAGACAAGAACGAGAATATATTTTTCTATAATAATTTACAAATTAATGGCAGCATATAAGCTACGTTTAATATTATAAACAGTACAATTAAAATCAATAAAATCATAATACATGTTAAAATCATTACATAATCTACGAAAAGGAAAATTACAACCATAGTTTGTTCTATAAAAATCTAGGGAAAAAGGACGATAGTGCCGTGAAAATCTTGCTGGAATACTGAAATTTAGGTTACAAAGCAAAAACTCGGAATCGATATCACCCTTAACCAGATTATAGACAAAACAAACGCCTAACACAGCCCTTCTACGTTCCAAAGTTGAAAGTTTTATTAGACCTAATCTAGCCTCATAAGATGGAAACCCATTGGCATAATCCCATCCTAAGCCACGTAAACAGAATAAAGTAAAATTAAATTAAAGTAAATTTCCGAATTGAATGGAGGGGCTATAACACACAAGATATTAAAATATGTACTGAAATCAAACTGCGCTTCTGAATTGAAGGGTATGCATGAGTTCGACTTCAATAACTCCTCGAGTGGATAATAACCGTGGCGATCATAGAATTCTTACCAAATTTCCAAGTGCTCGATTTAAGACAAAGTCTTGTAGATTTGTTGTTTAGCAGTGAAAGTAGAAAAATGTCGACAGATCGGTGAAACATTCTAATGGAGTAGGGTTGGCAATCCCGCTCTATATTTTCAATCCCGGGATTTCGGGATTTCATTTACCTAATCCCGGGATCCCGGGATTTATCCCGGGATTTTAAAAAATTTGTTCTTGAAAGATATTAACATATTATTTCAATAAAATTAATAACATGACACATCCAAAAATAGGTTTATAAGAAAGAATTTATTAAATTATAAGAAAATTAATTTTATTTTTAATTTTTCACATTTTTAAATTAATTAAAAAGAGTAAATTGTTTTTATAGATATATACTCTTTTGTTGATCAAGTACGATATGTTATTATTTTTTATTATTTTTAAAATACGTTTTGAGGAAGTACAGAGCATCCAAAGTTTCATCGCTCAAACGACTTCTTATTTTAGTTGTGAAAAATCCAGCTGCAGAAAAAGTACGTTCAGACTCTACACTGGCTGAAGAAGAAGGTGTAACTTCTGACACAGAAGCTATTAGAAGTGATGTAGCTGGACTTGAAGTATTTAGTCTTCCGAGTAACTCAACTATTAATTTGCGACATTTTATGGAAGAAGGAACCGTTACGAACTCTGTTTCGGATTCGGACTGAACATTTGTTCTACCATTGTGCAGATACTGAAGTACCCCACTGATATCTGTTCTCCTTTGTTGCATGCGATGGATGAGGGCTGAATGTAGTTTTTGACTTATAACGTTGTTAGCATCTTTAAGTTTTTTTAACATAAAAGTTATGGCAACATCGTCCGTGAACAGATTAGCATCCCGACGGCAAAGGGCGTCAACTGTTGCTTTAACTGGGATAAGAACACTAATGATTGCGGACACCATATTAATCTCATCTTTGGATAAAGCAAAATATTCACCTTCAGGTGGACCTATGTCTATTAATGCCTTTTGTATACAATTTCTTAATAAATAAAGAAGTTCCAGCATTAACAAAAGGCTGCTCTACCTAGTTTTATAGTCTTTTATTAGAGTTAGTTGCTTTCCAAATTCAGCCGTAACATACTTTTGCATGACATCATATTTTGTTGCTGTAATATACAACCATTTGGCGGACTGTGTTAACAGTCGTAGGTAAACTTTAAATCCCATTGCTGTAAGACCTGCACGTAAGTCACTAGAGCGGCATATAATGTTAATTGAAATCCCATCAAGGGCTGTTAGTCGTGCAAGTGTAGCAGAAAGTGATCTGTCTTCTAGCCCCAGCATAGGAAAATACTTGGCTAATGGTTTAGTTTTTTTTTGTTGGTGGTTCATCTGCTTCTGGTGATTTTAATTTAATTTTAATTTAAGTGTTTACATCACAAAATCGCAATTTGAAGTTTTGTTTCTAATTTCATAGCGGTTAATGCATCGAAACAACAGATTCTAATTTCTGGAAATTCGAATTAGTGAGAGTTCTAATACACAATTTTTTTCATTGCGGCTTAAAAAGTCAAATCCCGGGATTAAGTGCTCAATCCCGGGATTTTGGGATTGTTAAAAACTGCGGGATCCCGGGATTTCGGGATTCCCAACACTATAATGGAGTTGGAAAATTTTGAATATCGTTTTAGCAGCGAAAAAAATTCAGTATTTTTCTATTGAATACGTCCAAGAACTTCAATACATTTACTGACAGTATAGAGTGTCCACCCCAAGTCTAATATTCTCCAAGAATTCCGGGAGTATCTGTAGAAGATATCAAGACATCCGACAGTATACTCACATGAGTTCTTGCACAAGGGGACACTGAAGTTGACAACAAACCAGAAATTTTTGCAAAGGCTGGTGTATCAAAAATTTTTAGTAACCTTTTGCACTTCAGCCTAATAAGCAATAGGAGGAACCAGTAACTCCAGAGGTATACGAGTATTAGTGAAAAGTACATGCATTAATGTTTAAGAAAATGCGATAAAAAATTAAACAAACCAATTTATTGTTACATATATTGTAATAAAGCATATTGTGGCTTATATTTAAGGCTAAAATAACAAACTTAAAGCTTAAAATCCCTCAAAGTATGGTATTTTTCAAAGCATTCGCTCATATGCATTCGAGGTTTATCGGGACAAGTATCGCAAAAGTCCACGATTTCTCGTCTCTGCCCTTGTTCTTGCCTGATGGAACAAACTATGCAATCCCTTTTTTGCCCTTGCGCAAGATGTGAAGTCTTTTATCAAGCCTATTCTTGATTTGAAGTGGATGGTCTTGATCGATCTTCTCGGAATTCTCCCACGTGTTGATCGACTAAGCGCTTGACAAACTTCTAAAGAAACGACAAGGGAGTGCAAAGGGTTAAATTTATACATGACATTGGTATTACTCTACAAATCGGCAAACAAGTGGTCTTACATAGCTTCACTGATTTGCAAAAGAAAAATGGGATAATAAATCCACTTGTAGGGAGACCAAATAGATTTGGGTCAATAAAGATAAAATTGTCGTTAACCTGGCTTGACTTAGGAACCTCATAGCAATTATAACGGGACACTGGCTGCTGGATACACATGCCTAGAGACTGTGAATAGCTCATAACAATTTCTACAAAACCTGTAATGTCAAGGAAGAAGAGCAGACCAAATTGTCTGGCACTTGGTAACCTGAAACAAGGGATTCTTAGGCACCCAGTGCTTATTGACTGTACGTATCTAGCCAATGGTGATTAGTATAGAATCTACAACTTTCTAAAACTATCGGAATGATTGAGAATTCCCAGCGTAGAGTAATAATTGTAATGTCAGCGTTACAAAGGAGTCTTATTGGATCCAAGGTAGCAATGTTTTTCAAGGCGGCTATCATTTTAACCTGATCTAGGTAGGTTAAAATAGAGGAAACCAACCAAGGTTAGGCTTGTAGGCTTATTGTGCGCTAACCACTTAAGCTAACTAGCTTTTTCATGAATGAACGAAAGCTCTTACTTCCCCGATATAGATTTTGCTCATATAGAGCTTTCTCGCCACTCGTAAATCTGAGGTCCATAAAGTTCACTCTTTTTAGTTATTCTTGGGTGTAAGTCAGCGACGATACAGGGTTTTTACGTTAAAAATGATTAAATATCGCGTGAATTATGGGGTTTTGGTTTCTATTTTAGGAATTAGTAAGAATATCCAAGTAAATCAAGTAAAAATAGCAACAATAAGTGTCATGGACATACATTTGTTACGCTTGCCCTGAATGCTTGAAAATTATTAAAATATTTGTGTTCTTAAACAGTCTTTAAATCGACCAGTTTTAAAGGTAAGAATGCATAAAAATTATCAGCATTTATTAGCTTAAAAAAAGTGATATTAAATTATATGAATTGCTTGAATCTACAACTTTCTAAAACTATCGGAATTGTTGAGAATTCCCAGCGTAGAGTAATAATTGTAATGACAGCGTTACAAAGTGGTCTTATTGGATCCAAGGGAGCCATGTTTTTCAAGGCGGCTATCATTTTAACCTGATCTAGGTAGGTTAAAGTAGAGGAAACCAACCAAGGTTAGGCTTGTAGGGTTATTGTGCGCTAACCACTTAAGCTAACTAGCTTTTTCATGAATGAACGAAAGCTCTTACTACCCCGATATTTGCTCATATAGAGCTTTTTCGCCACTTGTAGATCTGAGGTCCACAAAGTTCACTCTTTGTAGTTATTCTTGGGTGTAAGTCAACGACGATACAGGGTTTTTACGTTAAAAATGATTAAATATCGGTTTCTATTTTCTTATTTCACAAAGGGATTAGTAAGAATATCCAAGTAAACCAAGTAAAAATAGCAACAATAAGTGTCATGGACATACATTTGTTACGCTTGCCCTGAATGCTTGAAAATTATTAAAATATTTGTGTTCTTAAACAGTCTTTAAATCGACCAGTTTTAAAGGTAAGAATGCTTAAAAATTATCAGCATTTATTAGCTTAAAAAAAGTGATGCTAATTGATATGAATTGCTTGTTGAACAAGTTACCAGAATATTTGTTATTTTAATAAAACAATAATAATAACAAAAACATACACTTAAAATTAAAAGTACGTCATAAATATATGACTTCTATATCTAGACAGCCAACCAACCACTTTGGAACATATGTATGTATGTACATATGTATACAAATTGAATTTGACTCATATTTTAAGCTTATTTTGACGTCATTTCAAATAGTAACGATTTTTTTTTGTTCAAATAAGATTAAAAAATTTATTGTGAATAAATTAAATTAAAAAAAAAGTAACATGTCTTATCGATTATATAATTAAAATTAAATATTCACAAATTCTAATGTTTAATTAATACAAATTAATTATATTTCATTATTGAACACTGTACTTACCCTGTAAATTTTTTGGCAATACGAGGGATTTTTTCAAATAATCTTTCGTTTGTTTATCACTCTGATAGCTATCGTATTCCGCTTGCCGACAATATAATGCCAACAGTATGGCTGTACGTATATCGCAGGCAATTTTACCCTCATTTATATCACTTTTAAGCTGCAGGAAATAATAGTAACGTGTCACCTCATCGCTTAAATGCCGTACACCCGTTGTTACATAGTGACGTACGCGTAAGAAGATTTTTGTACCCGCAGCATATTTTTCCAATTGACGACTTAGCGAACGTTCCAAATCAACCCATTTCATTTCATCTTCTTTCCCTTTGACCATATAACGTAAGCCAAAAAATTCTGGCTGTTGGATTAGCAAGCGTTGGCAGACATTGTCGAGACATTCTTGGCCTTTACTTTCGGAGCTGATGGTGCAGTCAACGGTTGTGGTGGTGTCTGTAAGGAGAATATAAAGAATATTGGCTTTATTAAGTTCCGTTTATAAATTTGAAATAAAATTTAATTTTTTATTATAAAATTTATAAAGACGTCTCAAGAAGAAAAATGCAAATTATAAATATATTGTCAATGTGATATATTTGTCCCGCATATCAGAAATGCAAATTTTTTAATAAAAAAGACAAATTGACAGTAAATAGCGGAAAAAAGTGGAAGTTACTGTTGTAGACATTAAGATTGAATAGAAGAGAACCACAAAATCAAGGATCATGTGAAATCTATATAAGCGAGATTGGTAATAAGCAGCATTAACGTTGCTAGGAAACTAGGCATTCATCACCAAACAGTTATCAACCATTTGATGAATTCTAAATACGCAAAAAATCTTGAAGTTTGGGTTTCACATCGTTTTACATCCACCGTGGAGGTCTTAGAAAGTCAACTTTACGTACCATAATCGACAACTTTACAGACCATGACTAAAATGACTATCTTGTTCGCGTTCTTGCTACCTTAGCAGTAGAAAGACTATCTCAATGCCTAGCGTCCAGAACGCGATCAATAAAGAAATAAATATTTCTTTGAAAGTATTTATTACTCCAAGGTTTGGCAATAACTTCGACAGTTCCCGCCTCAAGCTTATGAAATTGTTAAATTTTTATTTCTATTCCCCGATTTAGACCTATCCATTCGGACCTTAATGCAAGTAATATTGGTTTAGGCCATAGCCACGAGGAACCATTGCATTCGTTACTCTAGAGAAAGTATTTCCAAAAAATTATGAACTCCAAATTTAAGTGAAAGATCTTTAATAAGAGCAGCTTTTGTTATAGAATACAGCGATTATCGGGAACAGATATTCGGATTGCCAGTAAGATATTTATTTAACCAAATTGGCCATTACAACCCTTTAGTCAGGATTACGACCTAGCATCTCAAACCATATATGTATGTTGTATCCATGACTGGCGGGACCTACAATTTAACGTTGGTTCCGAACGACAGATTTGAGAAGCTTCCCATATTAATTATATTTGCAGTCAGAGATTTTGGTGGAAGACCACTGAAAGGTAGTTGCGGAAAGAAATATTTTGTTTCTCTGTCGTCTAGTAAGCTAGGTAAGTAGAGGTGACCGTACCCCAAAGGAACTCGAATGGATTTACTTAGGCCAGATGGGGCCCATTGTGATACCAGAGTTTCCACCAATTATCCGCTAGTTCTGGAACCACTTAGAGCTTCAAATAAAGCGACTCAAGCTTTCGATGTCAATGTTCGACAGATCAAAAAGATCATCGATGTAGTAGGCACCAAAATGCCTCTTTCTGTCTAGTAAGCTAACATACTACATACTAGACTACGCTGTACCAAAAAAGAAATAAATCAAAAGGAATCACTGTATATTTGGTTCGTTACCCTAAAGAACATCTTTTGTCAGAGTTCGAATGAATCTTGATTGATCATACTCTTTAGTGTACAGAGGAGGCTTATTTTCAAAAGAATGAAACAACTGACCACGTAAAAAATGCCTATTGTTTTTTTTTATTTAATTATTAGTAGTATTTTTAATACTTTTACATTACATTTATTATATAATATTTAAATCAATCATTAATTTAATTTAAAGCTCTAATTTAGTTAACATTGTTATATCTAATAAAATTCACAATTTTCTTTCTAAAAATATTAATATTTTCCTCATTTTTTATACTAGATGGCAGCATGTTATACTCTCTAAGTCCTTTGTAGAATAGTGAACGTTGCGTTGCATTAGTATCTGATCGTTGTAGTCTGAATTCACTGTTATTCCGTAGATTATATGGTTGAGAATCGCCAACATATTGTAATTGCTCAACTAGATAGTCAGGTGCATTGCCCATATCCATTTTCTTGACGAATGTCAGTGTCGTTAACTCTATTCTTTACCGAATGTTCATCCATTTTAAGGTGTCCAACATATATTGTATTGAAGTAAAACGGTTGCATTTTAAAATAGTTCGCATGGCCTTGTTCTGTAGTTTTTGTAACCTATTTATTTGCTCATCTGTGCAGCACGTATATAATATAGTTGATCCATACTCAAAATGAGGTTTAACAATCGTATTGTATACATTTATCGCTGTCATTATTGAGAGTTTATTTCTAATGCGTTTAAAAAATCCTATTTTCTTTCCAATTTTTTTACATATATATTCTAAATGTTCTTTGAAATTTAAATCTTTATCTATTAAAAAACCCAGATATTTTATTTTATTTACTTTTTCGATTATCACATCATTTATCTTAAAAGGTATATTATTGTTCATATTGATTTGCATTATCTTTGTCTTAATTTCGTTTAATTTTAATTTGTTCATTTTCAGCCACTTGTTAATCCTGTTCATGTCCATTTGCAAATTTTCATAGCACATTTCATCTGTTGGTGCTTCTGAAAAAATCAGAGTATCATCAGCGTAAAGTACTATTTCACACTTTTCCAAAACTTTCTCCAAATCATTGATATATATGATGAATAAAAGTGCCCCCAGAATTGATCCCTGAGGTACACCAAAATCGTTTTCTACTTCCATTGATTTTACGTTTTTAATTTTTGTAATTTGTCTTCTATTGTTTAGATATGATTGGAACCATTTCAATTCGTTATCTTGTATACCGTAGTTGTATAGTTTTTTTAATAAGATTTCACGATCGATTGTTTCAAATGCCCTTTTGAAATCTAGAAAAATAGCTAAAATTTTATTGTTTTTCTCCATATATTTCCATCTATTTATAACGTAACTTAAAGCAGTCTCGCATGAATGTTTCTTTCGGAATCCAGATTGATATTTTGAAAAAATTTTATGTTTTTCTATATATTCTTCCAATTGGTTTTTGACAGTTTTCTCGAGGATTTTTTCACACGTTTTTAGACCATTGATAGGCCGAAAGTCTTCGCATTTCATTGTATTCTTCACTTTCTCAATAGGTGTAATTATTGATTCCTTCCAGTTATTAGGAAATGCTCCAGATTCTAAAGACTTGTTTACTATATTCATTATTCTATCGCCTACTATGTCCCAGTTATCCAATATTATGTTGTTATTTATTCTATTGTAATCTGATTTTTTATTTAATTCTTTACATATAATTTTTATTTCTTGTAGATTTATTGCACGAAATTTAAATTTAATGTCTATCACAACTATTTTATTTTCATATTGCACAAATTCAATGGAATTATTTATTTCCTTAATACTATTAACAAAATATTTATTGAATTCATTAGCTATTTGTATATTATCATTATATTCTATATTGTTAAAAATCACAGTCTTTATCACAGATCTGGGTTTCCTTAAAACTAGTTCCATTATTTTGCTCCACATTTCCTTTTGGCCATTTGTATTACATATTTTATTATCTATAAATTTATTTTTTTCGTTCTCGATAGTCACTTTATATTTATTCCTTATTATTTTATAGTTTTCCCATGCCTCAATAGTATCTTCAGTAATCGCTCTTTGATATTTAAAAATTTTTTCCATTTTCATAATTCTAATATCATTACTGAACCATTTATTCTTATTATATTTTTCATTTATTAGTTTTTTAGAAGTAAATTTTTTTATTGTGTCCTCGAGACATTTATCAAGATGGTTTACGTAACAGTCTAAATTGTTTATTTCCTTATTTTCTATTATTGCACCTAGTTCATTTTTGAATCTGTTTTTATTATATTTAAATATTTCTATTTCCGATATTCTTTTATTAGCAATACTTTCATTATGTATAAATATGTCAATAGTTTCATGATCGGCTATCTTATTATTTATGTTAATTTGAGCTAAAATATTATCATTATTCGTTATCACATAATCTATTAATGTTTTTGAATTATTTGTTATTCTAGTACAATCGTTCATTTTTTGTTTTAGGCCATTGTCATTTATTATGCTTTCCAATTTATTTTTATAAAAATCTTTCATCCAGTCAATGTTAAAATCTCCTACTATTATGATATCACAGCTTTCCTCACATATTTCCTCTAATACTTCCTGAAAATCATTGCAAAATTCACCTTTGGAACTACTTGGCGATCTGTAAACAACCGTTATCAAAAATGATGTTTTTTCGTAGTTTGCTTTAAATTTGTGTGGCTATTAATTATGTATTTGCGATTTTTATAGAATTTGCCCTAAAAAATTTGGGCATGAAATGCAATAACAAAAAAAATATGTTTGATTGCAATAAAAATTCTTTGTAAAAATTTAAGTGGCCTGATAAGTGAGAAATATTACCAAAAATATTTAAAACAAACATTCTTTCTTTATCCCAACAATTTTATAAACGAAAAAATAGTTAAAATTTGATAAGATTAATACTGCTTATTGAGAAAATATCGCACAACACAATGGGAACCAAAACATTTTTAAGCAATTTTAGACAAACTGTCTAAGACAATTTCCTTTTATTATTTTATTATCTGTTGGTTAATTCTCTCTTTTTTTTCTCTTTTTAAATACTCAAAAAGAATTTTGTTTTGATTTAATCGAAGTTCGAAGAAAATTAACAAAACAATTGAAGGCAATAAATAAATACCAACCAATAATTATCAATATTTCCATAGAAATTTTTGAAAACAATTGTTAATAAATGCAATGCAACAATATTGTTTTCATTGTAGAAAAAACCCGAATAAAGGAGAAAAAATATTCGTTAATTGTAGTTTTCTACACGTTTATGGAGTTTAAAACAGTTTAAATTAATAGTTTATTCAGCAATTAAATTGTGAATAATTTTTAAGCCATACACAGAGCAATGCACACTGTATTTACACAAATTGTATATAAAAAATACCTACAATATAAATATTTTATGTAATTTAATTACATAAAATTATTTCAATAACTTAAACATACTCATTCATTGGCACTCTACAATAAGGAAAAACGTATTATTAGTAGCATATCACACCATACATAGATTGTCACAAGCGGCGCACGTACAAAACAGCTGATTTTGACAAGTTGTTTTGTTTTAATTTGTTTAAACATTGGCGCGTAAAAAGCGTTGCATGTAACTTGAAGCGTAGAATGCGAAGAAGGTATGAAATGCACGCAACGCTTTGACGCGAAAACGCGTGGTGTGGACCTCCATTGTATTACCGTGTGTTATCGAAATACAAAAAATATTGTCAGGCTACTTTAACAAATCAAGTGTATTTAATAAGCACCGTTGACCTCATCTGTACGTCATTGTAAAGCGAACATGACTATTTGACGGAAATATCTCTTTAGAATAAGAAATGCTGAAAATACTGGTGGGGATGTTATATGACGACGGTGGTTTTCATGACGCTAAACACACACTCGTTAAATGTAGACGATGGGGAAACGAGAAAATGGAATGGGAAAAGGAAAATTTTCCTGCAATTGTTGAAACTATCGGGAACTGATGTTGCCGTAATAGTATAGTTAGTGTGTTGGTTTTTAGACGTGAGGCCACGGTTAAAACCCCTGCCCAGACATCTCCAACAAAACGAAATATAAAAAAATCTGAGAGCAAATAAAATTGTCATAAAAAGTTTCTCTAAAAATCTATCGTTGGAAGTCGAGCGTTCAGAGTCTGTGAAGTGTAGGTCCCGCCACTCATGTATACAAATTAACACACACGACATCAATTCAATCAGGATTACGACTTGATTTAAGGATTGTAATGACCAATTATGTATGGATGTCGTGAAATAAATGCTATGTGGCAAGGATAATTAGACAAAAGTGACAAAATATGCAGAATATGTCCTGAGAATGAAAAAGACTGATCCGAGTAGGGTAGCACAGCGATTCATCTGGACACAGGCCACTGATGATCGAGGTTAGAATACCCCGAGTCTCTATCTAAAGTAATACTATATTTGGTACAGGCTCCATCGTACAAAAACTCAAAGAGAACTGAATCTGTGTAGAGAATCTATCGTTATCTTATGCTTTGAGGATAAACACCAGCTTGTGAGATATAGGCACTCCTTTCTTCTGTAAGGGTTTTGTGAAATTGTATGGTAGCCTCAAACAGTGGAGCACATTCTGTAGCTCTGCCTTGCTGTGTAGAAACGAAACTCAGAATTCTTGGCCGATGTTTCTTCAAAGGCTTAGGGGAGTTGAACTCTGTTTGGGATATCTGAAATGGAAAGTTTTACCTTTGCAGAGCTGTGGTATAAATAAGCTGGTGAAATGTCTCTTTTTTTGCAACAAAACCAACACTCACTCCTCTGGTGGTGGAGGAAGATGCTGAATGTTGAATTTTTTGTAAGCATTGATTCTACAACACCTACACTCACAGATTACCACACTATCCACTGGACTACTTCAGTATCAAGTACTATACTTCTTCTTCTTGTTTGCCTTCCCTTTTCTTTTACTTTCGATACTCCTCTCTCTCTCTCTTTAACCTTTTTTATTGCTGTTTCTCCTATTAAAACCATTAAATCCTTTTTTCTTGTAATATTTCTTTGCTTTTTTCCGTTTAACTTTGATACTAAAGATACCCATAATGTAACTTTTCAGACCTCTGAATGGAGATGTGATTTTAAACCCACATTCCCTAGCTAACCTAACATACAATATAACTTTTAAATTCAGGAATTTCCGGCATTCTTCTTCCATTAGATCATTTTTATGTTTATTTTCGGTTTTTTCTTGTAATGACATTTACTCGAATAGATTCACAGTAGAGTGTGTATATAATTCGTTTCTTTCCGGTTGTAAATGTTTATATGCTTCAGTCAGTCAGTTTTGTATATAAAAAACGAAAAATTATTTTTATATGGTTTTCAATTGCTAATGGATTTTAACAAGAAAGAATTTTTAATTAAACAAATAATACAATAAAATTTTATATAAACTAAACAACAACAACATATGGACATAAATAGAAGACAATATTTTTTTTTTTTTAATAAAACAAAAAAATATTTAATTTATTTATACAGTGAGTACATTATTACGTTTAAAGGCAATAATAAACACACACAGTCATTTATTTAAGACCAAAAAATAATAAGCACAGCTAGCAACCTACAAGACAATTGGTAGAAATTGAAGGAAAAAAAATATTTAAATTATTTAAACAACAACAACAAGCAATACAAAATAAATAAAACCAATAAAAACAAAAATACGTTAACTAGAAAAAAAATAAATAGAAAAAAATACGACAGAAGAAAAAAATTTATAAAGAACGCCAGCTGCCACCCATTTTGCATACAAATGAGTTGGTTTATATAAAGAATTCTAAACATTATTTTTTTAAGTGAATGACAGAAAAAAAAAACAAAATTAATAATAAATTCATATTGTATTGGCTCAAATTGTGAATAAAAAAAACTAGAAACAAACAATTTTAAAGCAAAATAAAAATTGTTTTTCATTTGCCATAAACGCTTTCAGAAAGGCCTTTAAATTTTTTATTGACTCACTACTCGTGGCAAAGAAGCCAAGACAAAAGACCGACGACAACATTGTTAAGATTATAGCCCGGTTGTGGTTTTGTTTAAACCAATAAACCCAAAAAAAAAAAAAACAACAAAAAAACGATAAGATTTAGATTTTTAACACGAATCAACTGAAGTGGACAAATATTTCGAATATCTATCTGTAATGAAAAGGCAATAATTTTAAAAGTATAAGAATTTCGCAAATGTTATCGTCAGCATAAGCATTTTTTTATATAGACTTATGCATACTGTGATGACTAAAAATGTGTAGTTTCTCATGCAGTTCTTCTACATATTGGCTCTCGAAAATTTAGGCCAATAACAAACATGCAACACTTTTTTCTTAGATTTGAAAACATTTTTATTAAATTAAATATGCCATCAGTGTAGTATTCAAAGCGAAAAAAAATTACTTCAATTGCATTTTACATGCCTATCCAGGGATTTACACCATTAAGAGAACTTTACACAGATCGAACCAATGGTTAAACTGGTGGTGCATGTCCCAGGGTATATCTTTCAAAAGAGAAAAAGTAATAAAAAATAACAGAAAACAGAATAAAGTGTTGACGAGAAAGAAAAAGGAAAGAGTAAACAAAGAAAAAGAAAAATGAGGAAAGAAAATAAAAAGCAAAAAAGAACAGATGTCTTCCTCAATATCATGCAAAAAGAGACATGATGTCTCATAGATAACTACAATGCTACAGATATCCTCCAAGTCAGCCAATGCCGTTTAAAAATACTTTAGATCCTCAAACTTGCAATCCTTCTAATCAAACATTTCCTAAACAAAATAAACAAAAAGCCATTTCTGTCTAAGCATCTACAGATTCTTCTACTGATTCTTCTACTTCTTCACATAATCTACAGAAAACATATATTTCCCTGTTCCATCTACAGATCCTATGGCCAAAAAGAACATATCCCGTTAAGGCTCTAATAAAAGCTCTCAACTTCCTCCTACTAATGCTTAATATTACTTTAGTATCAAAAGGCTAAGGCAACGCTTCATTCTGATCAGAGTAAATAGAAAACCATCCTTAAAAATTGCAAAGAACAAGTCTATCGGTGTTTTCATCCACCTCTCTTCTATCGTTATTTCAAAAGCAGCTCTCAATCTTTCTACAACATCTGCAACTTCGTTGTGAGTAACGTCACAATGATCATCTGTCGATCCTGTTTCAAAGGACGCAAGACACAATAAGGCTTAAAATTGGTCTCATGCCTGTAGATTGAGTTTCGGTCATTAGACTCTTGCTACCTTACAGCTTGATCTACGCATCTCCAAGCAAGTAACGTCGCAAAGACCAGATACCCAGCATAATCTAATAAGATAATCTGACATAAGAACACCCTTTTATTCCCTCAGAAAAAGCAACATTCAAAGCCTTCAGTGTTACCTAATTACCCGTATAAATTGTTACTTTTAAGTATTCGTCATATGTTTTCTGTTTACCTACACCTAGAAATACAACACATTCTTGTGGAAAACTATATAATTCCTAGACATTGGTTCCCTAGATAAAGACACCTAATCCAGTGCCTGTCTGAATTTGGTTTCATCCGCCAAGATAGTTCAGCCAGATTTTATTTGAATCTATTAAGTTCCCTATCAGATATTATTACACTTGGCTTATCACAGCAGTAAAATTTGTGGTCATGTAATCCGTCGTCGTAGTCTAGTAGGTAGAGAGACATGATGCCACGGTACAAACCCCAGGTCAGACATCTGCAACAAAACGAAATATAAAAAAATATTTCTTCAGCGACTTTCTTTCAGCAAGTATCTGGCAAAAATTGTGAGAATTAATAAAATTGCAATGAAAAGTTTCTCAACAATTTGTCATTCGGAATCGCCTTTAAACTGTAGGTCCCGCCACTCATGTATAAAATTAACACACCCAACATAAGTGGTGTGGAAAGCTAGTTTGTAATCCTGACTGAAGGATTGTAATGACTAATTATGTACATATGTATGTACGTATGTAGTCCGTCATTCCGGCAGTGTAAATAACTTAAAATCATCACTTTAGTTCCTTCGGCACGTCTACTTCTACCCTCCAGGAATTCTAACTCATTATGTTTGACTCATTCTGTCTAAAGAGGCTTCTAACAAGCTGCCTCTTTCTTAACATGTTCCTCTATCGGTAGTACGGAAAGATAACATTTAGAGCTGTCTGAATTGTGTATCTACTGGCACTTTAGACGGAAGGTTCTTATTATTAAAAATGCCCAAAAATGGTGTTAACAATGACTAACTTGACAGGTTTTTCGTCATACCTATGCCGAGCATAGAAATTAAATATTTTTTTGTTAATTCTTATCAGTTGAAAAGAAAACTATTTGACAGATATTTTATGGATGATTAAAAATAGAAATTTTCATTATCACAAGAATGAAGGGAGAGACAGAGGTGATTTAGATACAAATTTAAATAAAAAATTCATTCATTACTATGAAGAAAACGTACTATGCTTATAATTTTTAAAACATTAACAAGCCTTAGATATTTTTTAGCTTTTAATTGACTTAATTTTGCAATAGTTTTTAATTATAAAATGAGTAAAAATAAGTTACTTTAAGACATTTACTCTAAAAATAGTATTTCTTTCGGTTTTAAATAGAATTTTTATTTAATTTATGAATTTTTTAACGTGGCGCTAAATTTCTACTTCACTAAAAATAAATTTATTCAACTCAAATCGCTTATCATTATTGTGTTAAACTATTGAATAAATAAAACGCAAATAAGCTTATGAAAAAAAATCTTAAATCATATGAAATGTCAGGTAAAAAATAACATTTTAGATTAAAATAAATGAATAAAAGTGAACTGGCCCGACCTTAGTTACCAGAAAAAATTCTGAGACTGAATATAATGAATATGGAATTAATTTAAAAACAATTCAGCTGGCAATACAACATATGAAATGCAGTAACAATAGATGGCGGCAGTAGTTTGCATTTCTCATTGCATAAGAGTTATTGGATTGCTCAGAGGAGTGTTCCTTCTCTGATCACCAACTGATATCCTTCAGTATAAATCTATCTGGGGGCCTTAACAAGCCTTTTAGAAATCCAAGAAGAACCGACTGGATCAGATATGAGAGTGCTGTGGAGGGGGAACTTAGAGCCCTTCGGGGACGCTCCACTCCTGGCATCAATGATCGAGTTGGATCTTGGAGCTGCTTGTCCTCTCACTTACCCGGGTAAGAGGAGCCAGCCTGCCTGGTGGAATGCGGAACTCCAGAGACTCCGCTGTTGTACTAGGAGACTCTTTAATAAGGCTAAGAGGTCGGGCAAGGATGTCGACTGGTCTGCTTATAGATCCAGTTTTAATGATTACAAAGGGGCAATAAAGCGCTCAAAGAGAATCACCTGGATAAGTTTCTGCACGAGTATCGAGGATGTTGCTGATGTGGCTCGTTTCCGTAGGACGCTGTCGAAGGACCCCAAAGTCCTTGGCTTCGTCCAAAAGAACGATGGCACATGGACATCCTCGAGAAAAGAAACCCTAGAGGTTCTGTTGAGCACTCATTTTCCCGATTGTGAGGATCCAGTAAGCTATCCATTGGGTGTAGCTGATCCCTTCTGTGATGTTGGCGTTTTGGAGGATATCATTACCAGGGATAAGGTCAAATGGGCTATTAATAGCTTTGAGCCGTTTAAATCGCCTGGTCCGGATGGTATCTTTCCGGCTTTGCTTCAGCATGCTGGTGATATATTACACGAATATCTGGTGGACGTGTATAGGGACTGTCTCCGGTGGTGTGATATACCTGATGGTTGGAAAGATGTGCTCGTGGTTTTTATACCAAAAGCTGGTAAACCCAGTCACATCGGCCCTAAGGATTATAGACCGATATCACTCTCATCCTTTCTTTTGAAAGCTTTGGAGAGACTTATCGATCTATATTTGAGGTCAAACATGGACCGGTCTTTGTTGAGTAGGTCGCAACATGCTTACATTAAGGGTAAGTCAGTTGAGAGTGCTCTTCATGATGTGACAGGTTTTGTTGAGGCGAATTTGGCTAGGGGTGAGTACACACTGTCGGCTTTCCTTGATATAGAGGGGGCCTTCAATAATGTTACCACTTCTTCTATTGAGAATTCACTAAGGGATATACATGCCCCAGATTTTCTGGTGCGGTTTATCGCCCACATGTTGGGTAACAGACTAATCCGATCGAATCTGGGTGGATGTTCTATCGTCAAGCGTGCGACCAGGGGTACACCACAGGGGGGTGTCCTATCCCCTCTATTGTGGCTCTTGGTCGCAAACGTTGGTCTGAGGCTCCTGGAAAGTAGGGGCTTTAGGGTTGTGGCATATGCCGACGATGTGGCTATTCTTGTGGGTGGAAAATTTTTGCCGAAGCTGGGGGAACTGATGGAGTCTGCTCTTGGAATTTTATCCTCTTGGGCAACGAACTGTGGTCTGGGGATAAATCCAAATAAGACGGATCTCGTTCTGTTCTCGCGTAGGTACAAAATTGAAACCTTCAGGCTGCCAAGATTAGCTGGTAGGGAGCTGCCGTTGTCTTCTGAGGTCAAGTACTTGGGTGTTGTCCTGGACAGTAAGCTGAACTGGAAACGAAACACCGAGGAAAGAATGAAGAAGGGACTGAATGCTTTCTACCAGTGTAGGAACTCCATAGGTAAGAACTGGGGTCTTCCGCCTAGGGCCATTCGCTGGATATATCTGGCGATTGTTAGACCGGTTATTACTTATGGTTGTGTTGTCTGGTGGTGTGCCTTAGACAAGAGTTTTCAACGGAAAATCTTGGATAAGGTTCAGCGGATTGCCTCTTTGAGTATCACTGGAGTGAGGAAGAGTTGCCCTCAGGCTGCTCTTGATACTATGCTCTGTCTGACTCCGCTTGACTTATATGTCAAGAGGTGAGCAGCGCGTAGTGCCATACGCCTGAGGGAATCGGGTTGCTGGAAGCAGCGCCCGATAGGTCACTCCAGAGTTCTGAGTATCGTCTTTCCTGACGGAAGGTATGGACTTTCGGAAAAAGCCACTGATTACATTGTGCCCGAGGCTATATTCCTACCTGGTTTAAGGACACTTATACCGGATAGGGCACAATGGAATGGTGGGGTACTCCGGGGGCAGAGTGGTATACCCATTTTCACAGATGGGTCTAAGTTAGGTGGATGTACAGGTGCTGGGGTTTTCTGTAGGGAACTCGGTCTTGAACTCCACTTCAGGTTGAATGATGACTGCAGCGTTTTTCAGGCGGAGATTTTCGCAATACTGAAGGCTATTGAGGCCATAGCTGGTGGCCCATCTTCGGATTCGGAATCTTACATGATCTTCGTTGACAGTCAGGCTGCCCTTAAGGCCATTGCGTCGGTCTGGTGCAAATCACGACTGGTTCGCGAGTGCAAAGAGTCGTTGAGGTCTTTTGGACCGGACCGTATCCGTCTATGCTGGGTTCCGGGTCATAGCGGAATACTGGGCAATGAGACGGCGGATGCCCTCGCTAGGTTAGGTTCCCTTTCTGGGGGCGATTTAATAGTTGGTCCTGAACCCCCAGTCTGCCACCTCTATGGCCTCATCGATGGATGGGTCAGGGAGGAAGAGCAGAGGCGTTGGAGGAACGGATCAGGTTGTTCTGTCTCTAGACGTCTATGGCCTGCTGTGGACAGTAAGAGAACAAATTGGCTGCTGGGCTTGGTTAAGGCCAGCGTAAGGTTGGTTGTCGGTTTTATCACAGGGCACTGCGAGATTAGGTCGCTGACGGGGATCTGGAACAGATCCCAGCCGGACTATTGCAGGGTATGTTGCGATGAGGAGGAGTTAGAGACTATCGAACACCTCCTCTGTAACTGCCCAGCCCTTGGTAGGTTGAGGTTGAGGACCCTTGGCAGAGCCTTCTTTGAGAGCTTGAGTTCTGTGTCGAGAGCCGACATCAAGGCTCTCCACAGATTCATTAGCAGTTTGAGCTGGTTGAGAGGTGCTAGGGCTTCATAAGTGTAGTCGCGCGCTCAACCCTTGTTTGTGTCTGTTTCTTTCTGTGGGATTCCCATCCTCCCCTTACCCTTATGCCCTCCTTTCATCCTATTCCCTCTATTTCCTTCCCTCTCCAAGAACGTTGTACAATGGGTCAATTTCGACCTCCGGGTATTGTACTTGTCTTAACGGACAAGTACACGTCCTCTAACCTAACCTAACCTATTGGATTGTATATGTTAGGTTCACTTTTTACAGCGATTTAATAGTAGCTCCAGATTTGTCGCTGGATTGAGATAAAGGCAAGATGAGATGAAAATCATGGGTTTCTTCTTACCGGACACTGAAAGGTTAGATCGCTGACAAGGATTTGGAAGAAAACCCAACCGAAGGAGGATATGTTGCTACGAGGAGAAGGTGGCCATCAAAATCCTCCTCTGTAAATGTTTAGTCCCTAGTAGAATGAGGTTAAAGACCCTACTTGCGTACAGCTAACTTTGATGGATTATGTCGTTATGTTCAAATGACACAACAACAGCAAGGCCAGGATCGTGGAGCCGGGTTTTGCTCAATCTCAACTCCAAGTAATATGTAAAGCACGATTGCTGAAATATTTTGCTCACTTAAGGTGAAAAACCCTTGGAACGGCTAATGCTGAGTTGGCAATCTTTGGCCGAGTGACATTCGGATCCTTCCGGAAGGTAGATTCAATTGCCGTGGTATTATCTCTTTTGGTAGCTCTAATTCATCAACTCTATTGGTGGTAAACTGGTTGACAGGATCTTTTTATAGCTGGTCATAGAATTTTTCTTATTTTGCTAACAAGTACAAGTACGGTAGCCGGTTACTTTGGAGAATATGGAATACTTTTTCTGCAACTATTCAGCCCTTGGTGAAATAAAGTTAAACACACTGGGCAGGGAACTCTTCGGTGGTTTAAATTCTCTGCAGGGACCATGGCATTCGGTCTCTACTTGAAAGTATAATGGGATTTCATTGAGCTGGCCGTCTCTTATGATCTTTTCTTGCCTCATCTATTATATTTATATCCGTTTCCATCGTATTTAATTTTCTGACTTTTTCTTCTTGTTCTTTTCTACTTTTTCTTCTCCAGGACAATTAAAATGGATCCCATGACCTCCAAGTGAAATTGTATTTTCCATCTTAACAGCCCTCATCTCGAAAGCTAACCTAATTTAAGTTACGGGTTTTTCTTTCAGAGAGACTTTGTTGTCGCATTCATGGAACAAGATTTGTCTACGCTTAAAAAGCTTTCAATTTCGTGAAAAATTAAACAATGGACGTCTTTTTAGTATACCTTATATTGAAAAAAAAAAAAGAAAAAACATTCTTCTCGCATGAGTTCCAATCAGACAGTGACCAGTTATAACCCAAATCACCATGGCTTCTCGGAATGCTGGTCAATGCCGCAAATTGTTTACTATTTTAGAGAGGCCAGATCTGTTATGCAGGTTGCGATTTAAATTTTTTTGCGTATTTGTTTGTACAGCAACAACAGTTTTTTTTGCACCTGTATATATACCGTAACATGTACGAATATCGAATTTCTTTATTTTTAGTACGAGGAAAAATTTCAAAAAAAAAAAAATTAACTGAACTGAATTGAACGAACGATGTGACTGTTTATCAATAATTTGCTGCTTAAAACAACAACAACAAAAAAAATAAGTAAATGAATCTCTCGATTACTACATTAACGCTAAACAAATAAACAGAAGAAAAAATTGCAATAAAATATATTTAAAAACAAAACAACAACTACAACAACAAAGGAGCGATATGGTATAATAACATAAAAGAAACAAAAAAAAAACTGCAATCGTCTTACCACGAAGGGGCGTTTGCGCATTCATATGATAGGAATGTTTTTTGTTTTCATAAATGAAGCAGTACACACAGAGGCTACTTTAATAGAAATCAACAGTGAGGGAGGAAATAATAAGAACGTATATGCATACACGTCAAGATCTACAAGCACTTACACAAACGAATTTATCAAATAAGACGATTGCGCAAACGCCTTACACGGGATAGGACAGTCAGCTTGTGTAGCCTTCCTTTCTAGTGTCACAAATACACAAAAATGTTATAAAAATTATTTTTGAAAAACGTTGATAAACTGTAACTATTATTACATTCAACACTGTATGTAAATAAAAAAAAATTGTACTTTAATGGGAATGGCGCAAAAACACACCAACAACAACAATGTGAAAAGAAAAAAAAACGTCAACGCACTTGCACTTTTTCACTCACATACACTCTCATGCAAACAAACACCACTCGCTCAAGTCACAAAAAGAAAATCAAGTGGAGAAATGTAAATAATAACTGCACAACAGAGTTGTCAACACTTTAGAATTTCATAAAGAGCTGATATTAGCGGAAAAACGTATATTTTTACAAAAGTATGACATTTTTCTAACAAAAGACTTCGATACAGTGGTCCATACATGAGAGTTTTATTTTTTAACTGATCTTTAAAAGACCGAAAAGTTACAAATATAACAAAGTTTTTTTTTTAAAAACACTGTTCCACATTAAATAATAATTTTGCTAGCATAAGCTGCTATTTTTTGTACCGTACCTGCACAGCAAATGTACAAAGTAATAGAAAGGAATCAATTCTCCTTTCATTCTAAATAGTCAATGTGGCACAGTTTGAACTGTAATAAAATGTATGTACAATAGGTAAAGCCCTTATAAATATTTAAATGTTCTGACTCTCAAGATTTAAGCGTTGAAACCATCAATAAACGCTGACAGTTAACAACACTACAATAAATTAAATCAAACAAATAAAAATAAAAACAAACTAGACAACCAACATTCCTTAGACGTTTTTGTTGTTTTTTCTTTTGTAAAATTTTTTTTATAGGCTTAAGAGCTAGCGAAGAAGCTTTGCTTAGTTAAACAACAGCAACAAAGACAATATAAACAAAAAAAGAAGCCCTCCATTAAAACTAAAAAAGAAAATCATGCATGAATTCGTCACTGCAAAAGTAGACAACACCACCCACACCACTGTACACTTTAAATACAATTATCTTTTCCTTGCCTATCCATCCAAGTGACTGACTGGAGTGGCAAATAAATGAAAGAAAAAATATTTATTTTTTGCTTTTGTTTTTTTCTTCTGAATATCAATTACAAACTTACCCAATAGATGGTGTACTGATATTACAAATAAATTTTTGGATGTCACATTATATTGTCGACATTTCTTTAGAAATTTTAATGGCATTTTTTGTTGTTGTAGCTACTTTTTTGTATTCTTCCAGTTTTCTGACTTGTTGTTGCTGCTTTGACTTAAAGAAGTTGTTTTTATAAAAACAAAAAAAACAAAAACTCACACGCATACACATACACACGCACAAACTAGCAAAAGAGAACTTTTATGCAGTAAGGGATTCTAATTAGAAATTTGTTGCCGCCGCTTCTTTTATATTATTTTTTTTAATTTTTCTTTCACGAATTTATTTTTCTTTTATTTTAGATTCCTTGGCATTGCATTTCAAATTAATTTTCTTATAAATTCTTTATTTCTAGAGTTACTTGTTGTTGGGGCATGTTAGCGCACAGGTTATTTTTTTACACAACTTTTTTTCTTTGACTTGATTTTACTTGAAATATGATTTTCTTATTGAAAAATTGCTTTAATTTGTCACTTTTTACACTTAATTTGTTGGCGAGCACTTGTTCGATTTTTGGATTAATTTTCGCTTAAAGAAATTATTAAAACTTATAAAAATTAAATAGAAAATTTAATGGAAAAACTTAAAACACAAGAAAATTAAAAAAATTTTTGCTGCGTATGTTAAAATTTCGTTGCGTCGACGACGACGTTTTTAAGAATGACAGTTTTCTTATTAACACACAATCAGTGTTGTATTCTTTAGAGTGACCAGGCGGTAACAAATGTAACACCAACAGGGTTGTATTAAAAAGTATTGATAAGGCAGGTAGTTAGGGGATTTAGTGTTAAATTTATTGAGAAAAAATTTTAGGCAATCTAAAACTATGTTTATATCGTGTTTAATACAAATTTAGTTCTGCATGTATGCATATGCAAATGGGTTCACTCTTTCATCTATCAAACATATTTGTCTTGAAAAAAAACTCGGTCTCTTTCCAAGTTTCCTTTCTGCGTCCCCGCCACAAAAGATATTGTACTTGATTATTGATATGAATTGTCATATGAACTAATGCAGTTTGTTCAAACAGTCCTGCACTTTTCTATTACCATTATATAAGCCGAGTGCTCGAATGACGATGTGACAGGCATATAGTATCCCGGCCCTTATAATGTTTGTTATGATACCTACACATGTTTTTCATTATGCTCACCATATTGTCCGCAGTAGTTTAGACAGCCTTTATTGATTGCCGAGAATTTGAATTTAGTGCCGACGGAAGTACACGAATTGTATGTAACTCGGGATAGGTTTAGTTATACGTTGTAATTTGACTTTCTCAACTGAGAACAAAATTGGAAAACATGTTTTCTTTCTTCATTTGCTACTTTTCCATTAAAGGAACGTATAAAGTTATCAACATGTTTGTCTCGGACACTATTCTCTACATTTTTTTTGTTGAGTACTTGGGCAGGTTTGGGTTGGGTTTTCTTGCCTATAGATTTCTTTGTTGTTTGGAGACAAATTCCGTGTATATTAAACTACATATTGTAGCAATCTCGGACGTTATTACTTTACTTCCAATTTAGAAACATCTAAGTTTGACGTTTGACAGATTCTATGTGCCCCTGCTTTTAATGTAAACGTCTTTGAAAGGGTGTTCTATTGGTTATGAACGCTTTTATTGTTTGTTTAAAACAACAATCTGGCTAATCTTAGCAAATAAACTATATCTATCTCTTTTTTACACACACACCCACTTTTATTTAATAGGCGAATATGTAAGCAAAACAAAACAGACACAAACAAACCTTCACAGAAAAAAGAACGAGAGAAAGAACAAGAGGTAAAAGAAACTACGCAATTAAAGACAAGAAACGAATGAATAAACAAGAAACAATAAACAAAAAATTAGAATAAGAAGAGGAAAAATACTGAGAAAATGAAAGAAAAAAACCAAAATTGTTTAAGCAAAACAATCAGAAACAAGCAGCAGCAGCAGCAACAGAGGAGGAAAAGAAAAGTAGAGAAAAATATAATTTGTTGTCTGTTATTTAGTAACAAAAGTGCAGTAGAAGCGAAGTGAAGTTTAATTGCTTGATTTGTATTACACAGTCAGTCCGTTCATATACAGAAAGTAAAAACATATAATATAGAGAATACTATACTATACAGTAATATAAAATTGAATTCAATTTAATTACAACAAAAATAAAACGATACAAAATAATTGTGAAAAATCGACAATTCTACTGTGTGTGATTTGAGAAAATTACAAAAAAGTAAAAAGGGAAACAAAATATAAACAAAAATCGAAAATTTCAAATACCAACAACAACAAATACATATTGTAATAAAGGGAGAAAATATATTTTTTATTGGAGAAATCGTTAGCATTTCTTTTTGGCGTTTGTGTGTGAGACAACAGTTTTCATAATTTTGGTGGAGGAAGTGTTTCAAATTATTTCTTAATTTCTTAAAAAAAATTATTTAAAAGAGAAAACTTAAAAAAAATCTTGTCAATCAACATGGCCGAAGGATACATTATGAATTTTAACCATGACTTTACGTAAGTAAACTTAAAGTAATTTTTATTTCTAACACAAAAAGTTTCTTTGTTCTCGTTATTTTTCGCTACTGCAAACAGTAAAAAAAAAACTATAAAAAGATCGACCTTGAAAAAAAGCGAATAGAAGAAATAAAGTATTACTCAAATGCAGCAAAATTAAGGTCATTTCTTTTAATAATAATAATAATAGAAAATAACAGAAAAAATAATATTTAAAGTGCCTAAAAAATAAGTATCGATAACAAAATTAAATAAAACACTAACAACCACTCTCTCTTTGTCATCATCAACAGGGGTTGTTTTAAGTATTGCATTTTATATGGCAGGTGTAAAGGAAGCGAAATGGATTTCTAAATAAGCCCCTTTGGAACAAATTTTTCTTATTTCCAATAAATTTTCTATTTTTATACATATGTTCGTGCATACATGAAAAAAATTCTTTGTTATAGATTTTTCAAAAATAGTTCCTATTGTTTGTTTATTTTTCGTTTCTTTCCTCCCTTTCTATTCGATTCTTATCGACAATCTAATTGTTGTCAAGTGTTGCCAGATCGTTAATATGAAATGTTATTTGTGTATAAATAAAAAGTGATTAGGAATGAAATTTAAGAGAACTAAAGAAATGATGATGAAGCAACTAATGAAGAAACAAAGTTAACAAGAAAATGTAAAACAGTTTGTGAATGTAACCTTTCAACAAGTAAAACGCGTCTAAATTTGGAGCTCCTCCTTGAACAGCTTATGAGATGTGTCATTTTATGTGGTTCCTATCGGTTAAAGGTCAGTAGAATCGGGATTTATTTTGATCCGCTATGTGTTCAGTTTCCGAGTCGAAGCTGGGACAGAGTTGTCCTTGTTTGCCTTGGGAGCTGTACTTCACTATCAGAAATTTCGGTAAGTCCGATTCAGGTTATCATTTTTAATGACGCTTATGATATTTCCATTTTGACATTTGGATGCCCAATAAGTAGCTCCTGATATCTTTCCGTACATGCTGTGTAGGGGATTTATTCCGCAGAATGTTATAGTTTAAGGCAACATATGGCAACTCTATGCAAAAATATCTATCATTTATTCCCACTTAAAAATTCTCTAATTATTGTGAAATATTTCCGCTCCTCTTATTAATTATATTTTCCCTAATTTCTCCTTATTGTTGTTATGCAATTCGGTAACTTCCTCTCTCCCACCCTTTCATTATGATGCAGTAAAATTAGTAATTAGAACAACGACAAAAAACAGCTGTTGTTTTGTTATTTTTTATCTCCTTATTCTACACAAATATCTAGTGGGTTTTTTCGCCTTTGTTTACAAACACTTCAATATTTGTTATTGTTTTTTAAAGTTTGTTTTCATTTCGTTTTTTACGTTTTGTGGTAATGTTTTTCTAAAAAATAAGAAAAATAATTTCTTTGTTTAATTAGAAATAAACAATTTTTTTTTGTTTTGTTTTCATTACCTTGTGCAATAGTTTAAGTTTTCAATAAATTGTTGTTGCTTGTTCTTTTTTTATTATTTATAATTTGCGTCAATTTCATAATAATTTCAAAGCAAACTTTTGAAAATAATTTCAACATCAGTATATAGAATTAGGCGTGTATACTGGGCTGGATAAGGAGAAATAGTTACACATCGGAAGGTGCTATTAATAGGAGGCTATTTTTATTACAAGAATTGCTCATATGTGTTCTTACAGAGTCTATACACTCACTGCTTGCGGCTAAAACTTCGGTTAACCTTGGACATTCAGTTTAATGAAATTCATTACGACCCTTGTAGTCACTGCAGCCTGCCAACACATTTTATTGTATGGGAACTCTAGCAGAACGGTAACTATTTCCATTTCTATTCTAGAGTAATATTCCTAATCACTAGTAAACTTCAGCTAGCCTAGACTTTTCCTAATCTCAGGCAGTATATAAATAAATAGAGGCTTCCATAAATTTTCCTTAGCTTCTTCTGCTTTGCAATCATTTCGCTTATTAGGAACATAATTCATATGCCCAGGAACTTAGTACAGAGTGAATCATTCGAGAACTATATGTGTCCCCCTTACTTTCTCCAATAGAATTTCGAATAATATTAAGGTCTTTAGACAGATTTGAGAAAACATGTTACAAAATTCCTGTTTCTAAGAGGATGTTACCTTATCAAAATCAATTTTTTTTTTAATAAATTCAATTATTTTCATTTTCTTTGTCTTTTTTAATAAAATCCTAGTTTTGAACTTTAGGTTATCAATTGATTTACACCTCAACAACGGTCTGCGTGACCACATTCACCTACATTTTTTGCTTAATAAAAATGGAAAACAAAAATTTTTTAAATTTCTGATATAAAGTTTGTTCAACTTTTCAATTTATTGATTCATTTCGAATTATTGATCAATTATTGAATGTTCTACTGAAAAGCAATTCGTTTTAGTGATAAGAATTCTCCCTTTTCTTTCAATAAATTGTTGCAATTACATTAGATTACGGTGGATTGCTGTAAAAGGTTCAATGAACCCTAATGTATAGGGGAAGTAAAATTTATTTACACAGGGTTACAAAATAATATGAATGCAGGGGTTGGTTTTCATATACAAACATATGTATGCGTGTACATAAGTATAATAAACAAAATGAAAAATTAGGTATAATGTTCTTCTTAAAGGCTTTTTATATCATATTATACCACAGAAGGTGATGATTTGAGATATTGCCTTTTTTCTGAAGAGCTAATCGGTATATAAAGCGTGTGATTTCATCAGTTTTCCAGATATTTCAACAATTAGTGACGTACAGATTTCATTGCATTATTGATCAATTCTTGTGGATATAGTGGCTACCAATATCATGAGACTCGACTTCGTCTGAATGCCAAGCGATGTCCATACGTCTAAGAAAATCGGTCTGGCATTATGAATGTGTTCTTTGCAAGAGAGGAAAATTGACTTCTAGATGAAACCACATACTTCATAATAGCCAAGGCTATGTTTCTGCCTGTTTTGCAGATTCTTATTCCGAATAGGACACTGTAGTGGGATATTCCCGTGGCGAAATGGAATACCTAGCTTTAAAGACGGGTTGAAGCTGGATGGTGCCGCGGGGGCTGTAAGCTCTTGTAAGATTTATGCGATTGAATGCCTCTGGATTATTTTTTATACGTTAAATCATTGATTTATGCCTACAAACCAGCAAGTATTGAAACATTGGCAGCCAATTTTAAGCCACCACTAACGCCATGCGACCAAATCTAAGAGAAAAAGCAACAAAAATTGAATGGACCATATGGCTCGTAAGACCTCGTACTAGAGCTTCACTTTATATTGGATTATGATTGTAGGATCTAACCCTTACCTGGTCTAGCCTTTTCAAATGCTAGAAGTCTTTGGAGTTCTATCAATAATGTTAGAAACAGGTTGCTGATCGATAGAACGTAATGTTGGGAGTCCAGAAAAAGTCTTTGGAGCCATCAATGCTGGTAAAAACAGGTATTTCCAGGTAAGGTTGCTGATAAGAATCTGGGATGGATCTAAGACGCACTCCTCTGTAACTGTCTTTGTAGGATTCGATTGAAATTATTAGGCAGTGGATTCTTCGTGGGTTTAAACTCTAAGTATTCTAGTTTTAGGTTTTTTGTCTTGTTTCATCTATTCCCTTTCGTTAAACTTTCTTTCTTCTCCATCCTTTCTACTTCTCTAGAACGATCACAATGGATTCCTTGTGAAACTGTACTTGCAGTCATGACAATACACGTTCTCAAATCTAACCTATCCAAGCCTTACGCTTGTGAGATTATACGAGTATAAATTTTATTCTATTTATAATTATGCTTTAATGTTTTAAAATCTTTTAATATACAATGTTTTTTTTTCTTGACCAGTTTACAGTATTAAAAAAATCAAATTATTCTATCGATGGCCAGAATATCAAGTTTTTATTTAATTCTACTTCTACTTGTAAAGAAGGAATATGAATCATTTGAGATGAGATTTTATTGAAGATTTTATTGACAGACAACCTTGAACTTTTTTTGTATTTTAAATCATAAAAAATAACGTTCATTTACCCGGTTCTCAAAGCTTTTTTCTTATACTCTATCGTTCATACGTACTACAAACACTTGAAAGAAAGTCAGATGATTTGTTTCTATGAATTTTTTTTGGTATAAAACTGATTAGAAATTAAAAAAAGAAAGAATCTAAAATGTTCAGTTATTGTTTAATACAACACGTCTTTGTTTAAATTTTTATTTGTTTCGGTTATAAAAATTTATAATTGTTATCGCAATAGACGTTCTTAATTTGGAATTAAATTTAAATTTTTATTATATAAAAAAAAATTTTAGAAAAGTATTCCAATATTTTTGTTTGAAGTAATTCCATTCATTTTAAATTTAAAAAAATGTTATTCTATAAGTCATTGCCTTTGTTCTCTCATATATCTTGTGATTCTATCAGCAAATAACTAAAACAATCCCTTTCTGCATGATTCCAGTTATTGATTCATTAACAAAATTATTCTCCAAAGAAAGGGATACGTTCTCCATAGTGCGGTGTTACCGCATTACTATTACCCATTACCAATCAATTTTCTGGAATTTCGGATGATCCTAGTTGTTGATAGTATAGCTACGACTACCTCTTAAACTGACTAAACACACAGTAAAACCTTCTTGAGTATCAATTTCGGGCCATTGTTAGGTTAGGTTAGAAAGGGTAGCGTACCACTCTATTATCAACAGCACACGGAGACTGGTCCCCTCTGCAAGAAAATCTCTTTAGAAAAGAAAAAATGGAATTCTAATAGAATCAGTTTTTGGTAAAGGGTGAAAGAATGTGAGAAAAGCAAAGATAAAAAAGAAAGAAACGAGAAAGAGAAATATCTTCTATCCTTCATGCATAAAGGAATATAGATCCAGCCAGCTAATCTCGTTCACATACGTTTTTAGATTCTTCAGTTTACAGTCCTTATGGATTGAACTTTAGCCATGAGTTTTTTACGACCCTATAGTTCGATCAGACATCTCCAACAAAACGAAATATGAGAAAATATTTCCTCGACGTCTACCTCTCAGCAGATTTCTGGCAAAAAAAAACTGTGATCGTAAATAAAAAATTGCCATGAAAAGTTTGTCAAAAAAGAAACTGTCGTTCGGAGTCGACATTAAACTGTTTGGCCGCCTCTCTTGCAGATATAAAATTAACACAATTTCTTACTTATGTTGTGTGAGAAACAAGGTTGTAATCCTGACTGAAGAGTTGTAATCAACAATTATGTATGTATAGTCCGATCTGCATTATCATGTGCGTTTCTGTATTAGGAGTTTCGAAGATCTCTATGCAGCTTCATTGTCACAATAATCACGCAGCCAGCATAACCAATTCGATAATCTGATATACATAAGAAAACTTAGCAACCTCTTATACTCCCAGCCCAGATGTGATTTTCATAAATTGTCTCCCTTCAATTCTTTGGTATACGTTTCCTTAATAGTTCAGTGGCCTTAACATAAATTTCTGGAATATTGGTTCTCAGATTTAAGAAGGCATGGTTTTCAAACAAACAGAGTAAACAGGCATTCTCTTCTATATTCCATGTATTCAAGCAGTCTATTGAAACACTAACTGGCCACCCCTGCTGCGTAGTACGCACTGTGGTATAGTTTTACCGAGTGAGATGGATATTGTTTTTACTGCGTGTCTGCTTTATAATATTCATAAATAAACAGTAAACAAGTGTGTTTTATTATTCAAAAATATTTATAAACAATAAAAAATAACCGTTAATATTGCGTCAGTTTCAAGATTTCATACTTTACACGCGCTGGAAAGCAAATGAGACAGTTAAGCGTCTTTTTTTAAATCGTCATTACGCCCTACAGTACTAAAGGTGGCAGTGCTTGTGAACAGAAGCTTTAAAACAAGATGAAATTTTGTGGGAAGGTTGTTCTAGATATGAATAGTGCCACAAACGGTTATGTTTTATGGGAAACTGAGATCAAGTGCACTAGTTAATGGCTTGATTATGGGTAGGATTGTCAGTTGCCAAAAACGGTATTACAGATTACAGGCAACTGATAGCCCAAGTTTAAAAATTTTTACTACAAATTGTTGATTGACTGCTAGAAACTCAAATACATTTTGATACCTATTTGTAGTCGACCTATAAATAAGGAGACCTGACTTGTGGTAACTTTTTCAAAGTAGAAATACTTCGATTTGTACCATCTATGACATCAGATGTTAACACTTTAACGCCGGCGTTTTAATTCAGGCTTGCCCCCTTCTGGTGCCTGTTATATTTATAAGACGTTATTAATTATAATTGTTATTTAAAATAATTGCTTTTAAGACGCTCAGGTATTTTTTTCGGCAGTCGAAGTGTTAAAGATCTAAATATTTGGTATTACGTATCGTCTAATATCATGCGTAACACCGGTGGTACATGCCGCCCGATGAGACAGTCTAGTACGGCCCGGCGTGGTCGTGTTAAAGGCTATTACTTTGAGTATATTCCGCAGAATTGTGGTACTCAGTAATGTTGCTTTTATTAGGCTTCTAAGGGAATACTGTTTGTACTCAGGTTTATTGGATACTGTTACCGATCTCTTATAGGGCATCATTTAGTTGGCCTTTAACAACAGCTACCTCTTTATTTGTTTACTTAATTAACAATTTTGTAGACTACTACTGGCGGCCCCCCTTTTGCACCTTGAACTTCTCCATTGATTATTCATTCCATTGTCATTGTTTATGTTTATTTTGTGTGTTTTATTTTTGTATTTTGTTTTCTTCCACTATTTTTATTATCATGTTTTTGGCATTACAAAATTCTATGTGTTGTTGTGAAATTGTTTATATTTGCGAAACACGTTTTAGCGTACTTTGCTAATGTTTTTTTTCATTTTCAATAACACGGACATGCCAAAAAACGATAAATAAACGTTTACGTTATAAAATTTGTGTAAATAACTCATTATTTTGCTTTTGTCTATGGAAAAATGAAGGAAAAAAAAAAATAACTTTGAAATTACCATAAAACGTAAAAATTAAAAAAATAAAAACACGCGATACAAATAAAATTTTTGGCTATTGAAGATTTGTTTAATTTAATTGGAGAATAAAAATCTTTTTTTTCTTAATTTGTTACAAAAAATATATTTCTTGCGTCCCACTGTAAACTGACATTGGCTTATTGTACATTGTGCTACTAACTTTGTTATTTTGAAACTTGTTTGATCTTTCATTCAACAGCATTGCAAACCGAGAGTTTTTTGTTATTTTTAATCGTTGTGCCACCCGTTTTTCTAATCCTCGAAATATGGTTATAGCTGAGAGTTCCTTCAGCTTTTTAGTTCATCTTTTCAATCGCGGAAAACCTTTCCGTTTTGTTTAGGTTTCCCGGACAAACTTCAGGATGCTGCTCGGTTTCAATGCCCAGTACTGGATATGAACTTAGGTATTTACTTGCGGGATGCCTTAATGCTTTACTGGCCCCAAGAATATGTGCTGATTATTCATTCTCATCATCACAGAATCTACATGTTGAGTTTCAAATGATCCCCTTTCTAAACAAAGTAGGAGTCTACAGTGTCAAAAGACCGGTGACCAGCCCCGGTTTATTTCTGGATAGTTTAATGCGTAACTCAGATAGATCTTCTACTGTAATTACCTAACAAACGCTTTGATTGCATCAAATCCTTTTGGCTTCAGGAGAATCTTTCCATATCATTGTCAACCCTTTAGTTAAATGTACCTGTCCAAATATCTGTCCCATCTCCACCGCAACGTTCTGGACCGGAAAGCTCATTTGTTTGTTTGATGCCTCGCATTTGCACAAGACTTGGGAAGTAGAGAGAAATCCCCAGACAGTCCCAAACCATCTTCAAGTTCCTCTCATAAGTATTGCTTGTTTTCCTATATCCTATGTTTCGTACTTTCTGTTCAAGATGAATCGAGCATATCTTTTGATGGCATCGAATTTCGGTTGAAAGATACTTGCGAGTTTCGTTTAAAACTCCCACTATTGTCCCAGTATCAATTTCAATATCTACCCGTACGCATACCACAGAATGATTCCTCTTATAAAAGAGTCTGTAGCCTCTAGGCTGCTCCATTCACTTTTGGTTGTTAGTCTTGGTTCAGTCTAAGGGACAGTTAATGTCAGTTATTTGATTCATTACGTTACTCTGAAGTTCTGATCTTCTTTACCATGTGTGTAATCCAACAGAATTTCTAGCGCCGAGTAGGACATATTACTATGAAGCTCTGATCTCCATTACCATGCGTGTAATCCAACAGAATTTCTAGCGCTGTGTAGTGCAGATTACTCTGAAGCTCTGATCTTCATCACCATGTGTGTAATCCAACAGAATTTCTAGCGCTGTCTAGTGCAGGGTTTCAATGCCCTGCTTATACCAACATACGCAACTCCATTTGAACTGTAGATTTCTGTAGATTTGCTATGACTGCCTAGACAATTGCCTGCAACATAGTACTGGAATTGTAACATGTCTTTATATGAAGATACGATACCGTGTTTTCAGAGAAGGGAAAAACCTAAATCCCGATAACGTTGGAAATTTTTGCAATCGATTAAAAAGAGGAACAATGAAATTATCGGCTTTAAAAGTTTGAGATTTTATTTTTTAATTGATTAACTTCTGTTTTTTCTTTTTTTTTAAATTTAATTAATCAATGACACTTTTTCATTTCATACTATTTTTCGCGCCAAATAATGTATTTCAAACAATTCTAAAGGTTATACTTCAAATACTGAGCTGTCAAAACTAATCACACAGTGATGTAATTTGTTTATTATTGTTTACTAAATCACGTTTAAATCTCATGTGTAAAAATATGGAACGTGATAAGAGTATTTTATAAAAATATTTATTTACAACAAAATCAATTCAAATAATTTGCGCTACTTAAATTACGACCCTTCAATGTTAAAATAATTTACATAATTTAATATAATTTTTTTTTATAGGAATATTAGATTATTGTAGGAAATATAATTTTATTTTTATTATAAAAAAATATTCCTATTCCAATAGTAAAAAACGTCACAAGATTTTGCGCCTTTTCAGCAAATACGTGTGAGTGAATCATATGGCAATTTGTTTACACCTTTACACAACAACAACAACAAATCAAACGCAGCCATAAATATGTTGTTATTGAAAAGCCATTAAAAAATATGTAAACAATAACATAAGTTATCAAATATCGTTTAATCGTCGTAAGTAATCGTTAAATCAGCTCATTTAACTCGTGCACATTGGCCTGCTTACCCATATAACAACAGAGTGAGTTAACCTCTACACCTCTTTACTCCCTTTCCTTATACACACCCCATCAAATGCAGTTAAAACTTAAAAAAACATTCATACTAAAAACTAAGCAAAACAGCAAATCATTGTTATTTATAAAGATGTGTATAATAATATATACTAACAACAAATACACATAAGAACAGAATACAAAACCAAATCCATTCACTGGCAAAAACAAAAACTCTTAAACCAGTTTTTTTTTGTTCCCTCTCTCTGTTTTTTCATAAAACCTATGGAAATCATATTCTAACTCATTACAATCAGATTTCTGTTGGTGTATACTTTGTTTATGCTGCTGTTTTGTTGTTGGTTTTTATTTCATTTTTGTTATTGCTTTCTCATACAGCTGTTTCTTCTTCTTTATTTTGCCATAAGTTGTTGTTATTTTTCTGTCTGTACTTTAAACTTTAGATGAGTGTGTAGTTGCTTTTTTCTTGTTAGTGTTTTTCCATGTTTTATTCATCCCTAAAATATGTGCTGATTGTTGTGTTTGTTTCTTTTACTGTTCGTTCGTTTAATATTAGTTGTGTGTTTATTTCGTTTTAGTAATTCTCATTGAGTTCATGTTACGAATTGTAGAAATGGTTTAGTTTGTGTATGGTAAGGTTAGCTTTGCGCAGAGGCGATATCGTAACCAATGAGGTTCTACCGAGGTGCGATTATTGCTAGTTGAAAACTTTAACCAATACCCCGCCATGGGGACGTGAAATACCGTCCACTACGGCAATTTTTGGAAGCCCGAGAGGGCTTGTAAATGAATGAATTTCACTGTGGTTTAGTCTAAGTAGGTGGTTTTGACCGTTTTTAATGCTAGTTTTGAGGAACGGCTGAAAGCAAGGCAAATCTAACAGGTAAAACTATGTCAACAGCTGACGCGTTTTTAAATGTCAAAATTTTGTTGTTTTTTTTGTTTGTTTTGTTTCGATAATCATTTTCGCATTTATAAACCCTCATATGTACCGGATGTATCCTTAACGATACGCACTCTAGAAATTCTTCAGGATTACTATTTCAAATCCAATTTTATTAAAATTTTTGGAAGATGATTAATAATATTTAAGCTTTTAACACTAAATCCATATATCTTTTAAACTACAACCTAGATTTACTATATTTATTTAGACGAGGCTGATGAATTACCCAAAAAAAGATTTCGGTCTCCAACTAAGTGCCAAAACTATGACCAATAACAAATAACGTTAGCATCTGCCATTTTTATCGATGGCCATATAAAAACATGTTCTTTAGATAAAGTGGAAATGTTATTGACTGCATGGAATAATTTTTTTTTAATTTATAGGTGCCCCACTATTGCGTAATTAAGCATGACATAAAAATCAAAAGAAATTTCAATATATAAAATGTATTTAGTTTTTTTAATTGCTTTTATTAATTTCCTATAGAGGTTTGAGGGTTAATTTTTTTGACATTACGCGTACGCTTTAACAAAAACAAAATGCCTGTTGTTTTTCCATTGTTGTACTTGTTGTACACTTGCGGTTACCTGTTAGATGTACCTTGGCTGAAAGTGAGTTAGTTGTTATTGGGATTTTGATTTCGTTGGAAGCAGCGTTGCCAGATTTTTTTTTTTTGAAAAACTTTTTATTTCTGTGAAAAAAACTTGTTTTTTACAAAAGTACATACATTTTTAAAGCAAACACCGGAGTCCGGTGCCGTTTGTTGGTGTTTCCTTGCTTCTTTTGCCCGGGACTAATCAAATACACAATATTTTATTTAAAAATGTAAATATTTCGTGTTAATATTATTGAATTTTTTGAAAAAAAATTAAATTTAATTTTGTCGAAAAAAATTAAAAATTTAATTAAAACTTTTTCGCATCTCAAAAAAACTTGAAAAAAAGGTAAAATTTGGCAAGTGGCAACGCTGGTTGGAAGGTGGCCATGAGAAAGTTCTCGGTAATAGTGGGCCTGTTCGTAAATGCAGCACTGCGCTGCATAATATGATTATTTTGCGCTCACACTCCTAATCACATGTTGCTGATTTATTTGTTTGCATTTACGAACGAACAAACACTGCAGAAATGGTAAAATTATTAATAAATATGATTTTTGAACTGGACGATAAAACAAATGACAAAATGTTTTTAAATGCACAAAAAAGAAGACATTTAAGGAAGAAAAAAAGAAAGTTTCTGTTAAAACTCTCATTCTCTCTTTCTCACTCATTCAATGCATCACCCATTTCTATTATTAGTGTTTTGTGTTTATTTGCGCATAATATGATTTAATGTTGCATTTACGAACATTTGACAGCTGCAGTGCTGCCAAGGTTTGCATTTATGAACATAATGCGTATAATATGCAGCGCAGTAGTGCATTTACGAACAGGTCCGTTTACATTTATGAACATGATGCGCATAATAATGCAGCGCAGTGATATATTTACGAACAGGCCCAATGTTGCCGCTTCGAAAACGCCCCGTACCGCAAAGTTTAATGGTATAATCATATGACTCAGGTTTTTGCGGTAATAATTGGATGACGAATTCACTGAAAACTCAAATATAACTGTTTTATTTTGGGCCCTGTAGCATATTCTAGTCTTTATATCCTGAAAAAGTTCTCTAATGAAACTGCAAAATTTTATTAAGGGGGTTATGGCATTACTTAGCAGAGTTCTTGCAGATAATTTTATGATTGTATGTATAACTGGGTGGGTACATGGAGAGGCAATTTGAGAAAAACATTTTGACAAGGAAATAAAACATTATCATCTGAGTGTCTCCCTTGCTGGATTGAGAGAACGTAAACAGAAGTTCTAAGGAGACTATTTCCTTAACAGTTTCAAATGTGTTGCAAATGTGACCTTAGAAGCACTGGCAGGTTCCACGTTATTTGTGAATTACGGACTTAGTAGAAGCCATTGATCTTTTAAGAGTCTAATAATTAGACTCTAATTGGTCTTTGAGTGAGCCTGCTAATGGTGAGCTAAAAAATTATCATTTCAGCGTATGTTCATGTACCCAGTTATGAACCTTTTGAGCATACTAAGATCGACGTTTAGATCATCGGCAGTCCCTTATGCTAGTGGGAAACTAATTTTTCTGTCACCTAAAGTTTAATGTCGAATCTGAAATACCGCTGTAAAAAGCTTTAGCATGACAATTAGTTTACTCCTAGAGCTCTTGCCAGAAGACTGCTGCTAGGGGATCCTCCACAAGAAGTATTTTTGTTCCATTTTTTTTTCTTACTTCAAGTCCTTAGGGCTCAGTTTTAAACTCTGGAGCCATAGTCTATTAAGCCAATGGTAGACTGTAAGACGAAGGTGAATAATAGAAATTTCATTTTTAATATTCTTTGTCTTCTTTCTATTTTCTCTTTTCAGTTCCATTTCGGTTTTAAGTAAAAATGGTTTTCGTTTGTACACGATCAATGCATGCGATAAGGTCGATGAGATCTTCGCCAAGGAGAATGCCAAACAGATACGCATTGTCGAGAGGCTATTTAATACATCGTTAGTAGTGCTGGTCACCCAAGAGAAACCCAACTGTTTAAAGATGTTGCATTTCAAAAAGAAACAGGATATCTGCAATTGTGTGTATCCCTCGGAGATATTGTGTGTACGTATGAATCGTTTTCGTTTAATTGTCTGCCTGGCCGAAAGTATTCACATACACGATATACGTGATATGAAAATCTTACATTCCATTGAGAACATAGCACCCAATGAGTATGGCTTGTGTTCGCTCTCTTTGAACTCGCATTTGGCATTTCCCATTTGCACCACCAGTGGGGAATTGAGAATTTTCAATGCCAATAAACTCAAAACCGGTTTAACCATAAAGGCTCATGATACAGCTTTGTCGGCTATGAATTTCTCACCGAACGGTTTACTCTTGGCGACCGCTTCGGAACGTGGCACTGTGATAAGAGTATTTTGTGTTAAGAATGGCCAACGCGTACAAGAATTTCGTCGTGGCGTTAAAAGATGTGTTAGAATAGCCTCTTTGGTATTTTCCACAAGCGGAGATTTTCTGTGTGCCTCTTCGAACACGGAAACCGTGCATATATTTAAGATTGATGCCAAGGCAGTGGAAGCAGCTGAATGGAAGTCTAGTATTGGTATGTTAATAAGGAATCTATAAATTTGTATCATTTTTTCTATAATTTTTCCCATCTTTACAGTTTCTGACGAGGCTCAGAAAAAGCTCAATTCGAGTAGTACAGCTACAACAATAACTAAAGATGATACGCCAACACCCTCCAGCTCAAATACCCCGGCTACAAATAGTTCCTCCTCAGTCAGTAAGACCAATGCGACAACAGCCGCAACGACTACAGAAGCTTCAACTAAAAATTCCACAAATAATCCTTTACCACCTGCCCCTACTACTACTACTACAAATAATAGCTGGTCTATGAGTGGTTATCTAACGAAGGCCGTCTCTTCCTATCTGATACCCTCCCAAATAGGTGATGTTTTGGCACAGGACAGAGCATTTGCTACTGCAGTTTTGGGCCAACCAGGCCTTAAGCATGTTTGCGGCTTAACACGCATACAAAAAGAATTGCGTCTGCTAATGGCCTGTGAAGATGGTTTTCTTTACATTTATGATTTCAATAGTGAAAAGGGTGGTCCCTGTAAGCTATTGCATGTCCACGATTTACGTTATACATTAGAAGGAGTCATAGGTATGATGATTTCATAATAAAAAATACGTTCTAAATCATTTGTTTAAAAAATACGTCCTCTTACAGAACTAAATCTCTCTGATAGTATGGATAAAATGTCATTTTCTGGTGTATTACCTTCAACACCCACCACAAATCCTTCTAGCGGTTTCTCCGTGGACAAAACACCCATCATCAATACGGATGTGGTGCAACATTCCAAGGATTCAAATTCATCGTCTTCATCGTCCGTCTCACCACAAAGTAAATCGAGTTCCATGAGCAGTGTTAGTGTTATAATTGAAAATCCTGAACCCTGTTCGGATAATTCATATGCTGGCATACTTAAGGGATCTGAACGTTCCATGAATTCTACTATGACAGGTATTAAGACCTAATTTTTTCACATACACACATAAATTTTGTTGTAACACTCTCACGGAGGGAATAAAAATCCGTTCAATCCTATTCAATGGTAAGCTAAAGGCTTAGCTGATTGGTTTTTTTTTCTAGAAATAAGAAAACAAAATTCAAAATTTATTTAATAACACTTTCGGAATAGTCTGAAATTGTTTTGGAATACAAAAAACATGAATTTTGATGATTATGACAATTTACTGACTTACTGGGTTTAGGAGCCTACATATTCGGGTATTTAAATTAAAGATTCGAAACAAATTAGATCCGAGTCATATTTATTTACACATTTTCTCAAAAATTCATTGATAATTTGAGCAAATACTGGTCTCTGCCCAAATATGTTTACTTAACCGAACACACAGTCTCAATAATTGTTCTCCCTTTCATTCTCTCTACCCGCTATAAGTGGCTTTACGTCATTTCAAAATATCTTTATAGTCCGTTCTCTATTTCCTGCTGTCGACGTAGAGATTGGGCTGCTTAAAGGATATTCTCTTTTTCTCCACTTCTATCTACAAATTTCGATTTCAATAGAGGTGCTCAGAGTTGAGCATTATTGATTGTGTTTCGTCAGAAAATCCCCTAGGTTCGCCTCAGTCATTGGTTGACAAAAATCTGGATTGCCCTAAGATCAATATTATGTGCCGCGAAATTTGTTATTGGCCGTAGGCTTGTCTGACCCTAATAAAGCAATTTGTAATGTCTGCTCTAGGGTCAATATTCTATTGTTATAATGCTCTCCAGACAGCAACATGCCGATCATTGTGCTGTTTTTGTTTTAAACCTGTTGATTTTGCAGTATCAAGTGATTGGGTATTTCCCATGTTAATTATCATTGTCTTGGTGCCGCTTCAGACTCCAATTTACTTAGTTTTGACTGTATATCGTTGACGCAGAGCGATAGTAAACATATGTATGTCATTGATATAATGTAAATCTTCGAGACTGCCATTTAAACACTAGGTTATATCCTTTGTCCTTGATATAATTTTACCTAATACTGTCATTGACCATCCTATAATAAGCTTGCTTGATGGGATTCTACTGCCATACTTACAGGACTGCTTGTCATATTCTTGTCTACAGCAATACAGTTAAATATATGAATTGTTCTGGTATTCCTCTGCAGAAGAGAAAATTCCATACGGCAGAATAGCCTTCTCAAGGTCAACGAATATCTGAAATAATGAAGATCCCAGCTCCATCGTTTGTTCCGTGATTATGCGCAGAATGTTGCTCTGATCAATGCCAGACTTGCTAGGATGAAAACCAATCTGCTTGTTGTGAAAATCGTTGAGGAGAGCATTAGCTAATCGTTTGTTGAGTACATTAGTAATCAACTTGTCTACAGCTTAGAAGAGTCATGCGTCTATACTCAGTTCAGTGTTCTTTCTTTGGAATCTTTATTATCAGCCAGTCTTTTAATTTGTCGGTGTGCTTCAAAATACGCCTGTAATCGAATGTATAAGTACAGTCGTGTCTGTTTTAAGCACTTTAGCTGATATATTATCAAGCTTTGTTGTCCTTAAAACTGAATTGAACACATGTTAAGGAAAATATCGAAGGACATATGCCAACAAGAATAGAATACAATTTTTTAGAGAAGCAGACTGCGAGATCGACCTGAGACAACATTTAGATGATTAACCATGAACATAACAAATGTTTTTAAATCAATTTTTTTTGACTTGATAACGATAGCAACAGAAGCCTAATATTTACTTAGTAATCGACAAGCTAGCTTAGCACCTACCAATAGCTACTGGTTTAGGCAATTAAAAAATTCTAAAGTATTACAATTTAATATCGGACTGTTAAGCATTCTGCTATTTAGCTGATAAAGAAGCTAATGTTCTAAACTTTTCTATGCTTTAACGGCTTCATAGTTTCGTTGGTATTTGAAATTTAAATCGTAACGTAATGACCACTTTTTTGTTTTTCTCATCACAATTCATGTTTTGTATGATTATTATTGAATTGAAATACATTGTTTAACCTTTATATTGTAATTATTTTTCTTTCTTCCAGCAGATTCTGCCAAATTTCGTAAACTTTGCGATGCCATTGATACGCCTACAAAACTGTACGATGAAAGACAATTTCCACCTGTAGCCATTGCGGCTAAAGATTGACATAAAATTAATGCAAAGACAGCTCAACGGCTTAAGGAACTAAACATGACAGCAAATAAAATGGATTTTTGTAAATAAAAATTAAGTATAAAAACAAAATAGTGAAATAAAATAGTAGCAAAAAAAAACAAACAAAAAAATATTTAAAAATGAAAAAATCTCCTGAACCACAAAAAAAAATTTTAAAAATATGTAAAAATAATGTATACTAAAAAAAGATATATAGGTATTATAATATAATATATATACATATTAATTAATTAATATTTTATTATCTTTCTAAATTAAATATTTATTTAAAATTATATTTTTAAAAACACCAAAAAATTGTTTTTCGAAGTAAACGAAAATCTGTTCATCAGGTGTTTTTAGAATTCTAGTTTCTATTATTGTCATTTGTAAAATCCTTAGTTAATATTCTATTTAAATAACTAAAACTTAGCATTTATAATATCTCTCTTTTTCTTTGTAAAATTTATTTTTTAAGTTATCAAATAAAAAAATTAAAAAAAAAAATCATTTATTAAAGCAAGAAAAAAAAAAGTTCAAATGAATTGAAATTAATTATTAATGTTACGATTAAAATATAAATTAAAACAGTAAATTAAACCAAAATACTCTTCTTGAAATTAATTAAAAATTTTCTTTTTTTTTCAAAACTATTACAAGTCCTTCTTTCAAAACTTTTTCCAAATTCTTAAAGACAATCTCTTTCGTATTTATGTTATTAATTATAATTATTTTTAATCAATAGTTTTCAAATAAAACTGAATTTATAATTGTAAAAAAAGAAAAAGTAAACCCAACCATAAATTAAATTATTAAAAAAGAAAAAATAATAATAATCTTAAACAAATTAAAAATAACTCTTCAAATGTACCTTATAAATGTATGATGTAACTAAAAATAGTAAATGTTTTACAATTAGCTTTAGTTCTATAAACACACACCAACATTTTTCAAATTGAAACTAAGAGAACAAAAAAAGAATACAAAATTAATTAAAATCATAATTGTAATCCGGCAATAAACTGAAGGACGTAAAAAAACAAAAAAAAAAACACCACAAATTTTAAGACTTTATTATTTGCTTGTGAAAGTTTTAATCTATGATACCGATCAATTATATTGTAAAGAAATATTTAAAAATTGCCATGAAAAAGTTTCTCAAATAGCTGTCGTTCGAAGTTGACTTTTAAACTGTAAGTGCCGCTGCTCATGTATGAAAATTAACACACACAAATAAGGGATGTGAGAAGCTAGGACTTAATCCTGCCTGAATGGTTGTAATGACCATGCAACGTGGCAAAATTTGACAAAAGTGGCGTAATATGTGTAGGAAATCTATTGTAATCTTTGTACTTTAAGGGCAAGCACTAACTTGTGAGGCGTAGGCACTCCTGACTGGTGCGTTGTAATGACCAAATTATGTATGTTTGTATGTAAAATCAAATCTTTTCCCACAGTATTTAATTAGTAAAAGTTCAGACTGTCACATCCTAACTAGATTGAGAAAAGCTTCTGCATTTCGCTGCCATACAAAAAGATTCTGGTCTATAATGATTTAGTTTGCCTAAACACCCTCCAGTTAACCTCATTGAAGCTATTAAATTCAGGCCGGCCTGACTGTCTGATATTAGTAACTTCTGTTGAATCATCCGCTTGGAAATCTTTCGCAAGTCATTAAGCCATTCGTATAGCGCAAAATGATCCCTCTCTTACGAGAGCAGTTTAAAGCTACTCGTATTATACCTGTCTTCCATTATCTTAATAATAATTTGATTGGGTCTGGTTTTTGCTACTGCATACAACGTAGCCTGTAGCACCGACGTTGAACAGATCTCCTTGTCCCATGAGTCACAATTGGGTTGACCATCAAAGTAGCATTTTCGGTTTAAGCCTCCAAGATTGTCAGCAATCCTTCTGTGTATTGATAGGGGCTTTCTAGATCCTCCTCCACGTCAGTTGACTGTGTTCGTATTCTCTGATATATTGCATTCGCGTTTGTCACACTGTAGTGGGATATTCTTTTCTTTTTTAAATTTTCTCCTTTTTGTAAATGGTTTTATTTTGAATCTTGCTAACATATTCCATCAATTTAAGACCCCGCTTTTCATGATGCCTTAAAGTATCTCTTGAAACTTACACAATTCTTTTAGAACTATGCTGTTCGGATAGCCTTTCTCGTAGGGCACATCCCTTCGTGGTCGATTGGTCGGCAGATTGCATATTACAGACGAAATTCGTTCTTTAACTCCACTATCCGTATGTGGAACGCTCTTCCTGCAGAAAAATTTTCTGTCGTAATATAAATGGACTATGGTCTCAATAGGTAATTGTGTAGCAGAGATCTCTCTCGTAGGACAAAACTAATATCTACAAGACTCTCATCCTACCTGTGCTGCTTTATGGAGCAGAGGCATGGACCCTAAGCACTGTTGCAGCAGCCTTGAGAGTATTCGAGAGAAAAGTCCTACGTATGGTCTTGGGTCCAGTACAAGTTGGCGATGATTTCCCCATCCGATCCAACAGTGAGCTGTATGAGCTCCTCAACGACATAGACGCTGTGCAGCGTATTAATATCTAGCGGCTGCGCTGGCTCGGCCATGTCGTTCGAATAGAGGAGGATGCTCCGGCGAGACGGGTATTTGATGCGGGGATCTGCGGAGGAATACCTTGTATGCGTTGGAAGGACCAAATCGAGGAAGCCCTGTCATCGATTGGTGTAACCAACTGATGTAGGCGCGCAAGAAGCAAAGGCGCCTGGAAGGATGTGTTGCGGCAGGCCGAAATCCATTAATCCCGTTGTTAATGGCCAATTAAGTAATATAAATGGATTAAAAACTAACGTCTATAAACACTACACTCTCTTTCCCACAACCAGTTTAGTGCACTATAAAGCTAGTAGGGGCCGTTCCTGGTTGTATATAAAAAAGTACCAAAAAAAAGCTTTGATTTTAAAACGAAACTAAGGGACTTTTTTATTTTCTTAAAAGGATCTTTAAAGGATTTTCAAAAATATTACACGTTTAAACATTCAAATGACTTTTACCACTTATTTTACTATCACGCTTATGACTCTTGTGTTCGTGATGGTGATGATGATGATGATGTTGATGATGTTGGTGCTGCTGCTGATGTTGTTCATCACTATGATCTGTCTCACCATCACCATCACCTGTTTCCTGATGCTCATCCCTTTCATGATGATGACGGTTATGACGATGATGATCCTTTTCCTTTTTTATTTCTATCTGTATGGCCTTATCCTCCGTGGTAACTTCCGGTTTCGGTTTAATAGTCAATACAACGGGTGGTAGTGGTGGTGGTGGTGGAGCAGCTTCTATTTCATTATCGGATTTATCCAATTTTATCGATTTCAGCGAGAATATTGAACCAATTTTACGTATTTTTTCATGCACCGATGATCGAACGGTTTCGGGTATGGAACTTTTAATCGATTTCATGCTATGCGACAAAGATAGGCCACCCGATTTTGAAGATTTCGAACGTGAAGAAGACGTTGAAGAGGATGAAGAACTTGAGCTTGAATTTTCGGAACTAGCATGCACCGGTTTGGTGGTAATCCAAAATTTTAATGCGAATAATGTTTCCACTTTAAGGGCTTCCGTAAGAGTAAGCTTGGGTATGATAATGAAAGAATAAAACGTGATAAATTTGCAAAGAATTTTAAAAATTCTAGTGGAAATACCTTTTCATCTACAGCTACTGTTTTAACATTCCAGAGACACTCTACAAGGCCTATGATAATGGCACATAACAAACCCAAGCCCAAGACCAAGAATACACCGCCAACACTTTCCAAATCCAATTCGGGTGTATCACTGGAGCCTGCATCGGAACTTTCACATTTGCCGCCACCATACATTTCCTTCCACCATTTTCTTTTCAGCTGAGCCAATGTGCCCGATTCGCCTAACTTTAGCACAGCACCACTTATTTGCTTGCGGTAGGGGGAGTCTATTAAAAATGAATACGGAAAAATCTTGACCAATGTTTGTGGTGAATCAATCTAAGATACTTACTAAATGGCATGGCAATGCCATAGGTTTTATAATCCAGCCAGCCACCGATTTGAATCAAACTACAATTTCTTTCCACTTCATATTCCAATGAAGTCGATTCCATTAGATAGGCATACAAACTCTTGCCCTTTAAAACACGTTCCACGCCCTCGGCATTGCTTTTGGTAAATACGGTTGGATCTGATTCCATAGCCGCCCACATTCGTTGGTAGGTGGTGAAATTTGAATCCTAAAAGTGTTATAAGCCTTATAAATTCCAAGAAAATATTTCTTATGAATTTCGGTAGACTAACCCTGAAAAAGGACATGGTACTGCCACCATAAACGGAACCATATTTGATTTTATTTTGTGCTGCCAAATCCTCAGCACTTTTTATGGACGAACCCATGCGTGACATGGTCAAAAAGGCAGCCAAATTAGCTGTATAGGAGTTAAGCATCATCAAAGCAAAGAACCACCAAATGCCGGTAACCAAGCGGGTGGAGGAGGCTCTAAAAACAAAAAAAACGAAAATTTTTTGGAAATATTTCAGGAAATGGTGTAAAATATTTCATACTTAGGCAATATATCACAACCTTGACCCATTATAGAGCCCATGGTTAGCCAGGTTGTATTGGTTATGGTCCATATATTCTCATATTCTTCAGGTTCTTTACAGGGATGGGGATTTTCCCAATCCTCTGGAGCCATGCGTGATAATATAAATAAAAGTAGCGAAACACCCAAATAGCCGGTGGCCATATAAACCCAAACATCTTTGGAAAATGGCAAAAGGAATGAAAATAAATTTGGTGGCTTCACTTCTGGCTTCACATACAATATGCTAATGCCCAAAGTCATAAAGGGTGGTGTAAAGTCCACAGCCTGGCGTCTAGCCGAGGTCATGGTTAAGTCACATATGCCCAGATCAGCATTCTAAAGGATAAACAGGAAAATTGTTATTAGAATGGTAAAGGAGTAGGAAAGAGAGCTACTTACACCATCCAATAGCTGACGTACTAGACCGTCCCACTGTTTGGTGGCCTTATTATAGGCACCATAATTACCATCCGGAGCCAATTGGAATTCATATTTAAAATTCAAATGCTTGGCTATGGCATCTATAAGATCCATGGAATAGCCTTCATAACGTGCATTGCCCTCTAAAATTTCACCATCTTTGGGTACGCTTTAAAAAGAACGAGATTAGCAGATCAGTTAATACAAAAGCTCCAGCTTAGGTTAGGTTATTGGCCTACCGGTTCATTAAAAATGGTGCACCTATGCGTGACGTAATAATAAAAGTTTTATTTTGTATTTTAATGCCTACACGCTTGTCGGTGGCATCTTCATCGCCTAACAAATCATAACCATTGACGGGATCCCAAACGGACAAGTCGAAAAATCCATTCTCACTCAGCTGCATGTAGCGTAAAGTGAAAAAGCTTCTTTCGCCATATTGATTGAAATCAATGCGTCCTGATATGGCCTCATCGAAACGCTAAAAATTTAAATTCCTTCTAATTTACATCCTGTATTTCTATTTTTAATGTTTCCTTACCGCCTTGATAAATTCGATAATTTTACGTCCCTGCGACCAGGTTGCCTTTTTGCGACACTGTAATTGCACGGGCTCCAGCTCTTCGACTATATTGAGCTCTGCCAAGCCTTTAACAAAAATGGTCACCGCATCACTTACCAAAAGCATATCCGTCTGCAATACACAATCTCGTTATCAATAATTCTACGTACGTTTTAAAATCAAACTTCACCTTAACTTCAGTGGCTTCCTTTCGATAATATTCACCCTTTTTCTTCATACGATCTTCCCAATCCCGTACCAGATTCTTAATTTGATAATCCGTTGGATCAAATATTCTAACCGTGGTTATATTTGCTCCCACCTCTTGAAAATCTTTTAAATTTAAAGTGTGCGTATCCAACATGGGTAAAAATATGCTCTGAAAACATTCGAAACATCAAAACCGAGAAATTCCTGCCACGCCTACTTTTCCTTCTACCTGATATTCACCCAACATTTTTAAATCATTCGCCTGTTTCAGTATCGTTGGTATCTTATCCACCGCACAGTGTAGTATTAAGCAATTATCCGTAGAGGTTTTAATGCCTTTAATGAACGGCCTATAATCATCAGTATCAGCTGGTAATGGTAAGACTGTGGTGGGATTACTAGTAGGATTGCCAATTTGCAATACATCCTGTAGCTGTTGCAATTCTAAAATTGGTTCCTGTGGTCATTAAATGTTCGAAAAGAATTTTTGAATTCATAAGTTACCTTTTTGGGATTCATAGACGAGAGTAAAGGAACGCCAACCAAAATTTTGCACGAGTTCTGCTAGACCCTGTGATAGTAAAAGATTATAAGGATGTACATTTAAAGACATGGAACGAAACTCCTTTTCATCTAAAGCCTCACTGGGTGACCAATCGAAAGTAATGTGTGGTATTTCCAGGGCATTACAAATGGAAGCAACAATATCTGAAAAGAAAGTTAGGATGTATCTATCGTAATGCCCATACTAAGTCCATTGTGTCACTCGTAAAACGTCATTAGTTTCAGTAGTTTTATGACGTCAACTAACACCAATTCGGAAAATTCCTTCAGATGCTATAACGCTACGGAATATTCTTTCCATTCATAGAAATATCTGGCGACGACATTATATAACATACCCGTCTACTACATCCCTAAAATCTCTGTCAAACTGTAACTGCTTTCCAATTCGATCAGCATTCGTGACGGTTTCTTCCAGTTCATATTTTATTCCATACATATCACTGAAGGCATATCTAAGTGAGTGATATCGTAGGCACACTTACTAGAACTCCTTCTACTGAACTGATGAATGCCACTAGTAAATAGTCGGTAATTAGCTCTTTTAGGGCCTCTCCTCTGGCTTAACCATTTTATTACGTGCATAATAGATATTGACATGGTCAGCTGACTTGTATCCGTTCGTACACGACTAGGGATAGGTTGTAACGAATATTTTTGGATAAGGACTACTCATTTGCCGGAGATAATGGCTATAAAGGCCGCTGTGCGAACCCACCCAGTGTTAAAGTGTATTGAGTAGAGACACACTTATACAATAGCGGTCAGTATATCCCTGGACACGGTGTACACCACATCTAAGATTATACAAGAATTCCGGGTGACTGTGGAGGGTATAGCAAAACAATCAACGGTTACATTCCCCTTCAGAGTGGGTTACTGGATTCAGGGATGTTAAAGGTAATAACAGTGCTGGCGTACTTGCAAAGGCTGGTGCAACAGATAATTCCTCTGCAGAAGAACAAACAGATGATCTCACAAGCCTTTACGTAATCGTAAAAGTAAGACGGGAGCCTACTTTTATAAAAATTAGACGAGTATGGCTCGCTATGAACATGTACAGCACAGGATTGACTTTAAAACTACGCAAAATGCTCCTTAAGTATCTCGTTGTAGTCCTAACGGAACATTGGCTCCTGGATATTGATGACTAGAATTTGAAAATATTCCACAATGACTTCTGCAGAAGCTTTAACAGCGAGGAAGGTGAGAAGACAACAGAACATATTATCTGTCATTGATTGCCATTTGGGAACTACAGTGTCAGACATACCATACATATGGAAACCACATACCAATACATATGTCAATCACATAACAATACATATGTATGTCAATCACATAGCTACAGACTGGTGAAGAACAAGAGTGGTTTTTATTCCAAGGATGGAATGAACACATCAAAAATTTTTCAGACCATTTAGTCTTACGTCTTACTTTCGTGGAATATTGAGGAGAATGCTGCTACAACCTGCGCAATACGTCTATAACGTGGTCAGATCAACTATGACGATATTTGTGCAGTAATGGACAATGGGCAACTCAGGAGTCTGTGAAAGTGAAGGTGGTAACTATCTTTTCTTTTCTTTATATACGGCCCGTATTTGTTAATACACCTCAGGAGGTCATAGATAGGACACTAAATGGAAGGAAACCCTATGACATCCAGATGAATATACACGATCTGGAAAGAAACGATCAGGGAAAGAAATGATAAGGATTGGCCAAATCAGAGATTGCCAATAGGGTAGAATTCTTTAAAGACTAATGTGGACTAACTTGGTTGTTGGAGTCTTTGTGAAACTATCTAAGGTAGTCACCCTAACTACCTAGAGTATGCAGATCGAAAGATATACTCAATTCAACTTGCACAGAGAGTAAGAAAATACAAAGCACGGGACATAGAAACGCTATCTGTCAGGCCGCCACCAGAATTCTCGGTTCTGATGAGGTTGATCCGAAAATAGAATTTCACTGTCAGCGAAGCTGAATCAGATTACCCTTTGCTTATGTGGGAATTCACAGTAATAAGGAGGAGGAGGGGAGGAGGTGAGCTTCTTCGCCACGGATGGGGTCAAAATCTTTCTGTGGAGTGGTGAAAGAGAAGATGAAGAAAGGTAGATACTTTTTTTTTGTAAAGCTAAGTTGAAGAAGATGAGAAGAAGAGATATTTTGAAGGGCATATTCAGTGAAAGAGAAGATGGAGAGAGGTAGACACTCTTGTAAAGCCAAATTGGCTTGAGGGAATCAAAATGGTGAGAAATTCTTATGGAAAGAGATTTGAGTCAAGCATAAGACTATCCTGAAGTAACATGAGGTTAGTCGTGGAGGTCATCTCGAACTAAAAATGTGGATTAAGCGACGATTAGAAGGAGAGATGAAAACATATACTTCGAACATCAGAGAGATTAATGCTTCTCAGAAGGAAACACTGGGTTGCATAGTAGCTGTTCGGCGGAGAATTATGCTTGACGAATATCAAGCAGCATTATGAAGTTTGCCAGGGTAATAGTATTGGAGAAGACATTATAGGAATACTCGATATAAGATGAGGTGTGTACGATAAAGACTTGGAGCCTATAATGCACTTAGCGGTACACTTAGACATTGTTTGTTGTGTTAGACTATTAGTGTAAGGGTCTCTAGTCTGTTACTCTACACCGAGCTTATGTAATAATTTGTAATTGTATTCTAATTAAAAAATAATTCTTGTTTTTTCTGGTTTGAATATTGCTACACTTACCCGAACTTTCACCAGTTTGTGGTCCAAATATGGCAATAACTTGTTGGGAAACCAAACTGCAAACTATGGGGGAAAAAATTTAATTTTTAGAAGAATTCATTAAAAATAAAAGAATTTTGAAGCCATACCTGTTTTTTCCATAAGAAAACTATCATCATTGTTGGCATATGCCATAATAGGTACCAATTCGAAACTGCGTTCTAAAATATTTGATCTCTCCACAGCTGTACGAAATGCCATTTCTAATTCCGAATTTTCCGTATCAAAAATGGCACCTTTTTTTAGAATATAAAATTGGGGGAAATGGGACAGTATTTTTTTTTTAATATTTAAAGAAATATTTTTATACAAAAACTTACCAACATTAAATTGGGGAGCATCGCCTTTAATGCCAATGACCATAGAAGCCAATAAAATTTTTAATAAAAATTTCATCATCACGTTTTTCGTTAAATAATTGGGGTTTTTACTTGATATTTTAGAACTTTTATAGGAATTTTAACATATTTTTTGATAAAATTTTTTCAATATTTTTGATGATGTAATAAAACAAAATTTCTATTGCAATTTGCAGATAAAATATTTCGAAAAATTTTTATGTGTCGTCCGTTTACAGCTGAGGCCTAAAATTAAATGAATTTTCTTTGCTTTCAGGCAGATTTATGTTTTCATTTCTTAGATTTTGTTTTTTTTTTGTTTAATTTTTATTTTTCATTTTAGTTTTGATTAAAATTAATTGACAAAATGCACTTAAAATCGAAAATAACAAAGAAGAATAGACACACAGAGACAGATTGTAATAATGAAATGAAAAACAAACCCAAAAATCCGAAAATTTCTCAGAAAATTTCTCATACCACTGACCTTTACGCCGCTATGTTGCTCAGTATGTTTGTATAGAATGCATTTGAAATTTTTATTTATGTTTGTTTGGTTTTTATACCCTTTTGTTGTGATCGCCAGATTCTAAACATTGAATTTGGATTAAAGCCAATTATTTTTTGGTATATAAACAGGTATTGTTTAACAACAAACTTGCTCGCTTATGCTCTTCTTTGCCGTCTGTCTTTTTCCAAGAATTCTATACAAAAACATACGGAAATCGGGTTGGTCTTGCCAATAACAAAACATTTCGTTTTTTTTATATTTTCTTTCTTATAACGTGATCATAAAATATAACATGACCATATCGATCGGAGAATACCATTGATCGTGAACAATTCTTATTATATAGTTCACGTGAAACATCCACGCAGATTTTCTTATGGTCACCTTTATGCATAAATATCAGACCATGTTCGACATCATGTACGACCGCATAGTTTTCACTGTCATTATAAGCCACAAAACCCTTATGCCAATCGAAAAAACTTAAATGCGTACGCTTAGGCACAAGGGGTAATTGGTGTTCGAAGATGCCTGCCCAATTGGTAGAGCCTTCCATGTGCATATTGGCCCGCCGTAAACTGTTCTCATAGTCAATGTAGCCCGAAATTTCGAAACCCGATTTTAGGCGATGTTTAACGAAGATTATTGTCTGAAAAGAAATGAAAAAATGACCCAACGGGATTAGTATTTACGTGCATGTTTTGTACTCAAAAGTGTCAAAAAAGATTGCCTAGTAGTCTAGCGAACTATTGTCTCCTCTTCTTCCTCCTTGCTACAGCTTCTATAGAAGTCGTTGAAAGCTATGTGCACCTTGAGACTAGTGTCCTGTTGGAATTACTATGATGCTCCTAAGATGGCCTCTGGTCCAGGTTTAAAACAAATTTAATTCTGCGTACCTCTATAGACGACAATATCCGTCTGGTATTTCTACAAGTGGCTTTATTATCTCATCTTTCTTTTAAAAATGAGTAGAGGAATTGCTAATCTCACGTACAAACTCACTAGACTTTTCTGTTGTACCAGCCTTTGTAAGGACCTCAAAGCCCATGTGATCCAGGGATCCGGCATTCTTTAACAATCTTAGATGTGAACACTCCGTAGGGATCTAATGGTCACAAAATATGTGTATACCTCTACATGATATAGCGAAGACAATCTTCAAGTGAAGTCACCGTAGTCTGGTTGGCAGTGTATCGAAAAATCCGCGTTTCAACCACTAGCTGAGGCATCTCGGCCAAAATATAAAAATATTAGGTTCTCCAATCTGTCGTCCGAAATCGGCATTTAAGCTGTAGGTCCCACCGCTCATGTATAAAATTTACACACACAATGTGGTTGATGTGAGAAGCTTGGTTGTAATCCTGACTGAATGGGTGTAATGATTGACTAAGTAATCTTCAAGTTATTAACGAATCACCGTAACATCCATTAATTTTGATTGTTTGGTGATATTCCCTAGGAAGCTACACTTTTAAGATAATGATCTCCAGATTCTAAGCAGTGATCTTGTCCTTATTGCAGCAGTACTCAGTGATTTGATCGCGTTGTCAAGGTATGGTTTCGTCAATCTTATGCTAGGAATATAAATAAAGCCAGGGTACGGTTATCTAAATCGTTAGTAGAACATTTTCTTGTCATCTTAACTTCTATCATGTCGACTTTAAAGGTTCAGAGCATGGAATTGATAGGTTGTTACACAGTCTAAGTTCCTACACAGACTATTTGTCCATATTGTGGTTTCAGTAACTGAAAGTCATTAAATATATTTCCCCCCCCCCCCCCAAAGCTTCTGCCTGTGAGAAAATTATTGAAATTCCATTATATTCTCTTACCGATACATTCTTCTGTATGTTGGCCTTCTCCCTTAACGCCAATTCAATTAGAACCGGATCAGGTGCTTTCAATTTATCACTAAAATATATCGTAGATTTTTTTGTGGGCCACAATGATTCCAGGACAGCACTTTTATGTTTTTCAAACTGTTCGGGTGTATATAGTTCGGCTGTTGATCTATAGCCCAATTCGACCAGCATACGACAGAATCGAACGTTACGTATGAAACGTATATCATTGCGTGTAATATACGTATCCAAATAGTCTTCGTAGGTGGGACAATCCAATAGGAACATATCATGGCTAAGACCACTCATGGTGAAAGGAAATTAATTTTAAATTTATTTTGGTGGTGGAAACGAAATAAAAGAAAAATTGAGAATGAAAATTTCAGTTGTTTTTCGGAAATTTTATATTTCAAATGGTTCTGGGTTGTTAATAAAAGTAATGCCAGTTTAATACTTTTTTTTAACTACTAGGTCGAGAGAAAGTAATGCCATAATGTGAGGGCTTAGCAATTTTCAAATTATATTGTATGGGATCAAGACTTTAGGAAATTTTAATCCATTGGCGAATGTCGATGTTAAATGTTTCTATGTACGTGGACAACAACAGTAAAGTTCTAGAAGTTGCCAAACCGAGAATTGCCAAACTGAGTAAAGTATAAATAAAGCGAAAGCTAATCAACCAGTTAATCAAACCTATATTAGATTGATACTGATCATGCGGTTTAGGCGTCAATAATCAATTGATGATTTTCACAAGAGAATACAAGTACTGGCCGATCCTCAACGAGATTCAATTGCTTCTGTCCAAGAGTCTAAAATATCAGGAAGTTATTTTGGACCTCCAACTCTAATGGAGGGCTAACTTATTTGAAAGGAAAAAAGAGAGGTAGGTAGGTAGATAGAGATGGCTGTCCATTTAAGAAGAGTTCGATGGATACACTTAGGCCACATAGGGCTCATTATGTTACCACAGTTTTCCGCTATCCCCTTGTCCCGAAACCACTCGGAGCTTCTAATGCAACGACTTAGACTGTCAATGTCAATCTGTGACAGTTGCTCCAGATCATCCATATAATAAGCACCTAAGAGGGATCTTAGCGCTTTGCATTTCTTAAAGGGACGTGAGAAAGATTCGGGGTTTTATAGCAGTCATCACATATTACGCCGATTGGACTGATGTGAACCCTGTAGACTGATGGACAGGGTACGTATATTGCACTTTATTCCACTCCAATTAAAGCCTATTTGCTATATTTAATTGACTCCTCCTCTGACCTTTTATTAAAACAGAGTGTTGAGCTGGTGCCAGTAAGTTGGGCTCAATGCCCAACCTGGACTGTGAGAATGCTGCAATTCGGGGAGGTTATAGTCGTTATAATATTTGCAATATGATATTTGATTTTAGATTTCCAACGTCATGTTTCGTTTTGTTGGAGATGTTTGACTTGGGGTTTGAACTGAAGCCTCACGCCTAATAAGCCAACACACTATCTGATAGACTACGGCGACTAACTGATTGCTGCAATAACTAGATTTATTCTGGAGTTTGGTTGATTTGCTTAGGGAATGTTTAATACCTGGTTTAGATGTTAATTGCAGTGTCGCAATGGTGCTTAACGTTGGTTTAAGTGGCATCATGTTATACGAAGAGATTCTGTCAGCTAAACTAACCTACCAAGCATGTTGTCTCTCTATACTACTATCTGCCTAAGCATCTCTCTCCGACTGCTCCAGATTACTGTGCGTGTTTCAGGTGGAGGTGATGGCCATTTACCGGCCATTTATGGCTGAATGGATCCTCGTCCACGGTACTCCTTTTATCCGCGTTTCGGTCTTCTCTGACAGTCGGGCTGCCTTAAGATCTCTGTCGGGTGTTGTGAATAACTCCAGGATCGTTAGGGAATGTCATCGCTGTCTCGACCTTCCTTCTGGACGCTATAGTGTCTCGCTGGTCTGGGTCCTCGGCCAGAGTAACACTCCGGGGAACTGCAGGTCTGATGAGCTCGCCAGAACTGGTGCACATCTTCCGGAATCCTCTTCAGTAGACTTGGGCATGCCACTCGCCTCGGTCAAGCTGGCCATCGCGCGAAAATTCTTTCTAAACGCCAATCTATCCTGGGTCAATGAGGAATCCTGTTCCACCGCTAGACTCACCTGGCACCTGATGTATAAAAGGCGTACCAACCAGTTACTTGGACTTGGTCGTGGCATCATCTCAATCACAGTGGCCATACTTACAGGTTATTATGTTATGGTTAGACACGCGGAAAGGATGCGGCTCCCATTTAACAACTTCTGCAGTGGGTGCAGATCCGCTGAGGAAGAGGAGAATTTTTTCCACTTCCTTTGTCAGTGCTCATCTCTTGCGAGATGCAGATATAGGTTATTTGGCTCTCCATTTCTTGTCAGCTTGACGGAGCTATCATCTATTGATGCTAAGGATATAGCTTCGTTTATCAAACTTTCTGGCTGGTTTTCCAGTGTACGGTAGTCGTGCTTTTGATGTGCAGCCCTTGCGCTGACCAACTTCTTCCTCTTCCCTGATTTTGGTGGAACTTGGTCAGTACAGAGACTGCGTTCACCCGTGGCATCACAACGGGCCGCTATGTGTGCTCAAGTGAGATTTTTGATATCAGAGCTACCACTCCGACCTAACCTATACTACTATCTGCTCATTTCCAATGCTATACCAATGCTCTATTCCTATGCTATACTAATAGCATCTCAAAGCCAAATTATTTTTGTACCCCCTTGTGTATGAAATCATGGTCTGGTACATGAAATCATATTTGCTTTAAATTCATTAATTATTCGTTCAGTTTAAACACACATGTTTTTAAATATTTTACTTAAATTTTTTTTTGTTACCTCCTCCCCTTTTTCCTAAATCGTAAAAGAAATTTTTTAATTAACTTATGGACTCAAGGAAATAAATCCAAACAAATTAAAATCAGTCGATGAGAACATTATAATGATGATGATGAGAATACATTTTTATTTTATTTCCAAAGAAATACTCATAAGAGATGTAAATCCTAAGTGTGTGTATGTAGCATGTAAACAGCACACTTTTCCGTTTTTTTTTGAATTGTTAATGGACCCACGATATATGCCGGCTTTTTAGAAAAAACAAATTGAAAGAAAAAAATATTTTTTTTAAAGTTTTTTTTTTCTTTTTCTCACAAAAATATCAAACAAATTTATATTTCTATTTATTTTCATTCTTCTGAAAATGTTGTCACCCCTTCCAGCCGGCCCCTAAAAACACTTTAAAATGGCCAGAAAGAAAAAGAAAATAAATCTTCAGCAGAAAAAAAAAAAGCAAAAACAACCAAAATGATTGAGGAAAAATGCGGAAAATGTGTAGTTTTCTATTGAATCAGTTGTTTCTATAAAGGCGACAAGTCTGGACGGGTTTTTATTTTTACTCACCGCATTCGTTTCGATTTGGATCGAATGGAGAAACATTTCAAAAAACAAACAAAAAAAAAATATTTTTAAATTTTAAGTGAACAAAAAAACCTTAAAATATATACAAAAGAAATTATTTACGTAATAAATTGAAGAAAATTTAAAGAAATTTTAAAGATTTCTTTACAAATAATCGTAGAAAAAATGTTTAAAAATTATTAAAAAAGAAAAAGTGTTAAAATACCATGAAATTGTTTAAGAAAATATATTGGCTTTGTGGCCTCATGCTTATGATTCATGTAAAATTTACGTTAGAATTTGTTGAAAATACAAAAACGGAAGTAAAAGTGGGTAAGAAAAATGGAAAACAAATTACAAAAAAATAAATTAAAGCAATAAATAATAAAATTTGTACAACTAAATAGTTTGCAAATAATAAAACCTGTTTTTCTGCATTAGCCAAGTGTAACTTGCTTCAATCAAATTAATAAAATTACGGCGTAGATCTTCTGGATTTTTTGAGGAAACTGATCCAAAAGTCTCTTGTAGTCCTCAAAAATTAATGGAATTCTGTTGAGATCGCTACGAATAACATGAGCAATATGGTGAACCATTCAACACATCTCAGCAAAGATCTCTTAATTTCTGTCTACCCATCAAAGGTATGCGTGATCTGTTGTGGACATGATGGAACGCAATATCTTTTTTTCTGATCAATTCTGTACGTTTCAAATGAATTGTTTGCTTCAATCTCGTTAATTGCAAGCAATAGGGATCAGAATCTATTGTTTGATCAGGTTGTAGAAGCTCATAATGAACAACTTCCCTCTAATTCCATCGTAGAGACACAGCACTAACTTTTTTGTTATTAATCATAACGCTACAACCGACTGCAAAGTTTCATTTTGCATCGTCCACAAATTTAACTACACATTATTGTCGCCAGTGATTCAGTTTTCATCATTTGTAAACATTCAACTTCTTTAAATATATAAATTTTTTTAAATGATTGATAAGGGAAGTCGCTGTAGTCTAGTGGGAAGTATGTTGGCTTATTAGACGAGAGGCCGTGGTTCAGGCCATGACTCAGGCATCTCGAACAAAACGAAATATGGAAAAATATCCTTCGAAGATTTCCTCTCAGCAGTCTTTTGGCAAAAACTCTGTAAGTAAATAAAATTGCCATGAAAAGTTTCTCAAGAAACTGTCGTTCGGAGTGGACTGTAGGTCCCGCCACATAACATAAGTGGTATGAGAAGCTACATATGTCGTAATCTTGACTGGAGGGCTGTAATGACCAATTATCTATGTATGTATGTTCTTACAAAGTGAAGTGAAATATTATATTTCAAATAAGCTACGGTTCTGATTGGTGCTATTAAAACTACTAGAGATATTACTTTGTAGAGATATGTATCGACTATCGTCTCAGTAACGAAATATATCAAATATGCATCTATTTGCTCTGTAACTTTCTAAAGACTGATGACTCAAACAAATCACTAACAGATGGTAACTACCTTGAGCCTGATGGATACATAAGAAAAGTTTTCTCCAAGCAACTGGATCTTCAATAAATTTTAATCGGCGTGAGAGGTCTAGCGTTGTCCTAGTATATTGCAACACTTCTCCCAGTGATCGCTTGTGAATGATTATTTCCTTTAGATGATCTAATTATAAACATTATAATTACGGATTAAAACCATAATCATAGCCAATCAGATCAAAAAATTATAATTCTCAGTGAGTACTTTTATGATGTATACGCTAGTTAATCGCAGTTCAACTGTAGTCATTTTTATTAGGATGGCATGGACCACAGCATGAGCTTGGATAAGTAAAGGGTAACAATATTTCCCCTGCCTAACTGATACAACATGCCCAGACTGAGGCATTCTAATTTCGAATCAACCTCATTAAGGCTTTGTCATAAAAATGTTTCTCAAAAATCTGTAGTTCGAAAAAAAAAAAATGAACGCACACAACAATACTGGTATGAGAAACTAGGTCGTACAGTCAAGAGACTGTATTCGATCTGTTAAATGCAATGCTTACTGATGAATCCCGTGTTCGAATTGTCTCCCATTATTCTAACCATAGTTTCCATAACTCAGCTTTTCAATACCAGTTGCAATGGTTGTAAATCCATTAGAGACTTGAGATGGCTGCATGCTAATCTCTGAGGTACTTCCAAGTTCTTTCAATCGCACTTACAAAAGACATTGATTTAGTCATCTATTGAAAAAATAAATAAAGTTAGGACAAGTATTACAAAAACTAATCTAATATTCTTGTTTTCAGGCGCTCTATTTTTTAAAGATGAAGAAGCTATTGAGCTTAGCTTTGACGAAGCCTTTCGTGAGTTAAATAACATGAAATTATTTGAATTACGATTTGTAACAATGAAACGTTATGTACCCTATGATGATAGTTTTGTATTGCAGCAATTGAGTAAGTACAGAAATTTTTTTAAAATGATTGTATAAGTACTGTCAATAGTACTTGTACGAATCGCGTAAGGTGGGATAAGAAAAGGGATTTTAATCCACTTTAACAGGCTTTTAGTATTTTTAAATTTAAAATATCTTTGTCTATTTACTGGTTAATATACGTATGGTTTTTTGAAATTACTAAATTGGTACTTTTTTAATTTTGGTACTTTTTGTCAGAAATTAGAAAAGTACTTAAAACTCCTTATTTTATTAAATTAAAAAGCTGTGCCCCTGTATATTTAAATGTTAAAATATCATTTAAAGAAGAACATTTTTTTTACAAACTTTTGAATAAAAAGTACTTAAGGAGTACTTTTTTTTTTATATATATAGGAAAATTGTGTTTCAGTGCTATAAATTAAAGATACATTGTGAGTTTCACGATAAGTACAAATAAGGAGAATACTTTTGGTACCATTTGGGTACCTTTCTTAAGTACTTTTTATGTATATAACAACACAAAATTTCTTTATTAATTTTTTTAAATTTTAAAAAAGTACTTTTTTACATTGTACCTTTATTAAGTACTTTTTATGTATACAACAAAACAACGTTTCTTTTTAATTTTTTTAAAATTTTAAAAAAGTACTTTTTTACATTGTACCTTTATTAAGTACTTTTTATGTATATAACAAAACAACATTTCTTTTTAATTTTTCTTCATAGTCTTAAAAAAGTACTTTTTTTACATTGTGAGTAAGTTTCTCGATAAGTACAAGTATGGAAAGAATTTGTCGAAAGTACTTTTGGTGCCATTTGGGTTTCTTTCTTAAATGCTTTTTGTGTACATAACAAAACAATTATTAACAAAAAAAAAAAAAAAATACCATTTCCTTTAAATTTTTCTTAATAGTCTTAAAAAGTACATTTTACATTGTGAGCGAGTTTCATGATAAGTACAAATAAGGAAAGAATTTGTTGAGAATACTTTTGGTACCATTTGGGTACTTTCTTAAGTGTTTTTTATATATAATTCGACAATTATTATCAAAAAAAAAAAAATACCCATTCTTTTTTAATTTTTTAATGGTCTTAAAAAAGTACTTTTTTATATGTGTTCGAAAGTAGGGTACTTTATTTTTCTATTCAGTTTCTCTGTGATATTTTCCGCCTTAATTTTTTTTCCATTTCTTTATATGTTTGTCTCATCTTTAGCTTGTGAATTAATTGCCAATGGCGTTGCGGCTATATTTGGACCAAGTTCAAAAGCATTTTCGGGTATGTTGTCTTAATTGTTTAATGTCAACGCTAAAAATACTGTCACAAAAATGAATTTAATCTGACTGAGTGACATTTTTTTCTTCGTATTTCACTTTGTAGACATTGTAGCCTTGATAGCCAATACCACAGGCATACCACATATGCAATACGATTGGAATATTGAAATTGATTTGGAACAGCATAAAATGAATCATCGTATGACAGTGAATGTAGCACCACCCTTGGCGAAATTATCGCGTGCCTATTTGGATATAATCAAGACAAATTTTGAATGGAAAAAATTCACCATTTACTATGAAACTAAGCAGGGTAAGAACATGATTAATTAATAAAAAGTACCATTTTCAGTTTATATGTACAATTTTTAGGACTCACCCGCCTACAGGATCTGATGGATATTCAGGCAATTAATCAAGATTTCATAAAACTGAGGAATATAGCCGATTTTGAGGAGGACATAAGAGTTCTATGGAAGGAATCTGAGGAAATTTTTCATGAACACCGCCTGATAATGGATTGTGAACCGGAATCTTTGGTTAGGCTAATGACGGCCGCCAAGGATTTTAAACTATTGGGTCCATTTAGAGTAGGTTTTTAATTGGAAATCTTAACTTCAGTTGCGTAAAAACCTGATTATTTTTAGAATTGGTTTCTAACCCATTTGGATACCCATAGTTCGGGATTGTCTTTGGCCTATAATGCTGATTTCAAATCAAATATTACTTCGGTGAGGCTCAAGGTGGTAGATCCAAATCCTTATGAGCGCCGTAAGACCCGAGTAACACAAGTTGATGTGGGTTTAAGTCGCCTGTTTATGGTTTGAAATCTTAATTGTTTTTTGTTTTCTTTTTCAGCAAATTCTAGGCAATCAAACCATGATGCCTATTCTGATGTACGATGCTGTTATTTTATTTGCCAATGCTGCACGTAATATCATAACTAATTTGAAAGAGTATCGAGACCCCTATAGAAGATGTGGTTTTGGTCGTTCTGAGAGATGGTATGTTGGCAGCTTAATTGTGGAGGAAATGAAGCAGGTGATTAGAAACATGTTTCCAATAGTTTTGATGGATTAAACAATTTTGATGGATCTTTCTAGATTTCCGAAGACGATGTGGAGCCCCCTTTTAAAACCGAAAGTTTAAAAATCGATGAATATGGCCAAAGATCGGAATTTAATTTGGAAATCTACAAGCCAACGGTTATAGAACCCATGGCCTTATGGAAATCTTCTGATGGCTCTATAACACCTATTAAAATCCGACAAGAGCATCAAAGTTCTTCTTCAACGGCCACACAAGATTTTTCCCAGGAACGTAAAACCTATACGGTGGTGTCACACATCGAAGAGCCATATTTCATGCTGAAGTGGGTGAGAGAGAAACGGTTTAAAATTTGTTCAAAGAGATTAAATTTGTTTTCTTTCTTTTTAAATTTATACGCCACAGGCAAGATTATGAAAATTTTCGTGGTTCAGAAAGATTTGAAGGTTATGCTGTGGATTTGATAAGAAAATTATCGGAAATTATGGAATTTGAATATGAATTCATAACAGTGGATAGTAATGGCAAGTTTAATCCCCAGACCAAGCAATGGGATGGCATCATGAGAAAATTAATAGATCATGTAAGTATAAAACAAATGGATTGAAAAGATTTTTATTGAGGTTATGTTTCTCGCAGCAAGCTCAAATTGGCATTTGCGATTTGACCATCACCCAGTTACGTAGACAATATGTGGACTTTACAGTACCTTTTATGCAATTGGGCATAAGTATATTGTTTTATAAAGCCGATCCTGAGCCCAAGGATATGTTTGCTTTTTTGCAGCCCTTTGCCCATGAAGTGTGGTACTATATGATCTTGACCCAATTGGTTATAACTTTACTGTTCGTTTTTATGGCCAGGTTGGTAAAATGTTTGTCTGGAGTGCATTACAGGATATAGAAAAAGAAATTGGTTGTGTTTTTTAGAATTTCCAATCATGAATGGGAAAATCCTCAACCCACAAATCCGGATCCAGAAGAATTGGAAAATATTTGGCGTACACGTAATACAGCCTGGCTTATGATTGGCTCAATAATGCAACAGGGTTGTGATGTATTGCCCAAGTAGGTACCATGTTTTCTATTAAGCTGGAGTGTTCTAGAACTGTAGAATTATTTTTTAGAGGTTCTAGAGGCTTTAGAATAGATTTTGGTAGTAATTTGTGCATTTTTCTTTCTTTACAGAGGTGCCCCTATGCGTATTTTAAGTGCCATGTGGTGGTTTTTTGCTTTGATGATGCTCAGTACTTATACAGCGAATCTGGCTGCCTTTTTGACCAGCAATAGGATTAAGCCTACTATTAGCAGCCTTCAAGACCTCATTGATCAGGATAAAATTAAATTTGGCACTGTTAAGGGTGGCAGTACTTCACTATTCTTTTCAGAGTCAAACGAAACCGATTACAAGAAGGCTTGGAATCAAATGAAATCCTTTGAACCTTCAGCTTTTACCACATCCAATAAAGAGGGCGTCGAAAGAGTTCGAAAAGGCCAGGGAAATTATGCCTTCCTAATGGAAACCACTGGCTTACTGTACAACACCGAAAGGGATTGCTATCTACAACAGATAGGCGGTCAAATTGGTGAAAAACATTATGGTTTGGCTGTGCCTTTGGGAGCTGATTATCGTACCAATTTAAGTGTGTCCATACTACAGCTAAGCGAAAAGGGCGAATTGTATAAATTGAAAAATAAATGGTGGAAAAATACTAGCAAAACTTGTGATAACATCGACGATGTTACCTTGGATGGTGATGAGCTGTCTTTAATTGAGTTGGGTGGTGTATTTTTGGTATTAGCCGGTGGCATAGTGGTTGCCATTATTTTAGGCATATGCGAGTTCTTATGGAATGTCCAACGTGTAGCTGTAGAGGAAATGGTATGTACTGGAATGATATGAAAAATAAAATAAATTTTCATTTAAAATTCTTCTTTTTTTAGGTCACCCCCGGTGAAGCTCTTAAGGCTGAAGTGATATTTGTTTTGAAATTTTGGATCACCAAAAAACCGAATCGCATTTCAAGCATTACCTCGACCACTACTTCGGCTTCTCGTTCATCTCGTTCTACATCACGTCGCTCCTCGTCCCAGTCCAAACAGTCGAAACATTCGAACAAATCGAGAAGATCGAAACGTTCAAAGCGTTCGCGATCACGCAGTAAGAGTAGAAGTAAACTGGATCGTTGTTCCTGATGATTAAAGTAGAATGTTTAATAATATTTTTGTAACTGTAAAGAATAATTTTTTGAATAATTTTTTTTTAATAAAAATAAAGTTTAAAGCAAGATAAGTCGGTCATCAATTTGTGAATAAAAAAAATACATCATATTGACTACAGGTTGTGAATGAATCCTACCCTTCCTAAATAATTACAAAGAATTCTCCAATCTCCTGTCAATACTTCCAAAGCTGATTCTGATTTTGGATTTCATCTGATATTTCGTTGCCACTGACGGCACGATGAATATGTATTCAGCATAATTTAGTTTATTAATTCGTCCTATAGACGGTTCGGAACCTCTTACATACTCAGGCCAGATTTGACCTTAAATTATGTGCCTTCAAGGCTTCCAGTACTGGCTGATTATTTGCTCTTTAGATCTGCGTTATATGGTATATTTTTAGTTCCGTGATATTAGCAACACCTAAAACTTTAGCCTTAAAAGTACTACACTTCACTGGAAGACAATACGTTTCTCTAACACCTGCTCCTAGATCCATTTCCATCTATGAAATCCATGCTTCTGGTAGTCGAACAATATTGAGCCCTCCACTTACATTCCTTCCGCAGCATCGTGTAGCCTCACCTTTCGTATTCCTTAATCGCCACAATAGATGCATATTTCTAGGCTTTAGATAGGACGAGCCTTTGCTGCCACGTTTTTCGTCAATTATTTTATTTTCTGTCAATCAAAAATAAGTAATTTGAGTTGATTTTTAATATGAAAGGGGTTGGTCAATACTTATGTCTGAAAGTCCTCTGGCCAACTAGTATTAACCCCACGGGGTTGTCTATTTCTTTAGTCATGTTTACAATAAAATGGGTGGGAGGATTCAAGTGAGGGTGTGCGAGCTGTATGGAGGAAGACCGTTAAAACCGAGATAGATAGGATCAAAACGTATGACCAAGTGTATATCAGTCATTTCAGTCCTAATGTTATAACAGAGTATCAAAGAATCTCCTTTGAACGATAATAATTTCCTCGACAGATTTGTTAAAAGTTTGTGTTTCTATGGAAAAACAATTTAAAAATTTGAATTGTCAATCAATTTTCGAAATTTATCCATCTCCTTACTATTTATACCCCTTATATCCGATCGAAAATGAAATACAGCCGTCATTTTTGGCTTTTTGACCGCGTACAAAAGAGGCGTTTCATAATAACAGTAGATTATCTAACTCTATTGATTCATTAGAACAACGCCCCAATGTGGCTTGTGTTTCGCTGTTATACCGCTAATCCAACAGTAGGGGATCGGAGAAAATAAAGAGAATGGTTGCCAAAAATTTAACATTTTTACGTAATAAGCGTCTGTCAAGAAGAGCTCATTCGCTTGTGATATATTGGACAGTGGATCACACAAAACTAACATCTAAAAACACTACTCCCTCTTTCCTCGCCCCATAACATATTTTCCTAATTCTAACGTAAAACACTTGAGTCGCCGTAGTCTAGTAAGTAGTGTGTTGGCTTATTAGACTGAAGGCCCGAGTTCGAATCCCAGGTCAGACATCAAAACGAAAATATGAAAATATTTCTTCGGCGACTTCCTCTCAGCAGATTTCTGGCAAAAACTCTGAGAGTAAATAAAATTGCCATGAAAAGCTTCTCAAAAAAACTGTCGTTCGGAGTCGACTTTAAACTGTAGGTCCCGCCACTCATGTATAAAATTAACGCACACAACATAAGTGGTGTGAGAAGCTAGGTCGTAATCCTGACTGAAGGGTTGTTATGACCAATTATGTATGTATGTAACGTAAAACACTACATAAGTAGGGGTCATCCCCTGAGTGTTGATTTTAAAATAAAAAGAATATACAATAAGGGAGTCTAATAAATACATACATGCATACATAATTGGTCATTATAACCTTTTAGTCAGGATTACAACCTAGCTTATCACACCACCCAAGAGTGGCAGAACCTACAGTTTAAGACTGCGAACGACAGATTTTTGAGAAATTTTTTTATGGCAAATGTATTCTCTGAGTTTATGCCAGAAATCCGCTGTGAGGCAGTCGCCTCGTATTTCGTTTTGTTGGAGATGTCTGTGTTGGGGTTTGAACCGTGGACCGTAATCATCCAACACACTATCTACTAGACTACTCGAATAAACCCTAAAAATCAAAAATTAATAAAAAAAACATCTTTAACGTTTGAGATCAAAATGGTCGAAAGGGGTATAGAGGACAGGGGATACAGATGGCAATTGTATAGAAAGATACAAAAGAAAGACACAAGACAAAACAGTCTCTAGAGAGGTAGAATGGTATACATATAGACTTTATTTTAGCATGAAAGATATCGACGAGTAGAAAAATTGATGAGGAAAAAACAAAAACAGAAAAATTCCATAATTTCGGAATTTTGTTGTTGTTGTTGTTTTTTGTTTTCTGTAAAATTTGAGGGCGCCAGAGAGTAGCCAACGAGACAACAGCCTTAATATTGTGTGAAATGCACGCATTTTTGATTGAAGACAGATAAACTGTTTCAGTTTTTGAATGGATTCGAGTGGCGTAAGAACGTGAAGAAACGTTGGCGAAAAAAACGCGGAAAACGGTACAAACGGTATAAAATCTGTGATAAGCAAACGAGTGGCAGACATATCGTGTACGAATACATATATTTTGTTTGGAAAACTAAATAAAATCAAATTAAATTTTATATAATTTAAAATTTTTAAAAAGAAATATTAAAACGAGATAAATAATATTTTAAAACGCATGGAAAATATTAATTAAAGAAATTAAAGAAAAAAAATTATGACAAATTTATGTGTGCCTCTGTAGTGAATTGGAAAACATTTTCATCACCATCATAATGGAATTATTTTTAAATATTTTTTTAATTTTTATAATTCTGAATGCTTCGTCACCATATCAAGTGGTTAAAATAGGTAAAAATATTTATTTTTTAAAAGAAATTAAATTAAAGTATACATCTCTCTCAGGCGGTTTATTTTTCAACAACGAATTGGAGATTTTGGAGGCATTTGATGCCGCCATTAATGATGTCAACGATTTAAATACGGATTTCCGTTTGGAGCCCGTTAAGCATTTTCTTAGTCAAGATGACAGCATCATTCTACAGCAATTAAGTAAGTTTTCTTTTGTTTTATTTTATTTTTTTTATTATTTTATTTACAATTTAAAAATAGTTTTCCAAAATAAATTTTAAAATTTTTCTTCTTTTTGTATGTTTTATAGCCTGCGATTTAATGGATCAGGGTGTTGCCGCCATTTTTGGCCCAAGTTCAAAGACTACAAGTGGTAGAGTATTTATTTTAAAATTTTTTGAAACAAACAAATTTTATGTTTCTCATCTCAGACTATATTTTTTGTGTTTATGGACAACAATGAAAATTGTTTTGTTTGTCGTCACTAGACACGTTAAAAATTTTATTGTGTTTTCTTGTGCAAAGCAGTACGGAACTTGAAAGGTATTTTTGGTTCATAAAACCATTGGGGACTGTGGGAAGTGTAGACAAAATCTGTAACAATATGTGTCCCTAGATTGCTCTTGACACATTATTCTGACTGATTCTACTTGACGTGCTTAAAGACAAACGCCTTAGATAATCGAGCGACAAGACACACAAATTATTTCCTAGTATCAGAGGACTTCTTGACTTCTTGGTAGAGCTCCCGATTACATAATCTCCGAGGTCCTGTAGATTCATAACCCGAATAGTGTACAGTGAAGTATTCCCGAGTTGATATGGTATACCCATCATCGAGGATGGGTAGCAGTTAGATAAAGAGGCACAGAGGCTAAGGTTTTCAGTTAAAAGCTGGAAGCCACTGCTCGTTAGATTTAATGATTAAACTTTTGCCATTTTGAAAATTCTTGAAGGCGCAGTTTATCTAAGAATCTTTTGTGATCTTCATTGCTAGTCTGCCTGCACTAAGAACTTTTGTAACAGTATGATGCAACCTCGTGATTTTAAGGAATCAATAAATGCCTTTGGACCTCATCGGATTTGTCTCTGTTGGGTTCTGGGACATAGTGGTATACCCGAGAATGAAATAGTGGTAGATACTCTCACTAGGTTAGTTTCACTTTTTGAGGGCGATTTGATGCCTGGTACTAATCCTTTAATCTCTTACTTCAATGTCTTGTCGGAAGATGAGTAAAACGTTAGAAGAATACGTCGAGTTATTGTGCGTCCCGCAGTCTATTAGAACAGGTATGCTGTTAGTTTTAGATTAGTACAGCGTAAGACTGGTTACTATGTTCCTTAAAGTGCATCACGAGCTAGCATTGCTGACAAGGAACTGTGAGAAAACATGTGGGTATATTGAGATGAGGAGCAGTTAGAGACTGTATAACATCTCTTCTGTAACTGTCTAGCTATTAATAGGATGCAGCTGAACACCCTGCGTAAGCGATTCTTTGGTGGTGTGAACCCTATCGAGAGCCGAATTTGTAGTCTTCTGAGGATTGTAACGGGATTGGGCTGTTTCTAGGAGTTACACCACTTTATCGTAGTGCTGATTCTGTTTTCTTTTTGTTTTTCTTTTGCATCCCGAGACTTTTCATATTTTTCTCTGACTCTATCTCTCTCTCTCAATCTTTTTTTCTCACTTTACTAGACCTTTCATCTTCTTTTCTTCCACCTTTAGGACGATTACAATGGGTTAAATATACATACATACATAATTGGTCATTACAACCCTTCAGTCAGGATTATTGACCTAGTTTCTCACACCACTTATGTTGTGTGTGTTAATTTTATACATAAGTGGCGGGACCTACAGTTTAAAGTCGACTCCGAACGACAGATTTTTTTTTGAGAAACTTTTCATGGCAATTTTATTTACTCTCAGAGTTTTTGCCAGAAATCTGCTGAGTGGAAATCGCCGAAGAAATACTTTTTGTATTTTGTTTTGATGTCTGGCCTGGGGCTCGAACCCTGGCTTTACGTCTAATAAGCCAACACACTACCTACTAGACTACGGCGATGGGTTAAATATTCTTCGGGCAAATTTTTACTTCTCTTAATGGCAGTTCACGTCCTCAAATAGACCTGCATACATACATAATTAGTCATTACAACCCTTAAGTCAAGATTACGACCTAGCTGCTCGCACCACTTATCTTGTGTGTGTTAATTTAATGCATGAGTGGCAGGACCTACAGTTTAAAATTGACTCGCAACGACAGGGTTTTGAGAAACTTTTCATGGTATTTTTTTTACTCTCAGAAATATGCTGAGTGGAAGTAGCCGAGTCATTCAAATATTTGGGCTGAGGTTTGAACCGGGGCTTCAAATTTAATAAGCCAACACACTACCTACTTGACTACCCATTATTTAAGCACGGTCTTTCTCTTTTTTTCTTTATTTTGTAGTTAAAAAGTACCGGGTTATCCATTTCGTGGTTTCAAAAGTAAACGTAAATAAAACACATATAAAATATTTTTTTCATGATATTTCTTTTATTGTAAAGTTTGAACATTGACATTATGTGTGAAACACTACATCATTTAAATGACCTCTATGCGAATTGTTGCAAGCATTGATTCTTTTGAGGTAATTTTCAACCACTTTTTGACACATATTGGGCGGTATCTCAGCCGTAACTTGACGAATGTTGGTTTTTAAGTGCTCAAGAGTTGAAGGTTTATCTGCATAAACACGGTCTTTCGCGTAGCCCTACAAAAAAAGTCTAATGGTGTCAAATCGCATGATATTTGTGGCCATGATATCGCCACGACGAGAAATTACGCGGCCAGCAAATGTCTCTTGCAATAAAGCCATATTCGCTCGAGTTGTGTGGCATGTGGCACCGTCTTGTTGAAACCACATATTCTCCAAGTCGTATTCTTCAATAGCAGGCAAAAAAAAGTCGGTTATTGACGGTGACAGTCGTTCCGTCGTTTTCAAAGAAGTAAGGTCCAATCACACCTTCGGACCAAAGAGCGTACCAAACAGTGACTTTTTCTGGAAATACGACAATTTTGTTTATTAACATACCCACCGTGTGTGAAATGTGCTTCATCGCTGAAGAAAATTTTGTTCGATACGAGGCTGTGGCAGAATCACCATTTTTGTAGTAGGTTCTGATAATTTTTATGCGTTGTGTGATAGTTAAGCGATCCATTTTCGTCAATGTCAGACTTTCAACTGAAAAGAAAAAAATTGGTTTCACAACTTAGTTTGACAGATGTCGAATTCCAGTCCCATACTTTTGAAACCACGAAATGGATAGCCCTTTATAAAAAAATTATGTTGTAGGGTTTCAACGAATTGAATTAAACCTAACTGCCTGAATTATTTTTGTTTATTTTAACAATTTCCGTTTAAACATTTTTGTAAACATTTAGAAAATATTTGAAAGCATTTTTAAACATTTTAAAAGCATTTCAAAAAGTTTTCGAAAAACGCCACAACATGTGTAAATAATTAAAGACTTCCTAGTCAATTATTTTCTATTTTGTACACCTTTAAAGACCATTTAATAGATTATTTTATAATAAACAAATATTTATTTTTTGCCTTGTTTTTAATGTGCTCTTTTAGTTTTGAATTTTCATTTTTATGATCTCCATCAAAGGCTGTGTTAATAAATAATTTATGAGCGTCAGACGTCACAAAATATGTACGTCCATGTAAACAATTTCAATTAATTTCAAATAAATTGTTGTCAGTGCCAGGGTAAATTCTTTAGGAGAATTAGAAGATTTTAGTTTCGTGAACAGGTTTGGTGTTTAAATATGTTTTGATCTAAGGGGGTCATCTGAGAATTTATATATTTTTTTCACATGAAGTGAAGTAATATTAAACGCGATATCTGTTCCCATAATATGTATTTTAGCAGCATCTGGTTATGAAGGCTGTTCTATTTAATTCTCCTTAGTAGAGCAATTTATCACAAACTGTTTATTGAATATCTTATTAGAGAAATGAAGCCCTTAGTTACATATATATTCACCTCGTCAATGTTTCTTGAAACTGAATTCATGGGCATATCTGGGTGTATATCTGAAAAAGTTCTTTTTTCTTTTTAGAACATACAAGTAAATTTTGTTTAAGTTAATGCAGGTTGATTTAAGCTTGGTTAGGATAGGTTAAGCTAGTCTAAGCTATGCGTTACTAAAGTTTTTTCTACGTCCTAAAGTATTCTGCACTTTCCTTCTCATAGTCATATTCTCCACAGTGTCTTAGACTAATGATAAGAGTTATTAGAATTTTCCTATCCCGTCATAACGTGGGTTAAATAATAATAATTCAAGTTTTCGTGTTTCCTCTGCATACAAGAGTGTTTATTGGGTATTAGACGATAAATCATTGATTGGTTGCACAATAATTTTAATGCTTTTGCAATGTCATCATAAGATTATGGTATACTAACGAGCTTAAAGGTTAGATTAATTTATATGGCTGTTCTCTCTATTATTGATTACCCTTCGAAGTTTATTCTGATAATTACTTTACCTAATTGGTCATCACAATACTTTAGTCAGGCTTTCTACTTAGCTTCTCACACCACCCATATTGTGTGTTAATTATTCATGAGTGGCGGGATCTACAGCTTAATGTCGACTCCGAACAAGAGATTTTTTATGAAATTTTTATTAACTCTCAGAGTTTTTGAAGACTGACGAATAAATATTTTTTTATATTTTATTTGAGTGTCTAAGTTCCACACACACAGGCTCTTGTAACACACTATCTACTAGACTATGGTGATTCTGATAGCTCTAAAAAAATGTGCTTGTATTTAAGCTCACTGAAATTTTTCGTAATTCACATCTAGTATTGTACCAAGGCTATCTAAGTACAAATTTGGAATACAGTAGAGTTGAAGACCGAAAAGATTCCTAAATGTTTCCGTCTGCGGTTTCTCAGTGCAACTGCTAGGCATAGAATATAAAAAAATATTTTTTCAGCGACTCCTTAGCAGTCTTTTGGCAAAAACTTTGAGTTAGTTCCACTACTCATGACTAAAGTTTATGTACATATAACGTTGGTGCTGTGAGAAGCTAGGTTGTAATCCTGACTAAAGGATTATAATGACGAATTGTATGTTTTGTATGCTCCGTCCGATTTTTTTGGAGCATATATGAGTCAATATATAGTCAACTATAGTCAATAAATAGTCAACTGGAGCATATATAGTCAACTTCAGTGAGCGACAATAGCCGTTTGTAGACTTTTCTTAAATGAAATTGGAGTCGCCTTCTTTATTCCATTTTTAGGGCGAATATTCCCTCTTAAAAAATAACAGAGTTGTTTAGAGAATAAACTATCTTACATTACCATATCCATCATTAAGACTTTCCTGAAGATTCAGGCAGTATTTTTCCTTATTATTGAACCTTCAGTCTAGTTAAAATGACATGGCAGATATACAAAGAATTTTGAAACACTAATCTAGGCTCACACGTATGTTTGGAACTTCCTAGTGAGTGTGCACTTTATAATGAACAGTAGAGGTCACACGACTTTTTTAAACAATTCGTTAATTACGCATATGCATAGTGAGCGTCAAAGGAAACTGTACGCTATGGATAAAATTCTAATAATTACCAAAGTCAACTTTTACCACTTAAGGAGAATGGCTGAAAAAATTTGACAATATTTTGAAATTTTTTTTTTTTTTCAATTTTAAAAACTGGCAAGGAAACAATTTTTTTTAATGTATATGTTTTTTTAATGCACAGCTTCTTTTGACGCTCTCTGTATGTATACCTGTAACATAATATTATATGGTATACAATATGTACGAGTATAAACAAATAAATTGTTTGCGCCACGAATATTTCGACCTCATTGAAAAGCTATAAAATACCCATATCTTCGGGCCCCTTTTAAAAAGAAAACAAATTTAAAGAAAATTTTCAAATTCTATTTCAATCTCATAATATTCTCTACATTATGATCTCATCTAAAACTGTATCTCTCTGTGTTTTTGTTTCACTCTCACGAACTCTCTCTCTCTCTCTCTTTCTATTTTCCAGACATTGTAGCCGTTTTGTGTAACATGACGGGGATACCCCATCTACAGTTTGATTGGTCGAGTGACGAAACCGAAAATAATTTGCGTAAATACCACTTTACAGTCAATGTGGCGCCATCGGAACATGTGTTGTCTACCGCTCTATGGGATATTTTAAAGAGTAAAGATTTCGATTGGAAATCTTTTACAATCGTCTCTGAGAGTTCAACAAGTGAGTAAAGGCTAAAGAAAATTGAAAAGTGGGTGCTTTCTCTTATTGTTTCTCTTTGGTATTCTGTGTCTTTCAGATTTGGCCCGCATGCAGCATTTACTGGCCTGGCGTCAGTTCCATAAAACTGGCATAAAAATGAAACAATTTAAAAGAGGCGATGATTATCGCGTTTTATGGAAGATTATCAATAATTCTAGAGAAAAATTTGTGCTATTGGCATGTCCTTCTGATATCCTAACGGAAGTAGTAAATGCTTCAATATTTTATAATATGACCGGACCATTTAATGTAAGTTTTTAAGTTTATTCCTTTAGCGGACATTCTCTTTCAATAACGGTATTTATTAGCATTTATTTTTGGCCAATTTAAATACCCATTTAAGCGGCATAGAAGAATTGTATTCTAAGGATTTTACTGCTCGTGTATCTTCCATACGTTTGAGACCATTTGTGCCTGCTCCTGTACACAATGAATTGGATGTGTTTGCCTCTGAAGAGCAAGAGACAATTGTTTCGTTGCACTCTCAATGCATTTACGATGCCGTGGTTTTGTATTTCAATGCTTTGAAGCAAGTATTTGAGGCGATAGAGTTCTTAGAACCTCGTTTGAGATGTGGTGGAGGATATTGGAGACCTGGTAGCGAGATAGTACAACAAATGAAAGAGGTAAGTAATGTCATTACACATGTCAAAAGTGATTTTTGCAAAATTTGATAATAATGACCCACAAATACAACAAATTACGATATTATAGTTCGATAGACATGTACGGTCATATTATTAGTGTAGTCTGAATTCGATATATGCAAACTCTTCTGTCAAACTTTTCCGTAATAGAGAAAAAGCCTATTTTTTAATTTTGTATACCATGACAGAGCATGCTAACACAACTATACATTACAATTCGCATGTAGATTACGTGTAATTACATTCCACGAAACCTATGGTTTGACACCTAAGAAGATCAAACTGAGTTGGCACTTCTGTTCACTAAGGTTTAACAACCCATCAGGAATCATTTAATGCTAGAAAAATGTTTCCAAATTGTGGCAGATTTTTATGAAAAATGCATTTCATCCATTCTACGATTTAAATTGTAAGCAAGCAATTCGTGCAGTTGATGTCATTAATATTACTCTTCTCGATTTAAAACCATTGATATGTCAAAGAAATGTACATACCGTAAAGAATATTGTTACTGTAAAGCAAAGACTTGAAGGAGAAGCTGAAAAGTCGTTTTAACTTTCAACTTTTAGCTTTCGATATACAGTGTGCGTCAAAAGAAACTGTACATTAAAAAAATATACTTTAATAAATTACCGTTATTTTTATTTTAAAACTGTTTCATTGCCAGTATTTAAAATTGATACAAAAAAAAAAAAAAAAAAAATTACAAAAAATTTCGAAATATTGTCAAATTTTTTCGGTAAAATTACCTTAAGTGGTAAAAGTTGAGTTTGGTGGTTATTAGAATTTTATCAATAGTGTACAGTTTCCTTTGACGCTTACTGTAGGATATCCAGATAATGTCTTCTCCAATACTATTGTTCTGAAAAATTTTAAGACGCTACCTAGTGGAACACGTACAATTACTTTCCCGCCCTATATACATTTTGTCCACGATGCAACATCTGATGCGGTTGTTCACAGCTTTCTTACGTCTTTTCAACACGAATTGGTCCAAAAGATTTTGGAGTAAATATAGACATCGTCCTTCGCTTGGCGGTTAGCTATTACGGCATATATTTATTATTTACTACAATAGTTTCTCTAAGCAAAAATGGGTAAAATGAGTTTAAAGCCTCTTTCTTCTCCGTCTGGAACACAGACCTGGCTATTTAACTGGTATCCTATCTAGTTGCCTGTTGCTATCTTTAACACTTATTGGGAAGTGGGTTCGCAGCATCATATTTTGTTATTTTTAACTGATATTCATCTCTTTAAGTAGTTCGGAGTTAGAGATCCACTTATGGGATCATTATAAAGTCAACTAATACGAGTCACACGAGTTTCGCCTGCTTTTGTTAGATTGGAAATATTTTTCCAAGTTCAGATCTCTGTTTTGAATATTTTTCAATACCATTCTGAACCATTTCTGCTGTGTACATTTCAATCAGTTGATCAGTACGGTATTCACTTTAGTTGTTCGTTTCAAGTCTCGTATGTTCGTAAATAAAGGAACAGACTCCCTCAATTAGAATCCCTTCTCAGAATATTTTCTTTCAGAACTGCTTTAAAACAATAAAAATAATTTCCCCGATTTAAAATCACTTGCCTCTTAAGTTATAATTTTTCACTTTTGTTTTATTCTTCCCCCAGCTTAACCCTAATTTTATAAAGCCCCCTTTCAAAACCCAACGCTTATATTTGAATTCCTTTGGCATGCGTGATGATTTTAATTTGGAAATCTATAATCCCATAATAGATCGTTTAAGTCATGTCTGGAATAAACAACATGGTCTTGTATCCTATGAGAAAATAAGTGAAAACTCAACTAAGGCAGCCAACAAGAAGAAATTTGGTGATAAGGAAGATTTTTCCCAAAAGAAAGTCAAATACACAGTGGCTACACGCATAGGAGAACCGTTTTTCATGTGGCGCAAGGAACCAGAAGGCGTGCATTACGAAGGTAATGAACGTTTTGAGGGTTATGCTGTCGATTTGATTTACAAATTGGCTGATGAATGTCGTTTCGATTTTGTTTTCGAACCGGTAGCTGATAATGCCTATGGCAACAGAGATCCACTGACAGATGAATGGAATGGCATTATAAGGCAATTAATTGATAATGTAACGTAAAGAAAAGTTTTGTTTAAAAAAAAAAAAAATTTTTTTATTTTTTAAAAATCTTTCTTTTTCTTACAGAATGCCCAATTAGGCATATGTGACTTGACAATAACACAGGCACGCCGTACCGTGGTGGATTTTACGGTGCCCTTTATGCAATTGGGCGTTAGTATTTTATTTTATAAACCCAAGCCACCTGAAAAAAGTTTATTTGCCTTTTTAGAACCATTTTCAGTAGAGGTATGGGTTTATTTGCTGATGGCCTTGTTGGCCATGTCTATGGGCTTTAAATTATTGGGCAGGTGATACTCATTTGATCTTTAACTACTGCTTAGCTTTAGAGATGTTTTAATTTATTTCAACATTTTTCTTCAGATTATCTCAAGACGATTGGGAAGTCACGGTGGTTAACAAGGAGTTATCAATAGCTGAGACACCATGGTTTATGAGAAATACATTGTGGCTGCATATAGGCTCGATCTTGTGTGTGGGTTGTGATATACTGCCAAAGTAAGTATATTTAAACAGATATGGACTGTTATTTAGCAACTATATTAAGAGTTTACACTTTTAACTGCTTATGACGAGTATACTCGTCAGGGAAAAAGGAACATTTTTTACATTATGTTAAGTATACCCCTTTTGAAGAACAAATAAATCGCATTCATATTATTATTGAACAAGCAGTGTTTGATTTTAAGTCATCATTGCCCACTTTTACATGCAACAGCATTTTACTCTGTTTATGTCGAGTATATTCGTCACTGTAAAACAAAGATTTTTCGCATTATGTAAATTATACCCGCATTCCCATTATTATTCAACACGCAACATTTGATTTTTAGTTTTAATTGTCTCCTTTTGCAGGCAGCAATATTTTTCTCTGTTTATGTCGAGTATACTCGTGTTTGCTTGCAAATAATTAAGCAGACGGATAGTCTAGTCTAGGCTCTAGTCTTTAAAATGCCGGCATTTAAAATTTGTTAAGTAATAAGATTTTTTCTTGATTTTCTATTCCAGAGGCTTACCCATGCGTATTTTTACAGCTTTCTGGTGGATATTTGCCTTGTTAGTATCCCAGACTTATATTGCCAAATTGGCTGCTTTTATTACTGCCTCCCAAATGGAAGGTTCCATTAGGAACTTGCAAGACTTAGTCGAACAAAATAAAATACAATTTGGTACCATTAAAGGAGGCTCGACTTCACAATTGTTTTCGGAATCGAATGAAACCGCCTATCGTTTGGCCTGGAATAAAATGATCTCTTTTAAGCCGGAAGCTTTTACCACCAGCAACAAGTTAGGAATGGATCGTGTGCGGCGTAGTAAAGGCAGATATGCTTTCCTCTTGGAGACACCCAATTTACAATATTATGTTCAACGGCATTGTGAACTCATGGCAATTGGTGAACCATTTGGTGAAAAACATTACGGCATTGCGGTGCCCTTAAGTGAGTAGGAAACCGAAAACTTTTTTAAAACTGTTTGGAAAAGTGTGCATTTGTTTATGAAATAATTTTTAGATGCTCCTTTCAGATCCAATATATCAGTGGGCATATTAAAGTTGAGCGAAAAGGGCGTCTTATACTCTTTAAAAGACAAGTGGTTTAATAGCAATGAAACCCATTGTGATTTGGATGAGAAATCCTCTGCCGAAGGTACACAATTCGATATGGAATCTGTGGGTGGTCTGTTTGTGGTTTTAATTGGCGGCATCATTATAGCCATTATCATTGGCATTTGTGAGTTTCTCTGGAATATACAGCAAATTGCCGTTAATGAAAAGGTAAAACCGAAAAACAATACATATGTACATACATTTGTAGGTAACTGTAACACAATAATTATTTCCTCTATTTTAGATACCACCCATGGTGGCTTTAAAATCTGAACTGCTGTTCTTTATACGTTTTTGGGTGCAACGCAAACCCTTGCAAACACATCGCCACAGAGGTTCTAATTCCACTTGCTTAGGTTCTTCTCTAAAATCCTCATCTGTTTCGGGCCAAACACAAGCGAAAGAGAAACGCAAAAAATCGAAAAGAAAAAAACTTGAAAAGGATTCATAGTCTTAAGGATTATTTTTGTGTAATTTAGTTGTGTGTGTATGTATGTATGTACAGACAGAGGTCTACAAGAATTTATTGTAATTTAAGTTGTATTTTTAAATAAACATTTTGAATTTAAGAGCATAGCCGAGGGAAATAATTTTGAAATAATCTGGACAATACAACTCAAGGCAGAAAAAAAAGAAGAAATATGGCAGAGAAGTACAGGAAAAAAGGTTAAGAAATGAAAGCAAGAGAAATCAATAGCCTGACAAAGATTTAATAAATAAAAATAACGAGGGTAGTGCGAGGTAAAGAAAAAACTAATTTTGCCCCTGGGGCACGAATGGCTTGAAATAGAGTGATACAAGGACTCTATGCCTTCGATTAAAAAAACCATAAAAAAGAGTTCCAATTGAAGATACGAGCAATCAGAGATTTGAAACGATGTCATTGCCTAGCTTTCGTAAGCTCTAGATTCGAATATTATCACTGGATACTGTACCAAAGATAATTCTTCTGAGAAGAGTAAACTGGAAGATATTAAGCGGGGCTGTAAACTCCAAAGACCAATTGTCTTCCGTTCTTCAACCTACTCGTAGTCTAATAAGTAGTGTGTTGTCTTACTAAACTTATTAGGCTCCGTTGGATTTAAGTTCGTTGCACATGGTGGTGATGAAGTCCAGAGCTTTGGAGACTATGGTTAGGATAATGGGAGAGAAGCGTGATACGAGATTTTGTGATTTAATGAATCGAGTGGCTAACAGCTTCCTCTTTAAATGTTCCGTGGACAGAACCAGTAAATTCTTTAATTTTGGGAAGTATTTGGTGACTACAGTTGGTAACAAAAGTAAATACAGAAATCTACAAGCTACATAATCTTTTAAAAGATGGGCCATTTTGAGGTGTATTTATGCGTCAAGGATTGATATTAGAATATGAGTTGAGTTGTTGGTTCCAAAATGAAATATTCTGAGTCAGTAGACAATAGAGCGGGTAACTTCCAAGCAGAAGTGTATGTCATCGAAAGATATGCTCATTTCAACTTGAGCAGAAAGCACAAAGAGTAGGTTACAGGATTACTATCTGACAGTGAGGTCGCCATTCTAGAACTCCGCCTTAATGACGTTAGTTTGAAAGGAGTGTATGACTGTCTGGGGAAGTATACCAATCTTTGCTATGTTTCATGTCATTTACGAATTAGTGGCAATGAGCAACTATATGAGTTTGGAAGAAAAGGTGCCTTAATGCCACAGATGGGTACAGAACGTTTTTGTGGAATGGAGAGATATTTGAAAGGGTATATGAACACGCATATGAGCTAGCCCTCTGACGGGGCCACAACCTTTCTATGGCGTAAAAAGAGATTTTGAAAGCGAAAGAGAAGATTAAGAGACACAGGACCTTTTCGCAAAACAAAAGGTTTTAACGAAATCTAAACTTCTCTTGGCAAATTACAACAGAAGGAAATTTAAGTCATGCACCGAAGTAGTCTAGTAGGTAGTGTGTTGGATTATTAGACGTGTGGCCACAGGTTAAATCCTAGGTCAGACATCTCCAACAAAACGAAATTTGAATATTTCTTCGGTGACTTTCTCTCAGCAGATTTCTGGCAAAAGCTCTGAGAGTAAATACAAAATTACTATGAAAAGTTTCTCAAAAATCTGTCGTTAGGAGTCGGTTTTAAACTGTGCTATGGGAAGCTAGGTTGCAATCCTGACTAAAGGGTTGTAATGACCAGTTATGTATGTATGTATACCCAGCGAAAGACTCGATAAAGGGAGTGAAACACTTTTCAGAAATCAAAAGCGTTTAAAGCAATCTAAACTTCTCTTGAAAAATTACAATAGGAGGCGATTTAAGTCATGCATCACACTCTCTAGGAAATAGCCTGAGGTTAATAAGTGGCCTGTTAACAAGGCACTATAGGCTCTAAGTATATTTGTACGGAATAGAGTTATTTTCGAAACCAACATGTTTGTTCTATGTTGATGAAAAAAAAAATTGCCAGCACATACTAGGCACACATGGGATCTTAATGCACATGAGAGAGACACATGTGGGCGCTTATTATATGCTGGACAGAGAATTGTCTCTACTAATATCGAGCACTTTGAGAGGAGATATTATATAAATACACTGAATAGCTTGAGTGCAAAACAATACATAGTGTAGTTGCAGTATTATGGTATCTCTACTATACACGATGTCTGTAATAATAATACCATGCTGGCACCAGGACGTAAGCTGGGCACAGATATTATAGAGATACCCTCTACAAATTCAGTGCAAAACTATAGATCATTAGAACATTCATATAGAACATTCTATTTCTTTAAGGGAAAATGTATGAAAATTAGAATCATACTTAGAATTATTCACAGAATTATTGCCATACCACCCAAGGTCTACAATACAAATACTATTCATTACTTAACTTCTCACACCACCTTCGTATCTTTTTTGCCAACAAAAAAGAAAAGAAACTAAAAAAGAATAAAAATTTCGCTTAAAAAAATTCTATTGCCAGCAAAAAAAAAAAAAACTAAATCCCATAGAAACCGCAAAAACATAATTGTTAACCTCGCATGATGGCTGGCGGCCACAATATCTTCAGCATTACCCACATTGTCGTCAACATCATAATCATCATTTCCATTCATACAATGCTGGTGTTAATTTTGAGCTGCAATGGAATTCCGTACCATAAAAATCCATGACATATAAAAAAATAGAAGCTAAACATATACGACTGCTCCTTACTTCCTTTTTTTTTCTTTGGAGAACATTTTCAATAACCCTATGCTAGGAAAGAGACAAAAAGAGAAAAAGGTCAAGTGTCTAGTTAAATTGACCACTGTGACCGTAGTGATATTAGGATTATGTAAGTTAAGCTGCTTGGCTAGAAGGATATACGGAATGAATTTGTTTCCCTTTTTCAGTTTGGATAAAGGGATTGGTTTTTTCCTTTTTTTTGGTTTATTTTAGGGAATAAAAGTGGCTAAAAGAGAATTGTTGAAAAAGCTATAAAATTAGCCAAGAAGTATAAAAAAGTACAACATGTTCTGGGCCATATTGTAATGTGTTGTAGTACGAGAATGTTGTAGAGTTTATTGGTCGAGATTTTTATTTTGTTTTTTACAGTATTTGTCTGTTATGATTTACGCATTGGCAGTTAAAACGGAAGAGTTCAAGACAATTGTCGATTTATTTTATGAAAGAGTTTTTTTCTGTTTTTTTTTAAGGATTTGAAGGTTGAGGATTTGTTAAATTTTTTTTATTTTGCATATGAAGAAAAGCATTTGAGGTAATTTGATAGAAAAGAAGTTTTAAAGCTGTAAAGCTGTAAGGGAGTTATACATATATGCTTAAGATAGCTTTGAACCTTTAAAGTCTTTTAAGTAAAGTCAATTAAGTAAGTTCATGCCACATCTGGCTACCAAATAGTGCAATTTTCCCAATTATACTTTTTGTTGTGAGGTTTCCTAAAGTCGTAGATGTATGCAAATAAGCTATAAGCTACAGCGGTCCTCAATGCTAACGTAAACCAACTCATCGGTAAAATTCACCCTAATTTATGCACCAGAGTTATGGCAAATTAAATACTTCGTATGCGCTCCACTCAGAGAAGCCATGGTGGATATTTGAACCTTGTTATATACCGCACATAATGGCATCAACAGGTCTTTCTGACCAATAAATAATTTCGCTGATATCGCACACTCAATTTGTTTTATTTACTCGAGTGGAAACCGAAAGGAAGTCGTTGATAAGAGGGAACTGCAAATACTTACAGAAGAATCATGAAAACGGCAGGAGTAAGATGTACGTGAGACGTAGTCAAATATGCTTATAAATCTTCTTCAAAAATTCGCGCTACGAACAAATAAGTATTAGTTCGAAAACGAATTGCTTGCTTAGTAGGCCGACAACACTTACTTACTTAGATAAGTAGATAAGTTGGAGTGATAGCTTTGATTACCAAAGCTCACTTGAGCACATATAGCGGCCCGTTGTGACGCCACAGGTAAATGCAGTCCCTGTACTAACCGAATTCCACTAAACTAATCGAAGAAGTTAGTCAGAGCAGGGGCTAACACTTACTTATTTAATTGGTAAATACCAACCTTTAGTCAGGTTTACAACCTAGCTTTTTATATCACCCATCTTTTGTATGTTAAATTTATACATAAGTAGCAGGACCTACCGTTTTAATGTTAACCTCAAATGACAGATTTGGGAAATTTTTCGTGGCTATTTTATTTACTATCCAAATTTTTGCCAGAATAATATTTCGTTCGATATGACTGAGCTAGGGTTTGAATCACGGGTCCTCGTCTAAAAAGCCAATAATGGGCGACTTCAATTAGTAATTCGATTGAGCAAATATTAATTGATCGGTTGGATACTCGGAAAATCGCCTAGTGATATCTACTGGGCAGCACTCAAGTGGAATCTGCAAGGTAACCGTTGACAAGATAGAACTGCAAATACTTGGATATGGATCATGAAAACGGAAGCATTAGGAGTGGGACGCTAGGCAAATTCTCTTTGTTTTGCTTATTATTTTGATTTGAGAAGAGAGCAAGAGAGAGAAAATGATCAATAACTGCACAAATGTTTGCTTCCTGGACAGTAAAATGGACTTTGCGAACAGAATTATTATTTTTTTAAAAAAATTTCCATATTCATTGAACAGAAATGTAACATTTTTAGCTGTCAAACCATAGTTATCGTATCGATAATTCTCATACATTTAAAAAGGTTTTGGATATATAACTGGCGGAAGGTTTTGTTTTATTAAAAAATGTGACTATGTGAATGCTCCACAGCAAATTGCAGCTTATTTTTTTTTTTTTTTTGGAAACCAGCACTCAGGGGATGGCCCCTACTCATACAGTGCATTGTGCAGGTTTTTTAGGAAAATGGGTTATAGGAAGGTGGAAGAGAGGGAGTAGTGGTTGTGGACATCTCAAGATGCGAACGGCAAGGAAACGAGTTGTTGCTAGGTGACTATAAAATGGCCAGTGCTATACCTTCACCATTAGACAGTCTACAGCAATCGTCCCCAAGAAGCCCGCACCCTTCAGTCCTAGCTTCTCACACTACTCATGTTGTGTGTGTTAATTTTATACATGAGTGGCGGGACCTACAGTTTAAAGTCGACTCCGAACGACAAATTTTATTGAGAAGCTTTTCATGGCAATTTTATTTACTCTCAGAGTTTTTGCCAGAAATCTGCTGAGAGGAAGTCGCCGAAGAAATATTTTCGTTTTGATGTCTGACCTGGGATTCGAACTCGGGCCTTCAGTCTAATAAGCCAACACACTACCTACTAGATCACGGCGACTTCATAGCTTATATTTAGCAAATAAATATTTTGGTACCCGTCCTTAGTTACTTTAAAACTCTCTTTCCAGCAGGCTAGAGAATCGTTAGGAACCATCTAGGTGTCTGCTGTATCTGCTTGGAAATATTGTTAATGGTGCATGAACAAACATTTGTTTAAAATAATAAACACTTCTAGAAAACATCCTGTTGGTACTTCTTTTAGAAATTTTTTTTCCACCTTCAAAGAAGTTGTCCACAAATCTAGAGATCGATTGAATGTACATGCATATATATTTCTTATAGGATTAGAGAGTCGGCTCATCGTTATAACTGAGTTTAGTTGTAAGAGCTTAAGGCATGTCCCTGTTGTCACTATTGTCATGTCTGATGTCTGAGAAAGATTGTTTCAATACCATCGACCATATTTTCCTTGGTATTTTAATGGAAAATATTTTATTGCACACTTTAAAAAAATTTTATTTTTGTTCCTTAAAATCTGATTAAAACATGAATTAAAATATTGATTTTCTTTTATTTTTTTTTTAATTACTTCCAATTCAATTATTTAAGCATGTCATATGTCTGTTTCAAGTTTCGTTTTTGGCATCTTTTAATATTTTCTGGTCAATAATCAATTAAATTTTCACAATAAAACTTTTTTCCACCAGTAATCAATTCGTCTACCCAAATAATATAACACAATAAATAATAATAAAATGTAATCAATTGCACAAGATTTACAAAATATATTAATTGTCTGTTGGAATATTGGTTAAATCTTAAATTTTGATAGAATTAAACACAAAACAATTTCAACACAATTCATTGGAGATATGGTCAAATCAATTCATGTCTAAAGGTCATCAATGGCAACAGAAAAGAAGAACTAAAGAATGAATTTTAAAATGAAATTTTCCAGTTAACAACAGATGTAAAATGATAATTAAATTTCAAACTTATTTTAATGATTTTCTAACAAATTAAACCAAATAAATAACAATACATTGAGAAATTGTTTTCTTTTTTTCTTTTTAAACAACTTTATCTGTTAATGTCTGTTCTAATTTCTATTTCTTGCTTTTGTATGTTTTTAGTTTCATTTTCGTATAGAAATCTTTAAGGCCACATTTAATGAAATGCATAATAATGTCGAATGGTTTTGAACTTTTGACATTTGAACTGTAGCCGCACACACAACAAGAAAAACGGAAAATATTGTTGTTAGAAAAATACACAATGAAATCATAATTAATAGAGAAAATTTGTTATCTTTTATACAAAGATAGAAAGACTTCATTTTTTAATCTAAATAGTACACAGTGGACAGCAAAAGTCTTTGTACTCCAATATATTTTGACAATTTCATGAATTTTAACCAACAGTTTATGTAAAAGATTAAGATTTTTATATTTATTTTATTAATTTATTTCTGTTTTATTATAAAACAAACAATTTTTTAATGTCTTTCATAAAACAAGAGAAAAATAAGGAAAAGTTTCAGATGACTCCATAGGTACCCCCAAGGAGAACCTTGATTCAAACACCTAATATATGAAAATGTTATCCCTTGTATTTAGTAGAATATCCCTTAAGGAAAGCCATTTGGAATTGAATGTACAAGTTTTGTTTAGTGTTTTCTGGTGGCACCAAGAACAAGTTTTTCGGTTGACTTTTGTTTGAGGTTTAGCGATTACGTAACCGTTCTTTCAAATGATCTGCTAATACTCTCTTGTAGTCATATCGGGACTGTGCATGAGTATTAAGCCTGTGGGGACTTTTTTTGGTCAAAATATATTGTCCACTGTATGTACACACACAGGGTATTTAACTAAGCGCTTTCTATCTTTAAATTCAAAGAAAACGAAGTTTGTTTGAGATATCATCGAAATTTTTCCGAAATTTCATGTGTTATACAGTGAGCGTCAAAAGAAACTGTACACTATGGATAAAATTCTAACAATCATCAAACTCAACTTTTACCACTTAAGGGGAGTACACAAAAAAATTTGTTAATATTCGAAATTTTTTTGTAATTTTTTTGTTTCAATTTTAAAAACTGGCAATGAAACTATTTGAAAATAAAAATAACGGTAATTTATTAATGTATATTTTTTTAATGTACAGTTTCTTTTGACGCTCACTCTATAACATCGTTGAAAAGTCCGCCAGGGCTTAACTGTCTATATAGTCAAATTTTTCTTACTCTAGCGCATAAGTCTGGCTGAATTTCACAAATTGCGTGAGTTATGTATGCCTTCAGGACATCCGTGGTTTGTAACTTATTGGCGTACACCAGTGACTTAAGGCAACGCCACAAGGAAACTTAGACGGGGCCAAATTACGCGATCTTTGTAGCCATTTTACATAACCTCCACGTGAAATAACCATGGCTGAAAAACCACTCGTGCAGAAGATCCAATGTAGCATGGGTTATGTGACATGTAGTGCCGTCCTGCTGGAGCCTCATGTCGTAGGTGTCCATATCATCCAATTCATATAGTGTTCAACGTTGACAGTCTTGGCCTGGCTAACGTCGTTCTCAAATAAATATGGACCAATGCTGCCATTCCAAAGAGTGACTTTTTCGTAATGTGTAGAAAAAATCCACTGGATCTCAAGTGGATTGGTATCGCTTCAGTTCGATAGTTTTGTTTGTTCACGTGCACGTTCATTCAGAAATGAGCCTCATCGCTGAAGATTATCTTTCGTCGAACGTTGTCCGAACAGGACACTCATTTTGATAAAACAATTTTACTATTTGCATGTGTTGTTGAACTGTATATCTACCAATAGTGATTTGACAATACAGACTGAATAAATGACAACCAATTTGACAGGTCTAGCTTCAACAAGTTGGCCGTTATCAATTGTCAAAGTTTGGAAGATCCTATGCAACAGTGTTGAAAATTTCAGTACTTTAGTACTTTTTCCAGTACTTTTCCATTTCAAAAATACCACAGGACCCCCACTACACTTTCAGTACTTTTTTATTATCACATATTTTATGGTTTGCGCTTTTCACCTATTAATGGATTAGGAACATGTTCAACATAATGCTAAAGGTAGAATTAGTCTTAAGTCCCGGTTAACCCAACGTCCATGCAAAGTATGATCATTTTTAGAATACGAAAAGCAATGAGAACGCTGCCGAACCGTAATGTAATTTTAATAAGTATTTCATTTGCTCTACATATGCTAAAATGAATATATGTATATACATTCCGTTACGTTCCGTCGACATTTGACTAAACAGGGCTTTTACGTTTCGAATCAAATGTTTTTGGTTTGTATATGAGAAACATGTATAAGTCGTTATTTTTTCTATTCCATTCCGTACGTGTATTAAGTATAAATAAATATTTTTTTACAAAAGTACCATTTGATGCAGAAAATTACTCTTTCAGTTATAGGTCAGTATCATCTAAAAATTTCTATTTTGCAACACTGCTATACAATGGCCTATGCTGAGGTTTCAACAGACTTGTTTGTGGGTGACTTGTTTGAAGTTATGGAAGTGGCAGATGGCGTGCACGTAATCCTAGAACTGAATGTTGATATAAAGCACATCAAAGTCACTGTCGTTAACAACGATTAATTGCAGTGTGAATGTTTTTCAAATTAACCTTAAGCACTTTAAAGTGGAGTTAGCTGCCATCATGCATCGACACTTGTACGCGTAAGATTTTACTTGCAGCCAAGAATGTTTGCTGCATAAAGACAAAGTTCGCGAATTAAACAGGGATGGCTACCGATACGAGCCGATCTGATTTTAGTGAGAAAGGTATCTGTACTATAACTATCGAAGTTAAGAGGCTAGTAGTCAGGATCATTAGAGGGTAATGCTTTGATGTTCATTAAACGAACTGAATGGAATAAGGAAAGGGGAAGAGTAGTAATTGAATTTCAATTATGATCATGATCTATAAAATAGTTAACTGTAATGCTATTTACTTATTAAGTGATGTAACAATTTTTGCCAATGTTGACACAAATGACAGACACTCCTTACCTGAAAAATTATTATTTTTTATTTTTTTATAGTTTTTTGTTTTTTTTCTTCTGTTATTAAATTAACATTTATAATTATTCTCATTATGAATTCATTACTTTTTACCCATTTTCTCATTTTGTTTCTTATATTTATTCTACAATTTCAACATTTCCGGATCTTGTACATTTCCTTAGCACTCTAACTGTGTGATGACGACTGCCTTTCACAAAACCAATAAAGTCACCCAACCAAACAGAGAGAGAGAGAAACATTTCCCTTCGCCGTTCAACCTCAGACTTAATCAAGTGTTAAATTGTAACAATAAAATTATACAAAATAACTTTCCTTTCCTTGCCACCATCCAACCGAACAGCCATTGAACCAGCTGACAGCAATAACAATCGTATTGTTTACTTCCCAGCACCATAAACATCAACAGCATCATCATCGTCATCACCATGGCTGACAACATCATCGTCATTACCATCGCCATTCTCAAGTGATTTTTCCGGTTGTCAGTGTATTTTGTTCAATAAAATAACTTCCGTTTGAAATTAAATGAGCCATATGAACACATACAATACAAGCACACACTTACTCATGTGCATACAAATACTCATACATATAAATAAATATACCATTCAATAATATTGTATTTGGTGTGAAAAAAAGGGTGACAATGGTACATGCTACTCACACATGTAAACAAACACTCTTATGAGTTGTATACATATAAACAAACAACACCATAATTTATGCGAAAGAGTTGAGATTTTTTTCGTGTTTTTTGTTTATAAATCAAACAGAAGGAAGTGGCGAAATGGCGAAATAAAACCAATAACAAGTGAAATAACAAGTGAAATAACAGAGAAATACGAGTGAAAATCATAAAATAATGTGTCAGATTTAAATAAAAGGAGTAAAATTAAATGAAAAGAAAAGGCAAACGAATGAAAGACATTTTGATATGAAATATGATCGAAATGTTAATGATGTGATGAAAGAAATCGTTATTCATACAGAAAAACATATGGAAATTAAATTAAAAAATTAAATTTAAATCTCCGAATTCGGAGGCATTTTTAATATTTTTTTGTCTTGTGTTGCAGGTGCAAACCTTGTATGAGTTCCAGATGTGGTTGGCAACATTGAATTCATATTCAAAAAAGCCCCTCATTACGTTAGAATCAAATAGTATTCTTAAGTTTTTCCAAAGGAAAGGCAGATATACTTATAAGCCTGCGCTGAATTCTCATTTGCGCAAGATATTTATTTAATGTACAGTTACATTGCGAGCCAACGTCTTTACATTGGGATAGTGGTCCTTAATTGCTTCCAACTATGCTAACCATATCTATAGTGGCCATGACAACCAATCTCCAATTACTTGAAGATATGGTGCCATCGCTAATGCTGCAATGGTATTTCGTCTTATTTCAGGCGTTGTTGGTATACCTCTAATGCATTTTGTTTTAGGAGGTTTATTCTTCTCTGTCTGTCGCCATTTAGGCGCTAAATTAACTACCACTTGCACAGACTTATCTCGCCTTACAGCAGAAGAGGAAGCATTGACATTTTTGTTCCACTAGATGGAGGATTTTTCACGATTTGTGGGGCTTATCGTCAGGTTTATTGTCTAACAGAATTAAGATTTTGAGGGCCTACTGGTGAAGGTATTTTAGAGAAGTTTTGTGTCTTTTGGGAAGCAATGTTTTCTGCCTCCAAGCGACTAATCTTCTTGCATAAGTTTTAACACCTGGCTTTGTTGGTTGACTTGCCACCGAAGTCCAACACATTTGGATATAATTGAATCCTTTCTGAGCCTTATGAGACTTTGAGGTGTTTGGTTTCCTTGTATCGAGTACAACATGATTTCGGTCGCCTATGATACTCGTATACATACATACATAGGTAATTGTTCATTACAATCGTTCAGTCAGGATTACGACCTAGTTTCTCCCATCAGTCATGTCGTGTGTGTTATTAAAGTCGACTCCGAACAACAGATTTTTAAGAAACTTTTCAATGCAATGTTATTTACTCTCAGAGTTTTTGCCTATCAGCTTGGGTAATTTGGGGCCTGGCAGCACAACTCTACTAATCGATGTTTCCGTCGCATGCTACTGACAGCAGCCTGCTAGGAGTTGAATCATTAGAGACTAGGAAGTCTTTTCTTGGAAACTCAGAACTTGATTTTGTTTTTTCACTCATCCTGATAAACGGTGGACTTGCATTGTATGCCTATTGCCTGGCTTTGGAAAATTGCTACTGTACAAGAAATAGGAGCAGATTTTTAGCCACTTAGTATAAGTACAAATGGTAATGGATTTAAGGTTGCAGACACTCTAGTCCTTTGGGTCAATGGACGATTATATTTAAGATGGAACTTGATTTGTATTAATTGCCAAAACTAGGAAAAACAGCCACTTACAGACAGAAAGAATCGTACTTAGTTTTGTGTTAAGCTTCAAAATAATAGAGCCAATGAAAGTCTCTACGTGTTCAAGATGATCATCGAATAGTATAATCAGTGGGTGTTTTCTGTACTTATCCTCATAGTTTTTGTTAAATGCAATTTTCTCTCGATCATAACTTAATAATCCTGCACAACCATGAGATTATTATTAACTAAGCCGATGCCATCTTAGTAATCCAGGTTTTTCAAGCAGTGAGAGAGAGAGAGCCTAAGACTGTGCTGGCCTGGAGGATCTTAAATAATGTAATTAATAAAGGGGTCTCACCCTACGATCACTTCTGGGGCAGCTATTTTATATAGTTTTCAATGCTTTTTCTTATAAATTATAAAGGAATAATTTTTAAAGCATTCTTCTACTCCATTGCCTGCCATTAATTGTATCCCAGTAATCAGATGCTTAATTTCCATATTCTTTTTGCATTTTTAAACAGAATTTCTTTCCTTTTTTTCACTTTTTTTCTTAATCATAATGATATGGGTTTGCCACGTTAATATTGGAGTGATTATTTCAATATAAAGTCGTATTAAAAAAGAAAGTTTCCGTTTATTTAAGCTACTTCAACTTAATCATTCGTTGGGAAATAAAACTCCTAAACAAGCTTTTGTTAATGTTGCCTAAAGAAGAAAACTTTTCGGGAAAACACCTTTTCGAAAAGCGAAAAAAACTTGACCAAAATCACCTCTCATAATCTGCAACATCATTAGCATTTGGTAGGTATTTATTAAGTTATATTTGGGTCTACATGGATGGGAAAATGCGCAGGTGATGTGTTTAAGAAAAAAAGGAAGAAAGTTTTCTTTTCGTTTTTCTCAAGAGCTTTATTAAGTTTTGCAGGAAATGAATATTGACAAGGTTAAATTAATTATTTTTTAAGTAGTAGAAGAAAAAGGGATAAGGATTATAAGAAACCCTCTTTTTTTCTCAAGCAGCCTGTAAATTATGGAGCAGAGTTTAATAGAAACTACTGCCTGTTAATATGCTTTAAATTTTTAAAAAATACGTTGTTTTCTCAAAAACTTGTTTTAAATGCTTTCCATGTTTATTCTTATGTTGCTGTTTCATAAATCTATCAATTTATAAATTATTGATGGCAATAACGACAACAAAAATAAAAAATAAAGGAACGAAACAAAATAAATAAAACAACAGCTAAGCACTTGAGCATTTACTATGACTAATGTTCGATCATTGTTAAGCTTAATACCAAAGGAGGTTTATTTTCACTTGTCTTCTCTCCTTCATCTTCATGCTTTTGCTTTACCAATTTCCATCATATTTTCTTATTTTCCAACAGTTTTTTTCCCGTTCTTCTTCCAGCCACCACAGGATAACAACAATAGATGATAATAAATTTTTCAAAACAAATACTGTGTCAGTGAATATTACAAAACCGCAGGACCTTAGCACACAACAGCACAAGAACATGCACAAACACAAGCACGAGCCTTGTAGAAGATGTTGTGTAGTTGAGTTCGTATAAGCGATGGCTGTTATTTGTATAGAATTTCTTTCGGTTTTTTCTTTTGCTTTTTTTCTGGTATATGGAGTGTATTGAACACTTGAAATAATTTATGCGCTCATAATTTACCTTGATTTTCAATGGTTAGAAACCATTGTTTTTCAATTTGTTTCGACAAAAAATGAGAGAAAAAAATGTTGTTTTAAAAGATTCAATTTGAGAAAAAAGAGGAGATATTTTAGTGTCCCAGGGAATGCCTCCTTATAGCACAGTTTGAGTATCGAAAATTCAGCAGTTATATGGCGAAAGGCAGAGTATCTTATTAAAACAAACTTGTTTGCAACAATCTAAACTTTTTGTAGGTAATTCCAGTGGAAAGAGATTTGTATCTTAGATCAGACAGTACGGAAATAGTCTAAGGATAGTAACGGAGCTTCTAAACGATCTTTGTTGACTCAAAGAATACCTGTTCAAGTCCAAGATGTAGATTTTGTAAGGAGAACAAATAAATCACACACATTCCAAAAGAAAATGTCTGGACACATATCAAATATAAGGCAGGAAGTAATTCTTACTGACCGCTAACAAATTGCAAGGCTGAGGTATAAATAATCTTATCCGGGTTCACATTCAGACCGTTTGTATGCAATGTTCAGAGCGTGTTTCGCTCTACCGCATAGATGTTTTGGATTCTTACACCTCAGAAAAACCAACACGTCATCCGCATAGCAGACTAGGCAAGTCGTCGGTAAATATCCTCAAGTGACCGTGAATATATGTAATCCCAATGGGAAGTGAAGGTATTGTTACGTTTTTACCTTTTAAAAACGTTGAAAATATGAGTTTGTAGATTGCAAATAACATAAAAATAAATTTATATTTAATTTTAATTAAATTCTTTATTGTTCGCACAATTATGTGTGGCACTGTTCACAACTTGATGTAAACAACAACAATTGCTTTGTTTGTTATTCTTCTTTACACTATTTTGCGTAAACAATAACAATTGTTCGACAGATCTTCATAACGGAGATCTTCAAACCACGATTATTCTCTTCAAACACAAGACTGACTGAAGAAGAATACTGACTCTGTTGCCTGCTTTGTCTTGCCTTTTATATCACAGGGTAAACAGTCTGATGAATGCTCTTGAAAAGTAAATGACTTTGTCTTCTCGAAATCTCCGCTCTCTATACCTCCGCTCTCTTGCATAAATGTTTCAGAAGAATCAGCACGTCGTCCGCATAGCACACTAGTTAATGTCCTTCGTCGGTTAATATCCTCAAGACACCGTGAATATATGTTTGTGAGAGGTGAAAGTATGACTCCCTGGGTTATTTCCCTTTTCACACTAACCCTTATCGTGGTGTTATATGCACCGCAATTTATCCGTCTATTCCTTAGAGTATGGTCAATCCTATCGACCACGGCCTGGTCCACCTGCTACTCATCTAAGGATTGGATTAGTGATTGTATCGGTTCTAACACTAAAGCTATTAAAAGCATAGGGATTCAACCGTTAGTGCCTGAGCCTGGATATCGGTTTGAATTGGAATTTCTTAACCTTTGATACGTCCTTGACACTGTGTCTACCAGTTTGCAAAATAGTTTCTAGTTGTTCCGTGTCACTTTATTATACTCACTGCTGTACGCATCCCATTCAGCCTGTGAGTTTTTACATTTTATTCCTTTTTCCCAGTTCTTCGAATTTTCCTTGTTACTTATGGTTTCTCCTAAGTAGATCTTCTTGCTCGAAGTGCACATCTCTCTTCGAAAGGTTAAAATAGAGGATCAGTAATCCATTGCAGCCTGTCATCAATGTCGCGTATGCTAAGATAAACAGTTATAAAGCGCTCAAAATTAATTTTCACTGACTTACATACTTAATTGATAATTACAAGCATTCAGTCAGTATTACGACCTACATAGCTTTTCCACAGTATTTATGCTGAGTGAATTAATTTAAGCGGGACCTACAGTTTAAAGTCGTCTCCAAACGACAGATTTATGAGAAACTTTTCATGGCAATTTTATTTACTCTCAAAATTTTTGCTAGAAATCTGCTGAGATGAAGTCGCCACAGAAATATTTTTTTCATATTTCTTTTTGATGGAGATGTCTAACCGCGGTCTCAAGTCCACCAAGGCGACACTCTAGCTACTAGAATAAGGCGACTTCATTAATTTTCATAAATCTTCCGAATTTTTTCAAGTTAGTTTTCATTTTATTCCGGAATCTTTTAGAAGCGGTCGGTGGCCGAACAATTTTGAACGCTGTATATCGATGGTCGGAAACGGTGTGTTTCACGAAACAGATTGTAACATCCAAAGTGTCTCCCAGTAGATAGCTTAGGACTAGTAAAGTGTATAGTCAAATGTGACCAATATTATTAAAATGGTAACAATCGTTTCTTTTGAACTCTTGGGGTTTTTAAAACACTTGTTGTGGAATATTTATGACATGCTTAATGGGGCAAAGTGGAACAAAAGTGGGTTTAATAATTTAGGAATGAGTTATTCAATAAGAGATGGGGTCTGTTTAAGGTTTTTAGGGAAAATTTTTAAGACGAAATAAAAATTACTTACTATAGGTGATAAATATTTAAATTTTTGAACTGCACTCGTATGTAACAGATGTAAAAAATACAAATTCTATACCTTTTGCGAAATGAAAATCTTTGTCTTAATTTATTTACTTTCTTTTCAATTGTCTGTTTCTCTTTAATTAAAAGATTTTATTTTCTCTCTGAGAATTTTTAAAAACTTAATTGTTTTAATTTGTCTATTTGTTTAAATATCAACTCTTTAGTAAATTAAATTTAATTTAAGACAATATGGAGTAACATGAAAAGCACATCGTCTCCCAGTATTGTTTACTTTTTAACACTCTCTTGTGAATCGCTTGCCTCTTTTTGTAATATTTGCTTTAAAAATGTCACACAGATATTCTTTGAAAGTTGAACAATTTTTTTCTGCAAAAAACAAATACACAACAACAATAAAAATATAAAGTTTTCATTGTTATCCAAAAAGTTTTATGCATGATTAAATAAAAAAATTCTTCTTTTTTTCTTTGTACAAAACTATCAAAAATTGTAATTCAGAAGCAAAAACAAAAAAAAAAAACGAAAATCAAATAAATGTTCTAAAGAAAGTCTAAGAAAATTCTTAAAAGACTTTCAAATGTAAATAAGAACTTTAAATTAAATATAAAAAAATAAATAAAAATAAAGGCAAGATATATTTAAATAAATTAGAAGGAAGTCAATTTAAATTTTTTAAAAAAATTTTATGTTTAATGCCCAGAGACGAAAATAACAAATAAATTTATCAGGATGATTAAGTAAAGCCAATCAAGGATCATAGTACATACATACATATATAAGTGGTCATGACAATCATTCAATCAGGATTACGACCAAGCTTCTCACATTATTTATGTTGTGTGTGTTAATTTTATGAATGAGTGGCGGAACCTACAGTTTAAAGTTGACTCCGAACGACAGATTTTTGGGAAACTTTTCATGGCAATTTTAATTTAATCTCCGAATTTTTGCCAGAAATCTGCTGAGAGGAAGTCGCCGAAGTAATATTTTTGCATGTTTCCTTTTGTTTGATATGTCTTACCTGGGGTTTCAAGCGTGGCCTAACGCCAACAAACTACCTAATAGATTACGGCGACTACAAGGACCCAAGTGCTGTACTTAATTTGCCATTACAACTCTTTAGTCAGGTTAACAACCTAGCTGACCACACCGCCCATGTTATGTATATTAATTCTATCCATAAGTGGTGAGACCTCAAAGTCGATTCCGAACGAAATATTTGAAAGGAATTTTTATTTACTTTTATTTAATCTCAGGCTTTTTGCCTGAAATCTGCCGAGAGGAAGTCGCTGAAGAAATATTTTTTCATGCTTCGGTTTTGTTGGAGATGTCTGACCTGGCGTTTGAACCTTGGCCTCTGTCGTTCGGAGTCGATTTTAGGCTGTAGGTTCCGCTACTCATGTATTAAATTAACAAAAATGACATGAGCAACATAAGTGTGAGAAGCTTGGTCGCAATCCTGATTAAAGGGTTGTAATGATCAGTTATGTGTGTGTTATAGCAGAAGTATGTGGTTCGCATTTTGCAAATTGAGTTAATTAGGCTCAGACCATGTTGACCATGTCCATCTAACTACTTTGTGCTTAGAGTAGATTGAATAAAAACTACACAGCAAGTGTTAGCAAATACCTGTGCCTTGCTAAGAAAAATTCGTGTGAACATTATTTCTTTCCACTTCTCAGATTCTCTCCTCTTTCCAGATTCTAGAACCTTAAAAAGCAAATTTCACATTTATTCATAATATTCATAACAAGAACAGTCTTTATGTTAATAATACAGTACCGATCTACTGTACTGTGCGTCATCGACCCCGCAATACCTTAATTATTTACCTGCCGTGATCTAAGGCTATTCCAAAGATCGTGTCAAGAACTTATCAAATAGAGATGTCATCAAATTCAACTCTCACTGTTCCACTAATTTTCCTTTCAAATGGAATCCTGATTATACTAATTGCCTTCATGTTAATACTGATGGCTCGTTCACTTTAACCGAAATCTGTGTGTAATTTTAGTAATGAAATCAATTGTATTTTGTATCTTTAATACCATTACCCACATTTTTTCTTTATGATAAAAATTAATCATGAGATTTTCATAATCATATATTATAATGTATCGATAAACCTTATGAAATGGAAAATAAAATTTCCAACTTATTTGGCCTTCTATAATGCCTCTACTCTCTCAAATCTATTGAACGATATTAGTTCTACAACTAAATCAATTTCTTAAGATTATACCTACTTCTACTCCTCCCCTCCTCTTAGACTACAATAAACTTAACAAAGTCATGCAAGCTCATGTACAAAAGATACATGAAGTGAAATGAGCCGAAGAGGTTGAAAAAAAAAAAACATGAAAACTTTTTCACTTTAACGAATAACATACAACAGAAATAAATTTCCTTTTGATAGATTTTTAATAAGTCTAAGCCATAGATCATGCAAAAAGAACGAACGAACGAGGAGGAAAGGGAACCTAGTACAACAAACTTTACTTTTAGAAAAATTACACAAAATAACGAAATCCCCACCAACAACACCTCACTTCACTCTAGTCAGGGCTGTAGATAATAATAAAAGAAAATAAAATTGCTATAGGCGTTATAAATTTATATCGTATATACATACATACATAGTTTCACATATGGTTGAAGGTTTGCTGCCGATGCCAATACCTTCATGACCAATATACCCTGTCTGGGCCTACCAACTTCTTTACAACTAAGGAGGCTAAGTAAAATTGAGGAATTTTGTTTATAAAATTCGGTAAAGAAAAAACTTTTTGGTTGTAGTATGTAGTTTATTCCTTTCTGTAATATCAATAAAAACAACAACTACAATAACACCAAAAAAAAGAGAAAAAAATCATTATATTTGTGTATATGGATGGATGAGTGATGGCGTGTGAAAGTTTTTTTTTCGAAGACCTTCTCATTCGTAATAACATTGGAAACTTTATGCCACCAAGCGGGGGAGTATCTCTGTGAGTAAAAAAGAAATAAAATAATATTCGGAAACCCCCCTCTATAAAACAACATGTGAATATTTTCACATAAACCACCTTAAAACACAGGAGTCCTTAGTTATAAGTTATTTAAGAAAACCACCTTTACAAGCCTGAAAGTAGGCAATATTTAAAAAGTAAAAAAAAAAACACTATATAGTAGTACTTAAATATTGTAAAATATTAAACAAATGGACTATTTCTAAAGGAGATTTAAATTTCACATTTTAAATTTTAGTAATAAGGTCTTCTGGCATTCAGACTCTTTAAGTCGGAACCGCGTACGCGTGTGATAATAAAAATACCAAAAAACATCGATATTTCAGACTCTCACAGTTGGTGAAGCTTAACTAACAATTGCCAAAAAAATCTCTAGCAAATTAACATCATTTTTTAGGCAGAAACAGACTAAAAGCCCCATAGGTCCTCACGTCTAATAAGCGAACGCACTACCTACTAGACTACGGCACCTACAGATTGCTGAGTAGTACGAAAAGTGTCTAACAGGTCTGTGTGCTGTCAGCAAATCGATTTGATATCTGGACACAATCAATGGAAGATGAATAGATAATGATGAATAGATTTGAATTGTAGGGCTTTCTAAATGAATTATGCAGACCATATATGTATGTTTATTGGGCTACAGATTCTCGTATCTTGCGGCAAATTTACGATGCCCATTACTGGGCTGATTTAACAGGTTTGAAAATTAATGTGATGAAGACAGAAATGTAATGGCAATTGGTGTAAGTGAAACAGTCAAAAGCCACTGTAGCCTAGTAGGTAGTGTGTTGGCTTATAAGACGCGAGGCCTTGGTTCAAATCCCAGGTCAGATATTTTGATCAAGACGAAATATGAAAAAATATTTCTTCGGCAGTCTTCTGGAAAAAAAAAATTGCCATGAAAAGATTATCAAAAATCTAACGTTCGAAGTTACTTTAACTTACTTACTCGAACAGACTTTAAACTGTTCCGCCACTCATGTATAAAATTAACACACACAACACGGGTGGTGCGAGCAACTAGGTCGTAATCCTGACTAAAGAGTTGTTATAGCCAATTATGCATGTATGTATGTAGTTCACAAGAAATCGATTATTTTGATAGGATTAACGTCATCAGATGTTTTGTTTTCTATTGAAAAAGTTTCTTAAATAGAACACTTATGGTCATTTTTCGAATTCCTAAATACAATTTACGAATTTCTAAAGTTAAATATGTTTAAATTTCAATAAAGAAGATTTCTCCCAACAGCTCCTTAAAGTATGCAGCAATTTCTTATATAATTTTCAATACCTAATGTATGCTACATTTTTTTATAAAACTTTCAAAAGCCTACCAAAAAAGGTATTAAAAATACAAAAAAAAAAAAAATTAAACTGTTTTCACTACAAACCAAATTTCGCCTTCTATTTTTGTGCATTCATTCCAAATCACGTTCTTCGCTTTTATGGCTTTTCTTACCAGCGCCAAAATGCTATTAAATGTCATACAACATTAACTTGTATGATGTCTTTGGCCATACTCATTATATATTGTATTCTCTACTTATTTTTTCTATTCTTACCTTGTCACGTTAAGCAATTGTTCCGCTTTTTTGATCTAGAAGGCGAAAAGACACATAAAAAATATCATCATCGTTCTGACAAAGCTGACAAGCCAAAACACATTTGGGCATTCATTGAAAGAACATGACAATGATATGACAACCTAGTAAAAAAGAAAACATGATGATTTTTAAGACGAAATCATCACAAATAAATATAGATGGCAGTGTAGAAGAGGAATAGTAGATAACAATTGTTGAATTTGCCGTTTGAAGTTATTTCAATTGGGGTCAGAAGGCGGAGCAGGAGTAACAGGAAAAAATAAATTGATTTGGCATTAAAGAAACACAACAGTGACCTTTGCTTTGTTATTTTTCGGTTTCTTTTTCTTCTATTGCAAGATAAAAGTAAACTTTAAGAGGTTTACAAAATTTTTCAATAAATTACATGCCAAAAAGTATGTTAAGAGTTTTTAAATAAATTACAAGCCTAAAAGTATACTTAAAGTTTTACGTTTCGCTTTATATAAACGGTCATAAAAATTAAAATGAGACTACGTGTTTGACATACAAAATTATTTGCTATTAATTGTCAGTAATTAGGATGATTGGGAAGAACGTAAAGTGGAAAGAGAAATTGTTGAAGGACTTTGCATAAAACTGTTATGCAAAGAATGAGATGAATAATAAATGATAGTCCGATTGTATTCAAAATATATACGTTTATACCGAAAGCTTCTTTCCTTGGTACTCAGGATTATAAAAACTTAAAACCCATAAAATTCTCATATTTTTGAAGATTATATAAACGATGATTATCTTAGTTTTTCGGTTACAAGATAACAAAGGTTTATTGCGATTAGAATAGGTTTTAATGCATAAGGATTTTATATGTTAATGACAATGCGATATGCGGGAAGAAACTCACATTTTGTGTAAGATAGGCACACTTTTTTGGGTTAGAATCTTAAAACGTAAATTTCACTACTGATTACGTATCTATCTATTACATGTGGTTTGTGTCTTCGCTATGTTAGGTAGCTGTTTTGACAGTGAACAACTACTGTCAGTTTCTTGTCTAGTCCAGTGTTTTTTGCTTGAAAAATTTAATTTTTTTTTTTAAATTTGTCACCAAAACCTCATAATGTTGAACTTAAGAAGACTCACACACAATTTCGAGTGTTTGCAAGTCACTAGATTCCTGCTGAAACAATGAAATTAGATACCAACGAGTTGAAACTTTTTTACGTACCCGAAATGGTCTTCGAAACCCCATAAAATTATTTTATATTGACACTAGAAACTGTTTTATTAAGACAACCCGAAGATTACGATATCGTATGCAAAGTCTACCAATCCATTCAACCTCTAAGTCGAATTATCCGATATGTTAGCCTAACATATTAATCGCGACCAATTGCGTCACATTGATATCAAATTGATTATTTTAGTAAAATAGATTCATATCACAGATAACCTTGAGGACTTGCGATAGAGCGGAATTGAGCCTGTAATATTCATTTTTCAAAGAAAAGATACGAGTGATCAGATATCAGTGATCAGAAATGATGATCTGGGCCAGTTAAAAACTAATAATTAAATACCTCCGCGGACAGTCAAATGGCAATTATGGGTTACTTGGATAACTTAATGCTTTTAAGGGCATTGAAAACGAGTCAAGAAAAGTGGAAGAAAACGTCACTTATAAGATATTCTGGGAGATCCTGATGAGAGAAAAACTATGGGTATAATAAATCCGATTAAACGCCTCATGGGTACATTAATAAATATGTTTCGTCCGCACACGTTTTATGTTTAAACTCATCCTTCAGAGGCTCGAGGTTCTAATATTCGAGAAGAAGCTAAGGAAGTTTGTGCAAGACACAGTGTTTGTAAATAGGATGCCCCGATGTTCTAGTAGGTAGTATGCTAAACATTGAATGGATGGATGGATGTATTGAGATTGTTTGATTGTTGACATTATATGATTAACAGAAATAGAAAAAGAAAGTGAGAATTATTACAGAGAAATTCTCTTGAAAAAAAGTAACGAAGGAATGTATATACTTTGGTCATAAAAAACAATGCTTCAAAATAAAATTTGTCGAACACTATTCACTCTTTCCTTGCTCCCATAACTATCTTTTTGTTATTGCAACATAATGCCCTGCATGAGTACAAGTTTACCATCTATACAAGATGTCAGAGACTTCTTGAAAGTTTTCCTGTAACTTTATAATTGGTTATTAAAGAAAAGGAGTACCACAAGAAATATTAAAAGGAATTAAACTAAAATGCTGATTTTGTCCATCTTTGTTGGTGGTGTGCTAATTACGTGACCAAGGAATTTTTTATTTTTATGATTTAAAGTCTTATGTATTGTATTGATATTGAAGTTCTCTTTGCTGTGTGCAACACTTAAGTATTATACGGCCTTTAAATAAATTTGGAAAAAATATTTCATTTTTGTTTTTATTACTGGTAAAAGGTCGTATAGGTGGGTGTGCTAATTATAAAACCACCACTGTATAATAGTAAAAAAATTTTTAAATTCCTTTTTTTTTTTTATCCTGTTTTCATGCATAAAACGTACTTGAGTCTTGTAACTTCCTTGCAGCTAATAAAATTAATTATGACCCTTTCACGGCAAACTTAATTTGTTTATTCAACCACTAGACAGTAAGAAACGAACGTGTACAGTAGGACAAAATATACAAACGTTGTGAAAAAGATACCCATATAAATCTTTTATATTCCTATATTGCAATTCTTTAATAAATTTTAATTATTTTAAAAATTTGATTTATTCCTTAAGATAGCATTTCATTTAACCAATTAAACGAACATTTAAAATTTAAATTAATTGCTTAAAAAATACTTTACAACAGCTTTTATTATTCTTTTAAAATAGTTTTAACGTATTACTTGCAGTTCGTTTAAATAGTTTAAAAAATTATTCTTCACATTTTTTTTTTATTTATCCTTTAAAAATATTTCCCCATTGAAACAAAATTTCTTAAATACTTCCTTTTTTCTTTTAAGGGAAATCCTTTAAATAACACACAATTCAAATGTTAAAATTCACATTCTCCTGTTGGGAAAAGGGTGATACGTCTAACGTAGTTTCGGGAGATTTGTCTATACTAATGTATATTAAGAAGACGTCGTAGTCTAGTAGGCAGTGGTTCAAGCCATTTAGTCCACAATAGACCAGACATCTCGTCAACCAAACGAAATCTTAAAAAAAATATTTCTTTGGTAGGTTTCTGGCAAAAACTCTGAGAGAAAACAAAATTTCCAAAATTTCAAAAGATCTGTCATTTGAAGTCGACTTCAAACTAGTGGCGGGATACTCGTGAATGAAATTAATTGACACAACATGAGTGCTGTGAGAAGCTACGTCATAATCCTTACTATAGGGTTGTAATGACCAGTTAAGTAAGTAAATAGGCATATTACGTTCTTAAAAGATTACCTGTTCCAAGGACTGATCTAATATCGACATCAATAATTCTCTTAAGGGCCTTTTGATGAAATGAGAACAGGGCCAATGGACCTAAAATTTTGCTTTGGAGTAAGATGCTTTAACACACACAACATGAGTAGTATGAGAAGCTAGGCCGTAATCCTGACTGAAGGGTTGTAATGGCCAATTATATATGTATGCAAGATGCTTTACATCTCACGGGAATATAGGCAATCTTTTAAATTGTTTAGATAAACAAAAGTATGCTCAGAGGATTATCAGAAGTTATTGCTTAAGGATGTTCATCTGTAGGACACTGAAGGCATCTAATGCCGGTTTTGAGTGGCGAAGGTTAATCTGATTAAACTTCATTACAATTGAGTGTTGTAGTGTCCTCCGTATCGTCGTCATATTTTAGAAGAACATGGTTATCGTTTGACACCTCATCAAAGCTAGAGGACGATCACTGTGGACGATAGTGCCAAAACCTCAGAATATCTTCTCCAGAGTTTGCTGAGACAACACCAGAGATTCATACACACCAGAGATTCATACATACATATATTCATAATTGGTCTTTACAACCTTTTAGTCAGGATTACGACCTAGCTTCTCACACCAGTTATGTTGTATGTGTTAATTTTATACAAGAGTGGCGAAACCTACAATTTAATGTCGACTCCGGACGACAGATTTTTGAGAAACTCTTCATGGCAATTTTATTTACCCTCAGAGCTTGTGACAGTAATCTGGTAAAAGGAAGTCGCCGATGAAATATTTTTTTATATTCCGTTTTGTTAGATATGTTTGACCTGGTATTTAAACAGTGGTCTCACGTCTAATAAGCCAACACACTATCTACTAGACAACGGCGATTTCTTGTTCAAAAATGGCGGTAGCCTTCCTGTTGCCTATTTTTCCTGTATGGGTAACTGGAAATTGCTAAACAACAGAATCTCTAAGATATCTTTTGTTGTTGTTGTGTTGGTCGTACCTTTTTGGTTCCCAATTTTAAAAACTTTGCCATGCCTTTACTAACGGTTAGCATCGTCTTAGATGGGCATCAAGTGAACATCATTTCATAGATTTATGTATGTTTGAAAGCAAAGAAAGAGGTATAACCCTTACTCTATTCCTTGTACCTATAGTAACTTAAGTTAGATTGATTGCCAGTCATTAGACAGGTTCACTCTGAGACTTTTTTCATCAAGCATTTCCATTTAAGCAGGTAATTGGTCTACATTAGGAGGTCCTAGGATGATCGGTGGGGTTTCTATCATTGTCTGGAAAGATAAATCTCAGTGAACATGTGTTAGGTGTATGAGTGACCTTATGTATACTTGACTTTCTATGATGTTCATTGTTGATATTATTCTCTATCGAGAGCCAGAGTTTGATGCTCTCTGAAGGGAGTGGATTAAAGACTCTTGAAATAGAAAATTTAAGACTGTAGGGAGGTACATTTTAATATTCTATTTTTTCCATTTGGACACCTATTTAAAGGACACCGTGTTATTTTAAAATTTCATTTATATTGTATATTAGTTTTACCTTGTTTTTGTTTTTAGTTGTTGCAGTATTTACGAAACAATTTTAAATAGGTCTGGCCCATAAAGTCCGTTTGTTGTTTGATGTTGTTAGTGTTACCGGCTTGCCTGGTTGTGAATAGTGTTGCCAAACATGTTTCATTTTATATTTATTGTAATAAATAAAAATTTACGTTTGCAATACATGCAACAACTAGCACTTGATGGAGAAAAAGGTAAATACACATACGAAATAAATACCCAGAGCGATTTAAAAAAAAATTAAATTTTTTTTAAATCACACACACACATAGACAAACACATTGACTAACACTAAATCCTTTAACCGCAGACATAAATCCATATACGAGTATGAAGAATGCCTGGGACCCCTCTCAACGTTAGTGGCATGTTTACGCGTCCTATACTAGCGGTTGTAAAGGAACCAAAAGAAAATGTAAGAAAGAATAGCCAAGAAGCGTTAGTAAAAGAAAAGTTTCACAAAAAAATTTGTCGGAAGTTTAATGTTATTTATGGTCGACAATCAAGTGCATTTTCTCATATGGGGTGTTAAATTCTGTCTTATGCTGTACGATTTCAAATACTTTTTAAATTTTGCTCTTCTTCTTTCTTACCACTTGTAACTCCTTTACAATTTATTTTTAAGTTATTTTCTTACGCTTGTTGTAGTTTTTAGGATGTTAAAGGAAAGTTGTTCTACTTTAAATGAGAAGGAAGGTGTAGTTATTAAATATTTAATCTTTGTCTGTTGCTGTTATTTCTCTAGGTTTTCCTTGTTTCCGTTTTAGTTTGCAGGATAATAAAAATCGTGAGTAATTAACACCTGTTTCTTTATAATTGTTAATCATACTGGCATTTTAAAAGGCAGCAGCAGTATAATTGCTGTCCTTTGTTCTCTTCTCTTCTTTTTTTTTTTTTTTTTGATTAGTGTTGCAAGCTGTGTTGTATGCCACTTTTGGAGGTTGCATAAAAATTAAGTATTCAAAAGACATCCAAAAGTAGTTGGCGTAATAGAAATGCAAAGAAAGCAAAAGATGCAAGCGAAATAAGATTTTAGAATGTAATACAGTGGGGCGGAAAAAAATTATATTGGATTTTAAATTCAAGTGATAACAGAGATATTCACGTGGAATAGGAATATAGAAATAGCAGGGGCACTATTATGACTAAAAAAGTATGTCCACCCAGTAATAATGCCTTGTGGATGACTTCCATTACTTCACTTCAAATTGTGTTGAATCTGTTTCCTACCGGGTTTCTCTTGAAGCAACAGACAATTGCTCCGTAATCAGACTGAACTTGGCGAACTCCTGGCCTGAAGAAAGATTAAATGCCATGGTTTGAGAAAGACAATTCTTTAGCTTGCTTTCCTAAGAACGTAGCGCTGGTTTGGCAAATTTCTTGTAAAAAGGGGTTGCCCTCAAAAACCAATAATGCTCTACGTGACTTTTATCTGAAAGACAAGATATACTTCTGACGAAAGTTTGTTACTTACAAGAATATTGTGGCTTAAGAGAGACCAAAATTTCTTGAGTGATTCTCTTGCGATCTTGTATAGCACAACTGAACGTTCATAAGCTTTTTTTTATTTGATGTGGATTTGATAGCAGCCATGTGATGATCCTGGGTTATTATATTCTTCAAAAATATAATACGATAAACAATCTCCAATTACTGGAAGATGTGATGCTATCGCTTGCATTTTGGAGAGCGATCAACGCTTTAATCAAGGGCTCTGTCCTAAAATTTCTGTTACGTTTTGTTTTCGGAAAGTTATTCTCCTCTGATCGCAGATCGGAGTTCACCACAAATAAATAGTTTTATATACTTAATTTTTTTGTGATGTTATAGCTAAGATTTAAACCCAAGAGCTCTTGTAAGGTAACGCATTACCCACTGGAATGCAATGATCCTTACATACATACATAATTGGTCATTACAATCCTTCGGTCAGGATTATTACTTAACTCCTTACACCATTTATGTTGTCTGTGTTAATTTTTATACAAGAGTGGGGGGTCTACAGTTTAAAGTCGACTCCGAACGACAGATTTTTGAGAAGCTTTTCATGGTCATTTTCTATTTACTCTCAGAGCTTTTGCCAGAAAGCTGTTGAGAGGAAGCCGCCGATGAAATATTTGTTCATATTTCGTTTTGTTGGAGCTGTCTGACTTGGGGTTTGAACCGTTGCCTTATGTCTAATAAGCCACACCTACTAGACTACGGCGACTTCGGCAGCGATCATTAGCTTTACTAAATCGTTAAATTTCTTGACCCCCACCTTCCAGAGAGTAACACCAAGAGGTCATATTGTTAGACTATACTCTACTAATCTTACATTTTTAGAGAATTAGCTTTACATTAGCATATCTTCCAATACAAAAGAACAATACGGGTGAATAAATACTTAGTTGGGTTAGGCAATCGATGGAGTATTAATTGAAAAACTATGCTTTTTGACTAATAACGCTGTCTTGTTCAACTCAAAAGTGTTATTTACATATATTGAGATTAGTGAAAAACCTCTTCACAGTTTCTGAGACCCTTTCGAGTACGACATAACGTGTGCACAATTTGCCTCTTCAACTAAACTAGTGAATGCGTGATTTTCCTATTTTGCACTTTTAATTAAAATAAATCATATCTCTTAACGTATGACATTTAAATTATAATTGCTGTTGTACTGGTTTAACACTCATGTTACAAAACCATCTCCTATTTCAAGTACCTAAGTGCGACAACATTGAAAAAATTCAGGCAAACAGGACCAGGTACAACCGAATTTATTTTACCAACTCTGGCCAATGGAAGAGTGTTCAAAAGTGGCTGTTAAGGTGTGGGTGTTAAAGTTAATTTTACACATTTTAAACTTGGCTGACAACAGGCGTTGCTGGCAGCAATCACACTTACACTCGTACTCATTCTCACCCACACATGCATATATTCATAAATTGGCGCTGACATATGTGTGTAAAATGAAATGAATTTTGTAAAAATGTTTTTTCTTGTGCCAGTATGAATAATTTTTGTGTTTGCTGTTGTGTTTTTTTGTGTTAAAAACCGCGTAAATTTAATGACAGTCTAATTATGAGCATCAAGCATTTATAAATATTTTATATGACACTTTTTGCCAGGCCAACCAAAAACTGACGGCTGCTGAGGGTAAAACAAAGAAAGGGAGACGGAGTGAATAAGCACAGGGAATAAATGTAACATGGATGAGGTACATATATTACATGAGTATCTCTTGTCGTTGTATATTTTATTTGGTTGTAGAGATGTTGTCATATCCTTGCCACAAAAGTGAGATATTGCGGATGTTTAGATGACATTGCGAAGAGTGTAGATAAATTTACACTCTCTAATAACTACAAATTGTTACAGTGTGTGCTTGCTATATGTATGTATACATGTTTGCTAGAGTATGTTTGCCTGTGTATATAAGTTTATTATTGTAGTAGTCAATTTATCTTGTATGCGGTTTTTGAGGTTTTTCTCTCTGTGGCTTAAATAGATTTATGAAAGTTAATTTGTAATTCAACTACTACCTCAAACAGGTTTATTTTGTTTCGATTTTTTTTAACACAGTCCTCTGAGGCGTAAAATATTATTTTAATTAGCGTTGTAATAATATTATTAATAAATAAGTTTTGCATGTATTTGAAAATATTTGTTGAAAGATTTAATAAGTACATATAAATATAAACCTTTGTAAGTGAAGACAGATAAGAAAGAGTTTTTTGCTTATAATTTTTGTTGATGATTTGAATTGATTTCATTGCCACAATGAATTTCAAATATTACATCGTTAAGTATTGTTTTTTGAAAAATTTTGAAATGATAGTTGAAATAGTGGATAACAAAAGATGATTTTCTTATTTTTTCTTCTGCAATACTAGTCCTAAATACATGCTCACAGATTTAACTACAAACTTACGGTTTGTGTTTGATGTGTTCTCCGCGATTTGCAAGCATTGAGAAAAGTCTGTATATTGTACAAACTACCTTAACTTCTTTCAGTCTATTCGTCTGAGATGAGATATTGGGATCTCGATCTTACGAAAACTGCGCAATGACACGAAAAGTTCTCCACCGTTTCGATGTTTTCAACGCGTGCCCTGCTTTGATCGTTTTCCACCACTCCAATTCGGTTTAATTGTACATGTACAGCGGAGTATGCTGTAAGTATGCTCATTAGCGTGCTCAGATCGCCCTAAAGTATTTTTGTATTTCATTCTATTGTGCTATTATTCCACAATAGTCGATGTGACGCTTCCGCCCATTTTCACAGCTTGGTTCTTAATGCTCTGAAAGTAATTATGTCACCCAAGCTTATAGCTTCTGATTATTAATCACTTTCTCATTTCCAATCACTCCATGATGTCTATGAACCCATATAATGTGTACTGTTCCATGTCTGGAGTAATTGTTAATCGCTTCTTTACACTCAAAGGCGGTCTTTGATTCCGTATTCCTGGATGTTATTATCTTAATTTTTATTTGACTATCCCTATACGCTAAATCGACCAAATGATTACAAGCCTACATCATACATTCCTTTATCGCGCATAGATCCTCTTAAAAAAGCCAAATTATGGTCCAGTAACTGGAGGAAAAGTTTGGTTTCTGGTTCTTTTATAGACAGGCCAAGTTCCGTCTTATCTTCATGAACAGAGCCATACGTATAGCAACTACTTTTCGCGGCAACTGTAGCAGTATTAGAGTGATGCAATTGGTTGATATCGACAGGTTAGGCATTCTGTCGGATAACTGCTCGTCAGGCAAAAGACAGTCCAGTGGGCTATATTGATTCATAAGGTCTTTCGATACTTGATAATACAATAGTTGATGTTTTTAAAAATTTGTCTGATCTGCTGATGGAAATTGTAAATTTCTAGGTATGGAATAGGGATAGAATTCTCTTCAGTGCAGTGGTCATTTATAACGCGGTACTGTTACAGCGCGGTTTCCGTTCAACAACATCCCATAAGTTCCTTCCGCACAGCCTGTGAATGACTCAAGTAACTAGATATTGTAAGAGGGTTTAATATCAATTTTATTTTCGACGCAAAAGCATAGTCGAGATATATAAACAACACATTTATATAAACATGCCAGCTTATCACATAGCCGTCTACGACATCGGTTTCAGTCATCTCAAAACTCGTTCACAGTACATACGTTTTGTTAGTGACCAAATCTTTCTAAAAATTTTTTGCAACTCATATCCAACAGTGAGGATGAATGTTGAAAAATTACATAATTTTACAAAAGTCTTTCTTATTTTTGTTAGAAAACAGTCTTTTAGTTTAGTTTTTGTTAAATTAAATCAATAAAATATATAAATTATATAAATTCAATAAAAATAATTTATAATTTATCTTGTCTTGGTCTCCATATAACGCGGTACGACTGATGTGATTTGTACTAATTCCGAGTTTCTTATAGGGCGATTTCCATACAACGCGGTAGACGGTTTACATAGAACGCGGTACGAATTATCCTGCTTTGTAGGGTTAAATCCGAGTTTCTTATAGCGCGGTTTCCATACAACGCGGTACGCACTCACCGCGTTATAGGGGGTTTGACTGTATATATGTACATACATATCTACACATATCTACATACATATCTATACATATCTGTTATCAATACTCCCTTTTTCCCCTTCATCATACTTTTTTTGAAACCAAAATATTTTATATGCAGTTCTGAAAGCAAAAGAAACAATTAAATTTTATACACAACTACCCACCATCATATCTGCCTACATACGAGTAATATTTAATTGTTTTAAATATGTTAATCATTAACCATTAAAGTTATCTTAATTTTCATTTTTTCATATTAAAAAAAAATAATTGAATCCTATTAATTATCTCTTCAATTGTATACCCCTGTACGTATGTGGAATATTTAAATCGATTGAATATATTAATCATACGCTACGTGATACTTCATTCATAATTGTTTAGTAGTACTTTTTTCTATCCGTTTAACGAAATTCATTTAAATTGTTATGTGTTTTGCATAAAAACCCATAAATTAATAGAGGAGAAATATTGTTCATGTAAGTCCTCAAGAAATGCCTTGTAAATGTCATAACATTCTCTCATAAGATTATTTCGGTATTAAAAACAATTCCACAATTCAACTTGACCGACCACATTCGTAAGATTAATCGTTTTAATCAAAACATTTTCTGTATATTCAACCGAATAAGAGTATGTGTGTTTGTGTTTGTGTGACTAATAACCAAAAATGAGAGGTAATTTAATGCATAATTTAAATATTGTGCTAGTATATGTGCATACATTATATTACATTATGTGTGTGTGGGAGTGTATTTTTATTAAATTGAAAATCTTAAGACAACAATTGTTATAAATTCTCTGACAATAATGAGAACAAATGAAATATGTTTCCAAAAAGAAGCCATAATAAGTGATAGATGATGGACAAGAAGATCCAGAGGGCTGTAAGAAGAGTCCTTTAATAATTTGTATTTGATTTAAACGAAGCAATAAGGCTTAACCCTGTAACATGTAACCAAAACTTAATAAGCAGATATATATCCAGAGCACCTGAGTGTCCTCTACAGCTTTTGATAATTTTAGTTGTAATAGAATAGCCTTCACAAGTGGGTAGTCATCTTGAAGCTTAGGGCTTGTTTTTAAGACAGACGATTTCAGATGAAATCCGAGACAAAATTGAACGTTTTTATTTGTGTTTTCCATACAAACAGACGTAATTTTCTAACGATGTGTCTCCGTCCTGGGTCTTATAAAATTGAGCAAATAAGGCCATTAGGCGTATTAGATTTCTATTTTTCTAGGAACACTCTCTAGAAAAGTAGTCTACAATTATTAAGGCGAAAATCTTAGGTAGGTATGAAGACTGCACAATCATTTTCCCACATCCTGGCACAATTCGGATCTTCTGATGAAGCCATTTAATCTTCCAAGAAGCGTGCGTGTTCGTTTGAAGTTTGCGTCCTCTATCTAATCTTAGACAGGTTTTTTGCGTTATCTTTCAGGCAGACTACGTGGCGTTGAATGGTAATACTGCATAGTGAAACTTTTAGATTCTTAAAGGTATTCCCAATGTGAAGAATTCATCCAGAAGCACAGATTCACCCAGATGCAGGTTGTGCTGCATCTGCCCGCTTCATCAGTTCTGCATTTTCTGAAATAATATAATGTTACAATACCCATAAAATGTGAATATAGTAATGCTCTGTCATCTAGTTGAGAGACGCTCGACAGCCTCCCCTTTATATTAGCCCGTTATATTAGCCCATTATATTAGCCCGTGGCCTTTCACAGCTTCACGCAGTTGTATCCGTAAAAATCTATATGAAGTCGTGAAGAAGTTTCGTCAAACCTTTCCTCTATTTCCGGAATAATGGGTTGAATTTTTTTTGACAAGTCACGGTGTGTTATCATGTAAACAATATTCCTGAAAGTTCAAAATTCCCTTTGAATCAATTCAAGTGAGCTGTGTTTGATTCGTAGCATTGCCTAGTCATCGAATGTCGTAATGGATAATATTTCTTCGAGAATATTAAACTTGGCAATAGATCGTTCTATACATACATAATTGTTCATTACAACCCTTCAGTTAGGCCTAGTTAATTTTTATACATGAGTAGCGTAACGACAGAGTTTTTGCCAGAAATCTGCTGAGAGGAAGTTGGCATAATGATAATATTTTTTCATTATTCGTTTTGTTGAAGATGTCTGACCTGGGGCTTGAATCGAGGTCTCACATAACACACTACTTACTAGACTGCGGCGACTACTAGATTTGTCTATGTTGCGGTAAGTTATTGCAATATTTTGCATGGTTACACGTGTTGATTCATTCTTATCCTTTAGTAGACACACCAAGTTACCCGCTTAAGCATCCTAGGGTTAAACAACTATAGATGAGGGGCATTATTTACTCTGCTTGTTTGTGCGTTTCTCAAAAGGATGTGCACTAGACATTAAAATCTTATATCTGCTGCTATTTGTGGTCAGTCCTTTTACTCTCTCTTCTTCTTCTTAACTCTACCTTAATATCTTCAATTTCTTGTATGTAGATTCGTGTGAAGGCATCATTGTTGTCATCTTTTTCTGTTGCTTCTTTGAATGCAACGACGTTGATGTTGACGATACCAACGACAACAGCAACAACACCATCAACAACAACAACAACTAATTGCTTTTCCTTCAAAATTTTCTACATAACATTTGATTTATGCAATTTGTCATATTTTGAAATTTTACACTTCCTTCCGTTATAAAATGTTCTTCTGATTAACAATATACGTCTACAGCGTACAGCGAGTATAAAGCCGTTATGCTACCCTCAATATATGCAACATTATTTGTGAAACTATTGCAATGCATACATACGTATGTATGTATATGTGTGCAGGTAAATATGTATCTTGGTTTATCAATACAAATGCAACAACATACTGTATAAATATTGTCATACATTAGATATATTGCTTGTGTTGTTGTTGTTGCTATTGTTGTATTTAAAGTAAAGTAAAGTTTCCTTTTGTTTGTGCTGTTTTAGTTGCTGGTGTTCTGTTGTTCCATAGTAAAAGTCATGTAAACAAAAACTCATCTACACATCTAAAATTACATTTGAGGTAACGTTGGCTTTAATACAACCACAATATTTTGATACTCTTCTAAGTTAAATACATAGTAGGGTGGTTCAAAATGCAAGCAATTAAGGAGAAGAATAATTCATAGGATCACTTGGTTTTAGTGTTTTAATGCAAGCATTGCATACAAGTTTTATAATAAGATAAACCATTATTATTGGGAATTTCGATTGGAATGCAATTGCATTAGATACTGTCACAATAGACCTAAATGCTGGTCTAAGTGTGACCTCTTCCTTTGAAGGAAGGATACCTTTATACTGTTAGAATTCGCATTGTTTGAGTTCGCGGCAAAAAAACTTTAAGTTTTCATAGTTTTTCCTCAATAAAGGCGAAAATGCTGGTCAAGAATCTAAAAATCTATATCAGAATCTGTAAATCGGTAATAATCTTGTTGACCTACATGTACTTACTTACTGTACTTAATTGGTTATTACAACCTTTTTAGTCTATATTACAACCTAGCTTCTCACACCATATTGTGTGTGTTAATTTTATCCATGAGTGGCAAGACCTACTGTTTAATGTTGACTCTGAACGAAAGATTTCTGAGGAACTTTTAATGGAAATTTTATTACTCTCAGAACGTTTGCCAAAAGACTGCTGGGAGGAAGTCGCCGAAGAAATATTTTTTATTTTTCATAAGCTTGAATGCTGTCCTCAAAAAACATTCGACAGATAATTGTAATTTAGAACATTAGCATTTATAACCATGAATTAAAGTAAAGAATTTCCATTTGATATTGAATCGCAAGAAAAACGTACAAATTCTGAAGAGAATGTGATCTATTAGATAGCCTATGTATTGGTTAGGTTAGTTGGTGAACTTTCCTTACTGGAAGGCCTATTAGTCTAGCGTTTAGGCTATTTAGTATTCAACCTGGGGTTAAAACATTCCCTAAAGGACACAAACCCCACTCCTGAATGCTTGTGTGGGAAGCTTTGTATTGGAAAGTTCGATCGAGGTCGATAGAAAAGAAAGCTGAAGAACTTCCATCTGTTAAAGGCAAGAACACAGCACTGACACATGAGGTGAAAGATATTCTTTTCCTTCTCCTTTGAGCCACAGCATTTGAGAGAATATTAAGTCTATCAACAGTGGCCTATAAGAATGGCAATTATCTGATGGGTGGCTAAGCGATTTGAGGACGAAAGTCTTCTTTTTTAAGTGTTCATGGAGGAGTCCAGATATCAGTCAAAGTTAGATGTGATTTCCTAAGACTTCCAGAATACTGTTGACCTATTTAGTCTGATAGAGGTTTTCATATTTTTTTGATAACAAAGCGGCCGTAGTAGGTGCAGTATATTGGCTTATTAGACGAGAGTCAGTGGTTCAAACCCCAGCTTAGACATTTCGGACAAATCGGGATATAAAAACCATTTTTCTTTCGGCGACTTCTTCTCAGCAGTCTGCTGGGAAAAACTCTGAGAATAAATAATATTGTCAGGGAATCAAATCTTAAATCTGTTTATACAATACGTATAGCAAATCTAAGATTGTTCAAGAATGCTGAATATCTCCGAAGAAAATAGTGAGCCATTCAAAGGTGAGTTTCCAAAATGCAGTGACTTTGACGATAACAACATAGCTGACGCACTTGCAAAACCTGGCGCAACAGAAAAGAACAATATAAGTTGGAGAAATTAACACACCTGTAGAGAGATCCAATGAATTTGTCCCGGTGTGGGTATAGAATCCAACTTCAATAGCTCATAACAGTCACATATCTCTCAGTCACCTCTACAGAAGCTGTAAAAATGAGAAAGAAATGTAGATGACAGTACATCATCTCTGTCATTGGGAAATCTGAAACGAAAGAATTTTAGGCACACAGAATTTAATCAAAGATAACTATCAAATAACTCTGAAAGACAGATAAATGACGAAATATGTTTGAAATCATTTTACAATCTACTCTACTAGATACCAAGTGAGTTATGATATTAAGGACGAGACTAGAGTTACGTAACTAAAGCGATTGAAGTCAATGTAGTGTAGTAGGGGGTGTGTTAGCTTCTTAGCATGAGGCTTCGGTTCAAACTGCAGGTCAGACATCTCCAACAAAACGAAATATGAACTAATATTTCATCGGTGGCTTCCTCCCACAAGCGTTCTGACAAAAGCTCTGAGAGTAAATAGCAAATTTCCATGAAAAGCTTCTCAAAAATCTGTCATTCGGAGTCGACTTTAAACTGTAGGTCCTGACACTCACGTTTTAAATTAACACACACACAACATAAGTGGTGTGAGAAGCTAGTTTGTAATCCTAATTAAAGTATGTATGTATGTGTGCAACTGAAGTGATAAACAAATTTTCATTCAAAAATTTGGTTATAATTTTGAACCACCTTCAATAGTTCACTACTTAAACACACACACAACAATATTATTTCATACATACTTACGTTATTATGGTGTGTGTGCACGAAACAAATTTTACCACTACTGCTACAATAACTACGGGTATAACTGCAATAACAATAACTATAACGACTACAACTACTTATGAAAAGATATGACTCCTGATGCTTTTATTGCCTTAAATGAAGATGCAAATAAAGTTCTGTCAGTCCATATAGAACTTAGATAGACAGTGGTGTCCATAGAAGTAAATCGAATAGAGAAATAGTTTCAAATGAAACGATTTAAACGATATAAAAGGCAGGTTGTCTATTGAAAATTTTTAATTATTTTTTTAAATTATGGTGTATACATACAAATATTGTCTTATATAATATAATATTTTCGTAAATAATAACATGTTCTTTTTCGTATTATCTCCCTGCTTTGATGTTTAAACGTAAACTAATTAAGTTCATAATTATTACGACATTTAAAGGCTTTAATGTGTCATGAGAGATTTTCTATTAAAATCCTCTTCTTTGTTTTCTTTGTAATTCACTGTTTAATGTCAAAAAATTTCAATTTATTGAATTTAGTAAGACATACCTATGCGTACATACATATGTACATATGTGTGTTTATTTAACTTTCAGAAATCTTACACACACACGCACACAAGTAATTATTGTTTAAATTTCTTTTTCCTTAGACACATACCGGTAAATATTTACTTTAACACACACATACATAAGTAAACAAAAGCTTAAACTTATAAGCAAATTTGTGTAAATTATTTATGGGTACAGTGTAATGTAAAAGTTTGCAAACAGAAGTTTATTCCTTAACTATTGTGGTTTGCGAACTCAAAAATTATGATGTTCACTTCAAAGGCAAATAGCGTCCGAGACAGCTAAAAAAGTAAAACACAAGAAGAGCGTGAAACACGCCTTAAAATTATTTCAAATCAGCAGGATTCATTAAAAACCAAATAAATTTGATGCCATAGGAATTGACGCCAAGAGAAAAAACATGTCTGTAATACAGTCTAATCGTTTTAAAGAGAAATCATTTTTGACTACGACTACCCTAAACGCAAGATATCATATGCGAATTGCATATGCTACCCATTAAGGTGTTGCTCGTAGGAACAGAAGGTTGTGGTCCATTGTGAGCGTTAAAATCGGGTCTGATTTTTATGGCCTTAGTTTAGTCGGTAGTGTGTTGGTTTATTAGACGTGAGGCCACGGTTCAAACCCCAGGTCAGACATCAAAATGAATTATGAAATAATATTTCTTCGACGATTTCCTCTCAGAAGATTTCTGGCAAGAACTCTGAGAGTAAATAAAATTGCCATGAAAAAGTTTCTCAAAAATCTTTCGTTCGGAATAGATTTTAAACTGTAGGTCCTACCACTCATGTATAAAATTAACACACACAACATACATAAGTGGTGTGAAAAGCTAGGTCGTAATCCTGACTGAAATGTTGTAATGACCAATTATGTATGTTATGGTTGCTAACTTGTCAAGTATTATTGTGGGCAAATTATGTTGCTTGTTAGATATAAAATGTAAGAGGGTGGAGTGAGAAGAGTAGAGTATAACGCTTTGTAAAGTATGATGCAGAACTGTGAATGAAGAACACATTTATTTTTAGAAGAAGGTCTCAATTCATTTGTGATTTAAAGTCTATAAAAATAAATTTTTTATCCACTGTTGCTAGACTTTTATTATGTACTGTTTGTCAAAATACCAGCTCATTACATATGACTTCAGTGTTATACAGTTGTGTTAATTAAATTTTAAGGTTAAAGTTTATTGCAACTAATTATTTATAGAGCTTATAATATTTTATAACTCAAGACCCAAAACGAACGTTTACACTTGATACGTACACATACGTATACATTTATTGCATGATAAAAGTTAAATATTTACTATCATATGTACATACATACATACACACATGAATACATTTTAGACGTCGTCGTTTGAAATGTTAAAATACCATACAAAACAGGTAAAATTAAGTATTATAATGTAAATTAATAAAATACTTCTTAATGGTTTAATTGTTTATTAGCCAGATCTGTATACATACATACATACATATATTTATATTCTTACACATGCATCCACACACACACGTACACTTATACTTGAAGGCAGTTAAGAGTAATGTTTTTGTGTGTGGGGTGTAGTTGTAGGTGTAATTGAAAGAGCAATTATGTATGTCAGTAGATTTGTTTAGAGATTATTTCAATATGATTACAAGTATGGAAAAGGGGAGGGCGAGGGGCTTATAATTTTCTTGCTTATTAAGGTAAATTATAATGGCAGCTATTTGGTTAAGCTTTTGTTAAAAAAAAACAAGATAAATTTTAAAGCCTATTTTTAGGCTATTAACCCAAGTTTTTTAAAGGAATTAAAGTAAGTTTTTTGGAAACGAAAAACTGCTTTTAATAGCTTTAACTCATGCATGCTAGATTTTGCTTTATGGTATGTTTTTAAGACTTTAAGGTAAATATGTAGATCGTTGTTTTAATAATTACTTTATGGCCGGTTATAAAGAAAAATGTAAATATATCGTGGGTCATTTAGAAGTTTAAATTTCACAATGCAAAGAAAACAAAAACGTTTTTTTAATTTTTCCAAGTTTTATTTTTGTTGTGAAATACAATTGTTCCGATTACAAATGAAAAATTATTGCATTCATATGGCTGCTGCAGCTGGTCTCACAGTACCTCATTCGTTCGGACCAATCTTCATGCTCTTTTTCGAGCAATGGCATCTCAAATGCTGGCCTTTAAATGCTCAATTGTGTCTGGTTTGTCGGCATAATACTCTCCTTTAGCGGCGCCCCACAGAACATAGTCCAACAGTGTCAAATCGAAGCTTCTTGGCTACCAGTTGACATCACCATTTTGGCTTATTAAACGGCCATCAAATGTTTGACGTAATAAATCGATTGTGGCATGAGAAGTGTGGCAAGCTGCATCATATTGTTGAAAGCAAACATCGTACATATTAATATACAAAAAAAATCGGTTATCATGATGCGCTAGCAGTCTCCATTGATCGTAATGGTTGCGCTGTCCTCATTTTCAAAAAAAATATGCCGCAAGCCGCACCAAACAGTCAATCGTATTGGGTACATTGGTTTCTGCAAAACCACTTGTATGTTTTATGAGCCCCAAATACGGAAATTTTGCTTATTAATGTATCCACCCAAATGAAAATGAGCTTCTTTCGAAAAGATGATTTTTTTTTTTTGGCAAAATCGCCATCATCGTGCCGTTTATCGTTGGACCATCTAGCAAAGCGAAAACGAAGCGGATGGTCATACAGTTTCAACATTTGAACTAATTAAACTTTGTAAGGCATCATACCAAGATATTTTCGCTAAATTCGACGTAAACTGCTGTGTGAAATGTTCAGGTCTTGAGAACGGTGACTTAGCCACAGCATCGATATTTTCGGGTGGTGTAAGCACTGTACACTCAGGTCTGGCGCATCAATAATGAAACCAGTGTCATGAACTTTAGCAATAAACTTGCGTATACCGGGCACTGTTTATCCTTCTCTGCGGCCAAATTTTGTACGAAATTTTCGTGCAATTTCCAACCAATTGTCTTTATTTTGGAAATAAATTTCCATTAAATTCCAACGTTGACCAAGCGTAAATCGATGCATTACGTTCAGTGGTAGTAATATACTGAATTTTGTGACAGAATAGAATGACATAAGTATTGCCAGATTCGAAATAACCAATGGTTCACTCTGTATTTCTAATAAAATTATTTTATATTGAAGCCGAAAATTGCTTGTAGAATTTTTAATTGCAAGGAGTGTTAAACAATTCTTTTTTAAAAGAAATTAACGTAAAATTTTACTAAAAAAAATAAAACTTTTACTTAGGAAAAGTTGCTTAAAATTTTGCTTTACTTCATGGAAATTTTTTTTGAATTTTGCCATACTTCCTTACTGGCTTTAAAAGAATTTTCTTTGAAATTGTTTCAATAAAATTTATAACAAAGTCAATAAATATACTATTAATGGCCAAACAAAACAATTAACTTTTACTTAAAATCACATTAAAGTCTACCCACTTACGTTACTTAATAAGAGGAAATAATTTAAAAGTAAATACAAGTACATACAGAAGTATACAGAAAAGTAGGTGAACTTTGTAACATGATAAGCTTGTGAATAGAGTACCCTACTTTGGATATATTATATTCCTTATATGGCCTCTCTTGGAAGCAGAGGACTCTTGTAAATTGTTTCCACTTTACACCGTTTGGTGGTGTTATTTTCTCTCGAGTCATTTGTTGATTAATATTTGTACGTTTTGCAAGATTTATGTTGTGCTTGTCTGTTTCGGTTGCTCCATTCGTTGCTGCTGTTTTGCCTAGATTTCAGAGTTTATATAATATGGAATGGAATTGTTGCCCTTATAGCATGTGTTCATTGTGCTAGCCTTTTATTTCCATGTCTTCATTATCACATTGATTAACGCTTTCAATTGACAATTTTAAAATTAGAAATATGCTCAAAGGATTAAAGCTGCATAAGACGCTTACTCTGTCAATCAGTCTGCTGCGATTTTATAGAGCCAGTATGTGATGGAGGGTCTAAGTCCTCAAATCTTACCATACCATAAGCACATTTACATACGTTATGGTACCTTTCTTTAACTTCTCAATTAGATTATCTTTCTATCGTTTAGGGTTTTTAATAACCTCAAGATACTCTTTTGCATAAGGATATCAGAGTCTTGTATTGTCTGGCGAAAAACATCAATTCTGTTGTTGATGTCTAAGCCACGCGGAGAGCACCATTATATTGCAAGCTTGAAGGCCTGATTACACTTAAAAGAAAGATTGCGTGAATCAAAGTCTGACACCATAATGGTTGCAGTTCTTCCAACAGGTTCTCTGCAATGATATTCCATAGAAAGAATAATATGTAGAACCTTTTGGCGTGTCTCTATATACATACTTCCCTTGCCATAAAAGGTTGATGATTCTTGTGATGAAAAGTTTCCTAACGTACTTCGGAACGACGGTACTGACATTATGTTACTGAGAGCCCTGATAAAGTCCCCTGGGTTGCGCCCTCCACATTAATAAATCGTGCTAGTGAGTAATACTTCAAGGCCTTATCCATGTTCCTCATCATAGAGCTCAGTATGTTCTCAGTGTATCGAACTCTAGTATAGCCATGTTGAAGCCTATTGATAACAGTAGGGAAGTAACTACACCGTACTCCGTTGTTCAAAATCTAATCCAATGCCGGGAAGAATTTAAGTTTTACTTAAGAATTTGAGTTTCGTTGCGGTGGTAATAAGAGATCTCCCAGTTTTGGGAATAAAAACGACCCTCGTATCTTTTTACTTAATATTTAGAAACAGGAGAGTACTTAGTACAAGCATAATCGATTCTCTGCAGCGATCAGATGATTCTTGTAGGTCAGCAAGTATGATGCCGTCAATACTATGTGATTTAAAACCTTATCGTCTTAAAGATAACTTTCTCAGAAAATGTCTGTACTAGGGAGCTGCAACTGGAGTACATTGGTTCCAGGACCTTGATGAGTTTCTTTATGTCTTTCGTATTACGTTCATGTACTGACATATCTTAAGTTTGTGGTGAGTTCAGTCACCCATAAACTTGGTTTCATTAAGCATCAGCTAACATACGCCATGCAATGTCCTGTTTCAGGTCTCCATAAATAAGATTTAGACTGATGCGGTAAAAGTCATTACCATCAATCTACCCAGCGTCTTATGCAAATTGGCTGCATCCTGGATCACCGGCAGATCCCCTAGCCAGCCAGGAAAAACCTACCAAAAGATTTCAAGTTAATATCCTGACTATTGTTAGAATGTCGCCATGTTCCTTCAGGGACCTCATTAAGTACATATGTATGTACATACGTTATGCATGCGGGATTAGGTAAAGAGCAGGCCAACGAGACTCTCCAATAACTAAAGCGGTTCCTACACAGACTTTATTGTATAATAACAATTTTTTCTAAGAAATTTCAAATTATTTCATTTAACTTAAGTAAGGCTTGTTGGTGTAGCGTTCAAGTCAATCTGCTAATACCTCATCTGAAGTAGAAAATCAAAGGAAAGAAAACAAAAGAAATGAGAAACATTAGTCTTATTGAAAAGTTATCAGTACACAAATTACGATTACAAACCATAAGACTATTAAAAAGAAAAGAAAAAAAAAAACAGAAGGGAAAGGAAAGAAAAAACGAAACTTAATGGATGAATAAATGACTGAAAGTTGAAGTGGAAACCAAATCACAACAAGTGCGTGACATGCGAAAAGAAAAAGAAAGAAAACTAAATTACCAGCGGACACAAATTCCCCGCTTATGCCCTAAAGTACTTTAAGTTTCAAAATTAAAAGAAAAAAACGCATGAATTTTTCTGAGTTTTCGTAAGAAATTTCAAAACCATTTAAACACGCAATGGCAATGAAAAAATACTCGTAAATAAAAAAACAAAGCAAATCAACTGACCCTCTGAAATGCTAAAGAAATGAACTTCTTGAAGGAATTTGAAGGTAAGCGTAAAAGAAGACGTAGGCGATGTGGAAGTGATTTTTTAAGTTATTTTTTCTCAGGAACAAAAATAATAAAAACGACAGTAAATTAAAGAAAAACAATGTTATGATGACAAATAAACACCGTAATTTCTGTTTCATTATATACACTAATGAGCTGATATTATTTGAGTTTAATTTCCAGGAAAATTTTTTTCTTTAATTTCTTTGCAGTAAAAGGGGGTAGGGGGTTGTAGTTAGATATACAGTGACAAAGCTTAAACGGATACATAAAATGGAGTCTAAGGTAGCTTCCCTTAATGCAACTGGCTTTTCTAGATCTCGCGAGTGTGATCGTGAGTGTGAGAAACATTTTAATGGCAATTTTAATTACTCTCAGAGTTTTTGCTAGAAAACAGCTTTGTTCAACCTGAAAAAGAACGTAAAGGGCGACACTATGTGACAATCGAACCGTCATCCGCTATTTTGATTTTAACTCGAAAATGGTATGCACTGTCTGAGGAAACTGAGACAGCTTCTAAGGAGAAGTAGGCTTAACCCCTGGTAGGTATTGGGAAATTCCCGGTAATTAACAGGGAAGTGAACTTTTGGAAAAGAAGCTTCCATGCAACTGATGAAACCATTACCTGTATGTATACAGGAAGGCTGTACTCAGCGAACAGGAAAATGAGTTTGAGGCAGTTCAAAAATTTGTCTCATAAATACAATAGGAAAAGTTTTGAACAATGCATCAGAATAGATTCATGGCACAGTTTTTGCTGAGAGCCAGTTGCCCAAGAAATACTTTCCATTGTGATCGAGATAAGCCAACACCCTATCTAATAGACTACGGCGACTATAATACATATTTCTGTAGATAAATACTCTACTACAGCCATTCCTGACTGACTAGACAATCCTGTTTCCATACCCTATTAGATATTCAAGCTTACAGTCCTTTAGGTCTAAATGCCTGCAATTACTCAATAATTTGCTATCTAACCACTTCTGCCAACATGCCTGCAGATAAGACGACCTCTTCACATAATTCAATTAAATCAGAGATATTGCTGATCCGTCTGTGCATAATGACCCTTTAACACTCCTCTGACAGCGCTATACCTAACAGCACAGCTGCCTAAATGTCTGCAGATAAGATGACATCTTTACATAACCCAAGGAAATCAGAGATATTGCTGTTCAATCTGTTGATATTGTGTATGAAAGGACAATGCCCTGTAAACACTCTCTTATAACAGCACTACACCTATGCCTTCTGCTCATGCTTAAACAAAACAAAATATGAAAAAATATTTTTTTGGTGACTTTTTCTCAGCAGATCTCTGAAAATTAATAAAGTTACCATATAAACTTTTTCAAAAATCTGTTGTTCGAAGTCAACTTTAAACTGTAGATCCCACCACTCATGTATAAAATTAACGCACACACAACATAAGTGGTATGAGAAGCTAGATTTTAATCCTGACTGAAGGGTTGCATGTATGTACGTAGGTATATGTTAATCCTGTGTATGCCCGCTAACACTCCTACAACAGTACTATATTGCTTATGCTTAAAATTAGGTTCGTATCTGTGATTTAACATTGGCAATTAGGTTCTACAGTCCGATGCTTATCTCCAGGATCGATTGGTGGTAATTCCAAAAAATAAACCCATTTTTTTCTTGTTAAAGTTGATATTGATCTCTTCAACTTCGTTGCCAGTTACCTCACAATGACTAGGTACCCAATGACCTTTTTCATATCCAAACGAGGTTTACATGGTTTGGAAGTAAAAATCCTTTAAAAAGACTTTAAGAAACCATTAACGTACTCCAAACAAATTTACAAAATTTATAAGTTAATGAACTGTTTTGTTATTCACTGTTATTATGCTGTATGGTTTTGATCCAAGGCTGTCTGGTGTATAGTAAACTTTTGTAACTAATGTGGCCGTGGTGGCCTATTAACATAATTCATTATTAATTGTTTTATAAATGATTGCTTTTCTTTTGTTAATTTGCTACAGCTATTGTTGTATTTTTTTTATTTTAAAATTAATTTAATTCTGATTAAATTTTATTTATTTTTAAAATATAAAGGAACTTAAAAAAAATAAGTCCCCAAAGCTTTGTTAACAAAACAATGGTGAATAAAATTGTAAAGAATTAAATTAATGATTAAAAAGAAATTAAAAAAGAAAACATATTTAAATTAATAAATTGTTTAAATTTATTTAATAAAAATTAAAAAACAAAAATTTAAATCATTTAAGCTTATTGGACTCATCCAGTGGATTTTTTTTTTTATTAATTCTTGTCGTTCCTATTAAATTTTTAATTACTTTGTTTAACACTTTAATAAATTTTCCAAAAAAATTATTGTAAATTTCTTTGTGTTTAAAGAAATAACGTCTCATAATTAACCCCTTATTTGTCTTTGCTTTTTATTACTCGTATTACTCTGTAATAAAATTCTCATTAAATTGTGTTGTTGTTTTTTGTTTTTCTATTCCCGTTTGGCCTTCTTGCCAACGTTTTCATACTAAAAGCATTGAAAGAATTATTTTACCTTAGCCTCTGTTTGTTATTATTGCTGTTGTTGTTAACTGTTCTGCTTTAAGGCTATAAAAGTCTGGCAGGCAAAACTAAAGGAATAAACCGGGATTCATGTGTTTAAGAAATTTTCAACAATACAGCGGGTATCTTTAGTGGTTTTTATTACGTAAGTATCAACGACAGAGAAACACGCTAAAGGGAGAAATAGAGAGGTTCTAGTATAGGGTTTTCCAATAGGGATTTCCGAGCTTTGTTTGTTGAAAACGGTCATCTTGTTAAATTAGTTTTAATTTATTCAGTATGTTTTGACAAAGCATCATGAACGACTATACACAACGACGTGTGTTCACTGAATGTGCTCTGGCGCAGTTGGAAACTGATCATAATTATCATTGAAAAATCATCTTCAGCGATGAAGTACATTTCTGGATTTTTGACAGTTCAAAGCGGGCATCTTGTTAAATTAGTTGTCATTTACTCATCTGAACAACTACATATATACAACGACATGAGTTCGCGATTGTTCTCTGGAGCAGTTGGATCATACATACATAATTGGTCATTACAACGCTTTAGTCAGGATTACAGCCTAATTTCTTAAACCACTAGTTTTGGTGTGTTAGTTTTATACATGTGTAGCGGGACCAAAAGTATAAAGTCGACCCTGAACGACAGATTTTTGAGAAACTTTTCGTGGCAATTTTTATTTACTCTCAGAGTTTTTGCCAGAAATCTGCTGAGGGGAAGTTGTCGAAGATACATTTTTTTCGTATTTCATTTTGTTGGAGATGTCTGACCTGTAGTTTGAACCGTGGCCTCACACTACCTACTAGACTACTGCTACTATTCAGTTTAAAATTGACCTTGATTACCATTTTTTGACGAATGAGTACGTAAACATATAAAATTGAGATTCAAGAGCGTCCAATGCAGACTGAAAAAGTTACTGTTTGTTTAGGATTTTTAGCTGACGGCGTTGGTGGTTCATATTTCTGTGAAAACGATGTTGGTTAGGCCGTCAATGTCGAATAAATGGCTCGAATTGGATGATATGGAAACCAAAATGTGTTGAACTACACGTCATCCAGATCCATGCTGTCAAGTTAAGGTCACAAGACGTTGGTTAACATGTTCCTCTAACGAATGCCGTTTACAACTCATCTTCAAAAATAACGCTCAATATTAATAGCGGGCGTTGTATGGTGATAATCATCAACTTCCTTTGGCTTGGATTGGATGACACCAAAATGTGTAAAACTATATGTTTTCTAGACCCCTGCTGTCCAGTTGGTACCACAAGAACTTCGTTAACATGTTCTACTAATGAATGCCGTTTACAGCCTCTGTAATTTCCAGCTCATCTTCAAAAAGTAAGGCTCAATATCAACATCGGGCGTTGTACGGTGATGAACATAAATTTCCTTGGCCTTGAATTAGATGACCTGGACGCCAAAATGTGTAAAATTACATGTTTTCTAGACCCCTGCCGCCCAATTCAGGACGGAGGGAACTTAGCTAACATGTTCCTCTAATGAATGCCGTTCACATTCACTGCAATTTCCAGCTCATCTTCAAAAAGTAAGGCTCAATATCAACAGCGCGCACTATGTAGTGATGCTCATCAACTTTGTCCACCTTGAATTAGATGATCTAGACACCAAAATATGTTAAACTATACGTTTTCTAGACTTCAGTCGCCCAATTGAGGGCGGAGGGAGCTTCGTTAACATGTTTCTCTAACGAATGCCGGTTGCAGTCACTACAATTTCCAGCCCTTTTTCAAAAAGTAAGGCTCAATATCAACAGCGGGCACTATGTGGTGATGATCATCAACTTTGTTCACCTTGAATTAAATGATCTGGACACCAAAATTTGTAAAACTATACGTCTTCCAGATGCATGCCGCCCAATTGAGAGCACATGAACTTCGTTACCATGTTATTGTAGTGAATATCCTTCACAATCATTGCAATTTCCATCTCATTTTCAAAACGTAAGGCTCAATCAATCCGTCTGAACAAAGTCCGGGTAAGATAATTGCACGTTGTGAATGCATTTGTTTCTCATGGATTGTATGAGGAACCTCTGCGCCCTGAATTCGAAAATTTTGTGCATTCACTAAGTCACTCAGGTGATGTGAGAAACTAGGTTGTTATCCTGGCTGAAGGGTTGTAATGACCAATTAAGTATGTATGTACTCAAGTGGAAATGTGCTTCAGCGGAGAGGATGATTTTGGCATTGGCTTCACATTGCTTCATTACCCATTAAATGATTTTCGGATGCTTTCCGTTATCTGCTGGTTTAAGCTCTTGATTAAATTGAACTTTGAAGGCATGAAAGAGATCTTTTGTCAAAATTGGGCTGTGGTTTGTAAAACTTGAAGTTGTTGAGATCGATGCCAAGCTAATGTTTATGGCGACACGCCCATTTATAGCAGCAACGTTTTCAAAAGACTGACCGATTATACTGAAGCCGGATTCAATTTCTTTGTATTTAAAATCTCGGAATAGACTTTCAGTTGGCGAAAGTTAACACTGCCTGATAATTTCCTATAGGGCACGCCACACATAAAACATTCATTGTAATTGTTTGTGTACAATCGACTGCAAGTGACCCTCTTATAAAATTTAAACACAGAAAAACTATAGAAAAAGCCCTGTACAAGCATAAGCTATGATGTGTTTACGACAAAATATGTAAGTGTGTGCATATGGCTGAGTGTGTGTGGAGATGTGTTTAGGCTAAAACGGAAACAGGAAGTCGCCAAAAAAACAATGAAATAAATTACAACACAAAGTAGACATTATTACCCAGCAAAAGACGTTTTCACTGTGTGCATTTGTTTTGCTTGGATTTATAAAGGTACTCCAAAGCAAACCAGTACAGTTTTGTTCCGTCCATTCATTCTGCTTGCGCTGTCTAAGCCAAATCGTTGATCGAGTGTTGCTGTGTGTATTCAGCAATGGGTTTGAGTGTTTAAGGAATTTCCTTTTTGTTTCCTTTGTTTTTCTTTTGGAAGCAAACAATTCTTTTGTTTTTTTTTTGTTTTGTATTCTTTTGTTTGATTTTTTTTTTGGCTAGTGTCGTTGCTATTGTTGCTGTTAATATGGTTGCTTTTGTTGATGTAATTGCTATTGTTGTCGTTGTTGCTGTCGTTGTTGTTTATGTTTGTTATATTTAGATTTTACGTGTGCAACAAGGTCATAAATTCAACGTCGTTTTGCTTCTTATTGTTTCATTTAAAGAAATTAACAACAATTGTGTTGACATGCCATGGCGTTAAATTTCGATTTGCCAACAAAACAGGCAATCCAATACCAATCGTAGGAAAAATAAGAAAAACAAAGGCAGAAAACGTTAAAAGTTTTGGAAATTGAAAAACTTTAAAGGGTAATAAGCAGATTGGGTAAGTTTTTAGCATTAAAGGCCACATATTCGGCTAGGAAAGTGCAAAGTAGACAACAGGATGATCGAGGATTTACTCATTCTATTTTCTTATAAGAGTTGGTTTTTGAAAAAACAAATTGTGGTCTCAGACTTCAAGGTGAACCGTGGAATACTACACTGATATTACGTTGGAGAACTGGGACAGGGATACCTTAATAATTAGTCAATAAGGCATGAGTGCAGCATTAAAGTTGACGTTAATACTCTACAAGACACTCATCCTCTCTATGCTTCTATATGGCGCAGAGGCATGGACACTATTAAGCACTGATGGAGCAGCCTTGAGAGTGTTCGAGAGAAAAGTCCTACGTAAGATCTTCGGTGATTTGGCCGATTTGGCTGTATGAGCTTCACAACGACATAGACGTTGTACAGCGTATTAACATTCAGCGGCTGCCCTGGCTCGGTCATGTCGTTCGAATGGAGGAGGATGCTCCGGCGAGACGGGTATTTGATGCGGAGATTTGCGGAAGTCGGCGAAGAGGACGACCTTGTTTGCGTTAAAAGGACCAGATCGAGGAAGCCCTGTCATCGATTGGTGTTACCAGCTGGCGTAGGTGCGCAAGAAGCAGAGGCGCCTGGAAGGATGTGTTAAGGCAGGCCGAAATTCATTAATCCGGTTGTTAATGGCCGGTTAAGTAAGTAAGTAAGAGTGACAAAACTTTCATGCAATTAAAAAGTTTAAGATTTTATTGTCGTCCTGACAGAATGGAATGCAGTCCAGAACAGTTTCCGTCCTTGCTAGTAATTCTCAGACGGAAGAGTGAAGCATTCAGACTGGGGTTATGCTTACTTAAAAGGTTAAGTCGCCGTTGTCTAGTAGAAAGTGTGTTGGCTTATTAGACGTCAGCCACGGTTCAAACCCCATATCAAACATCTGGAACGAATTGAAAACTGAAAAATATTTCTTCCACGACTGCCTCTCACACAATTAACACACAAAATAAGTGGTATGAGAAGCTAGATCGTAATCCTGACTGAAGGGTTATAATGATCAATTAAGTTTGTATGCATGTAATGCATCTCGCATGAGTGCTCAGGATGCAATCTTCAGTAATGAATTCACCAACGCCGTGCTGACCTGCAGTTTGAGCCGAAGCCTCATGTTTGATAAGACAACCCACTACTTACTATAATATGGCGAATTGGAGATGCATTGGTCTGGATATATTGCAAACGTTAGATACATGCCCGGTGTTATGTCATACGAAAAGGTAGCACATGTGTATCCCACAATACAGGTGATCATTCTGATATGTTGCGAGTGGATGTCGAGAAGTTATGTGGCGTCATAAGGAACGTCAGAAAGTTGCAGGACTAAGGGAAGAAAATTGCAGTAGTATCACAATTGGTCGTAGTGTAGAAGTGCTAACATATGATCTACTATACTACTCTCAATCTGTCTCTAGGGTATACCTATAATGTCTCCTCCAAGCCTATTGCATTGGAAAACTTCAGAATGCTGCTCGATGTCAACAAAGATAATTCCATGATTAGAATCTTAAATAGTCGCCGTAATCTAGTAGGTAGTGTGTTGGTAGTGTTTGGCTGAGGAGTCATTCTGTATGCCAAACTTTTATGGAGGCATACATAATTGAGAGGCTAAAGAGCGACTATAGGGACGTGAGAATTGCCATCACATCAAATGCTATCGGTTCATGGTTAAGCCAACAAAGCTTAAAGTTTGATGGAATGAGCATAAACAACACTATCACTGCTGAGTAAGAAGCAAAGTGCTCAGGGTAAAGTGATCACCAGCATATTATATTTCACTCCAAATAGGACATTGCTTGTTGCTGTACTCAATTTCTTCTCATTTAGTGAAACAGAGGGCTTGTGAATTCTATAAATCGCACAATTGCTGATCTTGTAGGCCAACATCTCATTAGAAGATGTGCCAATAGACTTTGCATTCCCTCAAATGACTTTTGCAGCGGCTATGGCTATTTTTCTTGTCATGTGGGGGATGAACGTTCTTAACATCTATCAATTTCTTTCACATTTGGTTGAGCTCTCCAATAATGTGATTAATTTTGTAGTTGAGTTCATTTTCAATAGGGAATTTTTCTACACCAGTTTGACAAATTAATTGCGATATAACGATGAGTCTACTATAATCTTGCCTAATAAGGGCCTTATAGTTGTAATGACCAATTAAGTACGTATGTATTAAAGTATATCCACCGTAGATTATCACAGAATCCGCATATAGATTTGGGTCAAAGGATCGGTTATTATTCTCAGATAGGTGATGTATAGTCTGATGCATGACTTAAATTTCGTTTTATTTTAATTTTTCTCAATAAAAGCTTAGATTCTCTCAAATCGATTTGGTTTAAGAAAAATCTTGGGCTGTTTTAGCTTTGTAACAGACAAGTGCTTTATCCTGAAATATAAATTTCATGTGTTTCATTAAATTTTTCCATAAATTCCTTGACTACTTTGTTTTTAATTGTTCCGCTAAATTATTAAAATCATAATAATTTTTCTATATATACTATATATATATATATAGGGGACTATCATATTTCAACAAAAGCAAAAACACTTAAACACGATTTACATAAATATCACACCCATACTGTGGCTATACTATAAATTCAATATATTATTATCCCCTACAATATGAAATCAATTCGATACAAATTGTTAACAGATGACTAGACAATGATAGTGATTATATATGGAGCTTCACGTCTATACACTAGCGCCTACAGTATACATACATACATATATGAATTATGTCAGCAGGATGAATACAAAAAAAAAAATAAAATAAATGATGTTTTACAATCACCCATAAATGGCTTAATATGCCAAAGATTATAGCCATGATTTTTAATGGGCATTACAACACATACAGTGTAGTTGTATGGCGATTATTATGCAAATAATATTTAGTATCTGTGGCCAAAACAACAAAAAACGAAAACTAATACTCAAATAGAAAAACAATTTAAATCTGAAGAGGAAACAATACAAGCAAAATAAAGGATTCCATTTGGAGAAAAAAAAAAAAAAAAAAAAAAAACAATATTTATGTAAAATTCCAAATCAAACATAAACGTTAAAATATTTGTTAGAGGTTCGGCCAACACCAATAGCAACAATATAAATTATTTATAACCAACACTGGGCTACAATACACTAAAATTAAAATAATAGTGTGTACATACATACATATATAATTCAATATTAGAACCCTTCAGTCAGGATCATTGTGTGTGTTAATTTAATACGAGAGAGTGGCGAGAACTACAGCTTGAAGGCGTCTCCGAACGACAGATTTTTGAGAAAGTTTTTCATTGCAAATTTTTTTTATTTACTCTCTGCTGAGAAGAAGTCGCCGAAGAAATATTTTTTATTTTTCGTTTTGTTGGAGATGTCTGACCTGTGGTTTGAACTGTATGAAATGTGCCTCATCTCTATAGAAAATTTTCTTTTTTAAAATCTGCAAACTAAGTCTGTTGCTTTAGCACCCAATCAGCATATCTACGTTATTGTGAATGGACAGCCGACCATAGTTAGACTTGGAAATCTAAATGCAAAATACATCTTAACGATCAGTAACTAGGTCCAAATGCTAAGAACACCTTGGAATCAAACTTTCTCGAACATAAGTCTTGCAAATTACTTGCTAGCATAATCACTCTCTAATGCTCGAAAAGTAATCAGGTTTGTGACATCACATTTGTAATAAGTTGCCTTAGGTCAGTTGAAGCCCTTTTTATGTCAGAGTATAGTTTCATTGTTATATCGTTATTGATATTGAAACTGGTGATTAAAAATTCATTGTAAGAAATGAACACGACTCCAAAACTAATCTTATTATTAGAGAGTACCAACCAAAGATGACAGAAATTGATATAAGTTAAAACAGTCTTGTGCCCAGACTCATAGAAGCCATTTGGGGGAATGCCAAAACTATTGTCACATCTTCTTATAAGACGTTGGCTTGTTAAGACTGTAATTGTGCGATTGATGGAATCCACTAGCCCTCTGTTTCACTAAAAGTCAAAGGGAAGCCAGTTGATTTTTAATGTAATATAATGTCGTATTTGGAATGGAATATAATATGCTGGTGATCAGTTCAGCCTATGCACTTTGCTTCTCCCAATGCAATGATAGTCGTGTTTACATTCATTCCACCATCAGTAAAGCTTTGTTAGCTCAACCATGGCCTGATAGCGCCTAATGTAATTGCAATTCCAAGCCTCCAGAATTGCTCACAACCCTTTTGTTGGAGATTTCAACTATTATAGTCGCTCTTTAGCCTCTCAATCATGTATCCCTACATGAAACCTTCTCTCCGGAGTCATTTTTCGTTTTGTTGAAGATATCTGATCTTGGGTTTGAACCGTGGTCTCATGTCTAATAAGCCAACACAATACCTATTAGACTACGTTGTACACAGGATTTTTTAAAAATACATTTTTGTTGCCCATTATTCTATTTTATTTGAAAAAAAATATCCACCCTTTCCCTTTGAAATGTATTGAAAATTTTCCCCCAAAACAAGTGTAAATATGATGTTTTTAATTTCAAATTCCGTTTAACTATATGTTAACTTTTATTCATGTTGTTGTCGTTGTTGTTTTTGCTGTTTTTGTGATTTGAAATATGTTGTTACGTTATTCATCTCTCAATTATTTCGTTGACTGACTAGTGCCTTTGGCGTAAATTTTGTGGAAATTACATTTTCCTCATATATTTTAAATACACAACTACAATCACACTCCCATTCTACATACATATGTATATATGTATATTAACATCTACACAGTCAGTGAATGGGCACTGTTGAACTCTTAGGCAGACTTGTTTTGAATGAAAAGTGTATGCCACATACAGCATACAATTCGAAGTGTATTCACATTTGCCGTGTTGAAGTTGAATGAACATTCCACTCAAATGTTTTGTTGTATTGCAGGGCAGTGCATGTCAATAAAACTAGAACAGGGAAGTAATTGGTAGTTTAATTGGGAACAGGACTTGTATAGGCTAGGCCTAGATTAATGAAAAGAAAAATAAAACAAACAATAGACGGCTGCCAGGTTTTTACGACGTGAGTAATATATAGTAACTATTCCGCTTGGGTTCGATTATAATCACGATCATAATTGCGATCCACAATGCTAAAGATTTTACACAAAGTCATTACAATTATTCAAACCAACAGTTGGGCTGATAAGATCGTAGGCTAAAACACTGATCACGTGTATTAACGTTACAGCTGACGGACTATCAATTTGTGGTATTTGTGGGAACATTTTGAGTGAAACAACTTTTGTTAAGAAGAAGAAGAAAGAAATTCGCTTTCATTAAAACAATGCACATTAGGAAGTAGCCGTAGTCTAATGGGTAGTGTGTTGGCTTATTAGACATAGGTATACGGTTCAAACCCAAGGTCTGGCATCTCAAACAAATCGAAATTTAAAAAAATATTTCTTCGGCGACTTCCTCTCAGCAGATTTCTGGTAAAAATTCTGAGAATAATTAAAATTGCCATGAAAAAGTTTCTCAAAAATCTGTCGTTCGAAATCGACTTAAAACTGTATCTAGTCCCGCCGCTCATGTGTGGTGTCAGAAGCTAGGTCGTAATCCAGAATGAAGAGCTATAATGACCAATTATGTGTTATATATGTACAATTAGGCTATGTATAAAGAATACTGTGAATGCAAAAGTCTCTTTTGGGCAAGCTTGCTTGTAGCAACGATCGCTTTATGGTTTGAGTCTTTGATTCACACAGACTTTCTTTGGTGCAATCGGGACTAATCGTGTTGTAACAAAATGATGTTCACCGTGTAATGTAGACATAAATCCTCCCAAAACGGAATTGACGCATGCTATCAGACGTAGTCTAGTAGGTAGTGTGTTGGCTTATTAGACGTTAGGCCGGAATTCAAATTCCAGGTCAGACATCAAAACGAAAATATGTAAATATTTCTTCGGCGACTTCCTCTCAGTAGATTGCTGGCAAAAACCCTGAGAGTAAATAAAATTGCCATGAAAAGCTTCTCAAAAATCCGTCGGTTGGAGTCGACTTTAAACTGTAGGTCCCGCCACTCATGTATAAAATTAACGCACACAACATAAGTAGTGTGAGAAGTTAGGTCATAATCCTGACCAATTATGTATGTATGTGTGTATCAAACAACACAAGGTCCTATCTTTAATTTTCCGATCATTAATGGAATTCACCACCCTTTGTTTAAAAAGTAAAATTTCTTGGGAGTTATTCTGCATGCCAAACTTTATGGAGGCATACATAATTGAGAGGTTAAAGAGTGACTGTAGTAGTTTACATATCTATTAAAAAGGTCGTGAGTAATTTTAGAGGCCATGGTTAAGCCAACAAAGCTTTACGTATGGTGTTATGAGTGTAAACACCACTACTACTGCAGAGTGACAGGCAGAGTGTGCAGGCTGAACTGATTATCAGTGCATTACATTCCATTTCAAAAAAGACAATGCTCATTGTACTCAATTGTATTCCCTTAGATTTTTAGTGAAGCAGAGGGCTAGTGGATTCTATCAATCGCACTATTACGGTTCTCACAGGTCAACGCCTTACTAGAAGGAATGACGACTTGTGATTCCCTCAAATGACTTCTGCAGAAGCTATGAGTCTGGGCATAAGAAAGAAAATATCTTTCTTGACACGAATAGATGAGGATTTTTAACTTCTATCAATTTCTGTTATCTTTGGCTGAACTCTATAATAATGAGTTTTGGAGTCATGTTGAATTCTTGCAATGAATTTTTATTCACCAGTTAGAATATCAATAACGATATAACAATGATACTATACTCTCGCCTAATAAGGGCCTTACCTGACCTCACCCTACTTACTACAAATGTGATGACACAAACCTGGTTACTTTTCGTGCATTAGAGAGTGATTATGCTCGTCAGAAGCAAAACTTGTGTTTGAAAATGTTTGGTGGATGATCTGAATTTTTTGATTCTACGGTGTTCTCAGTGTTTGAGCCTAGTTACTCATCGTTATGGCGTATTTTGCATTTAGATTTCCATCTCTAATAATTAAGCCCGGTTGACCATATGATATGCAGATTGGATACTAGACAATAGCCTTATTTTTTCAAATTTTAAAAAACAATATTTTCTTTAGCGATGAGACACATTTGAAACACGGTGGTTATTTCAACAGTCGAAATTGTCGCTTATAGGACTCGGAGAACTCAGAAGTGGTTGTTGAAAAGTCATTGTATCCACAAAAACTGACTGTCTGGCGTGCATCTGAAAGAAACGACAGTGCAATCGTAAAATGTGACTGTCTAGTGTGCAGAATGGCTTGAATTTTTTCAAAAATGTGCCTGTAAGAAATACTACAATCAATTCAAAACATTATGGCTATAAGAGAATAAATTCTTTTTGACCTGCAATTTAAGATTATGAACTGAACGGCATGTGGTTGCAACAAGGCAATGTCACGTACCGCACACCTCGACCGATTTTGGATTTATTACATGAGAAATTTTCAGAAAGAATATTTATACGATCTGGCGACGTCATTTGACCATTAAGCCGTTAGGTTTTTTTTTTGGTAAAGCTATGTCAAATTATGGATTAGACCATAATGTTGAAGTATTTGAAAAACAACATTCGGCAAGTTACGACCGAGATAATGCTTCTGTTTATTTAGGAGTAATTTTCATTTGGAATCACATACAGGAGAAACAACTATTTAAAGATTTCAGGCTGAGGGTCTTAGCTATCCTAAACGCACCAGTTCTTAGCCGATCGCTATTTTGAAGGTTTATACATCATACGGTATACCTAACCATGGATTTATAAAGATATGGTGGATACTGTGAGTAGGGTTTCATGGTTGTGCCACGATTTTCCATATGTTGGATCAACATAAGCTCATCTATAGTAGTTTACACACCAAGTATTGAGGTCTATGGCCTATCACCCTCTTTCATTTGTCCTGGTAATATGATAATTCCAATTTTAAATTCTCATTCTGCTCTCTAATGTTTCTAAATTTTTGTTGAATTGTATATGATGATGATGATACGCATATTATATGCATTTATGCTGCATATGTTAAATCACTTCTCATATTTTTTTCTACACCATTTTCCCAGCATTTTATGCTGTTTGCTGCCTATCTGCATAGGATGGGATATTTCAATTTTTTTTTCTGTATTAAATTAAGAATTTTTTTCTTCCAGCCCTCTTGGTCATAAACCATTTCAACCAACTATTACTACTACTGCTGGACGGTCTTCTACAGAAATTTGTTTTGAATTGCAAAAAAACATTTTGTTTTCATTATTAATTTTGTGTGTGAGCGTATGTAAATCAACATTTTGTCCCAATTTTGTTGTTGTTTTTTGTTTGTTTAAAAATGTACTCGTATGCACTGGGCATTAGGCAGTATTTTAATTTGTGTGTGCATTTCTGTAAATTTAGCGAAATTAAGTGGATTTTATTCATACAAAACCAGAGTACTGAGTTTATATTCATACATTTTATACACAGACAAAATATACAAAATATATGGACCACCATCATATGTATGTATGTATACATACGTCTATATTTGTATGTGTGTGTGTATGTGAATGGGCGAAATTCATTCATATTTATTCAGTTACTGAATATTCAATATAAAATTCATGTAATTCGTATCAAAATGCAACTATTAAAAGGTGGTCCACATGTGACAGTATTTTTGCGAAACAGAGCTGGCGTAAGAAGTGGGGGAATAAATAGGTCTTTGAACCGGAAGGTAAGTGAATTAAAAATAATTATTTTAAAATTCAATCGTCCCAAATAGAACACATAGTGGATTTGCGATAAAGACTGGATATATGGTAACTAATTGGCAGGTATAGTCTAACAAAATGGCCGTTATCAACTGCCAAAATCTGGAAGTCGAATCTTGAATTTTACAATACTTAACATTATTACATACTTAATTGGTAATTATAACCCTTCAGTCAGGATTACAACCATGCTTCTCACATCACTTATGTTGAGTTTGAAAATTTTTCATTGCAATTTTATTTACCCTCAGAGTTTTTGCAAGAAATGTGCTGAGAGGGAGTGGCCAATGAAATATTTATTCATATTTCGTTTTATTTGGAGATGTGCGACCTGGGGTTTGAAACCACACTACCTACTTAACTACAGTGACTACAGTCAGTTAATCACCAGTGCAGCATTCAATTATAGGGATATCCCAGAATCTCCATAAGTGTATGATTTACAATTTTCATGAAATCTTTACCATCTATAGATGAACGTCGAGGTGACGTTCGTTAAGGGCAGCCCGGTTGTCCGAGTAATATAAAATCGAAAAATGTCATTAGCTAACAAGCCTTATATGTACATAATATATGTTCCTTTTATTCCTCTAGGTGGCATAGGGCCGCTAGTTTCGGTAATAAGTTATTTAAGACTTACAGCTTATTAGGCTATAGTGCCCGATCCTGGTGTTGGGGTTGCCAACATCGCCTCCAGGCATGGGAAGTGCGGGTTATAGCGCCCCTTGGTCGGCTGTCAGAGCCTAGTCAGCGTGACAGAGAACACCAAGCCCTTGAAGGACAGTGGGTGAGGTTGACTTTTGCAAAGGATTGGCTGTGTGAAAAAGTACGTGACTTTTGAACGCTTCACTTTCCGATTAGTCGCCCAACAAGCCTTGCGCCGCTTTTAAAGTGAATATGACTTCTGCATTACCTCTGCAGTAGTCAGGCAACCTATACGAAAATTTAATAAATGTACCACAGCCTTTCCTGGTCCAGCATTATGAAGTCATCGGTATAAATCTAACTTATGAATAAGTTTGGAGTTGAAGTTCTACTATTAGGATTAAATGTTACCGTATTTGGACTTCAAATATAAAGTAATTAACTCCTTGCAATGCCATTATGACACTGCGAAAACCTGAATCACATGAAATAGGTCAACCATAATGAAAGGAATATGGGCACCAAGTTTCCAAAAAACGAAATTCTCTTTTTCCTCTTTTCCTACAACTCTGCTTTGATAAACGCACTTGTTATTTGAATATGGAATGTTTTTTGCTGTCAATTCTCTTTGGCCATTGTGCAGTTGTTTTTCTCTAATTTTTTTGCTGTCACTGCGACTGTTTTTCCATTTTTCCGTTTAAACCCACACAGTTTTTACATGTTAATTAGTTATTATGCTCGGCCATAAATGACTAGAGCTGTTGTTTGGCTAATTTCTCTGCTAAACCAATTATAATATTAAATAATTTTATTTAAAATAATATTTTTACATTTAAATAAGCTAAATAAGCAAAAGAGAAGAGAAGGGAAGAGAAGAGAGAGAGAGAGAGCGAGAAGCAGACTGAGAGAGATGGAGACATAATAGACGAGTTCAACATAAATGTTAATTATTTTTTTTAAATACAGACGCTGAAAAACATATCTATTTAATTAATAAAACGCAGTAATTCAAACTGTTTAAACGAGATTTAAGCAAATTTAAATTAAAGTGATATTCATAGCGATGTCAACAGGTTAAACCTAATTAGTGTAGATCCAAACTGCAATGCAAACGTTTAAGATGCCGGAAAGAAATACAGCCATTGCCTATAAAAAGTTCTCGAGAAGTGTTAAATTTAGTCATGATGAGGACAAGCCTCGTGGATGATAACTGACGGGGTGATAAACAACAGCTGATATGGTCGGCTTTAATTCTTTTACTCCAAAGTAGAATATATTGAATAGAAATCAATATGAGGTACGTAATTTGCATGGGCATCTAGCAGTTGGAAGTCGCCGTAGTCTAGTAGGTAGTGTGTTGGCTTATTAGACTGAAGGCCCGAGTTCGAATCCCAGGTCAGACATCAAAACGAAAATATGAAAATATTTCTTCGGCGACTTCATCTCAGCAGATTTCTGGCAAAAACTCTGAGAGTAAATAAAATTGCCATGAAAAGCTCAAAAAACTGTCGTTCGGAGTCGACTTTAAACTGTAGGTCCCGCCACTCATGTACAAAATTAACGCACACAACATAAGTGGTGTGAGAAGCTAGGTCGTAATCCTGACTGAAGGGTTGTAATGACCAATTATGTATGTATGTATGTCTAGCAGTTAGTAAGTAATCTATACGCTTATTAAGCTGCAAAGTCACAAAATTGTTTGATACTGATGTAGATCATATGATTGATATTCCACTGTTCACAACTTAACTCGTGAAGTTGGTAAAAGGCATGCTCGACTTATTAGAAGTGGAAGATATGCACTGATTATACATATATGGCAAACACTTTGCTAGAGGACATCAATCACTGTATCTCTACTAAGGCCTTCTGTATCTTGAGAGTGTACTAGAACCATTTACTAATTCAGGGCATTAACAGTAGAGTCTACAAAAGTCGAATCCTGTGATTAATCCATACTGTTGCACAAAAAGTGGTATCATTTATACCGCAGACAGCAAAGAGTTTGAACTATGAGCAGAACGACGTATCTTAACGAAGGGCTTAAACAAATCTTTAAATAACCTTATTGGGTTGGTTAGATAGCTGTGATTACCAAAGCTTACTTGAGCACGCACATTGTGACACCGTAAATCTGTATAGATACCCAGAATTTTTATATGAAAACATCTCTTGGAAATTCAGATTCAGAAGTTCTCTTAAGTACTGCTCTCAGGCGATGATTATTATATGTGACGGTGTATATGGCCTACGAAATTATCAGCTGAAATTCTTCTAGAAGGAAGAGAGCTCTGACTGGAGGTTATAATTCTACATTCAAGACGTCTGCAGAGCACAAAGCAGTACTGTTCTCGAAAGACAAAATCGGTGGAGATCAAGCCAAAATAATCGAGTAGGCGGAAATGTTACAGGTTTTTCGAAGTTCGTCAAGCATCCTGACATCGGACATCTTTTTATTTAACCATAGTCTTTTAGATTGTTTCCCTGCTCTCTTGCATTCAATTAATATATTTTACGAGTTATAGAATTCAGTTTTAATCGGTAATGTTGAGTGAATTAATGAATTCGTATTCTTTACTGACACACTGATTAAAAGGCTTAAAAGTTGCCTAAGGAATTTTTTTCCACAATGTCAAGCCCATTCTTACTCACGTCTCCTAAAAATATATAAAAACAAGTGGAATTACTATTATTCTGTTGCCTTGGCAAACGTTATCATGTTGTTTGGATAGCTCTTTACTTATTACTCAGTAACCACCAAGGTGTTCTTTTTCATTCTTTGAATCTACAACGACCAACGAAATGCCGTTTACACAACTCAAATCAATCACCCAACCAACGTATAGATTGTCTGTAAGCCGTTTCGAAGACTGTCTACCACTTTTCTTTCTCACCTTCATAGAAAAAATTCTGGTCTCATCAACAGTGTGAAAAGCATTCTCTTCACTATCTGATCTGCCTCATTAATGCCGCGAATTCCTACATAACCTGTGATTCAGCTCTGCCTTGTTTATTCAGCTTTTCATTCTAATACCGTCTCCACCTCATGGGACCTGAGTACACTGATGATGGTCTAACTCTCAGATAGCATCGATATATCCCTTTCCCTGTACGCTTTCATGACGTAAGCTATTACTTGAAAACAACACGCTTGTTTCTCTGTTTGATTTGAATATTTCACTCCGGTACCGAATAATTTCGCCTTGTCCAGCTACCTGAAGACGCAACCAGAAGACGCACACTTGTAGTCGTCGTAGTCTAATAGGTAGAGTGTTGGCTTCTTAAACTTAAGGCCACGGCTCAAAACCCAGGTTAGACATCTCTAACGCAAGGAAATAAGAAAAAATATTTCTTCGACGACTTCCTCTCAGCAGATTCCTACCATAAACTCTGAGAGTAAATAAAAATTGCAATGAAAAGTTTATCAAAAATCTGTCGTTCGGAATCGACTTTAAACTGTAGATCCCGCCACTCATGTATGAAATTATGTATGTAATACTGTACGTACATGTGATCGCAGTGTTGTGAAGACCAAATATTTATTCTGAAAACATGAACGAATAACAAGAAAAACAAATAATGACAGAACATCAAATAGATTTTGTAGATAGGGATCAACAAATATCAAATTAGAATAAGGAAACTATGTACATAGAAATGATAATGATAGGAAAAAAAAATAATTGTGAAAAATCAACAGTGGATAGGATTCCAGAAGTTGCCAAACTGAAATTGAATGTACTAAAGAGCGAAGATTAAAGCAGTTAAAAACAGATTTTATTTCATCGAATCCATAAGATATTGTTACGAAAATGAAGAATTTAGATACTGGTGCTTTGCTTTTACATCGCAAAACATTAAAATTATAAACAAAAATACAACAACAAACACTATCATAAACAAATGGTAAACAAGTAGACAAAAGTACAACAACAAAAACCACGAGAACAAATGTAAACAAAATACATAAACAACAATAATGAAACAACGATGTTTACATTTATAGCAATTTCGAGAAGGCATCATCAGACTGTTAACTCTGACATATAAAAGGCAAGGCAAAGCAGGCGGGTGAGCTAGTGAAGGTCAGTCAGTCTTGTGTGAAGACAAGGTGCGGTTGAAGAGAGTAATAGTGGTTTGAAGATCTCCGTTACAAAGATCTGTCGAATAATTGTCTAGTAATTGTTATTATTTATGCAAAGGGTGTAAGTAGAGGAATAACAAACAAAGCAATTGTTGTTGTTACATCAAGTTGTGAACAGTGGTACACAGAATTGTGCGAATAATAAAAAATTTTAATTGAAAATAAACACAAATTTATTTCTATTTTATTAAATAGACACTAGGCATTACAATTACAAGCTTACAGATTGGGCGGCGTTTGGAAATACAATCAACAGCAAAATCAATATCAATACACCCATTTATAACACTAAGAACTCAATTGATTTGGAGATAAAGAAATTCGTGAAAATTGTTTTAGAAGCTCGAAATAACTGCACTCCCTTATTCGAATCCAGCAGTAGGTCAATTTTGCCCGTAAATATTGTAAATTTAATCAAAACTAGAAAAATGTTTAAAAGAAGAAGCCAACGATCTTCGAATCCATCTGATGTAAATTTTTATGAACAGTGTATAAAATTTTTAACTAATATCATCAACAAGGATATCAATTCTTATCGCAACAAAAGGTGGAATAACTTCTTATCAAAATTAAAACCAGGTGATAAAGCGTTTTGGAAAATAAGTCGATGTTTAAGAGGCAAACAAGGTAGAAAAATCCCACATCTCGCTGATGGAAATATAACAATTAACACAGATACAGATAAGGCAGAACTTTTATCTAATACCTTTTCAGCATCAAACAGTCTTACGTCCACATATAAGCACTCTTTTGACAAAATCGTAAACTCTAAAGTCAATAAATTTAAATCTACTGATGCATACTCTGAAAATCTAACCCCGATCTCACTAAACGAGTTAAATTTCTTAATTTCTACTCTCAAAACTTCAAAATCTCCAGGTCTAGATGATGTTTCGAACATACTTATAAAAAAGCTCCCTCTTAAGGCTGTAAAATTGCTACTTATAATTTTTAACAGCTGCTTAAAAATGAACTATTTTCCCAAACATTTCAAAATGGCAAAAGTAATTGCTATCTCAAAACCTAGTAAATCTAGGCAGTGCCCACATAGTTATAGACCAATAAGTCTATTGAGTAACCTCGGTAAAATATACGAGAAAACTATTCAAAACAGAATATATAATGCCATTGAGAATACATCAGCAATAGTAAATGAACAGTTTGGATTTAAAAAGCAGCACAGTGCCGTTCACCAAATAAACCGTATCATAAACATAATAAAGTTTAACAAGCGAACAAAGCGATCTACGGGTTTGGTAATATTGGATATAGAGAAGGCTTTCGACACCGTTTGGCACAACGGTCTTATTTATAAATTGCTTCAAGCAAATATACCAAAATATTTGTGCAGGATAGTTGCTGATTTTCTAACGGACAGATCTTTCGTAGTGGCTGTCAACGGCACTTTATCGTCTTCGAAGGAAATTACTGCAGGCCTACCTCAAGGGTCATTGTTATCTCCACTATTATATTCAATTTACACCTCAGACTTTTCCCCTCCCACATACATGAAAGTTGCCTACTATGCTGATGATACCGCTCTCATAACATCTAGTAAGCTCACAAAAGCACTGTTGAAGAAAATGGAAAGAGGACTTTTAGCATGTAACAAATACTTTTATAAGTGGAAAATAAAAATTAATCCTACAAAAACTCAGGCCATCATATTCCCCTATAACAAATCACCAAAACGCTTACCAGACCGTCCATTGAACTTCCAAAGCGAACGAATTGCGATAAAAAACAACGTCAAATATCTTGGTGTCTGTCTCGACAAGAAACTTAATTTTGCAAGGCACATAGATGAAATATGTAAAAAATCAATGAAAACTGTTAGAGCTTTATGGCCTATTCTTTGTAAACGTTCAACATTAAACCATACGAACAAAAATCTTATTTACAAGAGTGTAATTAGACCAACAATGGTATATGCAAGCCCTATTTGGTACAATGCAGCAAAAACACATTTGAAGAAACTTCAAATAATACAAAACAAATGTCTTAAGATAATACACAACAAAGAATGGAGATACTCGACTAAACTGCTCCACATAGAAACCGGATATGATCAAATTGTTGACTTCATGAAAAATCTTTACAATAAATATTATGATTCCATTCAAAATTCTACTTATCCACTGATAAGAGAATGTATACAAATCGGCTAACTAGCTTAAAAACGTAAATTATTAAATTGAAAATGACTCGTTTACAATTGTTATCTCAGGATAACGTGATGTATACTTGTATATTTTCTGCCTATATTTAAACTTGCCTTCTTTTATATAAAGGTTTTTTCCCTTTTTTCCTTTGCACAAAATATTATAATTTAATAAAATGTAATTAAGATCTCTAATTATCAGATTTATTTGATGTAATATCTTATGATAGAATCCCGAAAATTGTAAATATATGTACAAAGTATGTTGTTTTAATAAAGATGATTTTTATAAATTGAAAAAAAAAAATTCTATTTTATTTACAATCTACGAATTCATATTTTAAATGTTTTTAAAAGGTAAAAACGTAACAATATACTCGTTTTTCAACAGTAGCTGAGATTCTAGAAGTTGTCAAACTGAAATTGGATAAAGTATAGAGCCAAAGGTATATATAGTCCATGAATCCATAAGAAATACTTGTTTTCTAATTTTTAAAGCGTTTTAATTGAAAACAAAAACATTCTCAAAATTTATCCTCTTCTCGGTTTTAATTTTTTATTTTTCTTTAAAAGATTTAAAATATTTACTGCTTAAAGTATTTGCTTCATATCCAGAAAAACCCATTTACGTAACTATGTTTCTATACTTTTGCCAATTTGCACAATTCGAACAAAAGATTTCAAAGTTGCTGAGTTAATTTGAATGTGAAGTCAATGTCAAGTGTATTTGTGGTTTGTGGCAATACATTTTTGGTTTGCTTTTTTGGTTGACTTCTAGAAATGACTTTTAGAGACAAAAGGCAAGAAGGCAAGAATAAACTACGTACAACTGCAACTATTGAGACTATTGAGAGTGCAACAAACTGTTGAGGAATTTAAGAAACAAAAAAAAAAAAAACCAACCGTAACTATAAGTGTAACTGAGGAAAAAAAAGTAAAGTCTACTGAAAATCTACTGATTTAATGAATGAAACTGGTAGTTTTGGACATTTGGAAAATTGCAAATAAAAACTAACTTCAATGACACTTTATAAATTAAAAACAAAAAAAAAAAGAGAAGGAAAAAGTGCGAAGAAGAAGAATAATTTTTCAGAAATTTTCGTCCATAACATCTATGATGAGAATGATATAGCTGAAGTAGACTTTTGAATCAATTTACCTTTGTATAGTGCCATGAAATTTTTGGTTATTGACCTGAGTTCGAGTCAAAAAAAAAAAAAAAAACGAGTGTCCGAAAACTCTCTCTTAAACATTCCAACATTGAAAATTGTAATTGATTTGTAAAGTTTTAAAAACAACATCATGTTTTTAACAAAAATCCAACAGCAGCTATAATTTTGCCAATCTCTTCTACCACACTTGCATAACTTGTGGAAAATCATCATCTACATTTCGGCTACTCGGCATCTCCACATCAACATCAACATCATGATGGTTGTCGCTTTCATCAGTATATATCGAACATCAGCGCCATCGTCATCGTCATCGCCATCATCATCGTCATTATGTGATTTCAAACATTTTGATTTTTGGTTTTCACAACAGTTTTCTTCTCTCTCTCTCTGCCCCCTCCCTTAATATTTGGCCAAAAATTTTGTTAAGTAGCTTGTGTTTTTGCCCAATACAAATTCATTGAGAGGACAACAAAAAAAAAATATGGGAACTGCTATAGAACTACACATGACTGGGTTGATTTGAAATTGGTTGGCTGGTATGGCTGAGTATTTGGCAAAAGCACAGTCACTATATCATTGAGTAAAGCAGAGGCGTGGGATATGAGAGGGTGACATTCTTCTTCAATTGCATTGTTAAGAAAAATTTAAATTTTCACTATGGTTAGGCTTGTTATAACCCGATAATCCAAATTCGAACGCACTAGTAAACCAAATCTTTAAGGAAAAATTCTCTTCAGCGATGGAACTCTTTTCTGGATCAATGGGTACGTGAACAAACAAAATTATCGAACTTGGGAGGCTACCAATCCATATTAGATCCAAGAGTGCATTTGACGTTACCGAAAAAATCACTGTTTGATGTAGATCTTGGGGCTGGTGGTGTCATCGTTTCATATTTCTTTTTGAACGACGTTAATTAGGTCATCACTGTCAACAGCAAGCACTCTAGGTCTATGATTACCAATTTATTTTGGTCTGATTTGAGTTATCTGGACACCAACGAAATGTGGTGCCTTAAAATGTGCCACATAGCTCATGCTCAGCTCTAGCAATTTGAAGATATGCCATGATTCCCAATTTATTTTGGTCTGATTTAAGTTATCTGGACACCAACGACATGTGGTCTGATTTGAGTTATCTGGACATAAAAACCCATGTGGTTCATAACATAGATGGGCACTTTGCAGTACCAGTAAAATTTCAGTAAAAATTGATTTTTACTGATTACTGAAAAAAATTACAGTTACAAAAATGAAATCTAAATTTCATTACCAGTAAACATTTACCGAATACTGAAAAGCTTAATGCATTAGAATTATAATGCAGTATACCCATGTATGGTTCATAAGAACGGCGCTATGTGCCACACACCTCAGGCTCAGCTCTAGCAATTTGAAGATATGCTACGATTACCTATTTTTTTCGGTCTGATTTGGGTTATCTGGATACCAAACACCATGTGATTCCCCAGGACGGCGCCACGTGCCATACACCTCAGGTTCAGCTCGAGCAATTTGAGGTTATGCTCCCTTCACATGAAGGTGTTGTGAACTGGCCACCGAGATCGTGAGATTTGACTTCGTTCAACTTTTTCTTGTAGGGTTTTCTTAGGCGCAGCTGTACGCGAATAAGCCGCAAACCAAACAGAGCTGTTTTTAAACCCAAAATAACCCATGCCATCGATCAAATTTAGACGGATTGATGCGCCAGTGTTAAGGAAAATTGAACATTTTACTTTAGTTCCACCCAGAGAAGTCCTAGCAGACATTTGAGCGATATTATCTTCTACCAATAATGTCGTCAATTGGTCTTTCGAATGTATAATATATTTCGATGATATCGCACACACAAAGATAGGAAAAGCTTAACGAAAGACCCGACACTTGAGGTGAAGTCAGCTTCGTTCCACAAAGGTTTTTATGCAGCAGATAACGTCTTATGTCCGGGGGGTTTTGTGATTTGCAATTATGAAAAGACACTGTAATCTTCTTGGATTTAATGAGGTTAACCTGGGATAGTTTTGTTACACTTACACCATGAATTGCTTGCCTATTTCTACTTAAAAAAAACGTCTCCCACTCGAATTCAGTATTATGCCATTAGATGTATGATATTGACGGATCCATATAATTTGGTGAAATGGTGAGTTCTACTACCAGATAATAAGGCAGCTTTGAGGCAAAATACTACATATTAAATTCTCAATATTCTCCAGTAGGAAATGAAGTTGGCTTTGCAAAATATATCTTAGTTTAATGTTTACGACACCTATGTATAAGCAAAATAAAGAGGTAATTCACATGGGTTCGAGCGAAAGATTTAAACATTCGAATGCCTTTTTAAACTTTAATAATACTCGATGAAGTCGCTGAAGTCTAGTAGGTAGTGTGTTAGCTTTTAGACGTGAGCCTTCGTTTCAAACCCCAGGTCAAATATCTCCAACGGAACGAAATATGAAAAAATATTTCTTCGGCGACTGAGAGTAAAAATAAAATTGCCGTAAAAAAGTTTCTCAAAAATCTGTCGTTAGGAATCGGTTTTAAAGAGTTGGTCCCGCCTCCCATATATAAAATTAACACACATAACTTAAGGGGTGTCAGAAGCTAGGCCGTAAACCTGGTCAATTATGAATGTACGGTCAAAGAAAAAAGTCTACGTACAACGGTATATGCAAACTTTTTCCCGCTAATTTTTTTTTTTCCTATAATTTCTATTCGTTTTGTTCTGTCATATTCGTATTGTTCTTCAGGCATTCTTGATTGTAAATGCCTTAAACAATGCTACAACATCTTTTTCAATTTGATAAAAATACACCGGTGTATGTAGACTTTTTTCTTTGACTGTATTTAATACTCGGTGACTTGTGAAGAGTGTCATCTTCAATGTTTCCCACTTAGGTTTTCTTTCTACGATCCTGCCCCTCTTTACAATATGTCTTGTCTGTCTGTTTAACTGACTGAGTGACTATTGCACTCTGTTATGTAAAAAGCTATTGACATGCCTGGTCATGCTCTCAAACTGGTACTGAACAAATTTTCGGTTTTACAATTTATGTTGTATTAATATTTGTTGTATTCAAATGTCTGCAGTCACACACATAATGTACCAGTAATAACATGCAACAACTCCAACAACAACTATCACAACAGCAATAGCAATAGCAATAACATCAATAGCAGCAGCAATAATAACAAATTTGAAATTGTAACTTTATATAGAGATTTTTAGTTACATTTTCAACACACTTCACAATAAAATCAACAGAAAAACAGAATATTTCGATACACAGGCACAGACATACCAGCGCACACGCACATATACACTTACACGCATACCACTTTGGTCTTCAATTTTATTTAGTTCTACGTATCCGGTATCTAGTGGAAGTTTAAGATTTATGTCGACTAATAATGAATATATTTATGCATACATATGTATTTGCATTTGTATGTCATTGTATGTATGTATATGTATATGTGGTTATATATTCTGACATATTTTAGACGATTACATATATAAACCTATGAAATCATAGAGAAATTTATGCATTCCTGTGGAAAATTTAATTAGAAAATTGTGTTTTTTCTTTAACCTGACATCTATGCTGTAGAAGCAAACAACTTGATGTTTTGCAAACAGCTGGTGTTCATTAATTAGTAATTGCATGTGTAACTTGCTGAAAAATTAGGGAGAAATATAAATTAAAAGAAGGTAACTTTCCTAATTGAAATGAAAGTGTTCACTGGTTTGATGGTTGATAGTCCTCTGCTAGTGACACAAGCCTGCGTGGATTAAAATCGGACATTGGGAAAATAATTAAGCAAAACTTTGTTATTCCATCGATTTACAACTTATGCTAAAGTCACTAGCAAATCTGAGAGAGGCCTCTCCACATTGTAACCCATTTTGTAAGGAACCGTAAGTATAGAGTGTATCTAAAGTGCAACTTAGGTTGTTGATCGAGACGCTTATTGTCCCATTTAAGCCAAATGTTTCCTTTTCAGTCGCCGTATTTTAGTAGATAGTGTGTTGGCTTATTATAGGTGGGGGCCACGGTTCAAACTCCAGCAAATAAAATTGTCATGAAAAGTTTCCCAAGAAAATCTGTCGTTCGGAGTCGACTTTAAACTGTAGGTCCCACCATTTGTGTATAAAATTAACACACAAGTGGTGGTGTGAGAAGCTGGATCGTAATCCTGACTGGATGGTTGTAACGACCAATTATGTACGTTATGTATATATGTATGTTTCCTTTTCAGTTTAAAATTTGTAAGTGTTCAAAATATACATTTAGCTGCTGGACAGTTTAATGGAGATGGACACGATTTCAATAGTCTATTGCTATTGCAAATGTCTATTGCTTCGGTAAGAGTGAGCAGAAGTTGAAAATTTTAGTATTAGTTTATATTTTAGTATAGTTGAGTATTTCTTTGAAAATGAGGATGGCTTAACCATAACGGTTAAGAGAGATACCTAACGCACCATGATAATCGATTTTTTTGTACCCGCTCTTTATGATATTAATGTGAACGATGTTTAATTTCAACAGGATGGTGTAATTTGCCACAAATCTCATGCCACAATCGAATTATTGCGTCAAACGTTTGATGGCCGTTAATTAGGCGAAATGGTGATCACAATTGGCCGCCAAAAAGCTACGATTTGACACGGTTAGAGTATTTTCTGTAGAAAAGAGAGCCGTTAAAGAACAGTGTTATGCCGACAACCAGAGACAATTGAGCATTTGAAGGCAAACATTTGTAATGCCATTGCCGCGGTACGAACCCATATTCGAACTGGAACTTGACAAAATTTCAAACCGATTTGGTTTTATTGCATTTTTAAATTTAAACTCTTAAATGGCCCACCCTTTATTTATAAAGCTATTCAATTTTAAAGTGAGTGCAAATTGTAGGTTTACAGATGACTATTCAGTACTACCCCTGATGATGATATCATTTCTCATGATGTGCAAAGCAAATTCTTTGATCTATTCTCCAGATTTAATTTTTGTATACATCTAAGCCAGAAAAAGTTGCTGCAAACCTGGCTGACAGTAAAGTCCTAAGAACATTCTGGCCACTGAATATGAGAGCACTAACTTAATACATAAGCCGAAAATTAAGTGCTAGGGCCGACAAGATCTACCTAAAATATTGCTCTTTTGAAATTGTGGGCATATGAGTGGATATAATTTCTTATTCACTTTAGTTTTCATCTGCTGTTGTCTCATAGACTTTCAATGAAAATTATTCGAAATATTGTTGAGATGGTAATAAATGACACACAATAAAGTGAATTTTGATTTTTATAAGCAATCGAAAATAATTGTCAAATTATTTCATTTGTTGTATATTTTGTAAATAAAATCAATATTTAATTAAATGTTAGAAATTTTTATAAAAAATATCCACAATTTCTTACTCGTTCGTATTTCAATTTGTTCCAATGAAAAAATTCTGTATTTCAAAAGAAAATCACAGAAACACAGATTAAAAGAGTCATCGCCCTAGTAATTAAGGTGAGTTTTAGTTTGCAATACAAATTTTGTAATTGAATGGAATCTACTTTAAACGGTTTGACAGACAATAAAGCCTATCTATAAAGGATTACAGGATAAATTTGGTTTATGAAGTAATTTTTGCCACTAGCACATGTCATACATTTTCTTATTTAGTATATTTAATACAGAGTTTTGTTGCGCTAAATTGATATTCCTGCCGCAAATAACTTACTTCCTTTCATAATAATATTTACTAAAGTAAGCGCAGTAGTTCGGTCAGTACAACTCAACCAATATCATCGAAGAAGTGGGTCAGCGCATGGGCTGAACATTAAAAGCATGACCATCTTATGCTGGAAACCAGCTTCAAAGTTTAATAAAGCAAGAAATCTGCACCTTGCAAGTTGATGACAGGATGACAGTTTTCTCCTCTTCAGCAGACCCATAACCACGGCAAAAGTCATTTGTTGGGAGCTGCATTCTTTCCACGTGTTTTCCCATTACACAATGACCTATAAGCATAGCCACTGTGATCGAGATAACATTGCGATCAAGTTTGAGCAGTTGGTTAGTACGCCTTCTGTCCATTGAAGGCCAAGTGAGTCTGGTAGTGGAGCAATGTTCTCCATTGACCCAGTATAGGTTGGCGTCACGTAAGAACTTTTGCTTAATGGCCAATTTCACCGAGTTAAGTGGCATACCCAATTCAATTGGCGAGGGTTCCGAAAGGAATGCGCCTGCACTTGCGACCTCATCGGCGCTACAGTTGCCTGGGATGTGCCTGTGCCCAGGAAACCAGGCAAGTAAGACGCTGAAGCCACTGTGAAACTTCATTAAAGTTCTACTTTAACTGAGACGATCTATTCACGAGCGGCTTAAAATTGCAATTTTCGAAAGCATTTTAAATGATATCCTAACCAACCAATAAAGTATGTGGTCTATGCTTGATAAAACAAAGTTCAATTTAGTTATTCAAACCAAAATCCTTTCATCTTTACGCTCTATTTGCTTCATTTGCCCTGAAAGATTTAATATTAAACTGAAAATTTTTCACAATTTTTCTCCGCATTTTATGCGCCGCTAAAAATTTATTAGATTTTGTATTCCAAACGTTCAATGGTTTCTTTATCTACTTTCGCTAAAAAATGTTTCCCTGTTTCCGGCTTCCTTTAATACGTTTTATAAATGACCCTTTTTTCTGTTGTTGTTGCTGATGTTGCTGCTATTGCTCTCTGGTTGCAAGAAGGGAATAAATGTCAGTTGTAATGCCAAAATAGGGGTAATTAGGAAAAGAGAGATAATAAAACACTTTTCCAAAAGGAAAATAGAAGAAAATTGTTTATGTGTACATGAGTGTGAGTTTGTGTGTGTGTGTGCGTTTCATGTACGGCTAATTAAAATTCTTAAAAACAAATTAAATTTATTGTTGTCTTCAAACCAGTTTAATAAGTATACTTAAAGTGGAGATACTTATTTCTGTAAGAGTTTAATAAATAAATCAAATAAATTGAAAGCATTCTGCTAATTATCATAATTAAGTTTAATAATCACTTGAAAAGTTTTGTTAATTTTGCGTCAAATTCCTCCTTTTGTGAAGTGTAAATAAATACTTAAGGGAAGTTGAAAAAAAAAAAAAATCTTTAAATTCCTTTTATAAAAATTGAACACACAATTCAAAGTATTTGTTGGAAATATTTTAAAATTTTATAGAAAAGTTATGGAATTATAGAGCTTAAGTGTGCGAATAATTGCCGACAAAACAATTTATCCGTGTTCCTTTCATTGTAGCCTAGATTAGGATATCAAAGCTTACTACAATGTTCCTAAAATTCCAGACATGACTATGATGAGTCTATATTTATATATATGTATATCATATATTTATATATATATCAATATTTATATATATATATATATATATATATATATATATATATATATATCAGTTCAAATAATTTAAGTACAACCCTGACAGAGCCTAATTTCGTTGTCAGAAATATTAAAAAGTTTCGCTATAGTGTTTGGTCGGTATACCAGACCCCGTGGTTCAACCCCTGGTTCAGACATCTCGCAAAAAACAAAATATGAAAAAATGTTTCTTTCGGCGTTAAAATAAAATTGTCATGAAAATTTTCTTGCAATTTTGATGTTCGGTGTCGACTTTAAACTGTTAGTCCCGCCACTCATGGGTATTGTTAACATACACAACATGAATGGTGTGAGAAGCTAGGTTGTAGTCCTGACTATAGGGTTGTAATGGATCAATGCTAATTATCAAATTTCTCGTCATTTTATTTTCAGTATGTGTATGTGTGTATATATGAATTAAAGGTTAGAAGGAGGAGAAAATAGGACAAAAACTCATAGCAGATCCTTGAGAGATATTTCGGATGTTCTTCTGTAGCAATATTAACAAGTGTCAGTGATGGGTCAGTAAAGTCTAGCTAGTGTAATGAAGACCAGTTCTACAGTGACATTAAAGTATCTATTGGATCTATAACAGTTGGTCAGTAATAATGATGATAGACTGGCCAAACACAAGATTCAAGAGAGGGGAACATTCATACAGAATGTAAAATTCCAAATACAAAAAGACATTCTCAGATAGTTTCCACGCAGAAGATTATGTCATCGGGTGATGTGCTTAATCAGTTTGGATACATGGTACGGAGGACAAAATAAAACCATACGATTTGATGGCCAGACCGATTTGATGGCCTACCTCATAGGCACCCTATGAGTTAGACTCGAATTAGTACAGCATTGTCTGGGTAAACTGAATCAGTTAGGTATGAAGAATTACAGATCTTAATAGAAAGTAAGGCAGAAAAGATTGCCAGGAGAAGAGATTTCAACGCGTCGTACTGATGCAGTTGAGGAACTAGTGCGAACGACAGTTTCGGTTAAAATTAATTTTGTTCTCATCTTTAGGAAATTTATAATTTACTACTACGCACTTTTCAGGTCACAGAGTGGCAGCTAACGCAGCTAACCAATGGTGATAAGAGCAAGGGCTGTTTCTGGACTAGAAATTGTTTTGGGCATTTATATCGGAATATCTAAAGTTTTTGGTGTTGACTGAGGACGCATACACGTGTTCCCGGCATATTTATTGACCCAAAAAACAAAGCCCTGTATATCCAAATTTTTTTCACTGTAACTTTTACCAAAAACTTACATTTGATGATTGCCTTCTAATTTTTATTTACGATAAAACTTTTTTCGTGTAAGCATTCCAAGTTGTTTTTAAATATTCAAAGAAACAACAATTATCAAAAATAAAACACAAAACCATAAGCAAATAATCACAGAAATTGTAAAAATATTCCCAAAACTTTAATTTTCTTTTTTCTGGACATTAAGATAATCAGGATAGGAAAAGTATTTCATTTTGTTTTGGTTTTTTATAATGATTGTTTACTTTGCTCATAACTTTTGCACATACCCTACAGCATGGCGGTATCTATCATATTCCGTTTTGTTGGAGATGTCTGACCTGCAGTTTAAACCCTGGTCTCACGTCTAATAAGCCAACACTTTACCTACTAGGCTACGTATCTATTAGTATTTGCGATTGTTTCGAAAAGATAAATGTAGGGCAAGTTAACAATAGAACTGCCGTTACTCTAATATATTTTGTCTCCTTTATTTTATTACTGTTATATTATTGCAACTGTTTCTATTACAATAACGGTTATTGTTCCAAATATTTCATTTCTATTTTTATTTTTATTTTGATTTTCTTTCAATATTTTTTCTTTTTGTTGTTGATTGTTTATTCAATTTAATAATGATAGACAAACTTTACTAAATAAACACAACAATAACAGCAATAACAACAAAGGAATAACTAAAGGAAAGGAATAAATACAAAACGGAAACGGAAGCAAAATTATAATAATCAAGTGGTTAAATATACTTTAAGAACTCTCTTCTCTCTCTGAAAGTACTTTTCAAAGTAAATACACTCAAGATGATGATGTTGTTGATGATGAGAACGATGACGTCGTTGATTATAATATACTCCACACAAAAACAGCCACAAACTCATTGACGGGTTCATTTATGAACACCCACAATTTGACCATGGAGAGAGATACAGAGTGGCGATGATATTGATAAGGGTAGTGGAAGGTACTTATACAAACAACAGTTTGAGTGAATTTTATGGTTGCAAGTGGTCAAGATAGTTTAAGTATTGATAAAATAGTATTTGAATATCATTAAATATTATTGTATTGACTTTAATTTAGTTTAGTTTTGTTAGTTCTTTAAAGGATTTGAGTGATTTGACGATTTGAGTTCGGAAATTTAAATAATTGTATTAGCAGAAGAGACATTTCTGAAGACTGCTACTTTCTTAGGTAATCATGAACCAGTGTATATAATGTATGAAAGGCAGGTGATTCATAAGATATACAAAAAGTGAATTAAATTAATAACTTCAATCTGGCAAGGCTGTCATATTTTAAATCTCTTTCCTCTGAAGTGTTGTTTATGTAGCGAAGCAACTGCAATTTATGAATACGAGTCTCTAAACAATTGAAGAACACTACAAAAGTGGTGTTTTAAATGTGATAACTTTTCGAGCACGCGAAGTGATTGCGGTGGTCATTATCGGCCTACTTTGCATAACACTGTTGAGATTATAAAGCAATTTGAAATTTCTGGAAGTACTAGGAATGTGCAAAGGCCTGTGCATCATTGCACGGTACGCATACCCTCAAACATTGTTGCTGGAACTGAAAAGCTGGACTGAGTTGTTATTGTATTCATTTGTTCCATGGGAAAGGGTAATGAAATCGAACCCGTTAGTCACATAACGTTTTCGAATTTATTTCTATAACATAGCAGTGTGACGTTCGAGAGGTTGACGTTTTATTCTAATGCGTATATTGATAGTCTGGCCTATGCAGCTTCCCTTTGTCTTGAAACCTATTCATTCATCGTGTTGATTTTTCTCTAGTTTTCTTTGAAGTCTTACCTGCATGAACAAATTTTATATACAGTCCTTTAGACTGTTTTGAAAATGGTTTTTTGCTTGTTATAAAATATTTTTACGTTTTTACCTTTTAAAAACGTTTAAAATATGAGCTTGTAGATTGCAAATAAAATAAATATAAATTTGTGTTTAATTTTAATTAAAATTCTTTATTATTCGTACAATTCTGTGCGGCACTGTTCACAACTTGATGTAAACAACATCAATTTCCTTTTTTTTGTTATTCCTCTGTTTATATCCTTTGCATAAGCAATATCAATTACTAGACAATTATTCGGCAGATCTTTGTAACGAAAATTTTCAAACCACGATTACTCTCTTCAAATTCACCGCGTCTTCATACAATACTGATTGAACTTCACTTACTCACTCACTGCTTTGCCTTGCCTTTTATATGGCAGGGTAAACAGTCTGATGAATGTTCTTGAAAGGGAGCATTCATGACTTCGCCTTGTCGAAATCTCTATAATTGTGAACATCGTTGGTATATTTTTGTTTACTTGTTGACAATTTTTTTATGCTGGTGTTTGTTGTTATATAATAATTTGTAAATAGGTTTGTTTACTTGCATTGTTTTGTTTTTGTAGCTTTTGTTTGTAATTTTAATATTAAGCGATGTAAAAGCAAAACATCAGTATCCAGATTTTTAATTTTCTTAACAATATAAATAACAACCCTCCCTCGTATTAAACAAAATATTACATTTCATATTTTGATTTGTATTATTCTAGGTTCCAAAGAAATTTAATAATTTATGCTTCATTTGATTTTTATTACACATTCATTCTCTAGTAATTCATTTAAACCGAAACTCTATTTTCTGGTTCGTTTCATTTCCATTTCAAAATTGAGACTTAAAAACCAACTGAAACAAAAGTCAGTAGCGACACAGTATTTGTCACAGTTTTTTTTTCTGTTTTTCTTTATTTCTTGTATTCGTTTTCCTTAAAAGAGGCTTATAAGCCTAAAAGTATGTTATAAGAAATATAACAATTGAATTTGTTTTTTGAATCATTTTTCTCATGTTTTTTTTTTCTGTTCTGCAAATATATATTATGTACATGTGTTGGTAATAAAACAAACACATAAAACCAACACAGGTAAACGTTAAAAAGAGAAACTGAAGAAAAAATGCTGTGGCATACCTCTGGGGGTATAAAACTGTCTTCATAGCATCCGTGTTTATTTGTTTTTTGCTGTTCCGTTTCTTTGGTTTACTGGAGTTGACTAGAGAGTTGGGTTTTCATTCGTTTTTTTTTGCCTATCAAATGAAATTTTTTGTATTTTTGTTGTCTTATTCCGAGAATAAAATTGAGTCTATTGTTCTGTCTTGTGTTGTTGTAAAGCCAGTGTTTGTTGTTAATTGAAATAAAAAATAGAGACGCTTTTGTTTATTTGAAACGTGCGAAAATGTGGTAATAAAAGTGTAACTGTGCTTTAGGTACACATATTTTTTTTTATGTGCCCTATGTGGCGGGGCATAATTTGTGAGTGGGAGAGTTGTTGTAAGAGATTTGGTTTCAATTTTTGCAGGTTAAAGATTTCTTGGCATTTTTTTAGATATGGATTCAGCACAGTAGTTAGTTTTCTTTGTCTCAAGCATGTTAAAGTCTATTTGTGTCCACAAATAAAAGAAGAATTTTTTAAAGTTATAGCAGCTAGAAATTATAAAATATTTTCAAATTCTATCCGCGATCTTTTATAAGGCAAATCAAACAGAGTTATTCAAGGTATCATGTCTATTAGCATACTTCTAACACTTCATTTCGTCTTGTTTTGCTCTTACCATTAAGAGAGAGGCACCAGCCATATTTCCTACAGGAAATCTTTAACTTGCATAAACTCCCTCAACCTTTTCCAGTTCACTCTCCTCTGGCATAGTAACTTCCATAAAATATTGGTATCGGGAGCTTATGAATGCTGCGCAACTGGTGACTGTCTCTTGCCTGGAGAAGTTGTCAAACGCCTTCTTATATTCCAGGACAGTACTTTATGCCATATTCTTTGATGTTATTGCCCTAATTGTTATTTGATTATCAGTGAAGATATTTAAATCCTTTGCCTATAAAATTTCAAGGCTTTGGTACACGAATTTCCTTCTGCAGGGACTGAAAGGGAACTCTGTTGGTTGAACCAGAGGGCATACAAAACACATTTCCAGTTAGTTGGTATTAAGTGGTAGAAACGATGAAAATACCACTAATATCCATAATTGAAGCTGGCAATGTTAAATGTGCCCCTCGAAATGCAACAATATTGAAGAAGATACAATGACTAGCGTGTGTTTGCATAACAGGAGCAATGAAAATCTGTTCTACAGCGGTGCTGAATATTCTCTTCTATTTAAGTACCACTGCACATAGGAATGGAGATCATAGCTTTGGTAGCTGAGGACTCCAATACGAAATTTATCAGAGGACTTTGGAATCCATGTCACCGTCATCTCGCTCCTTAACTTTGTCGTGGGCAGAACCAATAAGATTTTGGAAAATCCTTGGGACTTCGTTACCAAAATGAATGCAGAGGATACATACACACATAATTGGTCGCTACAACCCTTCAGTCAGGATTAAGACCTAGTCTCTCACATCACTTATGTTGTGTATGTTAATTTTATACATGAGTGCGAGACCTACAGTTTTAAGTTGACCCCGAACGACAGATTTTTTGAGAAACTTTTTAATGGCAGTTTTATTATACTCTCCGAGTTTTTGCCAGAAATCTTCAGAGAGGCAGTCGCTGAAGATATATTTTCTTCATATTTTCGTTTTGATGTGTGACCTGGGGTTTGAACCGTGGTCTCACGTCTAATAAGCTAACACACTACCTATTGGACTACAGCGACTTCAGAGAACTTCGTGATCTAATAAATCAAGTCAGCTCGCTCCTTAACTTATTCCTGAGCAGAACCAATAGGATCTATGATTTTGGGAAATCCTTGGAACTTCGTTACCAAAGTAAATGCAGTTCCCTAAAAGATACATGTTCTTTTAAAAGAGATGCCATTCTGTGGTTCACCGTTTGGTCGATAATAAAGAATATGTAAAGAGTAAAATATTCCGTACACATGAGATTAATCACAAGTATCCTCCAAGCGTAAGTTTATGTCATCGAAAGATGTACTCAATATAACTTGCATAGAAAGTACAAAGAACGGCTCAATGCTATCTGACAGCCAAATAGGCATCCTAGCACTCTGTTCATATGAGCTCAAGTCGAAATACTATGGGACCGTTTGCAAAGACTGAATCAGGTAGGCAGCGAGGTGATGGAAGTAGATTTACACTCTGCAAGATTCCAGGTCAAGTGAGCATTTGTAGAATGCAATACTCAGTGAAAGCTTAAGTAGTGGTAGATAGAGACTCTAAGCAAACTAAACGGTTTGAAGACAATCTAAACCTTCGTTGGATAATTACAACGGAAAGATGTTTGAGTGATATATCAGACTAACCGCAATAGTCTGAGGATAGAAATAGACTGTCTAATCCAAATATTACTCCGAATACCATTCAGAATGGTGATCATATTTCACAATGGATAAATAGATTTAGATATATCATCAGTCATGATGAGAATGAATTATCAGAAAACATACTTGAAATCTGTGAGGCCATATATCCAAAAGGAAATTTATTTGAGACTCCTATTGGACTTATCATTGAACATAACGAAATATGAGAAATTATTTCTTCGACGACTGTCTTCCATCAGATGTTTTGCAAAAATTCTGAGAGTGAATAAAATTGACATGAAAAGTTTCCAAAAAAATTTGTCGTGCGGGGTCGATTTTAAACTGTAAGTCCCGTCACTCATATACAAAATCAACACCTCAACATACGTGGTGTGAGAAACTAGGTCGTAATCCTGACTGAAGGCTTGTAATGACCTATTATGTATGTAAGTATCAGACTGACCAAGACCATGATGATGAGAATGATAATTGGAATCTGTGTGGCATTAATGTATCCAGAAGGGGGCATTGGGGTATACATATATATCCGATGCTGGACACAGAATTGTCATTTTGCAGTCGCCATAGTCTAATAGGAGAGCCAATGTAATATTTCTTTCGACGCTTTCCTCTCTAAAGTCTTCTAGCAAAAACTGTCGATCAGGGGAAAATGTTTAGAGAAGAAGACATTATAGGGATTGCAGTTCAATGTGTTTTAAAAATCTCAAATCATCATATATTTCCCATAGTGCAACGTTTAAAACAGCCTGATTTTAGTGATTTCTATTTCTTTTCCTGCTTGGAATTCAACACTTTAATTGCACATTTCAGATAATAGAGACTGAGTTTTTTTCTTTTTATTTCTTTGACTACATTACACGTATATATATGTAACAATGTTGGTATGTGTGTTTCAAATGGACAGCGGAAACGGAAGTTCAATCATTGGTAACACTATAGTGTGTTCGAATTTGAAACTTTTTTCTATGGTTTTCTGATTTTTGTTTTTTTTTTTGTTTTGCCAATGATTTTTACTGTTGTTTGCCTAACAATTATTTGCAAAACAAATTCTCTTTTATTACTTTATATGGCAATAAAAAAACAAAGCAAAAAAAAAAAAATGCAAAAAAATTTATCGAATCAAATTGTTTTTATGTTTTATTAGATGGTTTTAAATGATTTTTACAGATTTCTTTTTTTTACCAGGCATTTATTATTTATTTTGCCAATTAAAATTCAATATTTTCTTCAATAATTTATATATGCCTGTCGACATGCAATATGAGTTTTTCTATGTGTTTTCCAATAGAAAATGAAAGTGTTTTAGGGTGTATAGAAAATACAAATGAAATAAAATTTAAATTTAAATAGTTTATGATACGATTTTATTGTATAAATTTATTAAATATTTTTATTAGTTTTAATAACACTTTTTTTTCCAATATTTCAATGCAATAATAAACTCTCTCCCTTAAATTCGATTTCCAATTGACCTCTTTTTTATTTTTGTATTCTAAATTTCATTTCATTTTTGTTTTATTTTAATTTTCTTTTATTGTTATTTCTATGCTTTATTTTATTATTGTTTTTTTTTTGTTGTTATTATTTAAGTTCAGTTTAATTTTTATTTTTATTTTAATTTTTTTTATTTATTTAAATAAATATTTGCTTTAACAGATTATCATCGTTATAGAAATTCAAATAAAATGAAGTCAATTTATGCCAGTCTTTTATACTGTTTTTGTTGTGGATCTTATTAAAATAATCGGCAAATATTTTTTCTAGGGGATTATCAAAACATTTATAGAGATTTAATTATTATGCGTTATTTATTTAAATTTATTATTAAATTTATTATTATTATTATGGATTTTTTATTCTAAAAAATAAAAAAAAATTGAAAAACAAATTCAAGGTAAAGGTAACATTAGGCATTAAAATATTGTTTGTAATGTTTTAAAATTCATTTATTTTACAAAACATAATAGATCAGTCAGGATTATGACCTAGTTCCTTACACAAGTTACGTAGTGTGTGTATATTTTATCATAAGTAGCGGGGGCCAACAGTTTAAATCGACTCCGAACGACAGATTTTTGAGAAACTTTTCGTGGCAATTTTTTTTTCACTCTCAAAGTTTTGCCAGAAATCTGTTGAGAGGAAATCACCGGATAAATATTTTTTCAGATTTCGTTTGTGTTGGAGTTGTCTGACGTGGGGTTTGAACCGTGGCCTCACGTCTAACAAGCCAGCACACTACCTACTAGACTATGGCGACTATTACATTAAAGAACATGTTGAAGTATTTCCACATTAGTAAAGGTCCAAACCATTTTTCATTCTAAAGTAAAGTAAAAAATTTGGAATGTTGCAAATAAAATATTATTTAAAACACTGCCCCATATTTCGATTGGCATTTTGGCAATTCACTGAAGAATATTGCTTTTAATATGGTTTGTGTCTTTGATATAGCCCAACTAGAAAGAGCCAACGGCATCAAATCGCATGATCTACCCTGCAAGATCATACGTTGCTGTCTACAAAAAGAGAAATTACTCTTGCCGAAAAGCTTCTCATGCAATAAAGCCATAATTGAACATGTTGTTTAGCTCCTGGCACCGTTTCGGTGAATCGCAAAGTAAAAAAACAATGTTTCAATATATCACTTGTCGTACACCTCCTCCTCCTTCCTCCTCCTCCTTCCTTTCTCCTAAAACTATCTTTCTGTTATTCCATATATACTCATACGAGTTCATCTTCTGAGTGTTGGTCTTAAAAAAAGTTGGTACCAATACGGTTATTAATGATAATGGAGCTTCTAAGATCAGTTTCCTGATAAATTGACTTTTCATTTCCATACATACATAATTGGTAACTACAACCCTTCAGTTAGGATTACGAGCTAGCTTCTCACACTACATATGCTGTGTGTGTTAATTGTATAGTATAAGTAGAGGGATGTATAGTTTAAAGTCGACTCCAAACTAAGGATTTTTTGAGAAACTTTTCATGGTAATTTTACTTACTCTCAGTATTTTTGCCAGAAATCTGCAGAGGAGTAGTCGCCGAAGAAATATCTTTCATATTTCGTTTAGTTGGATATGTCTGACCTGGGATTTGAACCGTGTCTTCGCGTCTTATAGCCCAGCATATTATTATTAGGTGGTATGCCTTTCTGTTGCAAATTTAACACACTTTTCATAAATTCTGATTGCAATAGGTCCGTATAATGTCTTCTCGGAGTTTATTCTGGTTGTTATCATAATTTTAATATTTTAAATTCCCGTTAAATATTGTATTTTAAATATATTGTTACGAAAATGAAAAAATCTAGATACTGGTGTTTTGCGTTTACATCGTTTAACATTAAAATTATAAACAACAGCTACCAAAACAAAACAATAAACTTGTTTACAAATTATCGCACTGCGTAATATAACAACAACCACCAGCATAAAAATATGGTAAACAAGTAAACAAAAATACAACAACAAACACTACGAGAATAAATGTAAACCAAATACCCAAACAACAATAACGAAACAACAATGTTTACATTTATAGAGATCTCGATAAGGCGAAGCCACGAACATTTGCCTTCAAGAACATTAATCTGCTTGTTTATTCTGCCATATAAAAGGGAAGGCAAAGCAGGCGAGTGAGTTAGTGAATTCAGTCAGTCTTGTGTGAAGACTCGGTGCGTTTGAAGACAGTAATCGTGGTTTGAAGATCTCCGTTACAAAGATCAGTCGAATAATTGTCTAGTAATTGTTATTGTTTATGCAAAGGATGTAAACAGAGAAATAACAAACAAAGCAATTGTTGTGGTTTACATAAAATTGTGAAAAGTGGCTCATAGAATTGTGCGTATAATAAAGAATTTAAATTAAAACCAGACACAAATTTATTTTTATTTTATTTTCAATCTACGAGCTTATATTTTAAACGTTTATAAAAGGTAAAACCGTAACAGTATGTTCCTGACACGTAACCATAATGGTTACTGTTAAAAAATCTTATCTTTTTTCTACGAATTTTATTTCAGGAAATTTTAAAAAAATTTTTTTCTCAACATTATGACTCATTTTGAATTGATTTTGTTTTGTTTTTTTGTTTAAAACCACTCGTATTTATTTTCAACATGAAAATTGTCACAAGTTGTCAACAGCAAATTTCTATTCATTTTACTGTCGAACGGCATGGCATGGCACGACACGTAATGCTTTCAAAAAATGCTGGGCTGGAGTAGTAAAGTGATTTTGCATTAAACATGTTGTAAACTTTACAAAAATTTATTAAAAATTCATGAAGAGATTTTATTATCAGATCGAGTTTGAAGTTTATTTTTGTTTGAAATAAAATAATACCCGGCCTAGAATATAAAGGAAATGAGAGGGAAAATATAATTTTTTTTTGACAAGGAAAATGACGTGAAATTGAAAATTGTGGAATCAAAAAAGTGCATTAGACAGACAATAATGGCTACAAAAAATTATTCAAATAACTTCTATTATTTGCCATTGTTTAGCAACAAAAAAAAAAATGAAAATATTGTGAAGTGTTGGTACTTTGATTAAAAAAATCCTGGAAATTAATGTTTCTCATTTGGTAGCAAACAGTAGCCATGACATGATAAGTTAATTAAAATCAGTTGTTAGGCCGCCATTTATTTTCCTACATTAATACTTTCCAAGTGAGCTGTTTTCCATTTTTTCCCACTTCGTGTTAAATCTCTTAATAGCTCTCATGACCTATAGATTTGGTAAATCATTAATACACGATACTTATTTTGTTTGTACGTGTAAAATTAATCATTTATGACTTCCTTCTGGTATTGTTCGTATTAGAAAATTTCATTAGAAAGAAAAATTCCATTGCTTTTTTCCGCAGCTTTACATGATTTTGCATTTCCATTAATTCCCTTGTCAGCTATGAAGTGGCAAAAATGTTAAGAAATAACAGCTAAAGGCGAGGGAGGAGAAGGCACAAAACACACGCGAAATAGTTAGAGTGTCGAATATGTTGTAAACAAATCTATTATGTTGGCAAATTTAACGAAATATGTTAATGATATCATTTGCAACCTTGCTTCTCTTTTTTTGTTGTTTTTGTAAAGGGAAGTATGCCAAAGCATAATATTTCCGGAAAAGTTTTTAAAAATTTTCGATAGAAGGCTGTAAAATGTAATATCTCTAGAAATACTAATTGTTTGGTGTGGATTTTTAGTTGGCGGCGTCCATATTTCTTTGAGAACGACGTAGGCCAAGCCATAATTGTCAACAGTGAGAACTACAGGTCGATTTTTACGAACTTCTTTCACTCTGAGTTGCATGACGTAGATGCCAACGGTATGTACTTTCAAGAGAACGATGATCGAGATCACGTGGTATAATTCCAATAGACTTTCGCTTGTATGGTTTTATAAGACGCAGGTATATGCAAATACTGAGCAGATTTCTGGCGAAAAAGTCTGAGAGTAAATAAAAATTCAAGTCGCCGTAGTCTAGTAGGAAGTGTGTTGGCTTATTAGTCGTAAAGACCGGGTTCGTATTCCAGGAAATATTTCTTCTGCGACTGCCTCTCAGCAGATTTCTGGCACAAACTCTGAGAGTAAATAAATAATTAAAATTCTTTATTATTCGCACAATTCCGTGTGCCACTGTTCACAACTTGCTGTAACAACAACAATTGCTTTGTTTGTTATTCCTCTGTTTACATCCTTTGCATAAACAATAACAATTACTAGTCAATTTTTCGACAGATCTTTGTAACGGAGAACTTCAAACCACGATTACTCTCTTCAAACGCACCGCGTCTTCACGCAAGACTGTCTAAACTTTTACTGATTCCGTTGCCTGCTTTGCTTTGCCTTTTATATGGCAGGTTAAACATTCTGATGAATGTTCATGAAGGCGAACATTCACGATTACTCTCTTTAAACACACCGCGTCTTCACACAAGACTGACTAAACTTTTACTAACTCAGTTGCCTGATTTGCCTTTCCTTTTATATGGCAACGTAAACAGAATGTTCTTGAACGCGAATGTTCGTGGCTTCGCCTTCTTGAGGTCTCTATAAATGTAAACATCGCTGTTTACGTTCATTATTGTTGTTTGTGTATTTTGTTTATATTTATTCTTGTAATGTTAGTGGATTTTTGTTTATTTGTTTACTATTTTTTATGCTGGTGTTTGTTGGTATATTTTTTTTTACTTATTTATCATTTTTTATGCTGGTGCTTGTTATTATATTACTTCGACACACTGCTTTATTTAAATCTAAAGATTGGAAGCGAAAACAGATAAATTTTTCTTTAAAATAGCTCAAGCTTTTATTCTTTCATAGTTTATAAGCATGCGGCCACCTTCCCATCATTATCAATCCCCTAATGATGGTGGTTTTAACACGATTTTACATTTATCATATCAAACATAAGAAAAAATTCAGGATAGCAATGAGATAGAGATAGGGGGAGAGAAAAAGAAAAAAATTAACAAAATAATTCCCAAAATGATAATCATTGCCACGTAAAAACCATCAAAGCTTTTGCCAAAGAAATGATGGAAAAAAAGAGAAAAAAATTGTGTGGCCTCAAAATACTACAATTCTTATATTGCTATCCACCGCCACCCTACATAACTTGCAGCAAAATACTTGCCATACAGAGTGTTAAGTGAAAATCTTCTCTCAATAAAACATGTTTATTTCATTAACATCATTTTTCATTTTGCCACCTTTGGGCGGATGTTGTTGCTGTTGCTACTGCTGTTGTTTATTCATTTTATTATTTTCTACTGCCGTTATACATTACACATACACAGCAATACACTGTCAATGTGTAAGTATGTACGTATATCAAGTGGCATGAACATGGCTTTAATTCAGTGGCATTTTATTAATTTTACACCTGTTGTTCAAGCGTTGTTGCGTTACGTTACGTTACGTTGCTGTTGTTTCGCCTCGTATTGTATGTCAGCATTACACGAGTATTTGCAACATTATTTTGTGTCCCTCTACTGCTACTGCTACTGCTGTTGTTTGCTGTTTCTGTTTTTTTTTATTATATTTTGCTGTTGGTGTTGTAATCACTCCCAGTGGCAGTCATTGTGCAAAAATGATGATATCGTTGGAGCTGCTGTTGAATTTTTTTTTGCTTTTTTTCCTCTTCTCTTGGATTTATTTTTTCAATTCCCAGGTTAATTTGTAGGAGGCTGTTTGATAAAGATTTGCTGATGCTGCTGCCTGCCTGCTGTTGATGTTGTGCGGAGTGGTGGAAAATTAAATAATTTTTTACTTTATTAAACAGATATTGTTTGTTGTTAATACAAGAGAGAGAGAGAGAGTGTGTGTGTTTGTTGTTGTTTTTCTTCTTTATTTAAAATAATTTGATTTGATTAGATTATTAGATTTTAAGGAAATAAAATTGTATTACAATGTCATTACAAACAGATTTTGATATTTTTTTTAAAGTATCATTTACAGACTTTAGGGATTTAATGGAGAATAAAAGAAGGTAATGAAATTTTGATTTCAAATATTCTTTAATAAAATGATGAATAATTAATAATTGACACCAAATAGAGAAAATATTACTTCCGCTGCTTGCTTAGATTTAATTTGTTTGTGTAGTACAAAGTCAATTACAATGCAATTGTTGGGCCTACGTTAGGTTTACCATCGCATAAGTGTTACAAGTCAATTTGAGATTAAGGTAGGTTTTTTGGTTAGTTCCCATTGAAGCCATCTACTACACCCATTATCCCCTTATGCGTTCGTTGTCATATTTAGATTTACGCACCGGTATGATTCTAAAACATTTTCGCCAAAGATTCTGTATCCATCAAAGCTTTCACACCCATTTCAAAGCGTTTAGAAGTGGCCGAATTCATTCAAAAGCAAGGAAATTGGGTGTCACATGAGAAACATTGAAAGACGATTGTACCTGTATGAAATATTGTTTGATCGCTTTAAAAATATTATTACTGGGGAAGAAAAATGGATTCATTACGACAACTTATAATTTCGAATTGTATGGGTGGCTGTATATGAGCAACATTAGTAAATAATTTCCTGTTAATCAAAAAAAGAATAAACCTTTCTGACCTCACTTCTGGTTTCGAAATAAATCTACTAAACCAGCATTCTAGGATAGGTTAGGCGAGAATGGCAGTTTCATTGAACTCAGAGCTCACTTGAAAACATATAGTGGACCCGTTGTGATATCACAGGAAATGTGTCCCACAGCTTACTAAAAAATACTGATTACCTGTTTCAGACAGTCAGTGTAATGAGTATTTTAGAGTCGTGTTAGAATCAAGCCAGAAAATTGAATAAATCTTACGATCAATTAACGATCAAATAACAGCAGCTCTGTTAAACTGTCAGGAAAGTCCAGAAATGTACTGGAATGTACAGTAGAATGTACAACAGATCTTCATCCTCTGCAGAAGACAATAGCATCACGCAATAGTGCATGAGAATAGATACAGTGACAGAGATGTCCCTACCATTCAAATTAAGGCGGATATTGCTACGCTTTTTATCCAACTTAGATCAGGTGTCCTTGACAACAAAATAAAATTCTTTTACTTACATGGGATGTTCCAATGACTAAAAACCCATATGAAATTGACGCAAGACTGACATAGTCGATCAACGGTGTCGCAGTAGATGTTAGCCACTTTTGAACTCAAGCTTGTATCCAAAAGAGATCCATTTATCGTTTGGATTTCAGAGTTTAGAGACAGAAGTCTACTAAGAGTTCATTTACTAAGAAACAATTTTGCAGCATAATTTTACGTTATTTCTGCCTAAAACCACTTGGAAGAAAATTGCATAGCCTAGTATATTTATGTTCAGAATTGTCTGTGTATTTTTCTGCAGAATTCCAAGAGCTGATCATGCCAGGAGACTAGTCTTTCCTGCATGGAATTCTAGTAAGAAATTCAGTAATAATATAAGGTTCAGTCGAAGAATAGTCACTTATTTCATTCAAGCCAGAATAGAAGAGTGCCCAGAAGGAATAATGTGTCATACAACTTGGCAGAGTCGGGGTCCCAGGTCATTCATCTCTAAACGAAATATGAAAATATATTTCTTCGTCAACTTCCTCTCAGCATATTTCTGGCAAAAATTCTGAGAGTAAATGAAAAATTTCTCCAAAAAAACTTTTGAATAAAATTAACACACACAACTTAAGTGATGTGAGAAACTAGGTCGTAATCCTGATTAAAGGGTTGTAATGGCCAGTTATGTATGTATTGTGTATAGATTGGCAGGGTATTGAATGGTATTTCGCCAAGTGTATCTGTCAAGATAAAAGCCGGTTAAGAGTTACAAAAACCATTTGCGTAAAGCGCCCATAATCTGTGTCATAATAGACCTCCCCATCATTGAGTTTTAGAGTCCAATTTTTATTGAAGGTAGTCGAAATCTCCTTAAAAGAATTAAAATTCGAACAAGACTAGGAAACCACTCATGAATGAAGTTCCCATCTTATACCAAATGACTTCCTGGGGCAGTAGATACCATGCGATAGGCATTTTCAAGCTGAAAGAATGTGTGAAACACGGTTTTAAAGGAATGAAGTGCTTTGTTACACATTGAAGTCGCCGTATTATAGGTAGGTAGGTAGGTAGGTTGTTGGCTTCTTCTCAGCAGATTTCTGGCAAAAACTCTGGGAGTAAATAAAATTGCCATGAAAAGTTTCTCTAAAAATCTATCCTTCGGAGTCGACTTTAAACTGTAGGCCCTGCCTCTCATGTATAAAATTAAATTATGCAACATAAGTGGTGTGAGAAAGAAACTAGGTCGTAATCCTGGCTGAAGGGTTGTAATGACCAATTAGGTTAGGTTTGTTGCACATTGATTACAGATAAAAAGTTATGGAAGTAGTCATTTGGAAGGTTTAAGATAATGCTCTTGTCTCCTATCGAAACAGATAGGAAAATAAGGATATGAAAGAAAAATGTTCGTATTCTGTAGAGTTCAATAAAACAGAATTGCTGGTATGAGAACTTCTACACTTTTCCACGAAAGTATATCATACATCACACGATTATTATTTAAAACTTTTGATTTCATTTCATCACATTTTATTTTATTTCATACCGCTAATTAAAGCTAATTATCCACCATTTTTGAAACCACTTCTTATGCTCTAAATCAACATTAATAGTTCATTTAAAAAAACGCTTCAAAACTATCTCATTAGCTCATCTCATCAATAAGTGTGTCAATGATATGTAATTTATATACAATTTTACTTTTGTTATATGTATGTGTGGCCCACTTATTTAGTTATTTACTACTCTCAATCAGATACGTGCTAAAAAAATGTGTTAAATTAAAAACAAGAAGAAATTAAATAAAAAATTTTGTATGAATTTATTTCATAAAAATGAACAGAAATCTGAGAAATTTTTAATTGATAAACAACCGCAGTAAACAGTATAAAAAAATGTTTGTTTTTTTGTAATAAAATTTCATTTCATGTTGATTTAAATTTTATTTCTTCTTCTTTTTTTATTATGAATTGTAGGAATTCATTAAAAAAAACGATGAAAACGACTGATGAAATGACTGCAGTTTCACACTCATTCAGCTGAAATATTGATGACTGAACACAGCTTATTATGTGTATGGTCTTGCCTATACATTCGTATGAATACATAACTATTTTTATTATTATTATTAATTTTATTATTTATTTATATGTTTATAATTTTTGTTGCTTTTGTTTTTTGTTGTTGTATTGATGAAATTTTAATTTTTTTGTTTTTGTTTTGTAACATTAAAAAAATAAAATCAAATTAAAATACGCACGCATTTTTAAACATTAAAAATGCCACTCGAAATTGTACAACAACAACTAGCAAACAACTACAACACAAAATGAGCAGTGCTATTCGATAAATACATCTGTATTTATATATGTACGTATGTATGTAAGTGAAGTGCAGACATATAGATTCGTGTAAACATTGTCATTGATGTTGAGTTGCAATTGATACAAAATGAAAAAGTAATGGACGATCATGTTCAGTTAATGAAGCACCCTACCCTGTAAACGACTTTTAGGATACCTTTAGAGACCTTTCTGGCAAATGAAAGAGGAGGAGTATGAAGGGTTTAGTGCTCCTAAATATCTTGTTATTAATTTTAAGTTCAAGTGGTCTTTGTTAATTTTCCTATGCACTTAGTGATCACTTATAGCTTCCAATAGAGTCGAATTGTATTGTCAATTATCTCTCCACACAAGAAAAATTGATCCCTTTAGGATCTTTTAAGGGATCTGCTATATGGGCGTTCCCTTTGAGCTATTTACTGACTTATTTAATTGGCCATTAATAACCCGACACATCCCTCCAGGCGCCTCTGTTTCTTGCGCGCCTACGCCAGTTGGTCAGACCAATCGCTGACAGGGCTTCTTCGATTTGGTCCTTCCAACGCAAACAAGGTCGTCCTCTTCGCCGACTTGCGCAAATCTCCACATCATATAACCGTCTCGCCGGAGCATCCTCATCCAATCAAACGACATAGCCGAGCCAGCACAGCCACTGGATGTTAATACCCTGCACATTATCCATGTCATTGAGGAGTTCATACAGCTCACTATCATCACCATCTCGCCCGGGACCGAAGAACTTGCGTAGAATGGCGATCAAATAAAACTTCTGAAAGAGTCGAACCGTATTGTTAATTATCTCTCCACATAAAAAAATTGCCCCTTTTAGGATCTTTTAACCAATATCCAGCCTTTTGGTCATGCCGTTAGAGCTGCCTTATATTATTCAGCTGCCACTTTCTTTTTTCTAAAACTAGTGATTGTTTCTTATAAGTTTCATCTGCATCAAGTCGTTTTTCTTTTTTTTTTAATCGCAAATCGGTCTATGTGGCGATCAAGAGGAAACGTACGTACATTTTGCTACATTTATACGATACTGTTTAGGAAAGACAGTATAGAAGGAGAAAAAGCGAATTGATATGTCATAGGAAGAACATACGGTTTTTAAAGTTGCCAGATCGAAAATAAATGATGTATACATAGACTGAAAGGTAAAGATGCTAGTCAGCTGTAGTAAAAAGCTTTGTGAAGATTTAAAAAAGAAAGTTTGATTTTTGCAGTAAAACATACATACATACGTAATTGATCATTGCAAACCTACAGTTGGGATTGCGTCTTAGCTTCTCACACCACTTCTGTTGTGTGTTTTAATTTTCTTTATGAGTAGCGGGACCTACAATTTAAAGTCGTCTTCGAAAGACAGATTTTTGCCCGAAAACTGCTGAGAGAAATCCGCTAAAAGATATTTGTCTTCAGATTTCGCTTTGTTCGACACCTGGGGTTTGATAAATCAACGCACTATGAAGGCGAATGAATACTCCATTTAAAACTGGTCTTTGGATCTAATGAGTCCACTTACTTACATCTTACTTAATTGGTCATTACAACCCTTTTGTCAGGATTACAAACTAACTTCTCATATGTACCTCATGTTGTGTAACTTAATTTTCTTCATGAGTAGTGGGACGTACAGTTTAACATCTCTCCCAACAGCAAATTTTTAATGAAACTTTTCATGGCAATTTTCTATTTACTCTCAGAGTTTTTGCCAAAAACTCATAAGCCAACACAATACCTACTATACTACGGCATAAAAGAAAAGGTGGCTTCATTGATGGATAACTTGGTTTTTAGAAACATTTCATTGCAATTTTTATTTTACTCCCACAGTTTTTGTCAGAAAACAGCAGAGAGGAAGACGCCGAAAGAAATATTTGTTCATATTTTGTTTTGTTTGAGATATCTGACCTGGGGTTTGAACCACTGGCTTGCGTCTAATACATCTTACTCTATATCGTTTCAACGAAGATAGAGAGAGATTAATTGTCATTGACTGGATATACCGTTTGCCTGAAGACTGCTGCGAAGAAATTTCCGAAAGAAATATTTGTTCATATTTCGTTTTGTTCCAGTTGTCTGACCTGGGGTTTGAATCACGAGTTCGCGTCTAATAAGCCAATATAGTGCCTACTAAATTACGGCGATAACAGTTTAACTTCATTTTAGAAGAAAAAGAAAATTATATCTCTTCATTTCTATACAATTTGAAGAAGCCTGTGCTAACACTGTCGTTTAGCCCTTGTTACAAATCGTTCATCAAACTTAATATGCCGCCAATAATTTGATTTAAAAAGCGAAGAGATAATAAAAAAAAAGTATTGCAATCATTCATGGTGTAAAATATTGATTGATAAAAGTGTTGAAATGAAAACAACAAACAAATAGAACGGAAAAATAAATCTCGAAAAACAAAAAACCAAATAAAAATAAAAAAAAGAAAGAAAATATTTTTATAAAAAAATTATTGTATCATCAACACCAATAACAAGAACAACAACAACGACATCAGCAATAAAGAAAACAATATTCGACGTTTTTTTTTAATTCTTGTATCACACTGAACAAATTGCAATTGATTCATTGATTTATACAAACGCAAATACAAACCCAACAGCAAATACAAACAGAAAGAGAAAGAGGAATAGCAACAGCAACATTATATTGAAAAACATTATGGTTTAAATATAATAACTTGTGTAAACACAAACAAAAACTTATTACACACACACTACACCACACCACACATATCCATATAAATACAGATACAATTACAAACAGAAAGAATATAAAACCCCATCTTCTCATGCAAGTACCAACCACTCATCATATTATACTCATGTTATGCTCACATAAGAAATAATGTTGTTGTGTATGTGCAACGTGGCGTATGAGTGTTTGGTTTTATAAGGAGTGCTGTGTTGTGTTGGTCTTTTTTGATAGTTTTTCTCTTCGTTCTCTTTTTATTCTTCTCAATTGCTTGTCAATGTTGCAGAGCAATAAAAACAAATAAACGTAGTTGTTGCTGGTCTACTGATGTAGAAATTTTGTTGAAACATGAAGTGGCAACTTGTCTTTGTTTTTGTTTTTTCACTTTTTGCTTAAGTTTTTTATTATAAAATATGACTCATACGCTTAAGTGTTCTTTGAATTTTGGCCTCATTTTTTCTCTTTTTTTCTGTGAATTGAATTGGAGTGTGGTGTGGCTTTTCTGTTTTTATTTATTTATTGACACACACAGAGGAGTATTTCAAGTATTCAGTTATTTATAATACCAAGCAACACTTTATAAATAACTCAGTTGTACATGATTTATGCAGAGATTTTTGAAAAAAGATTCGTATTTGTTTTGAAGAAGAAAATGATTTTTTTTTATAATTTTGATGACAAATTTGAAAGTGAGTATATTGAATGACTAAATAAAGGGAATCATCATCAAGTTGGCTTGTTGTTGGGTCACCTTTAAGGAGTAATGTACATATTTACTATAGAAAGTTTGTACAAGCTTAACTGCTTCCAGTCATCATTCATTTTCTGTCCTTTCCTGATCGATAGCCGAAAGAATAGTTAGTTTTCTGTTTTGTCTACATAGAGGTCTCCATGTTTGGAGATATTCGTGTATCAACAAGTTCCCGTCTGTGCCTTGGATGCGTTTAACCGGGAAAGTCTATCAGCACAGTAGTACCACTGTAGTACCGTTTTCGAGAAGAAAGAAACTGATTAAATAGGGTTATGTAGTGGTTATGTAGTGATTATTGTAAGGACAGCCAAGTATGAAGCAATGATATCCATGATTGCTTCTCAAGAAAATCTTTGGAGAGTAATCCATAAGACTTATACTAGGATGATCAAGTCAATTGTAATCATGAAGACCATTGTTTAGGCTGACAGAATCCCAGGTCAGACATCTCCAACAAAACGAATTATGAAAAAAATATTTCTTCGGCGACTGCCTCTCAGCAGATTTCTGGCAAAAATTGTGGGAGTCAAATAAAATTGCCGTGAAAGGCTTCTCAAAAGTCTGTCGTTCGGAGTGTGCTCTAAACTGTAGGTCTCGCCACTCATGGTTAAGATAATACGAGAAATGTTGAACGATGAGATTGATCAGATGACATTGTCACTTGAGAGCCTTGCAAAATGGGAAATACTTTGCAAAGAGGTTAAGTAATAAAAATGGGTGGAGCCATTTCTTCGGATGAATTACATTTTCATCTTGATTAGTATGTTAATAAGCTAAATTGCCGTATTTGGGGCTTATAAAATCCACACGTGGTCTTACAGAAGCCAATCCACCCATTACGAGTGACTGTTTGGTGCAGCTTGTGAAGCGGAAGCATCATAGGCCCACATTTCTTTGAAAATGAAGACAGCGCAACCATTACGGTCAATGGAGATGCCTAGCGCACCATGATAACCGATTTTTTGCATCCATTCTTCATGGTATTGATGTGAACGATGTTTGGTTTCAACAGTATGGTGCAACTTGCCACATTTCTCATGCCACAATCGATTTATTGCGTGAAACGTTTTTTAGGGGCCAAGGAGTCTCGGTTTGATACCGTTGGACTATTTTCTGTGAGAAGCCGTTAAAGAAAAGTGTTATGCCGACAAACCAGAGACAATTGAGCAGTTGCAGGCCAACATTTGTGATGCCATTGACGGGATACGATCCCATACACTCTAAAAAGTGCACGAAAATTGGTCCGATCGAATGAGGCAGCCATAGGAATATTCCATTTCTAACCGGAACAATTGTACTTCAAAACAAAAAAAAATAATTTGGAAAATTTTATTGCATTTTTAAATTTAAACTATTAAATGACGCACCTTTTACAAAATACAGTCAGTAAATGGGTTTTAGAAACAACGCTGCATATTTTTCTTAAAAAATGGTTGAAAATAGCGTGTTAGAAGGGTAGATTCTATTAACCACTCCACCATTTAAGACTGTGTTTCTTAAATGATTCATGAATGATAAAGAAGATAAAAGAAGACTTTGCGAAGAATTTGTTCTGTTAATGACTACTTCATTACTCTGACTATTCTAAGTATAGGTATTTAATAAGGATAAATGTTGAAATAAAATGAAATACACGTCTGTCTTGCAATTTTTACAGCAGTAAGAAATAAAATTAAGGCTGCTGCTCGTTCCATACGCATAAATTTTGTTGATATTCAATTGGAAAATACTTTAAAATTCTTTAATTTTGACACATAGCCCTCTAATCTCAAAAATTATTTAAATTATCATAATGTTTCAAGATTGTTGTTGGATTAATTGAAAATTATTACAAAAAAGGCACAAAAATTATGATGATTTTATTTAAAATTTTAACATTCCTTTTACCCACTTAAAGGAAATGAAAACTTTTGAATTTCTCATCTTCTTTATGATTATCTTTCATTGTCCATAAAATTATTTAATTAATATTCTTTTTTTAATTTTATTTTTGCACTTCAGTTTAGTTTCACAGCAAACGAATGGTTATGGTTGCTAGTCTTTTCATTTTAAGACACCTGCTTAAATTCCCAGGTGCGGTCAAGTAGAAGGTGTTAAAAATGAACTCATTTTTCTACACTCACTTTACTTTGCCTTATTTTTTTTGATTTACTTTTCTTCTGTTGTTCTACGTTTAGTTATAAAACTTAAAATGAAATTTAATTTTTGAAACAAAAATATGAAATATTTTCCATTTCATTGTATTTGTATTTACCCTTAAGGGTTTCCTTGCATGGTAGAAAGAAACTTTAAATAAATTTGCATAAATTTTGATTATGATACGGATTTCTTTACTTTTTATGTTGGATTTTTTTTTGTTTTGTTTGAAAATTGAAGGAGAAGAGAAGTTTTAGACTCATGGGAGAATGATGGTGGAATGTAAGAATAGAAATAATTTTAATACAAGAATTAAATTCATATTGACTATAGGTTTTGAAAACAGTTTTTAATTACTTAACTAGACAGTTTATTATTGATGTTAAAAATCATATTTATTACAGACAGTAGTTTATACTAAATAGTATCGGGGGAATTTTCAAATCTTATTTCATAGTCGCCGTAGTCTAGTAGGTAGTGTGTTGGCTTATTAGACTGAAGGCCCGAGTTCGAATCCCAGGTCAGACATCAAAACGAAAATATGAAAATATTTCTTCGGCGACTTCCTCTCAGCAGCTTTCTGGAAAAAACTCTGAGAGTAAATAAAATTGCCATGAAAAGCTTCTCAAAAAACTGTCGTTCTGAGTCGACTTTAAACAGTAGGTCCCGCCACTCATGTATAAAATTAACGCACACAACATAAGTGGTGTGAGAAGCTAGGTCGTAATCCTGACTGAGGGGTTGTAATGACCAATTATGTATGTATGTATGTATTACGCAGCTTGAAGGTAATAATAAAAATCCGTCCGGTTCACCTAACATATAAAAAATTCACTTGTAAAGAACATCTTCAGTTAGGCTTGACTTAATACTACAATATTTTGGAGCAATTAATTGACTGCAGATATCTTCTTCGATACCGAATTTATTTCAGTTGCAATAAATGAAGATGCTGTACAAAAAAGACTTCAAAAAGGCAAGGGTCGGTGTGCGGTTTAGACCCATACACAAAGGCTTTGAATTTTCGTTAAAAAAAGCCCCACTAAATGGTATCATCCCTCTCAAATGTATACCCAACAAATTGAGGGCATGACGAGAGCTATGTTTAATAAGAATGAAGTTCATCAATCTTCTTAAGCAACAGATTTAATTTGCCTAAAATCCTATTGACATCGTTAGAAAAAATTTTGGCTTTGGGATTTTAATTGTTTTTAAACAGACCTATTAAAATAATACTTTCTGTAATAGTGTCCTGATAGACAATCTACTATTCTATCAATGATGGCCTGCCATGAATTAAAAATCATTTTTTCATAACACAAAGGCTTTGTTAATCGTTTGATGTGGCGCATTGTAACCTCCAAGTGTGCAACTCAAATACAGTCTTCTTAACTGACATCCTGCCTTAACGTCTCATCCGTCCAGTCTATCAGAGGCTCAACAATCTTCTATGGTAACAAAATAAGGAGCAACTGATTAAATACCTACTGATTTCATACAACAACTACGATACTAGTGAAATAACTAACATGAGTGAAAATTTTGTTTTGGGTTTTCCAACAACGACGGTTGACAAGTTAGTTGTCATTTATTCAAAATATTTTGCCAAATCTCCACAGACAGATATAGCATCTGATAACACGTTCAAATAATAAAATTGTTTTATCAAAATAGGTACACTGTTGGGCAAACCTAGCGCGAGCTTATCATCGAAAAATATTGTTCAGTAATGGGCCGCGTTTCTCAATGAATACCTGCATGAGCGAATATGAGATCCAAAAGCATACAGTGCACCATGAAAATGTCACTGTTTGGTGTTGATTTTTGGTGTATATTTCTGTGAAGTCGAGGCCATAATTGCTAACGGCAAACACTATCGGTTGATGGTTACCAATTGCTTTTAGCCTGAATTGAATGATCTGGACATCAAGGATATATGTTTACAACAAGACGATGTGCTACACAGCTCATGTTACATTGGATATCTTGAATGCGTGATTTTATGCAGTCCAGCCATCACGCATGCACTAAGATCGTGCAACGTGTAATGGGGTTTAGACTTTTTCTTCTAAGGTTTTCTTCAATCGAAGATGTATACAAATAAGCCACAAACTACAGAATTCCTCAAAATCCACATAACCCATGCCATCGGTCAAATTCAATCTGACCGTCAAAAAGAAATTGTGTCCGATATTTGAACGATGTTTTACTCCATTTTTGTCTCAAATATTTTGGAAAATAGATTTGCGGTAGCTCAACATATTTTCTCTGTGAGTAGATTTCTCTGTGAGTAGAGTTGTTGGATTTCTTTTCAATGTTACAAAATTTCTTAAATTTCTTCGGTGTGTTTTTTAAAAGGATTTCATCTTCCTTGCCATTGCATTCTGTTGATAAGAAGTTTTTTTTTTATGGAACAGTCTTACCAAAACACACCTTAAAATGATTTCGTTTTTTACTTAAACAAAAATGTTCAAAGCAATTACCAGGTTTGGCTATAGAGTATGAGATAACAAGGGTAGAGAGGGAGATAGTATGAGGTAAGAAAGTTATAAAAGTAAGTAAAGGAAAAAACCAATTTTCTTAATTGATTCATTGGTTACTCAATGACATTTAAGTACCTTTTTCTTCTGTTTTTTTTCTTGTGGTACTAAAAACAAAATTTCTATGCTTTTGTTAAAGCCAGTATGCGTGCGTGCTTGTTTGCCTTAAGGTATGTTGTATGAAACAAAATTATAAAATTTTATCAAGTGTTAACTGTAGAGCCACAAACAATCACACTCTCTCCTGCTACAGCAAGTATAAGAAAATGTCTTTATCAAACTGTAAACTAAATGTGTGTATATGTGTGTGTTTGTGTGTTTGTATGTGGCATACTCTTGTCTACTCTTTAATTTAATAAATTGATTAGATTGACTTTTAGTTTCTGTGTTAAAGTTCTCTTTTATTTTTTTCTTCTTTCATTTTAATTTTTGTGTTTAATTTGAAGGAAAAATTTTTAAGAAATTTTCTTAAGATGCTAAATATCTACTGAGAATACCTTAAATAAACCACAAATTTTTGGTTCAACACAAAATAACATCAAAAAATCAAGAAATCAACAAAAAAAAATTAAAAAAAAGGTAGGAAAAGAAATGAATGAATTGAAGTGTGTTTCATTCAATTGAAGAGAATGCCGTATAAAGAGATTTTAGGTAATTTGATAATTAAAATATTGTGGTAAATGGTTGAGGTATAATAAGACAAAATCAAATAAAATTCTCCTTTCAAATAAGAGTATTTTGTGGGCATTGAAGTGAATTTAAAGATTATCTTGGCAATTAAATTGAAAAATCAAATGCAGGTAGGCATGTAACTATCAGTAATAATTGACTACAAAACGTACATCACATATACATAATTTGGTCGTTACAACCCTTCAGTTAGAATTACGAGCTAGCTTCTCATATTACCTTCAGTTTGAAGTCGACTCCGAACTATAGATTTTTGAGAAAATTTTTCATGGAGCTTCTTATCTTTAAATCTTCGAAATATTGTTGTTTGAGAGACCTATTGATGCTCTTAAGTACAGAATAGAGCATCGTTAAGTTATCCTACACGGCTTCTCTCAGTGGAATGCATTCAAATGTTAAATTTTCCATGAATCTGTCGTACAAATTAGGCTGAATTTGATCGGTGGTAATCGCTGTGATTTATGATTTATTCGCATGCACCTGTGACTTGAGAAAACCCCACAAGACAAAGTCTAACGGGGCCAAATCGTACGATCTCTAAGGCGAGTTCAAATCACTTCCATTTGAGATGATTGTCGCCCAGTGTCCAGATAATCCAATTCAGGTCAAAAGAAATTGGTAATTATCGACAGTGAGTACCTGGTTAACGTCGTTTTTAAAAAAATATGAACTAACGACCACAGCAGCCTAAAATCTATACTACACAGTAACTTTTTCGAAATGCATTGGACTCTATTAGTTTTCATGTGGTTGATGCCCACAACAGCGAGACAGACTTTGATTGGATTCTAATGTTCTATGCTTATTATTGCCATCGTATATCTTTATAATTGGGCACCTCGATAATGTCTCTTCTAAACTTAGTGCCTTAACGAACTTCAGAATGTTATTCAGTGTCAACAAAGTGCCCAGAACGTAATACGCATGCAGGAGTTTTCTTGTAGGATGTATTAATGTCTCACAGGTTCCAAATATACGTTCTGATGATTCCTATTCATCATCATCGAATTTGAATATTGGATTCACGAGTCTGCAATGTGGCCTGCTAAAAGATTAGTTATTTCTGGCTAGTAAAAGGTATGAATAAGATCTCCTCTTATTGTAATTTCCTAACAAAAGCTTAGTTAGATTGCCTGTAACTAATTTGATTTAAGAAGAGTCGTTGTCACTCTTTATCTTCCGATTCCAAGGAGCGTTCTCTTCCAAATATCTCTTCCCAGTTTATAGACAAGTTCTGGCATGGAAGCTCCTCTCCTCGTGTGTTAGTCTGCCTGCTTGTTGCTGCGAGTTCTCATTTCATCTAGGACCCAGCAGAAGGTAACTCTATTTCACTTATTTAGCTGATTCAGATTTCTCAGATAGTTTCATATCATTTTCGCTTTAAACCCATAATAGATAAGTATCCGTATGATACTGTCATATAGTATTGCTAAATATCATCCTTGTGTTGGCTTATTAGACGTGAGTCCACGGTTCAAACCCCAGGTCAGACATCTCCAGCAAAACGAAATATACGAAAATATATCTTCAGTGACTTCCTTTCAGCAGGTTTATGGCAAAAACTCTAAGAGAAAATGAAATTGGCATCACAAATATCTCAAAATATCTATCGTTCGGAGTCGACTTTAAACTGTAGGTTCCGTCACTTACTATGTATAAAATTAACACACGCGACATGGATGATGTAAGAAGCTTGGTTGTAATCCTGACTGAAGGTTTGTAATGACCAATTAAGTAAGTGCAGAAATCTGATGCGTGAGTAATAGTCTGACGCATGCTTTCCATACAAAAGTTTAGATTGCCTCTAACCAACTTGGTTTTCAAAGAGCCTTATACCTCTCCTCAGTTACAGAAAGGTTTGGGTTCTATGAGCGGTGTGAAAGCGTCTTTCCTCGCATGCTGGTCTGTCTACTCATTGCCATGAATTCCCGTATGAGCTGGGACCCCAGCAGAGGATAACTTTATTTCCCTTTTCTAGCTGCTACAGCTTTCCAAGACTGTGCCATACTGTAACAAGCGAGTTGTTGGATGGTGGCCTTTAAACTCAGATAGCATTTGAACTTTCTATTTAAGTTGAATTGTTGTAGGGTACCCTATGCTCAGGCCTAACCATGTAAATCTTTTTATTTTTTTAACTCTTTTTTAGCATCTTAATAAATTTTATCTTAATTTTTTAAAATTTCTACAAGATTTTCTAACAAATAAAAACAACCTTCAACCACACAATTAGAAACCACAATAACTTTAAAAAGCTTCACTTAATTTTCTCAATTGCTTTCAAAATTTTCATAAGAAAAAAATGTTTTTCTTTTAAAATAAAAAACATAAAGAAAAAAACATATTTTTTATGTTGCATAAATCGTAAATGTTGTTTTTGTTTTTATTTTCTATTCTAATGGTAAAACATCTGAAGAAGAAGAAAAAAACAAATAAAACAATTCCATGGCGTCAAAACAATTTGTCGTCGTTTAAAAGCTTCATTAACATATGAAATGGTTTTTTCTTTATGAATTTCAAAAAAATGCAGAAGAAAAAAGAATGAAAATCCATTGAAATAAAGAAATGCAAAGACAAACAGACAAACAAACAATTCTTTGCATATATTTATGTGAATATATGAATGCAGTTGTTTTACCTTAAGTGCTATAAATTGTTTAAAGCATTTAAGAGTGAGAGGAACAAAAGAAAGTTTTTTTTTCTTTTTTTGAATACCACAAGGAAGAATAGACGTGAATGAATGCCATTACGCATAGTAAAGGAAACATAAGATTTTATGGTTAAGGAAAGCGTAGAGTTATGAAGGAAGGAACGAAAGGTTGGCTTGGTTAGTAAGAATATTATTAAATGGGGTCTTATAACTTAGACCATGACTTTGCTCAAGTTTAATTTGGATTATTAAGCTTAAAGGTGTACCCTACTGTTTCTATTTTAAATTGTGATATAAAATAGAGAATAATCACAGTCGATAAAGAATGACTTTCTATTTTACGTCACTGTTAATATAAGTTTTATATTAAGTCCGTTCGATTCTTTTTTGGGAATCAACAGAATGCGACTGTATTCTGCTCAATAATATCCACATTTTTGTTGATTTCCTTAAAAACAGAATTCTTTTTTAAAACAAATAAAATGACACAAAGGCACAGAATTAGATTCCGTTTCAGAATATGAAAGTCGCTCCGGACGGAAAGGTAACTGGCATAGCACGATAAACCGTCAGCAGTTAGTAGACTAGTCTTTACTAGATAACTACCACATGGTAGTTTAAAAAAACTAATTTGAAAAAGACTTACTGTTAAAAAAAGCTCGATATTTGCATCTTTCTCATTTGATCGCCGGAATTATCATTAAAAGCTATTGAAACGTTCCGAAATAAAAAAATTTTTGAAAGACAACTCATGGCAAACTACCTCGTAAAGAACTTTAACAAAAATAACTTGCTTATAGGACTTAAGGGCATATGCCACTCTCGTGTATGCACATGATACAATGTTGTACAGGACTTACGACTTAGCAGTCATTACCCAACACAAGCATTCGGTTTTGGAAACAATCACTCTTTCGAGAAGAAGAAAAAATTATTGTGAAGAAAAATTTGAATCAGCCGATCTGGCTTCGCCTGATATCAGAATCTAAAAATGATTTATACAATCGATCAGTTAATGTTAGAAGGCCCTTTTTGTGGTTCATTAGAACTTCATAACTTCATTATTGATGGGAAGTGATTGAAGCCAGCTGAAGGTCTATAGATACTCATGTCCGACCTCTCACCACAACGGTTTACACCCAAAGCACGGGAAGAGCACAAGCTCCGTTTGCCGTTACACTCTTAATCATTTTCATAAAAGCGTTTATAAAGTCTCCAACCCCAAACCTCTTATGCATGTTCAAATGGATAGATACGAATTGGTACTCATGCTTATATGCTTATCATGGGTGTGTCATCATGGCAATACACACGATAAACCTTTGATTAAACGTCCGACCCTTTACCAAGGGGAAAGTTCATAACTAAATTCATGCTTTCGAATTTGTACTCACATGTGCCACTTCACATGTGGGGGCGTTGATAGAGGCTTTAACTTCACTGGTGCTATTGCGGACCGTGAGGAGGATATCCGGACTGGTATTCACGTTAAATGTAGCGAATTGTTTGATTATTCTGGAAATTATTTGAAATTACCTGAAATGAGCAGTCCCGGAAAAGTAGAGAGAGCTTAGTATGGACATGGAGATCTATGTGCAATGGAAAACCATAATGTTAATGCTTTTTCCGACAAGGTGAGTAAAAGTCAGCTTCAAATAGGCATCTGCGTTGTAGAGATAACGAACGAGTTTGTAGAAACCCTTACAGCATACAAGGGACTGCCGAAAATGGCAGTTTACACTGTAACAAGCATTTCTTCTCTAGACAGCTGAATGAATTTCTGCTTAAAAGTACGCTGACTATAATGCTAGGTCGTAATCCTGACTTAATGGTTGTAATGACCAATTACGTATGTATGTATGTAAGTAATTTATTTTCGGCATGACAATCCTGATTTTTTTATATTGAAAATCCAAAGTGAAAATACCAAAATTATTCTTTAAATAGCTTAATTCGTACTGAGCGGTATTGTTTTAATATTTTAATTTTTTTCTAAACTCTCGTCATTATGGTCCTTATACCTGCTACCCTACAGAAAAAATGCCATAAGTTTGTCATAAAACAGCCTTAAAAACAACACCTCATTTTTTTTCTACAAATATTTACAATTTATTTAATTTGTTTGCTGTCCCTGACCTCATAAACATTTATTCATACACCTGCATTTGTAAAACAACAAGAAAAAAAAGTTAAAAAAAGATTTCATTTTAAAATAGCACACGTAGTATAAAATCGAGTCTATAAATGCCTAATTAGGCGTAAAGTAATAATTATTTATATTTGTGTGTATTATGTATGTATGTATGCTATATAATGCTGTCCATATAATTAAACTAATCAATAAAAATCAAAGGATTTATTTAAAACTAACACACACACATTTAATGTTGACATCAGGTTTTTTTTCTGCTGCTGCTTTAATGAGATTAAAATTTTTGTTTAATTTTGCAGAGTATAATTATGGTTTAAAAATTAAGTGAAAAATATTGCCAATTGGTGGGTATTAGATGGAATAAATTACAATATGAATTACATATGTGAGTGGATAATAAGAGTGTGATGCAGAAATATTATACAAGGGTTAATAGGTGGTGCGCTAAGATAAGTAACAAAGCTTACACAGATGGCCACAAAATCTGTCAAACTGAAAAATGTTCCTTAACAAATAAATAAAACAAAGCATCCCTAATTTGAATTTTATTGAAATACAAAATAATAATTAAGAACACCTATAATTAGTGTCATATAAGCTCATTATAAATATAGGCTGGGACATTTAAAAGTTTAAATTTGAAAATGCTATAAAATAAAAACGGTTTGAAATTTTGTAAAAATTTTTAATTTTGCTGTGAAGTACAATTATTCCGGTTAGAAACGGAGTATTATTTCATTAATATGGCTGCCGCTGGTTGGCCTTACAGTACCTTATTCGATCTAAACAATTTTCAAGCACTTTTTCGAGTACATATACATATCTCGGCAATGGCATCACGAATGTTGACCTTCAAATATTCAATTGTCTCTGGATTGACGGCATAACACTTTTCTTTAACGGCGCGCCACAGAAAATAGTCGAACGGTGCCAAATCGCAATTTCTTGGCGGCCAATTGACATCACCATTTCAGCTAATCAAACGTTTCACGCAATAAATCAATTGTGGCATGAGAAGTACGACAAGTTGCACCATCCTGTTGAAACCAAACATCGTTAACATCAGTACCATGAAGAACGGGTACAAAACAATTGGTTATCACAGTGCGATAAGTGCCTGCATTGACCGTAATGGTTGCACTCGACCACATTTTCAAAGAAATATGTGCCAAGGATGCCTTTGCTCCACATGCCGCACCAAACAGACCACGTGTGGGTTTTCTGAGCCCCAAATACGGCAATTTTGCTTATTAACGTACCCAGCAAAATGAAAATGAGCTTCATCCGAAAAGATGATTTTTTGGCAAAATCATCATTATCGTTGGTCAAGCGAAGAAAAAACGAAGCAGATGGTCTAAGCCCCAAATACCGCAATTTTGTTTATTATCGTTCAAACATCCACTACGTATTGGCTCTCTAAAAGCAACCCAGCCATTGTAATGTAAACAAAACTCACCAGGCAACACCGTACAAAAAAACAAGTGTTGAAAAATGAAAATAATTTTAGTTTTGCATAAAAACTGACAAGATTTCAATGTCATAATTATTAGAGTGTTACACTGACCAAAAAAAAAAAAAATAAATAAAAAAAGTTTTAAAAAAAACGTGAAGACAATTCAATAGAGAATAAATTTTTAATTTAATGCCTCATACGTCCGTAAAGTTTTTTTGCATCATCAATTAATTTTTTAAAGTTTTTCAAACGCAATGCGGAATTGTTTTGTTAAATTTTAATTTGTTTAATACACAGCAAAATTCATTCATACGATATTTGTTTAATAAATTTAAAATTAAAATTTTTTTTTGCCAATTCAACAATTTTTGGTAAATACGGATGCTTTTTTTGCTGTTTTTTTTTGGTTTATAAATAATTTAAAATAATTGATGATGTTTTAATTAAAAAAGAGCAAAATTAATATGAACAATAGAATCATAAAGTTTACAGGGGTAAAATACTACATCTGAAAGGACTTTAAATAGGGGAATAATTTAATAAATAAAATAATTTTTTAAACAGTTACTTTAACTGTTCAGTTATACAGCTATAAATATAAAATATTGTCTAAATAATTTTAAGAATTCTAATCGTGTTCATAGCATGTCAGTTCATATAAATTGAATAAGTCCTGGCTTTAAAATTTCTATGCACAAGAACAAGCTCAAAACATGTTTGAAGGGCTTGGTGACAAACCCAAGCAAATCAGCCTCAAGCAACTGAATATATGAAAAGCTGTTCGGTATATTTTTCAAAATTTAAAAATTTAGAAACTTCAATCTGTTTCTTATAATCCAATCAGAAAGCCTTTTAATCGCTCAGAGAGCATAGCATTAACAATGGTCACACAATACCACCACCTAATCAGCAAATAGAGGGTATTGTTCCTTGGATGATACATACATACATAATTGGTCATTACAACATTACAGGATTACAACCTAGCTTCTCACACCACTATGAAGTGTGTGTTAATTTTATACATAAGTGACGGCACATACAGTTTGAAGTCGACTCCGTCATGTCAATTTTATTTTACTCTCAGAGTTTTTGCCATAAGTCTGCTTAGACGAAGTCGCCGAAGATATTTTTTCATATTTTCGTTTTGATGACTACTTACTAGACTACGAAGACAGTATCTCACACATATTTTGTTTGATTTAAATTTAAAGATAGAAAGCGCTTAACTGTTTAAATTTATGACCTAAAAACTTATTGAATTAATGTTCTTTCACACGCTTTACTAACAACTTTCTGAATACCTTGGAAAAAAAGTTGAAAAACAGATTGAATAAAACTCCAAGATTAATTAAAAATTTAATTTCCTTTTTATAATTGATTTTAGAGACAAACGACTTTAAAACTAAAAGAGCATAAATTACATACAAACTTCATATATAAAGTGAGCGTCAAAAGAATTCTAACAACCAACAAACTCAACTTTTACCACTTAAGGAGAATGCACGAAAAAATTTGTTAATATTTCGAAATTTTTTGTAATTTTTTTTTTTTAAATTTTAAAAACTGGCAATGAAATAATTTTAAAACAAAAATAACGGTAATTTGTTAAAGTTTATTTTTTTTAATTGTGCAGTTTTTGACGCCCACTGTGTCTGAGCTACCGGGTAAGAAAATTTTTTCCAAAAACAAAAATTTAACATATTCATGTGTGAATTTCAAAAAGAAAGAAAAAGAAACGAAGTCCTTGTAATTTTCATCCTTGTAACGTTTCAATTAGTGGTTTTAATAAATCTTCTTGCTTCTAAAAACTTTTCCAACGAAATATTCTTCTTTTTTTTGAAATTTTTGTTCTAAACAAACAAGCGTATGGTGGTTTGTACAGCAGAAATATTTTGCTGTATCAAAAGAAGTGTATTTTTGTAAAGAAAATGTATTTCTGCATCAGTGAGAGAGATGATGTATTTTTAGCATTTATGCAGACACAGAACTTTACAAATTCTATTAACAAATACCTGTAAGCTCTCTACTCTACTCTATGTATAGATAGTTGAAGTAGATGTATAGATAGACTCTTATATTAAGGTGTAAAAGGTTTTTCTTTTTCCAGTTTATGGAAATTTTAAAAGACATAGAAACAGATTTTTCACACCTTTTCCGAAAGACAACAAAAATCTTTATTCATAGCATATGAATTATGAACAAAATATGTGTGAGTAAATGTATGTACGTAAATGTATGTGTAGAAACTAAAACCATACAGTAGAAGCATTTATCCTTAACACTTTTATATACATTATGGCAAGAGTCTATATGTACAATGTGTATGAAACTATGCCAAGTGTATACGTATATGTACATAGGTATATACGTCTACATAAGCAAAGTTTAACTGGCAATACTATCGTTAGTTGTACTTCAACATGTTGCCAATTATTTTATTGCAACTGCACCGTAATTGATTTAAAACATTCATCAGCAACAGAAACACTAACAGCAACAACTACAATAACACAAACTACTGTTCAAATCAAATTAAAAAATATTTTGCACAATATAACCGGGTGTAGTTATGATATGATTCAATAAATCTTGATGGCAGTTATAAATTAAACAATCGAGCAATTTAATACGAACGTTGTTTATTCTCGTTTCCTTTTTAATTTTTATTTTTCTAAATCTCAAAATGTATTTTGTAAACATAAACAATAAGAGACTATTTAAATTACCTTTTATAGGTTCTTAAGTTCTCTGTTAATATACAAAGGGGTAGTAATATCTATTAAGCCCGAATAGTGATTTAAATCTGATAACACTATCTACTATCTACTCTGGTGGCACTTATAGCCCATTAGATAACAACACATCTTCTCTAATCAGAATCATACATGAAAGTGACCACAGATGAGAGTTCTTTTTAGTACGACTCCAAAAAGGAGCTGAATGGCAGTCTTCCTTTTTTTTTCATAAAATAATTCTGCGACGAACGAAATTAATATTCATAAAAGCGTAATACATACATACATATATGTATAATTGGTCATTACAACCCTTCAGTCAGGATTACGACATAGGTTCTCAGACCAGTTATGTAGTGTGCGTTAATTTTATACATGAGTGGCGGGACCTACAGTTTAAAGTCGACTCTGAACGACAAATTTTTGACAAGATTTTCATGGCAAATTTTATTTACTCTCGGAGTTTTCTCCAGAAATCCGCTGAGAGGAGGAAGTCGCCGAAAAAATATGTTTGCATATTTCGTTTGACAGGTCTGACCTGGGATTGGAACCGTGGCCTCACGTCTAATATGCCAACACACGGCTTACTAGACTACGGCGACTTTTCATAAGATAACGACAGTTCTTCTCTAATCAGAATCATGCATAAAGAGGTTTTTCTCGTACGCCTCCAACAAAGAACTGAAGGCTACACAGACGATAAGTTTTAACATATTCTTCCTTTTTTCACCAAATGTCTCTACAGCAAACAAAATCAAAATTCATAAAACTAAAAGATTGATAACATAACACGAGTATCCAGTAATACCATTCCCTTATCGCCCTTGATAACGGTGGTTTATTGTTACTTTTTCCATTACTCCTGTTGAAGGCCTATGGAGTTCACAAAGCATTTTCATTTTACACTGTTTGCTGTTGTAGTCTTTCCTTTGTTGATCGCCCTTGATACCTTTTTCTTCCATTAGCCTTGTTGAGAGTACATAGACTCCAAAAGTCTTACACGATTTGCTGCCACATCTATTCGTGTAACATTGCACTGTTCTAGTTCTTGGAGTATTGTACGTCTCTGGATACTTTTTAGATTTGAATTTTGCACGCATTACCATGAACTTATTGAAAGATTTTTAAAGAGCAATTATTTTATTAATTAGCTCATGTTTTGGAGCCTCCAAAATCACAGAATTTTTGGCACAAAAGATATTTTTTTAATTGGACTTAAAGTCTTGAACTGGACTTGTATTCCTATGTAGTCCAGCAATATTTTCACTGTTGGAATACTACATTGCTGCTGGCGTTGTTGAGATGCTGTCTAAAATGCTAGAAAAAATAAAAAATGAAAACACTTGGAATTGAGGTTACTTTAGATTAATTTGGCAGCAGCCTTAAAAAGCATAGCTTACTTGGGCTTACTTACTCTGCCCCCTAAGATCCATTTATAATACGGATATTACCTATTCCTTCATACACTTACAACTTCTGGTTGACGTCTGGTTACGATCTCGATAGTGTAATGAAGGTTTTGCAATAAATTTTTGATACTCAAGTAATCTTCTTCTCAGGTTCTCAAGTATCAATGGCAGACAATATGCTACGTAGTCTTCTCTACTTCCTGATCGTTATAGTTTGTGCAGAAGTTATTGTAAAGTTTTGCCAGTCTCTGGGCATGTGAACGCAGAGGTCAGTGTCTCGTTATAGCTGCTGCGGCTTCTACGATGACCTCTGATCAGTCTTGACACAATTTTTTTTGGCATATACATATACATAGATATCGGGCCAGATCTATCTGGTCTTTATAAAAGTGGGTTCATTATTCCATTTTTCTTTTGCAAATGAGTGAAGTTTTTTTTGATATTATCTATTCGCTATTCTTCAGAGGAATGCCAATTTCACTTATGAATTTATTTGAATTCGCTATTGTACTAGCTTTTGCAAGTGTATCAGCTTTGTGGTTGCCATTAACGCCACGAGAATGAAGCGCTGAGTGCTAGTAATCATGTATTGCAAGGGTCAATCGAGAATTCCATGTCTGACTTTTATTTTTAAATGAAATAATCTCACAAAATTCTTCTTACGAAACTGCAAAGACTCTTTAACTTCTCCAGCACGTCTAGTTGTTTACTGAAATCGTATCTTAGTAATCGTTTTCAGCTAGTCTGTCTTAATGGTGAGTACTCATCACCTTTGGCTGTCACCAAAGGAGTTCCCCAGGGATCGATAATGGGACCGCTTTTATTCTCATTATATATTAATGATCTTCCGGACTATTTGGAACACTGCAAGATACACCTTTATGCAGATGATGTACAAATTTATCTCGGAGGCTCTTTACGGCACATTGAGGAAAATGTTTTTAAAGTCAACCATGATCTTAATAATATCTATAAATGGGCAACGGCCAACAAACTTTTAATTAATCCACAGAAATCTAAATATCTTGCTATACATAAAAAAACCGTTCATTTAAACATCGATTTTAATATTATGTTAAATAACCAGAGAATAGAATGTGTATCATCTGCAAAAAATTTGGGAGTTATTTTCAATAACAACTTGGATTGGTCTACCCATATTAGCAGAATTTCTGCTAATTTATATTTAATGCTGAGAAATTTGTGGCCTACGCAATACATGACGCCTTTGAAAATAAGAATTTTGATTGCCAAAACCTATTTAATGCCACGATTGTTATATGCATGTGAAGTTTTTGCCAATTATGATTCCCGAAGCAAATATTTACTGCAAAAGTCCTTTAATAATATCATTAGATACGTCTTTGGCCTACGAAGATACGATCACGTCTCTTCTTTTTCAAATTTGCTATATGGTATGCCTCTAGAAAGCCTTATGAAGATTAAGAAGTTAATTACATTACACAAAATAATATATACCAAGAAGCCATCATATCTTTACGAGCGTCTTCATTTCACTAGGTCGAATAGAGGCAACAAACTAATTCCGATGAGATATCACTGTAGCGTATCTGAGTATCAGTTTTATATATTTTCTACCCGTCTTTGGAACTCACTTCCCAATAATTTACAAATAAACAGCAACTTAAAAGCTTTTACCAAACTTTTTTTATAAATATTTCACTTCCCAAACACCTTAATTCATTTTTTATTGTGACACATTTTTCACTTATATATAATATGTATTTAATTAGAATATTATGTTATGTTTTATTACTTTAGTTAATTAATTATTTGTGATTTACTACTTTTTTGACTTTTTGTTTTGCACTCATGTAATCTTCACACTATAATTATAAGATCTACGTCTTGTTGTGTGAAATTGTTAACTTGAAATAAATAAATAAATAAATAAATAAATCTTTGAAAAGTAAATGACAGTTTAAAGTCGCCTCCGGACAATAGATATGGGAAGCTTTTAAATGGATACTAATTACTCTTAGAGTTTTAGCAAGAATGCATGTTGCAAGAAATATTCTCTCCTATTCAATCCTTTTTGCCTTTAAAAGAGGTGACAGCAGACTTTGAACTAAGCCAATACACTATCCATAATCTACGGTAACTAATGCTTACTCTTTTACTAATTTTTAATATTTTTAAAGTCCTTAACACTATTCGTCAGCAGTACCTTATCATACACCTTTAATCCTAGCGTAACCTTAATGTCACTTAAATTTGTCAACATTCCTATCAAAAGTTCTTCAAATTTAAAATCTAAGATTGGAAATCTTGAACGCTTTACTTTAATATTCCGCAGTTAACATTACATTTCACTCCAAAGTGGTGAGGGAAAGCAAAACGTGGCACATAAAAATTCAAAACACGTTTAAAAGTGTAATTTAATCGCATGTTACGCTTTGTTAACAAATACTCATTCCAAAATAAATATTTTTTTTTCTTCTGCTTTCTGAATTCTTCTTTTTCTTCTACGTCTTGCTGGTACTGTTTCAAAACCATTTCTGGTGAATCATGAATTTTCGATGAGTTCAACGCCAACAAATACCGCCTGCCTGCCTGAAGTCTATTTTCTAAACTCAGCGGCAAATATTGCCTTCCAAAACAGAAATTGCAAGCAACTTGAACAACAGAAAACAAAGCCTTTGCCTGCCTACTGAGACGACGTACTTTGTAATGGAGAAGAATGGTAGAAGGTAGGTAGGTTGACGTTTCTATGCTACTATTACGTCCAATTAGTTACAATTTATATGAATTTTTGTGCAGCTAAAGCAACTGCCTACCTACAATGATGTATGAATTGCAGAAGTCAGTGGGTGAGTGAGTGAATGTGTAACTGAGCGAATGAATGAATAAATGAACGAATGAATTGACTTGAAATTGAAAATGCAATTGAGAAAAGTAATTTATGCACAGCAAATTGAGAAACTTGGTAACAACAACAACAACAATAACAAATAAATAAAATTTCCGTCTAAAGTCATTGTTGTTTGATTAGTTTTGTAAGAAAGAAAAGCTTCTTACCATTCTACTTGTCCTTCCAATTCTCCGGCATATTTTATTGTGCAATCAATGAATTCAGAAAAACGAGTATTAACTACAGACTTATTTTAATTGGTTTTACTTGGTGAATTTAGAATATTTTATGGTTATTATTGTAGAATGAAATTAATTGTAAAATATTTACAACAAAGGGATTAAGCCTCATGGTAGATATAGTGGTACATACCTGAGAGATGCTGGTGACAAATTGAATACATAACCTTCTTACTGACAAGCTAATCAAAGCTAGCTGCTAGTCCTCCGATGTTAACCAAATAATACTAAGGAGATTATTACCTCCGTTAAAATGCAATCCAATCCAACTAAATGAAAACAGCTTCAAATATAACGATATTTTTATCCGTCTTTACTGAGTTCCCCAAGAGATCGCCCTGTATGAAGAGTAATAAAAAATGAATTATGAAATCTAACGATTTTGTCATTCTAAAATGAAACATAGACGCATAGCAAATATAGCCCACTGATATCTATCGTAACCTCAACTTGATGGAAAATAAATCTTCAAGTGTGAAATTTCTCAAATCCGGAAACTTGGATTTACAGGAAGGGGTACAGAAGTAAAGGAAACATTAACAGAGTGAATGAAACATATATCTTTCGTAAGCCTAAGATTCAATTCAATCCCGGGCTCTTCCCCATCAACAACCAATTTGCTATGAAGTTAAATACATCAGTTGTGGGCTACTTCTGCCACTTTTTTTAATTGACACCAACACTTAGAAGCTGATCTGGTGATTTTATGTGACTTTGGTCTTGATGTGTTTGATCAACACATAAAAAACTATGAGGCAAGCTATTTAGGTATTGTCGGTGAGGTTAAGTTGCAAAGGCAGGTGCACCTAGAAAATTTAAAAAGTACATTTAATATTGCAGGTTTGTCAAAAGAAAGGAAAAATGGTGAGAGCAGAAAATGGCTAGAGAACTCGATATAAAAAACCTAAGAAATGAGAATACAGAAGTAAAGCGTGGGCCATTTAAAAATGGAATAAGACAAAAACGGTTTGAAATTTTGTCAAATTTTTTGTTGCAAAGTACAATTGTTGCGGTTAGAAATGGAATATTATTTCATTCATATGGTTGCTGTGGCTGGTCTCACAGTATCTAATTCTATCCGACCAATTTTCATGCAATTTTTCGAGTGTATGGGGTCGTATTTCGACAATGGCATTACGACTGTTGACCTTCAAATGCTTAATTGTGTCTGGTTTGCCGGCATAAGACTTTTCTTTAACGGCCCCCCCCACAGAAAATTGTCCAACGGTGTCAAATCACAGCTTCTTGGTGGCCAATTGACATCATCATTTCGGCTAATTAAACGGCCATCGAACGTTTGACGCAGTAAATTGTGATTGTGGCATGATATGTGTGGCATGAGAAGTTGGACCATCCTTTTGAAAACAAACATCATTCACATGAATACCATGAAGAGTGGGTACAAAAAAATCGCTTAACATGGTGCGTAAAGCGTCCTCATTTTCAAAGAAATATGGGCCAATAATGCCTCCGTTCCATAAGCCCGACCAACCAGTCACTCGTAATGGGTGCATTTTGTTCTTTAAGACCAGCTGTGGGTTCTCTGAGCCCCAAAGACGGCAAATTTGCTTATTAACGTACCCACTAAAATGAAAATGAGATAGTTCAAATTTAAACCGATAGATTGCCCACCCGATATAATAAAAAGAAAACCAGTGAAATAGAAGAAGTACGAAATCACTCATCAGCCAAATAATGTTAGCAGAGTTGAAACTCTACGAAAATTCCTAAAGTCTATACCCTAAAGTCTATGAGGAAAACCATACCACAGAAAGTACTCAAGAATTATAAGCCCTATCCCGCATTACTACAAAATCCTGTAAAAGTTGCTGCTTAAAGAATTGTGAGCAGTTTATTATTGTGCCAAAATTCTGATAGATGCCCTATTAAGATTCAGTACTTATTACTTTATAGAATGCTAGAGGCTTTGTCATAGTGCTCTAAAAATTCTGCAATATTTTGCCATGAAGAGTTCATTTTTCGCCTGATCATTCGGAGGATAAGCCCGATTAAGTGTCCTAAAGGTGGCCTAATCAATCGCTTTATTATTGTAAGATCAAAATCAGATTTATTGAGGCGAAAGCTGTCTTGTTTGCTATGGATATCGCTGGTCAATGCATGTCACAGTTGTTCCTATATTATGTAGGCTACAACCTTATTTGCTGTACTGAGAAATATTATTCCACTTCAAATCTAGCAATGAAGTCTTATTATGAAGCCCAAGACTGGTTTATGGATTTTTAAACAGAAAATATTTCTCTACCTTGAGCATATAAATTATTCACTTGGCATGCTTTGAAGCTCAACAAGTGGTTTTCGAAATTTAATGTTTATTTTTGTTAATAAATTTGTTGAAAATATTTATTTATTTAAACAAAAAACACATGTATAACCACTTAACACATAATATTTTTTTATTTTTATTACCATAAACATATATACATACATACATATGTACTTATAATTTTAGAGACAACTAAAACAGTTAATTAAAAACTTTTTTCTTTTTATGGTCGTTATTTTTGTTTTTTAACAAAAAAATTTATTTTATAAAACCAAAATAACCTCAGGTGACAAACTAATTTAGATTTATTAAAACTTTATTTTATTTTTTTCTGTTGTTAGTTTTTATTTAAGTTTTTTACTGCACATTTAAGTGATAATGATGATGAAGCAACTTTTTATATCGAGTTGGTCCTGCTATAACAGAGTAAAATAATTTTTTTTATTTCTTTTTGAAAAAATTAAAACTTTATGTCTACCTGTTAAATATTTTCTGTTTAATTAAAATAAATGAGTAAATAAACACAGAACATGTGGAAACATTTTTTAAACCTTTTTTATTTTCAAACATTTTTAAAAATGTTTACAAAAAGTAATCAAATAGAACTTAAATAAGGTGTCTACATCTGACATTATAAAACAAAGTTTTAAATTTTATTCCAATTTTCTTCACTATAAAACAACACAGGCAGGGTTATCCGTTTATTGCTTTTAAGACTGAATTTAAATAAAACAAACGTATCATTTCGATTAAAGCTTTCGCACATACAACTTGAACGGCATTATTTAAACAGTCAGTCTGTGGGTTTTGGCAGTCGCTTGTACTAATTATTATCGTCATGAAGAGAAGCCATAGTACTACCCTTAATCCCTATAAAGCATTCTTATAATGCCTCCAACAAGCCTTTTGCTCTGGCGAACTTAACGAAGCCGCCGAGTGTCAAAAAGGAAAATTTCCCTACCCGCATCTGATGTGCAGCCACGTGCTTCGTCCCTGTATGCATTAAAACCTCACAGGTTCTAAGAACATATATTCATGATTCATTCTCATTATCACACAATCTACATCGCCCTATCAATTCAGTGGTTATTACATACATACATACCTACACATAAGGGTTGGTTATTACAACCCTTCAGTCAGGATTACAACCTAGCTTCTCACACCACTTATGTTGTGTGTGTTAATTTTATACTCGAGTGGCAGTTTAAAACCGACTCCGAACGCCAAAATATTTTTTCATATTTCTTTCTGTTGGTGATGTCTGACGTGTAGTCTGTACCGTGGTCTCATGTCTAATAATCCAACATGCTACCTACTAGACTACGTTTATTAACCTCATATTAATTCTGGATAGTCTGACGCATAATTTAAATCTCTTCTTATTGTTATTTTGCAACAAAAGTTTTGATTGCTTCAAATCAATTTGGTTTGAGAAGAGTCTTTGTCTTCTCTCTTGATCTTTCATTTCGTTGAGTTTACCTTTCCTTTGTACATATTTTCCCACTCCACAGAAAGATTTCAGCTCCATCAGAGCCGTAAAACCTTTCACTTCTCGAAAGCTCTCCTGTCTGCTCATTGTCTTGAATTCTTGCGTGATGTTTGCCGCAGAAGAGTGTAACCTCATTTACCACAGTTCAATTGGTTTAACTTCATAAAAGCCGAGGTCTGATGGTGGCCTGCTTTGTCTTTTCCATTGTACTTTCTATCCAAGTTAAAATGCACTCATCTCTTATAGCAGATATTTTTGATTTTCCCTTGGGCTTGGAATATTTAATTCTGTTCCTAACGCATCTGTATACCACAATATGGACACTCTTTTAAAAGAGTATGTAAATTTCTTCATTCCCTTTTTTACTAAGTCTCGTATCCAAAATTTAAAAGTATTCCGATTCTGTCCAATGGTAGTTAATTCATTAGGGCGCGAAGCTCCATAATAAATCTTCTGTAAGACTTGTATTCCCTTAGCCGAATCATAGCCTCCAAAGCTCTGGTCTTTACTGCAACTTTTCTAAATCGTCCAATCAATGGCTTCGTTCTGAACGTTTCCAACTAGTATCGCCTGTGGTTTGGACTTTATATGGCAAATCTTTCTCTAAACAAATGATACTCCAGATGAAGTATCGTTAACAGCTGACAGTCTTGCCTGAGTGACAGTTTTGCAGCCTATAAATGGATTACCTTATTGAAATTCTTTATTTCTGCTTTTGACTTTTATAAGCAAATTTCCTCGCATTTTTTTTTTTGAAATTATTTTGACATGACACTCTGCTTAATTTCTTTATTAACTGACTGCTGAGTAGATGCTGAGTATAATGATGTCGACTACTGCTGCTGTTGTTGTTTACCAGTTTTATTCAAAAACAAAAATGTTCAGCATTTTTCAGAATTTTTGAGAATTTGTTTTGACACTTTAATGAATTCATTTTGTAAAATTTTTGTTTACGACACTGATGTTGACTGTTGACATGATCTTTTAACATGTCAAACAAATGCCGTTTAATTAATTGTTAAATTGAAAAACAATTAAAACAGTCAACAGGTATACCGTAATGGAGGTGGAAAAGATACTTAACAAAGTTAATTTACTCTCATAAAAAAGATGGTTAAAAGGGATAAGAAGTCTTCTTCTGTTCGTTTGAACTGGTGAAATTTGTTGAGTTTTGAATGCAAAATATTTACAAGCAAGTTTCGATAAAAATTTTATAAAGTAAGTTAAGCTAATAGAGAGACAAGAGTAATCATGTCATAATTATTCGCTAATTTGGCATTTATTAACTGGGAAGCAGAGACGGACGAAGAGCATTTGGACATCTATGGACAGTGGAAGAAGTAATTCACTGCTAAGATCACAGTAAGGCCAGCGAGAGCTTTGTAACTGGGTTACTTACGTGATATTGTGATATCCTGATCTAAGACAAATCCCTATCGCATGGTATGTGTGAAATGAGGAAGTATGGGAAACAATAGTTTATTTTCTCTGTAACTTCCTGGGTCTTTGTGGTCTGTCGGAAGCCTATATTCATCTCTTTTGAGGTTTATAATGGGATTACGCTGATTTGAGGGCTTTGCGTACATTCTCCTTTCTGCGTAATATCTTTTATTCTTTCCGTTCTTTTCTACTAAGAATACAATGAGTTCCATGAATTCTTGTGAAATACTCTACAGAAGAGCGTAAGACAAGAAGTCTAAATCCAATGTAAGACAAAATACATAAGAACTAAAGCGGATTAAAATATGATTGACGTCGGTGGTAGTAAACTGAAAGTTCTTGTAAATGCGAGCATTCCGAAGAATATAGTTGTGTGCCTCAATGTCCCAATTCAATTTTGTAAAAAATTACTTGAACATACCGTATGTGTAGCGGATACAGAGGCTGATCTTTTTGGTTTTTAGGTGGCAATTTTTTCATTTGAAAATGTTAGGAATGCATAGCAACATTACAACAATTGCCATTTTACCATGTATAGACACTAACATACTAATAACGCTTGCAAATCAATGGCTTTTATTGTCAAAATTCTAGATGTATGATAAAATTGTTTCATAAATTACGTCCATTTTATGATTGTCATAACAAGCTACTGAAGTTATTGTGAACAAATTTCGCACCAGTTCCATTTTCTTCGAATTCAGGACTACTAACTCGTATTTAAAAAAATGCAACAGGGGGAATATTGCTGCATTATCAGCTGGTATCAATAAATGTTGCGATATGTCAATCAGTCAATCATGTCTGCTCAGTATTCGAGCACATGGAACATTTTACGAAAACGTTCGAGGAAATGCAATACGTAAAGCATTGAGAAAAAAAGAAGTATGTACGTCAGAAAATAATTCTAATCACAAGAGTCATATACGAGGATGCAAAACTCTCAGTTTTTCATAATCAGAACAAAATGCCCACTTGCGCCTGAGCCATTCATAATAATTCTGAATGATATCGTGAGCCTAGTCTGTTCAGAGTGAAGTGAAGAAATTGAATGGAGTGCCTCAAACCAACTCGAGGATTCGAATTAAACGAATGATACTAGTCTACTCTCGTCCAAAATCTCCACATGTAAACAAAACTAGAAAACTTGTAAAGATTAGACCATAATATCTACTGTAATATCAAGAAAACTTATGTCGCGAGAATTAGCGCTCTGTTAAAATTATGCTACAATGCCAGACAGGTTTTTTCTATTTAGGCAGTATACGAGTAGCAACAGGGTGCGATTAAAATGTGAATGGTGAAGCCCTCAAATATTCAGAGGTATCAAGCTTATGAAGACGTCGTAGTCTAGTAGGTAGTGTGTTGGCTTATTAGGCGTGGGGCCTCGTTTCAAACCCTAGGTCGGACAACGAAAATATAAAAAATATTTCTTCGACGACTTCTTCTCACCGGATTTCTGGCAAAAACTCTGACAGTAAACAAAAAACTGCCGTGAAAAGTTTCTAAAAAATCTATCGTTCAAAATCGATTTTGTACTGTAGGTCCCACTACTCATGTGCAAAATTAACAGACACTGCATAAATGGCGAAGGAAACTAGGTCGTAATCCTGACGGAAGAGTTGTTATGAACAATTATGTATGTATGCATGTATGAAACAACATACTTCAGCAGTCCACGATTTGTCAGTAGCTGTCAGTGAGTATTTAGTATCATAGCAACTGGATAGGTTTGGATTAATTTTTCGACTGCTGTACTATCCTCACGGAAGGGTCCAAAATGAAGACGTTTGCGGGATCAGATGTTTTCATATATGATGCGAGTTTTAGCGGAATATATAGTTTTTCAGGTGTAAATTCGAAAGTTTTTTTAAGATAAAGGAATTATTGAGGAAAGAATTCCTTAAAATAAACAAGTCAGGCAGAAAAGGAGACACAGGCTGAGACACAGGCTGAGACACAGCCTTTGAAGAGACATACTTATGTGGCATTTAGTAGAACTTCGACAACGATGAACTCATAATAACACAAATAAAACATAGAAAAGTAGATTGGCCATACCATTAGAAAGAATCTCAATGGTATAATAAAAATGTCGTTAGAGCGCAATATTCTCGACACGAGGGCTATCTGACTTGGAGAAAACGTGAAAATAACATCAGAAAACCATGTAACCATGGAGATGCCTTGTAGAAGTCATATGTTCCCAAGGAGAGTAGTGAAAGTGATGGTTACCATCGAATCCTTGTTAGGCATGGTATTTGTTATTTTAATTTATGTTTAGATAAGAGTATCTTAATTTAGGTTCTCTATTAAATTTTAAAATAATAACATTATTTAATTATAACACTGTGTTGTATTTATTATTTTTTTATTATTACTCTTTAAAAAAGCATAATCCTTTATGAACTCTAGGAACTATGAGCGACAAATTCGCAATTTCATAATTTTTTTCTTTTGTTTTGCAACAAAAAAAATTTTCCAATTTAACGCAAAGCCTTGAATCCTTATAAACACATTACATTGACATCCTTGTGAACCTTAAGCTCGACAACATATAGACAGCAGAAGAAACTTTAATGCACAGGCTATGCTTTTAAACGATGAAGAACTGATGATTGTAAATGGCAGGAAAACGAGTATAACTCTGTTGTATGAGACGACAAACGTAAAATGTTGCAAGCCATGCTAGTTTAGCATAACAAAGTGTCCAAGCGTTGACGATTATTATTGTTGTATGTACCTGACACAGTCACAGTCACACAACACAGATGACACTCAAATGGAAAAATCATTTCAGTATGCTTTTGAAAAAAAAGGAAAAGTTTTTTTTGATTTGCATATAAAAAAAGAAGAAGAAAATTATAAATAATTTATTTATTTTTTATGTTACTAGATTTGTGTAGAAATAAATAAAAAGGAAAGAAGAAAAATGTGTACATTTGCTAAGGCCTTCATTTAGTATCTTGGTGGGTAGCGGATGTGCTTGTAATAGTCCTGGCCCAGGAGTAAAAGTTTATAACACACAAGACTTTCCCTTTGGCCCTCAATGTTTAAGGATAATAATTTCTGTTTTTCTTTTTTTTTTTTTTAAAGCATTATAGCCATGGCTATTACCATCACCAACATCGGCTGAAGACTAATGCAATAACATTTGCATGTTTTTCTGTTTTTCTTCCTCTGTTTTTCCTTTTTGTCTATTCGAAATACTTGTTAAGGGAGTAAAAGTGGTTTTTCCTTTTCTATATTTGCCCCGTTGAAGTTCATTTTATATTTATGCCGAGTGTTTTTCACTTGTTTATACTTCTCCTCTGCTGCTTTATGTGTCTCTAAATTGTAGAAAAATGGTTATTATGTGCAACATAACCATGGAATGGTTCTGGCTGATGATGCTGCATGTTGGATTTGTGGTTTTAAAATAGAACACGATGTATTTGTTAAATAAATAAATTATTTAATAAAAAATTTGCTACAAAATTTAACAGAAAACTCAAGAAGGAAACTTAATTTAATTTCTATTCCATTCGAAACTCCTTTATTTAACTCCTGTTTTTTTGAACATCTCTTGAAAACATGTTTCTTCGAAATTGATTAAAAATTTTTTGATTGTTTTCAAACCTATTCATGTTCCCTTTATTTATCAATACTTTGTTTTGCCATCGTATGACACATAATGTCATAATATTGAGCCTTTGCTGTTGTTACAAAAACAATAAACTTGTTATTATTGTTTACCCTGGGCGGCATTGAGTAAATAGACCGCCTTGACCTTTTTTTGTTTTGACATATAAAACAGGAAATATTTTTTGGCAAACTAGTAAAGATTTTCTTAACATACTTCTTAACATCAGGATGATGATGATGATGATGGTATTTTGTGTAAAGTATCACTATGAGAAAATGAAACTTATTGAGAGAGAGAAATCATACTCATACTCTTATGAAACAAAAAGGGTTTTCCATAAAAAGTTTTTCTCTTTTATTCTTTTTAATATGGTAACTTGGGCATTTGAAATTTTTTTGCGTTGCAGCATATTTCCTTTTCCGTTGTTAGGTTAACAAGTCAAATCATCAAATGCTCCATGAAAGCAAAGGTAATTACAGAGAAAGCTACTGTTGAGTGCAATATGGTCTTTAGGTTTCATTGGGTCGTAGTTTTTGAACCTGCAATTCAGAGCACAATAATTGTAGTCGTCAGGTCAGACATCTCAGTCCCAGGTCAGACATCTCAAACAAAACGAAATATGAAAAAATATTTTTTCGGCGACTTCCTCTCAGCAGATTTCTGGCAAAAACTCTGAGAGTAAATAAGATTGCCATGAAAAGTTTCTCAAAAAAATCTGTCGTTTGGAATCGACTTTAAACTGTAGGTCCCACCGCTCATGTATAAAATTAACACACACAACATAAGTGGTGTGACCAACCATGCCATGCAACTGTTGACTGAGCTATTGAAGGTAAGGTTGGGTTGAAATGATAACTTTGATTACCAAAGCACACTTGAGCACGCATAGTGGCCCATTGTGACGCCATAGGCAAGCGCCGTCTCTGTACTGGCCGAATAACTTGGCCAGTGCAGGGGCTGCATATTAAAAGCACAACTCCTCTATGCTGGAAACGATCCTGAACGTTTAATAACGAAGCTTGATGCTAATGAGTGATAACTCAGTTCAGCTGACAATAAATGGAGAGTCAAATAATCTAAATCTGCACTCCGCAAGAGATGGGCATTGACAAAGGAAGTGAGTAACAGCTACCTCTACTTCAGCAGACCCACAACAACGGCAAAAGTTGTTTGATGGAAGTTGCATCCTTTCCGCGTGTCTTCTCGTAACGCAATGACCTGTAAGCATATCCACTGTGATCGAGATGACGTTGCAATCAATTTTGAGTAGTTGGTTGGTAAGCCTTCTATCCATTGTGGGTCAAGTGAGTCGGGCAATGGAGCAAGATTCGTCAATGACCCAGGAAAGGGTTAATTCAATTGGCGATGGTTCCGGAAGGAGTGCACCTGCTCTGGCTAGCTCATAGGCCCTACAGTTGCCTGGAATGTCCCTATTCCCAGGAACCTAGACAAAACTTTCACGAGTCTAGAATTGACCGTAACACTCGAGAGAGATCTGCTAGCAGCTTGACTATCAGAAAAGATTGAGATACAAGTGAAAGAAGGGTTATACGTTCATTAGAATCCATTTAACGGCTTGGTAAATGACCATCACCTCCGGCAGTCGGAGGGAAATGTTTAGGTTGAGCTTCCCAGAGTATATACCGGTACCCGCCCCATAATCGAGTTTGGCATTATTGCATGGGTTTTTTTCAGAAAAAGGAATTGCACCTTTAGCCTGTTTCAATTGGTTTCCGAGAACATGTGATTTGCTGTCGTTAGGCGACAAACACTGCGTGCAATCCCCACATGTTGAAGCACTTAAAATCTGCAGAAAAGCGTTCGAAGACTATCGCAAAATCGTAAATCCCTAAAATTTAAACCCCTCTTGGGAGCATATGGCTTCCGCAAAGCATTTGTCATTTTATTCGGTTGGCTGCTGTTGTTGCCAGAAGTTCTGTTCTGGTGGAGTGTTATTCTGCCTTGTCTTTGTTTCGCTAATCTATTGTTGTTTCAGCTAAGCAGGTGATTGGTCTGTTGTAGCAGGCCCTAGGATTATGGTGCTGCCATCAATCGTTGCCTAAAAAAGATAGAAGGTCTACCACATTAAAAGGGCTGCGCTATGGTTCCAAAATCATTCGGTAAACGAGGGAATAATATTTATTGCTAGTGAATCACACTATCCTTGGGTTATGCTCAGTGTAGTCTAACAGACCAGAGTCTCTAATGGGAATCGAAACCACAACCCTCACGCTAATAATCTAGCACAATACCCACAAGGCTACCAACTAGCTGTGCAATAAAATAATGGGACACCCTTTACAATTCACTCATATGAAAGCAAGCATTTATAGTAAAAAACAACAAAGGGGAAACCTCAAGGATAATCATGAGGTTTTTGTGTTTAAAAATAATGAAGAGCTCACATGCAGGCATACATACATACTTACATATGGGTAATATGTATTTGTATATTGAAATATATCACAGTAAAATAAAGTTACTTTAATAAGACCGATAAGGGTTAACAACATGGTCAAAACATTAGTTATTGTAGAAATTTTATTACATAAATTAATAGAAAAGGAGCATAGAAATGGAACACACATAAAAGGGAAAAATTGAAAGGAGTACGGTAAAGAAAAGTACCAAATGTAACGAAGAAATTTAAACCATATTCAACAAAGTCTTTAGATCCAGTGTAATGGTTTAGTTGAGACAAAAGTTACTCAATTTAATTTAAAGTCAAAATAATTTCGAAGGGATTCTTACCAGATTCATCACTGACGTGACGATATTTTTGGGTTAAATTTTGTTTTCGTTCGGCATGGACTATTGATTTTCAGCAGCTCTTTAGAAGTGGTATATTTTTGATGGCATGCAAAAAGTCATATAGACTGTTAGGTAAGCAAGGTCTAGGTGGGTCCAGGGTAGGTACAAGGCACCAGGTGGGTGCATAAAAAATTACTAACGAAGTATACTCAATTATTGGCGAATCGCCATAAAAATAGTATGTTTTTGCATTGCAAACATGGAACACAAACTGTACTGACATACTTAATTGCTCATTGCAACAATTACAACAATTGTTGCGGTTAGAAATGGAATATTATTTCATTCATATGGCTGCCGCGGCTGGCCTCACAGTACATCATTAAATCTGAACAATTTTCATGCTCTTTTGCGAGTATATGGGGTCGTATCTCGGCAATGGCATCACGAATGTTGCCATTCAAATGCTCAATTGTCTCTGGTTTGTCGACAACACACTGCTCTTTAACAACGCCCTCCAGAAAATAGTCCAGCGGTGTTAAATCTCAGCTTGTTGGCGGCCAATTGATATCATCATTTCGGCTAAATAAGCGGCCATCAAAGGTTTGACGTAATAAAACGATTGTGGCATGATATGCTGGCAAGTTGCACTATCCTGTTGAAACCAAACATCGTACACATCAATACCATGAAGAGCGGTTACAAAAAATCGGTTATCATGGTGCGATAGGTGCAATGGGTACGCAGTCCTCATTTTAAAAGAAGTATGGGCCAATGATGCTTCCGCTCCAAAAGCCGCAACAAACAGTCACTCGAAAGGGGTGCATTGGCTTCTATAAGACCGCGTATGGGTTTTCTGAGCCCCAAATACGGTAATTTTGCTTATTAACTTACCCATCAATGTGAAAATGAGCTTCACTCAAAAAGAAGATTTTTTTTTGGCAAAATCAATTTCATCATGCTGTTTCTCATTGGCCCATCTAGCGTATAGCCATGCCGCTTCAACTGTTGAACCAATTGCACTTTATACTGAGACCTTTTCATAAAATGCGACGTAAACTGGTACGTGAAATGTTCAATTATTGAGAACAATAAGCCACAGCTTCGATATTTTCGGGTGTACGCACTGTAGGAGCACGCTCACGTCTTGGCGTATCAACAATGTAAACAGTTTCACGAACTTTAGCAATAAACTTGCGTATACCGGGCACTGTTGGTCCTGCTCTGCAACCAAATTTTCTACGGCATTTTCGTGCAATTTCCGATCAATTGTCTTGGTTTTGAAAATAAATTTCCCATAAATCTTAACGTTGCTCGAGCGTATTTCGATTCATTACTTTCAATATACTGAATTTCGTTACAGAATAGAATGACATAAGTATTGCCAGATTCAAAATAAAAGATTGTTCAAATTTAAACCAATGGACAGTCCACCCGATATAACGAGACACGGATCATGGGAACTCCTCACAACGATTCCTGCAGAAGATGTAGTGATTCCGCAGTCTCGGGCACATCTCCTCTGTCATTATACTACTCTATTATTAGGGACATTTCATTACATTCCTATCACATCGAAAAGTACTTTGGTACCTTTCTTACGTTTTCCCTTTTTTAATTCTGTAATATTTTTAATATCCCGGCCACATAAAGTGGTTGTTGTTGTACTAAAATGTTAACTTTTTAAGTAAAATGTTAAAGGGTTATAGACTTGCTGGCTACACTTTGTGCGTAATGGTAATAAACACATAAACATACATACATGTATACATGCATATAAAGGGAATGAGAGAATGTATTATATGTGTGAGTGTGTGTATAAGTACGAATGTATTTTGTTAGTTTTGAAAAAGGGTATTGAAGCATAAGCAAAAGGCTTTATTGCCACTTGTTAAACTCTTGTTTTTCCATTTGAGGTTACTTTTGTTTTTGTTGCTGTCGGTCTCTTCATTTATCCATATACTCACTCACACATCCATACAATATTTAAGAGTAAAAGCTTGCTTAAGTATGTAGCAGAATGAGACAATGGCCATACGTATGCATGTGTAAGTCTTCCTACCATGTGGCTGGTTAAACATCTTTTGTGTTTAAGTCTCTCCGACTTGCTCTTTGTCTTTCTCTGTGATTTTTGTTTTGTTTTAATGCTTATGGTATGCATGTGTGTGTGTATTAGTAGTGTAACTTGGTATACATTTACTTGTTATTTTAGTCTTTGTTGTTATTCGTTTTGTTGTTTACCTACATATACTTACGCATTGTAGGAGTCAATTTCACTTTATAGTTTTGCCAAAAATCATCACAATGTGTGAGTGTGTGTGTCCTGGTATTGTTTGCTTACTTAAGCTTTGGTTTTCATTTTAAATTGGTTACACAGTCAATCACAATAAACGAGATGACAATTACCAACGTAAAGGAAACAAAAGATGAGAAAGAAGAAATTTTTTGTACGTAAATTTCTTATTGTTTTTGTGATTTTTTTTAAATTTGAAAGTTTTGTTTTAGAAGAACTGATTGTTTTTCGAACATTTTTTGGAGATTAATGAAGACAAGTTACCATGGCAATGTGATTAATAACTTCAAGTACCTTTAAGGGGTGCTTTAATTATGGTTTGTATTTGTATGCACAAGTAAATTCAAAAAAATCGTCCTTCTTTCTTTCTTTAGGAAGTTTGATGACCTTTGAAATAATTTAAAGGAGTGTTTATTAAAGTATATTACGAAGTTGCCGTAGTCTAGTAGGCAGTGTGTTGGCTTATTAGACGTAAGGCCACGGTTCAAACCCCAGGTCAGACATCAAAACGAAAATATGAAAAAAAATTCTGACAAAAACGTTGAGAGTACATAAAATTACCATGAAAACTTTCTCAAAAATTTGTCGTTCGGAGTCGACTTTAGACTGTAGGTCCCGCCACACAAAACATAAGTGGTGTGAGAAACTAGGTCCATAATCCTGACTGAAGGGTTATAATGACCAATTATGTATGTATGAGTTTATTAAAGAGAAGGCGAGACTTGCAAATTCTTTAGTACACAAGGCTGATTGGTAATAAAATCGAATGAAAATTTATAGCTTCAGTGCAGTCGCAGATTTTTTCAGTTGTTTTAATAATCTGCCACCACATATCACCTTATACGCTGCAGCTCACGGATATGCAGCTAATGTAATTGCCTTTTTAAGCTTCTTACATTTCCCCCTTAACATTTTCCTCAAACTTCGCCTATACATCTTTGGACTCATCGTTTCTCCTAATGTCAGCCGCTTCTCAATGCCGAAATATATTTATTTAAGCAATTCTTACTTCTTGCCTTAGAATAGTAGTTTATTTGTTTTTCATCCATTGTTTCATCTCTCATCCTCTCGTCTGTACTTTTAATGAAACTGTTAAACGAAAGCAACGAATTTTCATTCATAAGTACTTGCCATATATTCTAAGGCAATCTAGATTGCCAATCAAGATGATATGAATGTGAATAAATGCAGCCTATAATGACATCAGTAATCGTAATCTAGAAGGAAGTGCGTTGGCTTATTAAACGTGAGGCCACGGTTCAAATACTAGGTCAGACATCTCCAACAAAAACGAAATATGAAAAAATATTTCTTCGGCGCCTTCCTCTCAGCGGATTTCTGGCAAAGACTCTGAGAGTAATTAAAAATTGCCATGAAAAATTCTTCAAAAAACCTGTCGTTTGTAGTCGATGTTGAAACTGTAGGTCCCGCCACTCATGTATAAAATTAACATACGCAACATAACCCTGACCAAAGGGTTGTTATGTGGTATTTGGTATCGTGAGACCCGAAATTGTGACCCGAAATTGAAGATGTGGACCTGATCAATATGTGGTTATAAAAAATGGTGCCCTCTTGCCATACAGCCATCGCAGCAACTACAGTTTTACATGAGTTAAAAGACGTTGTGGTGATGTTAAGTGACAGTCACAATCACGACGAGATTTGACGCCATTATGACTCTTTCTTTGGGGATATTTAAAGGTAAATGTGTATGTCAATAAGGCAAGGACAAATCAATATCTAAAGGATGCAATAATTCACCATATTAACGATATTGAAGCTCAAGTATGTCTCATAGTTATTGAAAACATCCATCATCGGATAAAAATATGCCATCGAAGCTATGGCGAGTATTTAGCTGATCCTAAGGCCTTACTGCTATGCTAAGTTTTTTACAACTTTTTGTTTTATTTACAATTACGAACGGACGATGTTTGTTTGTGTTGAATCACCCTCTACATGAATCCCTGTAAAGCCAAGTATTTTTCTTAATAAAATTCTTAGAATTTTTCTGGTCATGCTGTTTAATAAATTAGCGACAAACAGACAGACAATATACCAGTTAATTGATGACAACAGACAAAATCATTAAAAAATATAATTACAAAAATAGAAAATCGATCGATACTAAAACCAATTCTTTTTATTGAACTGTACTGCTAGCCGTTAAGGGAAATTCTGCAAAGAAAAAGAAAACAACAATTTAATGTCCTTAAACCATGTGATTTACCTTTACAACTTAATTGTTTTTCTCCGGCATTTACAATAAAATTACTAATTAAGTATTTTTGTTAATAGAAAAACTAACAGGAGAAACTATTATAAAAAAGGAAGACTTCACTGCTATCTTCAGCCCCTAGTCATTTAATATATAAGTAACTCCATGGGGTTAGTGTAACGTACTAACTGACTGAGAACGATAATGTAATAAAGAAAACAATCATGGATAATCATTTGCCATAATGGAAATGATAATGATGACGACAGTGGTAGTGGTAATGGTAATGATGGCAATGATGATGTTGATGTAGCAGCAAAACGAAAAGTAATTTGTCGTCTTAATGAAACGTTAAATGCTTAGAACATTTTACACTCACTGTATGGAATTATCACACAGACATAAACACATATTCTACACTAAATTACTTTGATAAAGAGAACCAAAATAATAGATTATTACATGCTTAAATTAAATACGCACACAACGTACACACGCACGCCCTCTCTGTCTCAACTACCCACATAATTACACATGTGTTTGGATGTACCTTTAGGAAACATAATATTAGTCACCATTAATATCATAATGTAAGACAATAAATATATAAATACACAGATACATACACATACAGAATATGGTGAAAAGTTATACTTATGTGGGAGGATGTGGAAAGCAGTCACACTGTATTGCGTACACAAAAAAGATGGTAGAAAACTAAAAACGAAACACCGGAAGCATATAAACAAACAAACACTGGATCAAGTAATACCAAATCACCATGAACGGATTCAACTACACGTGCAAATAATAGAATTGTTTTGTCGATGATTGATGTTCTATGCAAAAAAATCATTTTCAGCGATGTGGCCCTGTTCGAGGTGAATACATACAGTACTAAGACCTAGTTTCTCACACCACTTATGTTGTGTGTATTCATTTTATACATGAATGGCGGGGCTTACTGTTTAATGTCAGATTTTTGAGAAGCTTTTCATGGCAATTTTATTTTCTTGCAGAGTTTTTGTCACAAATCAGGTGATAGGAAGTCGCCGAAAGATCTCATCCCTAAGCTCTTGATTTGTCCTTGGCATACACTTTTACTTCTAAATATCCCCAAAGAAACGCATACAACAGAGTCAAATCACAGAAATCGTGGCCACCAATTAACATCAACACGACGTAATATAACATTGCTGTTGAATTTCTCATGCAAAAAAAACATTGATTGGTTGGATGTGGGTCAAGGGATACCATTTTGTTGAAATCACGTTTGGTCCAGTTCCATTTCTTTAAGTACCGGCCCATAAACCACACCAAATCGTCACTCCTTGTAAACGTATAGGTTTTTTAACAATCAAGCGTGCATTCTCATTGGCCCGTCTTTGAAGCTCTGTTCAACCAACCATTAGAAACAAGTGTTGCCGACGCATGAAATTTTCAGTAAGCTTTAGCTCTTAAGACAATTTAACTTTGCAAGTGCGTAAACACAAATCTTTTTCGAAATACCTATCAGTGATGTTCGTGAGAAGTAGCCCTGGTCTATTAGGTAGTGTGTTAGCTTATTGGACGTGAGGCGTCGGTTCAAAACCCCAGGTCAGGAATATAACAAAATATTTCATCGGCGACTTCCTCTCAGCATATTTCCGGCAAAAGCTCTGAGAGTAAATAAAATTGCCATGAAGAGCTTCTCAAAAATCTGTAGTTCGGAGTCGACTTTAAACTGTGAGTCCCGCCACTGTATAAAATTAACACACACAACATGAGCGGTGTTGAGAAACTAGATCGTAATCCTGACTAAAGGGTTATAATGACCAATTATGTATGTATGTATGATTTTCGTGAGATGTTGGCGCCTCTTTTGCTACGCTATCGCTAACAACACAAATTATCTTCTTGGTACAGTCCAGGTTTTCTGAAATTTGTGTACAATTCTTCCTATTATGGAAAAAATTATGAAGTGCACGAAATACATTTGGATTTGAACGCCCATTTATCAAACATTGAAAAAAAATAATGTCAAACTAAGTTGGATAAAAAACTCGACCTTAAGGTGTGACTTAGAATTGATGAATTCGAACAGACAGGATCTGATATCTAACGTCTCTTCGACGTCCGTCCTCGTTCATGGTAGCTTTTATAGCTTCGTGTGACAATGTGGAAAATTCTTTTGCTGAAGAACGGGCCAGGATCTCTACGGAGCTCATAATTTTCGTCATGTTACTGGTATTTCGATTACCTCAGGTTCTAACAATCACAATTATACAGCGTTTTTCTTAAAAATTATTTCTTTCAATCTTTTTTAAAGAAAACAAGCAACGTTCGTATTAATTTTCAATTACTATTCCTTCTGTAAATCCTTTTAATTTCTATTATCCTTTTATGTGTGTGTTGGTTTATTAACCTCTTAATTAAATAGAAAAGAAAACACCAGCACACCTTGTTTTTCTTCCGCCAATTCATACAATCCATACTTTTTTTTACCGCCTATTCAAATTTAAAACAAATTTATTATTTATATCCGCTTATAAAAGAATCTGGAATCTGCTTTATTTCAAATCCACCAAAAATAATACAAAAAAAAAAAAAAAAAATTAAAAAAACCTTATGTAAACATTATAAATTTTTGTTAAATTCTATTTACGTAAGTCGTCTGTTTTTTCAAATTGAATTTGTTTTTGCAATCTTTTTTCTCTTTTTTCCTTTGCCTACATCAGCTAATTTTGTTCACTTTTTTCTGCACGATTTTTTTTAAATTTTTTTTTTGTTCATTTTAATTTAATATAGTGCAACATCACTAGCTGTAATTTCAATGGAACTCATAGAAATTGAAAATTAAAAAAAAATTAAAAAAAAAATCCCGGAAAGCAAAAATCTAAATGCTCTACTCTCTAATGGCTCAATGAGCTAACAACAAAAAAAAGTGGAAAAAGACAGAAGCGGACTATTTATTTGAATGATGAAAATTTACGTTTTAAATAAAAGTTGGCATTAAAGAAGAAAAAGCGAAATACATGGCGTAGAATCGGTAAAAGAAACTTAATTATAAGAGAGTAAGTTAGCCTTTGTGATACCCTTCATAGCAGCAGATATTTTTTTAAATAAATCGAAGTAATCTTTAAATTCTAACTCTACTCTAATTGCTATGTAAACTCACATACATGCACACATAATCGGTCATTACAACTCTTCAGCCAGGATTACAACCTAGCTACTCACTGCACTTATGTTGTGTGTGTTAATTTTACACATGAGCTTGGCTGGATCTACTGTTTAAAGACGACTGCAAACGACAGATTTTTGAGAAACTCTTTCATGGCAATGTTTTTGTTTACTCACTGAGTTTTTGCCAGAAATCTGCTAAGAGAAAGTCGCCGCATTTTTCGTTTTGTTGGAGATGTCTGATCTAGGGTTTGAATAAGCCAACACACTACCTACTAGAATACAGTAGCTGTGTATGTAAACTCAGTTTTAGAAAAACAATAAGCTCGATGGTTCATTTCCTGTCCACTTTAGCAGTTAATCAGAAATAGAATTCCGGTTCAGTAATTTTTTTTCTTTTAAAAACGTTTAAAACATAAGCTCGTGGATTGCAAATAAAATAAAAATAAATGTGTTTAGTTTTGATTAAAATCCTTTATTATTCGTAGAATTCTGTGTGCCACTTCCCACAACTTGAAGTAAACAACAACAATTACTTTGTTTGTTATTCCTCTGTTTACATCCTTTGCATAAATAATAACAATTACTAGACAATTGTTCGACTGATCTTTGTAACAGAGATCCTCAAATAAGAATTACTCTCTTCAAACGCAATGCGTCTTCGCACAAGGTTGACTAAACTTTTACTAACTCCGTTGCCTGCTTTGTCTTGCCTTTTATATGGCAACGTAAAAAGTCTGATGAATGTTCTTGAAGGCGAATGTTTGTGGCTTCACCTTCACGTGATCTATATAAACGTAGATATCGTTGTTTCATTATTGCTGTTTGTGTATTTTGTTTACATTTATTCTTGTGGTGTTTGTTGGTATATTTTTGTTTACTTGTTTTTATGCTGGTGTTTGCTGTTACATTAAGCAGTGCGATAATTTGTAAACAAGTTCATTGTTTTGTTTTTGTAGCTTTTGTTTTATAATTTTAATGTTAAACAATGTAAAAGCAAAACACCAGTATCTATTTTCTTTTATTTTCGTAACAATATATTTATATACCAGATATTTTGCCTCCAGTTTTCTGCTGTTTATGTGCCAATCTTTCTCAATTTTTTAACATCAAAATTTTCAGATTGAAAACAAGCAAACGATTTTGCCACTTAGTTTACTAGTTACAGCATCGTCTCCGTGAAATATGCAACAGGTTATACAATTCACAAGTCTTTCAAGCTGAAGTATTTGACTAGATTAATATGTTTAGCAATTAATTGTTAAATCACCACTGACATTTAAGTTAGTATAGGGTATACAGATACACCGTGTTTTGATATCATTACCTTGATTAGTTAGTCCGTCATTTTATGTTTTAATGTAAGCGACTGTCAGAATAAAAACTGAAATGAACAAACGTGCATGTGGTGGGGTAACTGGGTGAGTAAGTGAATCAATACTAAGGCCTGTAAGTTGTTTAGCGAATGATGCAGCCGTCCACTGAAAAGGATATGAATTGTGGCAGACGGAAAACGAAAAGTTTTTAATGTTGTTGTTATTTTTGTTGGTTTCCTTGGTAACCAGAGAATTTAATTCATTTTTTTTTAATTTTCATCTTTTTTATTTTAGTTTTTTAGTTCTCGTCTTTTTTAAGGTCAATGTAAATATTTAAACAGGATATCAGTTTAAATGAAAGACAATTTCAAATTAAGGCTTAAAACTAATAAAAATAGAAATGAATCATCACAGATTAATGCTTTATTGTCTTTGGACACTTGAAACTGAGTATTACAGGTTCAAGAACTAGAGTAGTTAACAAATTTTTTATCGTAGATTTTCTTAACAAAAAAATTAGTACGCTTCAAATAATGCATCAATGAAGCCATCTTATATATTTACCCTCTCCAACATTACGTAAATGAGAAGGAATGTAGACTTAATTAGTAAGATCTCTTCACTTTAACCCAACATACGTCCCCAGAAGTGATTAAGGACCATGCAAAGAATAACTAGTAGCCTCTTTAGACCGAATAAGTTCTGAGCTCCTATAGAGCAGCAGGATGATGGAATGATGGAGTACACGTCCACAAAGGTATACTTCTGTGACTCACTGAGTGTAATAATGCAAGTCAGGGAAATCGGAATAGGACTGGACTATCTTCATGGATGGGATCAAAATGAAGATGGACATAGAAGCAGGCATCTTCATTTATGAAAGCAATATTAGGGAATCGTAAAGTGTAGTAGTATGTATGTAGTGTCCTTAAGGTGGGGGATGTTAAGAGCACATAACTAGTTAGGAAACACTGAAGACTTTGAAGGGTTATACCTTCAGGTTTCATTTTATTTGCAAGTATAAGAGGTTGCTAGGTCTAGGTTGCTTATGTCTAAGGATCGATTCAGATTTAGCTGGCTATCGGGACATTGTGATAAAACTGGCCGCGTTAATGGAAATGAACTGGCAAGATCGGATCAGCTTTAATAGGAAGGAAAAGAGAAAAGACAGTGAAACTACGAAGAGTTTGGTTCCTTACGATTATTGAAAAAGGATATGATTCATTGTCCAATTGTACCTGTGGAATTAGGGCGGACTTCAGGGCTGCAAAAGTCTTATGGCCACAGCTTAATCCTGCAGGCATTAAAACAGCAATGTTTGTGGAACTGGTAGACCTGGAGAACTATAAGGTTGAAAATTTTTTAGGGTTTGTAAACGATATTTTTAATCAGGGGGATACCTATAGCATCGTATGTATCTACGGAACATAAAGTCATCTTATGCATGACAATTCATGAGGCAGCTCTCTTTTCTTTTCTATCCATTTCTTTTATTTTTATTTTTTCCATTTTTTTCTTTATTAAATTTCCTTTCTTTACTTTTCTTGCTTTATTTCCCTGTCAATATCTGATTCTCTCTTTTGTTATATTTTAACTCCCCTCGTAGTTTTTCTATTTTCCGAAGAGTTGTTCACAATGGGCCGATTATGTTTGCTAATACAGTGGTAGCCCACTTTTCCTGAACTGACTCAACCTAAATTAATCTATTTGCAATGGCCGTAGTTTAGTAGGTAGTTTGTTGTCTTATTAGACGTGGGGTTATTAGACGTGCGGCTCTCCAGCAAAACGAAATGTGAAAAAATATTTCTTCAGCGACTTCCTCTCAGCAGATTATTGTCAAAAACTCTGAGAGTAAATAAAAATTGCCATGAAAAGTTTACCAAACAAATTTGCTGTTCGAAGTCGACTTTAAACAATAGGTCTTGCTGCTCATATGTAAAATTATTACACACAACATAAGTGGTGAGAGAAACTACGTCATAATCCTGACTGAATGGTTGTAATGACCAATATGTACGTACATATCTATGTATATATTAAATTGGTCATCCAGGTATGCAGATTGACAAAGGATGTGAGATGATAGATAGTATAGATGGTATACTATATGAAGAGCTGGATATTCGAGATTCATAATCTAAACTTGGAAGCCGCCGTATTAACAGGTGTTATGTTGGTGCGTAAGAAGTGGCATGAGAAGCTAGATCGTAACCCTGACTGATTGTAAAGGTCAATTATGTATGTACATACATATGTATGCGTATGTAACTAACACAGGAGACTTATTTCTTGAATCAAAGTTGGTAAATTTAGGGGAATATATTCTCTTCCTATCTAGCTTGCATAAACTATTTTAAAGTTCGTCTCCCTCATTTTTAATATAGAAGCTCTCTAGTAAGATCTCCTGTCTCCTTAAACATTTTCCAATATTTAGAAAATTTTGTAAAAATTTTTCAAAAATTGAATGCGAAGTGCTACTACTTAGTAATCACACGTTCTGTGTTTTATTTTAAGACAACATTTTTGTACTGCTGTTAATTATCAGTCTGACACAAATCTTTAATAAACTCCAACAAAATTTTAATGGAGTAAACTTTTGAAAAACAGTTTAAATTGCAAAAAGAAATTGTAAACTTTTTCAAGTTGATTCTTGTAAAGTGTGCAGTTTAACACACAATTTCAACTCAGTAAACAATACCGATGGATAATTAGTTGGCAATTTGTAAAAAAAAAAATGCAACAGAAAGTACTTGAATTAATGGTGCCGGCTTTTCTTTTGCAAGGATTTTTTTGCAGCACTTTTAATTGGCATGTTTTAAAGGCATTAAAACGGGGAAAATATTTCAATAAAAAATATGGTGGAGGTAAGCAGAAGACAGAATTTGAAACTATAAAAGAAATACTTGATTTAAGCATTTAATTTAATGAAAAAGAAAAAAGAGAATAATTTCTGACATTTGAATTATTTGCCTTATTAAAACCAAAAGATTCTCTTTTTTTATGGTTTTTTTTCTCTCTCTCCTTCTTGGTAACTCAAATAAACTTCCATGCTTAGAGACATGTGTTAACAATTGACTCGATTTTATTTCATTTTGACACAATTACAGTAGTTGGCTAGAAAAAAAGGAAAAACCCAAAGAACACACATTACCAGCTTCAGGCCAATAACATTTTTTAAACAAGAAAAAAAAAAACAAATAAAATAAAAACAGAAAAGAAAATTCCTTTTTCCCAAGCTTTTTATATTGAAACATAAAAACTCTTGAATCCTTGAAAATAAAAACCGGAAAAAATTAGAAAAAACAAAAGTTTTTCAACAGCTAAAGGAAGTCACGCGTATAAGTGCTACACCAGCCTTGTTAGAAACCCCCCACTTGTGAACATTTTTTCTAAGGCTCATCACATTGAACACACTTTCCTCTAGTGTGTGCGTACGAGAAAATCCCTTCCCTTATTTTTCTTTTTTATTTACTTGACTAAACTTTAAGGGTTTATTTATCCTTAAGCATCTAAAAGATTTGTTAACACAGATTTCACAACACCATTTATTTTCATTGTCTGTCTCAGAAATCGCAACAAAAAGAAAACCTTCCATTAGATTTGGGGTAAAATGATGTAAAAAGAATTGTGGTTGTCTAACGAAATTGTTGTGTTAAACAATCCAGAATCTTGTTAACATGACTTTATGGTTGAAAAGTCATATTTGTAACAGTTTTTTTTTGCTGTTATTTGATATCCTTTTTCTAGCATTTGAAAAACAAAAAACTTTGAAAAGGATTTTTATTTTCTGTTGTTTTTTTTTTTTTAAGATAAAAAAAGTTTTAAAGTGTGCTGTTCAATTAGCCATAATAATTTAATTTTGTCTTACAAGTTGTCATGCCTTAACCCATTCTCTTACACTGCTATACAGAACTTTGTTGTGTTTTATAAAGGCCTCCCGAATTACTTTGAATTTCGAATTCCACTCAAAACTACACCTCCAAGTAATTTGTTGAGATTTCGATAACAAATTTGTTGATACTTATATTGTAATCGAAACAAGCTTATTATACCAAACACATGCCACTGTAATCGATAGTTTTTTGCATTTTTTAGGAAAGAATTTCAAAACCATCTATGTAGGAGCGCAATTTGATTTTACGAAGATAAGAACGCAATCAGTTAATTATGATGCTCATCATAATGTTGCACTTACAGTTGGCAATCTAGATAATGGTGTTTTGCTTTTACATCATTTAACATTAAAATTATAAACAAGGGCTACAAAAGCAAAAACAAGTAAACAAAAATATACCAACAAAACACCAGCATAAAAAAATTGTAAACAAGTAAACAAAAATGCAACAACGATCGCTACAAGAATAAATGTAAACAAAATGCACAAATAACGACAATGAAGCAACGATGTTTCCATTTATAGAGGTGTCGAGAAGGCAAAGCCATGACTGTTTACGTTGCCATATAAAAGGCAAGATAAAGCAGGCAACGGAATCAGTAAAAGTTCAGTCAGTCTTGTGTGAAGACGAGATGTGTTTGAAGAGAGTAATCGTGGTTTGAAGATCTCCGTTACAAAGATCTGCCGAACAATTGACTAGTAATTGTTATTATTTATGCAAAGGGTGTAAACAAAGGAATACCAAACAAAGTAATTGTTGTTGTTACATCAAGTTGTGAACAGTGGCACACAGAATTGTGCGAATAATAAAGAATTTTAATTAAAACTAAACACAAATTTATTTTTATTTTATTTGCAATCTATGCGTTTAAAGGTTTTTAAAAGGTAAAAACGTAAGAATATTATAGTGTGTAAAAGAGGTAGGAGACGCCTACTCTTGTAGATAATTAGTGATGAGATTTAAAAGTTCCCACGAGGAATTCGCAGCACAATATCAGATATCAGAAAGCCTCGCTCATCCCATCATAATTCTATCTCTCAGAAGGGGTTCAACTATTAAATATCCTACAAATGATATCTCAGATGGCCTGGTCGCCATGGATTTAACTCCACTTAAATTAAGTACATATAAGACACCGTTGTAGAGAATTTAATAAAGTTAAAACATAAGCCATATCGCGTCAAAATCGAGCGTTATTATGTTTGGTGGGGTTCGGATGGTTTAGTTTGCGAGCAACAAAATCTCAGTTGCATACCCATTGGTATATTATTTTTGGAAAATTTTATTCATCATATATAAAGAGACTGTAAGGATAAATAGAAACCTGAACTTGAAATACTCTGTAGCACTTTTAGAAAATAATTCCTTGTGAAAATCACACCGGCTCTGTGTACTTTAAAAATAATAAGAAAGTCTTTGCTCTTTTTTATTTGACCTCCAACCAATTTATTCACTCCAACTTATTGCGCTTTTTTACAAGCAATTTTTGCCTGACCTTCTACAATACGCAGAAACAAAGTATGCATCCCTCTAACCAATTGTTTCAATGTGATGTTTTCCTGTGCCACAACATGTCAACAAGTTATGCAACCTTGTCTTGTCATCAACATGCATAGCAATTATGTACTGACTCGCTCTCGATCTTTCTTGTTCTGCTTTGGCATATGTTTACAAAAACACTATCCCAGTGCAAGGGTAGCCATACGAGTAGCCAAGTACGTACACAAAAATAATGACAACATCAAATGTCATCAATTGCATTGTATTGATGACATTTATGATGTCGTTGTGTCATTATTGTTGTTCTTGCGATTGCTATTATTGTTGCTGCTATCATTGTATATGATTGTATTCGTATGCAGATTGTAAAATACAATCAATGATTGCGTATGCGTAACGTATCAATAATATTGGCCACGAAACAACAACAACAACATCGCCAACATTGTCGTCATCATCATCATCAACAACATTAACATCACCACCACCACCAGCAGCATAAATAAAAGGCAAACAAAAACGTGGACGTATGGCGAGGGGAGTATTGGGGTATCATTGTTTTCGTTTCGTGCGAAAGTCTGGATTATAATGATATCGTGAATTCGTTTTATTCTATGATGTTATCATTGTTGTTGTTGTTGTTGTTGTTCCAGCTGTTATAACAGCAATATTGGTGCTGATTTTTTGTATATTTTCAGAAATTCTTTTCTCTCGCTCTCTCTCTCGCACTGTGTGATATGTCTGGCTATTTTCAAATGTTTTTACATATTTTCACTCAATTGTCAATGTGTGACAGTTTCTGAATGTGTTTGTTTGTCTGAATGCTTGTGTGTAGAAATGTTATGGAGAATATCAAGTGGCTGTGATACGAGGTCTTTTAGTTTATTTTATATTGTAATTAAAAGCCTACACTTACATGATTTAATCGCAAGAAAACTGAAAGATTAAAGGTTAAACTTTATAGCCGGAAGTGATTTAGATAAACTCCACTCTTTACAATATTGAGGGACACACATTATAGAAATATGGAGTAATAGACACATAATAGCTTTAAAACTGAACTCTGGACAGAGCTTATGTCTTGTTTAAGATAGGTCCCAAATTAATCTAAAACTCTCATTTTTTGTTTTGAACATAATAGGGAAGAATGAGTTACTTAACATACATACACACATACATAATTGGTAATTACAATCCTTCAGTCAGGATTACAACCTAGCTTCTCACACCACTTATGTTGTGTATGTTAATTTTTATACATGTGTGGCGGGACCTACAGTTAAAAAGTCACCTCCGAACGACAGATTTTTGAGAAACTTTTCATGGTAATTGCATTTACTGTCATTGTTTTTGCCAGAAGTCTTCTGAGAGGAAGTCGCGAAGAAATATTCTTTCATATTTCGTTTTGCTGCAGATTATTGAATTTTAATCGTGGCCTCACGTCTAATAAGCCAACACTCTACCTACTAGACTACGGCGACTACTGAATATATTACTGAAATCAAGGCTAACTCGAGGACACGTAGCGAACTGGGGTGGTTAAATTATTGAGAGGTAATTAATAAGTATAGTCTAGCCTCGACAAAGAGTACACAGGTTGTGCTTTAAAGTGTGATTACATTAGAATAAGTTTAAACCTGAAAGCGTCATCATCAGGTCAGTCAATTTAGGGAAGTCTGCGCTAAAATGAAGGCGAAAAGGGACAATGAGCGTAGCTTTTTACTCTACCGATCTATAGTTCCTACAGAACTAATGACAAGGGCCACGATGTCTGACCTGGATTTGAACCATGGCCTTACGTCTTATACCTACAAGACTTACTTCTTACATTGAGGACAATAAAATGTGCGTCTTTCGACTCATTACCCAATGATATTTGATAACAGACAAAGTGACAGAGTTGAAATAGATTAAGTGTTTGATTGGTGAGCTTTCTATTAAAATTTAAGCCAGTGAAACAACATTCTTCCTCAGTCCACTATTTGTCAGTATTATTCAATGAGTATTTAGTTTCATAGCGACCACATAAGTTTGGATTAATTTTTCGACTGCCGGACTATTCCCACGGACGCGTCCAAAATGAGGACGTTTACAGAAGCAGATGTTTTCATATATGAAAACAATGTCAGAGAATCATACGATGATACGACTTCTAGTGGAATGTATTGTTTTTCAGATGTAAATTCGAAAGGTTTCGAAATTATTCACTAAAGTATTCCGTAGACCATAAAAGAAAAAAGTCATGCGGATAATGAAACAGTTGGTGAGCTTTGAAGATACACACTTATGACACAATTGATCTGTGAGTATAGTAACCGTAGTCTAGTAGGTAGGATGTTGGCTTATTAGACGTGAGACCCCTGGACAGACATATCCAACAAATCGAAGTATGAAAAGTTTCTGAAAAGTCTGTCGTTTGGCATTAATTTTAAACTGTAAGTGCCGCCACTCATTTATAAAATTAACAAACACAACATAAGTGGTGTGAGTAACTAGGGTTGTAATGACCAATTATGTATGTATGTATTTATGTATAAAAAATTATTAAACGGTTTTATGTTGAATTATAGAGTTATATTAGGTGAGGCATGTGGTCTATTTTGTCGTTACTCATAACTAAGTTGCAGACGAACTAGCAAGATTAAGATCAACTTTAGAAGTAACGATAAAAGAGAGGCAAGTGATGCCACCAATAGACTTCTTCTTAAGAATTGTTAGGAAAACTCTACAGTTGAATTTACATTCTCGCTTGGTGAATTATTATGGATTTTGATCGGTCTGTAGAGTCGCAAGAAGCTTATGAATACACTGTCGTAAATTTCCTCAGAATGGTTAAACGGATATGACATCTTTTGACCTGCAATCAACTCATGTAAAGGGGATTTGTCTGATTTCTGTCTGCTTCGTCTGCGAGGCAAGGTACACCACTGATAATGCAATATGGCACGCCGTCTTTTCCTAACCTAACCTTATATTAGTATTTTATATCAATAATTTTTCTTTACATTTATAGGCCTTTTTGAAGAATTGAAAGAAGCTGTAAATGCATGGACACTATTAAGCACTGATGCAGCAGCCTCGAGAGAAAAGTTCTAAGTGGGATCTTCGGTTTCGGGCGAGTAGGCGATGATTTCCGCATCCGATCCAACAGTGAGCTGTATGAGCTCTTCAATGACATGGACGTTGTTCAGCATATTAACATCCAGCGGCTGTGGTGGCTCGGCCATGTCGTTCGAATGGAAAACGAGTATTTGATGCTGGAATCTGCAGTAGTCGGCGAAGAGGACGACCTTGTTTGCATTGGAAGGACCAAATAGAGGAAACCATGTCATCGATTGGTGTGATCAATTGTCGTTGGCTCGGAAGAAGTAGAGGCGCCTGAAAGGATGTGTTAAGGCAGGTCGAAATCCGTTAATCGGTAGTACTCGTAGGTAAGTAAGAAAGCAGCTGTATTTTTAAATTAAAAGCCTAATTCCGAATGTTAAATATTTTAAGAAAATCATTGTAATTATTGTAATAATTGTAGTTCAGTATAACAACTCTCGCATGATGTGTTTTTTTTCCTTTTTTGTCAAACCAATATACCAATGCCGATATGTAACGATAATCATGTGTTTGTATAGAAGTGCGTACGTGTATATGTTATCATAATCTGGTTTAAATCTGACATTATTATTATTGCCGTCATTTTTTCCCTTCCTTTTTTGTTCCACCACCCCTCGCCTTATTTTTATTGGCCTTATTGCAGCCCGTACAGCTGTTGTTTTTGTAAGCGTTGTCATTATCGATACAATTTTTGCTGTTGTTGTTGTTTGGATTGCTTATTTGTATGTAAAAAAAATTTTTGTTGAAAATTAAACCACAAGATTTAATGACAGACTAATTATGCGTACAAACGATTTATAAATATTTTCTACGTGTAAGTCAATTTATTGTTTATCATTTTTACATACCATTTTTGTTTTTTTTTTTCATTGATATTGTTACTGTTGCTGTTGTTGTTATAGAATATATTTTTATAAATATTATTGTTAAACCTTACAAGGTAATCAGAGAGAGAGAGAGTATGAAGCAGAAGGCAATTTCATTGCCGAATTGCTATGAATACGAATACGTGAGTCCTTAGTGCATGAGTGAGTGATTGAATGTGTGTGTTTATTTGTTATAAATGACTGATTAAAATTATGTGGTTAAATTATAGACATGTTGGTTGGTTGTGTATATGTATGTGTGAGTAGATAAATGCTGGTTAAATTAACGGCAACTGTAAGTATGAGTAGATAGGTTTGGTTTTAAACGGCTATGCGTTAAGCTTTATAGAGTTACAATGAAATTTATGACTGGCTTTTCCAATATGAGGTTGTATTAATCAGTTAATTATAATTAAATTTACACTCTTGATAAGTTTATTAAGATTATTAACGTTTTGTTATCATTATTATTACCGTTATTGTTGTTATTCTTTTTATAAATGCCTTTAAATATGTTATGATTACAGGCCGTCAATTATAGGTTTAATAGAAATGCTAGGCAATGAAATATTTGATTGATTTGTTAATTGAAAAGGGAAATATAAAAAAAATTATTGGAAAAAATCTAGATACTGGTGTTTTTCTTACAATAATAAATGTAAACAACGTTGTTTACATTTATAGAGATTTCGAGAAGGCGAAGTCATAGACATTCGCCTGGGGTTTGAACTAAGGCCTCATGTTTAATAAGCCAACAAACTACCTACTAGACTACGGCGACAGATGGTAGAGGTAATTTCGAATTGATGTGAATCAGATGGTTTGAATGGATTTGAATGGAGAAATGAATTCATTGGTATATTTTGAGGTTAAAAACGAAACAAGACTATTTCTGACAATTCGTGAGAGAATGAGACCGTTTCTGAAAATTGTTGTACTGGTAGTCGAACGAGGTAAGATCTGTTTTGTAAGACAAATTAGAAAAAATTTCTCAACCATTGTTTTCGAAAACAATTTTTAACTGATCTGGCAATATTTGCTTTATTATGGTAACATTACACTGTTATTGGCTGACACGATTTCAGCAACTTCTTGAATCGTCTTGAATCGTCCCTTTCAACTTATAACTCATTTGATTTTTGATTCTTTGAGTTGTAGGCAGCTTAATTTTGAATTTTAATCCGGGCGAAAAACAGTGAGATGCTGTGGCCCTGATTGTTACTGCTTCGACTTTTGTTGTGGTTTTAAGCTATTCAGAGATGTAGTTGCTTGCAGCTTGTGTATTGCTTTTCTTTTTTGCGCTCCTGAACGATGTTCTTGATACACAAAAAGTACAATGACATCACTAGTCAGCTGTAGCCTACGAAATTCATATTATATCGGTATGGTATTGGGACCATTTTGAAAATTATTTGTTATTTACTGTTTCCTGGGTGAACGAATTTATTTAATAAAAGGGCATCCTTTTTATTAAAAAAATTTTAAATATTTCATTTACTTTATATTCTTTTAAGTCGTAATATTTATGTCATATATAAACGCTTTATTGTGCCCCTAATAACCATATTTTGCAAAATCATATACAAAATGTTTACCTTAATTTTATGGCTTATTATCCTTAATAGCTTTAGTCTTAAATATTATTACCTCAGCTTTTGTCATCACGTTTTAATTTATGATTTTCATTATGTTTTCAATATGAATATCGAGATCTTTCCATATATGTATGTATATGAGTAAGCCTACATTCATTGAATGGAAATCATAACTTCTTAATAACAATAGACAGGGAGAAAAAATAAGTAATGATTTTACATCCTTGACTAATTTGTGGATCCTTTTTGGTTTACAAAATATCCCAGCAAATGTTCTTTAATAAATATGAAATTAATATAGAATATAAGAAGGGACATAGAATTTTATAAAAATATTAAGAGTTAAGTATTGTTGGTAGTATGATTATAATGACGCTCACATGTATTAATATTAAGCTGAATAAATGTATTGAGAATCATTATTGAATTCGTTTGGTGAAAATTTCGATTTTGTTCCCATATTTTTAAAATTTTTAATTTTTTTTTGGTAAGACTTGATACAATTTTCATAAGATTGTTGCCTGGTTTAAGTATGTTATATATAATATTTTATATGTTTTCATATAAACTAACACTTCTCCCTTGACAAACGCACTTTTAAAGTGCTGTAATGAAAAGAAAATCTAATTTCAATATTTATGTATATACATACTTACATTCACACATAATTGGTCATTATAATCCTGCAGTCAGGGGTACGACCTACTAGCTGCTCTGTAATCGGTAGGCACTCCCGTACACACTCAAAAGAGTTTGAAACGCGGTAAAACCCACAAGATAAATTAAATGATCCTGGGACCCATATGATGTAACTATCAAATTATTCAGCCCTCTTGTTAAGTAAAGAGTGAACCTAGAGGAACGGATATTATTTTCATATTATTTTCAAAGGTAAACTAAATTTGTGTAAACTGCAGCTCATCTGCTGACATTTTGTTGTTCTGAATATCGGCTGGGTACAGACGAAAATATTGCAAAACAAAAGTTATTAAATCAATATCGTCTGCAAAAGTCCATTACGTTTAACAGTGATGGAGATTAGCACTGATTTGTGGGATATTCCCTTGAATATGTAGGTTTTAGTATCAATATGAGGTTCGAAATTAATCTACTCCAGCTAAGTCATTAACTTTATGCCATAGGAAATGTTCTTAACGCACTGGGTTGAAATCATACAGGGCATATGATAAAAAATTCTTTTTCTTCTATGGATTTTATATTCTAAAGTAGCAAGACCAACTTATATTTCTTTCATATTGTTAGGAAATAATATTAGGTTAAACATGCGTATACTATTCTTTTAAAATAGTTCTTTATCAGGCTTTAATACACATCTCTGATACATTTCTGTCTTTTTTTTCGTCAAAAGAATTCTCAGTGTATGGAGCACATAATTTCTTATAAAAATATTTACGTTTTACTCTCTAACAATACATTAAAAAGAAGAGAAGGAAGAAGCAGGAAATTACCATACAAATGTGTTTCATTTGTGTTATGATTTTGATATTTAAACGTGTTCTATTCGAAACATTCTCACACTCATATGTTCACATAATCCAAAACCATTGTTTAAGGATTATATTCCATAATATAAAGCATTAAGCACACACACACACACGGAAAAATACGTTCATAAGAAAATATACACAAATACATTCATAAGTATACTTACAAACGTACATACATATATACATATATGTATGTATATGGTATTGTATTATTAATAACAAGTGTTTATTTAAGCTTCGCATGATTTCTCGTTTAAACTTTTAACGCTTTTTCTTGTATGCGAGAAATACTTTTACACTCACTCCCCCTCCCTCTTCTATATGACAAGCGATTTTGTATTCTTATCATTCCTGTTATTATTTGTAAATATTTATAGATTTTCGAAATCCAAAAGCTGGCATTAATTTACAAGAGCAGATATATTCTGATGAAAATTGTTGAATATTTTTACAATAAATTTATTGAGTCTTTGTAGGAGAACAATAGAGACAGTAGAAGTAACATTATGGTCACGTAGTTTATTACAATTGTAATGTGTTCCATTTCTATGTAACGGGTGTTTTTTTTTACTACTATTTGTGTATTGCATCCACAACTTCTTAGTGCTTAGACTAATGAAGGTATAATGCCGGTGAAATACAAACGGTGAGACAAATGTGCTTCATATCTGCAAACTCGTTAAATTTATTCAGAGCGGTGGAAGTTACAATAGGTATTCGATAAGACTGTGATTTACTACCACTACATTGAATACACGATCCTTGGAAAAGTCCTTAAAAACCGCAAGGATATAATGAAGGTTTGAATTTGCGAATGAAATATGAGTCGCCGTAGTCTAGTAAGCAGAACGAAATATGAAAAAAATATTTCTTCAGCGACTGCCTCTCAGCAGATTTTTGGTTCTGAGAATAAATAAAATTGTCATAAAAAGTTTCTCGAAAAATCTGTCGTTCGGAATCGAGTTTAAGTAGTAGGCCCCGCCGCTTATGGATAAAATAAACATAGACAACCTAAGTGGTGTGAGAAGCTAAGTAATGACCAATTATGTATGTATGTATGTATTTCATTTGGCATATAGCTTCTCGGTTTAACATTGAATTTAGAATTGCTATACGATTGCTAAACATGGAATACTGCCATGCCAAAGGCAATAGTATTCGAAAACTGCTGACTTTGTAAGATCTTCCGTGTATTTTGATCGAGAACAATATCTAATCAGAGGCTCTGATAATAAGACAGGAATAGCATCACAATGCTATCAGAACACAAGTTTACAATTGGAAAAGACTAATTGAAGCCGAAGAGATCGGTGAAATGAAGTTAAGGCATTGGTACAGGACAGAGTGCTGAAAATTTATTGAAGCCTTATTTGCTTACCTCTATAACTGCTAGTCATCGTAGTCTAGTAGGTAGTGTGTTGGCATATTACTCGAAGGAAATTTCGAAAAAACGAAATTTGAAAAAATATTTCTTTCGCCGACTTCCTGTCAGCAGTTTTCAGGCAAAAATTCTGAGAGTCATATAAAGTTGTCATGAAAGTAGGTACCACCGCTTATGGATAACATTACCACACACTACATAAGTGCTGTGAGAACAATTAAATAAGTGATTATGGCCCAACAAAAAATAGAATGGAGAGCAGACAGTGGCAGTCTAAGTGAAGTGATTTAAAATGGATTCTGACAGATATTTTGTTCAGCACGATTTCTAAAAGAAAACGGAAACATTATAGTTAATTAACCAAGTTAACCATGTGATGCCTGCCCTCTTTCTTTGTTCCAAATGAGAAAATTGTAGCCTGAACAGAACGGTACCTATAGAGAGACAAGCTTGGTGAGCAGTTAATATCACGTTGCGGAAAGAACATTGGCTACCAAGATCATGCGATTTCACCCCAATGATATTTTTTTTTTGCGGTGAATTGAGAAGTTAGCGGAAAAGTATACCTTTTCACAAATATTCCGCGTTGTTTTCCAATTTTTAAAACCCAAATGATTAAAAAATCACCCTTTATTTATCGTTAAAGGTATGAACAATTCAATATTCTACCAAAGGGAAAACCAAAGCTAGAATTTATTATAAAAATTGCTTTTTGATTTGCTTTAAGCTGAAATCGAATTGACTTTGGAAGCAGTTTTTCTAGAAATGTAGTGTTCAATAGGTAGGTAGGTAGAAGTGGCTGTCCACCCGAAGAGCGGACACACTTAGGCCTCATACAGGGCCCATTGTGATACCACAGTTTCATCTTTCCCCTATTCCAGGAACCACTCGGAGCTTCCGATGAAGCGACTTAGACTGCCAATTTCCACGCATGACAGTTCATCTACGTCCTCCATGTAGTAGGCACCCAGGTGTTTCTTTCTCCTTCGACCAAGTGCCGGACATGTGCAAAGTAGGTGAAGAATAGTTTCATCCTCCTCTTCATCTCCACAGCTTCTGCAGAAATCATTCGCAAGGTGTCCAAGACCAATACGCCTCGCATGTGTTCCTATAATACAATGCCCCGTAATAACCCCGATAACAGCTTTGAGCCTGCTTCTTTGGAGCTTAAGCAGAGTCGTCGTGCGCCTTCTATCCAGCTTTGGCCAGATTTTTTGCGCCGCTCTGCCCTTATCCGAAGCTGCCCATCTACTGTTGGCAAGGTCCACGATTGCATTGTTAATCATAAGCACACTGGTACTTAAAGGGATCCCCAATGTAGAGAATTCATCAGAGAGCTCGACGGTCGTACCCCTTCTGGCCAATTCATCCGCTCTGCAATTGCCGGGAATGTCCTTATGTCCCGGTACCCATGTGATACAGACATCGCATCGGTTCGCCATCTCATTGAGACATCTGCGACAGTCGTATACTGTCTTGGAGTTTATCACACTAGAATCCAGCGCCTTGATGGCCGCTTGGCTATCGGAAAGTATAATGATCCTTCGAACATTTTTGTCCGCAACAATTTTCACCGCAGCTTGAATAGCCGACACTTCCGCCTGAAAGACACTGCAGTGATCTGGTAGTCTCATAGACTTGGATATTCCGATTGATCTCGAATAGATGCCAATACCAACGGCTCCTTCTAATTTGGAGCCATCGGTGTAGATTTGTGCGGCATTACCCGTTAGGTGCGCCACACCCTTTCCCCAGTCCTCTCTTTTCGGGATGGATGTCCTAAAATTCCTTGAGAAGTCATATTGCGGTGTCATATAGTCTATGCTTCCGACAATATCAGCTTTCTCAAGTATCCTTGTATGACCAATGCTCGATGCATGCCATTGTCCAGTCGCCCAGAGACGCCTACTGATCCTGGCCGCCACACCCCTGCAGTATAGGTCGAGCGGTAGAAGGTATAAGATCATCTCCAGAGCGATCGTAGGAGTAGTGCGCAGGGCACCACTAATAATTATGCAAGCAGATCGTTGTAGCTTGCTTAACAAGTTCAGGTTCGTTGTCCTATTCAGGGATTCCCACCACACCAGGCATCCGTAGGTCAGGATAGGTCTGACCACCGCTGTGTAGATCCAGTGAGTCATCCTAGGTTTCAGGCCCCATTTCTTCCCCAACACCTTGTTACAGGCGTAGAGGGCGATGGAGGCTTTTCTTAGTCTGTTAGTGATGTTAGGTTTCCACGATAGTTTCCTATCCAGGATAAGGCCCAAGAAGCGCGCCTCCTCCTTGAGTTCCAGTTCCGCCCCGTACAATCTCAGTGGACGAAAAGGTGGAGGTTTGTACTTCCTCGTGAAGAGTACAACCTCCGTTTTACCGGGATTAACACCCAAACCACGACCAGATGCCCACTCCCTAACCTTCCCTAGGGCAAGTTGCATCCTGTCTCTTATAGTGTCAACAAATCTACCCGAAATAGTGAGAACAACGTCATCCGCATAGGCAATCGCTCGGCATCCCACGTTTTCCAACATCACTAGCAGCTCATTCATCACAAGATTCCATAGGAGAGGGGACAGTACTCCACCCTGTGGAGTTCCCCTTCCTACTTCTCTGGAGATGAGCGAGCACCCCAGTGTCGGGTAGATTGTTCTTCCACGTAGTAGTCTGGATATCCAGTTCACCAGAGTATTGGGTACATTCAGTCTCGTTAGAGCGCCGGAAATAGCACCCAGTTCCACGTTATTGAAGGCTCCTTCTATATCCAGAAAAACCGCCAAGGTATACTCCTTTCGTGCCAGCGATCTCTCTATCGTACACGTTAGGTTATGTAAGGCAGTGTCAACAGATCTACCCTTATTGTACGCATGCTGTTGCCCAGATAGCAAATTGCTATCTAAGGTCTGGCGTAGTTCAACATCGATGAGTCTCTCCATGGTCTTTAACAGGAAAGAAGAGAGACTTATAGGTCTAAAATCTTTAGGTGTGGTGTGAGAGTTTCTTCCTGCCTTTGGTATGAAGACCACTCCCACTTTACACCATTCCGACGGTATGTGTTTTAGCCGAATACTAGCGGAAAACATCTCTCTAAGTATCGCGATGTGTTCCAGTTTCAAGCGTTGTAGTAGGGCTGGGTATATTCCGTCTGGACCCGGAGATTTGAACGGTTTAAAACCATTTATTGCCCATTTGATTGCCTCTACCGACAAGATTGAGTAGTAGTCTTCATGTGAATCGCTTTCCAAGACTCTCACCTGCATATCCAAGTTTTGTCCCAGTGGAAAGTGCGTATTCACGAGAAGCTCTAAAGTTTCCTTCTCTGAGTTGGTCCATGAACCATCCGTCCTCTGTAGTACACTCGGCACGAAGGCCGTATTCGCAAGAATCTTTCTTAGCCTGGAGGTTTCGTTGATAGTCTCCATATTGCTACAGAAACTTCTCCACGAATCTCTCTTGGCTCGTCTCAAGTTCTTCTTGTAGTCGCCCAGGGACACTTTATATTGTTCCCAATGCTCCGCCTTTCCGGATTTTCTCGCCGCGTTAAAAAGTCTACGCGACTCTTTCCTGAGCCTGTCCAGATCCCGGTTCCACCAGGGAGGTTTGTGTCCCCCTCTGCTGACTCTCTTCGGACAAGCTTTTTCAAAGGCCCCTAATATGGCCTTCGTAAAAACAGCCACAGTAGCTTCCAGTTGCAAAACACTATCAATTCTACTGTGCGTAAGTGGACCCATGCCCAGATTGACAAGACGATCATAAGTATCCCAATTTGTGTTCCTGGGATTCCTAACCTTTTTCACACTTTGGATCTCCCTATCTAGAGAGAATTCAATGTATCTATGGTCAGAGAAGGAGTGTTCCTCAGAAACTTTCCAATCTCTGACCTCATCAGAACTACTTCTCGAGGCAATGGTTATATCCAGTACCTCTTTTCTACTCTTAGTTACAAAAGTGGGCGTGCTACCCACGTTGCATACTGTTAAATCATTAGAGATTATAAAATCAAAAAGTGACTCACCCCGTTCATTAACGTCCGTGCTACCCCATATGGTATGGTGAGAGTTGGCGTCGCATCCAATGAGCAGGCCAACTTTTGCGCGCTTGGCTTCGGTGACCAGTCTTCTTACTGCGTCTGGTGGAGGATCTTCGGCTGGATGTGGCATATAACTGGATGAAATCCAATACTGCCTTCCATTTATCTCCGTCGCAACCGTAGTTAGGTCTTCGTTACTGTAAGAAGGGAGCAAATATGCTATTAAGTTTTTCTTAATTAGTATACAGGATCTGGGCCTACCCGTAAGTTTGGCGTGAACCAGCCTGTAGTCTTTGAGCCCTAATCCACAAACCTTATTGGCCATAGACCATGGTTCTTGGATTAGGGCGATGTCTTCTCCTCTGTTTATCAGCCGGAGAAGTAGTGCAGCCGATGCTGCCTTAGAGTGGTGGAGATTTATTTGGATTACTCGGACCATGGTCTGTTTCATCCTCCTTCCTCTCTACCATCGTTGTGTCCAGGCTATCATCCTCCTGATCAGCCTCATCTAGGAGTTGAGATTCCCTCAGCAGCATACCAAGGACAGATGCTATGTCCGATCCAGTGGAAGATAGAGAGCTAACTCTGGATCGGCTATGGATCTGTGTTGAGGATGCTGTGAGGTTATCACCTTCCTTTTCTTCTTCTTCCTCCGATCCGCCCATGTGCTCGTCTTGTGGCTTATCCCCCTGAGGGGCATTGTCACCAGACTCCATGGGGCGGTTATCCTTTTTATATACTTTCAGGATGATATGTTCAAACCCAAAGGCCACCGCACCATTGGATTTTGCTAGGTGCTCCAGGGATTCCTGGTTGACTATGATAGTCGCACAGCGAGATCCATGGCGCTCCTCTATCTTTGCAATCTTCCAATTGTGCGTTGGTAGCTTTGGATTGCATATTTGTATCATCCTGAGTACCTTTTCTGGCTCCTTTGGAGTTACAGGTATCCAGGAGCGTGTTCTTGGTCTGCTGGGTATGGCGTCCTTGGGCACTAATTCTAATTTGGCGCCCTTCCAGATTTCACCTACCCTAGCTAAGGCGATGGAGAAGAGATCCAGGGCTCTCTTGTCGGCACACGTTACTAATTTCACGTGTCCTTGGTGCCAGCCACTCATCTGGTAAACTGGAGCCGGTCCCGGATTATCCTCCATTACGTCTAGAAAGACGTCCGCAAGGACGTCTGCTACGAGTCTCCAGTTTGACGGTGTAATACTGCCGTCTGGATCGGAGCGATCTACAACCGCCATCTCGATGCTATCTTTTAACACCTCACTATATAAGATATTGGTGCGATGCGAGCTGCGTTGTTTTTTGGCGCCTGGTGCGTCGCCTTCAGAAGATCGTTGTCGTTTGACAGCCGTCTCTGTGGCCGACGTTTTGTCAAGTTCTTCGAGCCTTTCTTTGGCCCAGGCCAGTGATTGTACTTCGCGCTGCGTGCGGTTATCTATTGGGATCTTGGAGATCCTGTCTAGAACCCGCTTAGCGCTCAATCGCTCCCTGTACCGCTGCTTCGATTCTTTTACTTTTGGTGCCGTGTCAACCTTTGCATTACCAAGGCCATTCTTGCTGGACGAAGGTCCGGCTTTTGGAGCAACCTTGCTTTTGGAAAGGCCGACGCTTTTGGCTTGTTGTTGCTTGTAGTCTTTTGAGGTACTGGGTTCTTGGTCTGCTTTAGCATCAACCAAGTCTTTTCCCTCTTTTTTGGAGACGGGCGTCGGCTTAACACCCGTACGCGGATTTTTACGAGTTCCGTTCTCGTCCTCCTTAGTGGAGGTGTTTTTCAAATTATCCTTTTTATTTTTATTAATTTCATTCATATTTTGGTCCCACGAGTTGCGGATAAGGGGAAGGTCCACCTGAGCAGGGATCCGCTGTGCCCAGGTAAGGCTGGTTAATCCTGGAGGTCGCCCGGTATCCAGGATACTCCGTTAGCGACTGGGATATTTTTGATGGGCCCCCAGCCAGGCTGACTATCGGCACGGGTCGTGTAACACCTTAGTCCAGCCCATACCTCTATCCTATGGCGAGAGCCATAATTCATCCGACCTTACGATCAAATGAGTATAGACTCCCCCCTTGGCTGGTGGACACCCCATCGGGCAACCACCATTACCAGCCGACACCCACGTGGAGGGTTTGGTAGAGGATTTTTGTCGGCCTAGTGTTCAATAAATATTTTAATTATTTTTTATTGGGCAAATTAAAATAAACTCTTGTATCGTATTTCTATATGAATATATAGCAGATATTTACAAACATTTTAAATTGAGAAGATTTTCACACGAAAATAAAAAGTGTATAAATAAAAGTGAGCCAAAGGCGGTTATATTTGAAAAAAAAAGTGGTTGTTAAACTCATGGCACAGTAAAGCGTGACATGACGAAGCCCGGAGTAGGCACAACAATTTTTCACACGGTCTTGGAATTTTAAAAATAAATTTATTTAGGTATTGTTTAGTATTGAAGCCGCAGTAGTCTAGTAGGTAGTGTGTTGGCTTATTAGACGTGAGGCCAAGGTGTAAAACCCAGATCAGACATCTGCAACAAAACGAAAAATGTAAAAAATATTTCTTCGGCGACTTCCTCTCAGCAGATATCTGGCAAAAACTCTGGGAGTAAATAAAAATGGTCACGAAAAGTTTCTCAAAAAAATCTGTTGTTCGGAGGTGACTTTAAACTGTAAGTCTCGCCACTCAAATATTAAATTAACACACACAACATAAGTGGTGTAAGAAACTAGGTTGTAAGCCTGACGAAATGGTCTTAATGACCAATTATGTACGTGTGTATGGTAGTTTTTCCTTTTCAGACATCGGCTTTCCTACAATGCTATTGAAAATAATTGAAAAAACCGACTTTAAATTCAATAAGAACAACAAACTGATGAATACTTTAAAAATTTTGTTTCTACCACAAAATCTTATGTCTTATACCATGTGCTACAAAGCTTTGTGTCATAGCTAAACAAAATTCAGAGCCATACTCTCAATATCCAAAATGTATGCAGAAGCTAATTAAATATTTCCATTTCCAACCTGAACGAATTTAATGTCTTGATATGAAACCAATAATTTGAGAATAATTCATTCATTTAACATTTCCTTACAATTTTTTCAAGACTTTAGTAACAATAAAAAAAAAAAAAAAAAAAAAATAAATAAATAAGAATTCCATCGTACGTAAATGATAAACTTCTTCTATTTGGGTCATGATACCGTCCATATAATGCTTGTATAAATATTTCATTTTTCTTATGCCACTATTTGCTAACATTTGCTCCAATAATCCTCCCTAATTGTATGTAATTCAACTGCCGTTTTTTCTAACTTCTTTCGGAACTTCTATTTACATTTCCAGCAGGTTTTTCTGTGTCAATTTAAACTTTTCTTTTGTAGCCACTGAGGACCATTAGTTTTACGGCAATTATTTTACACCCATTATGTGTCGATGTGAGTTTCTTTACTTTTCTTCGCTAATACTTCAACATGAATTGAGTTGGAGAGTTTGAGTAGTACATTTAAAAACATGTAGAAAAGAAAACCATTATGGCTGGCTTTACTTTTATTTTTTTGTTCTCTTCTCTTTATAAATTATATGTACTTTTACTCGAAGAAGTTGTTTTTCTTTTTATTTGCAATAGTTTTCTATGCTTTTTAACACGAAATATAACTTTACATATAAATTATGCAAAATTACAATGAATTCGACAAGCATTTCCATCCATCCAACCATCCATCCAGCCATCCATTCACCCTGGACAATAAAAAAAAAAGAAAAGATTGAAGAGGTTTCAGGTGACCCAATGGGGATTTCAGAAAATTCAAGATAAAGCTGAATGAGGCACCTAGAAGTTGTAGGCTCAATTTAAAGCTGGAAATTTCTGTTTAAAAGATGCACATTGCTCTGGTCTTCTAAACTCTCAAATACTGGGCACGAATTAAAAAACCATAGAAGACTATCTCAAACACAAACGATAAAGTAGTTAGAAATCATGAAAAAGGCTAGGATAGGATAGGTATAGTGGCAGTATATCTTATTTAAGCATATGTAGCTGCTCGTTGTGATGCTATTTAAAGCAACGCGTTAGAAGTCACTAACAAGTTCTAATTACCCGTCTCAGCAGTAAACATCAGGACTTCGATTTGAATTATAAAACCAACCTCAAAGCTTAATGAATCCAATGATCGATTGAATGTTAAAGAACGAAAAACTACCGCAAATTGGTAAGCCAAAATGAAAGAAGACGGCGTCGAGCGCAAAACAAACCTTGTCAAATGATGTGGGAAATGCTGAATTCCTCTACAACCTCTTTAGCAGTCATAAGAAGTTATGTGAAGTTTGTCCGTATGCTTATTCAATTCCCAATGAAGGGAGATTTTTTCACAGGCCAGGTTTTGTCAGCATCTAATAAATATTGTTACGTTGTTACCTTTTAAAAACGTTTAAAATATGAGCTCGTAAATTGCAAATTAAATAAAAATAAATTTGTGTTTAGTTTTAATTAAAACTCTTTATTATTCGCACAATTCTGTGTGCCACTGTTCACAACTTGATGTAAACGATAACAATTGCTTTGTTTGTTGTTCCTCTTTGCACTCTTTTGCATAAACAATAGCAATTACTAGACAATTGTTGGCAGATCTTTGTAACGGAGATCTTCAAACCACGATTACTATCTTCAAACGTCTTTACACAAGACCTACTGAACTTTTACAAAAAAAAAAAAAAAAAAAGGTGAAGCAGCTTTTTTGCCTTGCCTTGCCTTTTATATGGTAGGGCTATCAGTCTGATGAATGTTCTTGAAGGCGAATGTTCGTGGCTTCGAATTCTCGAGATCTCTATAAATGTAAACAACGATTTATTATTGTTGTTTGTGTAGTGTTTTTGTTGCATTTTTGTTTACTTTTTTATCCCTTTTTTAAACTGGTGTTTGTTGTTATATTACGCAGTGCGATAATTTGTAAACAAGTTCATTGTTTTTGTTTTTGTAGCTTTTGTTTATAATTTTAATGTTAAACGATGTAAAAGCAAAACACCAGTAACTAGATTTTTCCAATTTCGTAACAATATATTTGCCTGTAGTCGCCGTAGTCCAGTAGGTAGTGTGTTGGCTTATTAGATGTAAAGCCCGGGTTCGTATCCCTGGTCAGGCATCAAAACGAAATATAAAAAAAATATTTCTTCGGCGACTGCCTCTCAGCAGATTTCTGGCAAAAACTCTGACAGTAAATAAAATTGCCATGAAGAGCTTCTCAAAAATCCGTTGTTCGGAGTCGACTTTAAATTGTAGGTCCCGCCACTCATGTATAAAATTAACTTACGCAACATAAGTGGTGTGAGAAGCTAGATCGAAATCCTGACTGAAGGGTTGTAATGACCAATTATGTATGTATGTATGTATATTTTGCCTAATGCCTGATGGCATGGACTCATTTGTGGAGTAATATTCTGTCTCTGGCTACATTTTCCCAACAACACTGTTCATGAAAATCTACCTCCATTTACAGTCTACCTTACACATAGAAAGACACATATCTATTCCTAAAGTTGCTCAGATATATGTACGCTCAATTAAACAGAATGTAATTATTATAGCCATAATGAGCATGATAGGGGTTTTTCCAAGAGTTATGAATTCCTTATGTTCTCTCTCTCTCTCGAGAGAGAGTAGTAAGTCACTTTTAAGAAATTCTGCATGCGCTGATATCAGTGAATAACATTTTTCATTTGCGAAAACCGTAAAATCCAATCTACGTAGTCTGGAGAGAACACTGATAAAATTGACCAGGTTTGTCGGTGACAGTTATTAAGTTCAGTATGACAAATCAAGTTATTAATCAATAATATAATCCCTGTTGGCAGACATGAAAAGCTTAAAGCCTGTACCTTAAAGTCCACGGTTCAAACCCCATTTTAGAGATCTCCATCAAAACTAAATATGAAAAAATATTTCTTCGGTGACTTCCTCTCAACAGATTTCTGGCAGAAACTCTGAGGGTAAATAGAAACTTACTATGAAAAAGTTTCTCAAAAATCTATTGTTCGGAGTCGACTTTAAACTGTGGGTCCAGCCACTTATGTATAAAAGTAAGACACTCAACACAAGTGGTGAGAGAAGCAAAGTCGTAATTCTGACTGAAGGATGAAGGAAAGTAATTAAAAGCCATAAAAGTAGTTCATCACTCTAGACTTCTAAGGGGCTCTTTCTCCAACCTAATATTTACCCAACTTTTTACAACAACTGAATCCTAGAGTGCTATATGTCCTCCCTGCCTGAGTTTGTTATTATCAATCGTTCGAATTTTGAAAAGTTAATTACTGTGTATATAATAGATTCATTCGGATATTTCGGACCTATATCCATGCTATGAGAAAACAATTCCTGTGTGTACTTTGTTCCAATTGGTCAGTTTTTCCATAGAATTATAGAGAGCAGTAGCATAGAAGAACTGATTGTGTATTTAAGGTAACAATTAAAAAAAAATGTGTGGAAGACTTAAACGAATCTCAAACACTTTACAAAAACACAGATAATGTTAAAAATTCTGTTTGTTTAGTCAAGGCCAGAACCCTCAAATAATGATTTTTTGCCAGTCTAATCCAAAAATCCTATAAAACAGTGGCGTATACTTAATTTTTATTTATTTCTCAAAGTAAAGTATACGCTTTAGTATACCATTGCCTAATATAGGCCCTTTCAAGAAGGAAAAAAAAAATGAAGTTTCTATTTTAACAATAAAACTGCCAATAATACCGCTGGTGATGATGATGATGTACAAAATATTCTGCATAAAGTATACTCATCACGGTTTGTTTCTACTGCAAATGGTGATGGCAACGAGTTTAAATGCTTCTGTTAAAAATGATGTGCAATTACGCGTAACATGCGATTAAAATTGTGTAGCGAGAAAAACGTGTTGCGAATACAGAAATTAAATATAAAATAGCCAACTTGAATTCTTCTCATTTTTTTTTTGTATCTTTGGTTCTGAAAATAAAAAGAAATTTTTAAATAAAGAACAAATAAAACAAATGACTTTAAATAGAATAAAAAAAGAAGGAAAGAAAAAAATTAATTCACATCCTTGCACTCCCTTCTTTCATTAAGCATTGTGTGGTCATTTTGCATTTATCTTGTGATCAATTACTTCCTTATATGCTCCCTTCTATCCATTACTATTTATCACGGCATATAAATCTTTATTATGCATTGCGTTTGCATAAATAGATTCCATTTAAATGCACGATTACTTCCTTAGAATTTCCTTTCTACCTTCAATACGAAACAATCGCAATTGCTCGAAAACTCTTAATCGCTTCTAATCTTTCTTACATATTCATTTACATTCATACAAAACCCACAAACACACACACACAACCTTCTGCATACATACCATAAGTCATTATTTGAAAGTCAATGTTCTTCATACATTCGTAGACTTCTTGTATCGACAGCGTAAATCTTTTGCTAATCTTTTGTTCAGTATAATGAATTTTGAGGTAATGTTCTTGCCATGGGTGAGGGGTAAGTTGTGTTGTATGGAAGAAGGAGTTGAGTTAAATGTAAATTAATTAAGCTAATTTGATATTTTACAGTTAAAGCCAACCAATATAATGGAGTTAATGCTAAACGTTACAAGAGAATAGAGAGGGTTTTGGTTGCATTGCTGGGGGTATTGTTCTTTACTCGGCAGTTAATTATGTTATTAAAGGTAACTAACAAAGGATTTCTTTGTTTTTTCTTTTTGATGGGATTTCATGAGGTATGGGATGGTATGCATGCAAACAAGGTAAAGTTTTTGATTGTGGTCAATCAGAACGATCCTTGTCTTTGCTGTACTCAAGTTGACACGCAGTATCCTTGTGGCCCCTGCTGGACGATATTCTCGCTCTCGCTAGATGTTAACAAATGCGTACAGCGCAGTTCAATCTCCAGGATTTTAAATTTGGATGCATACAATTGGTCACTACAACCCTTCAGTCAAGATTACGACCTAGTTTCTCACACCACCACATGTAGTGTGTGCTAATTTCATACATGAGTGGCCGAACATACAGTTTAAAGTCTACGACGAACGACAGATTTTTTGAGAAACTTTTCATGGCAATTTTTTTTTTACTCTAGGAATTTTTGCTAGAAATTTGCTGAGAGGATGACGTCGGAGAAATATTTTTTCGTATTTCATTTTGTTGGAAATGTTTGACCTGTGGTTTGAAACGTGTCCTCCGTCTACTAAGCCAACAAACTGCCCACTAAACTACGGCGCCTTCACTGCGATAATTGAGGCAATGGGAACGTGTTATACAATGCCAATAGAGGTTCTGTTGGTTTCCTTACCATCCATTGTGCAGAACCAGTAGTCTCAACAATTTTGGGATACGATTCGCAATGAGACTTAGGAACAAAAGTAAATGCAGTAGTCTAGAGGCTGCATACTCTGTTCTAAGCGAGATCATTTTCTGTTATACGTGTAGCTGAGAACACGTATTAGCTTATGTGTGGTTTTTTGGTCCCAGGGTGTGTGATACTAAGCCTGTAGCAAAACTCAATGGTATCTTCCTAGCAAAAGTCTATGCCATCAAAAGATGTGGCCAATTTAACATGTACAGAAGATACAATCTGACTTAGTAATATAGTCTGGCAGTCAAATCGCCTTTTGAGCATTTGGCTCTTACGACTTTAAGTAGAAACTATTAGAGGGGCAGGAGAAATAGTGCCAGGTGGTGGGAAATTCCGAAATGAGTAGGCAGATGATCTATATAAGCGAAAGAGATGATAGAGAAAGACAGAGCCTTTTCTCGGCAATGGCATCATGAATATTGGCCTTCAAATGCTTGCCTCTGGCTTGTGGGCACAACACTTTTCTTTAACGGCGACCCACAGAAAATAGTCCGACGGTGTCAAATCGTAGCTTTTTGGCGGCCAATTGATATCACCATTTCGGATAATTAAACCACCATCAAACATTTCACGCTATAAATCGATTGTGACGGGAGATTTGCGGCAAGTTGCAATACGCTGTTGAAACCAAACATCGTTCACATCAATACCATGAAGAGCGGATACAAAAACATCGATTATCATGGTGCGATAGGTGTCTCCATTATTCGTAATGGTTCCACCGTCCCAATTTTCAAAGAAATATTTATGTGCCAATGATGCCTCCGCTCCACAAGCCGCAACAAACAGTCACTCGCAATGGGTGCATTGGCTTCTGTAAGACCACATGTGGGTTTTCTGAGCACCAAATACGGCAAATTTGCTTATTAACGTACCACCCTCCATCCATTCTTAAGAACGATGACGACTTGATGTTGATGGATTCACGCACACTCTCAGCCGCAGTTTCAATATTTTCGGATGTACGCACTGTACGAGCATGGTCGCGTCTTGGTGCATCAACAATGGACCAAGTTTCACGAACATCAGCAATAAACTTGCGTATGCCGGGCACTGTTGGTCCTTCTCTACGACCAAATTTTGTACGACATTTTCGTGCAATTTCCAATCAATTGTCTTTGTTTTGGAAATAGGTTAGGTTAGGTTAGTATGGTAGCTTTATACCACACTTTATACTTTATTTCATTTGCAATCTACGAACTCATATTTTAAACGTTTTTAAAAGCTAAAAACGTAACAATTTGTTATACGGTCATGTTAATACCCACCCATGTTGAGAGCTAGGTTAGGTTAGGTTAGTGTGGTAGCTTTGATACCAAAAGCTTACTTGAGCACGCATAATTGCCCGTTGTGGCGCCACAGGTGAACGCAGTCCCTGTACTGACCAAGTTCCTCCGAGCCAATGAGGGAGAAGTTAGTCAGCGCAAGCGCTGCACATTTAAAGCACGACTATCCCACGCTGGAAAACCAGCCAGAAAGTTTGATAAACGAGGCTATGTCCTTGACGTCAATGGACGATAGCCCCGTCAAGCTAACAAGGGTTGGAGAGCCAAATAACCTATATCTGCATCTCTCAAGAGATGGGCATTGACATAGAAAGTGGATAACAGTCTCCTCTTCCTCAGCGGATCTGCATCCACGGCAGAAATCGTTAAATGGGAGTCGCATTCTTTCCGCATGTCTACCCATAACACAGTGACTTGTAAGCATGGCCACTGTGATCGAGATGATGTAACGACCAAGTCCAAGTAACTGGTTGGTGCGCCTTCTATCCATTGAGGACCAAGTGAGCCTAGCGGTGCAGCAGGTCTCCTCATTGATCCAGGATAGGTTGGCGTCCCGGGAGAATTTCCGCGCGATGGCCAGTTTGAACGAGGTAAGTGGCATTCCCAAGTTAATTGAAGAGGATTCCGGAAGAAGTGCGCCAGCCCTGGCTAGCTCGTCTGCTCTGCAATTTCCCGAAATGTCGCAGTGTCCGCGGACCCAGATAAGTGTCACACTGAATCGCCCAGAAAGAAGGTTGAGGCAGCGGCGGCATTTCCTGACGATTCTAGAATTATCCGCAACGTTCGATAGAGACTTTATCGCAGACTGGCTATCAGAAAAGATTGAGATGCGGGTGAAAGGAGCTCCGTGTGCGAGGATCCACTGTTTTTGGAAATAAATTTCCAATAAATCCCAACGTTGCTCAAGCGTAAATCGATTCATTACGTTCAGTGGAGATAATATACTAAATTTCGTGACAGAATAGAATGACATACGCATTGCCAGATTCGAAATAACCGATGGTTTAAATTTAAACTGAATGATGACCCATCTGAGAGTTCACTTTGAGAACGATGAACACAACAAATCGTCAGTGAGTCGTCATATAATAGGCAATTGTTTGTTAATACGAGTTTTAAATACCGGAAATATTTCTAAGTAGTAGTAGTGTAGTATTGCTTGTAATCTTCCTAATCTCTGCTTGAACTTGACTCATGATTGATTACGTTCACAGTATTTTATTTTCAGATACTCTCTAAGGAGAATAATATGAATGTGAACACATGTAATTGAATTTAAATAAAAACGAATACATTGTAGGTTTTTTTTTGGAGTAACAATTAAATGGCAATTAATAAAATACAACAACATGAAAACAACAAAAACTTTTGTACAAGTAAAACAAACATAATCTGGCATTAAGTTCTGTTAACACAAGCGTTTACAAAATGTTTTTATGACTGACTACAGTCATACGTAAAACATTCCCTAAAGGATATTGTATGTAGGCACATACACAGTGATATATACGCATACCCATACACATACACATATGTATATGGGCCAGTTAAAGTTAAAATTTATGGGTACGGTTATGTGGGTATGGAACATAATAATAAATCTTCAGCTGCTCATTAAGTAAATTATAGTCTACAATTTATTTCAATTATAATTTCCTCTTCTTCTTCTGTTCGTATTTTTTTTATTAAAATTTTTTTGTTTATTTAGTTTATTGTTAACAAAAACAACAACAATTGAGTTCCTTTTTTTTCCTTTAAAATTATTATGAAACCTTAATACCCTTCTAGGCATTTTTCAACTTTTAGCGACAAAAAAGAAAAATTCGTAGTATTTATGAAAATTTGGAAATTAATTTTTTATTCATTTAATTATAGGCTGTAAAAACCTAAATTGTTTCTTTTTTTGTTTGTATAATATATATTAGGCAAATTAATGGCTTAAAGGTGACAGTCTTTAGGACAAATTATTAAAATTTTTTTCTTGTATTTCTTGAGAAAATCACGTTCATTTTGTGGAAAGGTGTTGTAATTAATCATACTTTGTGCTACAATTGCCAAAGGCGGTATGTTGTATTGGCGAAGCTGTTAGAAATATAAACCATTCATTAAGTATATTAATCGTTAAGTACTTCCTTCCTGAAGTACTGGCCCTGACAAATTCTTCCTCGCATTAGAATTTTAGAACAGCGAAGTGCTGAAAGATGAGACTGGAAACCTGGTAACAGATTCGCAGGGGGTGCTGGGGTTGTGGAGGAAATACTTCTCTACTCTGTTACGAGGTGATGGCGACACCAATACCGCCTTTTGAGATGATGTATAGATCACGATCGATGATGACAGCATGGAGATTCCACCGACGAGCCATGAAGAGGTTAAAGTCTTAAAAACAATAAAGCTGGATGTCCTGATTGCCTCGCCGCTAAATTTTTTAATACCGGAAGTAATGAGTTGGTAGGGCGCATATACCAGATTATTTACAAAATATTGCTAGAGGAAAGTATGCCCAATGATTACGACCAGAGTGCCCTCTCTGCTGTCCTGAAAAAGGGATACCCTACGATAGGCGACAACTAAAGGGCTATAAGCCTTCTCCCTATCGCACATAAGGTTCTGGCGGGCGTATTGTGTGAACGATGGAATCCACTCGCCAAAATACTGATTGGACCTTATCAGTACGGCTTCAGACCTTGCAAGTCCACATTCGACCAGATCTTCAAACTACATCAAATCCTAGAGAAGATCCGCGAAAAAAGTCGACACATGTCATCTTTTTGTCGACTAAAAGGCAGCCTTCGATAGCCATATAAGGTATCGTGTTTTTGCGGAGTGTTTTTGTGTCTGAGCTTGGTATACTTGCGAAGTTGATAAGGCTACGCAGAATGACGTTCAGCAATTCCTGCAGTTCCGTCAAGGTAGGAATGGATCTCTCTGAACCCTTGATACCGTGCAAGGTTTCAGATAAGGCGATCCCTTATCATACGACCTCCATAATTTCGTCATGGAGAGTATTCTGCGGAAGATGGTGGTGCAATGGGACTATTTTTCAGATAAGCGCCCAAAGTTGCAAAGTCTACTGGCCTCCATTTTCCCTATAAATAAACCTCCTTGAGTGTGCCTCTTTAACCATTCACCTACGTTCATCTCGTAATGTTGCTATCTCAGAACTCTACCATTGAAAATTAGCCTTGAACCTTGGGATTTTTTTTATGAAAGCCCTGATAGTAGCTAATTTGTAAGTATTCGCTCGTCTATCAACTGCTTTATCCAAACGGGCTATGTCCTAAATTGCCTGATTAATCGCCTAGCGGATAAAGTGGTCGTGAAGACTCTGAGGTCATTTCTTTGCCTTTTCCTTGAAGGTCGTAGGAGAACTTTTAATGGCATATACTATATGCCATATAGCAATAGAAGATCTTACAAGTTCTATGTACTTTAAAATCGAGCAAAGATGACCACCAACGCCAAAATGTTACAGTAAAAAATTTTTACAGTAAAAACAATCAGCTTGAGTTCGTATCAATGGACATGAGAAGCCATGATTCGTGTAACTGTTCGATTTCTTCCCCCATCCCCACTATAGAGTCGGAGAGGAAGTACATACATACATACATAATTGACCATTGAGGATTACGACCTAGCTTCTCACACCACTCATGTTGTTTGCGTTAATTTTATACATGAGTTGCGGGACATACAGTTTAGAGGTTTTTTATGAGACTTTTCTTTGCCATTTTATTTTAGTCTCAGAGTTTTTGCCATAAATCTGCTGAGAAGAAGTTAATATTTCGTTTTCTTCGAGATATCTGACCTGGTGTTTGATCCGAGGCCTTCTGGCTAATAAGCCAACACACTACCCACTAGACTACAGTACTAGTCCTAGAAGTACAGTACAGTACTGGAAGTACTTTGGAAGAAAATTTCAAGAGCGCTGAAGGTTCATCTGAATTAATCTCTGTGGATACAAAAAATTCGGTCAAAAATTTTTCATCACACAAAGGTTGCATTGACATTTGGAGAAACTGAAAGTGAAAATCCGAAGAGCACCCGCTTTTGGAGTTATCCAGAATCTCTGGTGTACGCGGTTGTATGAAAGCACCTTATGCGGAAAGATGTCTCCTCTTCAGGTCTATCTGGGGTAGGCTTAAAAGAAGTTGGGGTTAGTGTAGGGTAATACACAAATTATGGTAACTTGCTGATGGTTTTCTTATATTGGTGTTGATTGTTTTAAGTCTGTTATTATTGTTTAAATTTGCCGCTTCCGGCTGGAAATTAAAATTCAATTTTACTAATTATTTTTTAATTGCGTTATATTACTTAAGGCGTTTAAAATTTTTTTCTTTTAGTTTTGTTTTAAAAATTATTTTCGCAAGCGAATACATACTTACAGTGAGTGTCAAAAGAAACTGTACGCTATGGATAAAATTCTAACAATCATCAAACTTAACTTGCACCATTTAAGGAGAGTGGCCGAAAAAATTTGCCAGTTTTTAGAAAATTTTTTTTTTTTTTTTTTCAAATTTAAAAACTGCCAATGAAACAAGTTTAAAATAATAATAACGGTAATTTATTAATGTATACTTTTTTAATTGTACAGTTTCTTTTGAAGCTCACTGTATTTATAGGCAATAATACTTTAATCATTTATTTAATTTTTTTTTTTATTTAAAGGGACCTTCGTCCCAAAAATATTTTCCTACCACAACTTGACGAGAATGCCCTGTAGCCTTTAGATTAAATCATTGTGATTATCACCATATTTCTGTAATAACTTAGGGTCTTAAATATTCCTTTAAGCTTTTCATTCAAGCAAACTTAAATAAATTTTAGTTTCATCATCTCTAAGCTTTCTCTTTTCAAAACCTCTAATTTTATTTTGCTGGCCACTGTTTGCATTAAAACAGCATTTTCAATCTCTCGCTATTTGGCTTTCACTCACTAACCAATAATTTAGAACCCCCTGCCTTCCCTCTTACCAATTTACTATTTGCCAAAATGCCTTTCACTTTTATGCCAGTTTAAGCCAAAAACCAAAAAATTTGTTAAACTCTTAGAAAACAATTTAGCATGATTTAACGGTGAACAGCAAACGGGACTTACAAACATGGTCGAATAGCAATGCAACAACATACATACATACATATATACATGCACACATACAAACACATGCAGTCTTTAATAACAAATGTTGAGCTAATCAAGCAAACCAGAGAAAAAAATTGTTTAGTCCTCAATAAAAGGGTCCGCTCCCCTATCAAAGGAAAATAAGAATTAAGAGAGCAAATGTCGACCATGTAGAGCGTTATAATGTTAGTCAGAACCAGTATATTCTATGGTTTTGGGAAATGCTTTACGAAGAGAATGGAGTAATCTGGAAGTTGCATAGTCTTTTATAAGAGGGACTCTAACAAATGGTTTAGAAATGGGTCAGGAAAAATAGCAGGCGTTTTTGAATCCAGAAAAAAAATTCCTCCAGGTGGAAGTCTTTGCCATCGAAAGATGTACTTAATTCAACTGGGACAAATGCTAGGACATAGCTATACCATCTGAGAGTGAGGCTGCCATTCGAGTACTTGGCTCTTATGAGATTCAATCCTGATTATATGTCACTCTCTAAAGATCCTGCATCGACTATGTATAGAAAAAGAGGTTGACTTTTGCTGGAAGTTCTTGACAATGAGCAAGCAGAAGAGCTTATCAGAAGGGTAGCTTCCACGCAATTGATACGTCCAAAAAACTACTGCAGATATTTGGAAGCCACTGTTTAACGAAAGAGAAGGTACGGGGAAGCAAAACTCTTCCTAAGTCAATTGGGTTTGAGGCAAACAAAACTTTTGTACGGAAATTACAAGAGGAAACTTAAAGAGACCTGTGCCATTCATTGGATTATCCTGGAATAACCTCAGGTTTTTTTGACAGAGCACTGTAGGCTCAGAGTACACATATTCAGACTGCAGATTGTCTTGACCCCATGACTTAAATTCTGAGACGGTGACAATGAATCATTGTTTCACATTCTTAGAACTTTTGCATACTAGGAAGAAAGTCCTGGGTGCATACCAACTGCTAGGCAGGAAATTGTCGTTGTTGATATCGAGCGGCATTCTTTATCAGGGCAATAGGCTTGGAGTAGTCATTATAGAGCATTTAGAACGTTACTCAAGTTTGCCAGAAATTTTATTCGGCTCGACAACGATTGAGTTCCATTGACTCCATAGGCTTTTATACTTGTAGTATTGTTTAGCCTAACCAGTATTGCATAGTTTACATTGCTAACATACATACATTGCTACATGCATACATACGTACATAATTAGTCATTGCAACCCTTCAGACAGGATTACAACCTAGCTTCTCACACCACTTATGCTGTATGTGTGTTAATTTTATACACGAGTGGCGAAACTTACAGTTTAAAGTCGATCCTGAACAAAAGATTCGTGGGAAACTTATTCATAACAATTTTATTTACTCTCCGCGTTTTTGCAAAAATCTGCTGAGAGGAAATCGCCGAAGAGATACTTTTTTTCATATTTCGTTTTGTTGTAGATGTTTGACCTGGGGTTTGAACCGTGATCTCACGCCTAATACACCAAGACACTAACTACTAAACTACGGCACCTACTGCGGCAACATTACTATCAGTGTGCTCTTATCTTTAATAAATAGCCAACTATAGTCCTGTAGCAAAATGAACTTCAAACAGCATGCATGCACCTCCTGATTAAATGCTGGTGTAGGGCACAAAATAGAGGCAATAATGAACAGGGCTGTAGTGACCACTAAAAGAGTGGAAAATGTGAAAATGAAAATTTCACAAATCAAGTGCAACAAACAAACCAGTGCAGTTGCTGCTGCGTTTTATGCAAAAATGCTACAGTGGCTAAGGAAGCTGTACCAGGAATTTTTGCTTCACCATATGTTGCGCCGATTGGTACTCGATATAAACAATTGTTGTTGTTGTCGATATTTGCCATACTTTACCATGATATCCTTATCAAGAGTAGGTCTACTAAAATATTCCAAAAAACAAAATGAAAACCTATACACAACGATACAAACAATAAGAAGACCTGCACACCGATTGCTCATTTTAGAAGTGATTTTCAAAGTATTGTTTTCGATTTTTTGTTCTCCGCGAATGGAAGCGTGTGTAGATGAGCATTTTAGCCACATGTTGTGGATGGGTAGCCGATGATTCTCCTTCTCTTACTTTAGAGCCAATAAATACTAAATTTTTGATGGTTTACTTTACATTTTTTTTGTTTGTTTTGTTTTGAATAGAGAATGAAAGTTTTTCAATTAAAAATAATTTTTCGGCGTTGTATGTGGTCTTTAAAATTTGGGGCAGATTTTTAAATTCTACAGTGAGTTTTAAATTCATTTCTATTTATCGTTTGCATGTCTTTATTTATACAATTTAAAATCGATAAGAAACAAAAATTTCGATTATTTCGTATCCTTTTTTAAACATCTTTCTCCTTAATAATTGCTAATCATCAGCTGCCATAATTATTTTCTTCAAATTGCATTAACCTTTCATGTCCCCTCAGTACAAATTATATTGAAATCCATCGTATGTTGTTCTATTTATTTTGTGAATTAATGCAGCTGTTATAAATTGCAAATTTTCATTCATTTTGTTGTAGTCTTTCATTATTGTTTTCTTTTGTTGCTATTATTGTTGTTGCTTTTATAATGTTTGTAGTTGTTGTTGTTGTTGTTGTTCAATATATATGTTTACTGTTTACTGCCAATAACCATTAGACTATTTATTTTGTTACATTCGTTTATATACACGAATACAATATGTTTTCGAATGTATGTGTGCGGTTGTGTGTATGTGCTTAAATATAAATATATTGGTAAATACAAAATACAATATGAGTTCAAGCACTATTCTTCAACAACTATTCACATAGATAAATGCAATAATAACCCAGTAAACATTTTGTATAAGAGAATAAACAAAGGAAAAAGATACATACATAATTGGTCATTCCAACCCTTCAGTCAGGATTTCCGTTTAATGTCGACTCCGAACGACAGATTTTTTTAGAAACATTTCATGGCAATTCTATTTTACTCCCACAGTTTTTACCAGAAATGTGCTGAGAGGAAGCCGCAGAAGAAATATTTTTTCGTATTTCGTTCTGTTGGATATGTCTGACCTGAGGTTCGAAACGTGACCTCACGTCGAATAAACCAACACACTACCTACTAGATTACGGCGACTTGAACTTCATAGGAAAGAGATAGTCTAGTGAATATTGCATTGGAATCCTAAACGATGTCTCTAGAAATTAAGCCTGAACTGAGATCTTTCTCGTTCTAAATTGTCATTGATTTAATCGAATCGACATATATCATCTCATTTTCAAGCATATGAAAAGCTCTTCCATCATTATCGATGCATGTTAAATATATTCTTTTTTTTCCCGATGTGGATTAGATTGTTTACATTACAGCCACACTTACTTATATATACGTACATAACTGGGCATTACACGCTTTTAGTCAGGATTACAACCTAGCTTTTTACATCAGTTCATGTTGTGCGTGTTAATTTTATACATGTGTATCGGATCCACAGCTTAAAGCCGATTCCCAAAGACAGATTTTTTGAGAAATTTTTCATGGCAATTTTATTTTATTCTCGGAGTTTTTGCCAGAAATCTGCTGAGAGGGAGTCGCCGAAGAAACATTTTGTCATATTTGATTTTGGTCAGCACACTGCCTACTAGACAATGAGGACAACAACAGTCACAATTGCAACCACACTTACACAAAAATAACTTCAGTGATATAGTAATACTCTCCCATCTCTATGCTTTCCTCCTTTTTCTCACTATCTTACTTCTTCTTTCTTATTTCCTACCTATTTTTGGACGCAAACCAAGGTTGTTGTCTTATTTAACTTAACCTAATCTAACCTTATACTCTAAAGTACAAAACCTGTAAGATTCTCTTATAGAAGAATGGCGTATAAAACAATTTAATCTGTCTTGCTCCTGAAGATGTAGATTTCACTAGGTTTTGTTAGATGAGGTTAGACGGGTTGTAAACCAAGAACAGAATACAAGGTTACATTGGCTACTGTCTGAAGATTCATTTGTATTCTCTTGTACATGCCGGTGTGATATCCTCTGTGTATCGTACCATCAATTTTATATTTCCTGGCTCTCATTATACGTCAGAAAACTTGTTGCTTTTAACAAATGGTATCAAATAGTCTCAAAGCATTGGATATTTCAGTCTTTATTCATCAATTACAGGCTTGAAAAGATTTTTCTTCCATTCAATTTCTATCCTCTTTTTCCAACCGTACGGTTCGATAGAAGATTCGAAGACCTTTTTTAACAAAATTCTGATCACTGGCCTCAACAAGCATGTGACTTGCTGTTCAAGAAGAAATGTGTTACTCTTTCGCTGGGTGGTTTAGCGGGAGATCGGTAGTTCAAACTTACATCTGTCAAGCTAGTTGTTATTTATTCAGTTAGTTTTGCCAAATCACCAAGAACAAGTATTCAACAACGCTTACAACCATGAGATGAAACAGCGTCCAATGCATTCGCTGTTTGGTCCATATTTCTTTGAGAGCGATGTTGGCCAAACCACAACGACGGCTACTGTATGTCGATGACCGCCAACTTCTATTGGTCATGATCTGGAAACAAGCGACATGAGGTTTGACGTGGAGACAATGGCCACCGAGATCGTTCAATTTGATCTCGTTAGAATTTTTCTTGTGGGTTCATAAGTCCCAGGTGTGTACGAATAAGCCAAAAACCACAGCGGTCCTCAAAGACAACATAACTCATGTCATGGGTAAAAATCAACCTGATTTATGCGACAGAATTATAGAAAATTTGACATTTAGGATGCACTTCGCACAGAGAAACCGTGGCGGACTTTTAAAATGTTCAATTACTCAAATGCATTCACATTTACACTGAGTGATTGTGACTCCTTACATATGTTCTTCTCCTAAGAGTCCCCTTATGAGATTGTTTACTTTGCAACCCTTAAATAAAAATTTTACAAAACTTTTTCGACTCTTTACTTCTGCGAAGAGAATGAGTTTTTATTAAAAATTAAACGAACTAACAAGATTTCAGTTTCTTACCCAAGAGTTGTCAAGTTCAATTATAATTTCTCTTATTGTAAGTACTAAAAAACATTTTCCTAACTCCCATTATATGGCCCATTGGGTTGCCTGGCATATCAACTTGTGACTCTTAAGTATTGGAAAACAAATGCATGTCGTATGGCAAATATTTACAATCTCATGTTCAGTAAAATTGTTACAATTTTATATGTCACTGATACAATTTTGTAATTTTAAGTTTTTATTTCTATTGTTGTTGTTATTGTTATAGTTGTTGTTACTAATATATCAACAAATAGTAAAAATGTATTGCTAAAATGATATGTGTTGACTTTTAATGGCAGAAAACAGAGTTAAAAAACGAAACTAAAAAAAAAAAAACAGAACCAACAACAAATGGTAAATGGAACAATGTTTTAATGCATTTCAAAATGAAATTAAGAAATTGTAATGAAAACGTTTCATAATTTAACAACCGGTCATATACACTTGTAATGAGTGGTTTATGAATCAGATTATAATTTGGAAAAAATATATGAAAAAAATGGAAATAAATTAAATGCAGTGTTTAGGCCAAAGGATAGGTTAGGGTATGATATAGGAACGGTTAAAGAGAGGAATTAAAATAGTGCCCATAACCGGAATAATAACTTGTATTTAATACTCATAATTTATGTTTGTCACCATGTTTATTGGAATACCCATCGGTGTCTGCCCGTTTGATTCATACATACATACATAATTGGTCCTTCCGTTTGATTCAATCCGAATTATTCTCATAATTAGTCATTACAACCCTTCAGGGTTGGGATTACAACCTAGTTTCTTACACCATTCATGTCGTGTGTGTTAATTTTATACATGAGTGGCGCGGCCTACAGCTTAAAGTCGACTCCAAACGATTGATTTTCGACAAACTTTGCATGACAGTTTTATTTACTCTCAGAGTTTTGCCAGAAATCTGCTGAGAGGAAGTCGCCGCAGAAATATTTTTTTATATTTTCGTTTTGATGTCTGACCTAGGGTTTGAACCCGGGCCTTACGTCTAATAAGCCAACACGCTACGTACTAGACTACGATCACTGCTGCCGAATTTGCTCCTCAACTACAGCGTGTTATTTTCGGTGCCAGAAAGAGGGAGGTACCCTCTCTTCAATATCGAAAAAGATTTTCAAAGTGGAGGTCAGAACATTCAAAACACTTATCGTTGTGTAGAGGCAGTAACGTGTCCGACGACAAAATTAATGTACTTCACTCAACCTGGATATTCCCTCAACCTATACATGCTGTCTTCCGCAATCCTGTTGCCTTGACAAACTTCAGCATGCTGTTCGAACAGCTCCCTCTTTATTACTTAAGAAATACTCATACTTTTCCTTCTGAGATACATTAAATTCGTAGAGATTTTAAGTATGCCTTCTGATGATACGTTTTCTCCATATTGGACTTGAAACCAACCGTATTCTGTGTTCCTTGAGTCTACAATGTGCGGTAAATGTCTGGCTACTATCCCCAGGTTACTTATCATGTCTTCTGATGATACGTTTTCCCCATCACGGAGTCTATATGTACATATATTTGGTTTGAATCCTTTCGTATCCTGTGTTCTTTCTCGATAGCGCTATGCCGTATCTTCTCTTTTTAATTAACCAACAAATTTTATATTGCTTCAGGAAAAGTTACAATTTTTCTTATGGTATCTTTTCTTTCGATTCTCGGTTGTATTTCTAAACCTCTCTTCTTACTCTACTGAACATGCAAACCACCTTTCTCGCAATCAGAATTGCCTGCTTATTGAGCATATTTCCCAAATGACCTGTTATTCAGCAGTGCCGAGCTGACTTCGTTAAACTTTTTAAACTCGAGGCAACTTCATATGGGCTGAAAACTATGATGGCGTTCTGTCTGTCAGTTAGTATTCTTATATCCTGTCCTTTCTGTTCTGTTGTACTTTCTGTTCCAGTTTACTGAGCACATTTTTCAATGATCTAAGCTTTCGTTTGAAAGCAATTCAAGAGTGTTTCCACGAGTTGTGAGTAAAATACTCCGATCCCGGACTCTTTCACCTGTATATCACAACATATCTTTGACCTATCTATATACTATAGAATGGCTCTGCTAATACAAGAGTATGTAGCAATCATTATCCGTAGTCTAGTACGTAGTGTGTTGGCTTATTAGACAAGGACCAGGACGAAAATCCATTTGTCATGATAAGTTACTCAAAAATTTGTTATTCGGAATTGATTTGAATCTGTAGGTCCCGCCACTTATGTATAAAATTAACACACACAACATACATCGTGTGAGAAGGTAGGTTGCAATCCTTACTGAAGGGTTATAATGACCAATTATTTATTGTATGTATTTATGTAGCAATCATGTATGTTTTTCGTTGCACTATTTTAACCCATTCTCGTTGCGAATTTGTTTCCCCAAATCAGTACCAGTCTCAGTAGTCCAGTCACCTATTCGATTTGACAGCTTATAATGCTCTCTGATGAATCTAACGTTAGACTAGGCTCATATTAATGTAACCATCCCCTACATGGCTATAATTTTCAGTACCATATCCAAAGGGCTTAAATCCAATACATCTTGCAGCGGTTATAAAAATAAAAGCTTGCCTCCTGTCTCCATCTGAGATGTTTTGAAGGATGCACTTACAAAATATTTTTCTACATTTATGGATCGATTGGTATTGTGTTTGGCTAGGTATTTGCATTAAGTTTTTAGCTTCGATGGACTGAATCAACAAATTACATCGAGTGTTCTTGGAACATCATTCTATATCGCCCACCACTATCCATTACATTTATAAATGAAACAAATTTTTAACAAATCAATATGTCTTCCTGCCACTGCGCTTACCCGTGGAATCACAATGGCCCACTGTGCGTGCCCAAGTGAACTGTTTAATATCAAAGTTACCACTCCAACCTACCTACCTAATACTCCTTCTGCTATATGATGATGAAATCTGACAGGACAATTACTGATGAACTGTACTGACCACCATTAATTAATTCAAAATAATTTCAAAGCACAGCCAAGGACATTAAGTAATGTTGCATAAAAAGACTGGAATGGTGTGTCTTAGTTGTCTTCCACTATCAATTCAAACTATTCTAGATGAAAATGTATAACAAAATAAAATTCCCTTGACTATGGATTTGCCAATTTCTAAATGAATTGCTTTAGGACTCAATGAAATTTCTTTGGCTTATGAATGTCTGATGGTCTAGCCAATGTTACGGCACAATTAATGTTGTTTTTCTTTTCTTAAACAAATAGGAAAACAATAAAAATAATTGAAAAAATTGCATTAAAAAAAACAATTCACTTCCGTTGTAATTTCATTTAATGAGAAACGTGATTGTTATTGATTTTTGTATGTGGCTGTGTGAGTGTAATTTTAAATATTATTTACTGCAGTATACTCCTAGGCTACATACTCACATTTGTACATAACCTCAAACACTTGTATGTATGAATGTGTGTATATTTGTATGGCAGTATATGCTACTTTTTCGTTGTATTTATTTATGTTGTATATATGTGTGTATGTCTGTATTGAGGGAAAAAATATAAATTTTATTAATAAAAAACAACAACAAAAAACAAGACAAACCGATCAGAAAAAGTAGCTCAAATAAATAGAGTATAACCGTTATAATATTTATTTTTAATTTAAAAAAATGAAGCACACAAACACATATAAATTTATACATACATACATATGCCGTATATCTGTGTCTGCCGTTATGTGTCTGCTCACACACTCTTACACTTACACTCATTGTCAAATAAATAAAATTAAATTAAAATAATAAATGACGGTGGTTTCATATTCATGCAACACTATGTATGTGTATGTGTGTATGTTTCATTTACAGACAAATTTCAACAATTTTGTTTTATTTTTCTTATTTTTAATTTTTATCACAAACTTTATTAACTGCAAGCGTATGAGTGATATTTTTGTCATTTTTAATGCATAATACTCATACGTCACATATGCTAATAGTTATGTTAACTTATTAATTGCATATTAAGTATACGTCACGCCACATACAATTTGTTGAGGGTAAAATAAAGAAATTGTTAATGTACTCCTCCACATACATACACTCATACAATATGAATACAGTATTTCCTCGATTTACGACGTAAATCGAATTTCATATTGCTCATACTACAAAGTAGTATGTTTTTTAACAAAGAACTTAAAAAAGTAATCTTTCGATTTACGTCACAGTTGGTTCCAAAAAAAAGGCGACGTAAATCGAATGACAACGCAAATCGAAGTTGAAGGGAACAAAATTTTTGCGACGTTAATCGAAACAACGTAAATCGAGACGACGTAAATCGAGGAAATACTGTATTAATCATACGTAAAAATATTGAAACAAAAAACTAAAAATGAAATTAAAAATTAAATAAACAATGAAATCAATACTAAAATTAAAATGTGCTGAAAATTTCTGAACGATTATCGTGAAACATTGTTGCAACATATTTGCATGTAAATTTATACAAAGAGGCCGAGTCAAAGTCATTATTTTTGGGCTGCACAAACAACCTCTAGTGCATTGAATCCGATGGACCTTATTATTAAGCTACGATAGACAAAGTATTTTTAAGTGAAGGCTTAAAGGCTGAAATGACGCTTGTGGGCGAAAAAAAGTTTAAACCGATCAATAAATACTTCCCCTCTAAAGTACCATATAAGGGAAAGTACCTCCAATGTACCATGTCAAGGGTGGGCTATTTAAAAGTTTAAATATAAAAATTAAAAAAAAAACAAAAACAATTTGAAATTTTGCAAAATTTTTGCTTTTGTTGTGAAGTACAATTGTCCCGATTACAAATCGCATATTATTTCATTCATATGCTTGCCACGGTTGGCCTCACAGTACCTCATTCGATCGGACCAATTTTCGTGCACTTTTTCGAGTGTATGGGGTCGTAGCTCGACAATGGCATCACAAATATTAGCCTTCGAATACTCAATTGTTTCTGAATTTCTCGGCATAACACTTTTCTTTAACAAAGCCCCACAGAAAATAGTCATGAATGTTGGCCTTCAAATGCGCAACTACCTCTGATTTGTGGGCATAGCATTTTTCTTTAACGGAGTCCCACAGAAAATAGTCCAACGGTGTCAAATCGCAGCTTCTTGCCGGGTAATTGACATCACCATTTCGTCTAATTAAACGGCCATTAAACGTTTGACGTAATAAAGCAATTGTGGCATGAAATGTGTGGTAAGTTGCACCCTCCTGTTGAAACCAAACATCGTTCACGTCAATGCCATGAAGAGCGGATACAAAAAAATCGATTATCAAGGTGCGATAGGTGTCTCAATTGACCGTAATGGTTGCGCTGTCCTCATTATCAAAGACATTTTGACCAAACCAAACAGTCACTCGTAATGAGTGCATTGGAATAACATATTGCCGGCTTCGAAATAACCGATGGTTCAAACTAATACCGATAGATGGCCCACCCTATATAAGTTATTAAAGATGTAAATCCCATCGATTGTAATTCCAGTACTTTTAAGTCATACGTAATATATTTTATTCCTTCAGTACATTTTTCTATAACTTTTTTTTTATTATTTTCCCGTAAATATTTCACCTGGTTTACTTTTGTTTTATTCCTCCCCCTCTTTTATTGGCTATAGTTTCTTATTCTTATTTTTTTTTGTGCAGGTGTATATATTTAGGATTTCTTTGGAAAAATCCTCTGCATAAATTAGAAATAAATCAAATGTTAAATATGCATGTTGCAGCAGTAAATAACACATGCATTCTTCCAAACCGAAGTAAAAGTGTTTAAGGAGTAAAAAAAAAAAACTGAAAAAAGGAATTAAAAATTACCTTGAATTAGGTTTACGGTGGGCTTAACGAACGAAAGAAGATTTATTTTTTTGTTATATTAGATATCATGACTGTATACTTACTTCTGGAGCTATCGTTGATGATCGGCGGTAGATATTGTATGCTTGGGAAAATGCAAAAGCATTCCCTGTATGTGTAGTGTAACTATAAAACGAATTCACGCTGTAATGATTCGCATTATTCGATACACTAATTAATCGACAACGAACAGATATGTTGCACGAGACAATGTAGTACTGCGATAAGTGATAAGGTAAGTGATTTTCGGCAGCTAGTTTCTTTATTTCCGTTGTGGTGGCGAAAGCACAGTGAAATACAAAGTATAATGCCAGAGTTTTCTAATGTATAAATCATTACTGAGAGCCTTTGTCCTCCTTTTATGCAGTAGAAAGTTCTCAAACTAGATTTCAAAGCACCGACCCATACATAGGTGTGCCTTAATTCCTCAGAGTACTAAGGATATTATATGATCTGTGCAAGTTAATAAACGAGTAGCTCATATTATCCAAATAAAAATGGGAGAATAAATAGGATTATGGGGTGGACCATCTATCGGTTTAAATGTGAAGCATCGGTTATTTCGAATCTGGCAATGCGTATGTCATTATATTCTGAAACAAAATTCTGTATGTTATTTCCAGTGAACGTAATGAATCGATTTACGCTTGAGCAACTTTTGGATTTATTGGAAATTTATTACCAAAACAAAGGTAATTGGTCGGAAATTGCACGAAAATATTGTACAAAATTTGGTCTTAGAGAAGGTCCAACAGTGCCCAGTATCCGCAAGTTTGTTGCTAAAGTTCGTGAAACTGGTTTTATTGTATATGCTCCAAGGCGTGAACTAGTTCGTTCGAAAATATCGAAACTGCGGCTGAGAGTGTGCTTGAGTATCTATCAACATCAAGTCGTCATCGTTCTCAAGAATTGAACATTTCACGCAACAGTTTATGTCGAATTTACCGAAAAGATCTCAGTATTACAAATGGTCTTATAGAATGCACACATTATGAGTGACTGTTTGGTATGGCTTGTGCAGCGGAAGCATTAATGGCCCATATTTCTTTTAAATTAGAACGGCGCAATCATTACACCTATCGCACCATGATAACCGATTTTTTCTACCCGCTTTTCATGGTATTCATGTGAACGATGTTTGGTTTCAAGAGAATGGTGCAATTTACCACACATCTCATGCCACAATCGATGTATTGCGCCAAGCGTTTGATTGCTGCGATAACAAGAAGATGCGATTTGACACGTTTGAACTATTTTTGTGGGGAGCCTGTAAAGAAAAGTGTTATGCCAACAAACCAGAAATAATTGAGCTTTTGATAGCCAACATTCGTGATGTCATTGCCGAGATACGACCTCATGCTCTCGAAGAAGTGCACGAAAAGTGGTCCGATCGAATGAGGTACTGTGAGGCCAACCGTGACAAGCATATGAATGAAATAATATTCGATTTGTAATCGGAACAATTGTACTTCACAACAAAAGCAAAAATTTTGCAAAATTTAAAATTGTTTTTGTTTTTTTTTTTAATTTTTATATTTAAACTTTTATATGGCCCACCCTTTATATGGTTCTTTGGAGCGAAAGAATCTATTGATCGTTATCAGTTTAAGCTTTTATGTTCACAAACGTCATTTCAGGCTTTAAGGCTTCACTTTAAAAAATCCTTTCCCAATCGTAGCTAATATGAGTCATCGGATTCAATTCTAAATGGTCCTTCCTATATAATAAGGAGGCCACTACACCATGGAGCTAGAACGAAATACTTAAGAATACTGGTTGGAACCTAGACAAAAACCTGAACAAAAGGTGCATCAGACATGAGAAGGCTGAAAAACAGACACAGTAAGACATGTTAGATGAATATGCCTTATGAAAGGCATGTGCTTCCAAGATAGGTAATGAAAAATAAAATAATTGGCTTCGGTTCAAAATCTTCTTATCAATTTATACTTGGTATGTATAAATGAAAAGCTTAGGTCAAAAGCTACAGGGAAATAAAATTACAAAGACGTCTTCAAGACGCATTCTGTTGAATGATTCTAATAAATACTATATAGTGCTGAGTAGTATTCGTAAAATTTTGTATTTTCTATGCTCTCTTCTTGAAGAACTAAAGGCGAGAATTGTGTTTGAATATACGGGGATTTTTTTATTTTTAAAAATTAATTTTATTTATTTTACAGTATGATTAAAAAATAAAATAAAAGACGTAAAAATTTTAAATAAATTGGAAAAGAGCACTTGTGCGCTAAACCATACCCCACACAACAAACTTCAGTTTGCTACTGATTTTTTACGCCATACGAGCACACGATAAAATATTGTTTTTGCTTGAAAATCAAAAGCACACAATTGAGCTCCATGTTACACATGTATTGGTATTTTGTTTTTGCATTTTTGTTTTTTAGAGAGCAAGAGTTGGGAGGATTGGTTTTCATCTTGTCTCTTATTTTTATTTGTTAATATTTACTATTGAAACACCATTACAACTCAGACATGAAATGAGAGGGTGTTTGGTTTTTATTATGTGTGTGAGTAAGTATCTCTGCACGAATAAGACAACTGCTTGAGAAGGTTTTTTTGTTTTTGTTTTTTTTTTGTTCTTGGTTTTACGTCTTTTAATTTTGTTTTTTTTTTTTATTTTCTTGTCTAAGTTTCCTTTAGTCTTGAATTTTTCTTTTTATTTTGGTTGCTCTCTCGCTCTCTGTGTATATGTGTGTGCAAGAAGGAGAACTAAAGTGTTGTATTTGAAAATAGGGGTTGTTTTGTTAGTGGTGAACTGTGGTGTATTTGGTTTAAGAAGGGGTACGTGGCATTTTAAATATTCAATTGTAAGAAATAATTATAAATGAAGTTCACCGTATGCATTTCTCGAGGTATAAATTGTGTGGACAGAATTAAATAAAAGTGACAGAATTTTTTTTCTCTTTGAATGGAATTTTATTTCTTTTTGTTTTTTGTGCCTTTACATGTAATTACTGTTAAATCTTGCGTGTAATTTATATAAGCATGCATGTGTTTTAAAATGTTCTTTCAAGCAGCAGAACATGTCATAATTGTTTTATTTTTTATAGGGAAAGGCATATGGATTGAGTTCCTTCTAAAGGCGGTGTAAGTTATGAAAAAATAATTTATTTAAGGCACCTATGATTTGTAGCTGTTGGTGCATAAATTGTTTCTTTTAGTTGTGACAAATCGTATTAATGTAAGTCATTACATGCGTATGTATTTTATTAAAATTTTATTTAAAAAATACAAAAATAATCAATACTTTCGTTATAAGTTTCTCTACTTCGTTCCAGTACCCGATTACTATAGTAATGGACATAGCAATTGAGATACTGCTTGGCTTTGTAGTTGAATAGCTCTAAAGTGTTGCCTGATAGACATCGATTTAATATTCGATAACGATAATTTAGCTCAGATGCATCATCGTTCATCGTCCAACGCTATTATAAGAATTATCAGGTGTAGCAAAAGTAAGAGATAATGTAGTTTTATTCGTAAAAGAAAGTTTCTTGTATTTATGCTATGAGACTAAGGTCCCATGTGTGAGCAATAGAGTGGCCATCTACTAATTTGTATTTTTTATAGGAAAAACAGTTTATATTTCTCTTTTCAGGCTGAAGTAATGGGTAGAAAGGATATAAAGAATGGAGTTATTTACTGACAGTAAAGCGGCAAGTAACTTGGCGAAGTCGACGTAGTCTAATAGGTAGTGTGATGGCTTATTAGACGTGTGGCCATAGTTCATACCTCAGGTCAGACATCTCCAATAAAAACAAAATCTTAAAAAATATTTCTCCAGCGACTTCGTATCAACAGATTCCTGTCAAAAACTCTGGGGGTATATTAGAAATTGCTAATGAAAAGTTTCTCAAAAATCTGTCCTTCGGAATCGACTTTAAACTGTCTCGCCGCTCATGTATAAAATTGACGCACACAGCGTAAGTGGTATGAGAAACTTGGTCGTAATCCTGACTGAAGGATTGTAATGACCAATATGTATGTGTGCGGCAATTAGATACCTACATAAATAGTTCACCACATAATTAAATAATGTCGAATGTCTTGATTTTAGAAGGTAGTGTATAGTCGTTTAGGAGGTAGTGCGTTGGCTTATTAAACGCGAGCCTGTTTTCCAAACCTCAGCTCAGCTCGAACAAAATGGCATATAGGAAATACACATACATACAGAATTGGTCATTACAACGCTTCAGTCAAGATTGCACCCTAGCTTGTTACACCACTTTTGGTGTGTGTGTTAATTTTTATCCATAAGTGGCGGGACCTAAAGTTTATAATCGCCTCCGAACGACAGATTTGTGAGGAAATTTTTCATGATAATTTTATATGCTCTCAGGGTTTTTGCCAGAAATCTGCTGAGAGGCAGTCGCCGAAGAGATATTTTTCATATTTTCATTTCGATGTCCGGCCTGCGGTTCGAACCGATAAGCCAACACACTGCCTACTAAACTAAGTCGACTGTGTACTGTAGTAATATTCCGACTAAAAAATACAATGAGGGTATCGGGAACCACATCTGAGATGATTAGATAATGTTGAGTGTCTTTACAGTGTAGTAGGTAGTATGTAGTCGTCTAGAAGGTAGTGGGTTGGTTTATTAGACGCAAGCCTGTGGTCCAAACTCCAGCACAGACATCGTGAACAAAACGGCAAGTGGCAAAAACTGATTAATTTTAAACTCCAGTTAATAGAGCCTTTACTGGGCATTACAGCCGCATGAGAAGCGAATTGGTCTAAGATACTTGGAAAACGCTTTCTGCAGAAGCTGAAGAAATGAGAAAGTGGAGTAGACTGTTCTTTAGCTATTGTGCGCTACGCATGTACTTGGTTCCTCCATAAAATCGATCTAAAAAAAACTGTCAGGCATGGAGATTGGTGCTCTAAGTCGCTTCAACAGAGGATCCGAATTTTTCTGGGACTAGAGGAAGATGGAAAACTGTAGTATTGCAGTGCACCTTATCTAGTCTCAGTGTGCTTTTTTGGGCAGAATATTGTTGATGATTTCGATTTGAGAAAAATAAAACTGATCAATAAATGAACGAAACGCTTGCTCACTAGGCTGATTATATTGACCGTAAAATAGTTGAAATGCTTCATGAACTTCGAAAAGCGATTTATTTTCATAATTTGAAGGCGCTGAGCTATTGTTAAACGTTTCATGGCATACCATAGTTAACCATACTTCTCATGCAGCTAAAAGAAAATACCTGAACCCTTAAAACACGTGGTCATCTACTTCTGAATCCATTAATTTATGTGGAATAAAATGTTTGATTGTAATTAATTTTCAAACTTCCTTAGTTACACAATTTGCTGAACGTATCATAGCTTAGGATAGATTCACTCAAACGTTTTCATGTTTCAAAAAATTTGTTTTCGTTTAAATTTTTTGTACTTTTTTTTAACGAATAAAAGCTGAGATGCTTAATTATTCATGAATTCTAACTGACTAGACACTCGTTCAGTCATATAAAGTAAAAAGATTTATAAGCACACACAAATACGTATTTTGATAATGTATGGATGCCTGGAATTTAAAAAGTTAAAAAACGATTTAAATCGCAACTGAATTCCTTCCAAACTATTTTAATAACACTATCAGTTAGCTATCAATGAACTGCTGCAAGTGGCTACTTCCATTCGATTCCAAAAAAAGCAGACGTTTTTAATTTCATGTTACGCTATGTTTACTGCAACTAACCTTGCCACAAGAGCTTTTCCACTTAAGCAGAGTAAATAATCTGGTATCCATCCATTTTCAAATCTATCGATATTTTGCATCTACGTATGTATTGGTATTAAATGCATAAATAGTATTCTTAATTTTCATTTTGTTGTTGTTGTTGTTGTTGTTCTACAAATACATAATCAACCTGTATTACAATCTGTGAATATTTGAGTGAATATAAAAGCCAGTCTAGTTTGCATTCGAAGATATATGTATGTGCACATGCATATTCCAGACAACTTCAATAGAGTGAAAAAGAGGGAGAGAGAGGGAAAGAGAGAAAGAGAGTTAGAAAAGTTCATAAATAATTAACATATTTTGTTATTATTCAATATATGAAATACCAGGTAATATTAATAACATATACCTGGTGAAAGCATACTACATGTACAGACGTATTAGGGAGGTTCAAAACAATTCAAGTTAAAAAACAAAAAATATTTGCAAAAAAAAACAACAATTTATTTTATTAAGAAACTATTGTTTATGATTTCTATCTTTTGCGACATCTTCTGGTAGGGACGGCAAAGCGGTCCTTTGTAACGCCACAGGTGAACACAGTTCCTGTACTGACCGAGTTCCACAAAACTAGAGAAGAAGTTGGTCAGCGCAAGGGCTACACATTAATAGCACGACTACCCAACACTGGAAAAACAGCCCTTGATATCAATGGATGATAGCTCCGTCAAATTGACAAGGATCGGAGAGCTAAGAGCACCTCACAAGTGGTGGGCATAGACAAAGAAAGTGGACAACAGTCTGTTCTTCCTCAGCAGATCTGCATCTACGGCAGAAATCATTAGATGTGAGCTGCATTCCTTCCGCTTGTCTTCCCATAACACAATGACCTGTAGGCATGGGCACATAGTACGCTCTCGCTAACCATGCGAGAGCTAACCAAAGAGAATTCTAACATCTCGGACCGATGGTTTGGTCGATTGCTTACAGAACAAAACGACACAAATTTATTTACCAAACACATTGCGAAGAGTTCTGTATTACATACATACATAATTGGTCATTACAACCCTTCAGTCAGGATTACGACCTAGCTTATCACATCACTTATGTTGTACGTGTTAATTTGAACCATAAGTGGCCGCGCCTATAGTTTAAAGTCGCCTCCGATTTGCAGATTTTTGAGAAACTTTTCATTGCCAATTTTTTATTTACTCTCAGAGTTTTTGCCAGAAATCTGCTGAGAGAAAGTCGCCGAAGAAATATTTTATCGTATTTCGTTTCGTTGGAAATGGCTGGCCTGTGGTTTGAACAGAGGCCTCATGTCTAATAAGCCAACACACTACCTACTAGACTACGGCCATTTCAAATTCGATTATTGCGTACGTAAAATAGGCGATGGGAGCGAACAGAGCACCCAATTTAATTACAAAATTTTTATTATTTGTACGTGTTGATGAATGCTAAATCCATACTTGGTGGTTTGGCAAAGCAGACTGAAGAAGTGACCACTAATTTGACGGATGAAGCTTCAACAAAATGGCCATTGTTAGTTGTCAAAGTTCGAAAGTCTCTTTAGGGAGACCCAATATAACTACGATGCTTTCAATGAATTTATTTATTGTGGATCTGGCAATAGGCAATTGAATAGCAGAGGACTGTCTTGAGCAACGAAACTTACAAGACGCTCATAAAGCTTTTATACAGCGCAGACACACGAATGTTGTTGTGAGAGTAGTAGAGAGAAAAGATTCTCATGTGAGTAGTCGAGTGAAAAGGTTCTCAGACCAGTTCAGTTGTTGTAAGTTGACGTTAATTTCGATAGGTTATGTTAGGTTTGAGGACGTGTACTTGTCATTGGTACAAGTACAATACCCAGAAGTCAAACTGAGCCATTGTAAATACGTCCTAGAGAAAATAGAGAGGATAGTGAAGGGGATAGGAAAATTGGAAAAAAGGAAGAGGTAGGAACGGTAACATTTCGGTATTTGAACCAACACTGAGCTGTACGAGCTCCTCAACGATATGAAAATATTTCAATACATTACGATGGAGAGGTCATGAAGAAAAAACCGCAAGGTAAGATGCCTGACCAAGACTGAGTTGTATGAGCCCCTCAACGATACGAATTTTTCTCAGTGTGGTGGATAGGTCATGTGTTTCGGATGGAAGACGGGTCATGGGAAAAACCACGATATGTAAGAGGTCTGAAGTATGAGCTCCTCAATAAAATGAAATATTTTCGTGTGTTATGTTGGATATGTCATGAAAAACAAAACCACGAAGTAAGAGGCCTGTCCAACACTAAGATGTATGAACTTTTCAACGATACGAATTTTTCTCAGTGTGGTGGATAGGTCATGTGTTTCGGATGGAATACGGGTCATTAAAAAAACCACGATATGTAAGAGGTCTGAAGTATGAGCTCCTCAATAAAATGAAATTTTTTTAGTGCGTTACGCTGAATAGGTCATGTTGTTCCGATGGAAAAGAGGGCATAAAAAAACACGGGGTAAGAGGTCTGACAAACATTGAGTTGTATGAGCTCTTTTTCGATTTGAACGTTTATCAATGCATTACGTTAGAGAGGTCATGTCGTTCAGATGGAAGAAGGGCTAGAGAAAAACGCCCACGAGGTGCTAGGTCTGGCTAACATTGAGTTTTATGAACTCCTCAACGATATGAACGTTTTTCAGTGCATTACGCTGGAGAGGTCATGTCGTTTGGATAGAATAAGGGTCGTGGAATAAAAAAGCCACAGGGTAAGTGGTCTGACCAATACTAAGTTGTATAAGTTCCCCTACGATTTCAACGTTTTTCAGTGCATTACGCTGGATATATTACGTTGTTCGGATGAAAGAGATAACCCCATGATTTGTATGAGTTCCTGAACGATACGAGCATTTTTCAGTGCATTACGCTGAAGAGGTCATGTCGTTCTAATGAAAAAGGGGTCATGGAAAAAAACCACAATAGATAAGAAGTCCAACAGTTTTACCCGTATTACTTATATGACTCTAATGGATAGTGTTGTAATGTGTAGTAGTATGTCCCTCGTCAGTCATTTGTTTAACAATGTATTGATAAGTTATGGGGGTAATGTATATAGCCATGATGGTTAATTTTTAAACTTAAAAAAAATATATGAATACAAACAGTGAATACAAGTATTTGTAGGGTATCATTTACTTTGAACATTATTTTAATGACTCCATAAACATGCAGTTTTTCCAGGGCATAATTATTTGCCAACAAAATATAATCAAAACCACAGGTAGTTTTTCATTTTCCATTACAATTTTTTCTATTCCAGCTAATTATACAAGTTGCAATATTTCACATTAAAAATGAGAAAAAAAAACAGAAAAGCTAAAAAAAATTTTAAAAAAAGAGAAAAAATCCCCAACAAACAAATACTCGTTTGAGGGAAATCAAAACTATTTATTAAATACTCATACGAGAATTTCTTATGTAAATACCACAAATCTCCCCTCCTCCTCCTCAAACAAACCAAAAACTTGTAACATGCCAATAACATACAACAGCAACAACAACTGGCGGGGAGGGGGTATATTGCAACAATAGCCTTTAGAAACTTCCTCTACGAAAACCGGCACTTAAAACGTAGACATTGCTGTCGGCCAACTCAATAATAATGTGCCCAACATGCCAATATCAAATTATTACTTACTTGGTTATTTCCCGCTAAATGCCGTCTGTCGCTGACGCCATAGCCGGCCGCTACATGCCATGGTCGTCTCATGCAATGGACTGATGCATGATCTTAAAAAAAAAGACCAACCAACCGAGCGACCGAGCAAATTAAGAGCTGCGTTTTGTATTGTAGTGCTTGGCCAGCGGAGGCAAGAAGGAGGCGTTTTTCGGTAATAAAATTCTTGGGAAATTGACAAGTATGCATAAAAATTAGTGGCTTTTGTACCACCCCCTCTCCCACCTGCCTATACAACATTTTAAATGGTAATCAAACCCGTAAATGTACAAAGAAAAATTGAAAAGAAAAAAAAACAAGTCGCAGCAAATGTTGATGACTGGTTGCAAGCAGGTATAAAAAGGGCAAAAAAAAAAAAGAAAATGGTTTTTAACAATCAGTCATTCCACTCAGTGTGGAGTAGAAATGAAATTACAATTTCATGTTTTATGGTTATTTTTACGAGAGTAGCAATTTTTTTTTGCTGCTGCTGCTTGCCTTACCAGTTGTTGGTGTTGAAAATTTTTAGGCTTACGAATAAATGTTGCAAATGTTATACGATATATGATATGCCACACGATACATGACATAATGAGTGGAAAAGTGGCATTTTTAGAAAATTAATGTGTGACGGTATTGAAATGCAAGGTATGTGATAGCGATGGAAACTGGGGCTGGGAAACTCGCTTCTTAAATTAATAAAAGTGCATAGAATTCGGGATAAAATTAGCAACATGGATCTATGCAATTTTATATGTTGAACCGTATTGAAGCCATAATAACACAAATAAAATGAGGCAAATAGAGATGGATCGGCCGTACACTCAGATGGAATGCTAATACGATAACAAGAATGGCACTGGAGTGGAATCCTCAAAGCTCAAAAAGCCATGACTTACTTACTTACTTAATTGCCTTAGCACATCCTTCCAAGCGCCTCTGCTTCATGCGCGCCAACGCCAGTTGGTCACACCAATCGATGACAGGGCTTCCTCGATTTGATCCTTCCAACGCAAACAAGGTCGTCCTCTTTGCCGACTTCCGCAGATTCCCGCATCAAATACTCGTCTCGCCGGAGCATACTCCTCCATTCGAACGACATGGCCGATACAGCTCACTGTGGGATCGGATGCGGAAATCATCGCCAACTCGCACTGGAACGAAGATCTTACGTAGGACTTTTATCTAGAATACTCTCAAGGCTGCTGCATTAGTGCTTAATAGGGTCCATGCCTCTGCGCCATAAAGAAGCCATGAAACACCTGGACACCTTCGATACTCCAATATCTAGCACAGTGCAACCTTACATGTGAAGACGCGAAAATAACAGCAGAAAACCGCATAAGATGGAAATGCTTTGTGGAAGCCATATGCTCGCTAGAGGGGTAATAGAAAAAAGATATACTTCAGGATGTAAGTTGTACTGAAACTTTTGTGAATGAAGAATAATTGCTTCTAATATTTTTTTCCAATAGTGATAGAACCTCCCACGGAAACTTATAAACTTTCAAATAAAACTAGGATATGGTGTAGGACCACGACTTCCAGAAGACAATTAAACTGTTGACGTCAGTTTTTTTAAAACGATCGCAAGCAGATGATGGAACTAGAAAATTGAAAGAGGGATTAGTATTCTTGGACAATAGGTTTGAATCATTTTTGTATTGTAAGTCACAGGAAAATCTTCTGAATCAGTTAAACAACGAATTTAGGGATCTATTGTACAAAACTCACCAACTTCACTCAACTAAATTTGAACCATTGGTTATTTCGAATCCAGCAATACTTGCGTCATTCTATTTTGCCACAAAATCCAGTATATTATCTCCACTGAACTTAATGAAACGATTTACGCTTGAACATCGTTTGAGTATATTTGAAATGTATTTCCAAAACAAACACAATTGGTCGGAAATTGCACGAAAATGACATGTAAAATTTGGTCGCAGAGCAGGGCCAACAGTGCCCGGTGCATGCAATTTTATTGCTAAACTTCGTGAAACTTGTTTCATTGCTGATGCGCCAAGACGTGAGCATTCTCGGACAGTGCGTACATCCGAAAATATCGAAGCTGTGGCTGAGAATGTACGTGAGAAGGATCCATCAACATCAGCCCGTCATTGTTTTCAAGAATTGAATATTTCACGCACCAGTTTACTTTGAATTTGCGAAAAGATCTCTGTATGACGCTTTACAAAGTTCAATTGATTCAAGAGTTGAAGCGGCATGGCCATCCGTTTCGTTTTTGCTAGATTGGCCAACGAGAAACTGCAGGATGATGTTGATTTTGCCAAAAAAAAAAGAAAATCATCTTCTCGGATGATGCTCATTTCCATCATGGTGGGTACGTTAATAAACAAAATTGTCGTATTTGGGACTCAGAAAACCCACACGTGGTCTTACAGAAGCCAAAGCACCCATTACAAGTGACTGTTTCGTACGGCTTGTGGTGCGGAGGCATTATTGGCCCATATTTTTTTTGAAAATGAGGACCGCGCAACTATTTCAATCAATGAAAACACCTGTCGCACCATGATCACCGATTTTTTTATACCCGCTCCTCATGGTATTGCTATGAACGATGCTTAGTTTCAACAGGATACTGCGCATTTGAGGGCCAAAAGTCGTGATTCCTTTTAAGGGATACTGTGAGGGCAGTCGCGGCAGTGATATTAATGAAATAATATTCCATTTCTAGCAGGAACAATTGTACTTTACAACAAAACGAACAAATTTGGCAAAATTTCAAAACGTTGTTTTATTGCATTTTTAAATTTAAACTTTTAAATCACCCACCCTATATAATTATGTTATTTTAGTGAGAACAAGATTCCATTCTTGAGAGTAATGTTTACATTGTAAAATTGCATTGAATGTAAAAGGAAAATTTTACATTAAATTAAGGTATTTGATATCGCTGTAAGCATCTTGTTGCTGATTTTATCGATTACATCAGCTTATTTTTTGGATTAAGTTAAATTCGAATTTCTCGAAACTCGATTCTTAGGGAGAACATAAGGCAGATCAGTTTTTAAGTAGCCAATATGCAGTATACCTTCCTCAGCATAATTTTCTTACCCAACCATCAATAGAGTTTCGCAAAGGAGGGAAATTTGTTGAAAATTTTGTTATTCTAGCCTTGAAAAAATTTTTCCTTATCGGAAATGTTCCTTTGAAAAATTTTTGCAGTGACGTATTTGATTAATTCTTTCTACAAAAGAAAAACATACATACATACATAATTGGTCATTGCAACCCTTCAGTTAGGATTATTGACCTAGTTTCTCACACCACTTATGTTGTGTGTGCTAATTTTATACATAAGTGGCGGGACCTACAGTTTAAAGTCGACTCCGAACGACAGATTTTTTTGAGAAACTTTTCATGGCAATTTTATTTACTCTCAGAGTTTTTGCCAGAAATCTGCTGAGAGGAAATCGCCGTAGAAATACTTTTTGTATTTTGTTTTGATGTCTGGCCTGGGGCTCGAACCCTGGCTTTACGTCTAATAAGCCAACACACTACCTACTAGACTACGGCGACAATGAATCTAAAATTAACATTTGAAAGCAATCTTAATTTTTTTTTTGGTTTATTAATAGAGTCTTTTCAATAACTGTGACGCTTAACATTATTCATATTCTATTATTTCCATTGAATGCTTATCATTTATAAATAGGACAATTGTTTCTGTTTCTGTTTTTATTTAAAAATAAAAATGAAAAAAATCAAAGAGAAAATTTTTTGAAATTAAAAACGTGCTTTTAAAAGCTACTCCTCATGCCACAGTCCCTTCAATTACGGTGTTTTGTTTCATTATTTGATGGCATTGAAGGGGAAATGAAAACCATTTAAATGGAAACCAGTTCGCATATACGAGTACGTATGTATGCATGCACAGGGATATTTTGCCATTCTGTACTAGGGTTTCGATTTAAAAGTGTATGAAGCATACAAGCATACGTACATGTATGTTGCATGGCATGTTGCATTGTATTGTTGCTGTTAAATTGCACCCTTGACGATTGTCTTCTCTATTTGCTTTGCATTGATGTTGTGTGGATAATTTTACTTCATGCTCGAATTATACAAGAGAGAATCAAAACAAAACACATATGTATATATACAGAGTTATTTTTGTATTCGGTTTTAAATTAACATTTTAATTCCGTCGTCCCTGTTCGTTGAAAATTAAGTGATTTTTAAAACACAATTTGTTAAAAGGTTATGCACTAATTGAAACCAAATGGGCAATAAATTATTGGATATGAAAAGTATCATGTACGTATACAGAGCCAATAGCTTTTGTCTAAAACTTGCCGATACTTGAAAAATAAAACATAGATCCAAAGGCCTCTGTTCAATTTAGTCGTCATAATTGAAACAGAACTTGATTAATTTAAGGCAACATGGGTGTAAAAGTCAATAAAAGTACCATTCGGTATGTGTACCGAAGTTTAAGCTCACAGGCCGTGACCAAGTTGAGAATGGAAAGGATTTGACATGTTTAACTTCAACTATCCTACAATTTCTATTCAGGAGAGCTGCTAACAGCTTTTTCAAAGACCTGGTTAAAATAATCCTAGTTTCAAATAGAAGTCGCCGCAGTCCAATAGGTAGTATGTTTGCTTGTCAGACGTAAAGCCACGGCTCAAACCCCAAGTAAGTCATCTCCTACAAAACGAAATAAGACAAAATATTCCTTCTGCGACTATCTTCTGGCAAAAAATAAAATTGCCAAGAAAAAATTTTTCATAAATCTGTCTTTCTGTGCCTTAAGAACCCCCCCAGGATAAAGTCCAACGGTTTCATATCACACGTAACGATGGCTAGTTCAGTGTACCTCAAAATCTGATGACTATGACTTCAAGTAACTCGTAGAGATTATCTAGTGTAGGCTGAACTGTGGAAGCACTTAGCGTCGTTCTATTGAAACCACATGTTGTTTGTGTCCCAATCATCCAATTCAGGCGGAAAGCAGTTAGTAGTCATCGACCTATAGGGCACGCCATTAGAAATTTTTACCGCCCGTTGCAAATCCAAACTAAACATTGATTTTTTTCATTTAGAAATGAACTCACCGGTGAAGATAACAAAGGGTGGGCCATTTAAAAGTTTAAATTTAAAAATGCAATAAATTTTGAAATTGTGCTAAATTTGTTCGTTTGTTGCAAAGTACAATTGTTCAGGTTAGAAATGAAATACGAGTTCATTCATATGGCTGCCGCGGCTGTTCTCATAGTACCTCATTCGATCGGAGCAATTTTCGTGCATTCTATAGAGTGTATGGGGCCGTATCGTTGACCTTCAAATGCTCAATTATCTCTGGTTTGTATGCATAATACTTTTCTTTAACGGCACCCCACAGAAGGTAGTTCAACAGTGCCAAATCGCAGCTTCTTGGCGTCCAATTGGCATCACCATTTCAACTAATTAAACGGCCATTAAAAGTTTGACACAATAAATCGAGTGGTTCCTGTTGAAACCAAACTTCGATCACATCAATACCTTGAAGAGCGGGTACAAAAAAAAAACGGTTATCATGGTGCGATAGGGGTCTCCATAGACTGTAATAGTTGCGCCGTCCTCATTTTCAAAGAAATATAAGCCAATGATGCTTCCGCCCCCACAAATCGCACCAAACAAGCACACGTAATGGGTGCATTGGATTCCGTACGACCACGTGTAGGTTTTCTGAGCCTCAAATCCGGCAATTTTGCTTATTAACGTACCCACCAAAATGAAAATGAGCTTCAACCGAAAAGATAATTTCTTTGGCAAAATCTAAATCATCGTGCAGTTTCTCGTTGGCCGAACTATTTAAACTTTGTAAGGCATCGGTTATCATCACACATCGTTGTCTATAGACGTTTATCTTCTGTTACTTGATTAGTTAAAAATCCACCGCAAAAGGTTTTAGGTTTATTGACTTTAAACGCAATTATCGCTCTCATATACTAACATTTATTTATTCCCTTTGGTTTTGTTATTCTTCAATTTCATTTGGTTTTGCAACATCTTGTAGCCCTTTGTAGTCGTCGTCGTAATTTCGTATGCGTGCGTGTTTTAATCAAATTGAAATCCATTCGAAAACAAAATTTTCATTAATTTTAACCACCGCGCTGTGGTCAGTATGTGTTTTTCTTTTTCTGTGTCTTTTTCTTCTTGTTATTGTTATTGCAAATCGCATTACACTGGCTCTGCACTCTCCCACAGAGCTAACATTTGCAGTGTGTTTAAATATTTAGATGTGTGAATTGGTTGTGTATGTGTGTATGTGTGTGTGACTGTGTGTTTACAATATGAAATCTGATATGAAGCTGATATCTTTTAAGTACGTTAACATTGTTAAAGTGTAAACAAAAACACACTAACACACTCACACACTCACACACACACATAGCTATGTATACATGTAACTCTTGTGAGTAATATAGCAATTGCAGATGAGTGTAAAGGAGTATGTTCTGTGAGAGAGAGAGAGAGTGTATATGCACACACATACACTCATAGAAACAAGTGTTTAAATGGGTTTAAATAACAAACTCTTCTTGGCTTATGTGTTACTCTATATTGTGGTTTTGTTTACATTTGTCCACCACCACCACCAGAGAGAAAGAGGGATAGAGAGAGCTTGTGTGTATGTATTTGCTTTATGAGAGAGTGTTAGCGTATGTTGTAAAGTACTTGAGTGTGGTTTAAATTGAATTCTTGCAATTTAACAGTTGATTAAATTTTGTCACCTGACCTTTACATACAGTATACATACGTAGTTTACCATCATGTACCTACCGTATGTAGTAAATGAAAACATAAAAAAATACCGAAAGAACAGAGTACTAAATTGTTAAGTGGAGTACATAAAGTTCCTTTTTACCCCAAAATGTGCGGCTGAAGTTAAGAAATCGATATGATTTTATAGTAACATGCACCCAAAAGTAATTGAAAAGACTGTTGCTTAATTATTGGTTAGAAAATGTATGAAACATAAGGAGTAATGCCGATTTACAAGTGTTTTTCGATGACGCTAGGTGGCGCCTCTGTATTGATTGCAGCAGTCAATGCCTTTGAAGTAATTTGCAATCACTTTTAAGCACATTTTTTGTCAATATCTCAACGTTTACTTGACGAATGTTGGTTTCAAAATTTTTTGAACTTAGAGAATTATCCTTGCATACGAGGTGTTTAATGTAGACCCACAGAAAAATTTTATGGCGTCATATTGCATGATTTTGAGATCCAATTAACGTCGCTAAAATGTGGAATAATACAATAATTTGTAATACTTTGTGGTTTGTGGCACCGTCTTCTTGAAGTCTTTCACTTCATAATCTTCAGTTAGGGGTCAAAAAAAAGCAGATTCTATTACTTACTTAAATGGTCATTACAACCCTTTAGCCCGGATTACAACCTAGCTTTTCATTTTACCCATATCGTGTGTTAATTTTTTCCAAGAGTATAGGGACGAAGAATTTAAAGTCGACACCGAACGACAGATTTTTTAACACATTTTACATTGCAATTAGATTTACTCTCAAAATGTTTGCCAGGAGACTGCTGTCGCAAGAAATTAAGCCTAATGACACATTCAAGTGATAATACGTACCAGGCGGTAATTTTTTCGGGTGCAATGGCTTTCTCTAAATTGCCATGAAAAGTTTCTCAAAAATCTGTTGTTCGGAGTCGACTTTAAACTGTAGCTTCCGCCACTTATGAATAAATTGAACACACACAACATAAGTGGTGTGAGAAGCAAAGTCGTAATCATGATTGAAGGGTTGTAATTATGTATGTACTCGTATGTATATAATGGCTTTCTCACAATCACTTCTGGCTTATCAGAAACTCATATACGACAACATTCCTTGTTGATGTTACCACAGACTAAAAAATGTCCTTCAATGTTGATTCTTTAGCATCCAAACAGCACCCTTATCGTGTTGTAACTGGTCGGAGGACATTAATTCCGATATGAGATTTATCTTATATGAATGAGAGTGAACATTCGATTTAAAAAACGTCATTATGAGCCAATTGCTGAGAATACAGTAAAGTCAACAAATTTGTGACACTCTCTCTTAGAGAAACCATATTTTCTTCACTGCTGCGTATTGATATGACGCTTAGTTCTTACTTTTTAGAAACGTTTTCAGTTTCTTAAAATATGTTTCGAATCATATAAATTTCTTGCACATCAGGTCAATTGACGAACATAATCATCTCGTAATTTATGAAAAAGAGGCGATCGATATACATACGTAAATAGCCAACCATTCACTAACGAAATGAATGTTCTTAAGTAAACTGCTCATGAATCATCTTTAAAGAAATTTTTTTATATCTCCAACAATGTGGCATGAAGAAGTAAAGTATTTGAAATCTTCTACTGATTCATAAGACCTTCTTTTATTAACTCTCAACTCAAAAACGTTTTAAAAATACTAAGTTTTGTTATTTCATAACCAACAATTTCCATATTAAATAAGTATTGATTTGCTTGCATTTAAATTTAAATTACAGCCCTTTTGTATATATAAATGGAAACATAAATTGTTATTAAAATAGAATATTGAAAGACAATGCTGTCTAGCCAATCAATATTAAACTCGTTATAATTGCTTAAGAATTCATTAGGTTTGAAGGAAAGTGGTTGCAAGGAGAGGTAGTGAGAATAAACAGCTGGAGTATAGCGACTTTGGTTAAAGGTTTTTAATTTTAATTGAATATTTCATACATAAATACATAGATGCATACATACCTACCTACATAGATACATACATATATACATAATTGGTCATGACAAATCTTCAGTTAGGATTACGACCTAGATTGTAATTGTTATTGTTTATGCAAAGAGTGTAAACAGCGGAATAAAAAATAAAACAATTGTTATTGTTTACATCAAGTTGTGAACAGTGGCACCAGGAATTGTACAAACAATAAAGAATTTATTTAAAAGTAAACACAAATTAATTTTTTTTTTATTTGCAATCTACGAGCTCATATTTTAAACGTTTTTAAAAGGTAAAAACGTAACAATATTTAATCAGTGTGCTTTCCAGTTGCCAAGAGGCATAGACATACACTGACTGCTGTGCCACTGCATTGAAAATTCAGCAGGAAGAGGGGTAGGACTCTGAACACTGATAATAATGAGGCTGGTGGCTGCTTTGATTTGTCATTTCAGGCGAAGATTCGTTTCTTGCCGAACGATTCTCACATAACCAGGTATCCGTAGGTTTAATCAGAGCAATGTAGATCCAGTTGCTATTCGCCATAGTCTACTAGGTAGTGTGTTGGCTTCTTAGACGTAAGTTCAAGGTTCAAATCCGAGGTCAGACATCACCAACTAAACGAAATATGGATTTCTGCCAAAAACCTTGAGAGTAAATAAAATTGCAATGAAAAAGTTTCTCAAAAAAATCTGTTGTTCGGAGTCGATTTTAAACTTTAGGTTGTGTCACTCATGAACACAATTAACACACACAACAAGAGGGTGGGAGAAGCTAGGTCGTAATCTTGACGGAGGAGTTATAATTACTAATTGCATATGTATTTATGTATGTAGTATAGATCCAGTGAGTCATCTTTGGTTTTTGAAATGTGAAAATGTTCTCAAATTTTGTCTTCTGGACTTCCATAACCTTTCCTATAAGCAAAGCTCTTTTTATTTGTTTTCCATTAAAGTTTTTTAACCTTAAAAATTTCATGCGTTTTAACTAAACCGCATGACTTCATCAAAATTCTTTTATTTTGTTTCGAATGCAAACATGCCAAGTCTTATTAGCTGCTATTCTTAGCTATGCCATGAATCACTATCAAGAATGTATGACACAAACAAACTAGACCAAAATAACTTAATTTTTGTACTTTACAAACATACAAAACAAGAGAGGAGAACTGTCTTTATTAGACTATCTGTATGTGTGTATGTATGTATGGGTGTATGTACAAACGATATCAATTTGTTAGTTTCTATTTAACGATGGATTGTAATTAACGATGTTTAATATTTACCTGTGACAAAACGCTAAAATACCGCATGTGGCCTTTCCTTTACATGCCACGAAGTAAGTGAAACAAATAAGAAATTTCCCTGGAGGTTTGGGGGACGGGGTATGGTTGCTTTACGATATAACGCTTGTTAATGAAAATTTATTTTTCGATTTTTTATTTCAATAAATTGGTTTGGTTTGGTCTTCATAGCCATCAAGCAAATGTAATTAGAAAATCCAATAAAGTGATCAGTTTTGTTTACTTAATTAAGGTGAGTTATGTATAGGCCATCTAGGGTAGTGGAAGGAGTTAAGCAGAAAAGTAGTTTCTGTTTCCTAATTGCCTAAATATTAAAGAGTTTTATTGTGTTATAACTTTAGTATTATTGTCTTATTTAATCTTTAGTATTAAATTTCATTGGAATTACTTAAGAATGATGCAATTTATCTTTGATTGCTTTCTAATATCCTTCACATAAATGTTTAAAAAGTGAAATTCTTATTGAGATAATCTAGTTTTGAGAAAATAATTTCTTAAAATATGTCCATAAAATATTTATAAAATCCTATTAAATAATCTGTGCTGCTAAAAACTCCATAATCCTTATCAAAGTAATCCAATAAAAAATTTTCTTTTCTTTCTTTCTCTCTGTTTTTGTCGAAATAATATTTATCCTGTGGCTATATTCTGTTAACACTGCTGCAGTCCATGGTACATTTAAGTTTAGAAAAACGTTTACAGTTTAAATATTTATAAGGAGAGTAAACAATATCAAAATGAAAATATAAATACCGGGTCACGAATACAAACAGAGTATATAAGAGAGTGGGAGGAAGTTCGAAGTGAGTGCGTAAAAAACATACTCTTCTTATGTGCAGTAGAAGCATATTTATTGTGTTATTTACCCTATACCTGCATCTGTCTTTCGTTATATTAATTGATCTTTAGGATAAGTTAGGTCAGGTTAAATAGACTGCCACTTAGAAGAGCACAGCTTATTTGGGTCATACAGAATTATAAGAATCTAAAGTTCTGCTAACAACATCATTTCTATACTAAAGACTTCTTATGTTCATTTCACCAGGATGCTTTTTTTTTAGAAAATTCAATAAAAAAACGTAGTTAAACCATGAAGTCGCCATAGTCTAGTAGGTAATGTGTTGGTTTATTGGTCGTGAGGCCACGATTCAAACCCCAGGTCAGACATCTCCCAAAAAATGAAATACGAAAAAATATTTCTTCAACGACTTGCTCTCAACAGACGTCTGGCAAACACTCTGCAAGTAACTAAAACTGCCATGAAAAGTTTCTCAAAAATCTATCGTTCGGAATCGACTTTAAACTGTAGGTGCCGCCACTCATGTATAAAATTAACACACATAACATAAGTGGTGTGAGAAACTAGAGCGTAATCCTGGCTGAAGTGTTGTAATAACCAAATATGTATGTATGTACTTACGTATGTAGATGAAAATTAATTCAAAAACCCCACTCCAATTCTGATCTTTCGAAACTGGATCGTATGTAATGTACAGCAAGGTTCTGCTATGAATTTAATCCGAGCCACTCTAAGTCGTCAGCTAATTAACTTGTTTAATTCTTTAGCCTTGATTACAACCTAGCTTCGTACGTCACCCATGTTGTGTGCGTATTAATTTTATCCATGAATGGCGGAATCTACAGTTTAAAGTCGACTCTGAATGACAGATTTATTGGAAAGTTTTCAAGGCATTTTTATTCTTTAATCCAAGAGTTTTGTCAGAAAGTTGATGAGAAGAAGCCGCCGAAAGAAATATATTTTTTTTTGCATATGGAACTTTGTTCGAGATGTCAGAGTTTTGTTTTGAACCACGGCCACACATCTAGTAAGCAAACACACGAAGACTTCAGTATAAAACTTAGGCTTTATAATACTAATGTGAGATGTAAGAGTTTTTTACTTCGTTTTTAACACAAAAGAAGTATACCTTGGCTCCTTTTTGGAATATAGAGAGCGTTTTGAGCACTCTGACCAAATAGGCAGAACAGTGAACAGAACTACAGAACTACTATTGAACCCGCATACTGCTAGAAGGATAGAAAGAAACCTTACAAAAAAATTCTCCTCCTTCACAAGAACTTTCCCTTCTATAGAATCTTGTGATGAACGAGATGCTAGTAATGTTGAAACAGGTCAGATATAATGCAATTGCCTATGTCACTGATGTGGTTCTTATAATTTAGGGCAAATTTGTGATATCTATTAGAATCAGGCTGCAATTTGTTCTGAGGAAAATTATCGAGTCGCCAACTGATTGCACCTTAGGTGAGAATTCTGAAAAGACGGAGGGAAAATAAAATCCATCTTCCTTTCGTCTATTCTTATTATATGAAGTACATTTTGAACTCAAAGATGAGCTAATTTTAGGCAAGAAGCTGTCCTAGAAAACCTCAATTGCTCCCTATGCTTGCAACAAGGTGTTGGGAAAAAGTGGAGTCTCAGATGTAAGATAACTCATTGAATTTATATAGCAATTAGCAGACCCAAATTAACGTACAGAAAAGCTTTCTAAATCAAATATAACAGGTACAAAGGTCTGATAGCATCAATATTATTAGTGTCTTACGTATTCCACTTACGTCGGTGCTGAATATGCTTATGCTTTTTATACTTCTCGCCGCTAGACTTTTTTTGTAAAGGTTTACCTAAAGTCAAAGCTAAAACTTGTCATAGTTTCTTTTCGACTGGACAATTGCATGCATCCTATTTATGTAGGCCACTTGAAGATCATAGGGCAATATCGAACTACCAAGAGTATTGACTACATGATACCACACTATGACTTCTCAGAGAAGTTCAGAACGTCTATTCTGGAGAGAGAAGTTTGGAAAAATGATGCAATTCATCTTATTGACGATTTGTTAACGTTCGAAACTAAATGGAACTGTGGGTGGTTCAATTTCTTCCGCTCCCGGATCACAGTAGAGTCTTCTTTTCGGACATATACTCCTTAAAAGCTGCGGTAAGGATTATTAAAGATCGAAATATCTGTAGGAAGGATATTAGTGTACCTTCTATTTGCCAGGTGGTTGGAAAAGCACAATCTGTCAGTGATATAGCGGAGCGGTACAACAATCATTTTATATGCGTACCGAGAGGCGGTAGTAATCTGAGTCCTTTTTGGTACATTAGAAACCCTTTTGAACATCTGAAAACTTATAATTGACAATGCAATTATGGATTCTGCCATATGAGGGTTTTGGATTCGAACAAGACAGTGCAACAAATAAGGTTAAAACTAAATAGAAAATGCACGAAATGTCAGCGCAAGCTCCAAAAAAGAACATACTCAGCAAGTTTGTTGGAGTTATCCTTGAATTGTGGACATTCATGGCGTGACCTATGTATATGGACAGATTGCTTTTCACCTATTTGGTACATTCTCTGTGCTATGTCGGAGAAAGCATCTTGAGGTCTACTACACAGGAGATCTAAATTATTTGTCGGTAATGAACATTAGGAGAGTAAGTCGATTCATCATTCAAATTAACAAATGCTTAAATATGAATAGTAATTCATGCTTCTACCATAATCAATAAGTCTATTAAGGCTGTGAAGAGTACACGAAACACACCGTTAACTACTGTTTTACAAAATAAATTTGTTAATGTTTTCTCAGTGTAGGGTACCATAACGTTCTTTTTTAGTTTTGTTGACTCTTGTTCTTTAAATAATAAAAGAACAACAATAACTACATATACATATATTGACTACTATAATAAGTAGAACAATAACTACATTTTGACTTTTACTAGTTGGGTGAATAACATCAATAAAAACAACAATAATAACAACAATAATAACAACAATAATAATAATAAAAAATAACAAAGAAACAACAACTACAACAATAAGATCAACAACTGTCATTGAGTAAGGAAAGAAAACAAAATAAAACTTAAACAATACATAACAATAAATGTTGTTGCATATATTTAGGCATGTGTATGTGTATATGTAAATACAAATAAATGTGTGTTATTGTTCGAAGGATTATAACAACTTGTGACATTATGCTTTAAAACTAAATTTCATAGAGGATTGGATGTTTATATATGTATGGATATGTGTGTAACAGAGAGAGAGAGAGAGAGAGAGAGTGAGAGAAACTTATAAAAATAAAAACAAGAGCATGTTTATAAAAGTATGTCCAAAGAGGAATGTAATGCAAGTAAGTGTGTGAGTATATGTGTGAGTAATACTTTCTCTTGTAAGAGTAAGAAGTTTGAAAAGAGAATGTTTACATACATATGTACATACGTGTGCAGTTGAGTTGTATGAATGTCAGTCTGTATGAAAATTTGAAGTATGTGAGAACATGCTTTCAAGAATATTATTTGTTTTTGTTATTTACGTATGTATTTCATATGCATATGTGTGTGTATGTATGTGTGTATAAAAATACTTCTGGTATGTTTTGATTTCCTTTTACAGATTTGACGTTTTTATTGAATGTTTAAAAAAAAGTCAAAAAATTTCTTCTTTGAATGTGTTTGTGGGTCAGTCTTAAATAAATAAATGAAAGAAAGAAAAATAACAATAAAATTAATTCCTTTTTTTTTTGTTATATTTGGAAGAAATCAAATCAATTGGAAATTTAAATTTTGTTTTCAATAAAACAGTAGGATTTCAGACTTTAGTTTCAAAGTTTAAAAGATTTTGTTGGTTTGTTATTAGAACTACATAAAACCGAAGATATAATGTAATTAGCAATGAAATGTTGGCGTTGATTACAAATGTGAACAAAACTAAATTTTTTTATATTTCAAACCAGCCTTATTTCATGAAACATGTATTGTTTTGATCCACAAAATCTTGTTATTATAAAAAAATCGATAATCTGAACTTCAAAGATTTGAATTATATACAACATTCACCAAAACTTCGTAGCAAAGCACTCTTAATATCTGCCAAGTTATCCAAACTGCGTGTGGTCTTGTGTTGTCATTGAACATCAGAACATTTGCTGTCCCCCAGTTCTTGACTAGTTTTTTACCAGTTTAATTGAATTGCTTGCTTTATTATTTTTAGTTACACACACATAATTGCTGATTACAGCCATTTATTCAGGATTACGATCTAATTTCTCACGCCACTTTTGTTGTGTGTGTTAATTTTATACATGAGTAGTGGGACTTACAGTTAAAGTCGACTGCAAGCGCCAGATTTTTTGGGAAACTTTTCATAGCAAATTTGTATTTACTGTCAGAGGTTTTTCCAGAAATCTGCTGAGAGGTAGTCACCGAAGAATTATTTTTTCAGATTTCGTTTTTTTGGGGATTGAACCGAGGCCTCATGTCTAATAAACCAACACACTGCCTACTAGACTACAGCGATTATATAATGGATTCATTAAAACTTTGTAGAAAAACATGCTTAGTATCTGTCAAGCATCTTTTTTTATTGACCAGTTCTGTTAGCTTCAATTGAATTGCTTGCTCCAATATCATTACTTTTAAAATGTACTTCAGCCAAATCCAACCAATGTATGTATTCTGGCGGTCCACTGGTATAAAACTTAGTTAAGACTGCAAATTTTAAAATTCTGGTAGAACACACGACCACGCTGCATACTAAATGACATATTCCAGTAGGCTGAAGTTGAAGGTGATTTCTATATTAGGAAAAAGGGGAAAAAGTATTGTCATCAGACAGCCGGGCAACTGCTCTGTATTTCAAGTAAAAGCTTCTGCAGTCTGCACGAATGAAAATTGGCTAAAATATTGCTGTAAATACTTTATAATTACAAAAGTAGTGTGTGATGTTTATATGATAGCCGCAAACAGATTAAAAAGTGCTATACATCTCTTAAGCAACTGGGAAATATTCCAATGTAACCTTTTTCTTAAGTTGATAATGAGGAATTCTTAGTCGTTAATAGCCAAATTAAAGCAGGCATACTTAATTTGCCATTACACGCCTTTATTCAGTGTTACCACCTAGCTTCTCACATCATGAGTGGCGGTATTCACAGTTTAATGTCGACTCTGAACGATATGTTTGAGAACTTTCATTATATTTACCAGAACATTGCTGAAAGGAAGTCGTCATTTTATTTGAGATTAAAGAGCTGAGGTTCGTCTAATAAGCCAACACAGTACCTACTATGTAGACCACATGATTTTTGATCGCTGCCTTTCGTAAAGACTAGGTCTTTCTTACCATGACTTTTGTAGGGGTTGCAATAATCGTAAGATAAATGAAGCTATCACTTAATCTCTCTGTTATTGACCTGAGTAGTGTTCCTTTAAGGAGCTCTAAAGAGAATTTATCCAATGTAGCATGTGTGGACGCATGTGTGGATGCATGTGTGGAAGCGGTAGTTAAATATTCGAAGCCGCTGTAATCTAATGTGTAGTAGGTAGTGTGTTGGCTTATTAGACATGAGTTTGAGAGTTAATAAAATTGCCATAAAAAGTTTCTCAAAAGTCTGTCGTTGGCACTCATGTATGTAATTAACACACACAACATAAGTGATGTGAGAAGCTAGGTTGTAATCCTGAATGAAGGGTTGTAATGACGAATTCGGTAAGTAATTTTTCTTATTAAACTAGGGTACGAGAACTACACTGGTAAAGACAGATGAACTTTTCCATACTAGTATCTATTTTACGGTATGTAATCTTACTAAGCTTAGAGATAGAGGTTCCTCTGCAGCCTAAGTTTAAGTTTAAGTATGAATCGCGTCTGTTTGTGACCCAATCAGCTCATTGCCGGTGATAAAAAGAGGTAGCTTGCTTCCTGAATATTGTAAGGGATTCGTATCACAACAATCAAATCAAATTGAAAGTATTGCGGGCATTTTTCATTTCTTCAAACATTTATTAGCTTTAGGGAGTCTTCTGTGACTAAAAAAAACACGAAAACCTTATTTTAAAGGCTTACAACTATCGCTTGTCTTAAAATATCTCTTGCACATATGTATACGTTAATAAAAATGATTCTATAATTATAGTTGACCTCTAGTTTAAAAATATACGTGATTGATATTTGAAACAGCCATTAATGCCTTGACTTTAAATATACATGGTATTATAGGAAATGCATTTTCAATATTTTCTTTGTTTTTTTTTTCTTTGTAATTTACAATACAATCCCAACAACCATAAAAACTTAAAGTAAACAAAACACAATAATAACAAAAAACAAAAGAAAAAAACGAAAAATCAATATTTAAGTCATTTATTGTGTATGAATTTTATTTACACAGACATATGGGCTAATTCATATCATTTCATTCCATTCCATATCATATCATATCAAATTAACATTTTTTTATTCTGTTTTGTTTTGTTTTTAAACGAAATTGGTTTGAGACTTAGTTTTGTTAGACAGCAAAAAAATAATTTTCAAATTCGAAAAAGAAAATTTACAAGAAAAAAACAAGTAAAAATGGGTTATAACAGGCTATATTTTACCTTACACGATGATTTTGCTTTTTGTTGGAGGAAAAGGCCTGCTCTAGATGTCAATTGTCATAGAAAACTTGCATCTTTCTTCAGCTTCACACTCAGAGCAGCTGCCAAGTTCTGCTTAGGGGTGTGAGCAACCTTTCGACTGCTATCGCATATTGTTGCTGTTTTTATTACTAGAGTCTCTTTTGAACATCATATCGATATCCAAACTTGTCCAAGAACGTTGTCAATTCCTCAAGCAAATTGTAAACTATTAGAAGGACTCCATTATTTGGGTTCCTAAACGTTGCGACATACTCGGATGAATTGACTGGAAAGTATACCAAACTAAATAGCGGCCTATATAATCTGCGCATAGGGTAATGATTCGACTGGAAATAGGAGTAAACCTTTCGGAATAGAAGAGATGATCTGCCGAATCTTAACCCAGATAAACATGGTCTGTGAACCTGAAAGGCAGAAAAGGAAGATTGTACTGCTATTCCCTTAATGTGTCTCTGTACAGCACCCGCGCAAAGACAAATGACCATACTGAGGACCTCAGTCTAACATCTCTGGCATTGACTAAAGCATTGCTCGATATACAAGAGAGTGTAAATGGCTAATATCGGTCTATCGGTGCATTTTTCTTTAAGTGACCATCCTCAGTGTTCTTCAGCGTGTGCATCAGGGACACCGTTTTCGTACCGTATATGACGAATCATGTGCATGAAAACATAATCACCATCAGGTAAGTTGTCGAAACCGAAAAGCATTTCTCCACTGTTTTTAAGTTGTTCTAGGGCATTAGCATTTTTACATCTTTTGCTTCAGGGATATCGGACTCCGTTTTCATTCCCTATATGCCGAATCACGTGCATTAAAACATAATTATCATCAGGAAAATTATCGAAACCGAATTGCATTACTCCGCTGATTTCAAGTTCTTCTTGGGCATCAGGAGTTTTACATTTTTTGCATCAGGGACATTGAACTCAGTTCTCATTCCCAATATGCCGAATCACGTGCTTTAAAACAAAATCATCATCAGGTAAGTTATCGGAACCGAAGTGCATTTCTCCGTTGATTTCTAGTTGTTCTCGTGCATTAGCATTTTTATATTTTTTTGCATCAGTGATATCGGAATTCGCTTTCGTTCCCTATATGCCGAGTCACGTGCATTAAAACATCATCATCATCAGGTATGTTATCGGAAACGAAGGTTAAGGTAAGTTATCGGAAACAAGTCAAAACTTGATATTTTCCACTCTGTAGCTATCAATCTATTTTTCCAGCGATTGTTAGAGCTATTTGCCTGAATTTTTTCGTGCACTCTCCTTATTCATAGAAAAGTTTTTCTGTAGGGTATTTCTGATGTCCTGAAGGGGTTATTCTATCAATTCAATTGTAATTTTGTTTCGATAAATGTTGGAAAAATACAAACTACTACAAAGTATGTCTTGTAATACTCATACAAATATATGCACACACACACACGCACACATACATGAACCAATACAAATAAATGGTTAAAACAATACATTAAAAAAGCAACATGCAATATTATACTCTGCAGTTTTGTAAGTCTAGAATTTTTAATACATACAAATGTTTTTTTTTGTTTCTATTACTATTTGTTGTTGTTGTAAAACACAAAAACAAAAATAAAAAAAGAAAATCGAAAAAACTTCTAATTTTATATGCAATTTATAGAAAATAATCATAAAACAGCAGCAGCTGCAAAGTTTCACATTTCATTGGATACAGCAAATGGAATGCAAAAAAGAGAATATTTTTATACATAAAATATGTTTTTGTTGTATTATTTTCGTATTAATTTTAACAAAAAAAAAAAAAAAAAGAAAACTTATCCAAACGAAGAAAAGAAAATCAATAAATTAAGGACGAATAGTTAGTTGTGTAATAAATAATTATTTTTCTAAAATTTGCATAAATTTTTGAACATAAACTTACGTATTTTTGTTTTTTTCTTGGAAAATTTTCAAGGTAATGTAGAATGTTTAAAGATTAATTTTCGTACATATGTTTGTTAAATTTTTATATTTTCATGAATATTAGTCTCGTCTTCTTACTAAGTAATCTTTTTCGGAAGTAATATTAAAATTGTGGGATTGTTTAAAAAAAATGGTGTATTTATTGCGAAACATTAACACTGTGTAAGGAGATAGGGGGTAGTGTTGCATTCATACAATCTATTCCGCTTTAATGGTGTTGTCCTCATATAATGTTTTTGCCAAAATTAGTGCACCCTGTTTCGCTAAGGTCAGACATCTTGAGCAAATCAAAATGTGAAAAAATATTTCTTCGGCGACTCCTCTAAGCTGATTTCTGGCAAAATCTTTGAGAGCAAATAAAAATTCCCATGAAAATGTTTCTCACAATTCTGTCTTTCGGAGTCGACTTTAAACTGTAGATCCCGCCACTCATGTATAAAATTAACACACACAACATAAGTGGTGTGAGAAGATAGTTCGTAATCCTGGCTGAAGGATTTATAGATAGTATGAGAAGCTAGGTTGTAATCCTGATAGATAGTATAGAATCTTCGTGATACCATTATAATACTTGGTATTTGATAACAGCAAGGCTTACGTTACTTTCAGGGCATTTATATGAACAGCCGGTACTTGCATTGCGTAGGAGACTACGTTAGCTTAAAATGGCAGCCGTCTCGAAAAGAGTAAGTGTACCCAATATGATCCCGTCCGATCTCACATATTCTGTCAACCAAATATAATAATTGGCTATCATTTCTCAGTAATCCTGGTAATTTTATTAAGTCTGGCTTCTGGATATACGTAACTGGTCATTGCAATCCTTCACTCAGGATTACGATCTTTGTCATCACAGCACTTATGCTGTGTGTTAATTTTATACATGAGCGGCGTGTCCTACGGTTTAAAGTCGACTCTGAACAACAGATTTTTGAGAAACTTTTCATTGACAATTTCAGGATTACGGACCTTACGACGGATAGATTGACTGAATTGAATAAAAAAAAATACCGGTTTTGAGTTATTCAAGTAAAGCACAGACTCCATAGGGCCGCATTCTGAAGATATTAACTGATCGTAGACTCTGAGAATAAAGAGCATTTGATAGAAAAGTAAAGGCCAGTAAGTAAAATAGACATGAGCACTGGTTATCATAGATGCATTCATTGCTAGCAATTTGAACAGTTAATTTTTAATTTTGAAGAAACTTGTTTAAATTAATTGCCGATATCGTCTCCATAGTTTAGGCCTCATTCAATTAGATGAATGTTGTTGACTAGATTGGCAAAAGCTTTCTACAATTTTTCCACAAAATTTTAACCCCCAATTTCATTGAAAAATTTGCTAAAAAGAAAAATTTCCGCATGTCTTTAATGATAAGGAACGCTTTTCTTGGGAAATCACAAACTACTTTAAACTAAAAATACTAAAAAAAAAAAATAAATAAATGTTGGCAGTAAACAAGAAGAGAGAATCAAATAAAACAATTTTCGTGACTTCGAAATTAGAAAAAAAAAATTATGTTGCTTTTACAAATTTTTTTTATTTTTTTTAGCAGAGTAGAGATATTATTTCGTTTTTCTCCATTTTTTTCAAAACATTATGACTATTTTTAGAAAAACGAAACTACCGGTAAAAGCCATTCATTTTCTATTTTTAATTTTAAAATAAAGCATACACTGGAGTGGCTAGTATTTGTTGGGAATGAGGGCCATGTAAACAGCAAGATATGTTCAACATATTGTTACATTTTTACCTTTTAAAAACGTTTAAAATATGAGCTTGTAGATTGCAAATAAAATAAATATAAATCTGTGTTTAATTTTAATTAAAATTCTTTATTATTCGCACAATTGCCACTGTTCACAACAACAATTGCTTTGTTTGTTATTCCTCTGTTTACACCCTTTGCATAAACAATAACAATTACAACACAATCGTTCGACTGACCTTTGTAATGGAGATCTTCTAGCCACGATTACTCTCTTCAAACACACCGCGTCTTTACACAAGTCTTACTGAAATTTTACTAACTCAATCGTCTGTTTTGCCTTGCCTTTTATAGGGTGATTTTTTAAGAGCTATAGGAAAATTTTTCAAAAAAAAAAAAACACATAAAATTCAGAAAAATGCATGAAATCTTTATTTGAATCGATAGTACGGTCAATATAATTTAATGTTTGAAGATTATTTCATGCAAATGTTGACCGCGACTGCGCCTCAAATGGTCCATCCGCTTAGTCCAATTTTGTCATACTCTTTCCAACATTTGGGCCGGTATCTCACGAATAAATGCTTCAATGTTGTCTTCCAATGCGGCAATTGAAGCGGGCTTGTCTGTATAGACATGAGCTTTAACATAGCCCCACAAAAAATTGTCTAAAGGCGATAAATCGCACGATCTAAGCGGCCAATTGACCGGTCCCGAACGTGAAATAAAATGTTCACCGAACTCGCTTCTCAATAAGTCCATTGTTACGCGTGCTGTGTGGCATGTGGCACGGTCTTGTTGAAACCACATGTCATGCAAGTCAAGCTCTTGCATTTTGGGCAAAAAAAAGTTGAATATCATCTTACGGTAGCGCTCACCATTCACAGTTATGTTACTATTCGCAGCATCTTTGAAGAAGTACGGTCCAATGATGCCAAATTCAATGATTTGCAAGCGTTGTTCGTTTGTAAGACGATTCATGGTTAAATTATAGTCCAAACTGAAGATGTTTGACAGTGAAACAAAACACGAAACGTGCGTGAGTTGTTTAAATCAGTGTTGCCAAAAAGATAATAGCTAAAAAATCACCCTTTATATGGCAACGTAAACAATCTGATGAATGTTCATGACTTCGCTTTCTCGAAATTTCTATAATCGTTGTTTAAGTTTATTATTGTAGCGTTGTTAGTATATTTTTGTTTACTTGTTTACCATTTTTTATACTGTTGTTTGTCGTTATATAAAGCAGTACGATAATTTCTAAACAAGTTTGTTTACTGCATTGTTTTGTTTTTGTAGCTTTTGTTTATAATTTGAATGTTAAGCGATGTAAAAGCAAAACTGCAGTATCTAGCTTTTTTCATTTTCGTAACAATATTTTTAAATAGTAGAGAGGATTTTATCACTCCATACGAAAATAATAATACTTAAATTTTTTGCAAAACTAATCAATTATTTTCTTAATTGGCCACCCCTGCTATTTAGTACTTCACAAATTTATTTTTTATCTCCTTCGAAAAACTCTGGTAATTCAATGCAATGCGCCGCCACACGTGAGTCTAACTGTCTGCCATAAATTGCGGTACTTCCACGGAAAAAATAACGGAAAAAAGGAGAAAAAAAAACCGGTGAAAATTGTTAAAACTCCAACCCTGTACGCTGTAAATACAGACAGAACCACCTGATACAGTACCTAGAGTGAACAGTAAACGAACTACAAGAGAACGCTGCCAAACGAACAAACAAACGAAACAAATAAACAATGAAGTGTGCTGTTGGTGATTCGCGTGCCGAAAAGCACTTAAAAAAACTTTAATTAAGCTGATTTTCATAAAGCGAAAAATTTCACCAGTTTAATTTTAATTTACGCCAATGTTTTTTGAAAATTGTTCAAGAACCAAAAAAAAAAAATTGAAAAAAAAAATTGAAAAACAAACGAAGAAAACAATGGAAAACAAACTCGACAAATCATTTGATAGCATTGGGAGGCAACAAAAGACTATAAAAAATAGAAAAAAAAAGAACCCAAGCAACTTGTTAAAAAAGTACTTGGGGATGAAAATAAAAAAAATAATGAAATACGTACGAAATTGAACTCGTGAGCAGTATTTAGGGACATAAACCAACCAGCAATTAATTTTTTTGATCTGTAGTATGGAGAAATTGAAAGGGACTTACGTAAGTTAATCTTGTTACGTTTTTACCTTTTAAACGTTTAAAATATGAGCTCGTAGATTGCAAATAAAATAAAAATAAATTTGTGTTTAATTTTAATTAAAATTCTTTATTGTTCGTACAATTCTGTGTGCCACTGTTCACAACTTGATGTAAACAACAACAATTGCTTTGTTTGTTATTCCTCTTTACACTCTTTTACATAAACAATAACAAATCACTAGATAATTGTTCGACAGATCATTGTAACGAAGATCTTGCAGTATTTGGGGCACAGAAAACCCACACGTGGTTTTACAAAAGCCAATGCACCCACTATGAGTGACTGTTTGGTGCGCCTTGTGGAGCGGAGACATCATTGGCAGATATTTCTTTGTGAAAGTATCCGCTCTTCATGGTATTGATGTGAATGATGTTTAGTTTCAACAAGCGTGTGCAACTTGTTACAAATCTCATGTCACAGTCGATTTGTTGCGTCAAACGTTTGATGGCCGTTTAATTATCCAAAATGATGATGGCAATCGGCTGCCAAAAAGCTGCGATTTTACATCGTTGGACTATTTAAAGAAAAGAGACAATTGAGCATTAGAAGACCAACATTCATGATGCCATTGCCCAAATACGACCTCATACACTCGAAAAAGAGCACGAAGATTGGTCGAACGAATGAGGTACTGTGAGGCCAGCCATACACACATACATACATAAATATGTACATAATTGGTCATTACAACCATTCAGTCAGGACTGCGACCTAGCTTCTAACATCACTTATGTTGTGTGCGCTAATTTTATAGAAGAGGGCGGGTGCTACAGTTTAAAGTCAACTTTACCTGATATCTGCTGAGAGGCAGCCACCGAAGAAATATTTTTTCATATTTCGTTTTGTAAGAGATGTCTGACGTGGGATTTGAACCGTGGCCTCGTATCTAATTAGCCAACAGACTATCTACTACAGACTACAGCAACTTCTGTTAAATATTTGATTCAATTTCTAACGTTTAAATGACTACAACATGAAGTAAAATTAAATAATTTCTGTTTTAATTTATATTGTTTAAGGTTTACTGGGTTATTTAAGCAACAGCAAAGTAAATTACCTGATACTCTCTGTTTTGTTTTGGTTTTTTTTATATCTAATCAAACAATATTTTTATCCAGACTACTTAAAATTTATACTGAAAATACAATTTTAATCTTGATTTTAGTAACCATTAGCGTGTTGCATTTATAGTGAATAGAGAATTGAGAATTACAAACCATGATGCAATATTGCAATGAATGTTATTGAAAAATACGTTTAAAATTACGCCTCAAAAACTAAATTAAATAACAATTTAAATTCCTTTACCCTATATTTTTCACTAATTTAAATATTTCCCCGCGTTTAAAACACTACAAGCTTTTCGTTCAATATCGCCACTAATTATTGCATTACAACCTTCAGTGTCCCCCTTATTTTATGGCTTTTATTACACCAAAATACACAATTTTTTTAATTGCATTCTGTTCTTTTTTTTAATTTTTTATACCATTTTATTACTGTTAACGCATTACTATGGTCTACTACACCGTTACTGAAGACCCCAATCGTAAATGACCCTGAATAATTTAACGATTCGTTGTACATGGCAACAGAATAATACAAACGAAATAAAAAAACAAAAAATTGCAGGCAAATATTATAAAACAATTAATTTTTATCGGCTAAAAATAACATGAAATTTTATTTATTCAGAGTATCGGGTTTAATTTAATTTCTGTTGCATAGAAAATGAAAGTTACGTGGTATGGCTAGTAGAATTTGACGAATTTATTTCAACAAAATCCTTACAAGTAACGTAATTAGTCATTATAAACCTTCAGTCAGGATTACAACCTAGTTTCTCACATCACCCATTTGGTGTGTGTTAGTTTTATACATGGGTACCGGGACCTACAGTATAAAGTCAACTCCGTACGATAGATTTTTTTGAGAAACTTTTCATGGCTATTGCGAGAAATCTGCTAAGACGAAGTCGCCTGGGGTTTGAGTAGCGACCTCACGTCTAATAAGCCAACACACTACCTACTAGACTACGGCGATGGTGTGGAACATAACATCATTCAAATGTCCGCTACGGCTTTCTTGGGTAGAGGGCAACTGCAAAGTCCTCTTTCCATGACTATGCCATGTCTGAATTTGACCGATGACATGGGTTATGTTAGCTTTGAGCAGCGCTGTGGTTCGTGACTTATTCGCATACATCTGCGACAAGAAGAAAATATCTAGTGAGGTCAAATCGCATGATCTAGAAGGCTGGTTTACACCATCAGCACGAGAGATGGCCATATCCTTAACACGTTGACTGCCAACTACGAGATAACTCGTAGTTTGCTTTCTCTTCTAGGGTGCCAACTACGAGTTATCTCGTACTCACTAAACCTAAACTAAATCAAATGGTAATTTTTGTCCAGTTTTCTGAAAATTGCCGTGGCAGTCAAAGTGTTAAACAGCATTCGATGTGGCATGAGCTCTGTGGCACTAAGCTCTATATAGCATACATATATAATTGCTCATTACAACCCTTCAATCAGGATTACGACTTAGCTTCTTACACCACTAATGTCGTGTGTGTTAACTATATCCATAAGTGGCAGAACCTGCAGTTTAAAGTCGACTCCGAACGGCAGATTCTTGAGAATCTTTTTCATGGCAATTTTTTATTTATTTTTGCCAGAAATCTGCTGAGAGGCTGTCGCCTAAGAAATATTTTTTCAGATTTCTGATCTGGGGCTTAAACCGTGGAATCACGTGTAAAAAGCCAACTACCTACACTACCTATTAGACTACGGCGCCATGTTTTTGTCATATTGTGCGGAAATATTCAAATAGATGGGATCCCACCAGATTAGTTTCGGTTTAATTCTGGGGTAGCTCGAGGCTCTGTTTTGCCTCCAGCTCTATTTCTAATTCTCATTAACAATTATTTCTTTTAACTTCTTATCCATTTTAGTACTTTGCAAATGATAGTAATATTTGCCAAGTCCCTGCGTGTCCTTTGGATATTGAGACGAGAAGACTTTGGGGTCAGATGGTCTAGATGCTCTGATCATGAAAATTCAATGGAATGTTCTCTGGAATTGTCGAAAGAAGTATTCAAATGCCTCGGTTTCCTAAAGTGCTGAAAGCAATACTTCACTCCATTTGATCTCCTTACTATTTACACCAGTTAAAGCCAGCCTGCTTTCTGTGACTGGATGGTCACACAAGTATTGAGCTTGGTTGAGAACATGGTTGCATGTACTGGCATTCATGATATGAGAAAATTACTTACCTCTCTTTAATGTTCTTTGTGTTTTTTAATAGAAGAGAATTTTTTTCCATATTTTCTTTTAATTGTTTATATTTAATATTTGTTTTTTCTTTTTTTTTAACTTAAATATATATTTTCCATTAAATATCTTCTATTGTTATAATTATTAACCTTTTTTTATCTGTCTTTGGTTTATATTTTGTTTTTATTATAAATATACAATTTAATTATTTTATTATAATTATAATACTTTTTTTCTTTAATTGTTTATAACTAAACCAACGTTTTTATACTGATGAATAAACTGAAAACAATTTGTTAATGAAAGTCACGTTATTCCACAGAATTATTTTAAAAATTAAAATTAACAAAAAAAAATTGAATTCTTTTTACATATAAAAACGCGTAAAGTTTGTGGTTTGCCAATAAAACTTTTGTGCTTATGGTTCTCAGCATAAACTTTAAAATTTTGTTGCACTCTATGGCACAAAGGCTAATAAAAGCAGAAATTATGTGAACTGCATGATAAAATTTGTAATTAATATCAGTGTATGGGTAGTTCTGTAGCAGTTTACAGGACGTTAATATATTTTCTTCAAAATATAAGAATGTAATATAAAGTCCAATGCCTTATTATAACTTTAGAATGAAGGTTTTTTTCATGTGAAGTAGTTACCATCTTCTATTGACAGGTGAAAGCAAGCACTTGAATGCGAAAAACTATGCTGATTCCAGTGACCATTTCATAGAGTAGAAAAACTCTCAAAGTTAATAAAAAACATCATGAAGAGTTTCTAAAAATTCTCTTCTTCGGAGTCCGATTGAATGAATCGACGTTAAACTATAAGTTCAGCCACTCATAAATAAAATAATTAATCACAATATTGGTGGTGTGTAAAACTAGGTTGTAATCCTAACTAAAGTATTAAAATGACCAATTAAGTAAGTAAGACCAAGTCAATGAGGTTTTTTTTTTTGATAACTGGTGTGATTGACAGGAGGATAAGCATACAAAATTGACGGGCTTGGTTTTCAAAATGCATGGATGTAAGCATTTGATTAAATATTGAGGTAAGGCATTTGAAAGGTATTGACGAAGAAGGTTGTTTCAGTCACAAATAAAATCCGGAGTAAGTTTAAGAACCTTTATAATCAAATTAATTGGCAGAGTACCGTTGGGAATTAGTAGGTACTGTGATAGTATATTGGAAGTCGCCAAAGTCTAATAGGTATCCATGGTTCAAACCCCAGGTCAGACAACTACGACAAAGCGAAATACAATAAAATATTTCTTAGGTGTTTTCCTCTCAGCAGATTTCAAATAAAACGTCTGAGAGTAAATAATAAAAAAAAAAAAATTGACTTGAAAAGTATCTCAAAATAAAAATCTGTGGTTCGGAGTCGACATTAAACTGTAGGCCCCAACACTAACGCAACATAAAAGTCGTGAGAATTTGGGTCGTAATTCTGACTAAAGGGTTGTAATGATCAATTATGTATGCATGTAATAGTATACTACTGTGGGTGTAGTAGATACGATTTTCTCCAGAGGCTCAGGTCTTGTTATACTACATCCGGCAGTTGGTGTTTATCACGGTGCTCGTAATAATTAGTTATACACAGTTTGGAATTTTACTGTAATACTTAAATAAATAAATTAATAAAATTAATTGACAAATGTAAGGTAACGAATAGTCGATCTATGCCGACTAAAATATTTTTTATTTTTTTTTTGTTTTGTTTTCATATTAAAATCTACAATATTTTGTTTAATTCAGCTAAGCTTACCATATTTTTTTTAAAAATTTTTTTAAAATTTTTTTTTTATTTAAACTATCGTAAATATTTTCATCAACTTTCTATGCATTTTTTATTTAATTTTGTATTTTTTAATGATTTTTTTTATTATTTAATATAATTAACAAGCCTTTATTAAGTATTTTCTTTTATATATGTATGTTTACAATATATGTATGTGTGTATATAAATGTATTTTTTTTCTTTAATTTATTTTAATTTTTATCAATTAAACAATAAATTTCTTAATTTATTTTTATTTCTTTTTTTGGTTTTTATTATTATTTTTTTAAAATATATTTTCATCATATATGCTCATCGTATAAATATAAATTTAATATGATTTCGTTTTTATTTTTTTTATTTTTATTTTAATTTTTTTATTTTTTCTTCAGTTTTTTTTTATTTTTTTCGATTTTTTTGTTTAAATGATATGTTCTTTTTTTATTTATATGCTTATGTATGTATATGTATGTGTTTTTTTTTTATTTATAAATATGAAACAGATTTTGTTTATTTGGTTTTCATTTATCAATTAAATATTTATTAAACTAATTACTTTAACGGCTTTTTTATTTTCATTATTATTCTGTATGCAAATTGTATGTGTGGTTTATTTAAATCTTAAGTTTTATAAAGTTTTTAACAGTCTTTTTATATACAGAAAATAAATAATATTTTTTGTTTCGTACATACATACATATTTACAGCATATTTTTGTTTTTATAATTTTCATTTAAGAAAATTAAATTAAAAATATTTTTGTGTTGAAATCTAGGTGACCTCGAAATAATTTGTATTAAGAAATTTCAAAATCATTATGAAATTAAAATATTATTAAAAACAAAATACATATAAAATGAACGAAATAATAAAAACAAATAATTATTTTTTAAATTTAAATTCTTATGATACATCGAATCCATTTAGTGGTCCAGAACCGCTGATCTGACAAGACTGTCATGTATTAAATATCATTCATCTGCAGTGCCATTGATTTAATAAAAGGTTGGCCATTAACGTATGGATCGCTCAACAACCGAGAAAGGCGTAGGAATGTTTAAAAGTTACTACAAAAAGAGAGATTCCAACAACTGGGTCCCTTTTTAAGCATTACGATAATGGTTGCTACCAAGACTTACTCTGCAAAGAATTGTCAAAAATATAAAGAAATTTGAAAAGCCTGGTAACATTACACATATGATCAGCTTAATGCAAATATCACTTCTGCTAAAGAAGGCTATAGGCTATTTGGCCTATCTTACGGGTCATAACAACAACTCGCAGCAATTAAAACCGACAGACCATTTAGTGTCTGTATATTTAGTCATTGGGTACTGGAATAAAGGACTCTATCAGCTGATATTTCGAACAGTTTTTTTTTTGTTAGCAATAAAGTATATTTTCCATTCGATGGTTACGTCAACAATCAAAATTGTTGCATATGCAGCTTAGAAAACTCATGACTGTGAAAGAGCCTGTGTTTCCGGAAAATGTGACTGTTTGATAAGCATTATAGTCGGGAGGTGGCATTGGAATAAGGCTTAAGCCAAATGGACTGTATGGGACATGGATGCAACAAAACGGTACCACAAGTGACCGGAAAAAGTTACTGTTTGGAGTGCGCTTTATTCTGGAGGTAGCACTGTAGTCTGGGGTGACATTGTAGTCTGGAAGTAGCACTGGAGTAGGGCTTAAGCCGTATGAACTGTGTGGTACGTGGTTACAACAAGACGGTATCGCGAGTGATCGGAGAAAGTGACTGTTTGTCTTGCGTTTTAGTCTGGAAGTGGCATTGTAGTCTGGAGGTGTCATTGGAGTAAGGCTTAAGCCATATGAGCTGTATGGTGCGTAGTAGCGACAAAACAGTACCACGAGTTTTACAAAACCATAAATTTTGGCTTTATTGCAGTAAAAATTTCCAGAACGTGTAACTTCAGTTCATCAATTAGTCACTAAAATCTTTCGATTTAACTTCGTTAAGTTTTTTTTTGTGGATCTAAGTCAAAACCCATAGCTATGCGAAGTTACTCGCTCAAGCGAACTAACATTGTTCAAGTTGTCGACTAGAAACCGTCCGAAACGTACGAAAAAAATGGTCCTACAAAATGGTCCAACTCAAAAGATCCTACATCTGTTGCAACTCATTTAGAGGTGATGTAATGAAATAAAAGTTTCATCGAAGTCATAGTTTACGTGACGTCCAATTTATTGTATATTTCGGAAATCTCACTTGAACTGTAGTCTAGTAAGTAGTGTGCTGGCCACTGTTTAAACCCCAGGTCAGACATTTCCAAACAAATAGAAAAAATATTTCTTCGGCAACTTTCTCTCAACAGATTCCTGGCAAAATCTCTGAGAGTAAATAAAATAGCCACGAAAAATTTCTGAAAAATCTGTCGTTCGGAAACGACTTTAAGCTGTAGGTCCCGCCACACAACATAAGTGCTGTGAAAAACTAGGTCGTAATCCTGACTGAAGGTTTGTAATGACCAACCAGGTATGTATGCGTGAACTGTAGACGACAGCTCACTTTATCTGATAAATGTCCTCCGTGAGGATGTCAAGAGTCTAAGGCTTGTTGAAATAGACTCAAAACTTCAAGAAACTCGCAAAAAAATCCAAATCATTAAGGCAAGAAAACTGCCTACCAGACGTCTTTCACAATGTGGTTACTCTTAATCGATGGCCTTCCACGAATATGCCTTTCCAATGCAGAAAAAATTAAGTAAATATATCCCAAAATGCTGAATTATAATAAATTCTTAACTCTTCGCATAATTCTCAATTATTAAGTGACTTTACATAGTACAATTTGAAATTGTTGCTTCAGCTGCGTAATACTAGAGTTCAGTGTCTTTTGTTTGCTTTTGTAATATAAATTTTGTATATGTTATCAGTAATTGAATATAATTAAGCAGGTTCGTTAATAAAACATGAACTATTAAATGTTTTGTATTTGTTTTACACAAAAGAAATTGCATCTCTTAAGCTGTTATCTCTTCAGTGTTGCTTATCAGTTACATATGAAAAGTAAAAGTGTTGTAATAAAACGAATTATATTCACACTGTAAAATTTATTTGTTTAATATAGAGAGTATAAATTGGGACCATGATTGAAATTGAGGCGCAGTAAGTAGTGAAACCATATCTAGTGTGTTACATGTAATATAGGGTACATTATGTTAGGTGTGGAAAATTTTTAAAAGATCTGTTTGAAGAGAGAAGAAGAAGTGTGGTTGCATAATTGAATATTTCTTTATTCCATTACTATGGACACTTTTAGATAAGCTTTCTTAACAGAAAAACGCGGAGACCTGAAACTTTCCGTTTAGACCCAAGCAATGCAGCAACAGTGAATATTCTTGGCATATTACTGTGCGTAATCCAACCTTGATTTTATACATCATCCATGAGCTATTGGAGTGTATTCATAGATATTGATTGATACTGTAAAATAACAGAAATTAAAGTGGGTAATACAGACCTTTAGGTCTGCAACACACACGGTTAATTACATTCTGCCTTGGTTTATGAGAGAGACGTATTGTGTTAAAGCAAATACCCACAAAAAGAAATCTTATACAGACTGAATAGAAACGGCAATAACTTTCATGCTGTTACGTTGTGGCTTTGATGCCTCTTGCTTTGCAGACGGTTAGGCCATTATGGTTTGTGTCTGATATACTCACATGATTTCGTTGAAATGGAAACGGATTTTAAAGCTTACAAAAAAATAACATGTGTTTTAGGTATCAATCAAGATAGCTACCCTGCATTAGCCGATCCTCGAATGGATTTAATTGTTCACATTTATTCTTATTCAAAGGGGTAAAGTAGCTGGGGTTACTCTAAATTCAAAACTACCATTGAGGGACACACAGTCATATAAATGGTCATTACAACCCTTCAGTCAGGATTACAACCTAGCTTCTTACATCACTTCTGCTGTGGATGGGCCTACAGTTTAAAGTCGACTCCGGACGATAAATATTTGAGAAAATTTTCATACCACAATGAATTTATTGCGTCAAACGTTTTATGGCCTTTTTATTACCCGAAATGGTGACGTCAATTGGCCACCAAAAAGCTGCGATTTGACACCGTTGAACTATTTTCTGAGGGACGCCGTTAAAAAAAAGTGTTATGCCGACAAACCAGAGACAATTGAGCATTTGAAAGCCAACATTTGTGATGCCATTGCCAAGATACGATCCCATATACTCGAAAAAGTGCACGAAAATTGGTCCGATTGAATGAGGTACCATGATGCCAGCCGCGTCAGCCAAATTAATGAAATAATATTCCATTTCTAACCGGAACAATTTTATTAACTCTTAGAGTTTTTGCCGAAGAAATATTTTTCATATTTAAGTTTGTAGATGATGTCTGAGCTGTGGCTTGAACCGTGGCCTCTCGTCTAATAAGCTAACACACTACCTACTAGACTAAGGCGACTACTGTCATTGAGGAACACCATACTTAAGAAGGTAAGTAGAGTGGTTGTGGCACTTTACAGCTATCAGGGGAAGGATTTGGGGTCTTATATACCCGCCATTACTCTCAGGTTATATTCGGCCATGGGGAAGTCAACCTTATGTTGCAGTGCTCAAGTTTTGTGAAGAGTGTGTAAACACAATGTCACTGCAGACTGATAGATGGAGAAAAAAGGTAGTCAGTTGTCCTAAATAACGGCAGTTTCGCCAGGAAGTCCTGACTGTTGCAATGAAATAAATAAGAATGATTGGTAGACAACGCAGTTATACAAATACAGGCGATAGTGCTCAGCATTGTTCCTTTTGTTGAGTGCTTCAAATTCAGTTTGTTTGCCAATTAGAACTCATGTGCATTATCAGGGATTTCCCTTTTTATATATCGAGGATGCAGTATCAATTATTCGAAACTAATAAGCAATGACTTCTAGCACTGACAGTCTGCAGCTGGCGGAGAAAGAGAGAGAGAGAAAGTGTGAAAGAGATTAAAGTCTTGAATTGATTACTTATCAGTGGCAAGCAAACAACAAAAGAAAGGCCTGACACAGTAAACATTAGAAAGTAAGCGATAAGGCAGAAAGATTTCATGAGAAATTTCAGAGAGCATGAGAAATTTGTTTGAAATACAAAGACAAAATTTATAAGAGAGTAATATTCGAAAATTTCTGACACTCTGTAGAAAATTATAATTGTTTTGTTATATGACTTGGTAAACTGTCTTATCAAATCCAACCTACTTTAAGAGATTATTTCGAAAACTGCTGTTTAAGAGAGAGAGAGAGTGGGAGAATGAAATATTTAAGCCGGTTTTAGAATATTCGAACTGAAGGCTGCAAGTAAGACCTTTAAAGATTTCAATTTCAAAATGTTTTTGAAGTTCCATAAGTAAACAAGAGGCCAGCCAGCTTAAAACGAAATTGATTATTATGATGAATCAGAATGTGTGCCGCTGCTGTTTGTATGCCAGTCCACCTTTAACATATAAAATCTTCGATGAAAATTCCAACTTAAAAGACGATTTACTGGCCTGCTTACCGGCCAACGTTAAGTGTGAGTGCAACGATGGTTTGCCACAAATAATCTGTGATTTATGTTGGCTGCAAGTGCGTAAATTTAAAGAGTTTCGTGAACAATGCCTGCAAGCCGATGAAGAGTTGAGGAATCGTTATGCGGAATATAAAAATCAAGCAGTGGAGGAGGTGTTGGGCTTGGTGGAACAATTAAGGCAGAAAGATAATACCGATGGTAATATATGGACGAATAGAGAGATTTGTCATGTCTATGATGAGACAGTGGATTTGAATAATTTTGAAAATTCAGCGGAATTTAATAGTTTTGGTAAGTTGTTGTTAGTTTAAGAGAAAAATTCTGAAATAATTTTGAATTTTTTTTTTTTAAGACACTTTGGAGCTTGGTTCCGTGACAGGTGATATGGATGTTTATAATTCCTCACATGACAGTGGCATATTCGAAGAAGATTTGCCTGTGGAAAGCTGTAATGATTTGGCCGATTTGGAAGATTTCTTACCTAAGGATTCTACGACAAAAAGACCAACTTCAACAGACTCTCCACCCAAATCCCCCGCGAGTGTTAAAACTAGAAAACGCAAAAATTATAAGGGACCCTTTCAATGCAGTCACTGTGATAAAAAATTCACAAGGAATTTCCAGCTAAAACTACATCTCATATCAGTGCATCAAATTGGTGGCAGTTTGCAATACAACTGTAAGATATGCAACAAAACCTTTGCCTCGAATCATAGTCTATCTTATCATCAGAAATCCGTGCATTACCAGCAAAAGCCTCATGTCTGTCAGCAGTGTGATAAACAATTCGTTTTAAAGACCCAACTAGTCTCACATATGCGCATACATACGGGTGAGAGTAAGCCGCGCATTTATGAGTGTGAAAAGTGTGATAAAAAATGGCCAACACGTTCGGACCTTAAAACACACATGCGATCGCACAATCCCAAAATGGAGAGACCTTTTAAGTGTCAACGTTGTGAGAAAAGTTTCTTTACACGCGGCCATCTAAGTTCACACGAATTGGTGCATACCGGCGAGAAACCGTTTCCCTGTGAATTCTGTGGCTTGGCCTATCAAAGTGTAGGCAATTTAAATAATCATATGGCCCGTTGCCATATGCAGGAAATACTGAATGAGAATGAGGACTCCAAGTCTGCGGAAGAAGCCAGTGATGAGGATATAGAGAGTGATAAATAGTGTTTAAAAAAATTGTTTTCCTTTGAAAAGAAAACGAAAAGAGAAAGAGAAAAGAGAAAGTATTTTAGTTCCTCTTCTAAAACTTAAGTGAAAAAACAAACAAACAATCAAACAAAATAAGTAAATATAGTATTAATGATTCATGAGATATGGGATCTATTTGATCTGTCTCAGTTATCTGGTATTAATAATAACAATAACAACAACAACAACAATAGCAACAATAAAATTTTAATTTTTAATTTTACTGTGTGTGCATAATGTTTTAAATTTGAAAAGTCATGACTTTTTATTCATTATTTACTAACACTGGCTTCAAACCAAATATTATTTGTGTGATAATCATACGGAATTGAGGTTAAAGTTCATTTGAAATTTATTTTATTTCATTTTATATACATGCATACATGCTTTAATTGTATTAAAAATGCTTGTATGTGTATACCTTATAAGGGCATATTTATTATCAATGATACAAACTAGATTGACGTACAAGTGCAATTATTTGTTATTGTTTTGTTTTAAGTGAAAATAAATTCAAGGGTATATTTAAAAAAAGACAACAAAAAATTAACAAAAAAAAATGTATTAATGTTAAAACGTTTCATATGATACCCTACTTAATACCCTATTTTATTGTCAAGGAATGAAAATTTCTTGCGAAGATACTTCAAGATTAGTAGGTATTTGGAATTTGAGACCCCTAGAAAATATATGACGAGGTGGCCGAGTGGTTAAGGCGTTGGACTGCTAATCCAATGTGCTCTGCACGCGTGGGTTCGAATCCCATCCTCGTCGAAAAAGTTTTTTATTTCTCCTTTTTTAATATTTTCTTTTGAATGCAAACATGTAAATATGCATCGCAGAGGATTTTATATCTTGTTCTAATAGAAATGAAACGTGCTTTTATAGAAAACTAGAATTCAACGAATCAAACTTTTAAAAAGTTTACATTAGAATATCGGTTGGAAAGTTTGAAGTGCTCTTCATGCAGTTTCATTCGAAAGCCATCAGATAATAGTTGAAATTTAATTTCCGACTCATCAACTCAGATTGTGACACACAAAATTAATTCATTCGGTCCAGCTTCCAATACAGCAGATACAACAATATTAGTTTACGTATGTAATTGTTTGAAAACACTATTGTTTTTTACAGGTTTCTAAACTATAACCAGATTTGATTGTTATTTCAAGCATACATACATACATAATTGGTCATTACAACCCTTCAGTCAGGATTATTGACCTAGTTTCTCACACCACTTATGTTGTGTGTGTTAATTTTATACATAAGTGGCGGGACCTACAGTTTAAAGTCGACTCCGAACGACAGATTTTTTGAGAAACTTTTCATGGCAATTTTATTTACTCTCAGAGTTTTTGCCAGAAATCTGCTGAGAGGAAATCGCCGAAGAAATACTTATAATAATAAGCCAACACACTACCTACTAGACTACGGCGCCTTCGATTGTTATTTCAAGCACTTTAAGTTAAAAACGATACTCTATTTTATCTCTATCAACTCTTCTGTGAACTCTTGTAATAATAACTTTTTCTACAAGAAAATTGACGTTTACTTTCACACGCTAGGCTATGCTGTAAATATAGGCGTTGGCATAAGGACACAATTTGGGACTTCTCCAAATTAAAGAATGGAAATAGCCGTAGTTTAGTAGACGTGAGGCCACGGTTCAAACCCCAGGTCAGACAACTCCAACACAAACGAAATACCAAAAAATATTTTTTCGGCAACGTCATTTAAATAGATTTCTGGCAAAAACTCTGAGAGTAAATAAAATTGCCATGAAAAGTTTTTCAAAAATCTGTCGTTCGGAGTCGGTTTTAAACTGTAGCTGCCGTCACTTATGTATACAAATAACACACGCGACGTAAGTGGTGTGAAAAACTAGATAGTAATCCTGCCAAACGGGTTGTAATAACCAATTATGTACATATGTATGTATGTAAGTAGCCGTATTTTAATTTGCCATAGTCGAATAGATAGTGTGTTGTCTTATTAGACGGGAGCCCGTGTTTCAGCATCTGGCTTAAACATCCCGAATAAAACGAAATATGAAAAAATATTTCTTCCGGAACCTTTTTTCCAGCACTTAGAGTAAATAAAATTGATGGCTCTTACTCATGCGGTGCATTTTGTTGGAACTAGGAAAATAGATTGCGCTGGAGAGAGAGAGAGTTTGTGGATCTTGGATATGAATTTATTTATGTTGTAAGACGTCGAGGCATTGGCTCATACAAGAAAATTGTATTTCATTTTCGATCTGATATAAGCGATGGAGTAATATATACTAAACCTTTCAAGGATTAAATTCGACCATATTGCATGAATACATGCTTATAGAATACATGGAATATAGAATGCCTATAGGATGGATGTGGGTGAGTCATTCATATTAATCCTTTTCACAGGGCTCGGTCTACAATTAACGTATGAATATATGCAGACTGACATTAATTCTGTTATCTGCCACAGGTTAGAGAGGAATAGAAATTGAAGAAAGAAAACCATTATGTACCATAAAATAAGAGAAGAATTAGAGATAGAACAAAACCGTGAATAAAATCTTTCGATGGTCAGACCAATAAATCACCAGAACAAAAGTCCTTGCGGAAACTATATTGAGTATCGCTGAATAGATTGGTAGATGCCAAAGACTTCTCAACCTTAAACTGTTCTTAAAATTTTGCTATTGGGCTTTAGTGTTCAGTGTTATAGGTTGGAGATTGGCGCGACTTTAACAACATTTCAGCAAAATAGAAAAATACCTTCACGGTATGATGCTCTTATTTATTTAAATTAATTTGATTACATAATTAGTCATTACAACCCTTTAGGCAGGATTACGACCTAGCATCTCGCACCACTTATGTTTAGTGTGTTAATTTTATACATGAGTGTCGGGACCTACAGTGTAAAGTCGACTCTGAATGACAGATTATTGACAAATTTTTTCATAGCAATTTTTATTTACTCTCAGAGTTTTTGTCAGAAGTCTATTGAGAGAAAGTCGCCGATGAAATATATTTTCATATGTCGTTTCGTTGGAGATGTCTAACGTGGGGTTTGAACCGTGGCCTCACGTCTAATGAGCCAACGCACTACCTAGTAGCCTACGGCGACTAAATTAATGTAATTTTGGAGTTTAATTTCAATTGAAACTTTGAAATTTTCCTAACAAATTTAAAGGCCCTTTAAATATTGCAAATGATTTGATTAGCTTACTATGCCTAGTGTTTCTACAAGCGGTCAAGGTTAACAAATTTTTATTAAAATTAAATTTTTTTTTCTAATAATTTATTAACACACTGTAAGCACGAGTACGTGAACAGTTATAGTCTTCATGTGAACAACATTTTCTATACAAAGACTGATAAGATTCGTTATTGCGATTATCGAACAGCATCATCAAGTCTTAAAATAGAAATTCAAATGATAAAAGTCATCTTTATAATGTTTTCAAACAATAATTTCTTCTTTCTTTCTTCTTCTATACTTTGAAAATTTTTGAACATGAACAAATAGATCCTTGAACGCATGTATAGCATATGGTTACTGTGTGATTGACTTACATTTTAAATTTCACTTTTCCTATTATTTATTATTATTTATTGTTTTTTCAATTATTTATTGGTTTCCATATAAAGTTCCAATTTAATCTGACCTCGAAAAGTATTATGTCAACACAATAAATATGGAAATTATTGTGTACAAATCAAAACAGATAAGATCATATACATAAGTACATACAAACTTCTTGATTTTATTTTTTGGTTTTTTTTTTTAATGAAATGCATTTAAGAGTACAATTTAAGAGAGAGTTCAACAAACAAAGCCTATATATAAGTACACATATATTTATAAGGGCCATATATAATTATAAGAAACTGATAAGCGATAACCACTTGCATGACACTTAAAGGGCTACACCCGAGACTCGTATAACACGGCAATGTTTTATAAAAAAAAATTTTTTTTTAATAAAAATATAAAAAAATGTAGAAAGTTTTGTTACATTGTGTAGTTTGTTGATCATCAACGCTAGTTGCTATAGCCTCAACTAGCACGTAGACAAAGTGTAGACAATTGCATTTGATTATCAGACACCCACTTACACACACAAACTCATAATGCAATAGAAATTATGGAAATCTTCACAAAGCAATTCTAATTGCTGATAAGAAATAATCACTAAACATACCCTATGTATATTGCAATAAGTCATGGTATTTTATTATGTTTGTGCTGTTGTTTGTTACACCTAAAATATAAGGAGTAAGTCTGTACTTTTTTCCAATATAAGATTAAATTATATTAAGGTAGATACGAAGAATAGGAAGATGTATTAAAACCGATAGCTTCTTAATTGATTCTAGAAAATTATCACGTTATGATAGCCATACGGTGATAACCCACGGGACCCACGATCACCAAATTATAAAGTTGGCAAAGTCTAGTAGATAGTGTGTTAGCTTATTGGACGAGTTCAAACCCCAGGTCAGGCATTTCCTACAAAACGAAATATGAAGGCAATGTAATTTAAATAAGTTGTTAAAATTACCATGAAAAGTTTCTTGAACATCTGTCGTTCGGAATCGACTTTAAAGTGTAGGTCTCGCCATTCAGTTCAGAATTGTTGTACCGATGTTTTTCCACCTCATCCAACATGAGTTGCTACTATTGTCGTTACCCACACACACAGTGCCTAGTAATTGCACTTGTGAAGAGCCTCATTGGGGTCGTTAGATATGCTTTATAACTGTTTTAATTACATTATGTAGCGTATCATTTATATTTATTTTCTTTTTCTTGTTCTTAATGTGTTTGTTTACCTTAAGCGTCAGCATTAAACAAGAAAATCAACATCAAATGTAAAGCAGATTAAAAAACAGACAATTAAACAAATTGAACTTAGTGGAGCAGTCATTGACTTTGATTGATCGTAAGTACTCGTACAAATAAATATATGTTATTAACATGGATGCATATATATACATATATACAGAATATAAATAACATTATGACTTAACAAATCGTGGAAAAAAAATGTGCAGAATTATGGGAACCATGAAATGGAATTAGTAACGTAAGCCAGCAGCACTTATTGCAATGCAACTTAATACCCTGTCATGCTGGCACATTATTCTCTTCAGGTACTTGGCTTACCTATCTGAGGATCCCTAGAGGCTTAGTGATATTGACTGTACGTAGTCTTAACTTGATCTTCTAAACACAAATGGGTCCTCAGGCATGGTTATCTGTGGAGATTAGTTTAAAGTCTACACATACGATTCTAAACTTGAGTATAAGAAATATTCCCAAGGGGCTTGGCTTATATATACATATGTATAGACCTCTCCGCCTCACTAACTACTTTAGTATGTATTAGGCTGACTATACTATAAATAACTCAAAGTAAGGGAAGTAGCCGTAGTCTCGCAAGTAGTGTTTTGGCTTATTACACGTTGGGCCTAAGTTCAACGCCCAGGTCAGACATCTCTAACGAAACGAAATATGAAAAATATTTCTTCGGTTTCTGCCAAAAACTCTTAGAGCAAAAAAAAAAAAAAAAAGTTAAATGAAAAGTTTCTCAAAAAATCTGTCATTCGGAATCTACTTCAAGCTGTTGGTAATACACGTAACATAAATAAGTGGTGTAAGAAGCTAGGTCATAATCCTGCCTAAGGGGTTGTAATGACCAATTATGTATAGTATGTACCAACCATCTATTTAAACCGAATCGTAGGCACAATTCTAACATGTACTAGTACTCACGGGTCATTGTGTAATGGGTAAATATGTTGAAAGACTTTGCTAAGCTTAGATCGGTTAAAGAGTTTAAATTATAAAAAAAACGAAATTCTGGAAAATAAAAGTAAAAACGCTGTTTATTAAATAAAATCTGTAAAAATTTGCATAAAAAGTTAACCCTTCTCCATCCTACGTTTTATGTTATCATACACTGGCATCTTCTACTTACTATTTAATCCATATACACTGAGCGTCAAAAGAAACTGTACACTGAGAAAAAAATTCTAAGAATCACCAAACTCAACTTTTATCGCTTAAGGAAAGTGCTCGAAACAATTTTACAATATTTGGAAGAATTGTTTTTTTTTTGGTTTCAATTTTCAGAACTGGCAATGAAACAATTTTTAAAATAGAAATAACGCTAATTTATTAATGTACAGTTTCTTTTGATGTTCACTATATGTATGTATATTTGTGTTTATCATAATAATAATTTCTTTATGCAACTTGATTTTTTTTTACTCATTTCTAACAATGTTTTCTTCTACACTTTTTTCTATTATTTATTTGGTTATATCCCTGGCTTTTTTCTTAAATGTTTTTGAGTACAATATTCTCAGTCATACACATACAAATGTGTGTCTATTATTACCATAAAATTTGGGTTTTTTTTTAGCTGAATTGAACAAACGTAAGAGAATTTTTTTGCTTTGTTTTTATACTCATACATGTGTTACATCAAACAAATGGAAATTTTTCAAAAAGTTAGGCAAACAATGTTAAATATATCAACTTCATAGGAAATTTATTTTTAAAAAATATTTTCTTAAACAACTTAAAGGAAACAGAAAAAATGAAAATAGTCTTGCATATGAAAGCTTATGTTAAACATTTCTTACGCTGTCTTGCCACTGTGTTACTTCTGAAGTTACGTCTGATTTGTTTTGCAACATTCTTCGTTTGAATACATTGACGTTGAGTTCGTTATGACAAAACCATTTCTAAATCTGTTGGTTACACGTACATGTGAGCTGTCAATGCCGTTGACACCAGTTGAATAGTATCACTGCTATACTGAAGCCAGCCAAACTTGTATAAGAGGCCATAGGGTTTGTTGTTGACGAATTGGGATAATAGTCTTCAAATTCACTTGTCATAAGCAGGTCTGAAATGAAAACCAAGAAGAAAAAAAAAGAACAATTATGAAGATTTTTAAAGAGTTTGAAATGATTTTTAAAAAAATATGTCCATAGGTATGTAAATCGTTAGTTGGCCAATGGCAAGAGCTTACAAAATCACCAGGAACCGCTAGTGTAACTAAAAGAAACTAGAAAAAGTCTTACACGTTTCCACCAGAGAAAATGTTCTGGTATTTGGATTTCTTTTTTATAATAAGGATGTTCACAAGAGACATGTGGCGTAGCGGTTAAAGCGCTTAACTAGGAATCCAAGCATCCCAAATGCAGACATAAACCAATACCAATTCAAACGTAGACATAAACCAACAACTTTTTTTTTCTCTTTTAAAAATTTTAAATTCTTCTGCATTTCATTGGCCAATGCCAGAAATCTTTAGTGATTTTTTCCTAAAAATATTCGACAAAATTTCAGTTAAGCGGCAGCTTAATTGAATGGAAAGCAGCCTCACGAGCCAGATCCTATCAGTGCATTTTCATAAGTTCCACGAAGGTCAGGTAGGTTAGGCCTCCAGATTCCTTGTTGCATTCTAAGCAATTTCATTAACTTCCACGTGAAAGATAGTGAAGAGTATTTTCTTGAAATTCACACTGAAAGAGTTCTGGACAGTAGAATACGGACGTATGACTTTCCTATTCTCACTACCGAAATGATACTAATCTCTTGGGTGGGAAACATGACAATACTTTGTTGAATTAGGCATTTCTCTCTAGCAACTGTCACTGAGGGTGAGGCTTTCAAGATTGTACAGGACTCTTGATACACTATTAGCTTCTTTGGGGAGGATGTTCAATAAAAAAAAAAAATAAAAACAAAAATGGAGGTACGCTGCATGGTAGAATACACACACATATGTAGATCGGTGTTAACCTGGACAATAATCACGCGATATTATTGGGAATATTCGCATATATTCTTGTCTGACTATTCATTTATAAAATAACGTTAGCGAAAATTGGATTTGTTATTGATGTATGTATTTTGAGCAGGCGATGTCATTGTTCCATATTCCTTTAAGAACGACATTTGGTAAGGACATCACTGTCACAATGACGAGTAGTATAGGTCGACAATTATCAACTTCCAACCAAATTTGATAATGTGGATAACAACAACTTATTGGATTCTATTTGATGGCATGGTTATCTTCTGTGGAGATGATGTGAACTGACCGCCGAGATCATGTGATATGACGAGTGTTTCAAGAAAATATCCTCAATTACTCAGACAGCCTGGCAGTCTGAATTGAATGACCATGAAAGTCTCGTTGTAAATAATTGAGGCAGAGTATCTGCTTCTAGTGTTCTAAACTCTCCTCATGGGTGGGGGAGGGCAGGGGAGAGTAATATCAGAAATTATTATAACATCAATGCCACATATGTTATGAGTTGCTACAAAGTATTCCTACCAACTATTGTAGCTTTGTCGTTGCAAGCACGTTGTATTGTAAGCCGAAGAGCGGCACAGACTTCCAGATTATGTCGGCTGGTAAAATTAGATTTTCTTTCGAAAGTTGTTTTGGTAGGCCATTTATTCCGATATTTGTAGTATTGTTCTAAAATCTATTGATAACATATCTCATGCTGTATAATTCAACTGGTCCTATACAAATTTGTCCGACTTTAAAAATCAAAATTTATACACAAATTAATTCATTACACCTTCAAACCTGTATACAAGAGAAAACAATTGATTGTTTGCTTATCATTTAATTTTCTCCAAAAGAAACAAAAAACGAACTTAGGGAATATAAAATTATACAAAATATAAGACCAATAACAAATGTTGACATACCATTTAAACCTTTTCTTAACAATTTCAACCCCCTATTACAGGCAAAAAGAAAAAGACACACAATAAAATACCGGCTGTTTGTTTAGTGTCAGTATTATTTGCACCTTATTAAACTTCAATTGCCATATTTACGGCAACTGAATGAAGGAGTGGAAAGGGACTTCTTTACTCTTTTATTTCGGATATTATAGCCTCATAATATTTCGCTTCTCTTTTTTTTTTATTTATTTAATCGCACTCTAGAGCCTTGTTATTTTGTCATTCTCGCGTGAAAATGTTTTGAAATTCTGTAGTATTTCTCTTTGGTTTGTTAAGGGAAAAAGGGGGAAAAGATTGAGAAAAAAGAAAAACTTACCTTTTCGCTTGCCAGGATTTTCATTTTCCTCACTTTCACCCGAGGTTACTTTCGATTGATGATAAAGTTCAGAGGATTTTAAGCGTTTTTTGCCTGTGTTTTTTTTTCAAAGAAAATAAAAAAGAAGATAAAAATATAATGAAAAATAAATAGAAGTAAAGAATAAAAAGAAAGAAAAATTATTATTTGAAGAAAGAAAGAAAAAAACACAAAAGTAAACTAATCTGGCTCACCTTTATGTCGGCTGTCATAGCCATCTACATAATTCACGGTACTAGAGGGTATTCCTGCAAATTGAATAAAGAAAAAAATATTATACAGTGCGGCACAAAAAAATATGCCAGCTATTTACAAATGAATTCATTAATTTTCTTTTTTTTTGTGGAGTCGCTAGAATATTGCTGCGTTTTTACCTTTCAAAAACGTTTAAAATATGAGCTCGTAGACTGTAAATAAAATAAAAATAAATTTGTGTTTTGTTTTAATTAAAATTCTTTATTATTCGCAAAATTCTGTGTGCCACTGTTCACAACTTTATGTAAACAACAACAATTGCTTTCTTTTGTTATTCCTCTGTTTACACCCTTTGCATAAACAATAACAGTTACTAAACAATTGTTCGACAGATCTTTGTAACGGAGATTTTCAAAACACTATTACTCTCTTCAAACGCGCCGCCTCTTCAGACAAGACTGACTGAACTTCGCTAACTCACTCACCTGCTTTGCCTTGCTTTTTAAATGGCAAGGTAAACAGTATGATGAATGTTCTCGAAGGCGAATGTTCGTGACTTCGCCGTCTCGAAATCTCTATAAATGTAAACATCGTTGTTTACATTCATTATTGCTGTATGTGTATTTTGTTCACATTTATTCTTATAGTGTCGGAGGTATAGTTTTATTTACTTGTTTACCATTTTTTTATGTTGGTGTTTGTTATTATATTACGCAGTACGATAATTTGTAAACAAGTTTGTTTACTGCATTGTGTTTGTTTTTGTAGCTTTTGTTTATAATTTTAATATTAAGCGATATAAAAGCAAAGCACCCGTATCTAGATTTTTCATTTTCGTAACAATAGAAAAACATCCACCAAAATTAATGACTCTGCTAAAAACAAACTTTCCATATATGTTACACTATATTGTTACTTACTATACAACTTAATAGTGCCATCTGTATCTCCCAAAGAGTTTTTCGCCACACAACGATATGCACCAAATTCAGACATTGTTAGTGGATTAATATGCAGCTTCATGGAGCTGCGGTAATCTCCAATGTCCGTAACATTAGAAACAAATTTGCCACCTAAACGAAAGGAATTCACAACACTTGAAATCTTTCCTTACCAATCTTTGCATTCCCTCTTACCTGGCGGCACAATTTCTCCCCTTTCCCTGGTCCAATAGTTAATGGCTTTGGGAAACGCCTCCGATTGGCATTCTAATACCACACCTTTGCCTTCAACAGCGCCTATCAGTTGATTTTGTACTGTAATCATTGGCGGAACTAAACATTCCATTTAATTAATTTAATATTCTCTTATAATTGCAAAAGCATTTTAACTTACAGTGCACGATCAGTGTTATTCGTTTGCTTACTGATGGCGGTACACCATTGGAGGCTATACACAGATAGGCCCCCATGTGCTGGCGTTTAACGCGTGGCAGTATTAAGTTAGTGCCTTCGACATGTAAAACTGAAATTGAATTAAAAAAAGATATTTAATTAAATAAGGGAAAAAATATTAATTCGGAAATATAAATAGTTGTTGACTGATGGCCAGAAATTAAAAAATGTGCAACTGGAACTTTTTAGTGAAAAAAAATTTAAAAGAGCACGCAATACTATTTCTTGTTGACTAATAATTCCTACACATACAATATGCCATACATAATTGACTGATAAATGTATTGAAACGTTTTGTAAATACATACTTGACGAGAACTCAAGTTAAGTTGGTTGAGAGACAACGACTTGGTATAACCATGGCAATGAGAAATTTTCCCAAGTGTCCTAACAATGCTACAAACTTTGTTGAATGTTAATCCGTTGTATGACGTTGTGAGGACCAAAGCCATGGAGACTATGATTAGGATAGGGAGAGATAATAATAATCTAAGAGAAATATAAGTCTAAAGCGAGATTCATCAGTGAGATGGTAGTCTGACAAATTGAACATCGGATTAGGATAGGGACAGATAAGTCTAAACGAGATTCATTATTAGAATGGTGGTCTGATAAATTGAATACCGAATAGTTTCCTCTTTAATTGTATCATAGAAAGTACTCGGTAAACTTTATAACTTTTGCAAATGATTTCCAATGACATGCTATTTCAAGAGAGATCTATTCATTGTTATACAGATGGGTCGACACATAGTGGACATAATAACATAATTACATAATTGAATATTACAACCCTTCAGTAAGGATTATAACCTAGATTCTCATGCCACTTATGTTGTGTGTGTTAATTTTATCCATGAGTGGCAGGAACTGTAGTTTAAAGTCGACTTCGACCGACAGATTTTTGAGAAACTTTTCATGGCAATTTTTTATTTACTCTCAGATTTTATTTACTCTCACGTAGTAGCCAGAAGCGGATTATTTCCTCCCGAAGTGAAATTTGCAGAGACCATGGAAAAAACAGCAAAACTATATTAATTCGACTTGGACACGAGTCACAAGGGCGGGGATATAGTCCTAAGAGTTTGACTAGTTAATGGAGTAGAGTGGAAAAATGAATCAGCTAGCCGGACATGCATCATGTGGATCATTCATCATTCGTGAAAGGTAACTTTTCGCTGCTGAGGAGCCCAGAATCTTCTAGAAAAGTAAAAGAGGAGATTGAAAGGGCATAAGGAAGATGAAAAGAGGCGGGTTAGAGACAACCTCAATTTTTTTTGGTACTAGCAATGAGAAGTAGTTGTAGTCTAGTAGGTAGAAATGAGGTCTATTAAACATGAGACCTCGGTTCAAACCCCAGATCAGATATCTCCAACAAAACGAAATATGAACAAATATTTCTGCGGTGACATCCTCTCAGTAGATTTCTGATAAAAAATCTGAGAGTAAATAAAATTTGCTTGAAAAGTTTCTCTGTCATTCGGAGTTGACTTTAAAGTGTAGGCGTCGTGAGAAGCTAGGTTATAATCTTGACTGGAGTGTTGTAATGATAATCAAATAATATGGTTTTCAGACAATCTCAACTTTTGTTGGTAGTAACAGTGAGAAGTGATTGAAATTATGCATCAGACAATCCAGAAATATCCTGAGGATATTTAATATTTAACTACTAATTGTAGACTCAAAGCACACTTATTTATGAATTGCGTTCGATTCGAGCTAAATATATAGACTCCGTGACAAGGAAAACGAATCAACAGAGCAAATAAAACGATTTTGTTAATATCCAGGAGTTGAACAATGAGCTCTCATCTAATAAGCCAACACACTGCCTCCTATACTACGGCGAGTTCATTCAAACACTAGGTTCCTTAAGTCTGCTTCAAAATAATCAATCCTCTCCTGATTGGCCCTCAAATAACATCATCAGCAAAGGCTTTAGAAAGACCGGACAGTTCAACATTTTGGGAAAGAAGGCACATATTCCGACAACGCAATACATTTTCAGAGACATAAGCATGGTTAGCAATCATATCATTTTAAGTTGAGCAACAGTGCACCAATTACCGACTTAGCAGAACTATGGAGAAAATACGTTGTGTCCTCTAAAGGACATATGTACGTTGAGTTATCAATTTGATTTGAAATTTTTTGTAAATGAAGATTATTTTGTTAAATTATTTCGTGGCTCCATTGAATTTTTTGTCGTTTTTATTTCGGTTAAAAAATTTTTACTTTAAATTGCAAAAAAGTCTACCTCATTTCGTCTCTTTCGTTTTTGCTCTCAAATCTGAATCGCATTTAAATAATAACAACAAAAAATAATTCCATAAATTTCATTCAAAATAGAATTCCTTTTGCTTTAATATCTGCATCGACAATCTTTCAATCTCTAAAATACCTCCAGTTGAAGCGGTAATACACACATCAACACTCATATATGCACACCGGAAAAAAGGGGTCAAATACGAATACAGGCAATAGAATAGAGAGAGAGAAAAAAAAGACTGTTAAATGGAAAATATTTGTGTTGGCATGTAAAATGACATAAAAACCGGTAACGGATATGTGCTTACATTACCACGGCATATGATTCAACTTTATAAAGCAGGACACACACAGAAAAACACTGGCAACACACTCTTCGTTCACACATGCACGCATACATGTTCACACTTAGCCAATAGAAGAAGAAAAAACGGGGGTATTTTTTAAGCACATGTTTGTTTAGATTTCATTATAATAGAAATATATGTACAGTACAATTCAAAAGTATGTTTGGTTTTAGTATGGCTATGTTTGATAGACAAAAACGTGGTTAATTACGGTGGGTTCCTTACTTGGGTCTTAGAAATAATAGGATTTTGACTGCAAGTTGCCGCTTAACATTCGAATTTAATCATGTTTTACGTCATTTATCAGCCAGTACATCACATTATGAACCTTTTTCCAGAATATTGCTGAGAGAAAGTCGCTAAAGAAATGTTTGGATTGGGGTATGAACCACGTCCTCATAAATAATGAGTCAACTCATTACCTACTAGACTACAACGACTCCATTCGATTGGCGAGTTTAACATGCATACTGATAAATCTCGTGTGAAGCTTGCCTACTACTAATTTATTTATGGACACTAAGGCATATATCGGGTGAGCCATCTATCGGTTTCAATTTGAACATATGTCATTCTATTCTGTCATAAAATTCAGTATTTTATCTCCACTAAACGTTATGAAACAATTTACTCTTGAGCAACGTTGGAATTTATTGGGCCAACGAGAAACTGCGCTATGATGTCGATTTTGCGAGAAAAATCATCTTTTCGGATGAGGCTCATTTTCATCTTCATAAGCAAAATTGCCATATTTGAGGCTCAGAAGACCCATACGTGGTCTTACAGAAGCCAATGCACCCATTACAAGTGACTGTTTGGTGTGGCTTACCACATATTTCTTTGAAAATGAACACGGTGCAAGCATTACACTAAATGGAGACATCTGTCTCACCAAGATTACCGATTTTTTTGTACCCACGCTTCATGGTATTGAAGAACAATGTTTGGTTTCAACAGGATGGTACAACTTGCCACACATCTCATGCCATAATTGATTTATTGCGTCAAACATTAGATGGCCGTTTAATTAGCCGAAATGGTGATGTCAATTGGTCGCTAAGAAGCTGCAATTTGACAACGTTGGGCTGTTTTCTGTGGGTCTACGTTAAAGGGAATTGTTATGCCATCAAATCAGAGACAATTGAGAATTTGAAGGCCAACGTTCGTGATGCTATTGCCGATATACACCATACGCCATACATTTGAGAAAGTGCACGAAAATTGGTCCGATCGTATGAGGTACATATATATGAAATAATGTTCGATTTCTAATCAGAACAATTGTACTTCACAACAAAAAAATAAATTTGCCAACATTACAAACCGTTTTTGCTTAATTGCATTTTTAAATTTAGACTTTTAAATGGCCCATGTTATATTTCCTAAGCTCTAAAAAAATTTTACTGGACTGGATCAACAGTTAGATTATAAAAAAGCATCACTGATACTTTTCACGATCTGAAGAAGTTGTGGGCTATTATACAGTATATTAGAAAATATCACATCATAATTATTTTCCAAATTTTTCTATTAACCAGTAGAAGTGATTGCATTCAGACAGAGAGAATTTAAAGTTTTCAACTCAACAGATTTAAAATTTTTTTTTTTTCATCTGAAAAGAGTTTTTCCATTTAATTAGATGAAGTCATACCTTTTCCATACACTGTTACAGAAATTCTCTTTTAAATAAAATGTACTTGTATGTGAAAATATTTGGAGTTGAGTTTTTCTATGACTTGTAAATATGCAGTACGTGTGTGTATTTTTTTTTTTGTGGCCAACTTTCTAGTCTGACTAACAAAAATGTTTTGTATTTATTATTACAACAAATATTTATGCAACAAAACCAACAAAAACAATAAAAAATAATATAGTTTTGGCCTAAAATGCATTTATGGCTGGCAAAGTTGGCCTGTTTGCTGGTTAGCAGGATGGTCGTTTGCCTGTTTGGCTGTTTGACTGCACATTTTTCTATCGACAACAAAAACAACATAAAAATAAAATAAAATGTTACGAGTATATTAAAAAGTTGAAAAAGTCCACGTTTTTTTGCCCCCTACTAAGTACCATGGCTTATAATGTAGAATAGCGTTAGCGAGATGGCTTGTTTAGCCTTTCTTTCTCTCGTTTAGCCATGATAAACATGAAAGGAAATATTTGAAATAAGGCATGGATATATGATTTTTAGCCAACTAAACAAATATACTCGTGGGTTTTTGTTTAAGGATACCTATTATTATCATTAAGGAAATGGTAACATTGGAGTTTGCTTAAGGTTTTAAGGGATTAGCATTGGTAAGAAGCAAACATTAAAACGTATTTGTATTTGGTCCCATAAAGGTTATGCAGAAAAAGGCTTTAAACTTTATAATGAACTGGTTTAGAGAGTTCTCTTGTTACAATGCAATACGGTATTGCAAAATAGTTTGAATAGACAAATGAAATTTGCATCATTTTAGTTTTAATTGGGAGGACTTAATTAACATGTGACAGCAATTATGACTAAAAGGCAGCTTACACATATTTTTTAGGAAGTACAGGAAATGACTTGTTATGATCGCCCCTGAAATATTTATGTTGCCATCATGAAGGTGAAAATGGAATTTGCTCGGTCGTTGCTTTGATTTTTAAAATTTTGTGAATTTCTACGTTTCAATAAAGTGTCGCAATACTTTCGTTGGAGGAAGACACCAATACTATTCAGCAAACTTATTCTTGAGCGAAAGAAGAATTACAAGGAATCTTGTTAGACTAAGTACACTCTTTAAGATGCGTGACACGTTCTGACATTAAACTTTATTCTGGGGTGCCTGCCCTCTTTAGTTTTTTCCATTTCGAAAGCGGCACAATGCTTTTTGGATGGCAGGATTTTCCCAGAAAATGTCTCTATTTACTGAATTTTGTAAGGCTGAATTTAGTACAAGAACTTCGAGTATTTCTCATGAAAAATTCGAATCATTCAAAGGTAAGTCATATATTGATTCCGGAACATAGGGATATCGCTGGAAATTGCATTGCTGATGAGCTGACCGACACTTACAATTTGCAAGTATGTTCGAAGTCGCTGTAGTCTAGTAGGTAATGTGTTAGCTTATTAGACAAGAGCCCATGGTTCAAACGCCAGCTTAGGCACCTTGCATAAAACGAAAAATGAAAAATATATCCTTCCTTTAAGAATGAATAAAATTCCTCTGAAAACTTTCTCAAAAATCTATCATATAGAGTAGTTTACAGTGTGTGTATGTCCTCCCGCCACTTATGTATTAAAATTTACACACACAACGTCGTTGATGTGAGAAGCTAGGTTGTAATCCTGACTAAAGAATTGTAATGACCAATTAGGTGAGAAACTTTTCTTTCCTTAGTTGCTTGAAACATTTATTTTTGAAATCCTTGACTCGAGTAACGTAATAATTACTCAATTCAATATGTATTAAAGAGGACTACAGACTTAATCCATTCCCAAATGCTTTCTGACTTTAAAAGAAAATAAAAATAAAAAAGTGCTGCTTATAAAAGCGAAAAGCAAATGAATGGTGAGGAGTATGAATTTAATACAATAATGGATGTAATTTTCTGTAGTAATCGGTAAACAAATATTGCAATTTAAATAAAAAGAAACCAAAAAAAGGAAAAATAAAATTTAAATTATTGTTAAACAAACACAAAACAGTGCTTTGGACTGAAAATAAAGTCTATTAAACAAACAAAAAACTTTTATTTTCTTTAGTTTTCGTTTTTTTTTCTCTACAGTTTAAAAGCACAAAATTTAACCAACCGCTAACAGAAAGTGGCTAAGAATCAGGCAAATGGTGAAAACATCATAATAATAATCCAGGAAAAATAATAATAAAATCCGACAAAAAAGGCAACAAAAAATAACAAAAAATAAAAAAGGAAAATGAAATGAAAACTTTTTCAAGCAAATAATCATTTTAAAATAATAATAATAAAATCACAACAAAAACAACAAAAAAATATTTTAAAAAAATCACAATAAAAACAGAAATACTCGCGGTCAATAATACAAATGGAAATATAACAACAACAACGAAAACAACACCAAAAGGAACAATCACTACCAAAAAAAAGAAAAAAAAAAAGGAGAAATCGTTCCGTAAAGGAATTGCAAAGAAGTTGAATAAACAGTTGAAACCAGTAAACCGGCTATACTGAGAACACAGACACACACACACACGCACAGTATGCTAAAGCATACAATACTATGAGAGTAAATCGAATTCTATGAAACGGAACTCAACTGAACATCAAAATGGACGAAAAACCAGAAAAAACAAAAACACCATAAAGGAAAAAGGCACAAAAAAGCGCTGCATGAGTGTATATGGGTGGGCGTATGTGTGTGTTTCTGTTTCTGTGTTGCAGACATTTAAGCCACGAAAGGTCATTTACTATGCAAAGCATAAGATGTTTGGTGGTAAGTGGTTGAATAGATTGCCAGTACCTGGGTACAGAATGAAATATTTCATTGAAACGAATATCGTTTGTAAAGGTATCCAACAAAGTTGTTTTTTTTTGTATCGTATTGAACTGGCGGGGAAGTATAGCTCATGTGGGAAATAAAACAACTGTTAACTGTGTTCAGCAACATGGGGGTTCGTCAACTTTAATGAACATTTTTAATTAGAGTTTCAGTTTTTCTCTTAAAGTCAGAAAGAAGTAAGAAAGGTTGTTGGCAAGTGGAAGTAAAATATGAATTATCGATCAGTTTAACGCAGGAATATTTATAAAGTTCGTGTTTCGTAAGCTTTAGTCAAAGTTTTGTGTAGATAGGCTGTGAGAAGCTAGTTCATAATTCTAACTGAACGGTAGTAATGACCAATCATGTATTGTTACGAAAATTGTTGCAACTGAGTTAGTAAAAGTTCAGTCAGTCTTGTGTTAAAACCCGGTGTGGTTGATGAGAATAATCATGGTTTGAAGACCTCCGTTACAAAGATCTGTCGAACAATTATCTAGTAATTGTTATTGTTTATGCAAAGGTTGTAAACAAAGAAATAACAAACAAAGCAATTGTTGTTGTTACATAAAGTTGTGAACAGTGGCACACAGAATTGTGCGAATAATAAAGAATTTTAATTAAAACTAAACTCAGATTTATTTTATTTGCAATCTACGAGCTCATATTTTAAACCTTTTTTAAAAGGTAAAAACGTAACAGTATGTATATATGTAGAAAGGCTGTGATTTGTGTAGACAGGATGTGATTTTTAAAGAGTCGCTCAAGATGTCATTATTTTACTGCCATCCTCTAGCTTCACAAGGTTATTTTCTCCAATTAAGTCTTACCAAAGCCAATGTTTTATATGCCACAGATTCACTTAGAGGAAAGCAGCGTCTCCCTCTGTTTGCCTTCCCGAAACTGGTATTTCAATCCTTTAGATTTTTCTCTTTAGCAGCTCTCGTAATATAGTCATTGGACTTCTGTAGAGTTAACACAATATATTTAAAACGAATAATGTCCGCTTTAATTGAAGTTTGATCGGTTCTTAGTCATAAATATTGATTGGAGATTCGTGTTGGCCAGAATATTTTAAAAATGGTCCTTAGGCTTTACTTAATGAACTCCTGTGGTATTATTAGTTCTTTCATTTTACCATTCATAGTCGTATGGAATCATAGCCTTCACTCAGAAAATTAATACAGTAGTTTACGTCTTCACCAGGATATTAGGGATTCGCAATATAGTTTCAGGTATCCAAACATATATGACGTCTTGTCATCGTTCTTCGTATTTCATAAATGCCAGGGATTTTTTAGAAAAATTTAAAGTTAACTCTTCAAAGAGTACGGAACATAGGGTCAGTCCTGGTTCACAATCTTTAATATTTTACAAGGCATAGTGTCACAGTTAAGCTAGGTATGGATATTGAAGTCGTCGTAGTCTAGAAGGTAGTGCGTTGTCTTATTAGACGTGAGGCCACGGTTCAAACCCCAGGTCAGATAGACATCTCCAACAAAACGAAGTATAAAAAATATTCTACGGCTATTTATCTCAGCAGGTTTGTGGCAAAAGCTCATAGAGTAAATAATATTGCCACGAAAAGTTTCTCAAAAATCTGTCGTTCGAAGTCGACTTTAAACGGTAGGTCTTGCCACTCATGTATAAAAACATAAGTGGTGTGAAAAGCTGGGTCGTAATCCGGACTGAAGGGTTGTAATGACCAATTATGTGTGTATATGTAGATATTTTATAGACCGTTATCACAATTAGAATAAACTCTGGCCTAAGTGGAACCTCACCAACAAAGAGTGTCTACATACTTAACGTAACCTAACAAAATCGAGTACGACTCACGTAGCGTACCCTTCTTCACTACCATTTTAATAGGGATTAATCGAACACAAAGACAACAACTCACAACATCAATATCAATTTCACTCTTGGTAGTACCACAGCAAACCAATGAATTTTTAAACTCGTTTTGGAAATCTACGATTGCAGTACACTTAAGGTTATGAATGACAGACTGCGTAGTAATAAATTGTAAGCTCTTTATACATATAATCTCTTGATGATCTTGGTATATGGAATCCTGCTTGTTCGTTGTATGATAACGAATTTAATTCGACCGAATTTAATAAATAATAATATAAGAAAAGTCTCATAAGAATTTTTTATTATTACGTTACGACGATCTTTTTCGGTGTATTTATGATCATGCACCGTAGGCAGAACTCTTGTAAGTTGACTAAAAGTCTGTGGCTAGTTGCCTTTAGTACTTCCGGGTATAAATTGTCTAACCTTGGAGATTTGTTGCTCTTGAGACAGTTAATGGGAACAATTATTTCCAATATACTGAAATGATTCATTCACCGATTTTGCTTGGCTGACCTCGGTGGACCTCAGAAAGTATAACGGATGCAAAATTTAGTTTTATTCCACCTTTATTCAATGTCCTTATGTTAAGGTATGCGATCAATTGCACCACACTAATACTCTTCCGAAACCATAACACAAGTCCGCAGGGGTTTGTTGACACATGTATGGGTCTGTACATGTCAGGATGCGACTGGGCCTTTATATAGAAGAGTTAGACAACATGTCTTCTAATACAATTTTTCTAGTGGGAGAGCAATCAAAAGGTGTTTGGTCTTGGCTAGTGAAACTGTATGCAAATTAGAGCAAAAGGATGTAAATATCTTCACCGATAGTCAAACGGTAATAAATTCCACGAACATTAAATAGGAACTGTCGAATGTATATTGTAAATAGGCGATTAAGCATTTTGTAAAGCGTGGTACAGTATTTATTACATGGTTATCAAGTGAGTGATCTACAGAACAAAAACTTGGATAATTCAACGCTATTTAGTCTATTGAAAATAGGGCGAAAACGTCATAAAGACTGTCGTGGATTGACGATATTGTAGTAATTTCGCGATGTCTACACTTGAAGTAGATTAGGAATAAGGAATCGTAAAGAATAAAGGTTTTCTATAGAAGTCAGGTCGGTACTACTTAATAAACCAACATGATACCTAAAATGTATGACGATAGGCGTGAAATCTTATATTCCAATGCCCTACTCTCCTTCAATTCACCTACTTATCGTTTTTTATTTCACACTATACACACTGCTTGATTTTCTGTCTCTAAGTAAAGTAAAAAAATTCTTAACAAAAAGTAATTGAAGGAATGCATACTACATTACTGATGAATAGATTCATGTCAACAACAAATATTTAAAGGCTTGCAAATGGAAAATTTAGATGACCAAGTAAAGTAATTTTTTAGAAACATTTAAAGAGGCTTTATAAATTCTCTTGGCATACTTCCCATGCAAATAAAACAAATAACAAAAGAAATGCTGCCGAACAAATGAACAAAAACGAAAAAGAAGAAGAAAGAAAAAATTATACGCCAGCATATGATTTCAGTATTACGTGCTACAGGAAATTTCAAACCAAAATCACGCGGATAAAACTCTTAAAAATGAAAAAAATTTAAAAAAAACAGCAAAAAACCGTTATTTCATTTGGGAGCAAACAAAATAACTTCATTCAACAACAACAAAAAAAAAACGTAACGCCGTTATACACTCAACATACGATTTTGTTTGTGCTGCTACTTTAGTAAAAATGTTTTATACGCGTTGTATGCAGTATTTTTTTTGTTGTTGTTTATAAACGAGGAAATAAACAAAGAAACAAACAAACAATGAAGCAAAGAGAGACAAGAAAAAAATAGAACTGGACTTACCCTCAGTACCGTTGGCCAATTCAATGGCTACTCCATTTTCACGTCGCCATATAATTGCCGGCTCCGGTGAACCGGTAGCAGCGCATTTAAGCGTCACATTACTGCCTTCGCGTACCACCATATCCGTACTGGTGGGATAATCTAGTATATCCGGTGGCACTGTTATTGTGGTTGTTGTTTTTCATTTAAATAGCAAGATAAACATATGAAAACAAAAAAAGAACAACAGGGATAGAGAGAGAGAGAGAGTGAGAGTGAGAGTGAGAGTTTATACATGTGCAAACACATGTAAGAATACATGCATGTGTGGTCAACATCATGGAGTTTTTTTTTTACACACACATACACAAGCACACATTGTTATCATCCATAGAGTAACAAGAGAATTTTTTTTGTTATTTTAAATTGGGAGAGAGAGCACAGTGCATGAGTTTTTTTTTTTTTTTTTTGGTTTTTTGGTTTATTTTGGGTTTCGTTTTTCAATCCACAGGAAGTGTTAAGTTTGTTATAACAACAATTCCAATCCAAATACATTTGCAACACACATACACACACACACACAGTGTTACAAACACATTTACAATCGCGTAAATACAATTTACCATCAAATAAAGTTCGTTCGTTCGTTCATTTTTCGTACATTAATTCATTGAATTTGATTTTCATGTGATTTTTTTTTCAGATTTTTTTTTTTTTTCATTACAAATTAATGGTTGTTTTGCATGATGATTTTTAGATTTTATTTGGAACATAATTTTTTTTTATTGTTGTTGTTATTGTTTGTTAATTTGTTGTTTTTCCACCGTAATTTAGCCATCATCAGCATTGTTTTGTTGTTGTTGTTGTTGTTCAGTATCATCATAATTATGGTTTGCCGTCATCGTCGTCATCATTTTCATTAGACGTTGCCATCACCATCACACAGCCATCAGCGTCATCATCATCACCGCCATCATCATTTGTTTTAATGATTTGCATTATTGTTGTTGTTGATTGTGTTAAGCATTGTATTTAAAAAGTAATTAATTTTTACAATTTTTATTTTTGTTGTTTTTGTTGTTGTTATTATTATTATTGTTATTGTAGTTATTATTTGAACGAGTGCAAATTGTTGAAAGTTGGAACATTGTGGTGAGAAAGTTATGAAAAGAGAAGAAGAAAAAAAACGTAAGAAAAAATGAAAAAATTTCATATATTTTATACAAATTTAAACTGGAAATAGAATATAAAAATGATTTATTATTAGTTAAAGAGCAATTTATAGAAATTTACTTAAAAATTCCATATTCAATGTATGATACTTGTATGACATTTTTAATTTTAATGTCAAGGAAAGCTATGCTTTAAGCTGGAATAAGTCAAGTTTAAGCAGCTCATTGTAGTTCTCCATACAGTGAGATCGCTTTTAATTAACTTTTCTTTTATATACGATATATTTTTAGTTATAATTTTAGAAAATTTAAGAGTTAAGATGAAGCACATGGTAGAAGCTAAACGCATTCGCCCCTAGACAAAGCATTTCTTGATAGAACCACTAACCATATAGTATTAGAGGAGGTATTTCTGTCTGGGTTAGTGATTCTTGTTCAAGATAAGGTATTATGGTACAGCGTTCTCGTTCAGTTCAAATCTGGACGAAAACACAGGGGTTGGAGTCTTCTGTAAGAAAGTCGAGTTAAATAGATCTATATTTTAGATTGCAGCGTCTTTCAAGAAGAAATACATACATAACATAATCGGTTATTACAACCATTAAGTTACAGTCACGGTTAGGGTTATGTGTGTTTATTTTATACTTAAGTGACGGGACGTACAGTTTAAAGTCGACTCCGAACAACAGATTTTTGAGAAATTTTTCATGTCAATTCTATTTACTCTTTGAGATTTTGACACAAGATTGCTAAGAGAAAGTGGTCGTTTTGCTGGAAATGTCTGACCTGGCATTTGAACCGTGGCCTCACGCCTAATAAGTCATCACACTACCTACTAGACTACGGCAACTTCAATTGATATACAGAAATTAGAGATATTTGCCTTCATCAGTCAATCCTGTATCCGAAGGGGCTATGTCCTGTTAAGGCTACTACAATACCTCTCAATTTTCCCCTTTTCATCATTGGTCATAAAACGCTTGCGACTGTACGGTTTATATATCCATCCGGCCTATGTACCCACGTGATTGATAAGTAAAACGAATACCTTCCTCGTTACATTCAAAGCGGATCCTTCTGCTACTTCAGTTACAAGGAAGTCACAATGACAAGCCACCCTCCACAATTTAATTCCATAATTCCGCATAAGAATGATTTTACAACATTCTATAACTCCTCACGCCTAAAAGTATGTCTCTTCTAATGTGTCAATCTACAAAAACTCTTACTCTTGAGTTCTGCGGTATATATTTCCTTACTAGCTCCTGTGCCTTCACAATCTCTCGAATTTCAACATGGAAGACGTTATATTCCTCTGGAAGACTTAATGATTTCCAGAAATTGATTCCATAGATGAATACTGAAATATGACGCCTGTGCTGGTTCTCATTTTGGATCCGTTCGTGAAGATAGCTTAGCCATCGAAGAGTTTATCTGAATCTATGAAGCCTTCCCTATCAGGTATTATTATACTGGGTATTACAGAAATGAACTTCTGTGGTCTTGCAGTCGAAATTACTTTTTAGTTCCTTCAGTTCCATTGTCCTTACACATATTTCTCAATCGGTATTAAGCACCCAACGCCATCGTAGTCTAGTATGTAGTGTGTTGGCTTATTATGCGTGAAACTTCTGTTCAAACAACGGCTCAAACATCTCGATCAAAATGAAATATGAAAAAATATTTCTTCGGCGACTTCTTGTAAAGTTTTGCTGTCGTTCGGAATCGACTTTAAACTGTAGTTCCTGTCACTTATGGATAAAATTAACACACACGGAACATGAGGTATATGGTTATATCAAAGCATTTAATACTGTATTTTTTATAGCTTTTTTCACTAGAGAAATTGTCACTCCATATCTTATTGGCAATTGTAATTTATTTCGTAATATAAATTAAATAAACATCTCATTACAATAGACAGGTTTTAATTTTTTATCCTTGAATTTAGAATATTTCCGATTAAATAATCATTCTTGTGGCAATTATTTTAAATAATATGACAGTTAAATTAAGTTGACCTTAAACTATTAACATACTTTAATAAAAGTTAAAATGAACAAATTATGACACATTTAACGCATATTTTTTGTTTCATAACACCTTATGGCTACGAGTATTTGCAGTTAAACTTATTAAATAGCCATGTATGTTGGCACAACTGTTCATATTGCACAGCAGGTATTTGGCGAGATAGCCATTTATGCCATTTATTAATTGTTACCATAATTGCCACTAAAATTAAATTCCTATACTCTATCTCTTTCTGCCAAATACCCTCGTTCTCTCTCTTTCATTTAATTGTTGTGTTAACTTTCATTCCCTGTTTCGTTTATATTTTAGTTCATATTTAACCTCAATATTGTGGCTCAGTTCAGTTTCTTTTTATTTTTTTGCAAAAAAAAAACAAAAACTATAACAACAACAACATTGACTTTTATTTGTTGGTGTTGTATTGTTGTTTTAAATTTTCTTTTTTTCTTTGCTTCATTTCTCTTGTCTGTGATTGTTTTTGTGTTTTTAAACTGGCAGACATTTTGTTATGACATTTTCCTTTTTGCCAGTTCCGGTGATATACGGTTTTTGTTCATAACCATTGTTGTTATTGTTGCCGTTGTTATTATTGTTGTTTCTCTCATTGCCACATTTGTTTAAATTTCTTTATGAGTGTTTTTTTAATTTTTTCCTGTTTTTTATGTTTCATTATTAAGTTACCCCCTCTCTGGCTCATTGTTCTCTCTTGATAATGTTATTTAATAATAAAAGTGGCTTTTAAATGGTTGGCAAAGTGTCAACATATGTTGAGTGTTTAATAAATTAAATCACATACAACACAGCCATATAAAGAGGCTGGATTCATTTGTTTTTCTGTCGTTTATTATAATTTTTGTCTGTCTTCAGAGTGACAAAAATTAATTCATTTTATTCCGGCATGTTTACGGCGGTAAAATTAACTGGGAATTCTTTTTTTTAATTGACAATCATCAAAAATACTGGCCATTAGTTAAAGCCATCATAACAGAGAAATATTTGCTCTGTTTAGTGGTACACATCAGTTGGGCCATCTATGGGTTTAAATTTCAACAATCGGTTATTTCGTATCTAACAATACTAATGTCATTCTATGCTGTCACAAAATTCAGTATATTATCTCCACTGAAAATAATGAATTAATTTTTGTAAGAGCAACGTTGGTATTTATTGGAAATTTATTTCCAAAAGAAAGACTATTTATAGGAAATTGAACGAAAATTTCGTACAAAATTTGGTCGCAGAGAAGAACCAATAGTGCCCGGTATACACAAGTTTATTTGTAAAATTCATGAAACTGGTTTCATTGTTAAGGCGCCAAGACGTAAGCGTGCTCGTACAGTGCTTACACCTGAAAATATCGAAACTGAGGCTGAGGGTGTGCGTGAGAAAAATCCATCAACTCGTCATTGTTCTCAAGAACTGAACACTTAACGCACCAGTTTATGTCGAATTTTGCAAAAAGATATCGGCATGATGCCTTTCAAAGTTGAATTGATTCAAATGTTGAAGCGTCATGACCATCAGCTTCGTTTTTGCTAGATGGGCTGGATGGGCCAACGACAAACTGAATGATGATGTCAATTTTGCCAAAAAAAAAAATCATCTTTTCGGATGAAGATCATCCATTTCATCTTGGTGGGTACGTTAATTACCAAAATTGCTGTATTTGGGGTTCATGGTCTTACAGAAGCCAATGCACCCATAGGCATAAGCCAACACACAGCCTATTAAGCTACGGTAATAGAACCTGTAATACAATAATTTCAAATGTACTTTGACTTTTGATTTGATTTTCTGGCAAAGGAAATTTTTCTTTCAGTTTTGTCAGGAGCCATGTTATTTAAATAGTAAAAGGAATGTTGTACAACCAGAAATTTTAGCCTATTTTTTAACACTCTTAAAGCATATGAGCTACGGATTATCTACTGTCACCTCTTACCCTAATGTAGTCTGTAAACTTTATAAAGAGACCAGTCTAGTGTACACTGTCACTGCTGTACGAGGTTATAAAGCTTCATAATATTTTGAGTATTCTGTTCTTTGAATTTTGGCCAAATTAGTCTAGTGGCTGTTAGAGGTTGTGCCTAGTAAGTTGTGACATACTATAGTTTATCTTGATCTGGCACGCATTCAGTGCCGTACAACCAAGCACAGGATTACTTACTCGTATTCGTTTGATTAAAGAGGCTTTTTACCTTAATGAAGCCGCCGTAGTCTAGTACGTAGTGTGTTGGCGTATTAGACGTGAAACCACGGTTCAAGCCTCATGTACAACATCTTCAGCAAAACCAATTATCAGCAAATATTATTTCGTCGACTTTCTTACTCTCAGCAAATTTCTGGCAAAAACTTTGAGAGTAAATTAAAAATTGCCATGAAAAAGTTTCACAAAAAATCCTGTAGTTCGGAGTCGACTTGAAACTGTAGGTAGTAGGTATGAAAAGCTAGGTTGTAGTCCTGACTGAAGGGTTGTAATGACCAATTGTGTATGTGTGGATGATTTCGCCTGAAATCGGGTGAAAAATTTCGAAAGAGTCTTAGCTGATGCCTAGTTATCAGCGAAGAACACTATGTTTTCCTGTACTGAACTAAGAACTTCAGTGACTAAATTTTGGTTTCTCTGCGAGACAGTGAACAGAGACTTCAACTTTTGTAACACACAGCATTTCGCTTGTAAACTGAAACTGTTTTTCGTGAGGATGAATTATGTAGAAGTTCGTAGAGTATCTGAGGTAGTTCCACCTACAGTTTTCATACACATTTTCCAGCATGTATCAAAGACTCAAATTTATATCTGATATTAGGGGTCGCTTGATTTGATTTGTTTTGCTCTGGTATATCAGGTTAATTGCCTGTTCAGACTAATTATGTACCAGATGGTTATTTGCAAGGTAAATATTTAGAAGTTGGCGATAAGTATTGTCTACAGACTAGCCTGGTATATAGATGTCAAAGCTTTTATTCGAGCATGAGAGTATAATGTTTGAACCTTATCTAGTTGTACATCAACTATGACTTCAGGTTCAACTACAGAACGGATTCTAACGACTTAATTAAAGTTTTCTTTAACAAAATCCTACTTCTCGCACTTACCCACAACGTCTAAGTAACCCATTTGTGATTTCATTGGATCCGTATTAATCTGGCACATATACCAGCCCTTATCACTCTCCTTAATATCCTTGATACGCATTGTCCATGTCTTATGCTCCGAATTGGTGATGCCAATACGTTGATTTTTCGTTATGACATGATTCTGTATTGTTAATATCGTCTGTGTGTCCACTCTCAGCCAAGCTACCTGAAAAGAAACGAAAAAAAAGAAATTATTTCTTAATTAAATACACACATCCACATATAAATAAAACTGTCATACTAATTAAGACTTAAATGGTTATTATCACTTTGATTATTATTATCGCTTGACCTAAACCCTTTGACATCGTTTAGCCTTTAACGCTTAATTGGCATAATATCAACTTTTTAGTCCTATTGACTTACGGAAATAAGCTGGTGAGTAAGTCTGCTTTTGACGTTTTAGGAGAGAATAATTCATAAACAGTTAAATTAGTCGTCATGCACACAGGCTCACACACACACCCACACGCAGTTATTTGAAATGATTATTTGTAACTGTATTACAATTGATTGTAATAGGCAAGAGTATTCGAGGTGCAATTTATAAGTTATTTAAAAATTTTTTTTTGCAACAGAAAGAGAGGTATCTCAAACCAAATTTTTGTTGGGTAATTACAATAAGAGGAGCTGTGAGTTATGCATCAGACTAACTAGCAATGACCTGAGATTGGTAATCGATTTTGTTGACAAAGTACTCTAAGCTCAGGGTAACATTATTCAGAATGGAGGTTGGTTCGAACCCAACATTTAGATCCTGTGACGATGAAAATGAATCATCGGAAGGTATTCTTGGAACCTGTGAAACATTAAATGCTTGTCAGGTGCTAGACATTGAATTGGCATTTTTGATATCGAGTAACATCCTGAAATTTATTAAAACAATAGGTTTGTAGGAAGGATACTCTATAAAATTTGAGGGGAGTACAATAGATCGTATGGTCGCAGGAAAAAGACAACTCTTCACAATAATAAAATAAGATTTTCTCGTACAGAAATGACTGTTTGGTACGCATTATGGTCTGGAGGTGTCATATGACAGAATTTCCTCGAAAGTGAGACTGAAAAAATAGTTACCCACAATTGAGAGCGCTATTGGTACACCACAAAACTAATACGCTACAAGGCGCTCATCATTCCCGTGCTTTTTTATGGAGCAGAGGCATGGCATATTAAGTACTGATTGATGCAGCAACCTTGAAAGTATTCGAGAGAAAAGTCCTACGAAAGATCTTCGATCCCGGGCGAGTTGGCGATGATTTCCGCATCTAATCCAACAGTGAGCTGTATGAGCTCCTCAACGAAATGGACGTTGTGCAGTGTATTAACATCGAACGGCTGTGCTGGCTTGGCCCTGTCATTCGAATGGAGTAGGATGCTCTGACGAGATGGGTATTTGATGCGGGGATTTGCTGACAAAATCGGCGAATTGGCCGATCTTGTTTGCATTGGAAGGTGCCTGGAAGGGTGTGTTAAGGCAGGCCAAAATCCGTTAATCATGCTGTAAATGGCCAATTAAGTAAGTAAGTAAGTATAGCCATACGATAATCGACTTTTTTTGGCTCTGCAATTGCGGATTATAAACGGAAACATATGTATGTGGTTTTGAAAAGATGGTGCTACGATCCATGTTGCACAAACGATTCTGTCTTTAATGCATAAGAAGTTTCTACAGAGAGTAATTATACGTTTTATCGGCTTCAATAGGTAACCTAGATTACAAGATTTGATGCCGTAATATGTGGAGCTGTATCAAAACCGTGTCTACATGGATAATCTCTTAACAATGGAGCAAAAACAAAGGGAAAAATTAATTCAGTTATCGCCGGAATCATGCCCTAAATGTGTGAAAAAGACTTTGGATCAACTGATACAAATAGTTCAGAGGTGAACATTTAAATGTCACGAAATAATGGCTTTAAATGTGTTTTATTTGATTGGACTTTGGAAGCTCAAAAATGAGTGAACCTATATATGCATTCTCATTTAATGAAAAAAATATTTCTTCGACGACTTCCTCTCAGCTGATTTCTGGCAAAAACTCTGAGAGTAAAATAAAATTGTCATGAAAACGTTTCTCAAAAATCTGGCATTCGGAGTCGATTTTGAACTGTAGGTGCCCCGCCAGTCATGTACAAAATTAACACACAAAACATAAGTGGTGCAGGAAACTAAATCGTAATCCTTACTGAAGGATTACAATGGCTAATTATATATGTATGCATGTGTGTATGTATATAAGTTTGATTAACAATTCAGTTATTTATAAATCCGCCCACGTATATTTTCTTCGTAAAACTTTATGAATTTTCTTTCAATTGATGTAATAGACTGATTTATCGCAAATAAATTTACTTTAATTGTACAATTAATCATTTGTGCGTGTCTGAAAGTACTAAAACAAGACACACACATGCATTCTTTTTTCTCTCTCTTGCTCTTACTCCTACTCTGTCTCTTTTTCATACCGGCAAATACGCACTTTCTCTCTCCTTATTTACAAAAAAAACAAAGCATAAAAATCCCTTTGTTTGTAAAGAAGCATGTGTTTCTAAAAAGGAAGTGGGTACGAAAGACCTATATTTGTGCCTGTATATGTGTGTATGTGTTTGTATGTGTACCTCAATAAAAATGCGTGTGAATAGCATTGTTATTGCCAGGGTATAGGTTATATTAGCAACAAATAAAAACATAATTTACAAACAATAACCCATAATATGTTTAACTGTTTATAAAGGTTGTTGAGTAAAATCACACTACACTTCCAAGTAATTCTCTTTTTCTCTCACTCACTCCTTTGTTTTCTCCAACTCCTTCTCTTTCTTCGTCGTTAAGGTTTGTCACATAAATAGAAACACATAAATTACGACATAAATTTACAGGCAGTTTTCTATGTAAAGGGGAACAACTCATGGTACAATTAAGAAATAAAAAAAAGTGCAATAAATTGTATTCAGAAAAACGAGGTAGCAACGTGGATAGACTCAAGCTACGGTATTTTTTTTTTATAGGAATTTGATAAGCTTTAGAAATGTTTATACACAAACGATATTAACAATACAGAATCAAATCATACCGAAAAATCAACGTATTGACATCACCAATTCGAAGCATAAGACATGGACAATGCGTATCAAGGATATTAAGGAGAGTGATAAGGGCTGGTATATACATATGCCAGATTAATACGGATCCAAAGAAATCACAAATTTGGTATTTGGACGTTGTGGATAAGTGGGAAAAGATTTTGAAAGAAATTAATTTTTAATATCATTTTTCTATAAGAATGTGTCCTCGAACTTTTTTTTAGAAGAAAACTATAATTAAATCGATAGAATTTATTCAGTAGTGGAACTTGATGTCATAATTGGTGAACAACTGAATAAGGTTGAAACATTGCACTCTCAGGTTTGAATAAAAGCTTTCCGATCTACATACATACCAAGCTAGTCTGGAAGCGATAGTTATTTCCACTTTCTGAATGTTTACCTGACAGGTAACCATCTGGTGTATAATCAGTCTGAACACGTAGTTAACCTGGTATACATGTCCTCACATCAGCTGAATTTCGAAATTTGAAATTTTTCACTCGATTTAAGGTGAAGTCATTACAACATCTATGTTACAATCGATCAATCAAATATCTATACATACATAACTGATCATTATAACCCTTCAGTCAGGGTTACGACCTAGCTTCTCACACCACTTATATTGTGTGTGTATGCATGAGATGCGGGACCAACGGCTTAAAGTCGACTCCGAACGACAAAATTTTGAGAAAATTTTCATGGTAATTTTTTATTTCTTCTTAGAGTTTTTGCCAGAAATGTGCTGAGATGAGGTCGCCGAAAAAATATTTTTTCACATTTCGTTTAGTTGGAGATAACTGACCTGGGGTTAGAAGCGTGGCGTCACGTCCAATAAGCCAACGCACTATATCTAGACTACGGCGATTACTTCTACGCCTTTGTTGATTGTAAAACGTTTACCAAGAATTGTTTTTAATGTAACAAAAAAGAGCTTCTCATATCATTCATGTTGTAGGTGTTATTTTTATCCTTTAGTTCTGCATCGACTATATAGCTTGCAGTTGAAGTTGCCGCTGTAAGCTAGGGTAAACAAGCTTCAAACATTCTTTGTTTTCATTGGGTTTGTGTCTGTTCTTCTATTTTCAAGGCAAGTAAGGCATGTAAATCAAGGTTAAGGTGATCAACTTGATGCATAGAATTAAATGCAGTACAGTCCATACTTTGTTCTTCTATTCTTCCATTGGAATTAACCTTTCAAGCTGTGTATTGCCCTAACAAGCGCAATATGGTTAGATTCAATATATAATAAAGAGCCTGAGACCGTAGACTTTTCCTACTACAGTGGGTAATAAATTATAATTTTTTTTTTTTTTATTTAACACTTAATTTAAATTCAATTAAATTCTGTTTAATTTTCCTTATCTGCACACATCATTGCGACAACATCATCATCAACATCATCAAAGCAATAAAACAGTAATTAACAACACATTATTAAAATGAACACTAACAAGGTGGCGGTTAATTTATAAAAAAATGAATATCACACACATACTTATGCAACGATACAAAGGATAGTAAATTCGAATCTATAAATCGCAATAAAATTAACTGAAGTGTAGGTGTGTTTGTATTTCTCAAAAAAAGCAAATTCAAAAACGCCCCCCATGACTGCTATTTAAAAATACCAATACAATGGTAATAACAAGACCATATCAAATGCCACACAGTTGTTAGCAAAACCATTTGATAAGGAATCACAACTGAAAACATTATAACATAGTCCAGAACACAATGCCAATGAAAAAAAAGATGAAAAAAGAGTAAAAGAAACCAAAACTGACCAGAAAAACGAGAAGAAAAACCTGGCAGAGATTGAGGGAGAAAAAAACAATCTCTTTCAGTAGATTTTCAATTTGTAAAGATGAAAATGATTGTCTAGCATGATATTGTATAAACACAGGCATGAACATACACATGCAGAAATATAAACACAAACAAGTAAAAGAGATGCAGAAACAAAAGAAGGAAATATGTTTTGAATGAAACACAATCAACAATAGGAAGAGGAAATGAAAACAATAAAACAGATGAAGACAAAAAAATGGCAGTAACGCGTTTGCTTATATCAATGCAAGGATTTTGATGTGTACGAGATTCAAAATGAATTATAAAGTACATGGGCTTCATCGACTATAATTTTGAGCTATTAGTTGCGAACCATAGTCTCAATATACAATTAAACTTTATGCTTGAATCCATATAAAGGCAGTTTATTTTAAAAATTGAAATAAGAAGCAATTAAGCAATCCTAAACCCTTTAGAATTTAATGTTTGTCCATACATACTTACTTACTTATTTGGCCATTAATAACCTGATTAACGGATTTCTGCCTGCCTTAAGACACCCTTCCAGGCGTCTACGCCAGTTGATCAAACAATCGATGACAGGGCTTCCAACGTAAACAAGGTCGCCCTCACCGCCGACTTCCGCAAATCCCCGCATCAAGCATCCTCCTCCATTCGAACGACATGGCCGAGCAAGCGCAGTCGCTGGATGTTAATACGCTGCACAATGTCCATGTCGTTGAGGATCAGGGATGTGATGCATGCAAACAAGGTAATGTTTCTGACTGTTATCAACGTGGCCACCTCCAGAACGATTCTTAATTTGCTGTATTCAAGTTGACACGCAGCCTCCACATGGCGCCCACCTCCTACGAGTAGGAGGAGGACTTCTAGGTAGCGAAGTCCAATCCCTTGGATTTTAAATTTGGGTTGGAGCGCACCATGCAAAATAAATATCCAATGAAAACCAAAACACAGGCTTCTATAAAAGTCCTCTCAAAAGTTGACGATCACGGCAATTGCTTAAAGGACTATGTGGTATACATATCATAACAAAAGTGTCCCAAAAATCATGCTACTTTCTTGCTCATCATTAAAATAGAGAAAAATCAAATAAAACGGACAAAATGCAAACACATAATATCTTTAATAATGGACTACAGATGTTAGCCGATAAAGCACAGTGGAAGAAATGTAAGAATATGTATTCATCTATCGGTTTAAATTTGAACCATCGGTTACTTCGAATCTGCCAATTCTTATGTCATTCCATTCTGTCACAACATACAGTATATTATCTCCACTGAACATAATGAATCGATTTACGCTTAAACAACGTTGTGATTTATTGGAAATTTATTTCGAAAACAAAGACCATTTGTTGGAAATTGCACGAAAATATCATACAAAATTTGATCGCAGAGAAGGATCAACATAGCCCGGTATAAGCAAGTTTATTTCTAAAGTTTGTAAAACTGGTTTCATTGTTGATGCGCCATGACGTGAACGTTCTTGTACAGTGCCTACAACCAAAAATATTGAAGCTGTGGCCGAGACTCTTCATCGTTCTCAATTGAATTGGACATTTAACGTACCAGTTGACATCGAATTTCAGTTGCAAACTTTAATTGGTTCAAGAGTTAAAGCCGCTTCGTTTTTGCTTCGCTGAATAGGCCTACGAGAAACTCTTTTGGGGTGAAGCTGATTTTCATCATGGTGAGTACGTTAATAAGAAAAATTGTCGTATTTGGAGCTCAGAAAACCCACACATTGTCTTACAGAAGTCAATGCACCCACTATGAGTGACTGTTTGGTGCGGCCTGTGGAGCGGGGGTATCATTGGCCCATATTTCTTTGAAAATGAGGACGGCGCAACCATTACGTCAATGGAGACTGCTATCACACCATGTTAACCGATTTTTTTGTACCCGCTCTTCATCATATTGTTGTGAACAATGTTTGGTTTCAACAGGATGATACAACTTGCCACACATCTCATCCTACAAACGATTTTTTGCGTCAAACGTTTGATGGCCGTTTAATTAGCCGAAATGGTGATGTCAAGTCACCAAGAAGATGCGATTTGACACCGTTGGACTATTTTTTGTGGGGCGCCGTTAAAGAAAAATGTTATGCCGACAAACCAGAGGCAATTGAGCATTTGAATTCGTGATGTCTTACGACCCCATACATTTGAAAAAGTTTACGAAAATGGTTCGATCGATGAGATACTGTGAGGCCAGTCGTGGCAGCCATAGGAATGAAAAAATATTCCATTTCTAACCGGAACAATTGTACTTTACAAGAAAAAAAAAATAAATTTATCAAAATTTCAAACCGTTTGTGTTTCATGGAGTCGCCGTAGTCTAGTAGGTAGTGTGTTGGCTTATTAGACGTAAAGCCAGGGTTCGAGCCCCAGGCCAGACATCAAAACAAAATACAAAAAGTATTTCTTCGGCGACTTCTTCTCAGCAGATTTCTGACAAAAACTCTGAGAGTAAATAAAATTGCCATGAAAAGTTTCTCAAAAAAATCTGTCGTTCGGAGTCGACTTTAAACTGTAGGTCCCGCCACTTATGTATAAAATTAACACACACAACATAAGTGGTGTGAGAAACTAGGTCAATAATCCTGACTGAAGGGTTGTAATGACCAATTATGTATGTATGTATGTTGTGTTTCATTGCATTTTTAAATTTAAATTTTTAAATGGTCCACCCTATATAACCTAATAATACCTCGTTCAATGTCTAAGTAAGAAAAAAAATTTTATATATGAGCCTTACACTATAGCATATGCGGTCATTGTCATAAGATACTAGAACGTGGTAGCGATGATACCATTTAGCCAAGTCAACTACAATATAGGCTTCTGTAGATTAAGTTATCTGGATATTATTGATATATTTTCATTGAAAACAGTTTAATTTTTTTATTATTTTTGCTGTTCTACTTCATTTGGTGGTCTTTGTAGTTGTTTTGTGCTCCTGTACTTTAATTTTATGATCTTTTAGAAATCAAATTTAATTAATAGTTTTACTGTATCGCTGTAAATCGCTCATTTTGACTCATCTGCAAAGCAAAAATATCACACAACTCGAACCATTATTTTTTAATTAACCCTCATACCCACTGTTCAATTGGCTCCAGATGTTATCCGACAGTATTTATGCCCAGTACATCAAATATACTTTCGGGATAATGTGCACACACACACAAGCATTCGTACACTCATTTGAAAGCCGTATAGGCTGAAAGATAAAACCACAGTGATACGAGTACAAATGAATGAATTGTGGAGAACAAAAAAAAAAAAAACAAAGAAGAAGGAAGGAGCCAATACAAATACAAAAGAGACGGAAATATAAAACCGAACCGAACAGGAACAGCTATTAAACATACACGCACTCACACGTACATCTCTACACACTCAAAGGCTTGACTGTGCTTTCACACAAAGAGAATAAAGAAAAAAGGAACAACAAAAATCCAGCAGTAAAGGGAGAGCTTAATAGACCGGCATAAATGTTTATAATTCTCACCTTAAATAAAAGCAGCTCCAAACAAAAAATCACAAAAAGGGAAAAAAGTGGTAAAACAACAACAAAAACAACAGCAAAGTAAATAAAAAAAAAACAAACGAGAATTGGTTTTAAAGAAAGTATCCAGAGAGAGCGTAAGTCAGTCTATAGCGGATAATGATGAAAATAATGATGGTGGTGGCTGGTTTGTTATTGAACCTGTTTATGTGGGAGTAAAAACAGAGTATAAAGCAGTAAATGTGTTTGGAAATATGTGTCTGTGTTGATGCTATTGTTGTGTATTCAGGCATGTTTAGCTGCTATGTTTATACTGTTGTTGTTGCATTTTTTTTGTTTGTAGACAAACATTGAAGTGTTTAATATGAAATAATTTGTTGAAGCCTTTCTTTAGCTGTTTTGTTGTGCTCCTTTTCTATTATTGCTGCCGGAGATTTATTACGTATAATTTGTTTGTCCTCTACAACAGGGTTTAAGTGTGTTGAGTTTGTGTTTAAACTTTGCAACGCTCAATGTTAAAAAACTCCTTAAAATAGTCGGGTAAACACCTTTCAACATAATGAAGTATTTAGAGCCCTAAAACAATTTAAAAAATCAAATCTTTTTACTAAATATGCCCACCATACATCGGGAAAAATTTGATAATATTTTAAAAGATGCGGTTTTCTCACTTAGTGGGCTGAATAGCTATTAAATCAAGAATTCTAAAAGAGTTTTCGTTACGGTCGAGTAATCATTGGGAGCGGAGATATATACTAGCAAGCAAAATCCCTATTTAAATTATGCAAAATTCGATGAAATGATTATCTAGTATGCTGGATAACTACAGTATCAAGGACTCCAAAACATGAAATGAGCAAAAATAAAATTTCTCTATACAAATTGGTCAAAATTGGATAAAAACTAGACTTGTGAAGAAAATGGGCATTGATGGCTAGATAGCCATGGTGTTAAGGATTCCAAAACAATTTACCTTATGATCGAACTTTAGCGGGAACTGGAGATATACGCTACGAAGCTAATTGCTTTCTACAAATGAGCAACAAAAAGTTTTCGATATAAATCGGGAAAAATGACTTGAATTTTTTTTTAATGGGTTCCGCTTCTTTTGTTGTTGACTTTCATTTATTGGTAGATGACTTGAATTTTTGATAGACGACTTGGATTTTCCGGCAGATGATATATATTTTTCGGCAAATGACTTGAGTTTTTGGTCGATGACTAGCATTTTTTGGTCGATCACTAGTTATGCGCGACCGTACGCGTAAGTAAACCTGCTTTGCGTGGTTATTTATAATTTTCTTTCTTCACTTTTCCAAATTTTTCAATTATGTTAACTTAACAGTCTCTGTTAACATAACATTCACTGTCAAAAAAAGGATAACTTTCGTAGCTAACATTCCACTCGATAATATGTTATAAAAGTATACCTTACAATCGAACTCGACTGTCTCACTTTCAACCATACCTTTCATCCTTTTGTTTCCTTTATTAAAAAGTGTGTGTGTGTATGGATGTCCAATTATAGGCTTTGTTTTGTTGCCTATAGTACAGGCGTTACTTTTTCGTTTTTATCTTCTCCTTCAATGATAATCAAGCAGACTCAAGGGTATAATTACTTATTAGTCTCTTTAAATTATTATTTTATGGCTTTCAATATTTCTCATACACATACACATACATACGCACATATGTATATGTAAAGAAAATCTTTCAACTGGTACTTTATATGGCTGTGTTGGATTTGTAGTTCTGTAAGGGTTCTGTGTTTCTTTTTTATAAACGAGTGTTGTAATCGAAAGGGTATCAGAGGTAATAAAAGGATTTACGTTAAAAGAGATTAAAAAAATAAATGGAAATAAAAGCTTTTATAAATGGTTTATGAAGTAAAATAGCAACGTTCATAGGTTCGCCTCAGCTTTTAAGAGGGGAGAGCATTCAAATGGTCTAATTTTCCATAACTCTGGCAAATAAATCAGAACAAATTTGATCGATGGCTTGGGTTCCGTTACTTATTCGACAGACATCGGAGACTTAAGAAAACCTCTAACGAGGTTTAATTGCAAGATCTCCGTGCTTTTAAATCACTTGTTCTGAATATGCAATGCAGCATAAACTGTGTGACACAAAACACCGTTCTGTTGAAACCACATATCTTTGGAGGCTAAACGACCTGATTCATGCCAAACAAAGTTGGAAATAAGCGACCTGTAGTACTGACGTTGATAGTGATAGCCTGGTGATGGTAGTCCTTAAAAGAATATGGACCGATAAGGCCGCCAGACCAACATCCACACTAAACTGTGATTTTTACAAAATACATTGGATACTCTTGAATCTCATGTGGATTGGATGTCAGAGATCGATAACGTCGCCAGCCCAAAATCCGCAGTAAACAATGGCTTTTCCAGGATGCCCTCGATGTCCTTGGATCTTGTGTGGATTGGTATTGTCCCAAACCAAAATTGGTCTCATCGCTGAAAAAGCTTTTTCTATGAAAATAAGGATCAGCAGATCCCATTTGCTGAGTGTTCGAAAACTCGTTGACCAGTACCTGATCGTGTTTGGCTAGATGATGTACGCATCTGTGATGAGAGCGTTAATGATATGTCATCGGAACCGTCGCCTTTTTCGTCATCGTTCAGCTCATCTAATGACAGTCCTCATCAACACCACACGATATCCCGTTTAGATGATCCAAAAGCCAAAGTTGAAAAATTTTTTTTGTTTCCTGGCAGAATGTTGTCAAATACTGCGTCAATTCAATTTTGTAAAGACTCAAGCCCAATTCACATCGAATAATTCGCAAAGTTGCGGTCTGCGTAGGATTCTCCTGTGATAACGGCGATGTTTACATTCAATCTTACATTTCGTCGACGTATGGGTGTTAGTCGATTGTTTACTGAAGCAGTGGATTCGAAGTTATACACCACAAGGCAAATAGTCCTCTCAGTAGGACGATTTTGGCGATCATAAATGGGCGAAGCGAACACAGCACCCATTTTGATAAGACATAAAGACAAGTGTTGTTGGATGCTGTATCCGTCAATGGTGGTTTGGCGAAACAGACTGTTTAAATGATAACTAACTTAGTAGATATGGCTTCAATACGATGGCAGTTATCAACTTCAGAAGTCCTTATTGGAAGACGCGATATTTGAAATGGAAAAAGAATAATCTTGTAAAGTCTGTAATTACTTAAATAATGATTAATCACTATGTGTTATATTGCTTTTCCAATTTCTTACAAAGCAAACATTCCTTCTGCTATTTTGTTTTAACAATTTTCTTTTCTTGGAATGTTTTCAATTAGACTAAATCACACAACTATATAACCATTTTCATCAATATAAAAACCCACCCTCTTTTTCATGCCATCAAATCCATTATTTTTTTGGGCAATTGTTTTCGAGGTAATTTTGAAGATTAAAGAGTACATTTTAAAAGTAAAAGAAATATTTAAGAGTACTTATGTTAATTAAAAAAGGATTTCAATTGAGTGAAAGGCAAAACAATACATATACCATAAACATACCTTATATGAGCCCAAATCCTGTACAACACACGTTAAGAATGCATCACGACCCACTGAGGCGGTAACATTTGCGATGGGGAAAGTAAATTTGGGATCAGCTGGAAAGAGAAACAGAAAATTAATAAAGGTTTTGAGTGTTAAATATGGCGTTTAAAGTTAATAAATTTAACATTAATTTTTATATACTTTGACATCAATTAAAAATTATAATTTTATGTTTAAGGTTTACACCCACATTTTTGATAAAAGAAAATCGTTTATGCGAATGCGGCAAAAAATTAATACATGGATATAAACAAAATGCTATAGAGTGAAGGCAGTATTTTAAAATCAAAACAGAAAACCCATACGTGGTCTTAAAGAAGCCAATGCTTGTGGAGGGTAGGCATCATTGGCCCAAATTTCTTTGAAAATGGGGGCAGCGCAACCATGACGGTCTACGGAGACACCTATCGCACCATGATTTCCGACTCTTATTGATGTGAACGATATTTTATTTCAAGAGGATGGTGCAACTTGCCACAAATCTCATGCCACAATCGATTTGTGCGTCAAACGCACTAATTTACGTACCCATTACTCTCTGTTACTTCCTACTGAAAATATAGGAAAGAGTTTTTGAGCTTCATATTCGGAACTCAATGAATAAGAGCAAATCGCTTGAGACAGACATCAGTTCACTTACTTTACTAGTGCAAAATTTCTTGACATTGATTTCGTTCTAGTTGGATCCATAGAACATCTTCTTAAATCTCCACTAGTTACTTCATTCTTGGACATGCTTCGTGCCAGAGGGTAAGAAACTCACTTGATTATATGTGGTCACTTCAACTAACCTTATAGGAAATGAATACATGTGCATATCTCGCCGCTGGAAACTGCAGTGCGTAATAAGTCTGGAGTCTAGTTGTTGGGGTAATAATTCATGGTACTTGATGCACAATAATGCTTTTTAGTGGTAACATTCATTTCTGAGGCCGCTTATTTACTTGCTTAATTGGTCATTTCAACCCTTTAATTGTCTGTGTTAATTCTATCCATGAATGGCGAGATCTAGAGTTTACAGTCGACAACGAACGACAGATTTTTGAGAAACTTTTCATACCAGCTTTATTTACTCTCAGAGTGGACGGAGCCAAATAAATATTTTTTTATGTTTCGGTTTTGTTTAAGATGTTTGAGCTGGGGTTTGAATCTCGCGCTCGCGTCTAACAAGCCAACTCACTATCTACTGGAATACGGCGTCTTCTAAGAAATATGATTTCATAATTGAAGTCAATTTCTTTCGATTTCTGCAGAAGTTGAGACTTGGATAAGGAGTAAGTTAATGCCAAGATTTCGACGCAAGGTGTACTGTGTAAAGTGAGGTTAAAGGACACTGCATATTAGACAGTCTAGATAGACATCACCGTACGATATTTTCCAATGAGAATCAGTAGCACTTTTTTACCTGATTAGAACGACTTATTGATTTGATCTTAAGGAGAACTTATCTAGATTATGTGTGGTTATGGGACTTAACCTAAACTATGGTGCACTGGCAGTCAATAGGAAATAAATAAAACGCAATATATCAGCACTTCTCGCCGGTAGATACTGTAATCACAAATGTGTTTTGAGTCTAGTTTTGAAATGATAATACTTACTACACAATAACGCAGCAGCTTACTAGCCGCCGTTTTTTCTTCTTTTTTTTAAACTCATGTCTCATTATCAAATTTGTTTTAATGAATATTTTCTGTTACTAAAATTAAAACACTTATAAATAGAAAAGATACAGATATCTTATATAGACGGATATATAGACGGATATAAACGGGCATAGACGGATATAGACGGATTTAGACGGATATAGACGGATGTAAACGGATGTAAACGGATATAGACGAATATAAACGGATGTAGACGGGTATAGACGGATATGATTAAGGTGATAGAAAAGCTTGAGATTGGTTATTTGAAGTGCTTCTGGTACTGGCACACTGAATATTACTTAATAGGGTCAAGAAGATACTGATATTTTCACAAGGGTTACGATTAATCTCCTTAGCTAGTATATTATTGGTAACCAAATATTCTGCTATTACATGTTAAGGGTTAATAATATTTATGCTTGAACAAATTTTTAATATTTCGTTTTGCTGTTTATTTTAATTGAAAATTAAAGTGAAGTGTTTATTTAATATCCTTTGTAATTAGTTGAACTGATTAATATTTTAAGCATTAATTGATTATAATTTATACGCCTCAGTGATGGCCCAGGTATAGAGTTCACAATTAGTTTAAACAGTAGTTTATTTTGTATACAAAGATAAATATAAAAATAAAATATTTATTAAATACCATGAATTAATTAAAGAGAGAATAAATGATTTAAAGGTTCTCTAAAGTCAAGTAATTTTATACGGCCACATGATATTTTGGAATTTTAATATGAAAAATGTGAATTTATTTCATAATCATAATAATTTTATTAATAAAATTATAAAAATTTATTTAATATTAATCATAATAAGCGCAATAATATTTTAATTTTTAATAAATTTATTTACTAGAGTTTATAATACTACCACACAACACTTACTTAATACATCGGCAGCTGTTTCGATGGCATGAAAATGACTTCTGTGGCACATCAGTATCAATATGAATAAAAACGTCGCTATTGGTTGCGTAGGCATGTTGTGAATATTTTTAATGCCACTGCCACTAGTGCTACTGCCACCGCTACCGCTTATTTCAAAATAAATTAATTTATTTACAATTGTTGTGGCCATATTTTTTCTCTTTTTTCTTTCTTTTTTATTAATTTTTTTTTTTATTTTATTTTATTTATTTTTTGTTATTGTATTAAAATTATTGTATAAATTTCATTATTTTTAAACACAATATTTTTTGTTTTCCTTTTTCTATATGCAATCGGTTAAATGTAGATTTATTTTTTAATATTCATATTAATTTCATATATTTTTATTATGCGTTATAAATATGATTAAAATAAATTGTGAAGTTATAAATGGTTAAGTTCTACGACTACGAGATACTCTACACCGTGCCATTTTACAATGTAGGGTGTTACTTTCTTTCATAAAAGTGGCAGACGCTAAAGATTTCTTGTAAAAGTTAAACAATTCGACAGTGGAAGAAACCTGAAATAAGTAAGTATATTTTCAAAGTACCCCTTGGGTGATTAGTATAGAATAGCTGGTGTAGTAACTCCGTTGTAATCAAAATTCATTTAAGCACATTTAGTAGTCCGTTTTGACACCACATAAAGCGCTGCCTTAAAGTCAATTCAATTCAATTTCGATAATCAGTATCAAAATTTCGCACTAAATCATGGCTTTCTTATAACTGAGCTGAAAATAAGACTAAAATTTTAGTGAAATTACAACCCTTTAGTCAGGATTACGACCTAGCTTCTCACACCACTGATGTTGTGTGTGTTAATATTATACACGAGTGGCGGGACCTCCGAACGACCGATTTTTGAGAAACTCTTTCTGACAATTTTATTTGTTCTCAGAGTTTTTGACAAAAATCTGCTGAGAGGAAGTCGCCGAAAGAATATTTTTTCATATTTTGTTTTGTTGGAAATGTCTGACCTGACCTGCGGTTTGAACCGGGGCCTCACATCTAATAAGCCAACACACTACCTACTAGACTTCATCACTGTATTCATTTGTAATTAATTACCAGCTAGTTTCTCACATCACTTAAGTTGCGTGTTTTAATTTTATAAATGAATGCCTGTGACCTACAGTTTAAAGTCGTCTCTGAATAACAGAATTTTGAGAAATTTTTCAATAAAATTTTATTTATTCTCAGAGCTTTTGCTAGAAATCTGCTGAGAGTGAGTCGCCGAAGAAATATTTTTCCATGTTTTTGTTTCATATCTGACCTGTGGTTTGAACTGAGGCCTCACGTCTAATAGGCCAACACATTACCTACTAGAATACGGCGACTTCACCTTGGATAGCAGGTGCAAAAAGCTGGACATGCTGCCTGGTCTTATGATTGCCTAGTCATACGTCGAATCCTGTTTCATGAGAAGAACAATGACACCAATAAACAGTTTTACGTAATGGATATACAAAGTTATTCACTCGTTTCTAATATCATACAACATATACTTATTATATGCCGTAGTCTAGTAGGGAGTGTGTTGTCTTATTAGACTGAAGGCTCTAGTTCGAATCCCAGGTCAGACATCAAAACACAAATATGAAAATATTTCTTCGGCGACTTCCTCTCAGCAGATTTCTGGCAAAAACTCTGAGAGTAAATAAAATTGCCATGAAAAGCTTCTCAAAAAACTATCGTTCAGAGTCGACTTTAAACAGTAGGTCCCGCCACTCATGTATAAAATTAACGCACACAACATAAGTGGTGTGAGAAGCTAGATCGTAATCGTGACTGAAGGGTTGTAATGACCAATTATGTTATATACTTATTATGTCTACATTCCTACATTCTTATATTGGCTTAGAAAATGAAACTGCACTTCTCTTAAGAACGCTTAACGAATAACTTCAGTGTCTCTAAAGTAGTTTCTTTATTTATTCATAATTTTTTTTATTAACTTTTTCACAAAGCATTCGTATAACATGTTTGCCTATTTACATAGAAATGTATTAAAGGCATATGAGTGCTGTTGCCAAAATATGCACTCGAATATGCTACTGAGGAGCGGGTGGCTCATATACATGCAACAAATTCTTGATTGTGTTATTCCACTGGCTTTTCTTTCCTTTTTTTTGTTATAATATTAGCAACTGTATTGTGTTTAAATAGCTTTTCTGTCAGTATTTAGTTAGTAATTTACACAAATTTAACACGCACATTACTTTACCCTAATTTAAGTTTTTTTCTTTGAAGTGTTACGTACGTACGAATTGTAAAAACTTTTTCAAATGCTAAACAAATTACTAGAATTTTAAAAAGAAAAAAATCATTTTCAAGAGTTTCTATTTAATTTTTAAAATTTAAAAACTATTCTTTAAGCAAAAATTATACACAATCTTTCACCACTAGATGGCATTGAAGCCCATATAACTGGATCTCAATGGATCTATATGGAATATGGAAGAAGAGACGGCTTCTGGGTGAGACAATGTCTCGGAAAATAGAGGTAAAATGTGTTGGAGTATCACTGGCTAATAAACTAACATGGAGAACTCATTCAAAATTCATTTCAGTAAAGGCCAGACATAACATAGTGATGTGCAGAGGGCTTACAGAGAACTTCTGGAAAACCAACCCTGGAATTATGCACTGGATGTATACCATAATGGGCAGACCAATAGTGAACTATGGGACAATGATCTGAACAGACACTACAAATCGAAGAACAGCTCAATTGAAGTTGAACCAGATACGGATACTATGGTGCGTTGCTATAACAGGGTCAAAGTGAATCTGTACTACAACGGCGCTATAGGCTTTGATTTGGATTTAAATTCGCAGCAAAAGGTGTTAAGAACCAAAGCTTTAGAGACAGCAACAGCAAGTTGCTGTTTGACAAGTCTAATATGAAATTCGTTAAGGGTTTTTGTGACCTAAGGAATCAATTGGCTGATAGCTCCCTTCTTCACTGTCTCCTGAACAGAGCTAGTAGACTCTATGAATTGGGGAAATGGTTTACAATGAGACTTTGTAACAAAAGTTAAAGAAGTTATTTGGAAGCTGCATACTCTATTAAAAGTGCAATTATTTTGTGGTATACAAATGGATCAAGAAAAAAATCTTGAGACAGGAGGGATAGTATTTGGTGCCAGAATGAAATATTCAGGGTATCTTCCAAAAGATTATGCCATCGAAAGATGTGCGAAATTCAATTTGGATAAGAGATATAGAAGAGAGGACATAACAACAATATCCGACAGTCATGCCAGCATTCGAGCACTTAGTTTTTATAAGGCTAAATGGAAGATAATATGGGACAAAGTAAGGCGACCCTCTGCTTCCCACGTCACCTGAGAATTCTTGACAATGAGTAAGCAGACAAGTTGAGGAGGAAAGCTTCCACGCCGTTTATAGAGCCAAAATACTTCTGTGCAGTAGAGTAAATAAAGAGAGGCATAAAATCTTGAAAGCAATCAAAGTTTTTGTTAGGAAATTGCATTGGACTATCAAGAATTGACCTGAGGTTGACAACCAATCTTTTGATAGCAAACTGTAGACTCAGGGTACACTTATTTGAAATCGGGGTTGTCCCAAGCCTAGCATGTAGATTCTATATCGATGAGAATGAATCATCGGCACATATTTTTGAAAACTGTGGGGCATTAACACAGCAGCATTGTGAAGTATTTTAGGGCAATTGGTTTGGAGGGGACATAAGAGTATTACAATGGATCCAATGGTGGCACACAAAGGTAGGTCGTTTCCACAATAATAACAATACTGATGAATAGCAAATGAGTACTTGATTAGAATTAGTTTCTCATAAAGAAAATTTATATTTAAAAAGGGAACAACCTTTCTAGGATTTAACACCTGCTTGGTTATCTTACTTACATTACGTTAAAAGACTTTAGCCAGGATTACGATTTAGCTTCTCACACCACAAATGTTCTGTGTTAATTTCATCCGTGATTGAAGGGAATTACCGTTTAAAGTCGACTCCGTAGGACAGATTTCTGAGAAATTTTTCATAACAATTTGATTTCCTCTGAGAGTCTTTGTCAGAAATCTGATGACGGGAAGTCGTCAAAAGAAAAGAATGTACATATGTAGTATTCGATCCAACTTTAAAAGGCTGTGTTGAACTATCAACAAAGGTTGAAGCAAACGACAGAAATCGCCTGTCGAAATCGATGTTAAACTGTAGGTCCCTCATGCATGAAATTAACACAGACAACATTAGTGTTGTGAGAAGCTAGGTTGTAATCCTGACTAAAGGGTTGGAGCGATCAATAAGTAACAGCTACTGATGTTACCAGAGGACTGTAAATATCACTTCTGTTATAGAATCTGTGGCGTATAATTCGATGTTTATTTGATTCAACGGCTTTCTCAAGAATTGCTTCTATCGTACGTCTCACTATAAAGTATTTTGCACCTGTGTGTGTAACTTCATCACCATAGAGTTCTACTTACACTACAATTACACTAAAAACACTGGATACGTGTTAATTGTTTCAAAGTTTTCTTCAGCTATGAAGTTCATTTGCCTCTCGGTGGCTTCGTTAGCAAGCAATATAACGCAAATGGGACTTGGAGAACCCTGAAGTGATAATAAAAATGCCTATGCATTCGAAGATAGTGGCTATTTGCTGCCCATTAAAGCATTATTTTTTTCAATTTCGTTTTTGTTCGAGATATGTGAGACTGGGTAAAGGAACAAGTTTAATAAGCCAACACACTACCCACTAGACTACAGTGACTGCTTGCCGACCATCTACTAGTGGCTTCCTATCACCTCGTTTTGTTCGCCTATTTATATGACGTCAATAATGTTGTGCTACCATTGATGCTAAGCGATCGGCGCCAATGATGAGGTACATAGACGGCCTACATCGCCACTAGTGTAATAGTACTAGTATATACAAGTTCTTTTTGTTTTTAAATAGTTTAAGGGCTTATAACTTATCGTTGTTAACTACGTTAATTTCTTCTTTTTTATTATAAATTAAAATTCTAAAATATTTAAGGCATCTAATATTTTATTTTTATGAAATGCTAAATTAATCGTTACAAATATTTATTGCATGTTTATTGTTGTCTGTTGTTACTTTAAATTAATGAAATATTTCAACATTTACTTTCAACAATTAATTCCATAATCAGTTTTTACACAAAATGCCTGCGCAATATTATAATTTTAATCACAACAAATAAATTAATTGACTTTGGTTGCACAAAAATTTCTTTCGGCGGCTATTTTTCATAAATTCTACACTCGACAAAAAAAATTGGAAGGAATTGGGAGATTTTTTGGATAAAAAGGAGAATTTAAAGAATATTTCTTGATTAAATTTTATTCATTCCTACTGCTTGTTTGTAATAAAATTGGTTTTGATATCCTTTCGTAAGGCACCAATGCTTTTCTCGCAGTGTATTAATTCTACAAAATAATTGGCCACCGCTATTTTGGTAGAAATATTTCTATCAATGTCACTAATACATATTTAATTAATTAATTTGAATGCATACATGTATTGGCAGCCAACAACACACATAAACACAACGCGCATAACAATGCCCCAACGTCTGTATATGATATGAAATTTCTGATATTTTACGTATACGAATATGCACACATTGCTTTAGTGTTTGTATATGTTTTATTATTGTTTACAGCAACAAATATTTAACAGCAGCCAAAACAGTAGCATTGGCAATATGTTTACAAACCAGAAAAAAAGGTAAAAAAAATAAAAGAAAACCACAAATACAACAACGACATTTACTCTCACTCTCTTTTTACCGGTCGTTTTCTCATACACACACATGTACTCTTCCTCTCTCTCGCCAAAAATAGCCACAAACAACACACTTCTCTGGTATTTAAGGCTCATTATAGTTTTATGACTTTATGTCAGTGTTTGCATATGCATTTGCATATGCATGTGTATGCATGTATATGTTTATGGTACGATATTGTTAAATTAAACACAGCACCAGTAGCTGCAAAACCAAAAAAAAAAAAAAAAAAGACGCCAACAAGAACAACAACAAAAAATTGACAATAATAACATTACGATGTATATGGGGCTGCATAAATATGCATTGAAATAACACTGCAGGCAGAAGGTAAAAATATCTGCGAATACCCAACAAACCATTTTATTAAAAGTAAAAATTCAAAGGAAAAATACAAATACAAATCAAATTATTTTTAATTAATAAAAAAAATGTTAACAATTAAAATGAAATGAATTCGAATGATAAAATGCCAATGAAATCGAAATTAAAAAAAAAAATTAAAATTGAAAGTATAATAAAATGAAATTAAATACTGAGTAATTTATCACAAGTGAAAACAGTGGAGTGCAGTTCTAGTAGGTAGAACATGACACCACGGTTCAAATCCAGGTCAGACATCTCGAACAAATTGAAACACGAAATATATTTCTTCGGCGACTGCCAGAGATTAAATAAAATAAATCTGTTGTTCAGAGTCGACTTTAAACTGTAGGTCCCACTACTCATGTATAAAATTAACGCACTCAACATAAGTGGTGTAAAAACTTAGGTCGGAATCCTGACTGTATGTATGTATGAATACAGTAAAATATACACATTTGAATCAACAATACAAAGAGATAAACCAGCAAAAATTATGGGAATTCTTAGCCAAAAACAAATGCCACAATCGTGCTTAAGCAAAGACATTAAAAAACTTCATGAAGTCGCTGTGATCTACTAAGTGGCGTGTTGGTTTATTAGACAAGAGCTTGTGATTCATACCCCAGCTCAGACATCTCGAATAAAAACAAAATATGCAATAAAAAGTAATTTTTTCGGCAACTTTCCCTCAACAGTCTTCTGGCAAAAACTCTGAGAGTAAATAAATATGTCATGAGAAATTTCTTAAAAATCTGTCGTTCGATTTCGAGTTTAAACTGCATATCCCGCCAATCATGGATAAAATTAACACACAATATGAGTGGTGTGAGAAGCTGGGTTGTAATCCTGACTAAAGGATTATAATGACCAATTAAGTAACAGCTGCTGAGGTGATCACATCAATTTAATATCGCTCATGTTACAAAAACTGTGGTGTATTATCGATGTGTTTTTGATTAATCGACTGTTTCAACAATTCCTTCTATTTTACGTCTCATTATGGAGAATTTTGCATCTGTATGTGCAATTTTATCGCCATAAAATTCCACTTACAATACAATTAAATCAGCTGAACATTCAAAATACCGAATCAGAGTTGATTGGGCGCCAGAACATAATTTTTTTCAGCTCTGGAGATCATGTCTGTCTGTGGTTTTTCAACAAGCAATGTAACCAGTGTTGCTAATAATATTTTTTTAAAAACTTCTTATTTCCGGAAAAAAAAAACTTATTTGACACAAATGGAGCTTGCAGAACCCTGAAGTTATAAAAGAACCCTAAAGCGAAGAGAGTAAGTGTGGGGGTGCCATTAGGAAATACTTTTTTCCAAAAACCACACTCGACGAAATATTTCCATCAAATTAAAGCACTTTGGCTATCTAATAATCGACATCTTTGACCTGATATTGAAAGCGTGACCTGAAAAGTATATCGTTTCAACCAGACAACACTGCTAGCCACGCAACACTACCAATTTTGTCAATATAGCATTAAAAGTTTCCAGAAGTAGTAATTTGTTTCTAAAATCATGAGATTTGACGTTGTTGGACCTCGTTTTGAAGGGCTACGTCAAAAAAGGTGTACACCTGGATAATCTCCTAATATTGTAGCATCTGAAAACCAAACTATGTTAAGCTATGATTGGGTATCACCGCCCGCCATATGGAAAATGTAAGAAAGAGTTCAACAGACAGTTTGTATATGATTTTACCACTTCATTTAGCCTAACAGCAACTTCCCTACACACCTGGTTAGAGGCTTTGACTTCTAGAGAATTGTGTCCAGCCTTTTTTAAATATTTGTCTCAAGTCATGGATTAGAAACACGAATAATTTATTCGCCAAGTCTCTAGTTGCCAACAAGACTATACAGCGTGGTATTTAAAACTTGGAGGTTTTGCTAGAAGACTGATTTTTATATTTTTTAAAATTTTTTGAGCTGAGATTTGAAGTGTTCCAAATACCTGCCGTTATGAAGAACTCTTTAAATTTGTTGTACCGTGTGTTTACCAGTCAGATGTACTTATGAGCTAGACACTTGGCCGGAGCCGAGTCCAAATAAATTGACTAGCCCTTACAACCCATCTTTAATTATAAAAAAAATGTTTTGGCAGCATAAGCTTCAGTTACTTTCACTGGGTTATCTCCAAGTTAAAGAAAATATTTGTCTGTGTAAAGCTGAATATCATATGTGAACGTACATATTTCCATTGTTTAAATGGTTTGCTGGTATGTGTGTATTAATAGAGGTTTTCCACAAAATAATTTTGAATTTTTTTTCGCGGGTTAAAAACACGCATATCAACTACCAAACCAAACGAATTGACCAGAAAAAAAAAATTAAAAAAAAAAATAGAAACCAAACGGCCACCAAAACCAACTAACCAACAACAACAACTACAAGAACAAAACCAGACGGTGTTCATATTGGCGGCTAGTAAAAGTCAATGGTTTATGGACGTATGTGTGTATGTATTTATACAGATATGTTGTTGTAGTTGTTGTTTCTATGCAAGTATATTGTTTTCAAAAAATATTTGTTGCTTTTGTTGTTGTTGTTGGCTTGCTCTTGCCAAATTAGCATAGAATGAAGTGGTTTGGTTCTCTATTGTTTGGCCAACATATTGTATTAAAAATAAAATGCCCATCCGTCCATTCGTCCGTCCGTCCGTCCATCCGTCCTATTATGTGAAATAAATACTCTTTAAGTACTTTAAACAAAACAATAACAATAAAAACAACAACTGGAACAACAAACAACGAAAAAGGCATTTGAAATAATAGAGGAGAGGGTTTATTCAAGTCCAGTTCAGTTTAGTAGTACAGCTCAGTTCAGTTGAGTTTCTTTGTTTTGGTTTCATACTCTCTCATGATAATTACAAAAATCACGAAATGACCATTAGAATAATGCTTTGAAAATATATGTTCTGTTCTTTATATACAAAATAAAAAAAAAGGATTTTCATTACAATAAAAACAATTTAAGACGAAAATAAAATAACAAGAAAAATAAAGAACATGTTTGTTAACAACAAAGAAACAGAAAAAAAAACTGAAAAGAGGGGACCACAAGTCTTTTGTGGTCTTTTGGTAGATTTTCTGGTAAAATAAAAAAAAATTTTTTTATTCCTTCCAGTCAGAATTATAAGAAGATTTTTTGTTGTTTAATTTTGCTTTACCAATAAAGCTTTACCTATCCAAATAGGGTATGTCGCCTGAAGTCCCCGTTCAAAGCCCCAAACAACAGGCTATACATCTATAACATCACGAAATAAGAAAGAAAATTTCTTCTGTAACCACCTCTCAGCAGATTTCTGGCAAAAACTCTTAGGGTTCACACAATTGCCATGAAAAAGTTTTTTAAAAATCTGTCGTTCGGAATTGACTTTAAACAGTAGGTCCCGCTTCTCAAGAAAGAATTAATGCATACAACATAACACAGCAGTAGGTTGTAATCCTGACTGAAGGGTTGTAATGACCAGTTATGTATGTATCTCGTCCGATGTAGCTGAAGGAACAAAACTAGCACTCATTTCGACTGGCGGATTGAAGTAATTTCGACTGCCGATATGACGTATTACATCTCCACAAAAGTTCAATTTTATCTGAGTGCTGTAGTGCCTGATAGGAAACTCTGTGTAGATTCAGGAAAATTCTGCGATGGTTTGGTTATTTTCACTAACGTTTCCAAGAAAGAAACCGGGACAGCAGAAGATGTGTTTGTCTATGGAATCTATACGCTGGAAACGTATAGTTTTCCAGCGGAATGTAGAGTTGTTCGAATGGAAATTCTGATGATTATTAAGGCCACAAAACTAGTCGTTAAACTGAAGAGCTCAAAAACAAAAATTTTTTGAGGTAATTAGGCAGCACATAAGGCACTAAAGGGATCTAGTTCTAGGTCACTTCTGGTCAGGTAGTGTAAGAGTTAGCTAAGCGACCTTATGTTAGATTATCGAATGGGAATATGCTGGTTACCTGCAATGAAATGATTGGCAATAAAATGACTAGATTATGCCAGATTATCGAACTAGATTATGCTGGGTACCTGTGGCAATAAAGGCCAAGATCAAGATCAGCTTTTGAAGTAACAAGAGGACAGTGTTCGAAGAAACCATTATCAGTTGACTTCTTTTTCTGAGCATTATTGAAACAAGGTAGATTAGACTATAGGGTCGGAGGAGCTTTATGGCAAAAGCTCAATCCTACAGGTATGAAATTGATCTTTAACATTAGTTGTAAGAAGTTGAGAGCTGTTATAGGAGTCTTAATAAAGGGTTCTTTAGACAAAAAACTAACAGATGGAACAGGTTTATCTCTGATTTCTGTAAATCATGCTGACATCACTGTCATTGTCTAAAGGTACATAGGAAAAAATGGGTGTATAGTGAATTCGAAGTGGAACTGGTAAGTTTAAAAGAATGAAAATTTGAAAATTTTCTAAAGCACTGCATTTATCTCCAGAATTTCATGTTAATTAAAGCATTATGGTAAGGAGACATATTTCTTCTATTCTGTCCTTAATTTTCTTTTCTTTTTCTTTTAGTTACTTATCTCTCTTGCCACCACTGTCAACCGTCTCCGAGCGAATGAGTACCACGCACCTTTGCTAATGCAAACGCTACCGTCTCACGAAAGAGAAAGGTCCCATAGTGGTGTCCAGACAACAAAGTTTTCAGAAAGAGGGTGAATGACATCTTTACATTTAATGGGAATGGCAAGACATTGCTCCTTAAGCCTGGGAAGAGAGTAAATAAAATAGCCATCAAAAGTTTCTCAGAAATCTGTTATTCGACTTTAGATTATAGAACTAAATGAACAAAATGAACACGTAGAACGTTAGTGGTGTGCGAGGCTAAGCCGTAATCCTGACTAAAGGGTTTTAATGACAAGTTACTAACATTATGTTACAGGTCACACTGCGAGCAGCTTAATTTCGGATATTACCTCGTGTAGTTTAGTAAAATTTGTTACTGTAGGGTAATGGTGACTTCGATATTAGCTTCCAATATTTCAAAAGTTGCTATTTTGTCGGCATAAACTAATGACTTAAGATAGTCCCATGGACAGTAATCCAGATGCGAAGTGAACAAGACCACTTCTGGGAAGAAAGTTGTCAACAAATTGAGTTTGCAATAAGTCGGTTATTAAGTATGATAATTGGAAAGATGGGTGGTTTTGTTGGAACGAAATTGCCCATATCATTCAAAAACCCTCTGGGCAAACGCTCCTAAGTACTCTCCTGGCTTACAAGATCTATTGTAGAATAGTTTTCTTAATGTGAATAATATTTACCAAATAAATCAATTTCGAAGTTACTGTAAAGGTTCAGTGACTTTAATGCTGTTTTTTGATGGAATTTCTTCCTACTGTGAAAGAATTGTTTTTAAAGCAATTTATTAGCATAACTGTAACTACTATAAGAAATTTTGAGAGAAAATATACAGCATATATGAATATCTATGGAGCTCACTAAGATTTTATTGGACACTTAGTTTATATGCATGGTTTGGTTCATATGCGGATTTTTTTATTTTTTCAGGACGAGTCATTCAGTATTGACTTTAAACTGTGGTCCCGCCACTCATGTTGTTTGAAATTAATACACAAAACATAAGTGGGGTCAGAAGCTAGGTCGTAATCCTGACTGAAAGGTTGTAATGACCAACGATGTATGTATGTATGTATGTATCTGTATCTTATTATAAGATTTTCAATTTCTGTTTTGTTGATTTGTTTAGTATTGGTACTTAAGCTTTATTTACCTACTCAAGTATAGAATCTATTGCAGGAGCTTCTATGATGCCATCTAACTTTGTCTGTAAACAAGGCAATCATTTTAAATGCATTTGATTGCTGTATTTAAGAAGGAGAACTGCCTGACGTTCAAGTATAATATGTCTAGTAAATTTTTATTCAAACTTTTGTAAAAGCAAGAAGGTTCTGGACGGCAAAGACAATTTATGTCTAATGAAACTAAAAATTTGTAAATCTTTTGTCAAAGTATCAAGCCGCTTAAGATGGATTACTACTGAGTAAATCTCAATAAAAAATTGGTTCGTAGTTGACTTAAGAAGAATAATTTTTTTATATAAAGTAGCAAACTTCACATGCAAACACAACTTGATGGGAGCTAGTGGTTTGTTGTTTTACTATCTAGCCAAATATCAAAAATTATTTGATATTCATCAAGTCAAGTTAGCAAAAACAAATTTTGCCTTATTTTACTTGATGGATGGTTTGTCATCAGGTGGTGTTTGCAGGCGATGTATGCTAGTGGTACTAGCCGGTAAAGAGACTAGATTGTATTGCATTAGAGTGCAGGTTGATATTACAATTGAGAATTTTGTAGGTAAATAACTGCCTGTGGCTATTCCAAATCCTGCCTATTTCAACACCAAATCCTACATCGAGGTCCAGGATAATGTTATTTTATAAGTTTTTAAAAAACTAGTTGGTCACATCATTCCCTCAATTATTTTAAAATTTTTTCTTTTACTTTTTTTTTTGAAGTTTCAAACCATCAGCATAAATGGCGGGAACACGCGATTTTCCACTAAAAATACGTTACTTTTTTTTACACAATTTTCCTTTGAAATTTAATTTCTTTCTTTTTCTGGTTACCACATAAAATCTTTTTGTTTAACACACATACACACAAACAATTATTTATTTAAAGCAATTTTAAATAATTTATTTCACTTTTTTTTAAATTATTTTTTCAATTTCCTTTTTATGAATTTTTTTTTTTTTTTTCATTTACATTCGCTTGAAATTTCTTTTAAAAATTTTAATTCGTTTTACGTTCTGCCAAAATAAAAATGGACTTCCGTTGTTTTACAACCGTTTGCCGGTAAAGTTGACGTTAAACTGATTTGCCATAAGCCGTTATATTCTATTCGTTGTCCTTTGGACTCGTATTCGTTTTGTTGACATCGTTTCAACTTCGTAAGCTCGTAAAACGAAATGTTGTTTGTATTTCTCTTGCTTTTTTTTTTTGGCTTTTCTTTAGTGTGTTTTTGTATTTGTTTTTTATAAAAACAAAACACAAATACTAGTGTATTAACGTTATGGTAGTAGTAGTATTGGTTGTTGTTGTTTTTCTTCTTCCTTTTTTTCTGTTTTTGGTTGTGTTTTCTTTCTTTCTTTTTTTGCCACTCTCCACACAATTTCGAGGAGGACGAATCAAACGACTGTGATTTTATGCTTATATCGTTGTATGTGTGTGTATAGGTGAGTGTGTGCTTTTGCTTTGTCTTCATCTAAATGTTTTAGTTCGTTCAAATGTTAGCCGCACAGTACTTGTAGGTTTTTGTGTTTAGAAGTGTGTATGCGTTGTTGTAACAGTCATGTGCTTTCTTTTTTTCTCTCATTTTATTTTTCTATTTTAACAAAAAACAAATTTTGTTTTTGTATGCGTGTGTAAAATAGAAAAAAAAGAGATTTTTTTGATTTAATTTTGAGGGTGGTTGTAAAATAAACCGTAAGTAGAGGTGAAAACGCACGCTAAATGTGTTTTTATTTATGCTCTCCTTTGCGTATGGTGAGTAAGGTGAGTATATGAATGTAGGTCGTTTATAAAAGAGATGTATTTGTGTTCAGCAAAAAGGGGAAATGTTGAAATGGTGATTTAAAATGATAAAGGGGGCTTAAAAAGGAAGAAAACAAGAATTTTTATGTCTCCTTTTTAGGAAATGATAAACCAGAAAGACCTCTTAAGTTCTTGACCTCATAAAAAGTGACTCTTTGCTTAACTGATCTTAAGTATAATTCTTTTTTGAGTATAAAAACAGATTCGTAACATGTGGAAATGCTAAAAATATGTACAAAAGTCTGATATTTCTTTGTAAAAAGATCGTCAGATGAAAAATATTTTCAATTCATTGAATTCTAATACAAAATTTGTATTATTTGAGAGGATAATGCATTTCTATTTAAAAATTATCTTCAGCAATGAAGTTCAATTTTGGTCAACAAACACATTTTATGTAATAGGATTAGGTGTGTACATCTGCCAAATACATTTTGAAAGCTGTCAACAAACAGTTTGGCAGCATTAGGTGTGAGCAGCAGCCAAAGACATTTTAAAAGATGTCAATGCGCCTGAAAAGATACAGTGTTTGATACGATTTATAGATCGCCAATATCCCTGAATCACGCTTCTTTAAGTGCGAAACGACTTAATGAAGGGCCTAAGGTAGGGTTCAATTCTTACTGAGTTTTAATTACTCGAAAGGAACGAATTAGACATGGTTGTCATTGGCGTAGTTTTCAATTACTTTTTCAAACGTTTTTTGCAATGACTAGGCAATAATTTAACGAATATTTGCTTTTAAATGCTCCAAGGTCATAGAATTTTCGAAAGATTTCAAATCGAAAATTTGTGGTGGCCAAATCTTAAAAAGTTCCTCAAAAATCTGTCGTTCAGAGTCAACTTTAAACTGCAGTGTTGCTAGAAGCTATGTCGTAATCCTGACCAAAGGGTTGTTATGACCAATTATGTTATGTATGTAAATCTATAATAATTTTGTGTGACTTGAAAGCGTTCAGTTCATAATCACAATTGCAGGTTAAAAAATCAGTCGTCATACTATCATATGAAGTCGCCGTAGTGTAGTTTTTTGCAGCTTGTGGGCTTTTTAGACGTGAGGCCACTGTTTGAACTCCAGGTCAGACGGCTCCAGCAAAATGATATACGAAAAACAGCAGATGACTGGCAAAAACTCTGAGAGTAAAATAAATTTGCTATGAAAAGTTTCTCAAACATCTGTCGTTTACAGTCGACTTAAAAGTGTAGGTCCCGCGGCTCATCTATAAAATTAACACACACAACATAAGTGGTGTGAGAAGCAAGGATGTAATCCTGACTGAAGGTTTATACTGACCAATTATGTATGTATACTATCATTTGTAGCTTTGTAGGGTTAATTAAAAACTAAGACCAATGAGACCTCCAGACCATAGTGCGCCCCAAACGAATGCAATGATATATCTATAATCTCTTCTGGTTTCTCTAGTTCCTATTTGACAATTTTACTTGTTGATATAACCACCGGGTAAGGGATGAACAGCAGAAATCTTGTTGCTCTAGCTAGCTCTCTGTTAGCATATTTTCTTCGTGGTAATGGTATATTGGGTTTAATTGTTGCGTATGTTAATCTTGGTGTAGATGACGCTGTAAATTTAAATTCAATATACAGCATGATGAGAACACCGTAAAATCGACTAATTTAAATTACAGCCATATTTTCTGTAGAAAAAGCGATATTTAAGGTATTGTTTGCTATACTCAGTTGACTTCCCTGTGACCTTCTACCGAAGCAGATGGCTGAAATGGTGGCAGTAAAGTTCAATGCTGATAAATCTTGACCCAACTTGGACTATGGAAATGCTGCAATTTTGGGAAGATATAGACACAACTAGGTCATCTATGCAGTTTCTTATGACTTCCTGGGAATTTGATTTTAAAATCCTCACTAGGGAGGTGATTAGTGGCACCCTACACCGCTCCAAAATGCTGAATAGAGTCTGGTGTGGTAAATCAAGCAAGGTTTTTGATTACTCTTGTGATTTGCAGGCAATTTTTTCCTGTACCCCTCTTGGGAGCACATGGCTTCCAGAAAGCATTTCTGCCTAGGTTCCGTTTCTTTATTCGATTACTGTTGTTCCAGGTAATCAGGTAATTGGTCTGCTTTATAGTCGTGATCATATTGAAAGCGAGGTAACACTCGTTGAAATTGGGTAGCGGAATTTCAACATTTTTGACTTAACGAATGCGTCTTCGATGATCGTTTTCGTCCATAGATGCCAAGAATTTCTAGGGAAATTGGCCCAGAATTTCTATCGGAAATTGGGTGGCGGGATTTCTTTATTTAACGAACTCCTGTTCTCCACGACTGTCCTTGTTCATGGATGCCAAGAATTTCAAGAGAAATTTGGTATCATCCCAAAGTAATTTTTATATGATTTCGAAGACATAGGGACATGGTCGGAAATTGCATTGCCGATCGACTAGCTGGTTTCAGCATGTAGCTTACAATCTTCGCCATTTTATAGGGCATAAGTATTATAATTGATTAGGTTACACTATTTACTCTCCATTCTTTTTATATGGATACTCAAACTCATTGCGTAATTGGTAGATTCTATGTATAAGAAGAGAAATTGGTTTCTATCGTGTAATCGCAGGGCTTCTAACTGCACAATTGTGATTCATATGGGTAGACATGCCAATGGATTTGGCATGCCATAGCGTGCAGGAGTTGTGGGTTTGAGAAGGAGGAGGGAACGACTGCCTTTAATTTTTTACGTTAGTGCCCTGGCCTTGCCACGAAGAGGCAGAGGTTATAAACCTTTTGTTTTCTATCATCCTGGACTAAACTCTCCAATCAAACTCGGCAATATCTAGCTGCAATAGCAAGATTTATTGTGGAGTTGGGTTCGTTTCACTAAGAGAAAGTTGGATCCCCGGGTGTGGTAATTAATTGTGGTCTAAATGGGACGTGGTACTACAAATAGGGAATGCAAGCTAACCTAATTCAGTTTTTTTTATTACAAAATCCCGTTACTGTTGTGCTATGTATTTATTTGTGTATAAAGTTGTATGTGTTTTATGTTTTTATGTAAAATACATAAATTTTATATTTTATTAGCCTGGCATTTAATGAAAAATCTCACAATTGTTTGATGCATTAAAAACTCTTATAAAATATTTTTTTGACTGAAAAGAAATAAGTCATTAAATACCAATAAAAACAACAAGAGAAATTACAAACCAAATTACCATTTGGCATGTAAACGATATATGAAATCATAAAATCTATTGAGTTTATGATTTTTAAAAACAAAAACTAAATACATTTTAATAACATTTAGAAGGGATTTAAAAACGAAAAATTAATGCAAAAAATTAAAGATTTCCAGTTAAAAATGCAGCCAATGAGTACTTATGCAATGTGGAACAATAAATTTCAAAGAAAAGATTTTTTTCCTTTAAATTTAAATTTTTGTTTGTTTTATTTCTTTAGTTTTAGAAAACCAATAAGAAATTCGTAACGACAACCCACATTCAAGGCAAAATTGTTAGTAGAATAAGCAATAAATAAATTTCCAATATCGGTACCAGTATGTGGTTGACACGCACGTTATTAGAAACGCTGTAAGGAAGCAAGCAAGCAAGTGGTGGTTATTACAATAGAGCAACCTTAAGACAAAAGAAAAGAACGCAAAAAAACAAAAAACAGAACAGAACTAATAATACTTTTATAATTGCATCAATATATCACAAAAAACTTATTTTCTATAGCGTTTTAGCCACAGCCACACAAAATAGGAAATCACCTGCTAAGCATGTATTACTCCTATACATCTACACACTTGTATAGCAAAACAAAAATTTTGGCGCCTGTAAGCACACAACATATTTTTTGATTCACAACATAATATTATAGCAGTCCCCCATACCTTTAGCAAGACAGACAAAATTGTTTTCTTCCTTCTCTCTTTTTTTTACTTGATTTGTTGAAAAGGATATCCCCCTTCCACAAAGCATTTTTAAAAACTAAACGCTTACGGCTCTGTTCTGAAACATTTACGTGTATGATAGGGCCCCCGCCATGGTATTCTTCCAATATTTTAACACTTTAAAGTTGCGTGCTTTACATGGCAAAAAAAATTTTTGTTTCTTTTAATTTTTCTGTTCTGTTGCTGGTATTTTCTCAACATTGTTGTAATTTCCGCCTTCACTTTTACTTTAAAAGATTTATAAAGAAGTGCAAAATTGTTGCAATGGCAGGAAGTTTTGTAAACAGTTTTTTTTGGGGTGTTGAAAGCAAAAAGAAAAACTTTAGAAATTATTGTCAAATTAAAAAAAGAAAAAGAAAATCAAATTCAAAAAGGTTCATCGCACTGTAATTGGCAATTCAATACTTCTGAATTAAAGGCAACATTTTAATACCCTACATACATACATAATTAGTCATTACATTACATTGAGTCAGGTTTGCAACCTAGCTTCTCACACCACTTATATTGTATGTGTTCATTTGATATATGAATTCTAGGACCTACACTTTAATTTGGACTTCGAAAGACAGATTTTTTGGAGTAACTTTTTCATGGCAATCTTATTCAATCTCAGATCCTCTGCTGAGAAGAAGGAAATCGCCGTTTTTACCTTTTAAAAAGGTTTAAAACGTGAGCTCGTAGATTGCAAATAAAATAAAAATAAATATGTGCTTAATTTTAATTAAATTATTTATTATTCGCACAATTCTGTGTGCCTCTGTTTACAACATGATGTAAACAACAACAATTGCTTCTGTTTGTTATTCTTTTGTTTACACTCTTTGCATAAACAATAACAATTACTAGACAATTGTTCGACAGATTGCAGATTTTCAAACCACAATTACTCTCTTCAAACACACCGCGTCTTCACACAAGACTAATTGAAATTTTGCTGACTCCGTTGCTTGCTTTGTTTTGTCTTTTATATGGCAACGTAGACAGCCTGATGAATGTTCTTGAAGGCGAATGTTCGTGGCTTCGCAATATTGGAAAGAGATCTCTCGGTAGGAGCATTATGGGCATGTTTGCTGTATACCCCTTTACATCGAAGCCTTATGTAGCGTATTATTTAGCAGCCTATGATGATCTACGTATGGACTAGCTGTGTTCAGTTTAATTTTATTATACTTCCGTCATGCATTACTCAAAAAAATTTTATTTTTTATCAGTAGAATGAGTATTTCGTTCCTAAAAATAAATTTAAAAACAAAACGTTTTTTTTCTGATACGAAGGAAGGCATGGTGGAAGGTCTGTCTGTCTTGCTGCCGCTGGTTATGTCAGTTTGTCTGGCTTTTTGCATGCTTTTTAATGTGCACAACAACAGTACAACAATACAACAATAGAAACGAAAGAATAGAATAGAAAAAAAGAATTTCCATTTTTACGATTGTTGGAAATTGGACACCTGATAATTGCTTTTTTGTCATACCCTCTTACCCATCAACAGTGGTGAACATAATTTTTTTGCATTTCTTTTCCCTATGAATAGTTTTCTTAAGCCACCTGGGATAACCAAGGCATATCGTTTATTTTATGCAAGTTATGCGAAACAAGACAGATAGGAAAATAAATAAATTATTGGCTAAACAAAAAAAAACGTATAATTTTGACAAGGCATGCAATGCAATGTGTTGATAATAGAAAACAGTTGAAGATGAAGAAGCACAATAATTGTTTAACAAATATTCGAAAAGATTAAAAAAAATTGTTTTCCGAAAGTTATTAAACGTGGGCCCATTAAGAAAAAATATCAGTCGATCTAATTATTGAGCACTTGAAAATAATAAGAGTTTTATAACTGCTTTGATTGATTAAGTCACTATTGCGTGTATGAGTAGATCATACATATATGAAGAAAAATCAGCGCACGGTACACATATGTATGTATGTATATGAATGGAGGGCCAAATATTTATTATCTCACTTACTATTTAATGCTCTACACACACACTATTGATTGCTGTAAAGCTTTAATTGAAGTCCGACATCAATTGTTATTGTATATTCAGTATTAATTTTTCCGTATAAAAAATTAGTGAAACAGTCGGCATTTGCGACTACCTATAAGAGCGACGGACTGTTTAATTAGTAGTTAGTTAGTCGCAGACATTTCCAACGAAAAATAAAAAAATATTTCCTCGAAGACTTCCTCTCAGCAGTTTTCTGGCAAAAAATTTGAGAGTAAATAAAAAATTGCCATGAAAAAGCTTTTCAAAAATTTGTCGTTCGAAGTCGACTTCAAGATCGCTACTTATGCAGAGAATTAACATACTCTAGCTAGGTCTTAATGCTAACTGAAGGGTTGTAATGACCAATTATGTATGCAGTATGAATATAACATCGTTAAAATGTTCGCCTCGGCTTCTCAGAATGGAGCGCATCCGAACTTTAAAATTTCTAATGATTTCGATGCATAAATCAGCCTGAATTCGATCGGTGCCGTGCGTTATGTTGACCTTAAGGACTGCTGTGCCTTGTGGGTTACAAGAATACACCAGTGCCATAAGAAAACTCCACAAGATAAATTCTAATGGATTGAAATCGCACAATCTCAGTGGACTGTTCATATTACCTTCACATGTGATAACTTCTTCCTCAAGTCGCTCGTTGAAAATGTTATATACATATGTTATAAACTGTGCGGCCTGTTGAGCTGTCTTGATGAAACCAAATATAGTTGGAATCCAGATTATCCAATTAAGGCCAAAAAAAGTTTGTAATCGTTCACTATTAGCGCTCGCTGATGTCAGTGATTGCCTGACAGGGACAAGTTGTAATGACCAATTATGTATGTATGCTTGTTTGCTTTATATACTCGTCCGGTTATATTTGGAGCGATTCGATTGCGGCGATTAAGACTATAATAACCTGTTGCAGATCTTGATTGAAGAGGGTGCTATGAGTAATACTTTGAAATTTAAATACCATCAGGCCAAGCACTTGGATACTTTTGTAATATGACTGTCCTACAATAGTATCGTAAATGATCGGGAGTACAATCACAGGACATATAAATCTTAATTAGTTTACAATTACATCCTATAGCGCACCGCATGGTTTTCGTCCAAAACTTCGAGGTTAAGACGACTACTTAATTATATACTCCGTAGTCTAATAGGTGGTGTTCAATGGCTCAACCCCTGCCTCAGAGATCTCAAACAAAACGAGATATTAAAAAAATGTTTCTTTCGGCGACTTTCTCTCAGCAGTCTTCTGGCAAAAACGATGAGAGTTAAATAAAAATGCCATGAAAAAGTTATTCAGAAATCTGTCGTTCGGAGTCAACATGAAACTGTAGGTTCCTTCATTCATGTATAAAATTAACATTCAAAACATGGGTGGTATGAGAAACTAGGTTGTAACCCTGACTAAAGGGTTATAATGACCAATAATGCTTTGATCATTTTCAATAATTATATGTGGCGAACAAATTCGTAATTGCAGGCAGTGCTGGTGTTGATAGGCGAATAAGACAAGTTTCTGCAGCAAACTTGGTTTAATCTCAGTTCTTTTGTAGGTTTTTGCACAAGCACTGGCAATGAAATAGCTGAAGGAATGAAATGAAATAGCAGACTTTATAGGTTTAGAATCCTTTTATGAGATTAAATGAAAGAAAAGAGAAACTTTTTATGGAAATTTTATTTACTCTTTTTGCCAGAAACCTGCTGAGAGGAAGTCGTCGAAGAAATATTTTTTCAAATTTCGTTTTGTTGGAGATGTTTGACCTCGGGTTTGAACCGTGGCCTCATGTCTAATAAGCCACTACATTACCTACTAAACTACGGAGACTAGGGGTTATATTGGTCATTATGTAGGTATGGTCACGCTTTTTATTATTCGTAACTTAAGCGTGACACAAAAGATTTTTCTTTACTACTTAAAGCGTTTCTGTTGCTATAAGAATCATGTTACCCTACACCAGTGTAAGTATAGTGGTCTGGAAGTAGTTCAACGCCATTCATTGTCGTCTAGCAGATACATAATCTTATCGCTGCTATGTCTAACGAACCGATTAAATATTTATTTCTTTTTATCTGATTGTTCTTGTTTCTCACTGAGACGTACCCCTTAAGTTGAGTTGTACACTTTAGGCGTTATCTGCTTGCAAGTCATGTTATAGTCATACCACAATACTGGTTGAAATATAATTTTATTGTTGTTGTTATTGTTTTTTTAAACATTAATTCATTGGATTTATTGAAATCGAATTTCCATGAAAAGATAAGTTATAGACTACGTAACAGTATAACTGACCTTTAGTAACAATTCTTGCATTTTTATTCTTGTTCCATGGAATATCAAATATAATCATGACTTTTAGTTTTATTTTTTTCTTTTAGAAATGTTTTCTGGTCTTTTATTTGATTCAAGTATGCTAAGAAATTGCAAGAAATTGTTTTCAAGAAAATTAAACTGAAAAAAATAGAAATTACTGATAAGAAGTAGTGCGTACTCTACGCTCCTAGAGGTAAACGGCGCAAATGTTTGTGGGTCCTACATACAATACAATTTTTGTATTTTATTTGAATGTTTATCAAGAAAAGTAATTTTCCTGAAACCAAAACAAATCTAATCTTATCGCTTGTGGTATGATACCATTTAGAAATTTGTAAATCCCCCAAAACATAATTGGTCATTATAATCCTTCAGTCAACATTATGACACCATTTATGTTGTGTGTCTTAATTTTATACATGAGTGGCGGTAGCTACAGTTTAAGAAATATTTTTTTCATATTTCGTTTTCTGCAGATGTCTGACTTTGTGTTTGAACCATGGCTTCACGTCTAATAAACCAACACACTATCTACTACAGCGCCTTTTCAGACACAGTATCACAGTATCAATACAAAAACTGCATCTATTGGCACTAGATATTGTAGAGCTAAACGGGCTTAATGAATTCGATTATTATTATTGCCCATCTGAGATCACTGTGCTATCAAAATAGCATCATGAAGATCAAGTATATGCTAGCAGGACCCGCATGTGAATATCAATTATTGTATCGGACCTTTCATTTATGGCTTCCGTGTGAAATATCACACGCTAGTGATTTATTATTATTTTGAAGACAGAACGTATATACGTAGGACTATATTGTGTGAGGTTTTGTGCTTTAGAAGTATTATGATCCGCTTAAAACCCCTCTGAGATATTCTAATCATTCTTCAACTGATTTCTCTGCACGACTGTTTGCACCTGGGCTATGGAATTTGATGGAATTAAAATCCATGTGCATCTTATGTGCCTTTAAGCCAGCTGGTTGTGGAGAACTAGATGCTAGGCTCTTCACTAACTGGGGTTTCAGTAGTATAAAACTAACTGCAGGTTAATACCGACACTGTAGCTGTTCTTTGTCTGAAGTTTAGGAAGCTCTTTACTTACTTTGACGGATACTGTTCGTTCTGACGTAGTCTAGTAGGTAGTGTGGTGGCTTTTGGGTTTGAGACTGTGGTTCAACACCTGAGCCGTCTCAAAAACAAAACAATATAGGTATCTCTTTCCAGTTTATTGCCTGAAACTCTGCGAATTAATAAAATTACCATGAAAGGTTTTTCAAAAATCTATCGTTCATAGTGGTCGTTTAAAATGTAGAACCCACCACAACATGGATGGTGTGAGAAGCTAGGTTGTAATCCTGACTAAAGTTTTGTAATGATGAATTAGTGAAGTTAAGTAAGTTTTGTTTGTCCCGATGCGTTGACGAATAGTGGGGATTTAAATTTTATGTTTTCTGCCACGCATTTTTAACTGCCGATCTATAAGGGGAAGGACGCAAACTATCAGCCATTCACTACGAGAACCAACGCTGATGGATTTACTATTGCAGATAGACCAGTCTACTGGTTTAACGAACAAGTTTTATATCTATTGTCTGCCACAGCTGGGGAAAGAAACACTATTAGACAGGGAATTGTGCTCATTTTAATCTCAGCTTACATCCCTTTGGGAGCCTTATTGTCTCGTATCACGCTAGAAGAGTGAAGGTTTAGTTTCATAAATGGTAAGCCATTATTGTCTTTGGATTTGGTGGCTGCCCAATTGTTGGTATTCTTTGCGGCTGGCTTTGAGACCTCATCCGGTAACATGAGCTATGGCTTGTATGAATTGGCCAAAAATCTTCACATACAAGAGAAGCTAAGGACAGAAATCCAAGAAACTTTGGCCAAGTGAAGAAGGTTTAGTTTCTATGGAAACTTTGATTCATCTACGCTTAATCCAGCTGGCAATTACGCTTCTTAATGCCTTCACAGATTAAGAATTTAGTATGTATTGCTGGTATAAAGACAATCTGTTGTATGATTCACAATGTTTACTACTCTACTCGCGCCACTAGTCTAAAGATTGAAAAAGCATGACTTGCGCTACTTGTGTGAAAACGTCATGAGTGTCTTATCATTTAAAAAAATAACTACGAAGCGAAATATGTTCATAGAGCTGTTAATAATACAAGTATTGAAGCTATTAGAGATAAAATATTCGCATAAAAAACCAAAAGCAATCAAAGTTTTGCAAACAGTTTTCGAAAGTTAGTGGCACCAGTAACACGTTAAGAACGTCAAAGAAAACAAAATGAATTATTGGCTTATAATAGTATGGACAATATTCTCCGCCCTCATTGCTTATAGCAAACTGATATACAGTTATTGGGAAAATAAAGGAGTGAAGCAATTGTCTATAAATCCAATATGGGGCAACTGGTTTAAAATCACAACCATGCATCACACGAAGCTGTTGCAGGAGGTGTACGATGCCTTCAAGGGAAAGTGCCGTTTGGCGGGCACTTACATTTACACAAAACCCATTGCAGTTATACTCGATTTGGATTTGGTGAAAATGGTTTTGATTAAGGATTTCAGTAAGTTTGTGAATCGTTTCGATTATAACAATCCCAAGGATATATTGGCCCAGCATTTGTTCAGTGCCGATGATAAAATCTGGCGTGGTTTGAGAACGAAGTTGACACCCACCTTTACATCGGGTAAGATGAAGTATATGTTTCCCACAATGGTAAAAGTGGCCCAAGAATTTGTGGCGGCCTTTGAAAAAGAACTCGAGGAATCGAACGGATATTGCATGGAAATGCATGACATGAATGCCAGATTCACGACCGATGTTATAGGCTCCTGTGTATTTGGCGTCGAATGCAACAGTTTAAGGGATCCCAATGTTGAGTTCCGTTGCATGGGCAGACGTTTGTTCGGTCATAAGCATTTCTCCATTAAATGGAATTTAATGGCCAGGTTTTATGGCAATATTCTAAAGCTTGTCGGTTTTAAACGGTTTCCTATGGAAATCGAAAGCTTTTTTATACGCATTGTTAACGATACGGTATTGGAACGAGAGAAACTTGGCATTAAACGTAATGATTTCATTGATCTGATGATTGAATTGAAAAATCAAAAGGACGCCAATGGTAAGCCATTATTGTCATTGGATTTGGTGGCTGCCCAACTGTTTGTATTCTTTGCGGCTGGCTTTGAGACCTCATCCAGTAACATGAGCTATGGCTTGTATGAATTGGCCAAAAATCCTCACATACAAGAGAAGCTAAGAAATGAAATCCAAGAAACCTTGGAAAAACATAACAATGAATTGACCTATGAAGCCATGATGGAAATGACCTATTTGGATCAAGTGATATCAGGTAAGAGTTTAATTACCTAAACAAAGAAAGAAACAAAAAATTTTGAATATTTTTCTCTCTCTCTCTCTCTATCTCTGCTCTACAGAAACTCTACGTCTTTATCCTGCCTTGGCTTTCCTGCAACGCATTTGCATGGAGGATTATAAAGTGCCCGACAGTGATGTGGTCATCGAGAAAGGCACCAATGTCTATATACCTGTTAAGGCCATCCATACTGATCCAGAGATTTATGAAAATCCATTGGAATATCGTCCTGAACGTTTCCATCCATCGGAGGAACAACAGCGTCATCCGCAATCATTTCTGGGTTTCGGTGATGGTCCCCGTAATTGTATTGGTTTACGTTTTGGCCGCATGCAAGTACGTGTTGGCTTGATTTCGTTACTATCGAAATTTAAATTTTCTGTCTCGGATATTACACCCGACAAATTGGAAATCTCTAAACATAGTTTCGTCTTAATACCAGCCAAAGGTGTGTGGTTGAAAGCAGAGAAATTGTGATTTTTTTCTATATTTTTAAGTAACTTAAGCAACAGAGTGAGATAAGATAACTTCTCTTGTTTATTATCTATAAAGTTATACTGCAAGTAATAAAGATTTTTAAGATTAAAAGTCAATTTTGTAAAGTAAAAGTTATTTGGTTAAGCGTCTGAAATTAAGGTGAACTGCTACTGTGTTTACAGTTGAACGAACTTGTGTAAATATTTAATTCTGTTATGTAATCTTCAATTATGAAATTTTTATTAGTTGTTGTTGATATTATCGTCTGGTGCTGGTGCTTGTAATAGTTTCTGTAATGAATCGCCTAAAATGGAGACGGCGAAGATGCTCTGCTAGCGGAATAGGATGGCTTTCCAATTTTATTTTAAATTTTATGCAAGCCGTCCCAATCACTTCCTAATATTTACTGACTCAATTAGTCATTGCACACGCTTAGTCGGGATTACAACCCAGCATATTTCAACACCCATGTTGTTATGTTAATTTTGTAATGAGTGTCAGAACTTACAGTTTAAAGTCAACTCCGAACGACAGACTTTTAAGAAACTTTTCCTGGTAATTTTATTTACTCGCCGAGTTTTTGCAGAAGACTGCTGTGACAAAGTCGCCGAAATTTTTTTTTTCATATTTCGAGACGTGTGAGCTGGGCTTTAAACCACGAGCTCGAGTCCAATGAAGAAACGAGTGGTTTAAGATCTCCACTACCTTCCCTTTATTAGGTTAACACTCTGCGCGAAAAATTCGATATTGCTTGCCATTAAAATTTTTGCTGTTATTAAGGCTCCTTTATTTTTCAGACATACATTCATAATTGGTCGTTACAACCCTTTAGTCAGGACTACAATCTATCTTCTCACAACACTTAGGTTGTGTGTGTTAATTTTATACTTGATTGGCGGAGGTCTACAGTTTATAATCGACTCCGAAATACAGTTTTTTTGAGAAACTTTTTCATTGAAATTTTATTTTTAGGAAGACGCCGAAGTAACATTTTTCAAATTTCGTCTTCATGTCTGACCTGGGTTTTGAACCTTGGCCTCACGTCTAATAAGCCAACACACTCTACCTATTGGACTACGGAGACTACTAAATGAGAAAACGAGTGGTTTATGTTAGATTAATGTTTCCACTCCGCTTCTATCATTAGGGTTACATTCTGCGCGAGAAATGCGATCATGTATGCTGTTAGGAAATGTTGACTGACCCACGTTATTAGAACATTTTTATTTAATCTCTTAGACTCTTCCGTTAGACCTTCCCGTTAAGGATGTTAAAAATGAAGTTCCCAGTATTCTTCTCCGGACTCATAACTTTTGCAAAACTCGGATCATGACAGGAGCCTCCCTAGTGGGCAATGTAGAAAAAAAGAGACTACGTTGTGAACGTCTAGCCGAGAGAGTAAAAAGGGGTTTTTTCATTTCTCATAGATTAAGCATCGATCAGCTTAATCTTGCGATCAAGAAAATCTTCATTCTAGCATAGAATTTGCATCTAAGCGGAGACTGTAGAAGAGATTGTTTAACGGGTACGATACCAGCGTTATCCGTACCTCACATTTGACAATTTTGCTTGTTATCGTCACCACCGAGTGATAAATGCCGCAGCGGCAAGAACGACAAGAGCGGCAATTACAGTCACAATTACAGCGGCAATAACAGCGTTAAGGCCAGCAACAGCGGCGATTAAATCCACAACTATAGCGGCATCACCGGTAATTAGGGACGCAACAGAGGCATTTGCAGCGGCAATTACAGCGAAACATTAATTTTGTTCTAGACATCAGCATCGAAAGCCTGTAGCTCTAGTACTCAGTCAGCCTTTACAAAATTGTAAATAGTCGGCTTGCGTTAATATTTGGTACCAATACGTACCAATAGTTGAGTATTACGTGGGCACGATAACTTCAGGCCACATCTATAACACTTCTGCTCCATTTAAATTTATTTATAATCCTGCCAATTCTTTGCACCGAGTTATGTTAAAAAAATCATAATTTTTGTAGTCAATTGCAGTTATTTTGACTTGTTATTCTGTTGTTAAATGATCTTTAGTCCTCAACGCCAAATGTTTCGATAAATAACCTCAGATTAAAGATATTTAACTCTTGAAAGCAGCAAGAATTTGCAAATGATTGCAATGAGAAAAAAATTCATAAAGGCTGTAGAGGAAAACCCTAGGTCAGACATCTCCAAAAAGTTTCTCAAAAATCTGTCGTTGGGAATCGATTTTAAACTGTAGGTCTCGCCACTCATCTATAAAATTAATACACACAACATAAGAGATGTGAGGAGCTAGGTTGTAATCCTGGCTAAAGGGTTGTAATGACCAATCATGTGTTTAGTACAGGAAGGCAGTGGCATTGAGTAAAGTACGATAAGTAAGTGGGCTGACCAGTATGCACTGTAAGGGCAATTGGCAGTTCAGAGATGTGATGCGTTCATAATGCAGTTTGTTGTTGTCGGTATTAATGCGACATAATCATTCAATATCTCCACCACCAACATAAAAAGAAGCAAACTATCGTACAAAACATGTTTGTTTGATCCATACTTCCATGGGCGCCAAGCCTGTCAGACACCGAAAGAAAATTTCATTGGTAGTAGAACCATATGTTCTCTTGGGGTAGATATCTGTTGTCGAGTTTTACTTACCACCCGGTAAAGACGACAAATACGTACTATTTGTTCTCTTAACTTCCCTCGTTTCTTTTATAAACAAATCGTAATTCTTATCAATTCTTTTTAATTTTGTTTGCTTTCTTTTTTTTACCAAATTTCTTAACGCCCCCCCCCCAAAAGATAAGAAATTATATTACATATGTATGCCAACACAATTTAAGTCAAAACCGAATTTACCCAGACGATCAGTTTTCTCAATACTTTCGTATACAAATCAACGCAACAAAGTATGAATTATTGACTGTTTATGCTGTGGACATTGGTTCTCATTTTAGTGGCCTCATTGAAGCTGAAATTTTCCTATTGGCAACTAAAGGGAGTACCACAATTGAAAACATATTTTATTTTCGGCCAGTTTTTTAAACTGAAATCTCTAAATCACTTGGAAATACTGCAAGAAGTCTATGATAGATTTAAAGGTTCGTGTAAAATTGCAGGCATTTACATGTACACAAAACCAGCGGCCGTAGTATTAGACTTGGATGTGGTGAGATCAGTTCTAATCAAAGATTTTCACAATTTTGAAGATCGCATGGCGTACAAGAATGGAAAGGGTATTTTATTGGCTCATTTGTTTAATGTGCAGGGAACCGTATGGAGGCCTTTAAGACAAAAACTAACACCCAACTTTACTACGGGCAAAATGAAGTTTATGTTTGCCACCATAGCCAAGCTAACACAGGAGCTAAAGGAGGCCTACGAAAGACAAGCTAAAGAGTCCTGTAATGGTGTGGTAGATATTTACAAATTAAATGGTCGCTATACCACTGATGTCGTAAGCTCCTGCATATTTGGCGAAGAGTGCAATAGTCTTAGAGATCCTTCGGAGCAATTCTGGCATATATGTTCCAAAATATTTGGTCGCACTAATTTCAATGTACGCTGGCATTTATTTAAGCAAACTTATGTGGATTTTATGAAATTTTTTGGCCATAAACGTTATCCACAATTCATTGAAAGCTTTTTCAGGCGTATAACCAGAGATGCGGTTTTAGAACGTGCGAAACAGGGTATACAACGCAATGATTTCATGAACATTCTTATTGAATTGAAAAACAAAAGGGATGAAAATGGCCAGCCTATGTTAACCTATGATCAAGTGTCCGCTCAATTGTTTGTATTCATTGCGGAAGGCTTTGAAACTTCTGCCACCAGTATGTCCATGGTTCTGTACAAATTAGCCAACTATCCTGAAATACAAGAGAAAGCAAGACAGGAAATACAACATGTTTTGGAAAAATATGATGATCAGTTAAGCTATGAAGCCATGATGGAATTGGCTTATTTGGATCAAATCATAATAGGTAAGTACCAGTAGAGTGACAATATAAAAACAGAAATAATTTTCCTCTTTTCGTAACATTTACAGAAACCCTACGTCTTTATCCTGCTGGTGGATATTTACAAAGAATTGCTTTAAATGATTATCCCGTACCAGGTACCGATATAACCATAGACAAAGGCACTGTTGTCTTAATACCCATCAATGCCATACATCATGATCAAAAGGTTTATGAGAATCCTTTGAAATTTAGACCCGAACGTTTTAGTCCTTCACAAGTGGCCTTAAGACATCCACAATCATTTCTGGCTTTTGGTGTTGGTTCCCGTAATTGTATTGGTTTACGTTTTGGTCGCATGGAAGTACTTATTGGCCTGGTAACCTTACTCAAGAACTTTCGATTTTCTTTATGTTCGGAAACCAGTGAGAAAATCAAATTCTCTAATCATAGTTTGATTAATACGCCAGTAAATGGTGTTAAATTGAAAGTAGAAAAATTGTAGAATCTGTTTAAAATAAGATTTAGAAAGTTTCTAATCTTGTTGTGCCATTAAGATTGTTGCACCGGTATAAACTGAATTAAAAACATTGTTTATAAAGAAATTGAAAGTGATAAGAAGATAAATTCAATTGAAAAACAGAAAAATTTCTTAAAATAAAGTATATGAATTGTGTAAAAGTGAAGCATATTATAGGGCGGCATTTTTTATCATTTATGGCAGACAGTTTCTTATCTAAAATCGTTTAAGGAAATTGTTGCAGTTTAATAAACAAAATATTTTTACTTTGTTTAAATTGTTTGTTAATAGTACGTAGATAAATAAAGTATTTACTTAACAGATAAAGAAAACGTGTCAAAAAATTTGCTCAAACAAATTAACCCGCTGTACCTTGATGTATGCATCATCCGGTGTTACAGTAATTACTTCGTGTATCATTCTCAATTACATTTAAAAGTTGTTAAATTTTTGGGTCCTTATTAGAAGACAGAGTGTATGTCATCTTGTTGAAATCACTTAATCCTGTTAATATTTTTTTGAAAAAATACATTTCAATGGCAACGTCAAATCTTAAAGCAATTAAACATTCACGTTGATCTCGTAGTTTTGACCTTACACAATTACTTCCCTATTTTCCTTACGAGATATGTGACATTTTGCTTAAAATATTGTTTGAAAAATTAGCATTGAAAGCCTGTATAACACAAACATCATATCTACAGCGCCTTTAATCTCACTAGAGTTACACTTTATATGGATGGAGAAGCTAATCCAAATGTATAACAGGCTATATATAACGAGATATATCCAGGCCCTGTTCTACATTTCGAGTTCGAGCTATCTCTCGATGTTCTAACCATAGTTTCCAACGCTCTTGTCATCACTATCAGTTGCAGCAGCATCAAATCCATCAGAGCCTTGCTGCCGCCGTAGGATAGGCCCTTATTTATAAAACGCTTGCCAGTCTTTGTGTCTTATCCTACTCTATCTGAGTTCATTTCGAATTCGTTCTTTCCCTGCCCATAAGATACAATTGTCTTGCTGAACATACTATAGAACAGTCTCTTATTTCTTCGGTTATGCCAACAGTTGTCAGTTTTTGCATTTTATCCTACTCTATCTGAGTTGTATTCGAATTCCTTTTGACCATCATGGAACCTATCAAATGTAGTACGTTTACGCTTCATATTTAATTGTTTTTGCATATTCTTGGTAACCTGCCCAAATCCCAGATATTTTGATCCACCTCAACAAAGGTTCGTATATTATTTTTCAATCCCCATATACCACCATTCGTTTAAACTTTCCTTTTTTAATATTGGTACTATGTCTGCTGTAGAGTTTCGTCAATCAATGGCCGTTTCAGATTATTTCATCAAAAGTCACCGCATTATAAAAAACCTGAATGATCTGTTCCCTGTCTTTCGTACTTTTTCCTTCATCCATTAATTTTATTCAATAGTTCGTTGACTTTCTAGGCGAGAATTACAATGGACAGCAAAAGTCTAGGTACCAGCAATAATATGTAAAAATAATTGACGTCTTTTATATATAGTTTAATTAATTTATTTCTATTTTATTATAAAACAAAAAATTTTTTAATGTTTTTCACAAACCATAAGGGAAAGTTTCTGGCGACTCCAGATTTTGGCACCACAAAAGTATAGGTACCCTTAAGAAGAACACGAATTGGTCAATTCACACAAGCCGTTGTATCGTTGTATTGAGTGTATTGTTGGACGATTATACAACAGTGTATGCTTGTTGTTGATAATTTTCATGTAAAAATCCGATGCACTTATACATATTTTTTTCAAATGTTTTCAAAAGTTGTGTTGGTTTCGTGCCAAAAAAAATACATTTGGAATACGAAATACACAATAGAGCATAGCATGAACGCTCAACAAGCAACCAAGTGTATTCAATACAACATAAGCGATACGAAGTCGTATGAATTGCCCAAATATATTAAAATGTTATACCCATTACTTAGTAGGATATCGGTCAAAGTCAAGTACTCCTTTTATTTTATTTGGCTTTGTATGTAGAATTTTGTTTAGCGTTTTTTGTTGATATTTTCAGACGACTTTTGTTTAAGATTTATCGACAAAGTAACAATTCTTCCTCTCTTAGAGTTATATCGGGACTTTGTGTAGGAGTATTAAGCCTGTAGGGAAATTGGTGGGCAAATCAGATCTTCACATTAGCAGCAGTATGATTGGGTTCATTGAATTGTTGAATTTTTCATTATTTCCTCAATAAATTTCAATCTGCCCACATCTGGTGCCTACAGCGTTATACTATCACCACCATGCCTAACCGTTTCTTGAAATTGAGCTCTTCATTTATATTTTCTCCATACTAAAGCACATACGTACGTGTAATAATGATATCGTTTGACTCGTCTAAGGAAAACAGATTATTCCACAACTTATTTGACATGCTTGAGTATGGAGTATGGAGTCGCCGTAGTCTAGTAGGTAGTGTGTCGGCTTATCAGACGAAAGGCCACGGTTCAAACCCCAGGTCAGACATCAAAACGAAATATGAAAAATATTTCTTCGGCGACTTCCTCTCAGCAGATTTCTGGCAAAAACTCTGAGAGTAAATAAAATTGCCACGAAAAGTTTCTCAAAAATCTGTCGTTCGGAATCCCGCCAATCAAGTATAAAATTAACCCACACAATATAAGTGGTGTGAGAAACTAGGTCGTAATCCTTACTAAAGGGTTGTAATGGCCAATTATTATGTACGAGTATTGAGAATGAAAAAAAAAAAGCTCAACCCAAAGAACATGCGGGAAATGTCCTCGGTAGTAAAATATTGTGCGCATGTGTGTCGGCAGATATAGGCAGTTTGGAATTTGACTCGGTCAACATGACATGAGATGCTATGAGTCTATCGGGTGGCGATCGATCTTCGTGTTCAATTATTTTCACGTTTTTGAGCCGTATATTGATCATTAAGAGCTTGCGATTTAAGTCCGCTAGATTAATTTTTGAGAGGATACATCAAGAGTCTCGTATATGGAGACAAGCCATACCGAATTCAGTGTAGTAAGAAAAAATTGAAAAAATCAAAAATTGAAGTTCACAAATGGAGAGCCTACGGTTATTAACGTTTACAAGTAGTACGAAAAAATGAACGGCAATCTCTCATGTGTTCTGTACAGGATGATCTGTACTCCCTCTACTTTTTTTGCAATGCTTTTTATAAAGTAATGTGTTAAGCCTGAAGGTTTGTCAATCTATGAAAAGCCGATGGTGATTTTAAATGAACTTAGGGGTTAACAGTTTGGTCTCTATCTTGGAATGAAAGAAAGTCTGCTTTAATAAGCGAAACGTATGCACATGATGACTAAGAGACACTTTGGTCAAGTTAAACGAACACAGAGTCAATTCACATTCAGTCTGATATCAAAGTAAAGGCCAAATACATACGGACGTGATCATCATTATAGGCAGATACGATCTCTTAGTTCTAAAAGAAAGAAAAAATCACCTCTCAGCCACTTCCATCTAAACAGTGATTAAAGAGTAGCAGTTTTCTCTTCTTTTTATTTTCCAACGACGATTGTTTAATATTTGTTCAACAGATTTTGTGTTGTCCTATTGAATTGCCAAAACATTTTCGCTCTTTAATTTCTCTTAAATGCTTATCACTGAAATACATTTTTAACCTCCCTTTGATAGATAAGAAACCTTATTTAATAAGATTACTTAAGTACATCCAAATATTTTTAGTCATTCAGTATTTTAGCCTCCTTCGTACATAACAAACGGCATAATAAAAATGAGTTTTTGGCTGATAGTAGTGTGGACTATAATGTCCGCAATATTTGGTTACTTAAAGGTGAAGTTCTCCTATTGGGACTTGAATGGAGTTAAACAATTGAAAACCCATTTCTTATTCGGCCACTTTTTTAAATTGAAGTCTTTAAATCACTTGGAAATACTACAAGAAGTCTATGATCGATTTAAAGGTTCAGCTAAAATAGCTGGAATTTATCTCTTTACCAAACCAGTGGCCGTAGTATTGGACTTGGATGTGGTGAAATCAGTTCTAATCAAAGATTTTCAAAATTTTGAAGATCGCATGGCATACAAGAATGAAAAGGATATCTTATCGGCTCATTTGTTTAATGTGCAGGGAACTGTATGGAGGCCTTTAAGACAAAAACTAACACCCACCTTTACCACGGGCAAAATGAAGTTCATGTTTCCCACCATAGCCAAGCTAACACAGGAGCTAAAGGAGGCCTACGAAAGACAAGCTCAAGAGTCTTGTAATGGTGTGGTTGACGTTTACAAATTAAATGGTTGCTATACCACTGATGTCGTAAGCTCCTGCATATTTGGTGTAGAGTGCAATAGTCTTAGAGATCCTTCGGAGCCATTCTGGCATATCTGCTCTAAAATATTTGGTCGCACTAATTTCAATGTACGCTGGCATTTATTTAAGCAAACTTATGTGGATTTTATGAAATTTTTTGGCCATAAACGTTATCCACAATTCATTGAAAGCTTTTTCAGGCGTATAACCAGAGATGCGGTTTTAGAACGTGAGAAACAGGGTATACAACGCAATGATTTCATGAACATTCTTATTGAATTGAAAAACAAAAGGGATGAAAATGGCCAGCCTATGTTAACCTATGATCAAGTGTCCGCTCAATTGTTTGTATTCTTTGCGGCAGGCTTTGAAACTTCTTCCACCAATATGACAATGGTGCTGTATGAGTTGGCCCGACATTCTGAAATACAAGAGAAAGCAAGACAGGAGATACAACATATTTTGGAGAAATATAATGATCAGTTAACCTATGAAGCCATGATGGAATTGAGTTATTTGGATCAAATTATAACAGGTAAGTACCAGTAGAGTGTCCATATAAAAACAAAAAGTAATTTTCCTCTTTCCATGACATTTACAGAAACCCTCCGTCTTTATCCTGCTTTGGGATATCTGCAAAGAGTGGCTTTAAATGATTATCCTGTACCAGGTACAGATATAACCATAGATAAAGGCACCACAGTGTTTATACCCATCTATGCCATACACCATGATCCTGAATTTTATGAGAATCCTTTGGAATTTAATCCCGAACGATTCAGTCCCTCGCAAATGGCCTCAAGACATCCTCAATCATTTCTGGGTTTTGGTGATGGTCCTCGTAATTGCATTGGTTTACGTTTTGGTCGCATGCAAAATCGTATTGGCCTGGTAACCCTGCTCAAGAACTTTCGTTTTTCTGTATGTTCGGAAACCAGTGAGAAAATCAAATTCTCTAATCATAGTTTGATTAATACGCCAGTGAATGGTGTTAAATTGAAAGTAGAAAAATTGTAAAAACAAAAAAAAGTGTGATTTTGATTAGAAGAAATCCAACCTTAAGTTTAAATTTGTTGAATTTGTTTTAGAAAGTTTCTAATCTTGCTATGTCATTAAGATTGTTGCACTGTTATAAACTAATTTAAAATGAATACATTGTGTATTGTGTAAGAAATTAATAGTGATAAGAAAATAAGTTAAATATTTGTTTAAGACATTTAAAAATAATTTTTGGTAAGAAATTTTATCTTTTATGGATTATATTGGGGTGCATGACGTTGTACAATATTTGATTTGTCATATAATTTCAACCGTTGTTGGAAGAACAAGTAGGAGTTTTTGTTATTTTAGTACAACAGAATCTCATTACAACAACTGTTGTACAATTAAAATTGATTTGATGCAAGTTTTCTAAGCTAATTTGATGCTCTCGTGACATAAATTGTTGCAACATGCCTCACATGGACCCATTGGTCTTTCAATTAGGAGAAAAAGGATAGAAGAAATAGAAGAAGAGAAAAGAAAGGAGAAGAAATGTGCCCTGTAATATTGAATATCATCCGATTTTCCATCGATTTACCTCAACCGGTATGAAAGAGATTGACGTCAATTATGCCAAGGCAACAAGCACGTTCTTCCAGAGCCTAGTATGCTGACGTTACTACTTGATTGTTCCACAATTTTCTTAATTTTTCGTTTGTCGAATTGCTCTCAAATTTGTCTAGAGAGTAGAATGGTAGGAAGATGTGTTGTAATCTTTATTTCACGTGTTGGTGCATGAAAAACTGTACATATATTGTTACGTTTTTACCTTTTAAAAACGTTTAAATCATGAGCTCGCAGATTGCAAATAAAATGAAAATGTGTGTTTAGTTTTAATTAAACATCTTTATTATTATTCTCACAATTCTGTGTGTCACTGTTCACAACTTGATGTAAACAACAACAATTGCTCTATTTGTTATTCCTTTGTTTACACCATTTGTATATATAATCACAATTACTAGACAATTGTTCGACAGTTCTTTGTAAAGAGATCTTTAAACCATGATTACTCTCTTCAAACACACCGCATCTTCACACAAAACTGATTGAACTTCACTAACTCAGTCGCCTGCTTTGCTTTGCCTTTTATATGGCAAAGCAGACAGTCTGATGAATGTTCGCAATCTCTAAACAACAATGTTTACATTTATTATTGTAGTGTTGTTGGTATATTTTTGGTTACTTGTTTACCATTTTTTATTCTGGTGTTTGTTGTTACATTAAGCAGTGCGATAATAATGCGCAATCTGCAACAACCCTTTTCTTTGTTACTGGAGTTCTGATGAACCCATGACGTTCATCGTTGCCAGATCAGGTACAGGTATTCCCCGACTTACGAACGAGATAGGTTCCTGGTCATCGGTCGCAAGTCGATTAATTCGTAAGTCGAATATCATATAAAAAAAAATTTAAGAAAAAAATTACAGATTGTTCTACTAACTTTGAGGGTCAAGTGAAATGAAAATACCCAAAATTTATATTTACTTATATATATAAAATATATATATATATATAAATATATATTTTATATATTTTTATATATATAAAATTTAGGAATTCCCCGCAACTACATATTTGTCTTCAGTATTTTCTATGAAAAAAATTAGAAAAAAAATGGTCGTAATTGCTAAAAGTCGTAAGTCGAACGGTCGTAAGTCGAGGACTACCTGTAAGTCATAAAGGAATGTCCAATATTGAAATCGTTTCCTTTACATAGAGTAATGCCAGTCAGTGTGTAATGGTTTCATAACCTTTTAATCCATTATTCAAGAGACATTACGCAAAAGATCAAATCTTTTTAAATGTACACCTACAAGGAAAAGGTTAGTGATGCTCGAGGAATATCTCTTATAACACAATGGGGCCAAGTTGAGGATTTGTATATCGCTGTAGTTATTAAATTATTGTTTCAAAATTATTGCAGCACTTAAATTGGAATACCGTTTAAATTAACTTATGACGACAAATTATATTTTTTATAAACTGCTATAAAAATTTTTAAATGTAACAGTTTTATTCATTTAATGAAAATGTTCGAACATTTCTATACAACTTTTTTATCATTTGATGTTCGAAAAAACTTTAAATTACAGCGCATGTCAACTACTAATTTGGAACTGGGTTGTTGATTGCAATAAGAAACAAAATAAAATTGGTGAAAAGCTTTAAGCTTAATACAGTTATGGTAAGATATGTACTAAAAATAAAGTAAAAGTGCTATAAACAGTTATTTTGTTCTTTATACAAATTAGTTTTGCTTCTAATTTAAAAAAAATTATTTATGCTGACGTATTCTTTACGTCATGCACTCTACAAAACTGATTAGGATAGCAAGGAGTGCTAATTTCGTTGAAAACAAACTTCACTTGAGACCATAGCCGTATATCCAAACTAATTTAGTGAAACGGTAAAGTTGCTTATTTTAATCTCGATAACAGCCACTGTGCCTTGTACAGTATCACTACAGCTTAACATATATTTCGTGACACCAGCCAACACTTTCGTTTCAAGCCTTTAGTCAGGATTACGACCTAGTTTCTCACACCACCTATGTTATGTATGTTAATTTTATCCATAAGTAGCGGGACCTACAGTTTAAAGTCGACTCCGAACGACAGTGACTAAGATATTTTCGAAAAATTTTATTCGTTTGAAAGGTATATAAATAGTTGGTGCTATGTTTGGAATATAACATCGTTTAAATGTCCGCCACGGCTTCTCTAGGTAAAAAGTCTTCGAAATGTCCAATTTTTCATGAATCTGCTGCATATATTGGGTTGAATTTGAACGATAGAATAGGTTATGTTAGCTTTAAGGACCGCTTTGGTTTGTCTTTCATTCGCATACATTTGTGACTTAAGAAAACCCCACAAGAAAAATCGCACAATTTCGGTGACCAGTTCATATTATCTCCACACGAGATAATCATGACCTCAAATTGGACGTGCAGAATATTCAAGCTGACTTGAGTTGAGTGGCAAATAGCGTTGTCCTGTTGAAACTACATACCGTTGGTGTGTAGATGGTTCAATTCAGGCCAATTCGTGCAGAATATTCAATGTGACCGGATCTGTATGGCAAGTAGCGTCGTCCTCTTGAAACCACATATCGTGGGTATTCAGATCGCTCAATTCAGGGCAAAATAAGTTGATAATCATCCATATACAGAGCACGGCGCTGACAGTGATTGCATGGTCAATGTCATCCTCAAAGAAATATTAGCCATGGATGCCGCATGCTCAATATCCACCCAAACAGTGACTTTTTCGGAATGGTTTGGATGCATTTAGATCTCATGTGGATTGGTAACTTTTCTAATTCGAGAATTGTTTGTTCGTGTACCTAGAAATGGGCCTCATCAATAAAGATGGTTTTTCTATGAAAACAGGGGTCAGTTGCCAACTGTTCTAGAGCTTATTCAATCGAACATGTGTCATTGTCTATGGACGTCCGTGGTAAATTGCAAAAACCGATTGAATAACTGACCACTAATTTGTTCGATGTAGTTTGAACAAGATGACCGTTATCGAATGTCAAAGTTCGGAGTTGTCTGGAGGAAGAGCGTGTAATTGCATAGAAAAATTTGTAATGGAACTTCATTCCATTTTCAAAACAATTCTTAGGCTACAATACATTTGATTACCACTTCTTAGAAATAACACAAGAAATATTTGTAAGCGGATGTTCCATTCATTTTCAGTCAATCATTTCCGATTACATTACGTTATTGCTAATATATTTTTCAAATTGATTTATTAATTAATCACATTGTATTACAAACAAAGCATTAATCATACTTCCAAAGATATTTTGTTTTATATAAAAAGAATTGAAAAAAGTCTTAATACAAATAAACTCATTCCATCACATAATCTGGTCAAGTAATCCTTAGAAACCTGCGGAACCATACGTTCATAATCTCATAATGAAAAAACGCTTAACGTATGAGTCTTAATGCTTGAGAAATGCATACAAACTTACATGATGATGAACACTCAAGTGCAGTTACTTTAACTAATTTGTTTTTGTTTAAACTTAAAGCCTAGTTAGAATGAAAGCAAAAGAGAGAAAAAACCCAACAGAAATCAACAAATTGCATGAAATTAAAATTCAAAAGCAATACAAACCAATACAACAAAAGAAACATAAACAACAACAACAACAATAAACATATGTAAACAAGAGGATAATGAAAAAGTTAAGAAAAAAACAGAACCAACAAACAAACAAAGCACAGGAAAAAATAAATAAAAAGAAAAGAGAAATAAAAGGAAAGGCATTATAAAAATAACAAACAAACAAATAAAACCGAGGAGAGGGCAAAGAGAGAGAGAGAGAGCAAGCGGCTGTGAGAAGCAAAAGAAAACAAAAATAAATGCGAGTGAATGAATGAATGAATGAATGCATGAAGTAAATAAATATGCCACATCAAATGAGGAGGACAGAAATGTGGCCACTTAATTATCACTCATGCATTAACACATACGAATATAATCAACACACACGCACACGCACATTCAAGAGGCCTGCTTTTGAACACAACCATACACACAAGGCACATTAATTTTTATATGGAGAAGTGAAAAAAGTTGTTATCAGAAAAAACAAACACATACACACGAACAATCACAATCAGAATCATGCTATAAACGACGGCCATAGAATGAATTAAAAATCATGGAAAATGGGGAAACAAACTTTAAACAGGCAATGTTGGAATTTAAAACACAGTGTAGATCGGAAAATTTCTATAAGGAGAGGTCCTATCGAAGATTTTCAATGGAATACAATCGTCAGAAATTTGTTTAAGTGCAATGCAAATACATATGTTTAGTAAGTCTCACTAACTTTTTCATTCATGCACAGATCTTAAACAAACCTTTGATCTTAAGAGTTCAGGCCGAGGTCATGGTATAATGACATTGTCTGAAATTGTATTTCTGATGAACTACCCAGGGCCGCTATGACTTGTGTCTTGTTCTCTTACATTTGCTACTTAAGCAAACCCAACCAGAGAAAGTTTAACGGTGGCCAGTTCCTATTACCTCCACGTGAGACAATCTCAAATCGCTCGTGCACAGTATCCAATGTGGTCTGAGCTGTGTGGCACATCCTATTGAAAGCACATATCGCTGGCGTCTAGATAGTTCAATTCAAGCCAATTCGTGCAGAATATTTAATGTGGCCTGAGCTGTGTGCCTTGTAGCACCGTCCTGTTGAAACTATGTTGGTGTTGAAATAGTTCGATTGTTCATAGTGCTCGCCGTTGACAGTGATTGCCTGGCCAATGTCGTCCTTAAGGCAATATGGACCGAGGACGCCGCCAACTTAAAATCCTTACCAAACAGTGAGTTTTTCAGGATGCATTGGGCACTTCTAAATCTCATAAGAGTAGGTATATTAAGTATGGAGCTCAGAGTCTCCGTCATGTTGTTGGACATCGGTTTTTCGATTGTTTCAAATAGACTGGGTTGGCGGTCTGGACATCTATTGGGAAAAGGTTGTCGGTAAACACATACCTTAATTGTGTGTGTCTACAACGGATGCTTTCGCGTTACAAACGAAACTCGACTGGTTAGATTTTTCAAGATTTTAAAAGAATTTGATTTAATGTGAAGAAGCAAAATAAAGTTTACAGAAAATAATTGTGATTGTTCGTTGTGGAAATATGTGAAATATGAAATTGAAATATGAATTGGAAAATAAGACAACACACGTAACAAAGTTGTTCTCCCCACTATTTGCTTAGAAAACTAATTTTAATTACCTTAGTATACACCTACACGATAAAGGAATATTTGAGGCTATATGTTCCTAAAGTCGTGGCTAAATGAATAAATAAAATAATTTAGACTGGGTTTATCACAGTAAGATTCAAACTCGTCGGCAGCAGGAAAGCATCAGCAATTTTGTTAGACTCTGCTGAACTGGTTAACATGTGTAAAACAAACAATCGCATGGCCATCCATTTACGCAATTGCGATTGTCACGAGCCACATTTTATTGGAAGCATGACGATAGACTTGACATTCCCTTAAACGATTTCTGAAAATGCTCTGAGTTTGTGCCAATGTTCTGCCTTTGTAAAGAAAACACGAAGGTTTTTGAAGCTTTTACTTTCTGTTATCCTTGACTGATCGATGGATTTCCCTCAGGGAATGCTTAATCTCAGAGTTATATAGGGTAGACTATTTAAAAGTTTAAATTTAAAAATCCAAAAGATAGACAGAAAGAATATAAATTTTGCCAAATAATTTTTTTTTTGCTTTGAAGTATAATTATTGCGGTTAGAAATGGAATATTATTTCCATCATATAGCCACGGTTGGCCTCACAGTACGTCATTCGATCGTACCAATTTCCCTGCATTTATTCGAGTGTATGGGGTCGTATCTCGGCAATGGCATCACAAATGATGGCTTCTAAATGCTTAATTGTCTCTGGTTTGTTGGCATAACAATTGATATCCCAATTGATATCACCATTTCGACTAATTAAACGACCATCAAACGTTTGACGCAATGAATCGATTTCAGCATGAGATGTGTGGTAAGTTTCACAATCCTGTTGAAACCAAACATCGTTCACATCACTAACATGAAGAGCGGGTACAAAGAAATTGGTTATCATAGTGCGATAGGTGTCTCCATCGCACCAAACAGTCACTCGTAATGGTTGCATTGGCTTCCGTAAAACCACGTGTGGGTTTTCTGAGCCCCAAATATGGCAATTTTGTTTATTAACCGTACCCATCAAGATGAAAATGAGTTTCTTCCGAAAGGACGATTTTTTTTTTGCCAAAATCGCCATCATCGTGCAGTTTCTGGTTTCTGGTGCGTAAAATGTTCAGTTCTTGAGAACAGTGACGAGTTGGAGTAGATGGATTCTTCTCATGCACACTCTTAGCCACAGTTTCGATATTTTCGGGTGTATGCACTGTACGAACACGCTCACTACTTAGCGCATCAGTGCATCAATGAAACCAGTTTCACGAACTTTAGCAACAAACTTGCATATACCTTCTGTGCAACCAAGTTTTGTACATTTTCGTGCAATTTCCGAACAATTGGCTTTGTTTTGTAAATAAATTTCCAAGATATACCGACGTTGCTCGAGCGTAAATCGATGCATTACGTACAGTGGTGATAATATACTGAATTTTGTGACAGAATAGTATGACATAAGTATTGTCAGATTCGAAATAACCGATGGTTCAAAATTAAACCGATAGATGGCCAGCACGATATTAACTGCGATATTACTATGGGCCTAATTGCTAGCCTAAGTGGAAGCTTATCTTTCACAAAGGAACTCCTATCTATTCCAACATAACCCATGCCCTTTGGAGGCTCTAAGGGAATATTAAACACTAAACTGATAATGACTGACAACGAAAAAAATATTGAAATTTGATTTTCAGCACCCTGTACGCATGGTTACAAACATTATGATCAACTAAAGCTGTTATTCTATGATTATTAGTGCACAAAATGAAATCCACTTGACTCTTATATGGAGCAACTAAATGAGTATGATTTTGGGGGGGTGCCGAGAAGCGCTGACTAAATGAAATCAAAAGGCAAGAAATATGCAACAAACTCTTCACAGAAAAATAAAAAAGCGGCACCCAACAAAAAAGGAAAAATGAAAATAAAAATCAACCAAAGAAAAGAGGAGAAAAAAACAAGAATGGGTACGAAAAATGTTCATGTGGAAACAAGCAACGGAAAAAGGAAAGAAAAAAATAACTGAAACGAATGGCCTCATGTGTGGTTGCAACAGCCCAACATGAAAAAACACACAGAAACACAACTTTTTACAATATGCAGCACACACACTTTTTGGTTATAGTCTTATGCCTCCTCACACATACGTACGCTCATACTCATACTCATGCATATGCAAAACTGTTGGTTAAAATGTTAGCAAAAGGTAATGCAAAATGATGTGCATGTTGGCTGGTTGCTTTGCCAACTGCCGACTGAACTGGCTGGTCGGCTGGCTGGTGCGCCAATTCCAAATGTTTTCCGCTTTACTTTAGCACTGCCAGCCTTCAGTGCACTCTGCCCACTGAACATAAGGACAAAACAAATGTCCTGCTGTATGTAAATAAAAGATGAAACAAAAACAACCATAACAACAATAACAACAAACATTCAGTCAGCCGTGCACTATAAGAATCGTTTGCTGTTTTTCTTTTTCTTTCGTTAAAATACATGAACAAGTATGAGCCTACACCTACCCACCTACACCCCCTAACACTTGAGAAAATGATTGTATTTGTTTTTGGGTAAGTTTTTATGCCTCTTCTCAGAGAGTGAGCGAGTGTGTTTATGTGTATGTGTATGAGTTTATGCATTGCTGTCATAAGGGAAACAGAAGTGGTACTTAACTAATGTGTTTGTTAAGTAACAGTAGAAATGTAACAGTGTGAGAGCCTTATAAGCATGAAGTGTTCTGTTCTGTTTTGTTTTAATTTTTTTGCTGCTGCTGTTAATGCTTTAGATTGTTATTGTGTTTGTGTTGTTTCGCTTTGCTGTAATTCCTTTAATTCTTTATGCGTTTCTTATTTACCACCATCATCACTATGATTGCCATCATTGTCGTTGCCTCGACATTATTGTTCTGCTTCAACTTGTTTTTTGTTTGTTTGTTTGTTCTTTCAAATTGCAATTGAAACAAAAGTTTCTGTCAAAATAAGTGGCTTTTAAAAAGTTAAACGCTTAACAATATTACGTTACATTAATAGCTTTTGATATGCTTTTTAAAGAATTGAATTTATTTAAAAAAAAATTATACTGGGACTTGAGCAACATTGTTTATACCCCTGATTACAAAGGCTTCCAGCAAAAGAACAGCATTTGAAAGGGTTTGAATAAAAAAACCTTGGTTTTCTTCAAATCCTAATTGGCTACTTTAATCAATTCTCATTTAATACCATTGCAGTGATCTAAACCCCAGTGATTGTCTTAAAACCATTGTGTTAACTATCGATAACTATGGTAAGACAGCTAATAATGTTAAACTATTTTAACGTTTCTGTTCCGTAAAGCACTTTAACGCTCAAGCGGTAACAAATCAAATGCTTTTCATCTTAATATCAGCTGAATATCTGCTTCCAAAAAGTTATCGGATAAGTGATGTGCGTTCGCTGAATAGGTTCCGGATCAGGTTCTGGATTAGGTTCTAAATCAGTTGGCAATCGACACAAATTTTCATTGAAAAATCATGTTTGGGATAAAGTCAGTATTTGGTGTGGATTTTGGTCTGGTGGCGTCACCGGCACATATTTCTTTGAAAATTCCGTTAACCAGGCCAATACTTTTAACGACGGGTATTATAGGTCGATGGCTTTCAACTTTTTTATACCTGAATTGAATAACAATATCACGCCATTACGTGTCATACAGCTTATGCTACATTGCATACATATTCTGCATGAGCAATTTGAGGACATGTCCATCTAATGCGAAGATAATGTGTTTGGGCCATCCAGAATTGTGCGATTTGACACCTTTTGATTTTAGACTGAGCCGCAAAGCACTGAGGTATTCAAAACCAAGATAACCTATGCATTTGGTCAATTTGGTCCGCCTGTTTAATGTTTTCAAAGTAAGAAAAATTTTATACGTCGGACCAACCAGAGAAGCACTGACGAGCAAAATACAAAAGTAGTGGCATTAATAGGTCTATCAAAAGACAGAAGAATTTCGCTGATATCTCACACATACATACATACATACATAATTGGTCATTACAACCCTTCAGTCAGGATTACGATTTAACTTCTCACACCACTTTTATACATGAGTGGCAGGACCTACAGTTTAAATTCGACACCAAACGACAAATTCTCGAGAAACTTTTCATAGCAATTTTGTATTTACTCTCAGAGTATTTGCCAGAAATCTGCTGAGGGGAAGTCGTTGAAGAAATATTTGTTCATGTTTCATTTTGTTGGAGATGTCCGGGTTGGGGTTTGAACCATTGCCTCACGTCTAATAAGCCAACACACTGTCTACTAGACAATAGCGACTTCACACTTATGAGACCCAATTTAACTAAATACTGTCCTATATGGTAAAAGCATGCGCATGTGCACAGACCGACGACTTCTGTGGAAGTTTAATGATCAGAATTGTGAGAGACTACAGAACATCTTGTCAGTTATACACCGGGATTTAGAATTATAAGACGTAGGGTTTTTGGATTGCTTTCTAAAACTATAGAGATGATTGAGGAGAGGAACAGTTATAGCTGATATTGATATTAAAACGGGATCTTATTGGATACACATATGTACATACATAAATACATGATTGATCATTACAATACTTCAGTAGGATTACAACCCAGCTTCTCACACCACTTATGTTGTGTACGCCAATTTTGTACATGAATGGCGGGTTCTACAGTTTAAAATCAACTCCAAACGATAAATTTATGAGAAACTTTTTATGGCAATTTTATTTATTCAAAGCGTTTTTGCCAAACATCTTTTCAAATTTTGTTATGTTCGAGATGTCTGACCTGGAGTTTCAGACGTGGCCTTACGTCTAATAGGCACACTACCTAGTAGACTACGACGACTTCAAATGGGATCTTATAGGATACAAGTAAGCCTTCTGGCAATTTAAGACATTTTTCGAAGTCAGCAATTAATGTCTGGCATTCCTCAACCATTCCAATTGCTGTGTGTATGGATGCTATCTAAATCCCTTTTAGCTATACATGTTCCGTGTCGAAAAATGTTTAGTCTCAGAGCTCCCAAGTGCCTTATAATGACAGAGAAGATGTTTAGTTTTTTCTTCTGCTTCCAAGCGTTTTAGGTAATTAATAGCCTTCATTCAGAATAAATACGAGCTTCTTAGTATTATGATATTTGTTACCAGTAATATTTAAAATCTTCAGTTTTTGATACCCTCACAATTGTGACTTTTTACAAGTTGGAACAGCCTTTCAATCTTCGCGTTGTAATGTGTCAGTTCGGAGAAATTTAACTAGAAACCACTACGTTAATACATCTAAATATGTATACAGTGAGCCTCAAAAGAAACTGTACGTTAAAAAATTTATATTAATAAATTACCGGCTTTTATTTTAAAATTGTTTCATTGCCAGTTTTTAAAATTGAAACAAAAAAAAAATTACCAAAAATTTCAAAATATTGTCAAATTTTTTCGAGCACTCTCCTTAAGTGGTGAAAGTTGAGTTTATTGATTGTTAGAATTTCAACCACAGTGCACAGTTTCTTTTCATGCTCACTGTATCCAAGGAATACAGAATATAAAATTGTGAATTACATACAGACCACTTATTGTCTTGGTTCCAATACCTACCGTTAAAGCCTTCATTGTAATATTTTTAATAAAACTCTTCAATTTTTGTTTTTTTCATTTTTCTCCTAAAATTTATTTGTTTTCCTTTTTTTGTATGTTTTATTAGTCCTTTATTTAATATGTTTTGCTTTTTTTTAATTTTATTTTAAGAATTTTTGTCAGTATTTTCTGTTATTAAATAGCAATTGTTTCTTCTTTTTTTCCTTTTAGTTTTGTTTCTTTATTTGCCTTAAAAAGTAATTTGTTCGATTTTTCTTTTTTTCTTTTTTAATAATAAACAATTGGCCTTAAGAATAAAAAATAGTTGCAATAATAAGTTTAATTCTCATTCCCATTTCATAATTTTTTCTTTTTATTTTCTTTTATTCTCGTCTTTTTCTGTATCTTGCATACATGGTTTTATAATTTTTTTTTACAAATTCTAGTTTATTATGCCCTGTTTCTGTATAATGTTATGATTTACAGGATATTGCATTTTAAATTTTACAATTAAAATTTCTAAAAAGCTTACATTTCAACAATTATTATGTTTTTGTTTTTGGTTTTTTAATTTTTCTTTGTTTTATTGTGTTTAATTATTTGGAAATTTTAATTTTTATTTTTTTTAATGAAGAGCAGTGCTTGCTTGTGTTAGAATTAATTTAAGCAAATAAAAAGAAAAGGAAATTAATATTCATTTATTTGAAAAAAGCACCTTCAATAATTGACTTCAAATTAAATAAAAAATAAAATATGTTCTTAAGCAGCCAGCATTGTATCAAAAGGGAGGCTTGTATCATGAGGCTTGAAGATCGAGACAATTCAGGCGTCATCTGAATTGAAACCGAACGAATTAGTATATGAAGTGGCACAACATGATCTCAAGATAAACGTACACAAAATCAAGACTACGAAATGTAATTCGGAACTTAACATTGTAACAGCAGTAGATTGGAAACGTTGGGTCATTTTGATAAATGGGGTATCATTAATACAACGAATTTTGGTTCGAAAATGCCAGACTATCCTACAGCCGACTACAGCCAGTATAGAACTCCAGATACATTAAGCAGCACACTGAACTGGATATTAAATATGGGAACTAAGTTATTGCCATGTACGTATCCGAATCCTGTCATTCAGCTCGTTCTTACTTCAGGACAATATCTTGCTGCAATTTGTAAACAACTTCTCACTTAACTGTCCCAGGCGACAGTTTTATCATTTTAGAAATTGCTTCGCAACGAGACAAACATGAATGGTGTAAAATGGAAGCTATATTCTCTCTTAAAATAGGGAATATTTTGTGGTATACGGATGGGTCAAGAACAGATCTTGGAACAGAAGCAGAGGTGTTTCTAGTCTATGCCATCGAAAGATGTGATTAATTCAACTTGAATAGGAGATACAAAAGACAGGACTTATAAATACTATCTGACAGTCAAGTCAGCCCGCGATTCGAATACACAATTCCAATGAGGTAAAATTGAATGTAGTATGGGACTGTCTGTCTCAGCTGGCAATCTGTTTATATGGGAAGCAGAGAATCTTACGAGGAGGGCGGCTTGTATGCTGTTGATAGCGCCCGGACCATTCTGTGACGTTTAAAATTTATGCTCAACGAAAGGAAAAATAAAGGCTCTTTACAAACCAAATGAATTTGGGAAAATCAAAACTTTTATTGGGAAATTAGTATAAGAGGAGAGGAGCCATGTATCAGACCATCTAGAAATAACCAGAGATTGGTAACCGGTCTTCTGACAGGGCCATGTGGACTCAGAGTATATTGATTTAGAATGGGGGTTGTCTGCAGTCCAACGTGTAACTTCTATGAGAATGAATCGTCAGAGCATATATTTTTGGAGCTTATGAGGCTTTAATGCATATCAGGAAGAAACACTTGAGATCATATCAGGTGCTAGACAGAAAATTTTCATTGTTGACTCCGTGCAGTACTCTAAAAATTGTTAAGGCAAAAGGGTTAGAGTAGACATAATAGTAATACCCTAAAAAGATGGAAGAGATCGGTCTTTTTTACCTTAACCAAATACAGACCTTAATTAAGTCATGGGTTCACACCCCAGCTCAGACATCAACAAAACGAATTATAAAGAAAATATTCATTGGCGGCTTCTTCTCAGCAGTCTTTTAGCAAAAAATCCTGGAATAAAATAAAATTGTCACGAAAAGTTTCTCAGAAATCTGTTGTTTAGAATCGAAATTAAACTGTAGCTCATGGATAAAATTAACACACACAACATGGGTAGTAGCTACGTGCTAATCCTGACTAAAGGGATGTCATGAGCAATGAAGTAAGTGAACTCTCATAAATAGAGCTGACAAAGATGTAGTCATTAGGGTACCGAGTAAGAATAAAATGAAAAGGATTGGTGCGGTTTCTAAAGGTCTATCTATGCTGATGCATTATTCATTCATTGCCTGGTGCTTAATTTATTTTTGAATACTCTTTTTAATGAAAACTCAATACAATTTGTAAATGATTTCTAAAAACCAAAGCTAATGTAAGAAAAATTTTGAACCTCTATCTCTACTATTTACACAACAATCTTACAAAATATTTATATTTAGAATGAGTTTTTTTTATTAAAATTTTTATTTTTATCATGTTTTTTACCTCACAAATTAAAAACAATTTTTTAAAACTAAAAATTAAAAAAAATTAAATTTTGATTATTTTTCAACGTAAAAAATTAAATTAAAATGTGCGTGTCTCTCTATAAGTGTAGTAATCTTTACTTTTGTATTTTAGTTTTTATTTTTTATTAAATTGTTTTTATGCTGTTTGGTTTTGTTTTTTTGTTTTCCTTACGTCTTCTAAATCTAATTATAATTCTTAATTTAATTGAAGCGATTAAATTTTTAATTGCTACACATAACGATTGCATAAGTAAGTGATGATTTGTTTAAGCAGGTAAACAATGAAAATAGCTCCCAGACAGGGTATGGTGGTTGCTTCCCTTGCACCGCCGTATACATCATTGTTTTCCAATGACAATGAATTGGCATCGTGCTGCAGATTTGATTTGCCATCCATATTGCCTCGATAATTGGGATGATCGGGACCTGCAAGCATAAGGAAAGAGGGGAAATTAAATTAAATTCAGAATATGTTTTCTGTAAAAAGAAAAAGATTTATTCAAAAAATATTTCGGACTGAAGACTGGTGTCTGTATATTGACATTCGGCACTCTGCTGTGGTAGTCTCTACTTAAACACTTTATTCTTGTTCCCGTAAAGAAGTTGGTTTTGGGATAATTTTAGTACAATTAGGCAACACAAACTGAATATTAACCCTATGTCCACAATATGTTGATATTGCATGTGAAGAAAGGCAACAAACGTACACCAACACAATATTGTTACGACAATGAAGAATCTAGATACTGGTGTTTTGCTTTTGCATCGCTTAACATTGAAATTATAAACAAAAGCTACAAAAACAAAACAATGCAGTAAACATACCTGTTTACAAATTAACGTACTGCTTAATATAACAACAAACACCAGCATAAAAAAATGGTAAACAAGTAAACAAAAATACACAAACAACTCTACAATAATAAACGTAAAGACAGATGTTTACATTTATAGAGATTTCGAGAAGGCAAAGTCATGAACATTAGCCTTCAAGAACACTCATCAGACTGTTTACTCTGACATATAAAAGGTAAGGCAAAGCAGGCAACGGAGTTTGAGAAGAAGAGTTTGAAGAGAGATCTCCGTTACAAAGATCTGTCGTACAATTGTCTAGTAATTGTTAATGTTTATGCAAAAGAGTGGAAAGAGGAATAACAAACAAAGCAATTGTTGCTGTTTACATCAAGTTGTGAACATAGAATTGAGCGAATAATAAAGAATTTTAATTAAAACTAAACACAAATTTATTTTTATTTTATTTGCAATCTACGAGCTCATATTTTAAACGTTTTGGAAGGTTAAAACGTAACAATATGAAGGGCTATACGTTGGTGCTTCAACGTTTATTGTACAATTTTTTCTTCTAGTATTCCCTATTGCCGATATCGCCATCACTTTAAAAAAAGCTGTAACTATCTAAGGATTTCTATTTTCCTGCTGGATTCCAGCAAACACGTTCGAGACCGTCTGTGTGTTTAGTTTTCATTTTTTTTTTCATTTCCCAAAAACCATTATTTTTTGTGTATTGAAATATACACAGAAAACAATCAGTGGAAATAAAAGGCAAGAAACATTTGGCTTTTATATTCCCCAAGCCAAACGACACAGCCAGACATTAAAAGTCCCTTAGTAAGGCTGCAAGTATGAGCAAAACTGTTCATATGTGTGTGTGTGTGTCTGTGTGGTTTTTCATCCTTTTGTGTGTAAAATTTTAAGTGCAAGGACATAAGCATTATTGTTCTTTCGGAAAGGGTTACATACGTACGTACATATTAATATTAAATGTTTAGTGCGTTTGTTCATTTGCGTTTTTGGATTTAAAACGACAACTTTGTCACACAAATTCAAAAGTTATTGCAGTGAGTTAAGACTATAAACTTAAATTCGAAATGAGTTTTGCTTTCTTTTGTTATTTCGGTTTCCATTTGTTCGTTCTTGAAAGGGGAGGAGTGTTGTGTTGGGAATTTTGCATATGAACATTGGTTTGTTTTTTTTTTAATTTAATATTTAATTGCTACCAAAAGTAAAGTTAAATTGTTGCAGGGGCATGAAATATTTTCTAACCCAAAACGTGACAAGAAGTTTTAAGAAGTCGTTACTGGTAATCGGGCATTATTTATTAAAAGCTTTTTGAAAATTTAATTATGTTTTGTGTGTGGTTTTTATGTTTTAAATGTTTAACATTAAAAATAAATAGAATTTTAAACTAACTGTGGTCGTCATTATAACTAAATTATTGGAATAGTATGCATTTGCATAAGGGTTTAGAAGAACTATGGATTTGCCATTCATTCCATTTAAATATCGTTGTAGTTAAAGCATCAATATTACAAGAATTTTTATAAAAGAATCGTTTGGATTTATCAAGATTTTGTGCAAAAAAATTGTAAATTTTCAAAAATTCTCCGCAGTTTGTAAAAATTCTAAAATCGATCGAAATGATTTTGAAAAGATATTCCCTTTTGAGTGCCTCATAAGAAATCATTTTGGTGATACGCAGCAGCTACAAGGGATTCCAAAGAACGTTATTACATGGAAGAACAATGGAGGAATGGAGGTATACAATGTAGGAAATTGCAGTCTCCTGCCTCGTAAATAAAAATAATTCATGTATAATTGCATAGAAACTTTTAAGGCCGGATATTCAGCTAGAGTAGCTTGAATATTTATTTAATTGGTCATTACAACCCTTTAGTCCGACGTCTCAGACTACTCATGTTACGTGTGTTAATTTTATACACAAGTGGTGGAACTAGCAGTTTAAAGTCGACTCCGAATGCCAAATTTCTGAGAAACTTTTCATTCTAAAATTTTTATTTAATCTCAGATTTTTTGCCAGAAATCTGCTGAGAGGAAAAATATATGTTTTCATATTTCGTTTTGATATCTGACCAATACAGTACCTACTATTACTACCTTCATTACTTACTTTGGTCATTACAATTCTTTAGTCAGGATTAAAACATCCCCCACCACAAATGTTGAGTGTGGTAATTTTACACATGAGTGGCGGAGCCTACAGTTTAAACTCGACACCGAACGCCAAATGTTTGAGAAAATGTTCATGAGTTTTAGCCAGAAGACTGTTGGGAAGAAGTCCTAGCATAAATATTTTTTCTTATTTTGTTTTGTTCGAGATATGTGAGCTTGGGTTTGAACCACGGGCTCACGTTGAATACATCAACACACTACCCACTAGACTGTGATGATTTCATTTGCCAAACTAGTTGAAATATATGCGGTCTGTTTTGCCAAAATAGCATTCAACAACAACAACAACAAAAGCAAGTAATAAAGTTGTTTTATCCAAATGGGTGTTGTGTTCGAGTGAGGGACCGGGCACTTCACCTATATTAGGATCGCCATAATCATCCTACAGAATGGACTATTCGCAATACAATGGAGTCCATTGGATTTCTAAACAGCCGTACGTTTGTCAAAACGCAAGATCTGCAGAAAACATCACCACTGTCTGTGAGATGTGTGTGCAAGAGAATACGATGTTGTTAATTTAAAGTTGCTCAAAAGAACTAGGCCTTTCACAGAGCAAACTTGCAGAATTTTGCGTTGGGATCTGTGTCTGCACCCGTACAAGATTCAATCGATCTAGGAACTGAATGTAAATGAATATGGACAACGACTTATACTGACTAAATGGGCATTGGAGCAGTTGACAACTGATCCTAATTAGCATAGAAAGATCAATTTCAATGGTGAGGTCCTCTTCGAGATGAACGGATACGTAGACAAACAAAATTGTAGAATTTGCGACGATACCAATTCAAATGAGATTCATGAGTGGCCATTGCATCTCAAAAAAGTTAATGTTTAATGTGGATCTTGAAATGTTGGCGTCAATGGTTCATATTCCTTTGAGAAAGACATTGGTTACGCCATTCATACACACATATGTACATAAATGGTCATTAAAACCCTTCAGGATTACTACCCAGCTTGTCACACCACTTTTGTTGTGTGTTTAAATTTTATACATGGGTGGCGGGACCTACTGTTTAAAGTCGACTCCGAACAACAGATTTTTGATATGCTTCTTTATGGCAATTTTTTACTTATTCCCAGAGTTTTTGCCAAAAAATCTGCTGAGAGGCAGCCGCCGGAAAAATATTTTTTCATTTTTCATTTTTGTTGGAGATGTCTGACCTGGTGTCGGAATCATGGCCTCACGTCTAATAAAGCAACACACTACCTACTAGACTACGGCGTCTACTTGGTCAGGCCATTACAAACGACTGTTAACAAGTTCTTTTAACCGGAATTGGATGATCTGAATATCAACGACATATGGTTTCAACACCACGACAGTATTTTCCATACATTTTATGTCTATTAAGTATTCTGCATGAGCGATTTGACCCCGTCAGACTGTTGCTTGTGGGGTTTTCTTAAGTCGCAAGTGTATACGAATAAACAAACCACAGAGGTATTCAAAGCCAATATAAACCATGATACGTGCCACACAGCTCAGGCCCCATTGAATATTCTGCATGAGCTGTTGAGGTCATGGTCATCGTGGGTGGAATTCATATGAACTGTCCACCAAGATCGTGCAATTTACCCCGTTAAACTTATTCTTGTTGGTTTTCTTAAGTCGCAAATGTATGCGAATAAGACACTAAGCATAGCGATCTTTAAAGCTAACATAACTCAGTCTTTCGTTCAAATTCAGTCTGATTTATGCGCTAGAATCATGAAAAATAAGATACTTGGCACTTGAGAAGCCATGGTGGACATTTAAACGATGTTATATTCCACACATATTAGCATCAATGGAACTTCCAAACGAATATAAAATTTCGATGATATCTTTCACACTCTTTGCTTTATTGAAATTTAGAGATATTATATAGAATAAAATTGATAACTATTTTTGAAAATTAAAAATCTCGAACAACATTTTTATGGAAATCTCAATTCTGATGCATCTTCGATAGAAAAATTCGCACTTTTCGAATAGTTATCCACAAAAAAATTTAAATTCAAGACTTTAAACATTTTTTGTACATATTAAAAAATGTTTATTATCGATAAATGTTTTCATATAAATGCTCAAGTTTTACGAAGGTCATATACTATTTTATAACTCCTCTTTAATATCCTTGTTTACCTACAGTAAAGCTGTAAACAATTTTTTTTATTTGCACGACAGTCTCTTTAAACTTTCTTGAGAAATTTTCTTCACTCATTTTGTTATTGATTCATTTGAACATCAATTACTTCATCGATAAGTCAATAATCGTAAAACACAAAAACAGACGACAATAACACCAAAAGGAAAATAAAGAAAAAAAAAAAAAGAAAGAAGAAAAGAAATAAAAAGATAATAAAAAAATATGGAAAAAATAAGCAACAACAGCAAAAAGTGTGTTAAATGTTTAAACAACAAAAACAAGAGCAGCAGCAATAAATACAACAAATGTTTGTCATTATATCCCCCTGGTAAATGTCAATAATGCAAAAAAGTTTAAAAACACCTTTGGGGATCAGCAACAACAACAACAATATTTTCAATATCTATAAAAAAGAAAACAACAACAGCAGAATACATTGATGGAATTCTGGTAAAGAGGGTAAAGAGCCGGGGGAATTTAAGGTTGTTTTGTTTTATTATCGCTTGTAAATTGCAGCATAAACAATGAAGTTAAAAGCATGAGAATTTGTCACGTCACTGTAACAACATTTTGGCTTTTACACTCACAAACACACACACAGGCATACATATGGAGGCAGCTAGGAAAGGAGAAAAAAAGGAAGTTTAAGAAAAAGCAAAAAATCAAAACACCGAACATAACAAATCTAGAAATAAATAAGAAAACAAAATTTTTGCTGTCTTTGCAAAAAAGAAATTGTAGAGAAAATCGCAACAAATTGACAACAAGAAACAAAACACTTCATATCCTCACACACAAAGACAAAAAGAGAAAGAGAGAGAGAGAGAGAGAAAAAAAAAATAAAAGCACATACAACAGCATTAATATTTTTGCTTTAAGCATTCCAAATGTGTTATTGATGTTCACGTTGTTGTATTTTTATGGTTTATTTCAATGTGTTAGTGTGTGCATTGAATTCCAATTTCATCTAAAACAACTCACACCTAAAACTGTTATACACTCGAATTTTTTGCTCTGCTGTGTTGTTAAGCTTACACATGCCCTTACACACATACAAAAAATATTATTTATTTGTATGGCACACAATCAAATAAAAAACAACAACGAACTGGAAAGGGAAACGATAAAAAATAAAGCATATCATAAGGGGGTTTGGTTACAAGTCATTTTGTAATAAAGTCATATTGTTGTAATAAAAAAAACGGAAGATTGTCATATTGAACCCGTACACACATACATTTATGTATTTGTTACACCCACTCTATGGTTTATTATACATTATAACTGACCATCCTTTCTACATATTCGATCATACATATACTAGAGGTGTATACTAGTATGCTATGCTATGCTATGCCCGGGTATATTTGCCAAGAGTTTAAACAGCACAATCAGTTTTAACTGTCATAAGTGCTCTCAGAAATGTCCTGCTAAATAGCTAAAGGGCTTATTGAACTGTATATGCAAGGGATTTGTTTAAAAGATTGCTTAGTGCCTGGCTGAAATTTGCGATGGAAAATATATTTCAAAATAAAAAAGGTTGACATAACAGAAGATGATAAAAAAAATTTAAAAAAAAATTCCGAATTGAAGTTTAAATTACTTTAAAGTACTGTACGATTATGCCAATTTTCTTTATAATCATAGTTCGAAAGCGACAAGGTCGGCTAATCAGCGCTCACAAGACCGCCTTTGATGCCACCATTGGTTTAAGCAAATTTAATGCCATGTCTGATCCAACTAACACAGGATCATCACTCCGATTAATTTACTGTCAAACGAGGTTTCACACAATGTGCTCTTTTATCGTGTAATCTCTTCAATATTTCACTGGAAAAGATCTTGTGCGATGCACGAATAAAACCATTCACAACCCCATACTTTTGCTGATTGGCAGCTGGAGCAATGAAAATTACTTTGAGTTAGAGAGAGTTACATCGCCGTAGCCTAGTAAGTAGTGTGTTGGCTTATTAGACGTAAGTTCAGGGTTTAAACCCTAGATCGGACAACTCCAAAACAAAATATAAAAAAATATTTCTTAGGTGTTTCCTCTCAGCAGATTTCTGGCAAGATTTCTCAAAGTAAATAAAATTGCCATGAAAAAGTTTCTCAAAAAACTTGTCATTCGGAGTCGACGTTAAACTGTAGGTCCCGCCACTTGTGGATAAAATTAACACACACATCATAAATGGTGTAAGAAACTAGGTTGTAATCCTGGCTAAAAGGTTATAATGACCAATTATGTATGCATGTGTGTAAAGGATCTCGTTCGCAACAAATTCACAACCCCATACTTTTGCTGATCAGCTGCTAAGGCAACAGGCTTTCAGTCATGAAGTACTTTTTTACTTGAAATTTACGTCAACAAGAAGGTTTGGTTATGAAGAATGGTTTGAAAAACATATATGTTTGGCCAGCAATTGATGAACAACTGGTCGGTATGAAGTTTCAACAAGATGATGCCAAGGCCTCACACTACACACCTGATTTTAGTCTTTTTGCATGAGAAGGTTCCTGAAACGTTAAAGGCGTTTCAGAGTTCATATGGTTAATGGAGAGTTTTAAGAAAATCTTTGTGACATAAATCAAAGACATATATCAAAAGGGCCAGGCAATGATATACAGAAGACTTGCGGAGTTCCGAAGTTTATTACATGGGCATATACCATTACAAACAGTTCAGACCTATAGGCCAAGATCTGGATCCAAATCTAAAAAGGGCTCATATGTTGTTGGGAAAGATACAGAAACTAGCGTGTAACAGGGCCAATGAATACCTCTCCTAAAGCAGCGCTGGAAGATCAGAGATTTGAAAAGTTTCGTTAGCAAATGGGAGACAAGTCTAACACGAGGGAATTTCATGACGTATTAAATGGAATGGGTGGTAACTATCCTCTGGACAAAATCCAAAGTTTTACAACGACTCTTAGAAACAAAAGTGATTGGAGGGACTTAGAAGCTAAATACACATTTTGTACAGTGATGGTCCAAGAGCAGATATTGGGACCGGAGCGTAATATTTCAATCCTATGAGGAAACTCGTAATTATCTTACAAGCATAATTCAACTTGTACTTAAAGTACACATACATACATAATTGGTCATTACAACCCTTCAGTCAGGATTATTGACCTAGTTTCACACACCACTTATGTTGTGTGTGTTAATTTTATACATGAGTGGCGGGACCTACAGTTTAAAGTCGACTCCGAACGACAGATTTTTTAAAAAACTTTTCATGGCAATTTTATTTACTCTCAGAGTTTTTGCCAGAAATCTGCTGAGAGGAAATCGCCGAAGAAATACTTTTTGTATTTTGTTTTGATGTCTGGCCTGGGGCAAAGTACATAGGATTGGAAAAAAACAATTCTCTGTGACAGTCAGGCTATCACCCGAGTATTTGGATCTTATGAGGTTAACACAAAAATGGTAACGAACTGTCTAGGAAAGCTGAGTGAAGTGGGTAGGACAAATAGGGTTATTCTCCACTGGTTGCCTGGATATGTGAGAATTCGCGCTAATGAGCAGACATGTGATCATGCCGCTGATTAGACAAGAATTTTTCTGTGGAATACTTTTTCAGATGTGAAGCAATCCGAACTTTTATTGGGTAACTAAAACAGGAAAAAGAGATTTGAGTTATGAACCGGACTATCAAGGAATAATCTGATGTTGAGCATTAGCCTTTTGGCATGCTACTCTGGACTCAAAGTACGCTTGATCAGAATGGAGATGGATTTGAAACCAATGTACATATACATGTTTATATACATGCTTATTTACATGTATAAATGTATATAAGCATGTATAAATGTATATAAACATGTATAAATGTATACATGTATATAAGCATGTATATATACATTCTGTATGGAAATGAATCACCAGAATACATTTTTCTTACCATTGGAGACTTAAATCAGTCCAAAATAAACTACCTGTGTATATATCTCTTACTAAACAGAGAATTATAATCCCTTAAACATTGTATTAAGACTAAACGAACTAAAGTTTGTAGAAAAAACTGATCAAATTGTGAAAAAATTTACTTTTTTTAAAGAAATCTGTATCCTTTTCCAAAGGCTTACTCACAATTCTGCGAATTGTCTTGTCATTGCAGTCTTGTCTAGTCTGCATTGTTACTTCCATTGTAATCTTGCAGTAACATTCAATATCTTCTGTTCCTTGCACTTTGCATTTGTCTTGCAATCTTACAAAAAACACAGGAAACATAAAAACCATTCAAGCAGAATGAAATTTATCCGCACATTTCTGTCAGTATTTTTTGTTTTTTCTTGCCGGATGACAATAATGGTAACAGGGTTATAGTAGAGGAAGAAAAGTAAAAAAGGAAATAAAAAATACTGGTGATGATAAGCTTGATACTCTTGCAGTACTTGTGTTCAATTGTCTACACAATATTGTATTTCCCGCTCGGTTTTTTCTTCATTTTTCACGTTTTCTGCGATTTCCTTGAATTATTGTTGCAAGATATATGAGAAGTATTGCAAGACATTCAAAATTTGTGTGAATAAAAAAAGGAAATCCAACTGAATTTGATTTAATCCTGTAGAGGGAGCAAAAACACACACAAAAAATGGAATGCAATTTATTACGCATAAAATGCCACGATATTGTGGCATGCCACACACAGTAGGGGCAAGGAAGGTTTCAAGGGAAAAAATGAAGGGATAGGAAGGAAAATGGAAAGAGTAAAGCAGAGGATAAAACAAGAAATTTTGTATTCATTTCTTACATTGAAAGTAGCACCCAAAAAACTGTATAACAATTGCAGGAGAAAAATATTGAAATTCAAATGATTTACGACACATCAATTTTGCGGAAGAAAATAAAATAAAATAAAAGAAAATGCAGATTTGTGTGTGAAGAAGAAAAATTACTTGTATTTTAATAATAAGTATTCAATATTTTTTCATATTTCTTCCATTTTTTTTTTTGCAAACAGTTTTATGTCTTCAAGTTCAGTGTGGTCCTTATGCCAAGCAAACACTGAACCCTTTTAAGAACATAAGAAACCATTAATGAAGTCATTATTGTCTTAGTATTACAATTGAAAGTAAATATTTATTTTTTTTATCGAAAATGTATTCTTTTGTCTGGCTTATAACCAAACTTTAAGTTAAATAAATGTCTACTGCGTCAGAGAATGTATACCAGAACACAAATCTATTTAATGCAGCCGGATGTAATCTGCCTTTAAACGGAAATGAGGCATTTGCAAGAACAATAGTGTTGGTAATTATGTTTAATTATTTACAATGGTTTTCATAGTCAAGAAATCTAAAGAGCGTAGACGTTATATTTAAAGCACAATATAAATCACACGTTCGTATGTATGTGCCGGAAATTAAATTTATTTTGTCAATATAAAGGGAAATCATTATTACATCGTCATAACCGTTCCATTTAAAAAAGATCTGATGTATATATTTTCTGTGGAATATTTTCATCAGAGGTTTAATGAAAATCCATAAATTTTCTTGCCACAACATTAGCGGAAAATTAAAAACTATTTCCCAAATGCTGGATAATAACAGCAGATGTTATGACCTTCATCCACATCACAACAGCTCATGTAGAAGTCTTTGTAGAGGCATGTTTGTTCCGAAGCCTGTACATTGACTAATTTTCAGAATCCTTAAAGGATTTTGCAGGAAGCCAATGCTGTGTGTTTCTGGTGAAACAATGAACACAGATTGCTACCGGCAATCAAAGATCAATTTGAACCTTGTATTGATCGAGAAACGAACAGAAAGGGCACCAAGACACCTCATCTGCCGTATTTCACTATTCACAGACTACTATTCGATGGGATACGCATTAGTGAGCAACTACTTCGATTCCTACGAAGAAATCGAAAAAAAAAGAAAACCTCAAAAGATGAACGGTTTTATTGGCGTGAAATCCACAAATCGTCTGAAAGATTAAAAAAGTGTGTAGCCAGCAAAAGTTAATACTTTGAATAGTTCTATGGGCTGTGTATTCTTATTCCCCTTTATTTTACTGTAGTGGTCTTTGAATCTGGAGGTTTTCAGTGAGGCCCTTGAAGCTCAGAGAAATATTACAGGGTGTATTTTGGTATATTTGTTAATGATGCTGATATTAAACTTTCTTCTAAGGCGCTCAGGCCCTGCAGTATTTTCAAGGCAGATGTCTATGGCTATTTTGATAGAAGCACAATGCTTTTTGTCGCTGTAGACTAGTATGTAGTCTGTTGGTTTATAAGAAGTAAAACTACGATTCGAACAAAACAAAATTAGAAAGAGAATATTTCTTCGACGACTTCCTCGCAGCACATTACTGGCAAAAACTCTAAGAGTAAAATAAAATTGGCATGAAAAGTTTCTCAAAAATCTGTCAGATAACTCATGAATAAAGTTAATACACACAACATAAGTGGCATGAGAAATCAGGTTGTAGGATTACGGCCAGTTAAGTAAGTAAGTAAGCAATGCTTTTGGGTAGCGAGATTTTCCCAGAAAACCTTTTGTTTGACTCAAATCGCCAGGTCCCTAACTATCATAGTTTCAACGTCCGTCCTTGTCGATGAATGCCAAGAATTTCTCAGGAAAATTTCGAATCACTCAATGGTAATTCTTATATGCGTTTCGGCACATACGGATATCACCCAAGGCCGGTATGAAGTACGCATTATCCGACATGTTACAGAGCATAGATAGTCTGATTTCGATCTCTTGTTTTATATGGAAGCTCAATCTCGTTGGCATTAGCCGCGCACGTGCAATGTTGTAAGGCTCCACTGTACGCATATGGATGAGAAGACCGAGACAGTTTTTTTCTTAAATCGAATGACGATACATTTACAATAGCGATTCGCAAGAGTCACTGATCTTTTGGTAGGCATGTCGAGCATTGGCATTATGTCGAATGAGTTGAGCAGCAGTCGTGGTTCTAGTGAGGAGGGAAAGACTGTCTTTCACCTCATGTTTCATTACTTTTGTCATAAAAAGATGTGTTTTTTACCTCTCATTTTCCGACATCCTTGACAGAGCTCATATAGTAATAGCAATAGTAAGATTAGTTTTGACTTGAGATGGTTTCCTTTACGGAAAGTTTGATATCCGGTTTGAATATTAATTGTGCTAGCACAATGGAGCTACAAATATATAAGCAAAGTTTATATCAACAGTGCTCAAAATAGGATCCATAAATCAAAAATTTGAATTTCCAATTAAAAAAAGGAAAAATGATTTTAAATTTGAACGAACTTTACATGATTGGAGAGCTTGATTAGCCTTAAAACAATAATAAAGGTAAATAAAATATGGACAATAACGAGAGTCTTCTCAAGTCTTCTTTTTATCAAATTCATCTAATAAGCTATCATTGTGAATTGAAACCATAACTGGCTTAAACAAAATTCTCCTTCTTGGCTTTCTAACATGACTTTAAAATTTCATTCATTTGCCATTCATCGTTAAGCAGATTTTCTTATTAAATTTTATTGAAAATAATAAAAAACATTCTCTTTGTATTTGTATTATCCATGTTCCATCTCTGAGTTTGTTTTCTTTTGCTTCTTTTTTTTTTTGTATAAGACTGACTCACCTTGATGGCTATAATGCTCTCTGACACCACTATAACGATCCTGTTGATGCTGTTGCTGCTGTTGATTCCACAATGTGGATGTTGCACCCATGTACATATTATTTAAGTTTCCCTGTTGTTGTTGTTGTTGCTGCTGTTGTTCTTGTAAATCCATTTTTGATTTAGTTCTTTGCAATTTATGATTGTAGTTATTGTTGTTATTATTATTCTGTTGAAAGTTATAACGTTGTTCTGTTCCAAAGCATTTATGCAGCAAATAAAAGCCAGAAGGAACAAAATACCAATACCACCACCATCACCAGCAAAATACCACAATAACAACAACAACAATATTGTTAAAGTATACAAATAAAGAACGAGAAAGAGAGAGAGAAAGAAAGATTGTAGTTGAGAGAGAGAAGAGAGGGAGTAAAAGAGAATACAGGAAACCAAATGCATTTTAATAGTATTAGATGCTGTGCAAACGACTCATTTCAAATAGTAAACGTAATAGTATTTAACATTTTAAACGTATACCTTTACGGTACACAGACACATACATACATACATACCCTCACTTATACATACATACAAACATATAGTATATGATAGCATACATACCTTTATTGTATTTCGTTACCAACATGGGCAACGTATTTGTTGAAACAGTTGGAGCCAAAGTTGTTACAGTTGTGGTCTGTGGAATGTCTAAAAATGGTTACAAAACAGATAGAGAAAGAAACAAAGAAAGAGAAACAAATAAAATACAATACAAACGTGAGGGTATTAAATGTGTTTTATAGGAATACAGGAATACAGAAATAGAACTAGAAGAAGTTGAAAGTTTCTTTTATTTTCTTACTTTCAAAATGGCAAAACCTGAAGTATTAAGTATTTAAAAACGAACGTTTAAAAGCGAACATTTATACGAGTACAACAGTACGTAAGTTATGTGACAAAGATACTGAACATGTGAATGGTACAGGTTTTATTGTATTTTGAAATATTAAAAATAAATATATTGGTAGTGTGTTAGGAAATAAAATTCAGTAAGACTTTTTAATATAGAAAGAAAACTCTCCAATACATTCACAATAATTTCACTGAACATAGATATGTTGAAGGTACGTAAGCTAAAAGTATACTGAAATCAAAACTCGCTTGAAATGCGAAATAAAACTTGACTAAGATGAAACTTCAAGTCGCCGTTGTCTAGTAGGTATATCCAAAAAAAAAAAAAAACGGAATAAGAAAATACGATCCTTATTTAATACCACTGTGTTTAACGCGCACTTCTTAATAAAACTCTCTCTTATTAAACACAAATTCATGTCTTATCACTGACTGAGTAATCACGGCTGACTAGCAGTTCTATTTTTACGACCTTGTTTTAAGTATTTTTGTTTTATTTATTTTGAGCTTTGTTTTGTTCCTTTTTCTCATATATCCCATATTTGTATGCGTTTAATCGGTTTACCGTATAGTATGTGTATATTGTTGTTGTCTGTTTGTCGTAGTTGTTTATTTTAGTTTCGTCCTGAAAAAGTGCATGAATGCCATTGCCTTAATTTGGAATTCACCCATTTACCCGACTTTATTTTTAATCTCGGCTCTCGATACGTTACAATATGCAGCCTTCTAATTACTCCATTCGAGTAAGTGAGTAATTTGTAGCAATAACAACTTTTCTTGTTGTTGTTACTTTAGACTTGATCGGTAATATTCGGTAATATTTAGATCGTCTTAAGTCGCTATTGTCTAGTAGGTAGTGTGTTGGGTTATTAGACATTAGGCCGCGGGTTAAACCCCCAGATAAGATATCTCCTACAAAACGAAATACGACAAAAATATTTTTTCGACGAATTCCTCCCAACCCAAAACCTCTGAGAGTAAATAGAAATTGCGAAAAGTTTCTCAAAAGAATGTCGTTGGGTGTCGACTTTAAACTGTAGTTCCCACCACTAACGTATAAAATTAACACACACAACATGAGTGGTGTGAGAAGATAGGCCGTAATTCTTACTGAAGGGTATGACGCCTTACAAAATTCAATTGGGTCATAACCATCTTCGCGTGTACCTTAATAAACAAAATTGACATATTTAAGGCACACGTGAAGCCACACTCAGAAGCCAATGCACACATTCAGAGTGAGTGTTTGGTGCGGCTTCTGGAGTGGTGCCATCATTGGCCCATATTTCTTTGAAAATTAAGAAGACGCAACCATTACGGTCAATGGAGATACCTATCGCATCATTATAACCGATTTTTTTGTAACCGCTCTTCATGGCATTGATGTGAACGCTGTTTGGTTTCAACGGGATGGTGCAACTTACCATAAAATATGTGTAAAATTGATATACACAATATAAGTGGTGTTAGAAGCTAGATCGTAATCCTGACAAAAGGATTGTAATGACCAATTACGTACATACATATGTATGTATTCGGCTACCCTACCTTTAATATGTCCTTTCAAGCGGATGTACCTACAGTTAGGAAAAATATGATTCGGCCCTGTGATAATTTGTTAAACATGGTTAATCCAGGCCAGTAATAATTTGTTTGACTTGACGAATACAACTTTAAATATCTCTGGTATTGCATACCAGGGTAGTACATACCACAGTATTACATACCATAAGTTTAAGTAACCCAATGCTTTTTCATTGCATTGAAGATCAAGCTGAGAAGGTTATTCAAGGAGTTGAAACGACTACAAAGATACTACGACGTGATTCCTATAAGGGCAAAGTCATGAGTATTTTATAAAAAATAGCTCCTGGAGTACATTAATGAGCGAATGCTTCGGCTTGTGGGAACACCTGCACTATATTTAATGTCATTATCATCAAAATATATAAGGAAAGAGACTATTCCAGACGTAACTCGTATCAGAGAAGTGTACTGGAAGAAGTAAAGGAAGTTTCTACAAAATCTGGGTATAGACTTCCTATAAAATGTGTGATTAGTAACCCTTAGTGGTGAGTCATGAGAGAGCTTCATGGCTCAGCTGTATGCCGATAGGCATGAGACCTTGATTGGTCTCGTCTTCTTCAACCTAGCTATCTAGCTACCTATCTACAAGGTATTCAAGCTCATTTTAAAATTTTCTTAAAACATTCACACTCAACCAAAAACTTTACAAGAACTGATGAGCATATATTTTGTTGTTTTTGTATGTACAATTAGGTCATGTTAATTTTCAATTAATTTCATATTATTATACATTGTAACACATATACACACACATATCAGGACAATGGAGAAAGGCAAATAATTTAATGAGAAAAGATAAAAGTAAGGCAGGGACAAGGAGTGAGAGAAAGAACAAAGGAAGGAAAAGACTTTTACTGTGTTTTATGTCAAAATGTCAAATATGGTTTCGTATTATTTAAATGTAAATAAAAATTTATATTAGTATGGGCAGGAAGAGAGAGAAAGAGAGTGAGAGAGAGAGTGTAAAGGAATTGTAGTTTAAAAGTTTCTTTATGGGTTGCTATGTTAAAATAAGGAACAGTGTAATAATAATATAAGACAAGTTTTTAATCTCTTTTTAATTCTCCCCCTCTCTCTCTCTCTCTCTCTCTCTCTCTATTCATTGCTTCCTTTCACTCACTCCTTTCTCTTCTTATTTATATTCAAAGTGTACATGTGTGCCTATATCCTGGACTTATTATTACATATGAATATGGTTTCTTAAGGACATGTTTTATATCTAAAATTTCTTAGACTTATGCAGAAGACCTTTTTCAGTTCCATTGTTACGGTCTTATAATGAAATTGTAATGAATAATTAAATCCTATTGTTGCTGTTGTTGTTAAGCTGCTTCACAATTAACAAAACATGTTAAGCCTTACAACAGTCCAGAAATGTGAAAAAGCACCAAAGGGTTCTCTTATTAAGTCAAGCGAAAATTAATTCATTGACCATTACACTCTCTCACCAACAAGTAAATCCTTAATAGTGTCGTTCTCATTTTCTTTCGTTTTAATGTATTTGTGACATACTTTTGTCATTTAAGTTTCTTGTTGGTTATACTATATATGTATACGTGTGCATTGTATGGTTTTTAATAAATAATTAAAATGTAGTTTTCTTGTTTATTATAACTCTTTGCAGAAAAAACTTTTAGTTCGTTGATGTTGTAATTTCATTTACATTTCATCCCTTTTTGCTGTCGTCACTCCTTCCTTCACTGGTCATCATCATGATTGTGCTGATTATTGTGAATTATCATTGGCATTATGATGATATACATCCCCTTGAGAATTTTATCTTGGTTTTTACGTACGTTTTTCATTTCAGTTTCCATAGTTTCATTTGCAAAAAAAGTTATAGTTTTCCTGGTTATTTTTCTTTTTTTGTTCTTGTTTTTTTTAATTAACTGGCAGGTGCTTTACACCCGGTTTTAAGGGTACCCTAAAGAAAATGAAACATTCAAGATGTCTTTTACATGAACGATTGTCTAGGGTAGACCATTTAAAAGTTTAAATTTAAAAATGCAATAAAACAGAAACGGTTTGTAATTTTGCCAAATTTATTTCTTTGTTGCGAAGTACAATTGTTCCGGTTAGAAATGGAATATTCGTTCATTTATTTGACAGAAGCGGCTGGCCTCACAGTACCTCATTCGATCGAGCCAATTTTTATGCACTTTGTCGAGTGTATGAGGTCGTATGACATAACGAATGTTGGCTTCTAAATGCTCAATTATCTCAAGTTTGTCGGCATAACATTTTTCTTTAACGGCGTACCACAGCAAATAGTCCAACGGTGTCATCAACATTTCGGCTAATTAAAGGGCCATCAATCGTTTGACGCAATAAATCGATTGTGGCATAAGATGTGTGACAAGTTGCATCATCTTGTTCGAATAAAACATCGTTCACATCAATACCATGAAGAGCAGGTACAAAAAGTCAGTTATCATGATGCGATCGGTGCCACCATTGACCGTAATTGTTGTGCTGTTTTCATTTTTTTTTTTTTTTTTATGAAACCAGCACTCAGGGGATGGCCCATACTCATGCAGTGCATTGTGCAGGTTTTTTAGGAAAGGTGGAAAGGGGGAAGATGCGAACGGCAAGGAAAGGAGTTGCTGCTGGGTGACTATAAAATGGCCAGTGCTATACCTTCACTATTAGACAGTCTACAGGCAATCGTCCCCAAGAAGCCCGCAGTTTCTCACACCACTTATGTTGTGTGTATTAATTTTATACATAAGTGGCGGGACCTACAGTTTAAAGTCGACTCCGAACGACAGATTTTTGAGAAACTGAGAAGAAATCGCCGCAAAAATACTTTTTGTATTTTTTTTACTTTTTTTTTATGTCTGGCCTGGGACTCGAACCCTGGCTTTTACGTCTAATAAGCCAGCACACTACCTACTAGACCACGGTGACTTTTTGAAAGAATTATGGGCCAATGAAGCCTCCGCTCCACAAGCCGCAGCAAAGAACCTCTCGCAACAGATGCATTGGCTTCTGTAAGACCATGTGTGGGTTTTCGTGGGTTTTCTGAGCACCAAATACGGCAATTTTGTTAACTGACGTACCCATACGTACAAGATTGGTCATTACAACTCTTCAGACAGGATTACGGCCTAGCTTCTCGCACCAGTTATGTTATGTGTGTTAATTTTATACCTGACTGGTGGGACCTACAGTTTAAAGTCGACTCCCAACGACTGGTTTTTTAAGAAACCTTTCATCACAATTTCATATAATCTCCCCGAAATCTGATGAGAGACAATCATCGAAGACATTTTTTTTCAAATTTATTTCGTTTGGCTGGAGATGTCTGACCTGGGGCTTAAATTGTGGTATTTCGGCTAATAATCCTTGTAAGTAGACTACGGGCAATTAATTGCCTTAGTTAATTTGAAAATTATTCACAATTATTACAGGGAAACTCAATCTCGATGGTAGCAGGACGGTTCGTCCAATATTGCTACACTCTGCTGGACACGCACTTATAAAAAGAGAACCGTCTTACTTCTGTCTCTAAATCGCATGGCCATACAACGTGCAATAGCAATTCTTGCAAGCCACTATCATGTTCGTTGGCATACCGAAAGACTCGAATCACTTGTGCAAAGACCTGTGGGTTTGAGGAGGAGAAGAAGGATACTGTCTTTCACATTATTTGTAAGCGTCCTGCTTTTGTCATGAAGAGACGGAGGTGTTTGACCTCTTCCTTACTGACAGCTCTTACCGTATTCTCAAAAATGAAATTACAACAATACATATAGATATAATTAGTCATTACACCCCTACAGTTAGGATTACTACTTAGCTTCTACCACCACTTATGTTGTGTGTGCTAATTTTATACATGAGTGGCGGAGGAGCTACAGTTTAAAGTCGACTCTGAACGATAGATTTTTGATAAAATTTTCATGGCAATTTTATTTACTCTCAGAGTTTTTGCCAAAAATCTGCTGAGGGATGTCTGGACATGCCGAAAGACTCGGCATTCCGACAACTAACTTCTGCATGAGCTGTAGGTCTGAGTTCTGAGGAGGACACTGTCTTTCACCTCATGTGTCAGTTCCTTGCTCTTGTCATGAAGAAACAGAGGTTTTTGACCTCTCCCTTTCTAACATCTCTGACCGAGTTCTCATGTATAGAATTGATGCAATAGCAATATTTGTTTACCCGTGGCATCACAACGGGGCGCTGTGCGTGCTCAAGTGAGTTTTGTGACATCAGAGCTACCACTCCGACCTAACCTAACCAAATATTTGTTTTGAATTACGGTTAGCTTCATCTAGGAAATTTTTGATCTCCGTGTAGAATTAATTGTGGTATCATAATGGGCCTAAGTGGGACCACTTCCTTCAAGGCACCTAACTTACGCTGATAAATAACTTCAGAAAAGGGATATTATGCTTACAGCCTTGAATGAGATAAAGGAACATCTCTATTTGGTCTGTGGAACAATATTTATTAGCATAGAAACCAATTTGATCGTCGAGCCAATTGAAAAAAAAAAAAAAAAATTGTTAAAACTGAGGCGACTGTTTTGCAGTGTCATCGTGCTGTTGATGTAACTGCAGCTGCAAAACAATCAGGAATCGAAATTTAGAATAATAAAGGGTGGGCCATTTAGAATTTAGAGATGTGTGTCCTGTTGAAACCAAACATCGTTCACATCAGTTCCATGAAGAGCAGATAAAAGAATAAAATCGGTTATCATGATGCGATAGACATGTCCATTGACCGTAGTGCTTGAGCCGTCCTCATTTCAAAAAAATATGAGCCAATGATGACTCCTCTCTACATGCCGCACCAAACAGGCACTCGTAATGGGTGAATTGGCTTCTGTAAAACGGATTGTGTTAGTTTTCTGAGACCTAAATAGGGCAAATTTGTTTATTAATGTACCCACCAAGATGAAAACAATATTCATCCGAAAAGATGTTTTTTTTTTTTGGCAAAACGATTACATCGTGCAGTTTCTCGTTGGCTCAATAAATCCCAACGTTGCTCAAGCGTTAATCGATTCATTACGTTCTGTGGAGATAACATACTGAATTTTGTGACATAATAGATTGCCAGATTCCGATGACCCAGCCGATATTAGCATCTATCTCTTACTTATTATTGTCTAATGTCATTTTAATCTGAAACAAAATCCTTCCATTTATTGCTAAAAATTTCTCCTTTCGCCATAATTCTTTATTTTCATAGAGTGTATCTATAATTCCTTATTTCTCAAGGTTTATTTATTTTTGTTATGTCTGTCGTTACTTGATTTAAATTTTATTCAAGCCCAATAAAAAAGTTGTCACTTTTCATAAAATTACATGAAAAAAACAGAGAAAAAAAGTATTAAAACTTCACTATTCATTTTCATCATTTTATTCTTCCGCTGGGCAGCATAATTTCAGTTTTTTTTCATTCCCTATCTCCCTGTGATTACAACAATCCAAATATACTCGCACGGTATGTGATGGGCGATATTGGTGATATGGGTAAAGAACCCAACCATAAACATAAAATAATATCAGCAGTTGAATTGTTATTATTGTTGTTGTTGCTGTATGTTGGTATATACTTACGATAAAGTTTAATTGCTCCATCAGTATCACCCAATGAATTTTTGGCTACACAACGATATGACCCAAAATCATGTGCGTCAACATCATTTATGGTTAAACGCATCGTGATTTTATAGCCTGTTTCATATGTTTCCGGTACAAAACGTTCACCTGCAATAATAATAAAATAAAAAGAAAATAAAGTATTATTTTTTTTTGTTTTATTAAATAACTAGAGTTACCAAAAGCAGAGAAAATCAAAAGGCTGGGGAGTTAAAAGGTGATTACAGGCCTAGAGAATTAAAAGTTATCGAGTTTAACGAAAGGTCGTTTTTTTTTGTCTATAAAAAATGGGTTTTCTGGAACAGGAGAGTATAAAAAATATAACTTTTTTCTGTTGAATAATCATTTTAAGTTAAATACCTCATGAAAAGTTTATAAAAAAAAGTATTGAAGTTGTAAATTGAGTAGCTTTTAACAGTACTTCAGCTATTTTTTTTAAATATTTTTCACACACAAAAAAAATCATTTTAAAAGGTTTCCGTTTTAAGCTGATAAAAACTTATTTTAACGGGCAGTGTTGATTGAATTAACAGTCGGAAAGAGTTAAACAAAGTGTCAATAGGGCTAGCAAATATTTAACGAATAAAAACTGCAGCAATCCAAATGATTTTTATGGAAAAAATAGATCAATAAACGCAAAAAAGAAAGAAAGAAAAGATCTTGAAAGAATTTGGTTGTTTCGGCAGTATTGACTACATAACACGGTAATATGATTTCTCAACATCTATTCCCAAAGATAGGCTTGGAAAAGATTTTGTAGTTATGATCGGAACCCAATTCTTGGAACCTGTGGCTTATTAAGATAAGTCCGTTCAGTTTTTCACTAATTCTTCGAGATTAAATGGAACTGCAAGTGAAAGTATTTTCGGAATCTAGGGGGACCTATGGTCAACCCATTATACTACCGAATCACTGTACCGTCTTCCAGGCGAGGGTGTCACGTACATTGGCTGCAATGAGAATTCTTAAAGACGAAAACATATCCAGAAAGTATATTACCAGACTTTGTGAACACGAGTTGTTTGCAAGATTACTGGGTTCTAACACAATGAACTCCTGGTTGGTTTAAACCTGCTGCAGAACTCTCAATGAGATGGCGAATGCGATGCTGCAAGTATTGATGTAGCGATGCTGCAAGTATCTATAGAGCGAATGAATTGGCCAGGCATGGCACATCCCTCGAACTCTATAGAGGATTCTGTTCTTTGGGTGTCCCTTTAAATTGCGGGCTCACAACAAGCAATATCGTAGTCCTTAGACATGATTCAATCCCCAAGTCATTTATCTCGATCAGATCGAAATATGAAAAATATTTCATCTCAGCAGATTTCTGGGAAAAACTTGGAGAGTAAATAAAATTGCAAAAATTAACACACGTAACATAAGTGATGTGAGAAGCTAGGTTGTAATCCTGAATGAAGGGTTGCAAGACGAATTGTGTCTGTATGTATGGCGGGTTAGGGTTAGAGTGGCTCACCGAAAGCAACTATAGCGTGCATGAAGAGTCTGCTCAAACTCTAAGAAAGTACACTCATTATGGTTGTTGAAATCATTACTGGGCATTGCATGACGAGCCCTCACTACGTATAATCTATTCCGGTGACGATCGTTTCGATGTAGTGTGAAAGATGGAGCCATGTCGTATATCGCTTCATTAAGTAATATGTTGGAATTTTTAATGTAACTACTTCGCAGTTGCCTTTACTCGTTTATGAGATATGAGTCCACTTACATATCCTCCACATGCGTTCTTCAAAGCATCAGTCATCTCTATCAATATCAATTTTCAGTCTTCTAAAATTATTTTGAAAATTTTTTTGATGTTTTCTTGGGTACAGCCCCAGTGGAGCTCTACGAGCATCGTTATTGGTTCTTATTTCATCTCGTTTATCGATAGCAAATCACTGTTCAACAGTTGATTTTCTTGGGTGCAAAGTCCGAATAATATTTATCAAGCTAAGTCTTGGTTTCAAGAGTATTTGTTTCGTCAAGCTTTATTAACAGACGGCGAAGAACTAAACTGCCATGCACTCGTGGATAGACAGTCAGTGTTGACACGACTGTAGCCGAAAATTGTACTTAAAAGTGGGTGTTAAGCATAATGGTTTTGAATACCGTTGTTTTTGTTACAACGGATTTTTGTTCATGGATTAAATTGATAGCGGGATGTTATCAGTTAAAGTGAGGCTTTATTTAAATAACGTAACTATTAAAAATTAGAAATAAACAATTTCCTTTATTTTAATATTAATGTATTGTCAATGTTATCTAAATATTTATCGATAAATACTTATCGATATACTTAGGCGATTGATATGCTAAGCACAGTTTAACGACAATATTTATTCAACTGCTATTAAAAATATAAATTCTCAAAAAGTATTACCGATAACATTATACCGATAACAATACTTTCTACAAATATTTATCGATAACTGTTTTTAGTCTGACATAAGAAATTTATATTAAATCATATTATTTTATATTATGAATTAAAAATTTTAATGAAAAAAAAGAACAACTATTTTCAATTTTTGATAAATAAAATTAAAGTGTTATCGATTAATTAAATTTTATAAAGAAATTTAATTGAAAATTCTTTTGATAACAGCAGCATTGCAATGCTTTTTTTAAAGGTATTTATTTAAAAATAATGTCAATGATTTCATTATACAAACAAAATGAAATAAATTTACAATGAAAGTCATTAAATCTGCAGAAAAGTTTCATTCATTATTTGCCATCAAACATACTGAAACCTACATACAAATATATACGAAGAAAATTGATGAAAATTCTATGGAAATTAAAGAAAATTTTTCGTTGCATATGAGTGTGTGTGAATGAATCAAAATGTCCATGAGAAACTCTCCCACGCAACTGCTTAATATTCAGTTCAAGTGGTATGTATCAATAAAAATAAAGAAACCAAATACGAGGGCAAGAGAGAGAGAGAGAGTAAGAGTAAATTAAATTTAACATTTAAACAATTATTTATACTCCAATAATTCTTATTAGAACTTACAAGTGTAGTTTTGTTCAAGCAAGAGATAGTCGTGTATGTTTGCATGTCCTATGGACATGTGTGTATTTACATGTGTGTTCAAACATATCCGACATGAATATTCTCTACCGTCGACAAATATTCAACCCCGTAGGCAGCACAATACAAGTATTCATGCATGAAACCACAAAATATCACAACGAAACAAAAGACAAAAAGCAATCAATCGATAGAAGATAACTTCGATAACTTGAATTTTATTTATTTTGCTTACTCTACAGCTCAAATTCAAAAGTGAAGAGTGAATTATTTTTCGTTTTAAATTCTCAAATCATTTATTCTGTGAAATTAAAGCAATTCCATTTAAACTGTTAGAATTTCTAGGCAAAATCCAATTGATTTTGAATTCATAATTCGTTAGTGTGCGTGTGGAAAGTTAATAAATTTTCTGTTTCAATGGCTGCTTAAGGATTCTAGATGTCATGTTATATTAAAGAATACTTCACTGAATCTGAACCTCCATTAAAGATAGGGTCGTTTCTTAAGCGCTTCCTATTCTAAAATTTATATAAAACACAGTGTGTATGAGTTATCATCGAAGTCATTTTCCATTCGTTAAAACGTCCACCACGGCTTCTCTGAAGGGAGGACATTTGAAATGTCCAATTTGCCATGAGATATCAGGATTAATTTGAACAAATCAGTTTGAATTTAACCGCCGAAGTCCCCATATTCTAGTAGGTATTGTGTTGGCTTATAATATGGCAGCAAGTGGTTCATCACCCGGCTAAGACATCTTGAACCAAACGAAATATGAAAAATATGTCTTTTTGCGACTTTCCAGGAGTAGTTTCATTATAAAATCTGTCGTTTTGAGTCGATATTAGACTGTAGCTCCTGCCACTCATGCACAAAACTAGCACACACAATATAAGTGGTGTGAGAAGGTAGGTTGTAATCCTGACTAAAAATCGATATGACAATAGTTTTCTATATCCCAGCAGCAGCTTCCTTGCAAAATCCATCGTTCGGAATTGACATTTGATTGTAGGTCCTGCCACTCATGGCTATAATTAGAATACACAACACGAGTAATGTGAGAAACTATGTTGTAAACCCGACTAAAATGCGATGTGCCAATAGTTCCAAATTTCCCAGCAGCAATTTCCTTGCAAAATCCATCGTTCGGAGTCGACATTAGACTGTAGGTTTCGCCACTCATGGACAAAACTAGCACGCACTATATATGTATGTGGTGTGAGAAGCTGGGTTGTAATCATGACTAAAGTGTTGTAATGACCAATTATGTATTTATGTATGTATGACCATAGTCAACAACGTGTGTTCAATGTTGGCAACCGAGCCAGTTTTTCATCGCTAATGTTATACATGAGTGGTGGCAGCTACAGTTTCGACTCCGAACAACAACGTTTTTTTAGGAACTCTTCATGGCAAATTTTATTTGCTCTCCGAGTTTTTGCCAGTTATCTGCTGAGAGGAAGTCGTATTTCTTTTTTTTTGGAAATGACTGACCTGGGGTTTGAACGTAATCTCACGTCTAATAAGCCAACACACTACCTACTAGACTACGGTTGACTATGGTCGCTTACGTTAGGTTATTTGAATTTTGTACAAGTGCAGGCCCAAGTCACGATGCATAATTCGACAAGTTGTGGCCCAGTCTTTGTAAGCGACACGAAATCAATTATCACGGATTATTCTGCATACTTTCAAGAACAGCGGTGATCTTTTTGACGGGTTTTGGGTGTGGTTCGATTGGTCAGTGAATTAGTGCACTCGAACTTACCTTCTCGGTATGACGATTATGGTGATCATAGACGAAGCGCACGGTACTTGGCCCAAACAAAAAACAGACTGAATAAATGGCAACTTATTTGACAGATGTACCTACAACAAGATGGCCGTTGTCAACTGTTAAATTTCGAAGGTTCCTGTTGGAAGATCCCGTACACTTATAAAATACAAACGTATAAGAAGACCCAAAAGATAAATAAAAACTATCTGTGTATTACACTTTCTCCCCAAACATATACATCATTTGCACAATACTTCACAAACATACATACATACATTTAAACACACATACACAGGAGTAGTATAGATTTATGCAAATATGAAATGACTTAAAGCTGTATTAAGTGTGTAAAGTGTAGGATGATACTATAATTTGTTGATGTGTGTATGTAAAGAATCTGTTACCGGTGTACCGCCTGCTATATTGTACAACAATAATTAATGTATGTCTCTGTGTGTGTGTGTAGCAACAACGTTTATATACAATTTTGTATAAATTTTGTATCTGATTAAGATTCAATATGTCTTTCAGTCTTTCGTTAAACAAAAACTAAATGTATTCGATTTCATTGAGAGTCTGTATGCGTATGTTGTCTTTTATGGAAGTGTATCAGTGCTGCTTTGAACTCCAATCAAAGAAGCAAACAAACAAAGAGTTATTGTTTCTTTATTTCTACAAAAAGTAGAAAAAAATACGTTTCATTTGCTGCGTTATCTTTTACTTGTGGGTGTCCTTATGAATAACAATATGGCTGAGAAAAAATGAGAAGAGAATGCCATGTCTTTCTGTCTAGTTACGTATGTTTCCTTTCTTTGTACACATCATGGATTACAATCATCAATGATTTTGCTTTAATTTCTGATACTTACACATTAACAAACAAATATCTGTGTTATGTGCTAAGCCACCAATTCCCAACAGTGGCTTAGAAACCTTGAGATCAATTACAGACACTTTGTGGTAGGCTTCAAGTAATGCTTTAAGTAGATTTGCTTCACATAATGCAAAATGATTAAAAGTTTATTACCAATATGAGTGAAATTAATCGATACGTACAGTTTCTAAAGGGTGGGCAATTTTAAAGGTTAAATTTTAAACTGCAATAAAACAAAAACGGTTTAAATTTTGTCAAATTTATTATTTTTTATGTTGTGAAGATGTGGAAGATCCACTGGAATATAGCCTAGAATTGTAGATTTTGTATTTACTTTTTGGTTAGGATACCTCGAAAATATTTTAATTCTTTAAAAATCTATTAGAATTGTCATATCGTATCGATCGATTGTATACGTAATATTAAATTGCCATCGAAATATATAACTCATACGCACCATATTACACGTGCTTGAATAGTTACTCTGAAAAGTATGCAATAAAAAATCTTTAATTTTGTCATGTATGAAACCAATGTAATTAAATATCACTCATACGTCACATATGTACTTTCTATTATGGATTTTACATACTAAATACGAGCATAATCTGAGTGACTAAATACAATGGCTGGGTGGGTCATTCAAAAGTTTAAATTTAACTCTGCTATCAAAACAAAATCGGTATGAAATTTTGCAATATTTATTTTTCTGTTAGGAAGTACAATTGTTCTGGTTAGAAAGGAAATATTATTTCCATTTATATGGCTGCCGCGGCTGGCCTCACAGTACCTCATTCAATCGGACCCATTTTCGCAAACTTTTACGGGTGTATGGGGTAGTATCTAGGCAATTGCATCACCAGTGTTGGCCTGCAAATACTCAATTGTCTCTAGTTTGTCGCCAAAATACTTCTTATTACAGAAAATAGTCCAACAGTGTCAAATCGAAGCTTCTTGGCGGCCAGTTGACATCACTATTTCAGCTTATTAAACGGCCATCAAATTTTTGACGCAATATATCAAATGTGGCATGAGAAGTGTGACAAGTTGCATTATGCTGTTGAAAGCAAACATCATTCAAAATTAATACCATGAAGAGCGGGTACAAAAAAATCAGTTATCATGGTATAGTAGGTACATATTACGATCCACTGATCGTAATAGTTGCGCAATCCTAATTTTCGAAGAAATATGGGCCAATCATGCTTCCGCTTCACAGGCCGCTGCAAACAGTCACTCGTAATGGGTGCATTGGCTTCTGCAAGACCATGTGTGTGGGTTTTCTGAGCCCTAAATACGCCAATTTTACTTATTAACGTAGCCATCAAGATGAAAATGAAGTTCCTCCAAAAAGATGATTTTTTTTGGCAAAATCAATATCATCATGTAGTTTCTCGTTGTCTATCTAGCGAAGCGAAAACAAAGCGGATGGTCATGTGGCTTCAACTTTTGAACCAATTGAACCTTTGTAAGGTTTCAGACCGAAATTATTTCATAAAATTCGACGTAAACTGGTAAGTGAAATGTTCAATGCTTGAGAACGATGACCAGTTGATGTTTATGGATCCTTCTCACGTACATTCTTAGCCACAGCTTCCATATTTTCGGTTGAACGCACTGTACGAGCACGCTCACGTCTTAAGGCATCAACAATGAAACTAGTTTCACGAACTTTAGCAATAAACCTGCATATAATGGGCACTGTTGGTCCTTCTCTGTTATCAAATTTTGTACGACATTTTCGTTTAGTTTCCAACCAATTGTCTCTATTTTGGAAATAAATTTCTAATAAATCCCAACTTTGCTCAAACGTATATCGATTCATTATGTTCAGTGGAGATAAAATACTGAATTTTGTGACATAAGTATTGTTAGATTCGAAATAACCATACACCGCTTGACTCATGAGTTGGGCGCCTAAAGTTTTTCCATAGTGCTGAGGGAAGGTTGTAGAAAAATAATATTTTTTTAGATTTTGTTTCGATGGAGTTGTCTGAGCTAAGGTTTGAATCATGGGCCCTCAAGCCACTAACAAGCCAATACACTACATACTAGACTTCATCCACGGCCAGTGTATCTATAAATAGTTCACATGATTTTCAATTTAGTCACGATATATTCCCTTCCCTTGCCATGCTTTTCTACTACGCCCTTTTAAATTAAACTAAGAAAATCTCTTGCTGAGGTAAACCAATAATTTGTGAAAATATTTGTACAAGAATTTCTATCTCTTTTCTTCCCTGGATGTGGAATGATTATACAGCCAACAGGAGTAGAGGCAACGAATGATTACATGCATGTATGGGAATGTATGATACACTCATTTTACTCATTTCAGTCATTCTTAATATTTGATTTTGGGGATGGGACAACACACAAAAATTTCGAATTAAAATTTCAATAGTTTTTGTGGTTTATGGTTACAGAATATTAAGTAGCAAAGGATTTAATTTTTTTTAGTCTTTGTTTCTGTATTTCAATCTCTTACTTCCCCACATACAATTATTCAATTAATTTCAAAAGATATTCTCTACGAATTTCAATTTCTCTATGCCGTAATATTAGAATTCATTTGTTGGACTAGGACCAGGACCAGCATACATTTTGTTGCTTTCACTCTAGTATATGTATTGGGGGGGAGACGTTACTTACCCGGCACAATAATTGTGTCGTTTTTCATCCAGTAGTTTATCGATTTTGGAAATGCTTCAGATTGGCATTCAAGTGTAATATTTTGTCCGATTGCTGCACCAACTAATTGATTTTGTATCCAAATCATGGGCGGAACTATTCGAAAATGAAAAAAGAAGAGAAAAAAGAGAAGAGAAAACAAGAGAAAATAAATGTAATGAAAGTGTAAAAATTAAAGGGAGCAGATGAAGAGAACGTTAACGAACAATAACAAATAAATTGCAATTTGTGGTTTTTTCCCAATTTTTATTTGAAACATTGTCTTGGTAAGGGACCGTAACAGAGGAAGGGAAAATAGAGAAGAAAAGATTGTATAAATACTTAATGGTAAAATGGAAAAAGTAACAACAGAATGCATTTAAAAACAATAAATCCTTATAAGGGTATTAAATTGAAATTAAAACAAAATTATTCACTTTGGTTCTCCCTAAAAGTATGCTTTTGCAATTTTCTACGTTAATAGTTACTTAAAGTATGCAATACTTTTCGTTTCACTGTGAAAAATAAATTATTTTCCCTTCAGTTTCTGTTTTTTTTTTTTTTTTTTTTCAGATTTAAGTAGCGAAACAAAAGTTGCTCCCTCCAAAAAAAAGGAAACATGAGTGTTCAATTAACGGATAATGAGTCGTGGCAGTTAATGTGTAACAACTGCATTCATTGCTAAAGAAAAATAGAGGAGCACTTAAATATGCATGATAAAATTAATTTAAAAAAGTTGTATTTGAAGAACGTATACTCGTATTATCACAGTCCTTGTTTTCTTGAGGAGCGGATTAGGTTTTCCAACAATGGAAATGAAGACAACATTTGGAAGATGTGCCAGCGAAAACTACAGATGCTGGGCCATATGTAGAAGAACTTTATATTTATAGGATTACACACTCGCTCTGTGGAAGCATTATAAGATCGATGATAACTTTTGCTTCAGCACTGTGCTGGACATCTTACATACATACATACATAATTGGTCATTATAATCCTTTAGGCAGGATTTCGACCTAGTTTCTCACACCACTAATGTTGTGTGTATTAATTTTATACATGAGTGGCGGGACCTAAAGTTAGAAGTCGATTCCGAATGACAGCTTTTTGAGTATCTTTACATGGCAATTTAATTTTACTCTCACAGCTTTTGCCAGAAATCGGCTGAGAAGAAGTCGCCGACAAAATATTTTTCCAAATTCGTTTAGTTGGAGATGTCTGACCTGGGGTTTGAACAGAGGCCTAACCTCTACTAAGCTAACACACTGCCTACTAGCCTACGGCGACGGTGCGGGACATCGAAGGATAGGAAATCCTATACTATTTTTATTTTCAGAACCACTCTTGGGAGCATATGACTTCTACAAAGCTTCTCTGCCATTATTAAGTTTTGAATGCAGAACTTGATAGCTTAGGTATATGTCGACAGGCCTGAAATCATGTGGGTGTTTTGGTTTGCCATCTCCTTCCTCATCCCCACTTATCTATCTATCTTAAATCTGTATAGTTATTTACCAAGGAACCGACCTTCTTTTCTGACTTAATTAAAGATTTTTTCTCATTAATTTCTAAAACCAGAGTGGATTAGATTCAATCTGTTATACTGTCTAACAGGGTAAGACTTTTCTTCCGACGTTTCCTTAAGTCGAATAAGCAACAAACCTCTGAGGATCTCAGAACTAATATACTTAATTTCATCGGTATATCGGTATTCTGATTCACATATATGCCATAATCATGGAAAATTGGATACTTCGGAAGTGTTCTACACAAGAAAGTCGTAGCAAACACGTAAACGATTTTATATGCACACATAAAGGCATCAATAGGTGTGTCAGACGAATATAAATATTCTATAATATCTGATGAGAACTTTGTTTCATTTTAATTTAAAGGTACGAAGTACTTAATAAAGAATCCGAAATTAAAACTTATCACAAACGTAGTTATTTAATGGTGGCCGCATGACATGGTCTATGACGGGAAACTGGGAAAGGATTTTATAAGAATTTTAAAGAAATTGAAGCAGATTTCTCACTTAGAAAATTGTTGCCTAATGAGTTTGGAAAATCCATTGTGGAAAAGCTATTGCATTCTGAAAACAGTGACTGACAGATTTGAAATTCACACGACACCCATTTTTTCGAAAAAACCTTTAACATCATTGCAGAACATTACGGTTGTGTGATAATTGACTTCTTGGGTCTGTAATTAAAAATTGTTAACTGGACGGTATGGGGTTTCAACAAAGCAGTTCTCGTTATATTATTTTCGTATAGATAGGTTCAAAGATCGCATATGGCTCAATGAAAAGATCTCGTTTTTAGCGCAATTTTCTGTAGAATACTTTCCCAGTAGAATCCTTTCTTATGAACTGCATTTCATGATTAGCATCCATTCCCTCAGAATCTGATATTTTTATACGAAAATCATGAGAATGAGGAATTCGTTTAATTTGTTTGCAAAGCATTTACTCCAGACAATAATAAAATTTCAAACATTAAAATAAAAATGTATACTTTGCAAAAAAAAAAAAATATATTGCATACTTTTAGGTAATTAAATACGAATTATTTTGAAATCGTAAATTTTATTTAAACATTTTCTAGTAAATAATTGTTAAAGACATAAAAAGGTGCAAGAGAAATATACTTACAATGTATAATCAGCATTACACGCTTGCTAACAGTGGGTGGAATACCATTCGAAGCGATGCACAGGTAGGGACCCATATTTAAGCGATTCACTTTGGCGATTGTAAGAAACGAACCATTATAACTAATGGCTGTGAAAAAGAAATACAAGAAGATGAAAGAAGCAATGAAATATTATGGGAGTATTCCTAGAGAAATAAGGAGCGTTTAAAATTATAAAATGGAGGAGAAAAATTTGTGTTTTTTCTGTTGCATTTTCTTGAAAATTAAAAAAAAAAAAATCGTTTCAATATTTCTGTCAAATAATAAAAAATTCTTTAAACAAATAATTTTTATTACCTTCTGAACCATTTGGTACTGGTATTGGTTCGCCACCCTCACGTCGCCAGGTTATAGTGGGTGTTGGCGAACCAGTTGCTGCACACTTTAGTGTCACATTAGAACCTTCACGTACAACCATATCGGTGCTGGTCGGGTAATCTAAAATGTCCGGTGGCACTGAAAATTGAAAAGAGGGAAGGTGGTGAAAATCGAAAACAATAAAAGAAAAAGAATTTAATTGTTATTGATGTTGGAGTGCAACAAATATTTTGTTATTGTTGTTACACAATGTTGCAAATACTATGCCAGGCAATATGTGCCACATACAGTATGTTATTGTTATGCCATAATTTTCTATGTTCACATTCTACTTCTGAGTTGTATTTTTTTCTCTTCAAACATGTGGCAACTGCTGTTAGTTTCTGTTGTTGTTGCCGTTATAAACGATAATGGCAATAGCAAATGGCATCACACAATAAACTAATATTGCAATGTGTATGTGTGACGAAAGCAGCAGCAGTTATTGTCGGAGAACTAACATAACAATACCAATGGAAGTACCGATACCAGTACAACAGAAATCAATAGAAATTAAATTTTATTAACGTTGAGATATTAAAAAAAAACGCAAACGAATGGTAATTCAGCAGAGAAATTGTAGAAATGTTTCTATTAAAATTAAAGTATGGAAAACGAGAGTTTAAAATTGTTGAAAACAACAATATGGTCTTTAAAATTCTTCTTATGATGTGTGCATAGAAGCCCTTAAATATAAGTAAAAATGGTAAATTTATAGAGTTATCGAAGACTTAACTAATAGAACAGATATATTTCGATAACTTTTCTCAAATTGTGCGTAATTTTCATTACTCGTCATCTTATTATTATTATTTGTTTTTTTTTTTGATGAATTTGTATAGAAAATAATCGATAGCAATAATTTCGATAACATTAATTTCGATAACAAAAATTTCGATATCAATAGTTTTCTCTGAAATATTTGACAATAAAATGTTTTTGTTTAAAAAATTTTTGGATAACAATAATTTCGATAACAAAAATTTCGATAACATAAACTTCAATAGTTTTATCTGAAATATTTGACAATAAAAAATACTATAGCTTTAAAAAAAATGTTGGATATTGAAGTCCCGGTAGTTTAATAGGTAGTGTGTTGACTTATTAGACGTAAGGCCTATGTTCAAAACCCCAGGTCAGGCACGTCCAACAAAACGAAATACGAAAATATAATTCTTCGGCAATCTGCTCTCAGCAGATTTTTTGCAAAAATTCTGAGCTCAAATAAAACTCAAAAATATGCCGTTAGGAGTCGACTGTACATCACGCCACCCATGTATGAAATTAACACACACTACAGAAGTGTTGTGAGAGGTTAGGTCGTAATCTTGACTGAGGGATTGTAATGACCAATTGTGAATGTATGTGGATGGATATGGGATGGTATGCCTTTTATCTTCAAAAGTATAGAAATGCATAGGCCCGTGTAACATATTCAGACGTATTGTGACACACCAAAAAATCTTTTCTCTACAGCAGAAGCCATCTAGAGCCTACTATGAAATCATAAAGCCTACTATGAATTTCTTAACATCACTCCCCCATACATTAGTAAGTTCAACTACATGGTGGTGGTTATTTTCTGCTCATCACAAAGTTGGACATGTAACGATTGAAACATTTCCTTCCCTTTTTCGTCTTTGCAACTTTAATAGAAGGCATTAGCCAGACGATCAAGGGTTCAAGGGATATTATAATTCATTTCCTTGAGAGTTTATCGGAATATTGCTGTGACCTGATTCCCATATGTCTTTAACTGTAAAGCTGACTTATTTTGTTGAGTGCCTTTCGGCAATCTATGACGATCTAAGCCACTTTTTAGGCTCTCAAAAGTTGCCATTCGTATTAGCTACCAATCTTCTACAGATGTATCGCATCTTTTATTAAGTAGGAAGCACTATCTATAAATTTAAATAAAATATGATGTGTGTAAGATATCATCGATTTTTTTACTCATTTGAATAAAAAACTGATGTTATTTTGCCGCGTCTAAATGTAAAATTTTCCATTTCCATCCAACGATATCATGGATTATGTTTGACTATAAAGACCACTGTGATTTGTGGCCTATTTGCATATATCTGGGACTTAATAAAACTCTAGCGACTTGACCGGACGATACCGCTGGCAAATTCACATCACCTTTACATAAGATGAACACGCCCTCAAATTGCATGAAAGATGAGTCATGTGTTGAAACCATATGTCGTTGGTGTCCAAGTTTTAATGCTGTCAGAAATCATCAACCTATAGTACACGCCGATGAGTGTGATGATCTGGTCAAAGTTGTTCTCAAGGAAATATATACTACTGTTAACGCCAGCATAAAACCCACATAAAATAGTAACTTTTTGGTGATACATTAGACGTTCTTGAAGTCTCTATAGTCTATAGTAAATAGTGTGTTGGTTTATTAAACGCGAGCTCGTGGTTTGAGTCTTAGCTTAGACATCTCCAACAGAATGAAGACTTCAACTGAACAGTCTGTGTCTAAGCGTAAATATTTATGATTGCCATGCAAAGTTTCTCAAATATCTGTACTTAGGAGTCGTTGTTAAACTGTAGGTCCCGCTAGTCATGTATAAAATTAACACACACAACATATGTGATGTGAGAAGCTAGGTCGTAAACCAACCTGACTGTAGGGTTGCAATGAGCAATTACGTAATCGTAGCCAGATTAATGATTTTTAATGCAGACCTGCTATGTGATCCTGGCTAGAATCAAATTCTATTTGATCTTGTTTCAAAAAAACTGTTAATTTTGTTTAAGAATTTCAAATTAGAAATTTTATTTGTATTTTTAAATTATTGAAATTATCGAAATAAAATACCGTCAAAGGAATAATGTTTCAAATAATTTTTTTCATTTCTAATTCAAATTTATTTGCATAAATATTTAGCACAGGCTATAAAGAAAAAAAATATTTTATTGTAAACAATAGAAAATAAATAAAAACAACAAATACAAATGAAAATAAAACTTTTACAACAACAGCAAGGTTAAAATGAAATTCAACAATTAAAAAAAAAAACTTTTGCTTTCGTTATTTCAGTTTTTTTTTTTTTTGTTTTTTTCAAAGAAAGGAGGCCGTTGCTCATGAAAGTGAACAAAAGCTATTGAACATGAATATCAAAGGCAGGCTGGCAAAAAAGAAAAAAATGTTTTGAATGCAACAGTAGTGAAAGGGAAAATATATTTAAACGATTGTATTGATTTTCAGCAAAAAACAACAACAATTTTTTTTTTTGTTTTTGTTTAAAACACAAACTGAGCATTACAAGAATTTAATTAAATATGAAAAAGAATTTAAGAGAGAGAGACAGAGACAGAGAGAGAGAGAAAAAAAGAATTGTTGAAAAAATGGTGGAAAAATATGTTGGATTTTTTTTTCAATCCAAAAAAAGTTGTGATAAATTACTTTAATTTGTTAATAACAAATTTCTGTCATATTATTAATCTCGTTTAATCATTAAATTATTTCGTATTTAATTCGAATTTTTATTAATAAAAATATTTCCAAAGCGATTATTCATCTCAAACATGTCAGAAATCGTTTGCAACAGGTTGTTGCATCCTTTATCCTCTCTGTGATTTTTATAATTGTAATCAATCAATACATCAAATATGTGCACATATATATATATACAGATATATGGGTATAAACCCCATATTAATATATTGATATGGTATGTTATCATGCATAAAAGGCAAAATGATTTATAAGATCTGCTTTGAATAACAGGGTAAGGGTAAAGCGGTTATCATTGTATGTAAAACATATTTTGATTTTCATTTGTATGTTCATACAGCAGTATATTCTGTAAACAGTTTCCACATAAAAACATGCAAATGAAAAAAACGAAATAAAAATAAACAAGGAAATAAGGAAAACCCACATAATTTTAAAGGAAAATAAAAAAACTCATATACAATCTCATCTCCTAAGGAGCGAGTGCTCGTATGTCTGATAGTATTGCTTAGTCATGTCTTTTGAATCTCCTATCCGAGATACATCATTCTGGAACAAGAAACTGCGGCTTCTGTTTCAAGATCCATCCTTAACTTATTTGTATACCACAAAGTAGTGCTTCATTTAAAAGATTATGCAGCATCCAGCTTACATACGTACTTAATTCGTCATTACAACCTTTTGTCAGGATAACAACATATATCCTCACACCATTCAAGGTGTTGTGTGTGTTAAAAATATTCACGAAAGTCTGGACCTACAATTCAATGTTGACGCCAGATTTTCAAGAAACTTTTCACGGCAATTTTATTTACTCTCAGAGCTTTCGAAAGGAAGACTGCTGAGAGGAAATTAAAAACTTTTAAAATATGAGCTCATAGAATGCAAATAAAATAAAAATAAATATGTGTTTAGTTTTAATTAAAATTCTTTGTTATTCGCCACTGTTCACAACTTTGTGTAAACAACAATAATTGCTTTGTTTGTTATTCCTCTGTTTATACCTTTTGCAATTTTGTAGTCGCCATAGTCTAGTATGTAGTGTGTTGGCTTATTATACGTATAGCCCGGGTTCGTATCCCAGGCCAGGCATCAAAACGAAATATGAAAAAAAAAAATATTTCTTCGGCGAATGCCTCTCTGCAGATTTCTGGCAATAACTCTGAGAGTAAATGAAATTGCCATGAAGAGGTCCTGCCACTCATGTATAAAATTAACGCACACAACATAAGTGCTGTGAGAAGCTAGTTCGAAATCCTGACTGAAGGTCTGTAAAGACCAATTATTTTCAGCAAAAATTTTGCATAAACAGTAACAATTAGTAGGCAATTATTCTACTGATCTTTGTAACGGACATCTTTAAACCAGGATTACTCCATTCAAACACACCTAGCCTACATACAAGACTGGCTGAACTTTTAATCACTCAGTTGCCTGCTTTGACTTGTGTTTTATATGGCAACGTAAACAGTCTGATGAATGTTCTTGAAGGTGAATGTTCGTGGCTTCGCCTTTTCGAGATCTCTATGAATGTAAACATCGTTGTTTCATTATTGTTGTTTTTGTATTTTGTTTACATTTATTGTTGTAGTGTTGTTTGTGGATTTTTGTTTACTTGTTTACCATTTTTTAATGCTGGTGTTTGTTGTTATATTAAGCAGTATGATCATTTGTAAACAGGTTTGTTCACTGCATTGTTTTATTTTTGTAGCTTTATTTATTTAGTTTAATTCAAATTTCAAAGTCGAATTAAAAATTTTGCTGGGTTATATTGTTTATTGTTTTTCAAATGATTTTGTCGCCATAATTTATTTTGCATTGACACATATTTATTTAATTATTAAAAAAATACGTTTATAGGATGACAAATATGTATGAAAATGATAAATAAAAATGAATTATTTTCCAAATAAATAAATATTTGCTGTGAACATTTTTTTACAATAGAAAATAACAATAAATTATTATAAAAAAAGTTTAAAAAACAACAAAAAATACTGGAATAAATATGAAAAAATTTTTAAAAATAAATCAATAATAAATCCATATTAAAAGGAAGCCGTGGCTGTTTTTTATAAAAGTAAATTGTGGCGCTAAGTAAAGATAGGTTCAAAACTATAAATGAAGTAGTATTACTTTTTGAACTGAAATTTATTTATCGCATCTAGAATATCCTTCAGTAGCGTATTGATTAGAGTTTCAGAAGTAAATGTACATGAAAATGTACACATGAAATGTAATTTCTTTAAAAATATTTTTTTTAAAAACAACTGGTCATGTTTTATCAGTGAGTTATCGATGTTTTCCGTTGCATTGTAATCCTTTCTTCCATGTGATAGGCATTTTTAAAAGCCTCTCGTTTGTTTTATTGTCTGGTGCTTTTTAAAATTTCATTTTCTTTTATTCACTTTGGCTCATAGGCTCTCAAATAAATTTCAAATCAAAATATCTTTCAAAAACAATTTTTTTCCACAAAATCGGAAAGCACAAGTTACATACATACGTACATATGTATGTATGCTCATATCCATCGATGTACAGTGTATACTTTTGTAATTTTTTCATTGTGTTTCTTGCTTTATCGATAGCAAATATTTGTTGGTTCCTTTTAAAAGGCCGATAGTAAATTGTTTCTGTATATTTATTTCGTTTCCTTTTTTTTTTTTTGTTATAAAATGTTGTAACAACAGCATACAATTTTTACAAATGTTAACATGAAACAATTGAAGCAGCCTGTGGCAAATGGCAGACACTCTCTCCATGGTGGCAGTGATTGAATTGTTAATTAAAGGAGCATATAGTATGAATAGGTTAAAAAGGCAGCAAAATTTCAGTAAAAAATTAAATATTTTTAAAACTTAGGGAAGGAAACCTCTTGAACCCTAACCTATGCTGCCCTGAAACGATATAATTAACCCCTAACATCATAGAGAAATCGAGCAGAGACCGACAACTGATATCCCTCACTACATTGAGTACATGTTCACAGAGGACACAGTTACTAGGTAACGATGGAGGAATCTCGTAATCCTGTACAACCAACAGTTTTTTCTTTTTACTTTTCTGACCATGATACTCTAATAAATTGGCTGCTGGAAATATTCTGCACATATCACACGAAATATTCTGGTGTTTACAGAACAAAACAAATTCTTCGTCCCCGACAGAATACTCCTGTATTTCACCAAAAATAAAAGACATACACCAAACGGAACCGTATCTTGTAGTACAAATTAAGGCTTCTACGCCATGTACAGGTTAATGTTAAAGTGCTAATTAGTGTCAATACTTTAAACCTTAAGAGCACAATGAAATCTTCATAATGTAGTATGTTGGCTTATTAGACGTGAGGCCACTGAACAGACATCTCCAAGTATGAAAGTATGAAAAAATATTTCTTCGTCGAATTCCTCTCAGTAGATTTCATTAAATTGCCATGAAAAGTTTCTCAACAATCTGTCGTTTGCAGTTGACTTTAAACTGTAGGTCTCACCACTCATGTACAAAATTAACACACACAACCTTAGTATTGTGAGAAGCTAGGTTGTAATCGTGACTGAATGTATTGTTACGTTTTTACCCTTTTAAATACGTTTAAAATAGGAGTTCGTAGATTGCAAATAAAAAAAATAAATTTGTGTTTAGTTTTAGATACATTTTTTTTTTATTATTCGCACAATTCTGTGTGCCACTGTCCACAACTTGATGTATACAACAACAATTTACTTTGTTTGTTATTCTTCTTTACACAATTTGTCGTAGGCAATTACAATTGTTCGGCAGATCTTTATAGGGGAGATCTTCAAACCACTATTATTCTCTTCATACGCAACGCGTCTTCACACAAGACTGACTGAATTTTTACTGATTGCGTTGCCTGCTTTGTCTTGCCTTTTATATCACAGTCTGATGAATGCTCTTGAAGGGGAATGTCTTTGCCTTCCCGAAATCTCTATAAATGTAAACATCGATGTTTCATTATTGTTGTTTGTGTATTTTGTTTACGTTTGTCCTTGCAGTGTTGTTGTTGCCTTTTTGTTTACTTGCTTAACCCCTTTTTTATACTGATGTTGTTGGTATGTTTTTGTTTACTTGTTTATCATGTAAATAAGTTCATTGTTTTTATTTTTGTAGCTTTTGTTTATCATTTTAATGTTAAACGATGTAACACCATACCCATTTTCGTAACAGTAGTATGTATGTAAATTGGAATCTTATACTGACCTAAAGTTGTAAAACATACAAGGTTTTGTGATTGTTAAACTTAATTTGTTTTGGAGTTGTGTGCCTCAAAATTATGTACGATGATTAGAATTTAAATACATTTTTTTGAAATAATATCATCAATTAGAAAATTGATGCCTGAAATGTTTAAAATGTTTCCCTTTGTCCTCTGTCAGACATCAATTGAATTTTGATTTCTTTTCTTTTTTTGACTGGCATTCTATCACATGTGTGAGTGTGTATTGAGCAAATTTATGCCAACCCATGAATGTATTTCCTTTTGTTTCTACCAAATTGTGTTGCAATAACACGAGATAGGCCAACAAAATAAATAATTCAATTTGGATGACGATGATGACGATGATGGGCTATAAAAGGATGACTATGCTATGGATGATGATCAGAAAAAAAAAAATGTGCTTTAAAGAATTGTTTCACAAAACAAATAAACTAAGGGAAGCAATGTGTTCATAGGCCACAGTTTGAAGTATTTTTTTTTTTCAAGTTTATTTACACAGAATAGAAATAAATAAAAAACGAAACTAGAAAAATAGAAAAATTATACAAAATTTGTTGGAAATTTCACTTCTTTACGCTCTTTTCTCTACGGCTTTATATTGCTAATATACAGTCAAAGATAACAGTCTATATACACCACTGTATGCAGACTTTTTCCCCGATGATTTTGAAATCAAATTGAAAAACTATTAAGAATATTTTAAGACAAAAACGAATATGAAAAAATATCACTTAGAAATCATTAGAAAACTACAAAAAACTTAGCAGGAAAAAAGTCTACATACAGAGGTGTATGCAGACTTTTTTCTGTGACTGTATGTATGGCAGAAGAACCAGCTGAAAAATCAATTGTTGGCATAATAAAATTTGATTTATAAAACACAGAAATACTTAAACAATAAATACAGCAAAGAAAAAAATTTAGGCTTTTTATTTTCCCATAAAAAAATTGTAAAAGGAAGCCCATAATTTATAACTTATTGTTGTTTAAGGATCTGTCGTATTAAATAAACACTTTAAGTGTAGTCTTATGTTTCTATTTTATATATGCTTAGTTGTCATTGAGGTTATTGCCTTAAATATTTTAACATATTTTTTACGCAGTCCATGATAAAACAATATTTCAATATAACTACACAAGACATGCGGTGTTAAAAAACCAAGTGATACTGTGTGAGCACTGATGCAGTTAAAGTAAAATTTGGTATGTTGGCAGCAGTGAAATGCAAAACAATAGCAGCCTTTTGGTTTACCACTGAATTCATAGCTAAAAAAATTCAGTCAGTTTGACTGTATATATTTCACCATTTTTTTTAGAGGTAGTAGGCAGTAGCCTACTGTATTTAATATTGATTAACGTTAGGTCGAGAAACTAGGTCGTAATCCTGACTGAAGTTTTGCCTCAGTGACAAATATTACTTGGTCCCGTTTTAGCACAAACATACATAGTTGTTCACTATAACAGCCTTCAGCCTAGTTTCTTACTTCACTTGTGCTGTGTGTGTTAATTTTATGCATGGGTAGCGGGACCTACAGTTTAAAGTCTGTTCCGAACGTTTTTTGCAACCTTTCAGTCAGGATTACAATCCAGTTTCTTACAACACCCATCTTTAACGTCAACTCGACGAACTACAGATTTTAGGAACTTTTCGAGGTAATTTTATTTACTCTTAGAATTTTTCCCAGAAGATTACTGAGAGGAGCTTCCCGAAAGAAACGTTCGGAACAGACTTTAAATGGTGTGAGAAGCTAAGTCGTAACCCTGACTGAAGGGTTGTAATTACCAATTATATATGTAAGCCTTGTATGGTGAAATCCTTTTTAGATCTTTACGAATCAGGTATTAAAAAAAATTATTTGAAGGACTATTTTTTGTTCTCAGATTGTAGATTCTTATGAAAAAATAGCGCTTTTAGTTGGTTTCCAACCACTGTACAGTAGTTTTACTACACTGTCGAGTTATTTTTTTCGCGGTTTTGTCACTCCCCTTGACAATATATTGCACAGCCTTTATTATTGTAAATTTAAATATTTAACAGCATAAATGCAGTCGTACTACAACTGCTGCACTTTAAAAAATGAACAAAAAATTAATGAAAATAAAGTTGCAGTAGAACTGCATGCCTTTTCAGTTCTCGCATAAATATGTCAACAAAAAAAATGCAAAAAAAGGAAAATTTTTATTTAAAAAAATAAAATCTTTACAACAGGGAATATGACCTTAAAAATAAACTGCAACGACAAAAATAACAACACATTGAAATAAAAGTGAGTGAAAAAGACTGAATAGACTGGTATGTACAATAAATGTTTTAATTTAAACATGGTCGGACTATGTACATATGTATGTATGTTTGACACAAATGACAAATAGTTTGTGTTGCATAAAAGCACAAAAATAGGGAAAAAGGAAAGTCATATGAAAGGATATAAAACATGACAAATAAACTAAGAGAGAGTGAGAGTAAGAGAGAGAGAGAACAAATTATTTTATGGAATATTTTTTTACGGCATATTTTGTTAACAAGTAAATAAATATGCAAGCACAACAGTTGAATGATAAAAATTATAATACAAATATTTTAATATTTAATTTATAATATTCCTTTTTATTATTATTTAAATTGCTACAATTTTTTCATATATTTTTGGTTTTCTGCTTTTATTCATGCATATTTAAGTATGACACATATGACGCAGGACACAACAGTTAGTAAAGGTTAACGACCCTTCAAATATTTATGACAATTTAAACAAAATTATCTGAGTAAACTTTTGTTATAATTTGGTCTCTCCCTATAAACATACGATGTGAACACTTTATTTATGGATTTTTGTTGTCGATGTCCTGGATTCGTCCCTTGTTATGATCAAAACCAAAGCATGAAGCATGTATGGAATTCTAAAGACTCGACATGTTCGTTATGTTATGTTCCAAAACTCTTTACTGGGGATCATAAAAGATTGCTTATTTTCTAACCACAGATAAAGCTGCGGATATGGAAACATCGTGGGAAAACTCAAGTAATTTGCCAGAAATCCAAGCACAGCTACCTACATTATGTAATCGTTGGAAAGCTGGGGACAACAGGAAACTGTATTAAGTGTGCAGACTGATAATATCGTTCTGTATACGTATTGTTTCTTTGCATTTTAGAATTAATGAGATAATCAGTAGAGCACTCTTAAATACCTACATATGTACATTTAACGCTGAATATGACTTTTTAATGAACGACATTGCGCGCACGGATGCTATAGTTTCTAGAGATCATTAGATAGGGGTCAGCAGGTTTCCTGTTTTCCTTACCAGAAAAAACAAGCCCTAAGTTTCGTACTTACACAATTGGCCATTACACGCCTTTAGTCTGGATTATGACCTAGCTTCTCACACCACTGCTGTTGTGTGTGGTAATTTTATACATGAGTGGCGTTACCTGCAGTTAAAAGTCGACTTTAAACGACAGAGTTTTAAAAAACGTTTCATGTCAGTCTCATTTACTCTCAGAGTTTTTATCAGAAATCTGCTGAGAGGTAGCCGTCGAAGAAATATTTGTTCATGTTTATTTTTGTTGCAGTTGTCTGACAGGGAGTTTGAAGCGTGCCCTCACGTTTAGCAAGCCAACACAGTACCTATCAGACTACGGAGACAAAGAAAAAACTGTCGACAATCGAAACTGCAGTAGAATATTCCTTCTATTTCTAGCTTTAATCTGTTAAATTTTATTTCATTTTCTACTTTAACTACTTAGTTGACGTTTACAACCCCTTTAATAAGGATCACAACCTAGTTTCTCCCACCACTCATTTGTATGTGTTAATTTTATTCATGAGAGTTGAGACTTACAGTTTAACGTCGGCTTAGAATGACTGATTTGGGAAATTTTTAATGGTAATTTAATTGACTTGCAGAGTTTTTTTCAAAAGATTACTGTTTGTTTTGTTCGAGATGTCTAAGCAGGAGTTTTAACTACGGACTTTATAAATGTGATGCTATCAACATCAACTTAAGCTGTATTTCTTGCAACATTGTTTGTAAAAAAGTCATTATTTCCTAGAAACTTACCCACAACATCTAAATAACCCACTTGGCTCTTCATTGGATCCGTATTTATCTGACACATATACCAGCCTTTGTCCGATTCCTTAACATCGCGTATACGCAAGATCCAGGCACGTTTCTCAGCATGAGTAATACTCATGCGATGATTTTTGGTGATGACATGATTTTGAATTGTTAAAATCGTTTGAGTATCTACACGTAGCCACGCAATCTAAAAATAAAATGCAGATGAAGAAAAAATATGGAATTATGAGAGAGAGAATAGAGAAAAAGGTTTTAAAAATGGAGAGAAAAAAAGTAACGAAAGGATTTTTTTATTGAAAAAAAAAATTAACGTATTGTTATACACAAAGAGCAACTGATGCTAGTATAAATAACAATTTGTAAACAAAAGCGGATATTCTTCAATACACTTATGATGTAAAGTAAAACTGAAAAGGAAATACTTGTAAATCATTGCGATAAATCCGATAATCAGAAACAGTCGCTAACTTTGTTTATTATGTTCTTGAAGAACCCTTTCACACACAACATCCTTCAGATAAAAAAAAAAAAACAAAATCAATAAATTCATGTAAAATCACGTCTTATTGCTGGTGTTTTAAATTTGTTTCCTTTTTATTATTTTTCTATCATCCTTTTGTTTGTTATGGCAACACAAAATAAATTTCGTTCCCTTCTTTCGTAGAAACCAAATTTTGATAAAACGCTTCAAACTATTAAATTTAATGGTTGTTGTGGCCATAAATAAGAGGCGGTATATACGAGAGTTATGCAAAACAAAACAAATTGAAATCAATACAGGGTAAAAACCAAAAATTAAACAATGTTTAGTGGGTTTATGAAAAACGAATTTTATTGACGTATTGAATAACAAGAGAAAATAAAATGATTTGAGTTAAAATAATTTTTAATTTGAGTTAAAATAATGGTATGAATTATGGTTGAATAAATAAAAATCGATTGAGTATTTATTCCTCGTTTGAAGACCTTTTCTTAACTGCCCCCCTGCACAGAACCAGTGGGCTCTATAATTCTTTGAAATGTTTCACAACGAGACTTATCATCAAAAATGAATGGAGTAATCTGGAAGCTTAAAAGAGAGACTAATTTGTGGTGTACAGATGGGTCAAAAACATTTAGAAAAAACAAATTAGAGCAGGCCTTTTTGGTACCAGAATGAAATATTCCGAAGGAAACTCGCGGTATCTTTCAAACGGAAGTCCATGCCATCCAAAGATGTACTTTGTTCAAGCCGCCATTGCAGCACTCGGATCTTATGAAGTTAAATCGAACATAGTATGGGAATGTCTGAAGCAGCTTAGTCAGCTATGCAGACTGAATATGGACTCAAGATTCGAGTAAGATTCGAGTTTTCATGCCATTGGTAGTGCCAGAACTTTCCTGTAGAGTAGAAAGGAATGTTTTGAAGGGGGATGCTCGACGGAATAAAAGATAAAAAAAGGCAAAGACTCTACTCAAACTCAGTGTTTAAAACTATTGTTTGAATAAGAGCTGATCTTTCTGTAAAGAAATAACGAGATTTTGGTAATCGATCTTCTGATAGGGCACTGTATATTTACTCACATTTATTACAATTCTTCAGAATTGTGGTTGTCTTAAACACAACATTTATGATTCTTGAAAATGGTCTTACAGACAAACATTACGAGTGACTGTTTTGTGCGGCTTGTGGACAACAGAATAGTGCAACTTGCCACACATCTCACATGCCACAATCGATTTATTGTATCAAACATTTGATGGCTGTTTAATTAGACGAAATTGTCATGTCAATTGGCTGCCAAGAAACTGTGATTTGACACCGTTGGAAAATTTTCTGTCAGAAGCCGTTAAATAAAATGTTACGCTGACAAACCAGAGACAATTGAGCATTTGAAGGCCAACGTTCGCGACGCCATTGCCGAGTGAGGACTGGAAACACTTGAAAAAGTCCACGAAAATTGGTCCGAATGAATGAGGTATTATAAGGCCAGCCGCGGCAGTCTCAGGAACAATTGTACTTCATAACAAAAATATAAATCTAGCAAACTTTCGAACCGTTTTCATTGTATTTTTAAATTTAAACTTTTAAATCACCCACCCTATAGATATATGTACCCTATAAGGTATGAAAGTAGTACTATAGATAGTATGGTCCCAGTACTTAGACACTTTATATAATGGTTTTAAAGACATTTTACTTCTATAGGGGAATATTAAAATTACTTACCAGCTTGGTATACGTATGGCATATGACTAGTTTCTATATTCTGTTCTTATAACACTTAGGGCCACTATTAAATTTGAAGTGGGTGGCTCCCCCTTTTATACATCTTAACTAGCATAAGCTAACGTAAGCTTGAGCAAAATAATTTTAATAAAGAAATCAGGCTGTTTCTCTTTCCAAAAAACCCTCACCTAAAAATTAATCATACATAATGAAAACGTTTAAATATTTTCTAATACTCAAGACTATTATGATAACATTCCAATGCTTGACACCTTCAAAACGGTAAGAAAAAATTATAAAATTTTTTTCTAAAAATACTTTCTCCACCCAAATATTTATTGAATTTTTATTTTTATAAACGAAATAAACGGATCAAGTGACAAATTGTTTGCCGTGCCATTAAATTGAATTGGAGCAGGATTATTGTTATTGCAAGCAAACATGATACCTAAACTAACATTGGGTCAAGAAAAAGAACACCCAATAAGTGGGTGTATAACCATCCGAATGCCATCAAGATATCAAAAGGTCAATGCAGAGGCAAAAGAACCAACGCCTATAAAAAAATAAATAAAAACCTTTTAAAGGAGGCAGTAAAAAGAAAAAAAAAAAGGAAACCTAAAGGCAACCGGACTGGCCTTTAAGGAGGATGGTTTTTATTTCATTTCTGTTGTTGGATTTGTTGTAAACATTATCTGTGATATTTTATATTTTTCAACTTAAATTTCCCGGGTTTAATGTTTCCTTTGTATACACTTCGCCAGGTCTCGTCTTGTATCTTCTTTGTTTTTGGGTTGAAAAGTTAGATTAGAACACGAGCTTACCATGTCTATGGAGAAATACTTTTTTCCAAAAGGTGTGTGAAAAAAAAAAGAAAAAATAAATAAAAACAAGAGACAAAACCATTATCTGCTTAAAGAGGCAGAAATAAAAACTGTTTTTATAAGTCCACAAACAAAACAAAAAACAACGATTAAAAACAAAACAAGAACAAAAGAAATTGAAATAGAGTAGAGAAGGAAATATTTCTGGTATTTACAGGTGCGTGTTAAATGACATTAAATTTACGGAAATAGAAAACTTCACAACACTTTCAAATACACTGTCCAAGAGAGAGAGAGAGAGCGCGCTCTGTATTTATCGCTGCAATAACTTCTAGGTTACAAACTCTATTTCATCCATTTTTGTTTGTTTTTATTTTACAAACAACACTTAAAAGTACAAATAAAATGGTCTGCTTTTGCCTTTTTATTTGCTTCTCAAATAAAGTACAAATTGTGTGTTTTTCTTTTTCTCTTTTTATTTTCGTAGTTAAACACAAAAATTGTTGAAATATTCTCTTGTCCTTAAGACCTTGTTAAATTATTTAAAACGAGAATAAAACAAAAAAAAATTCTTAAATATAAAGTGTAAATGTGGTTGAATTGAAGGGAAACAACCCATCCTACATACATACCTTGTAAGTCTGTAAATTATCTACAACACATTGTAAAACAGCTTCACGGCCCACGGGCACAGTTACATTCTGTAGGGGTTCACCAAATTTGGGTAGATCTGTAACAAAAAGATACGAAAGAAAGGAAAAAATTAAAAAGCAACAAGAGAGAGAAAAAAAGCCTTTAGGAAGGCACACACAGACGTACATAGATCTAAAAATGAAATAATTATTATAAATTCATATATAAAACTACAAACTAAAAAGGTAATAAAACTATGAAAACAAGTTATAAAGTTTTTTGTTAGAATTGAAAAACTTTTCTTGACACTTCAAAACTATGGTTTTTGTTTGCTGTTATCATAGACAGTAAAATCTCGAATATCCTACTTTAAATAGTGATTTAATTTGATTTCCTATGTTATTAAGGATTTTAAAAATTTTCGAAAACACTTTTATTGTCATGAGAGAAAACCATTTATAAACCAAGCTTGTATAAGATAAGCGTGTAAAGCGAGTTCCAGTTTTGAAACTTTTGAGTGTGATCATGTATTTATGCATACACAATGAAGCATGTCTGTAGCCAGATTTAAAAAAAATAAACCAATGATTTGGCAGGAAAGGGAAAGCGATGTTTACTTAACATCTATTTCGCTTTACAACGGACGTTGTGCAGTGTATTAACATCCAGCGGCTTCCCGGGCTCGGCCGTGTGGTTCGAATGTAGATGGATTCTCCGGCTAGGCGGCTATTTGATACGGGGATCTACAGAAGTCGGCGAAGAGCACAACCTTGTTTGCGTTGGAAGGACCAGATCTAGGAATCGATTAGTAAGACTAACTGCCATAGGTGTGCAAGAAGCAGAGGGACCTGGAAAAGCGTGTTAAGGCAGGCAGAAATCCGTTAATCGGGTTGTTAATGGCCAATTAAGTAAGTAATTGCAAAGGATATAAAGATAAGAAAACTTTATTCAATGTCGAGATATTTACTCACAAGAAACATAAATTAATCGGCGATACGTGCCTTAGCGCTGGTCCCATACAATCTGCTATACACTCCTCCAACTTTATAGGGTATCCCTCCAAGCCCATTGCAATCACAAATTTCGAGATGTTGCTTTGAGTCAACAGTGACAGTTGCCTGCATCTCTCCAGATATGTATCCTAGTGTTTCCTTATTACTTAACGTAAGTAATCATTACAACTCTCTAGTGAGGATTACAATCTAGCTTCTCACACTACTTACGTTGAGTGTGTTAATTTCTACCTATAACTGGCGGAACATACAGTTTAAATTTGATTCCGAACGACAGAGAAACTTTTCATGGCAACTTTATTTACACCCAGAGTCTTTTGCCGCTCAGAGTCTTTTGTCTTTTGCTTTCTCTCTGCCAAGAGTAAGTCGCCGAACAAATATTTTTCATATTTCGTTTTGTTGAAGATGTCTGACCTGGCTTTTGAACTATGGCCTTACGTCTAATAAGCCAATACACTACCCACTAGAGTACGATGACTTTCCTTATGAGTTGTATTAATATACCACAAATTTCAAGAATGTATTCCGATGATTCATTTTCTTTGTCACTGAATCTGCATGTTGGAATCGAGACAATCCCAGGATTCTGATCCTCAGTTTATTCCGGCATAGTTTGATGAATAACTGAGATCTGCTCCCCATATTATTGTGCCCCAAATAAGTTTCAATTGCCTCAAACCCTCTTCATTTTAGAAAAGTCTTTGCCTGTGTTTATTCTCCCTTCTGTTTAGCATTCTTCTCTAAGTACGCACTTCCACTGCCAAAAGGGGTCCCGGCCCTTTCATTACAAGAGGGGGTTTCGATGATTCATTCTAACCATCACTGAATCTAGATGTTAGACTGGAAGTGATGCCCAATTCAAAAGACCGGCATCAGTCTCAGGTTATTGCTGGATAGCCTGATACATGATACTGATCTCTTCCTCTTATAGTAGTTCCCCAAAAATCGTTTTTATTGCCTCAAACCCTCTTAATTTTGGTAATTTTTTTTTGTACTTCCTTTCGTTTAGTAGCATGGACGCTACTCTCCTTGCAAGCTCATCTGCTTACTCTTTGCCGAGTATTTCCACACGACTGCGGACTTAGTAGAGGGTAATCTTATTCTATCTACGTAGCTGATTCAGCATCTTCAAGAAATATTTTTTCATATTTCGTTTTGTTTGAGAGGTCTGTGCTGGGGTTTGATTACGACCTAGTAATAAGTTAAGTAATTAATCAAATGACTCTAGCCGAATATTCGGCCTTAAGAGATTCTTCCATACAATTCCAAGAGAATTTTTTTTATTCGCGCAGCGGTAGACTGCAGCCATTACAGTAAGAAACAACAATGGGGTGAAATGGCAATGAAAGTTAATAAATTGTTCATCCATGTAATACCGTGCTCTAGAATACATTGTAGCTGCTAAGTATCACCAAAATATGTCAGGCATTCAAAAGAGGTTCCCTTAATGAATTCATATTCTCTTAATGAATTTCATTTTAGACTCGACTCCCATTAACCTAATGATTGTCTTTAGAGCTTTGGTCTTCACTGCCATGTGCAGCGGACTAAGTTGTAACAGGCCTTCTAGCACTGCTGTCGAACAGATTCTCATTGCCACAGTTATACCAACACACGCTAGTCTATCTTGTTCAGAAGTCAGTGAGATTAGTTAACAAAAATTAAAAACTTGTCTGTAAATATGTATCAACCAGCTGTATTCGTTTTCACTGTTTTTTGTTTGAAATTCCAAAATTTCTCATTTCTTTTGATTTTCTTTTGAATATAAATGCAGACAATGCATACAAACACATGCACAAATAATTCATTTATATTCATTGCTTAATATAAATGCATATACCAATCATATGTATGTATGTATGTGTTTATATGTTTATAAACATAAAATACGGCATTTGAACGGACTCATATATTTATAATCATGCTCATATACAGTCATACTCATAATCATTTATATTTTAACATTATTATTGTTGAAGTTATAGTTGATATTACTTAAGCCATAAAATAACTGTAATAAATTCTTAACTAGAAAAAGAACAACAAAAAAACAAAAAGAAAAAAGTGGATTAGAAACTTGACTTACCTTTATCGGGTATGGTATTAATGCCAGTATCATCTCTAATATCCTCAAGTAACTCTTCATGTGTTTGCATTTCTTTTTTCATTGCATTTCAGAAACAATAACATTTACGGTATATGCACCAGAGAGAGAGAGAGAGAGAGAGAGAAAGAGAGAGACAGCGAAAGTGAAATTGAGATCATAAGAATGCATATGAGAAATAGTAAAGCAGAGCAGCAAATGTGTTTATGTAGATGTATTGGTAAATATTATGAATTCATCAGAGGCATCATCGTTGTTATTATGAAAAATAACGCACAGCATATATTTATCACACACATATGGTGTGTGTATTAGTTTGTCAGTTGTTATTGTAAGATGTTCGTTTGATATTCATTAGTTCACCACATACATGCAATCATATGATGTTGCAGCATTTCAGTGTTTTTCCAATCACACGTTTTATTTCCGCATCATTCGTACACATTTTAGGGTTTGAAATTTTACCAGCATTGAACAGGCATTGTGAAGGCCAAATACATGAAAAGAAATGAAAGAAAGAAAATGTTTAATTAGTTGAGATGAGTTGTTATCATGAAAAACTGCTATTTAAGTAAATAATTGTTTATTTTCTTTTGTGTTAAAAGAACTCAAATTTAATTTACTTTTACGGGAAGAAAATTGGGGCTCATTTGGCTTACCAGACAGGAGCTTCATGTTTGAAACGCTATTCTGATTAAATTTCTGACAGCATTAAAGGCTCTGTAGAACCTGTCATTCAGAGTTAATGACAGGTTTTGGAAGCTACAACGCAATCGTGACCATGGGAATGTAAAAGAACCAAATGATCTTATGAGTGAAGTGATCGCATGGATACATACATCCGTATTTGGTCATCAGGATTACGTCCTAGCTTCTCACACCATTTATATTGCCTTTGTTAATTTCATACATGAATATCGGGACCTACAGTTTAAAGTCTACTCCGAAAGATAGATTTTTGTGAAGCTTTTCAAGGCAATTTTTCATTTACTCTCAGATTTTTTGTCAGAAATCTACTGAGAGAAAGTCGCCGAAGAAATATTTTTTCAGGCCTCACGTGTAATGAGCCAACACATCGTTAACAAAGGGAAACTATCTGAGAATGCTACTAAACAGTAATCTCAAGTGTATGGTTGATATCGTGAAAATTTTAAGGAAGGAGCAAGAATGTTGTTCAGATATGAAGAAGAATTTTAGAATTAGCAGATGGAGCCTTATTAGTTAAAGTTTGGCGTACGTTGACGAATTCCTGGCAATAAGAACATTTCCTACGACGCTAAGAGCTCATAAAGTTTCGTTGGATTTGAGTCTGTGGCATTTAGTTGTGAACTACGAAAATTGGTTTGATCAATCCATCAGAGGACATCGTGGCCTGGTAAATCCAGTAGCTGCCAGTTCCCTCCCTAACTAAGAAATTGTTTACAACCAGACTGTGTCATAAAAGTGAGTAAGGTAGTTTAGCAGCTATATACTCCTTATAGGGATTAACTATGCTATGGTATACTCATGGGTCAAAGACTGGCTGTAACACACGCGTTGCAGTATTCAGAATCAGATTTCGAAAACTATGATTAAAGCAGCGACTGTTTTGCAAACGGACTTCTAGGCTATCAAACTATGTGCTCAATACAATTTAGAAAAAACGGTATAGGGCTGTACTTTATCTGACTGTCAAGATGTCATTGGAGTATTCAGCTTCTACAATGTTGAGCCCAGGTTATGATATTAAACAGCTAGATAGAGCAATGGGAATACTCCGTGCTGGTCTCTAAGTTGTGTGTGTGTTGTGTTTAAGCCAATAACACAACAAATGAGCTTGCCAGGAGAGAATTTTTCACAACGAAGGTGAGAGAAGAAACTCCCTGTGGAAAATAAAGAAGAGTTTTTAAGTGTATAAAAAGTGAAAAGAAAAATGAAGAAAAACGGTGACACTACCCTACATAGATGATATTGGTAATTTTACTGAGAGCAGATTTGAGCCTTAAATCGAACTATTCAGAACTATTATTGGACTTGTGAACAATTAGTGTGAACTCAAGAAAGCTTTGAACAACATACAAATCAGTAGAAGCTTAATATGACGAAGAAAAATTTCTAGAACACATACTCAAAACCGTTGAGAGGTTAATACATTTCTGGAGGCTTATATTTTACTACCTCTGAGATCAGAGAGACCAAAAAGTTTGGGAAAAACAAGTTATCGCAGTACTTTTACTTTTCCTTTACATATTAGAAATAATAATAATCACATTGCCACGTGATTCTAGAATTACATACATACATACATACATTGGTCATTACAGCCCTTCAGTTAGGATTAGGAATCAACTTCTTCACATCAGTTATGTTGTGTGCGTTAATTTTATACATGAGTGGCGGGACCTACAGTTTAAAGTCGATTCCGAACGACAGATTTTTGAGAACTTTTTCATAGCAATTTTTTCGTTTACTCTCAGAGTTTTTGCCTGAAATCTGATATTTTTCATATTTCGTAGGATAAGCCAACACATACCTACTAGATTAAGATTTCAAAAAATTAATTGCTCAAGGCGGCGAAGAAATATTTTTGTTTTTAAATTACGCTGTGTTTGGGATGTCAGACTTGGAGTTTGAACCGTGGCCTCATGTCTAATAAGCCAGCACGGTACCTACTAGACTACAGCGAGTTCATTCTCAAATTATCTGCCTTCAATCAGAGCTTTTATTTGCTAGTTATTGTGATCAATTTTTATTCGTAGATTTCTTTATTATATGGCTCTTACTTTCAATAGAAATTGATTTAAGAAAGTTGAGTTCATTTAGAAACATAATCTGACTTATCTGCTCTGCCTTATCAATAAAAATAAAAACGAAAATAAAATTTAAAAAAAAATTAAAAAACACAATTTTGTATGGCACTGTATATAGTTATATATCCTACCAAAAACTCAACCACAACCAAAACTATATGATACATTTTAATTAAATAAACTACCATTGAATTAATTTTTATTATTGTTACCATTTTTAGACAAGAAAATTACATTTTCTTAGCATTACAAAGTGCATCACACAAACAACAACTAATTTCTTAATGTGATTCGAGTGCTAGTATGCGTATGAGTAATAGACGTGCCCTATGTATTGTATATATTCTGTAGAAAATAAAATTATGATTTTGCAATAGAAAATGGAAAAAGTTTTCTTTTACGAAATTTGTAAATAATAATTAAATAATATTGTGTGGTTTATTTTCAAGAAAAGTTATAGGAAATATTGTTTTAAAGAAACCTTAATTAATTAAACAAAATTTCTTGGAAAATTATTAAACAAAATTTTTCTGAAATTTTTTTATTTTTCCTTTAAGTTTTAATTAAATGTACACAACAACAAAAAAATAATTTTAAATGAAGCTTTATAACAATATTCTTAATAAATCTTCAATTTAAAACATGTTTTTCTCCATTGAAATTAAAAAAATTATCCCCCTTTTAATGGCTTTCTTTAATAAAATGTGACCTTAACCTGGATTCCTTTCGTTTTTCATTTTCTTTGAAATGAAACTTCTTCAAGACAATTTTCAACAAATTTCCAGTAAATATCGTTCCTTACAAAATGAAATACAAAAAATAAAAGAAAAAAAGAAAGAAAACATATTTCATTTATTTTTAAAATTTTATTTCTTTTATTTACTTCACCAGAGTGCAACGTCTGTATGTGTATGTATCATAAAAAATTCATAATCGTGTATGAAATTTAATACATTAACGTCTGTGAACTTCAATAACTTCTCGCTTTTTTCTGTGTGTTTACAATTTCTCTTTCTTTCTGTCTGTCTCTTTGTTCAAATAACATACAAATACATACATACGTACGTACAATGGCATTAAAAGAATCTTTTATTTTATTTAAAATTCTTCTTCTTTTTAGCAGATACACGTCGTACAATTTCAGTTTTCTTAAGGAAAAAAATCTTTTTTTTTCAATTTTTATTCTTCGTTTCAGGTTTCTTTCTTTCTTTGCCTCGACTGTCTTTGAAAGGGTGAGTGTGAATCAGTTTTTGAAATATTGCTTCAGATAAAGTTATGGAATATGAACGCAAAAAAAAATTTATGAATTTTTTGTTCCACTTTTTAAACAAATAAAATATTTAAAAGCGTAAATAATTGGAAACACATGTCTTACAATTCTTAGATAAAATAAAAACTGAATTAAATTTTATTCAGTTTTTTGAAACTGATTTTTCTCCACTAAAATAAGGGATACTCATGCCATGAATAGTTTATCAAATATGTCGTTCGGAGTCGTGTTTAAACAGTTACACTCTTCACTCAAAGATAAAATTACCACACACAACATAAGTGGTGTGAGAATCTAGGTAGTAATCCAAAGTAAGTAAGTAGCAAGCACAAGCATCTTTTGAATTTGACCAGTTTTGTAGAGCTATTGCGAGCATAGAATCACAGTTCTTTTAAGGATAAACATTCAAAAATAATAACAGACATTGGTTTTACTTAGCATGGAACACTGGTTGGTAGGTAAGTAGAGGTGGCTGTCCATTCAAGGACACTTAGTCCACAGAGTTCTTATTGTGTTACTACGGTCTCCAGCTATCCCATAGTCTCCACTTGCAGCTTCAAAGCTCCGTAGTAACTCCTATAAACATACTAAGCGTGACTCTCTGGAAATTAAGCAGACTTGCCGCGTGCTCTTCGTTCAGTCGCGGTTAGATTTTCTATTACAACTATCATTGGCGGAATCGACGACCGCATTGTTAATAATAAGTTTTCTTATGTATCCCCAAAGTGGAGAATTCATCGGAGACTTCGCTAGGTCAGTTCTTCTACTCTAAAGTTACCAGGAATGTTACTGTGCCATAATATCCATATTATATAGACGTCGTTCTGTTATCTCATTGAGATATCTGCGTCAGCCCATACACCATTTTAGTGTTCAATGTTTTGATAGCCGCCTGACTATCGGAAAGAATATTAATGTGCAGCTTGGGAATGTTTTTCTCTTTAAAAATTCTCGCCGCAGCTTGTATTTAGGACATCTCTGGCTGAAAGGTGTTACCATGTTCCGCCACCTTACAGACTAGGCTTTTGCGATCGCTTATAAAAAAAAATTCCACTTCCACTACAGTTCTGTTCAATTCGTAGTTATCGACGTAAGTTCGCACGAATTTTTTAAGAGGTGTGCCGCAAAATTTTTCCATCGTTTATTGTTCAAGGTGGATGTCCTGAATCTCATAGTGAAGTCGTACTGCGGACTTAGTCATTGTTCTCCACAGTGTCAATTTCTTTCAGGATCCTTGCGTGACTAGTATACGATTCTTGCCGCTGTCCAGTTGCCCAGGATGCCTATTAACCTTCGACGCAACGCCTTCACAATAAAGATTAAGGAGAAAGTGGCATAAAATTATCTCAAATCTCCGTAGGTCTAGATAAATCTGACTACTGCTGTGCAGATTCAGTGAGTCATTCTGGATCCTACATCCCATTATTTTCCCAAACAATGGAAATATGTTTGCACAAAAACCGTTGACGGATAACTCAAATTATTCTCAGATGTCTGCTCATTTTATTTGTCTTTGTAAGTTGTACATATTTCTCAGATAATTTAGTATGTACATTTCTTTCAGAAAACACACATACATACACAACTGGTCATTACAAACCTTCAGTCAGGATAACAACATAGCTTCTCGCACCATCGTGTTGTGTGTGTTAATTTTTCACATGATTGGCGGCCTACAGTTTAAAGTCGATTTCGAACGACAGTTTTTTGAATAACATTTCATACCAATTTTTTGTTTACTCTAAGACTTTTTGCCAGAAATCTGCTGAGAGCAAGTCTCAGAGGACATATTTCAACTGTGGTCTCACGTCTAGTAAGCCAACACGTTACGACTATCTTTCAAAAAATATATCTTTCAATACCTTGTGGCACCCTAAATTCTATTTTATTCTCAATTAAACTAATTCTTTTCAAACTTTCTTAATGCTTTGTTGTTATTTAATCATTTGTTACAAGATTTAAATTTTCTCTTTACATTCGTATAATTATTAATTAAAAATTTTGAATGAGTATCTGAAAAGAAAGCAAAAACAACACATTAAAAAAAGGATAATTGGATTTTTGTTTCTGGTGTTGGGTTTTTGGTTTTAGTTGCTTATGGTTTTGGTTTATTAGTGATAATTCCCAAGTTAATAATTCATCATTTATCATAATTGCGTAATACTTATAAACGTTATTATAAGACATACATACAAATATATGAATATGTATGTACATTTAAGGGAATTTGTGTTGAACTTTAAACTATTTAGAATGGAAAGCAGAGTTGGCAAATCTATTTCAAGCTGGCGTAACGAATGTGAATTATTAGTTTATAAAAGTCGCAGTAGTCTAGTAGGTAGTGTATTGGCTTATTAGACGTGAGACCACGGTTCAAACCCCATGTCAGACAAGCAAAAGAAAACGAAATTAGAAAAAATATTTCTCTAGCGACTGCCTCTGAACAGATTTCTGGCAAAAACTCCGAGAGTAAATACAACATAGTCATGAAATGTTTCTCAAAAATCTGTCGTTCGTAGTTACCTTTGAACTATAGGTTCCTCCACTGATTTATAAAATGAAAACACGACTGGAATGATATTTGAAAAATTGCTGAAATGCTGAAAAAATTTAAATTTGTTCACTGTATCTGTAGAGTCATCAACCAATAAAACATTTAAACTAACATGTATGCGATTGAAGACGCTGCAGCTTTGTAACCGTGTTTCAAACCCCAGCATAGACATCTCAAACTTAAGAAATTCTGAAAAATTTTTCTTCGGAGACTGCCTCTCAGCAAATTTCTGGTAAAAGCTCTGAGAGTAAATAAAAACTGACATGAAAATTTTCCCAAAAATCTGTCGTTCGGATTAAACTTCTAATTGTAGCTCCCGCCACTCACGTATAAAATTAACACACACAACGAAAGTGTTGTGAGAAGCTAAAGGGTCATAAAGACAGATTAAGTAAATAAAAGTAAGAGGTAAACTTCCATGCCGTTGGTAGGGCTAGACTAGAAGCGGATAATTCAAGATCAGGAATAGTCTTTTATAGTCGCTTACTAGCTGATCTGAACATATTGTTACGTTTTTACCTTTTAAAAACGTTTAAAATATGAGCTCGTAGATTGGAAATAAAATTAAAATAAATTTGTGTGTCGTGTTAATTAAATTCTTTATTGTTTGCACAATTCTGTATGCCACTGTTCACAACTTTATGTAAACAACAACAATTGCTTTATTTGTTATTCTTCTTTACACTCTTTTGAGTAATTAATCTTTATAACGGAGATCTTAAAACCACGATTATTCTTTTCAAACACACAGCGTCTTCACAACTAGACTGACTGAATTTTTACTGACTTGTCTTTTATATCGCAGGGTAAACAGTCTGATGTATGCTCTTGAAGGCGAATGACTTTGCCTTCTCGAAATCTCTATAAATGAAAACGTGTTGCTTACATTATTGTTGTTTGGGTATTTTGTTTACGTTTGTTCTTGCATTGTTGTTGTTGCATTTTTGTTTTCTTGTTTATCAAGCAAACAAGTTCATCGTTTTTGTTTTTGTAGCTTTTGTTAACAATTTAAGCGATGTGAAAGCAAAATACCATTTCCATTTTCGTAACAATATATTTCGATGGCGTAGGCTCCATTAATACCTTGAAACACTGCAAATCACCGGCTTTGGATTGTATGGCTAGTGAACTTCCATGGACTAATGCAATCATTAGATGTTGGATAGCAATGCGTAACTTTCCTAGCGAACTACATATCTTCCTAGGTTGGACGAGGCATCTTATTATCAAAAATTTTTTTTTATTGATAATCTATCAAGTTTGGTTCTTAGATTTTGACAATCACATTAATTCTCCACCATTTCTGTTGTGACATTGAAATTTAATTTAAAAAACCCAAGTTACTCCAAAAAAAATTCCTTGACATTGTCCCAGTAATTCCTGCAGTTAAAATCTTCTCAGAAACCACTTCTCTTAAGCGACTGCGTAGTGGCTTATCACTAGCCTAAGCTGTCACAAATATTTTTAATGTTCAACCATTGTTGTTGTTGCCCATCTCAGAGTTCGTTGGTGTATTATTTTCATATTTTGTGAAAATCTTTGGCTCACAGCATTTGCTTCTTATCTTTCAGTTTTTCATTCCACATAAAAATTAAACGCATGGCTGAAAATATTTTCTTTAAAAAAATAACACAATCTTATACATACATATGCACACCAATGTAAAGATGGTGAAACATGTGTGTTAGCGTAAGGGTTAGCAAATAAATAACAGTTATTCGAATAATCGAAGGAGCAGATAATGTTTGGTGTTTTGAAAAATTTAATGAAAAAGCCAAATTCTCCTGCAATAATTAAATAAAAACATTCCCACAGAGAACTCTTAAATAAGGAAAATAATTATTCGAATAATGTTTTTGTTTGTCTTGTATTCATTATTTGTTTAGTTCAACTTTTGGGCTTTAATTTATCATGAATTTGTTAGAATGAAGGCAATTGTTATGCCTTTTGCAAGTTCGAATAATTGACACCCTTTCTACAAGGTTTTCTTAAATAAATTTTAAAATTTTCCTATGAACTGTTAAAAAGCAAATATAAAGCCTATATAAATGGCAATATAAACCACATGAAAAGTATACAGTGAGCATCAAAAGTGTACGCTAGGGATAAAATTCTAACAATCACCAAACTCAATTTTTACCACTTAAGGAGGTTGCCCGAAAAAATTTGACAATATTTCGAAATTTTCTGTAATTTTTTATTTTTTTTGTTTCAGTAAAAACTGGCAATGAAACAATTTAAAAATAAAAATAACGGTAATTTATTAATGTATATTATTTTTAAATGTACAGTTTCTTTTGACGCTCACTGTATTTAATACACACTGATGTTTAAGGTTTTATTATTTAATTTGAAAATGTTCACACTTCACTGAATTGAGTCACTCTGTGTGGCTTATGTTTAAAGCTGGCAAAAGTATAGACAGAGATAAAGTAAAATATATTTAAGTTTGTAACCTATTTTATGAAATAAATGCTTAAATAGCGATAATAATTTCAGCCTAGATTGGGAAGCGTTGAATTAAAATGTTTTTATATTTATGCCAGGCATAGTAAAGACAAAACAAACAGATTCTAATACAAGAGCATAAGTTTTTGTGTGTTTCAACTGAATGTTGCAAACAAATATACTAGTAATCTGGTTAAGAACATAGATACGGAAGAAAATACTGTTTTAAGTTCTCTTGGAACATACATAATTGGTCATTCCAACACTTCAGTCATACCACTTATATTGTGTGTGTAAATTTCATACATGAGTGGCGAGGCCTACAGTTTAAAGTCGATTTCTAATGATAGATTTTTGATGAACTTTTTAGAAAAATTTTATATACTACTTGCCGAAGAAATATTTCTTTCATATTTCGTCTTGATGGAGATGTCTAACTTGGGGTTTGAACCGCGGCCTCACGCCTAAAAAACCAACACATGTACACACACTATATTTTTGATGCTTAATTGGCTAACGTCTAGATTGCTGGCCCAATAGTGTACTTGACGAATTTTGAGATAATGCCCTGTAGGGTAATATATTGTTCCATCCGGGCATTGGTTCCGAACGATCATCACACCGTATATAATCTTGTCAGAGAAATTCACAGTCGAATTTCAAGCAGGTGAAACTGATCTTCTACAATGATCATACCCTACGATTCGGTGGAAGTCTACATAAACATTTCTAATTTTAAGAATGTAGCGACTGAAGTTGCCGTATTTTAGTAGGCAGTATGTTGGCTTATTAGACGTCAGCCCACGGTTCAATCCCTGGCTTAGACATCGCGAACAAAACAAAATATAAAAAATATTTCTTCGCCAACTTCCTCTCAGTAGATTTCTGGCAAAAACCCTGAGAGTAAATAAAATCGATTTCAACCTGTAGGTCTCGCCACTCACATAACATAAGTAGTGTGAGAAGCTGGGTTGTAATCCTGACTGAAAGGTTGTAATAACCAATTATGTTTAGTAGGCTGTAAAATTTTATGCGATTAACTTAACCCTTAGATATCTCTTCGTGTTATTCAAACTGTTGTCTCCAGAACCCAACTACTGAGAAGGTGTGAAAACAGAGAATCTATTAATAGGCCAGAGTCTGTGCTCGCTGCCGCCAGGAGGCCTGAAGAGAAAAAGGCTACAATATCTAAATATGGGCGCCTGCTTTTCAATCTCAAACAAATATACTGACTTCGAAATTATATCCGGTGTCGACAGATCCCTGGTCAGACGTCTCCAACTAACTGAAATATGAAAAATATTTCTTTAGCGTTATCCTCTTAGCAGTCTTCTGGGAAATATTTTGTTGCTAAATAAAATTGCCACGAGAAAGTTTCTCAAAAATCTGTTGTTCGGAATCGACTTTAAACTGTAGGTCCGCCACTCATGTGGCGTAATCCTGTGTAATCCTGATAAAAGGAGGCAGGCAACCTCATAATTTACTTTTTACACAAAGGCTGTCTTTCAAACAGAGGTACATATTGGCCGCTGATAAGTTCTGGACTGATAACACAGCCCTGCAAATTTGGACTTTTTTTGTGCAAATAAGATGGCTCCAGGTGTTTCCGAAGGCATTTTGCGCACTGAACACGAATCTGGATCCGCCATTTTGAATTTTTTTAATCTAAATGAAGATCTGTAATCAGCGACCCCAAAAACCCCTGAGTAACAATTTTCAAGTAAATCTAATTAATTTTTAAGGACCTCCGTAATGTGTTTCTTTTTCTCTTGCACCCCTTGACATAAACGCACCCCCTACTTTAAGGGTGCATACAGTCAATTTGGCTTTGGGCTCATTTTAAAGACCAAAGATCAATTGTCAATTTCTGACAATAGCGATGGTTCTAGCACGTCAGTGTTTAGCTCTACAATTTTTCAAAAATGGCCAAAAACGCTACTTTTAGGATTTTCAACCCCCTTTTTCTCGAAAACCTGATGGAAAGTTTTTGAACCCAGATTCGTGTTCAGCGCGCAAAATGCCTTCGAAAACACCTGGAACCATCTTATTTGCAAAACCCATGCTGGGCTGTGTAAGGAATCAAACAATCAAGGTCAGGCTGGGCCGGACACGGAGTGTATCAACCAACTTTTTAAAGGAAATCACGAGTAATATGCCGTGAGAAAGGAAAGGAAGAGATACTTCGCTTAGCTGCCAATAACTTTTGCAAAGGTTGTAGATCGTGTCGTATTTTTTATTTGCTTTTCTGTCTCGTCCTTTTTTGATAGCCTAACAGAGCTGTCTGTAGGAATCGATTCAATTTTGTAAAGTATCAGGCTGGTTTCCAGGAGTCACACTATAAAGCAGTCACATTATCAATACGAAGCTTTGGTGTTGACTTATAAAACCGGTTGATTAGCATTTGTTCTTGATAGTTCTGGCTCATCCACTCAATTGGTGCCCAAATGGACTATATTCATGTATCTAACATGATTTAACAAAGCTACCTATTGCTGCTATTAAATAAAGCACTGTGTTCACTTTTTTCTGATAAATTTTACAAAATTTAATTTTTCTTTGGAAAAAGAGCTAAATTTTCTAAATTCAATAAAAAATTTGGAAATAAACCAACAAAAACAATTTCATTATCTAATTACTTACCCAAATGATGTGCAATATGATCATGTTCCGGCAATTCATGTGGCAACAGACTGCCCGTATGATGATAGCCAATATTGTCAATATTGTGCAAATAAAAATCATCTGCATCTGACAAATCCGTATGATGATTAATATGATGGGCCATTATTTGATCCACATCATCCATATCATGGTTAGCAGGCGATGAATGTGATGCAGCAGCTGCCGACGCGGAGGCAGCACGTAGTATGCGATGTTTTAAGCTACTGAAGGCTTTATTCACATGAAAATAGTTGATAGATGAACTACTACTACTACCACTACTGCTACTGCTAATTCTAGTCAGGTTTTGATTTGGTTTTGTTAGTGTAGTAGTAGTAGTAAAGGTGTTAGTTGAAGTTTGTAATGTTGTTGGAAAATTTGTATTTGTTGCTGCTGTACAACACACAAAAACATAACAATTAAGGCAAATTGCCACAATTAGCCATGAAATTTCCGGTTGTTTACGTTTCCGTTTCATTTTTCTACTGCATGGTAGTTGTTGTTGCTGTGGATGTTGCTGTTGATGTTGCTGTTTGTTGGGGGTGTTGTTTTTTACGGTAAGAGTTTTTATTTTCAGCAATATGTCAGTGTTGAAATGAAAGGAAACAAGGCGGGTTTCTGGCTGATGCTGCAGTGTCGAGTTTACATAACCAGTAGCTGTGGTGCTGGTCGCGGCTATGCCAGCGGAAGTCAGTAATTCACTTTCTCTTTTAAACATGGCTTTTAATTTATTTAAAAATTTAATTTAATTTTTATTGGATTTCTGTTTTTTATTTAAAGAACTTGTTATTGTTGCTCAATTTATGGTTTTTTTTGCTGTGTTGTATATGCAAAAACTTTTGTTTCATAGTGGCCATGTTGTTGATGATGATTTTCTAAAATAATTTTATTTGTGGTTGCCATTATCAAACATTAATTGGTTTGTTTTTTTTTTCTTATATTTGTACACATTAAGCACAGTTTAAAGTTTTTTTATTTAAAAAAAAAATTTTTATTTTTTAATTTTTACTCGTTAAAGGTTTTCCATGTTTACTGCGGTCAACGCAATTTTGTTGCCATTATTTTAATTTTTTTGGAATTGTTTTAAACAAATTCTCTGCTAATGTTTATTTTTAATTTTTTTTGCTTTCTATCCATTCGTTTCATTGTGTTTGTGATTACATTTTAATTATGGTTGAAAAGTTTTGTTTTTCATTCAATTCATTGTCCGAAGGTATTATTTTGTAGTTTTTCTATATAATTTAGGAAAAATTTATTTCAATTGATTTTACAACACATACTTGCATAGTGTTAATATAATTGTACTTATTTTATACACATGTATTGTTTATTTGTTATTGTATTTATAATTGGCAGTTTTAAAATGGTTTCTATAGACAGATTTTATTTTTAACTTGACACCAACGGAAGGACAAAATTAATTACAGGGAATTAAAAATAAAATAACGAACGTTTCTATTTAGAAATCAATGAAAAATTAATTACATACAGTGAGCGTCAAAAGAAATTGTACAATAAAAAATATACATTAACAAATTACCATTATTTTTATATAAAAAAAAAAATAAATTATAAAAAAATTTCGAAATATTTTCAAATTTTTTCGGGCACGTACCAATTTATACAGTAATGGACCTCATAGCTGAAAAAGAATTTTTCGAAAATAAGGTTCTGTTGTCAACTATACAGAACGTATTTAGCGAACATACATACGTTCTTTGTCTATGGTAGTCTGTGGTGATTTAGCAAAACAGACTAAATATGTAAAAACTAATTTGAGAGATGTATCTGCCACAAGATGGACGTTGTCAAATTCAATAATTTTGGCAAATGCATTTCCGATTCAAAGCAACACTCACTTGGTCCACGATTAATAGAAGACGTACCAACTACAGATCATTGCGTTATGGGAAGATACGTGGGAAGACTGTGGCTCCCATCAAACCATTTTAGCCTTGGCTGTGGGCCTGTCGAAGAGGAGGACACTGTTATCCACTTTGGCTCTTCATTCCTTGTCAACTTAACTGAGTTATCATCCTTTGATATCAAGAACGCATCTTAATTTCTTAAGCCTTCAAGCTGGTTTCCAGCATGGGGTAAATTGTGCACCGCTTGCGCTGACCAACTTCTTCGATGAGTTTGTTGGAAGTTGGCCAGTAGAGGGACTATGACTACCTGTGGCGTTATAACGGGCTGCTATGCTTTCTTAAGTGTGCTTTGGTAATCAATACCACCTGAAGTAACCTAACCTCCCGGTTCAGAGGATAGTGTATATCAATACTAATTGACAATCAGGTCGAGCCTTTAGCTCTTATGGGATTGATTCGACATCAGTACGTGACTGTTTAGATAAGGTAAAAATGCTAGGCGTAGGTATTACCCTATTCCCTATGCTAGATCATGAGCCATGTGGGAATTCATGCCAATGAGGAGACTGCAGTGCTTAAAGATTCAAATAATTCTGGAATACTCGTATACTCAAGATTTTGAAACTAAAACCAAATGTGATGTCTTGAAAATTTAGTCTGAAACTACTGTGGCCAAAATGCTTCTGTATCAAAAAAGCACGGATATTAACTGATATGAAACTATAAATCTAGAAGAAATGTAATCGGAAAAAATCACCGAAAATGGGTCACGAATCAACTGTTTACGGTCTTCTGGGCCCCACTAAAAAACCTTCTTGCCGCCTCCAATGTTCAATGTAAAATTAAAGTACTTTTAAAAAAAAAAGCAGACATAATTGAAATACCATATGGTAGGTCTTTTAAATGTATTGAAAAAGCAATTCCCATTTTGGTTACTATGACCGCAAAATTCATAAAATAATCACACACAAAAGGTTTTCTTTATCCCAACAATTTTTAATCAATTTTACAATTGTTGCCAATTAGATCAGCTTTACCTCAACCAGTGACAGCTAAACAAACGAAATAACAACCCCTTTGGTGGTCCATATGAAAGAAAATGAAGTCATAACATTTCAGTCTGAACATTGTGTTGTATATATTTGGATAGAAAATGTAACAAAAATGAAAAATATGAATAATTACCACACAGATATATGTATGTACGAGTAATCAACGAATAAACGCAAAGAGAGAACTAAAAATAGAATATAAATATAGTTCTACGCTAACTGCACGAGGGCTGACTGCAAAGTTTTATGGAACATGTTACAAATAATTTTAAACATACCTCACCATTTTGAACTAAGTAATGACATTATGCTGTCTTCCCAGAGATCCCCATTCATGTCTTTCTGAAGATAAAGATTCTCTCTGTCAAATATGCCTGTGCATAAATCAGTGCTGAAATTTAGAGAGAATTTGATAAGAAAACTTCTTACAGAAGCAATTTAACCGATCTTTAGGAACGGGAGACAAATATTTCCACGATATGATAGAACTGCTGCCTTCAGGATCACATGACCAACATTTGCTTTTACATACTTGGTCATTACAAGCCTACAGACAGGATTACGTCTTAGCTTATCACACCAATTTATGTCGTGTGTGTGTTAATTTTATGCAAGAGTGGCAGGACCTACAGTTTAAAGTCGATTCCGAACAACATAATTTTGAGAAACTTTTCATTTTCATTTACCCTCAAATTTTTTCCAAGAAATCTGGTGAGAGGAAGACCCCGAATTAATTTTATTTCATATTTCATCTTATTGGAGATGTCTGACCTGATGTTTGAACCATGGTCTCACGTCTAAGAAACATCTGGTATTTATTGTGATGAACTTCACCTCCCTGTCAGTTTTTATTAGCAGATGTTTTCGCCACTGGCAAGCCAGAAATTGAATCTCAAAACTTTGCTAGGCCAAGTATATTCTCCGTAGTCCTATTTACTTACTGGCCCAGTTTGGACGACATCATGTTGAACATCCAACGGAATGATAAGAATAGTGTGTTACTACATCTGTGGCTTTTAAACAGGGGGACATACATCGCCCTTTGGTGACACTGTCCAACTTGATAGATGCATGGCCTTTAAGGCAGATGAAATTTAGGTAGACAGGAGCCTGAGAAAGTTAAGGATCTGCTGGTGGTTTCATACATACATAATTGGTCATTGCAACCCTTCAGTCAGGATTATTGACCTAGTTTCTCACACCACTTATGTTGTGTGCGTTAATTTTATACATAAGTGGCGGGACCTACAGTTTAAAGTCGACTCCGAACGACAGATTTTTTGAGAAACTTTTCATGGCAATTTTATTTACTCTCAGAGTTTTTGCCAGAAATCTGCTGAGAGGAAATCGCCGAAGAAATACTTTTTGTATTTCGTTTTGATGTCTGGCCTGGGGCTCGAACCCTGGCTTTACGTCTAATAAGCCAACACACTACCTACTAGACTACGGCGACTTCTGGTGGTTTCAGTCAGTAGAAAGAACGAGGACTATCTTGTCCTTCTTGTGCTTTGAAAGAGAGTGGATTAAGTTTCTAACTAAACTTTGCAGGTATAAACGTATGCATTCTTACAATGACCCATAGTTATTGTAGAAGTTGTCAGTATGAAAGGAATCAAATTCGGTACTTCACATACCATGCGATTTTTCTGATCTACAGGGCCTTCGACTATATGCACATCAATTGCACGATCTGTAGTGTCTGCCTAGGTTATGAAGTTGGTTGTCGGTTGGTTTTATGAGAACAACGCAGTTACATTTTCCGATTTATGCTTTTTGCGGTAGGAGAACTGAATATAAATATGTAGGTGGTATATGTCACCACGTGTAGAATATTTGTGACGCTCCAATCTGCTGAATAAGGACTCGGAGCTCTTTTTTTTTGCGTTTTGGCAGGAATTCAATCACCACCTTGCGACTGTAATTATTAGACACTGAAGTCGCCGTGGTCTAGTAGGTAGTGTGTTTGCGTATTAGACATGAGGCCTCAGTTCAAAACCCAGGTCAAACATCTCCAACATGAAAACCCAAAAAAATATTTCGTCGAAGATTACTGGCAAATATTCTGCGGGTAAATAAAATTGCCATGAAAAATTTCGCATAACATCTGTCGTTCGAAGTCGACTTTAAACTGTAGGTCCCGCCACTCATGTATAAAATTAACTCACACAATATAAATGGTGCGAGAAACTAGGTCGTAATCCTGACCGAAGGGTTGAAGTGACGAATTATGTATGTATGTATGCCTGTGTATATGAGGTATTAAAATTTTTATTTGTGCAGTGAGAAGTGTTTGGATTGGGAAGAAGGAGTATCTGCAGGAATGCTCTGGTTAAAGTTACTTAAGCACGAGCAGTTTTCAGAACCCAACTATTTCGCAGGAATTTGTTGTTAAGAAAGCAACCTGGAATATACGTAAAACTGACTTACAGGAGTAAAACTTTTTCGGTAAATGTCAATAAGGCGTGAACCCGTGTGGTAATGTTGCGGCCTATTTGTGCAACCTAAACTAACTTAACCTATATCAAGTTTGCTTCTGTGTCTAAGCCTTAGTGTGTGCATTAATAAGTTCGTTTTCAACTTTTTTACAAACATATTGTGGGAATATATCATCAACTGTATTCACATATGAATTCCCAAAAATATAACAAAAACACACAAGAGAACACACACATTTCCTGATTATTTCTCTCTCTCTCTCTATCTCTCCATCTTCTTCTTTTTTTTTTGCATATAAACAATGTGTTGCAATCTTTAAATGCACATATACGTACCTGCACAGGACAAATATTCGCGTATGCATTACAGTGCACTAAAGGTATCATAAATAAGCACACAAACACAAAATATACATACGAAAAAAACAAATAAACTGTATGCAAATATGTGTATACAGCCATACATACATATATGTACATACGTGTCTATGCCACACATTATAGCATAGATATATATAGATTGTTTACCAACAGTTAGTGTGATAATAAAATATAATTATTTGAATACACACACACAGACACAAATGAAAGGCTAAACCTGTATTAGACTACAAAACTTTGTATGTGTGTGTAAGAGAATATTTATGCACATATAAACACTGTTTAAATGTAACAAAATTTTCCGTGTATGTGTGGGTGAGTTGGTTGAGTTTGCCACATATTTTATACAAAATTTCCAAGGCATGGTATGTTTATAAAATGTTATAATGAGCCACATGTACTTTAATTTTCATTTTGTTTTGGTAAATACGTTGCATGCAACTTTATGATTTCAGGGTAAATTTAATTAATATTAAAGGCTCCTTGCTTTGCTTGCACTGCAATTGGGGGTAGGCTGGGGGGTAAAGCATGTAAAAAGCGCACCCTTTTTGCACTCTTATAGTGGAAAACAAGGTTAACAATTTTGAAGTTGAATGCTAAAGGGGTTTTTCATTTCGAAAAGAAAATAAAAAAAAAAAATAAAACAGAAAGAGAAAGAGAAACGAAAAACACAAAATGCTGTTAAAATCAACCTAAAAGTAGGTTTTTAATTTTACAATTTATTTAACACAGCCCTATAAGTATGCTGTACTAATATTCATATTAAATTTATAATGAATGAAATTAAATGAATTGAATAGAAAAAGTTTTAAACAAGCAACGATAAAATTAAAAATTAAATAAAACTGAGTTTTAGTTTTTAACACTTTGCCTTATCAATCGCAATTAAATCCTGTTTAAAATTTGTAATTAAAATTGAGTTGTATTATATATTTTCTGTAGTCAGTCATTTTTTTCATTGTTGCCTTAAATTGTGAGTAAATCAAACGCCTTAAAAGAGTTCTTAAAAAAAATGTACAGACAATTACATTGGAAGTTAGCTGTGTTCCACATCACTGCTATCAGACAACTCTCAGTATTCACTTCATTAATTAATCTTTAGTTGAAAGCCGCAGTAAAGACTCTTTAATTGAGTATTAGCCAAGAGTCCATGGTTGAAACCTCAACCCAAAAATGTCGAACAAAACGAAGCATGAAATAAAATATTTCTGTCAGCCATTTCTTATCAGTGGTCTTTTGGGAAAAACTCTGAGAGAAAAATAAAATTGTTTTGAGTAGAGACCGAATATCTGCTCTAGGTGAAGCATAGAATAGAATTCATAGAATTTCCTGACCAGCACATTTGTTCCCTGTCAGCCTACTAACCGTCAATAAGTCAATTCTATTATCGTTGACAGTGAGCTAAAGGCTTCTTCTTCACACATCACATCCCGATGTGTTCTCTTAAAGCCTTTAAACTTTCTCCCTAAACCAACAGAATGTTCTGGATAAGGGCTCAATATCCTTGACGTTTTTCAGCGTCTTAACAGGCAACAAGCCAATAATATTACCATCCAAAGGAGGCTAAAAGCTTCTTCTTCAAACATCATATCCCAAAGTATTCTCTTAAAGCCTTTGTCCCTAACCCAACACAATATTTGTTCAAGATAGCTGCTCAACATCTCTAATTCTTGTCAGCGTCTTAACCGGCAATAAATCAAGTCTATTATCGTTGATAGTGAGCTAAAGGCTTCTTCTTCAGACATCCCAACTCGATGTATTCTCTTTAAAACTTCATCTAAGTCTTTAGATATCCGACTGAAAGATTAGGATCAAGCCTCACATCACATACCGAATGGAACACCACCCAAGCAAAGCGATTAGTCATCTCTTTCCCATTTATTCCACTTTGTCCCGAAACCCAACAGGCATAGATATGATATTTTTCAGGGACACTTATGTAGTTTCGACAGCTGCTAACTAATCGTGACCTACACAAGACCGAACTAATCTCTTTAAAGGAAGGCTGACTGTCAAGCAAAATAATTTAATAATACGGGGGATCAGCTGTGGCCTCAAGACTTTCAAAATTGCAATTAATTTCCTCCTAAAAGACGCTACAATATTCATGAAATCTGAAGTGAAAATCCAAATCAAGTTCCTTACAAACGACCCCAGCGTCAGTGTCCTATTCGCACTTTTAGTTCCCCAGGATTTGCAAAAGCAATCCTCAACCTAAATAGAAACATCGCTTCGAGTATTAGATAATCGGTATTCCATTCAAGAAGTCCAATCCCTATAATTGGAGAAAATAATTTGAGAATGCTCACTCGGAAGCTGTCTTCAGCAGATTGACCTTCTCGAGCGTATGGCTCTACAAATTGCTTGACAAACAGGTTTCATGGAGTCAGGCAGAGAATACTGTCAAGGACAGCTTGAAGACAGACTCTCCTAATTTCAGTGTTACTTAAGAAGACAATCCATTGAATGTTTTTCAAAATACCACGCCGGATGATGTAAACCAAGTTGTCGCCGTAGTCTAGTACGTTGGTGCGTTGGTTTATTAAAAGTGAGGCTTCGGCTCAAACCCCAGGTCAGACAGAGGCCTATCAGCAGTTGCATAAAAACAACGTCTTTTGTTATCCAGTATTGGCTTAATTAGTGAGGAATTTTCGTTCAATATTTTATTCAATTTTTTCAGAGATGGGACGTGACTAATCTCTCTGTTTTGTATATTGTGAAGTATTCTTTGCAAGGAATTGAAACTCTACTTTATAAATTTGAGAACCATATATTTCTAATGTTTGAAACAGGATTACTTGAATTTGTAGGCTATAAACCACACTTTCTATTACATACGTACATGCATAACTGGTCATTACAACCGTTCAGCCAGGATTACGACTTAATTTTATGCATGAATGGTGGTAGCTACAGTTTAAAATCGACTCCGAACGACAGATTTTTGAGAAACTTTTCAAGGCAAATTTATTTACTCTCCGACTTTTTGCCAGAAATCTGCTGAGAAGATGTCTGACTTGGAGGTTGCTCCATGGGCTCACGTCTAATAAGCCAACACACTACCTACTAAACTACGGTATTAAGGCCTATTAATTACTACAACTTTTGACTATTTAAGCGAATAACTATATTTATACGCCATTAGCTAATAACTCTGTTAAAAACCATTAAAAAATATTTTTTTTAAATATTTACCAACCAAGGCTTTACTCACTTCTTCAAATATTTATATTGACGCACCAACACTATTTACATTTCTCACCGTAATTAACGAATTAAAAGCAAAAGGAATCATAATATTCACTCTCTGACTTCCATTAATTAAATTACTTTCGTTTGGTTTTCTTTCATTTTTCTTTAGTAAATATTTGCAGGCAATAATATTGACGGTTGGTAGCAAACGACAAAGCCCCAACAGGCTACCTTGACATGGCCAAACAAAATTAATAAAAACGAAAATAAAAACTGAAAGGAGAAGCAAAATAAATGCCCGAAACCAAAAATATTTTTAATGACAATTGATAACAAATTGAAAAATCATCACATTGGAAAACGTACAGAAGCAAAGATAGAGAGAGAGCGAGGAAAAGCACAAGGGTATGGCAATAAAGACAACGATGACAGGCGAAAAACAACCTGATAAATGACAAATAATATGATTATTATCGTAATGAAAAGCTTAACAAAAATGTAGGGAAAGAAAAACAAACAAACAAACGAACGAACGTAGGAACTTGATAAAAAGTTTTTACAAAGAAAGTGGGTCGTTTGAACTCAATCGACATTTGTAGGCAAAGGTTAAAAATAGGAAAAGCGAAAATGGAATAAAAAAACGTATTTAATAGAGCCAAAGCACGTTAGCTACAGGAAATGTAATGCGCCACAAATACGCCGTTTAGGCTATAAGGACTAATTATGATATTACAACGTAAGGAAATGGTTTTAAAGAACCAGAGAAAAAAACGGTGTTAGCGGGGGTTTTTTTCTGTTGAAGTGTATTAAATTGTTATTTGCTACAGATCCAATAATATTAGCCTGTTAAAGAATATTGTTACGAAAATGAAAAACTCTAGATACTGGTGTTTTGCTTTTACATCACTTAACATTAAAATTATAAACAAAATCTACAAAAACAAAACAATGCAGTAAACAAACCTCTTTACAAATTATCGTGCTGCTTAATATAACAATAAACACCAGAAAAAAAAAATGGTAAACAAGTAAACAAAAATACAACAACAAACACTACAAGAATAAATGAAAACAAAATACACAAACAACAATAATGAATGTAAACAACGATGTTTACAAAAATTTATTTTTATTTTGTTTGCAATTTACAAGATCATATTTTAAACTTTTTTAAAAGGTAAAAACGTAACCATATTTTAACTTACGAAAGAAGTTTTAAAGGACCTGATAGAAAAATGGGGGTTGAAAGTTTATTAAATTGTTAATTGCTACGTATCCAATATTACACGAAAGCAGGTCCAAAAATAATAGAGAGTAAAGAAGAACACAGTATTTTTTAAACCATTTTTCCTCTTTAACACCAAAATTTTTTTTTTTTTTTTCTTGTGCTACACATAGCGTGTGTAATAACAATAATTACTTTGTGCAAGAACGTCTTAAATTCTTTTCATACATATTTTTCCTTTAAAACTTGTGTTTTTCTTTAAGTCTTCTTCAGTCTAGTCTGGTAAGGAATGCGTTGGCTTATCAGACGTAAGGCCCCTATTCAAACCCCAGGTCATAGATCTCCAGCAAAACGGACTCTGAAAAAATATTTCATCGGCGACTTCCTCTCAGCAGATTTCAGATAAAATAGCCATTTAAAGTTCCTCAAAAATTTATCGTTCGGAGTGAACTTTAAACTGTAGGTCGCGCCACTCATTGATAAAATTAATATTGGGTTAAAAAATATTTTTTCATATTTCGTTTGTATTTCAGACATCTGACCTAGGGTTTGAACCGTGGCCTCACATTCTAATTATACTGCCAAACCATTTATTTCAGTCTATGGTATCACCCGTGTTGAATAGCTTTGCGGTAATGCTGCCTAAGAAAACAGATGCATATTCCGTTGTTATTAAATTATTTAACGATAATATTGATAACACTGTTGTATATGTAGAATGAACTGTTTTAACGCGTTGACTGCCAAGCGCGTTTACAGTAAAATCTGCTTTAGACCACGCGTACCAAGTAGTCAAATAAGCGTCACACCAATACGGGTGATGAGGCCCGATCAGAAACTTTACTGTCACCCGAATATGGGTGACGTGGCAGTCAACGTGTTAATAACACAGCTTCAGTGAAAAGTTTTGATGGTAAATCGACGATATGGGACTTTCTATTGATATGAAATACTTTCCCACACCTAATAGTTAATAGCCGCTCATCAAATTTTCTATTTTAGTTTTTATTTTCTTTTTTTATTTCATTATTTTACCCGCTTTTTTTCAATTTTCCTTTTTCTTGTAACGCTCATATATAAGTTTTGTTAACTGCATGTCGTCTATATTGTGTTACTTCTCCTGCTCATAGTTTTAACCCCTTCATAGTCATGTACTCTTCTATAAAAGTTCGTGTTTTTAAAGGTATGAGGGGATGTAGTGGAATTTCTTCTTGAACTTTTTTTTATTCTAGTAACTATTAAATAAGGATAATAACAACAACAACAATAATAAAATACACTTTTTTTTGTTAAAAAAATAAAGTTGTTCATGCTGTTGTTATAGTTGTAAGCGAAAAATAAAGAAATTTTTAAGTTTGAAAATAAAAAGGAAAATAGGAAAAGAAAAAAGTCAACAACAATAAATTTTCCCCTTTTCTTGGGGAAGCGGGCAATTTTTTGAAGTAAATTTTCTTTATATTTTTTGTTTTTGTCGATCATATCACACTTTAGGTAACAGAATGTAATTCCAACAAAAACTGTGAGGAAAAAGTCCTTTCCTTTTTTCCTTTCGTTAAAGGTTGTAGGAATGGCTGCCGATTTTTTTACTTTGGCTGGCTATGAAACTGTGTCAGTAATAGTTTGACTGAAAGTTATATTGGTTTTTATGAAGTTTTTTATTTTTGTGAAGTGAAAATACCGAAAAAGTCATCAGCAAAAAAAAAAAAAAAGTTTCAACAAAAATGAAACTTAAAGTAAGGCTTAAAAGGTAGCAGATGAAACGTGTTAAACAAAATTAAAATTTCTAAACTTTTTACGAGTTTTTACAAAGAATAAGACAAATAATACAATAAGTATTAAAAATTAAAATCAATATACAAACAACACAGAAGATTTAATACCTTACGCTAGTAAACTGAAAGTCTTAAATGGGTTCTGTGCTAGAGAACCCAAGATGACTTATGTTAGATATGATAGCCAGGAAGAGCAAATTATAAATCCATTTATGCCAAAAAGCCAAGTCAAATTCAGTTTCAGTTCTACCGAAACCATACCATATGCTTTCTAACACCACCATTTTCATAGAGATCTTCCTTCATCATCAGCAGTGTCTATCATACGTCTTAGAATATCAATGGCTTCTTTTACCCTGTGCTATAGTCTGGCTCCCTTACTTGCTGTTATGGGCTATGGTTGTAATTCCTGAACATACAAACGCCGCTCCCAAGGTTAGGTTAGGTTAGGTTAGAGGACGTGTACTTGTCAATTGTGACAAGTATAGTACCTGGAGATCGAATTGACCATTGTACAACGTTCTTGTCCTCACACCACTCGTGTTGTATGCGTTAATTTTATACATGAGTGGCGAGACCTACAGTTTAAAGTCGACGCCGAACGACAGATTTTTGAGAAGCTTTTCATGGCAATTTTTACTCTCACAGTTTTTGCCAGAAATCTGCTGAGAGGAAGTCGCCGAAGAAATATTTTCATATTTTCGTTTTTGATGTCTGACCTGGGGTTTGAACTCGGGCCTTTCGTCTAATAAGCCAACACACTACCTACTAGACTAGGGCGACTTCAACGCCGCTCCCAAATTATGTCGCGATATTATTACATACCCTTAATCAACTCTGTTTCTAATTGCGTTATGCATACCTTAATACAACTTAAAAACATCCTGTTCTGATTACATCTTTCAAAAAAGTTTTCTTTTAAACGCTTCGTATCTTTACACTCAAATGAAACAAAGTGTGTACAAACTATCATAGTAATTTCTTCTTTGTTTGTAAGATTTATTGATACCATTTTGTGTGGAATACAATATCATACAAATGATCGTCATGGCTTCTCTGGTTGAAGCTCATCCAAAATGTTAAATTTTCCATGACTCTGGCGTATAAATCATATTGAATTTTATCGATGGCATGGCAGTTATGTTGGTTTTGAAAACCGCTGTGGTTTGAGGCTTATTTGCATACACTTGGAACTTAAGAAAATGCCACAAGAAAATGTCTAATGGCATCAAATTGCATTTTCGCGGTGGCCAATTCACATCACATTCACCTGAGATAACTATGCCATCAAATTCGTTGTGCAGAATATCCAATGTGGCATGAGCTGTGTCGCACCTAGCGATGTCCTGTTAAAATCGCATGTTGTTGGTGGCCACATCATTCAATTAAGGTCTAAGCAAGTTGATGATCATCTACGTTGGTCTGGCTAATGATTTTCTTAAAGAAAAGTAGGTATATGGCGTCATCTAAATCTAAATCTACACCAAACAGTGACTTCTTAAGGATGAATTGGACGCTCTTCGATCTCATGCCTATTAATATCGTCTCACATTCTACAATTATGTTTGTTCACGTATCTATTAATCCAGAAATAGTTCCCATCCTTGAAAATAAGTTGAAAGCTGCTCTAGAGCCCATTCAGCAAATACACTTATTTGTTTAAGGTCATCCATAACCAGACTGAATAAATGACAAATAACTTGACGAATTGTCATGCTATCAAAGCATGACAACATCAGTTCAAAAGCCACACTATACAGTGACTTCTTATATTTTTACACTCTTAAGTCTCATGCGTATTGATATCGACTCAGCTTCTTTGTTTTGCTTGTATACGTATCCATTTATGCAGAATTTGTCGTCCATGATGATTTGGCAAACCAAACTGTATAAATGACAAGTAATTTATCGTATGTGGCTTTGTCGGCTGGGGTTTAAACTGTGGTCTTACGTAGTCTATGCTTATCACTAGACTACTGAGGCTTCCAACTGCTCTACTTGTATTTTTTGAATAAGAATTGACTATTGCTCCCATCCAATAACTCATATTTCATACGCTATCTTGATCCTTTAATTAACAAAAATAAAAAAGAAGAAATAACTTCCATTGCTTGCAAAATGAATAGTTGCACTAGTACAAGTAAATACCACTTACAACAACAACAACAAAAAAAACGCCATGAAGCAACTTTACTATGAGGAATAGTAAACTATGTTTTACAAAGAAATAAAAATTGAAAATTAAAAAAAAAATCGAGTAAAAATAAAAGTAGAAAGCTTTTTTTGTTTTCTTTTCCCATTTCTTACTCCTTCATATTTGCTGTTGTTATAGCCTAGACAGACTTGCAAACTAATTTTGTTAGCAGAATAAAGAATGTTTGACGAAAGTTAAGTTCATAAGACGATAAAATGCTTAGAAATTTTGTTGCAAATCCAATGCCAAAGCTTTAATGCATACTGATGCACAGAGAAATTTTTTGCTGCAAAGCAAATTAAAGGAGAAAGTTAAATTAAAAGAGTGAGAGAGGAAGAGAATAAAAAAGAAAAAATCATTAGCAAAGGCAACATAGTTGCATGGCATTGCATTGTTTGTTTTACTATGCAGCTCTTAATATTACATGTTCATTGAGCATCATCAAGCAAATGCCATCATAAGAATGAAACTGAGGAAGCCAGCTAAAGTTCAAAAAACTAACAATTTTGTGAGAAAATAAACTCGTTTATATTGTCTGTACAAAAACAAAGTTGTGGCTGTTGTTATCTAGACTAGCAGCCATGAATTTTGTTTAATTTCCAAGATGCAACGCTTGAAGTTGTACCGGCAACATTTTAACAAACAAAAAACCAAAGTTCACTCCTTTAAAAAAAATATTTTCTAAAGGAAAACAAAAAAAAAAAAAAGAGAGGAGAAAAAAAAAATAAGGAACAAAATGCCACAACATGAATAAGATTGCAACATACAGCACAAGAAATAAAAAAGAAGAATACAAGTTCCAACAGAGTTTACTTTGGCTTCGGCTTATTTAAAGAATGTTTACCAAGCACGTGCTTGGCCCAAGTGTGTGTGCATGTGTGTATTGAATTGTCTTCTGCCAAAACTAAACAACAACAAAAAAAAATTTTTTTTGTTTAGACCCAGAGGCTCAAAAACATAGATTATAATAGAGTTCAAAACGTGGCTGAAGTTTCCAAACCTAAGAAAAAAAAAAATACCAAAAGCCCCACATAAAGTGTAGAAATTTATATCTAAAATGTTCTTGGCATCATAACTCCAATGATTTTTGGGGTTTCCATTTTATAACAAAAAAGAATATTTTATGCGAGTTTTCTGGAAGTTTTTTTTTTGTTGTTTATTAGCTGTTTGTGTAAAGTTTTTTAATAAAATCAAATTGAATGCAGTTAATAAATGTTTAACATAAAACTTCTGGTAAAAATTCACATGAATTTGGGAAAATTTAAAAAGACTTACTGTAGAGCAGCTCAATCTATTGTGTAAGTAATCCTTTGTCTTACAAAGAAATATTATGTTTGAAAAATAAGACAGATTTTCATTTTTCTCTCGGGTACAGGCAAAAAGTGTGGTGTTTTTCAGTAGAGTTTTCTTAATGTAAAAAAGATTCGCAACAAACTATACCCATTTTTGGTTCATAGGCGTATTAATAAACGAAATCCGTAAGGTCCCATTGTAACACCGATGTTACCAATTCTGTCATATAATCACAGCTCCTGGTAGGTATCTCTTAATCATCCCCAGAGTGTTATGAAGTTCTGAATATTTCTCAAATTACACTTACATACATAATTAATCATTACAACCCTTCAGTCAGGATTACGACCTAGCTTCTCACACCACTTTAATTGTGTACGTTAATTTCATAGATGAGTAGCGGGACCTAAAGTTCAAAGTCGACTCCGAACGCCTGATTTTTTTGAGAAACATTTTCATGGCAATTTTATTTAATCGCCTGTGGCTAGACATAGTTTGTCATTAAAGTCTGGGTTTCCAAGAGTTCTATTTTTCAGGTTCCCAAGCACAGGACAAAAATAGAGAAAACATTCAGCGGTCTTCTCTTCTTAGCTAATACTGAGGCCAGTATTTAGGTTCATTATGATACCATAATCAATATTCAATCTAGGGATCAAACATTGCATACATACATATGTATATACATACATAATTCGCCATTACAACCCTTCAGTCAGGATTACAATCTATCTTCTCACATCACTTATGTTGTGTGTTAATTTTGTACATGATTGGCGAGACCTACAGTTTAAATTCGATTCCGAACGACAGATTTTTGAGGAAGTTTTCATGGCAATTGTGTTTATAATTTTTGCTTGAAATCTGCTGAGAGGATTTCGCCGAAGAAGTATTTGTTCATATTTCGCTTTGTTGCAGTTGTCTAATCTGATGTTTGACCAGAGGCCTCTTGTCTAATAAGCCAACACACTACCTAATAGACTACGGCAACTATAAACATTTCCTAGAGGGAACAAACGCGAGTCTAAAGTAGATCTTGCTAGTGCAGCATTTTTTGTATAAATCAGTTAAATTAAGGGTGTTAGAAGTTGAAAAGTCAAAAACCTATTTTTACTACAATAATAGGACACTGACATACATATGAGGTGAAAGACAGACCCATAACTTCTGCAAAGGTTATTTGCTGGAATGCCAACTCGGCATGCCTACAAAATCTCCAGCAGAGTTTAGCAATAAAAATTCTTTTATTTGTTATCTCATATATCTACTCATACGACAATTTATTGTAATTGCAAAAAAAAAAGAAGAAAATTGAAAATAATTTCTACAATAACAGAATTTGAACCTTTTCCCAAAGAAATAAAATTTCCATCTACAGTATCAATGCTGTAAGGTTTTTTTCTGCAAAGCAGAGACATTAACAGGAATTTTGTTTATAAACATGATGTGAATGTTGTTATTTATAAAGAATTCATATCTATTAGGAAATTTCAGTTTAATAATTTCATGTTATAATATTTTGTTAATTTTAATATTTTATTGTATTTCTTATTATTATTATGTTAAAATTTTATACATAATATTTTATAAATTATTTTTATATATTTATTCTTATTATTTTTTATTCATTTTCCATTCGTTTAATATTGTTTATTTTATTTTCATTTATATATTATAAATATTAAATATTTTTCTATTTACATACAATTGTTTTGTATGTTTTTAGATTATATTGTTTAAATTTTATTTCTAGAATTCTAAAATTTTTTTATATGTATTTATAATTAAATTATTTATTTATTAACATTATTACTCGTATTTATTTTTAAATTTTTTTTGTGTTTTTTCAAGTTTATTATATTTACAATATATTTTATAAACTTTTAATACATATGTATTTATTTCACTGTTATTTATAATGATTATTTTAATATTTTTATCATTTATTATTTAATTTTTCTTTTCTTTTCATTTCTTTATTTATTTTTTTTAATTAAGTTTTATTAAATTTTTGTTGTATTTTTTTATTGGCTTTATTATGATTAAAATTTCATAAAAATATTGTCAAATATTACGATTCATTTTTATATTTATTTGTTTATTTTATTATGAAATAATCATACATTTGTTAACACAAATATCTTTAGAATCTTCCTAATTTTAAATATCTATATATTATTAATTATAATTTTTTTATTTTGACTTTAATTTTTTGTTTTATTAAATAATTTTGTTATTATTTCTATATTTTTTTGTTTATTTATTTTTAAATAAATTTGTATTAAAAGATTTTTCTAATTTAATCAATTTTTAAATTTATTTTTTATTTCATTAAAAAATAATTATCTTTTTATATTTCTTTTTAATTTTAATTATTTTTTTATATTTTATATTATTGTTTTTGAATTTATAAGTGTTATTTTTAAATATATATTGATTTTTATTTTACTTTAAATTTAATTTTTTAACGTCTTCATTATAGAATTTTTTTTTATTTTTTGTGAAATATTCTAAATAATAACTATTTTTATTCTATTAAAAATTATTTACTTCTTATTTTTCATTACTTTTATTTAATATTTAATTTATATTTTTAATACGTTTTGAAACATGTAAATTTTATTTTATTTTATTTTTATTATTTATTATTTACATTTTAATTTCTGTTCAACTTTGTTTAATTTTTTTTATTTTTTGTATATTTTACCAATACAAATTTTAATTAAAATATTTCTTTTTTAATATTAAGTAAAAAAAATATTAATAAAACATTTTTATTCTCTTTCATTTATTTTTACCTTAATTTTTTAGTTTCATTACTATTTTTTTTATTTTTTTCTCTGTTTAATAATATTTTTTCTCCCACATTAAAAAACAAAATAAATTTTTGTTTTATATTTAAACTTTGTAACCGTTTTTGTTTTTTCTGCCACTGTTATTCAAATCCAATTTTCTACTTTCTCCTCTTATTTAACATTTCCTAAAACGTTTTTGATGAAAAATAATTAATTTTTTCTCCCGTTTAACACAACCGTTGACTACAACAGACAATTTGTTACTGAAACATGTTGAAGAAATGTTTACCACCGTATAAAACTTTCATTGCTTTAACAATAATTCTATTGTGTGTTGGATAACCAAAGCATTATTATTATTATTGTTGTTGTAGCTATTGGTTGTCGTTGTTTTTTCTTTAATTTTTACGAAGTCTTTTGTTATAATAAGAGCCATTTGTAAATACGAAGTTGTCCTTAATAAGAGAATTCTGCAGAAACGAAATTATCCTTTGAAGAGAGCAGGCATATGATTTGTTTCGGAATAAAAAGAGATATTTTGCTTATAAGAGAACTCTTCACATATGAAGTTTAACGAGCACACTCTTTGATTTTGTTTAGAAAGCAACACATCTTCTGCTCAAAAAGGGGTATAAGTAGGAATGGTTTTTTAATGAAAATGTTAACTTGCAGTGTGTTAAAAGAGAGCGCCTTAATGAGAGCAAAACTGTTAAAACATTTATGTTTTCATAAGGTTTATTAACATCATTAGTGAGATTTTTTTTATGCAGAAAAACATTCAGTCAAGTATTAAACAAGTGGTTTTCATTACGAGGTGTTAAAGTACGTGTATGAATTATCTTTTTAATCTACATGGTTATCAAGGATCTTTCTAGTAGTAGGAGCAGGTATTGCATGGTAGTTCTAAAATAGTTTTAATTAAAAAAAAATTATGGGAAACAGCTGTTAATAATCAAGTATTTAATTGCTTTTTCAAAATCCCAGTCTCAAATTATGTGAAATAAAGTGACATCCATAAAATTTATATGAACTAAGAGAATCTTAATAAAAGCCCTAAAACTCTGCTCCTTCACATAGCTTACATACATACATACATAATTGGTCATTACAACCCTTCAGTCAGGATTATTGACCTAGTTTCTCACACCGCTTATGTTGTGTGGGTTAATTTTATACATAAGTGGCGGGACCTACAGTTTAAAGTCGACTCCGAACGACAGATTTTTTTTGAGAAACTTTTCATGGCAATTTTATTTACTCTCAGAGTTTTTGCCAGAAATCTGCTGAGAGGAAATCGCCGAAGAAAATACTTTTTGTATTTTGTTTTGATGTCTGGCCTGGGGCTCTAACCCTGGCTTTACGTCTAATAAGCCAACACACTACCTACTAGACTACGGCGACTAGCTTACAGAAATCTGAAATATCCCTTTTCTATCTATTGATCGTGTGCGTAAACGGGTTTTGCCTGTAATAGCTCCTATAATAGCTCTCATCTCCCACCTTCCCAAGCTTAGGATAAGTTCCTCTAGGATTGAGCTTATAAGTGAATCAAACTCTTCCTCAATAATCTCACCGACTTTTTATCTGAGAAGCTCAGATCAGCCTCCAAAGTTGAGCCTGATTTTGCCAGTCATCCACAATTACTTTTCTAAAAATGCAATCACAAGGTATCCAGCATAATACAATCTAATAACCAGGCAACGGTTGCTTAGTACCCTTTAGCACTCCCAGACCAAATGTGACCTAAAACCATGTCCCCTCAAAGTTTCCAGTGTTACCTGATTATCTACATAAATTGCACCTCTTGAGCTCTTCGCTATGTGTTTCCTGAGCAGTTCTGTGGCCGCAAAACCTCCGCCTGAAAAGATCACATTCCATCGTCACTATTTTGGTGAAAATAGTTCACAAATCGAAAAGTTTCTTCGGACCTATCCAAGGGTTCCTTAACTGTTATTATCAGACTCGGTGTGTTGCGAAAGTTGACCTTTTGTAGTTCGTAATTTCAAAAGTCGAAGTAGCTAGATTGCTCCACATTATTTTCTTCATTGGGAACACACCGATAAAGAGGCTACTATCTGCCATCTTCTTCACATATTCCCCTATCGGGAGTAAGAATGATATGATGATGTATACTTTTCTAGCACTCGTAATGCCAACAGAGTTGAAAAGTTTTTTTTTTCATTAAGCAGTTCATAATACTAAACCTTATGTATTCTTATATGTATTAGCAGCCTGGAACACGGATGGGTTAGAAGACTCATTGCGACATTGAGATTTCATCAAACGTGGTGAACAAATTAGACCATAGCCTTTAGCCTAACAACTGAAAACTGCAAAATAACAATGAATTTTCCTCCCTAGTGCCATATTAAACTTTTAAACCCGTTGATTTAGTTTAAAAGATATTAATATTGTGCTTATCCTCTTACTTATGATTGATCTTTTCGTTTGATTTTTTCCAAACAATAGTTTCCTTTGTTTTGTTTTATATTTAACGCTGTTGACTAATGATAATAAATCATTTGACTTTCATTTTTGTGCTTTATTATGTATTTTCGAAACACTTCTTGACACTATTGTTGTCAAGGCAACGAAACAAAAGGAAACGTTATGAAAAACAAAAGACATTTGAAATCCAAATATATTGTCAATACAAAATACTTTTGTTTATTTCATTAAGTCTCTAAGGAATGGTTTTTAGTTGACAATGATATCATGAGTAGTATGTATAGTATCGTAATGTGCATTAGATTATGGAAGATAAAACATACAATAAGGCATTCGGTAAATTTTATCATAATGGTGTAAACTATTTAATTTAATTTTCATAATGAAAAACTTTTGTACATATATTAAACGAGCGAAAGTCTTAATTTTTTTTTTGTTGGTTTGCTTAGACAACAGATGTACAATGAGCGTCAAAAGAAACAGTACATTTAAAAAAATTATACATTAATTACTGATAGTTTTATTTCAAAATTGTTTCATTGCTAGTTTTTAAAATTGAAACAAAAAAAAAAGTAAAAATAATTTCAAAATACTGAAAAATTTTTTCGTGCACTCTCCTTGAGTACTAAAAGTTGAGTTTGGTGATTGTTAGAATTTTATACATAGTGTACAGTTTCTTTTGACGCTCACTGTATATACCTTATTGGTCATTAAAAACCCTTCAGTCAGGATTACAACATAGAATCTCACACCACTTATGTTGTGTGCTAATTTAATACGCGAGTGGCTGTACCTACAATTAAAAGTCGACTCCGAACGCCATATTTTTGAAAAATTTTTTTATGGCAATTTTATTTATTCTCAGAATTTTTGCCTGAAATCTGCTGAAAGGCAGTAGCCATAGAAATATTTATTCATATTTCGTTTTGTTGGAGATGTCTGACCTGCGGTTTGAACCGGGTTCTCACATCTAATAAGTTAACAGACTACCTACGAGACTACAGCGACTACCACTTGCTTACTTACAGTAGTTAATAGGTGATTAAAAAACTTTAGTCAGTATAACTGAACGATATATTTTGATAACCTTTTCATGGTATGTAATTTTATTTACTCACAGAGATTTTTCCAGAAGACTGTTGAGAGGCAGTCGCTGAAGGAGATATTTTTTTCATATATAGTTTTTGTTTGAGATCTCTAAGCTGGAGTATGAACCATGAGCTCTTGTTTAATCTGCTGCGAAGAAGTCACCGAAATAAATATTTTTTTATATTTTATCATTGTTTGAAATCTCTAAACTGGGATTTGAACCATGAACTTTCGTTTAATAAGCTAACACAATACCTACTAGATTACGACAACTTCACAGTCAGGATATATTCTCCTGTAGTTCTTTTTTAAGCTGTAAGCCAATTAGATCAAAAATTTTATTACAACACTCGACGTATAATGCTTGAAAGCCTCTTTTGTATTGTTTATAAATTATATTTTCTATAAAAATTCATATGCATGTGCTATGTATTGTTCCATAATTCTTTTACACCGTAAAGAACTGAAAAAGGTATTCGCATAAATATAAAGAAGAAGTATTTATTAGATTCACATGTTAAATCAAACAAATACACAGGAATACAATCATAACAATACAGCCTTTTTTAGATTTAAACACGTATTAAAGCGTTAATTTCTAAAGCAACAAACAGAACTCAGAAACAAGCACCAGAAAAATAATAATAGAAGCTAAAGCAACAACGACTTCCATTATTTTTCTTTTCCTTTGTTTTACATTATTAACCTCTATTCTCTCCTAATGCTTACACTCTGGCATACACATATATGTACATTTATATCGTACAATAATAATAAAATTCATTGTAAAATGAGTTGTATTTGTATTGTACTTGTAAGGTATTGTGCTTATAGGCAAATACTTACATAGGGAATTATAAAATGCTTGCAACAAGCATGATAAATGAAAATAAGCCGGTTAAAATTCACACATTATTAAGCAATAACATACACACACATATATACATATACTTACATATAGCGACTGTTCTCATAAAACACCTTTACATACTACATAGAAGTAGATTTACATTTGTAAGTATGTTGTGAATAATACATACATACTCTGTTGTACTTAGGCACTCACACTGTTATATTTATTCGTAGAGTAAGAGTACTCTCCTATAAGCTCATGTTAAATCAAGTGTACAACTGTAAGTAGACTAATTTAGTATGTGCTCTCTCTCTCTATCTATCTCTCTCTACTTCTCTTTCAGATGGGTTTATGATGCCTTATCACAAACGTATAAGTACACATCTGCTGAAGCTTTTAATTCAACTCAGAAGGTAACTATAGTCATGCACTTTAGGTTTGAATTCAAAAAGGAGCCGATAACTACAGTCATGGTTTGATAAATTGTAAGCAATTGCAATGAGTTTGAGATTTAAATTTAAGACCGATTAAGAAAAACAGAAATAGCGATGGATTTTATCAATCACAGTAAGGACGCAAACCATTAATTTTATAGGTCCATGGCTAGTGATCTAACAAACTTCAGGATACTGCATGGTATCATCAATGACAATTCCCTGCTCAGTATCCTTCCTTCAAGAGTTTCCTTCTGGTATACATTACTGGCTCACAGGTTACAGGAATGTGTTCTAATGCTTCATTGTCATCAGCACAGAATCTGCAAGTTTGGTTCGAGAAATAAGTTTACTCTGAATCTACAGTATCCTGCCAGAAGATGTATTATAAGTAAATAACTGAGGGGTCGTTATTTGTATAATGGCCGTATAAGTTGCTGTAGTCTAGTGGTTGGAGTGTTGGCTCAATAGACGTGAGACCACGGTTCAAACCCCAGCTCAGACACCAGCAATAAAACGAAATTTGAATACTACCTCGGCATCGTCCTCTCAGCAGATTTATGGCAAAACCTCTAAGACTACAGAAAATTGCCATGAAAATCTCAAAAATCTGTCATTCCTAGTCGAATTTAAACTGTAGGTTTTACCACTAATGTATAAAATTAACACACACACAACATAAGTGGTGCGAGAAGCTAGGTTGTAATCCTGACTGAGGAGTTGTATTGACCAGTTATATATGTATGTAATGGCCATAAAATAGATTTGAGGTAAAGAATATGTTGGAATGTGAAGAGTGTTAAACAAAAGCACCATTTATGGGCTAGTAGGTAGTGTATTCGCTTATAAAAGGCGAGCCTCCGGTTCAAACCCGAGCTTGGACAACTCGAACAAAACGAATTATGAAAATAGAAGGCTTCCCATCAGCAGTTTTCTGACAAAAATCCTGAAAATGAAATAAAATTACATTGAAAAGTTTCCCAAAAAGCTGACGTTGAGAATCGAATTTGATGTCGACTCACATGGGTGGTTTGAGGACCATGGTTGTAATCCTGGCTAAAGAGTTGTTTATAATGACAGTTAACAAGACTTTGAATATTAAACTATGGATAGCGTTAGACGAAAGAAATATCTTTTATGTTTTATGCCAGTATATATTATTTTATGTGGTCGTCGTAGTCTAGTGGTTAGTGTGTTGGCTTATTAGACGTGAGCCCACGGTTCAAACCTGAGGTCAGACATTTCCAACAGGACGAATTATGAAAAAAATATTTCTGCGGCGACTTCCTCTTAGCAGATTTCTGGCAATAGCTCTGAGAGTAAATAAAATCGTCATGAAAAGTTTATCAAAAACCTGTCGTTCGGAATTGAAAACTAAACACAAACTTTCAGAAATTACAAAAAAATATTTTAAAATAAGAGCGCCCTGGTAGTCTAGTGCGTAGTGTGCTAGACTATTAGTGTGAGGGTCGTGGATTCGATTCCCACCAGAGGTCTGGTCTGTGACACTACACCGAGCACATGGTCGAAGTTACTCAGCTCGTATATAATTAGAATATAATTTGTAATTGTATTGTAATTAATAAATAAATAAATTTTAAAATAACAAAATGCCTCCCGGAGCGTATACGCAATATTTGGTAACAATTAATCCGGGTAATAATAATAATACTCATACGTTATGTTGAACCAATAATGGCAATGTTGTGTTATCTTTTATTTTTATTATTACAATTGTTTTTTATTTTAATAAAATATTGTAAGCAACAGTAGAGAGCAACATGTCGAGCCATAACCGCAAAAATATCTCAAGCGACATATTTTTCATATATTGTTTTTTGGAATAAATAAATTCATTGGCATCATTTGCATCATCTATAAAAATTTCAGAGTCACACTCTGTACCGTTATGAATTTATAACAAAAAAAATTTTAACTTTCCAACTTAATTTGCTCAAGAAATAAATAATAAAAACCTTCTCCTGTAAAATTTCGTATTTGTCGCTTGATATATTTTTGCGGTTATGGCTCGATGTATCCATTGTAGTTAAAGTTTTGTAGATACATTCTGTTTTACATTTATTGATGCTGTGTGGATACTATTGTGCAGTTGTTGGCATTGTTAATGTCATAAAACTATTTCAACATTCTACATATGTTTTATACATTTTATATTTAATTTTTTAATAAAAAGTTTTAAAACTTTACTAAAAAATATTTTTAAATAAATACAATAAAAATTGACATAAAAAATCAACTACATAATTGTTAATACTGTTGTCAAACACAAACACAACAACATCATGAGCAGAAAATATGAAAAATTTGAAGCAAACTTTCTTAAGCCGAGTGCTAGAATAACGGCCTGACTATCAGATATTATTGCTATATTCCTGTCTTTTGTACCCCCTCTCAATGTTGAGTTGAGCTTAAATTTCGATGTTTCCAGACTTGCCCCCGTGGACTCGAAATATTTCATTTTGAAGCCAAAAACTCATGTTCCAACTTAAAAATCTATTCTTAACCCTTCTGTAGGCTACAAATAATGACTTTTTTAAAATAATATACAACATTCAAGTTACTCCACTATTTTGTTACTGTGTCTCATTGCAGGGCATTTTCGAAAATCATAAGGTCCAGTCATAAAGTGCAGGCATCAGTTAACGAGAGAGCTGTCAGCCAATCCTATTTTTGGTCCCGAAATCCCCTAATTAATTTCATATTCGTTTTGTCTTCCATCTGCAAACCTTTGGTGTTCACTTTCATTTACAGCGCACTCAAATAAAATAGAGTGTCCAGCAATGCTATTGGACTAGTTCTCATTGCTCCTGTTATAGCAATACCTGTAGTCTATATATCTTGTCTAATTTCATTTGAGCTGTTTTCAAATCTGGCCTGTCTGCCCAGATAACTGCCTCATAACTTAGTATTGGTCTGAACATCATGGTATGTATCTTGTATATAATTCCAGGGTTGCAATCCCTGGGTTTCTCTGCAAGCTTTCTGCATAGCATCATGATATGTCTGGACTTTCCTGATATGCTCTCTGTATGAGCCCCCCCATAGTAATTTCCAATCCAATGATATTTTTAGAAATGTAACCTCCATTTTCTTTAATATTATCTCACCCAGCAGTCGAATATTTTTTCACTTAGGAAATTTTCTTTTTCTTCTTCTTGTAAATGTTATGTACCAACAACTTACAATCTCAAGATCTCTTAAAAATGATGACGAAGAGACCCCCTTAAAATTTTGCTTTAGTCTTGAATATTATATTCTCATATTATACTACGGCCTTACTTACATACTTAATTATTTTTTACAACCCTTTTTGCAATCTAGTTTCTCATACCACCAATGTTGTGTGTATTAATTTTATTCATGAATGACGGGACCTTCAGTATGAAATCAACCCCGAACGACAGATTTTCGAGAAATTTTTCATGGCAATTTTATTTATTTGCAGAAATTTTGGCAGAAGACGTCGGATAGGTAGTCGTCAGAGTTGGGGTTTTAAAACACGGAATAGCATCTAATAAGGCAACACATTACTTACTAGCCTAAGGCGACTCCATGTTCTATGTCCGGTTATAAGGCACTTGCAGTTCTCAGGCACTTGCGTAGCAACTCATACTTGTTGCAAAAATTCCTGAATGGGTTGTCATTAGATTAGACTACAGGGTTGCACGTAAATTTTAATTAAGTCTTGGCTTCTGTTGTACATACATAATTGTCCATTACAACTCTTTAGTCAGAATTACGACATAGCTTCTGACACCATTTATGTTGTGTGTGTTAATGTTATACATGAGTGGCGGCACCTACAGTTTAAAGTTGACTTCGAAAGACAGATTTTTTGAGAAATCCTTCATGGCAATTTTTTTTACGGTCAGAGTGTTTGCTAGAAATCTGTTGACAGCAAAGGATGTCTGAGTTGGGGTTTTAAACCCCGGTATCACGTCTAGGAAGCAAACACACTACCTACTAGACTACGGCGACTAGATATCCTGAGCGGTTATGAGGCAAATGGAGTTCTAAGGCACTTGCGAAATGACTCATACTAGTTGCAAAATTTCCTGAATGTGCTGCCATTTGATCAGATTACAGGGATGATGTAAATTTGAATCAGACTTGATTTCAGTGATACACTTGTGTCATTTAGTCTATGAATTTATGTGTCCCTATATGGTACACTTGACTAATGAATTGTTTTAAGTAGTTCTGTTTAATTTTTTTTTTTTGTATTTTTTTAATTTATAATTTTCAACTAAAAATGATGCCATTTTTTAAAAAATTTAAAGCAATTGTATTGTTATAATTTGTTGTTATATTTTATTTTATTTTAATACGTACTATTTTTAGCTGAGTTTATTTGTTTTCATTTGCTTTTAAATATCCGTCTTTGTATCCTATTTTTTTCAAATGATTATAAATCAACAATCAATTGTTTGAAGCCTGTTCTATTCCCAATTGGCTTAAACAATTGATATTTTTATGCACTCGTAAATAATTTTGTCTGTATACTATTATTTATTTTAAAGTTCTAATATATGTATATTTTTTTTTTTGCTTTGAAATTACTTTATAAATTTATAGGATTTATTTTATAAATCGTTTCTATCTGCGATTTTTCATTTATTAACTATTTTTTTTTGTTGTTCGTGATTTTGCTTTTATTGTTGTGCATGAAGCCTGTAAATAATGCTCTGATAATATTTCATTTTGGATTTAAAAGTACTTAAAATGGGAATAATGAAATGCATTTTATAAAGCAAAGTAGACAGAAATTAAGGCTATACAACACTGCATACCCATATAAAGCACTATGCAGTAGGAATACATTTTCAATCGTGCTTAATTGAAGACATATTAGCAGAGCTCTTTTATGCTTACGGTCCTATTAACAGAAAAATAAGAATTGAGGCGGGAGTACCATGAAGATAGTGAGCGTCAAAAGAAACTGTAAAAAGAAATATTAAATTAAAAAGAAAATATTAAATTAAATTACCGTTATTTTTGTATTTTAAAATTGTTTCATTGCCAGTTTTTAAAATTGTAAAAAAAAATAAATGAATAAATTAACACTGAACCATCCCTGAGAGGGTCTCGATTATACAACTTCAAATAGAGACTTCTGGTCTGGTTCTCAATCGGATCAATGATCCATACACCGATGGCTCAAAGATAAATAACAGAGCGAACTATGGCATATTTATTAAGGATTCTTCTATTAAATTTTCTTATAACTTCCTACACAAATTCATCCATTTTCTGGCAGAGGTTATGGACATTCACGCTTTTCGGATGGCCGCATTTTCCATGAAAATTTCTTGATTCACTCGAACCGCAAGGTTGCAATTAACCCTCTAATAAATGTGTTTTTAACGCAAGTCTGAAATGTTTTTCTATTCACCTACGGGTGTGTTATGGTATATTTATTTAAGTAGTCTGATTACACTTTCTTATGGGCTGCCAGGCATAGGAGCAATGCTTGTTGGGAGGAGGTATTTTTTTTTTAAATCTCTTAACTTTCTCAGACAGCCAGGCGGCGTTAAAGTCGTTAATGAAAGTGTATTCAATGTAAGTTCTTGTTCATGAATGCCAGGGATTCCTAAGTAAAATATTCGGAACATTCATAGGTAACTTTTATATAGGTTCTATACGGGTATCCATACGTAGCTCTCAATCTACGAACAGTTACAGGGCATAAGTATTTCAATTGCCGCAGTTGAATTCGCATTTGAATTGTCTACTAATTTGATAGGAAGGCTCAATATTATGAAACTCTGCTGGGCACTTATGAATAAAACGAAGACTGACTCTCTGATGTCTTTAAGTCGCGTGTCCAACAGCTGTGATTGAAAAACGATGGAGCGAGACTGTCTTTCATCACTAGTGTTAGTACGCTGCTGTTATCAAAAACAGATGGACGGACATCCGCGACAGGGCTCTCTGATATAAGAACATAAAGTTTACTGCAATAAATGCATACCAGGACGAGGAAGAGATTGTCTTTCTTATCAGAAAAAAACGGACCCATTTTGATCTACCACTTTCAGACATCCTTGTCCTTGAGCTTTTTAAGATAAAGATTGCTACATACGAGTATTTTGGACTTGTGTTGGTTTTCTCTGGGTACTTAATATTAATTGTGGTATCACCATGGTGACTTAATGATAAGAGGACCTAATTAGCCTAATGGCAGATCTTTAAATTTGTTCACGTCAAACGTATATGCAAGGCAAAACTATCAAATCTTATCAAATCCAATATTCCAATATATTCCAATACAATATTCCAATATAATATTCCAATATATTATTCCAATATAATATTCCAATATAATATTCCAATATAATATTCCAATTGATTGACCCCTAGAAAGCATCACATTTTTGGCATACATATGTATACTTATTTCCAGTTACCGGATGGTACCCCATTATCCTAGGACCTGGTACAGTAAATTAATATTCTGATTAATGGCTAATCTGCCGTATAGTCCTAATAGCTTTCTGTAGGGCATTATCTCATGTATACATATTATTTTTTTCTAATTTCCAATTTTTTTTTATATTCGATTTCTGGTTTCAATTCCAATTAATTGTTTTTGGTTTGAATATACTTTTTTTTTTAAATTAAACTGGTAATTTAGAAACCATTTATCGCACACGTGGAAAATACGCTGAAATTTATTTGAAAAACTATTTAAAATCGATTTTCCATGTTAAAATCAGCGTATATTTTCAATTGTTTTTTATCTATTTTTGTAGTGAAAGTTTTTGTTTTCAACCAGACAGTGAAATCAATACTCAACGAACTAATCGATTTTTTTTATAATTCAAAGGCATGTTGGATGAATAAAGTAAGGCCGCATAAAATTTTAATCCAAAAAAAAAAAAAAAAAATTAAGACAGAATTTGATTTTCATATCCCTACAAAAAAAAGGTATATAGGACATATTCCTGTACCCATCAACAATATATTTGTGATGGCTGAAACAGCATTATCCATAAGAACAGGTTAGTGTTTTCAAGCGGTGTATCAAAGGCTGTAATCAGTGAACAGTCAGTAATTTGATAAGAATTTGAAAAAAAAAATTGTATACCGGATTCACAGATAACATAGCACCAATCGCTTCCTAACCTCTATTGCTGCCATCTGTTGAGTCTGAGAGAGCATTATCCTTGATGAGAGAACCATAATACATATAAATATAGGGGATAAGTAGTGTTTGATTTGGTTACATAAGATGGCTTAAGCTAGCACTTAGGGCCATGTTGTGTTACCACAATCAATCAATCAGGAGATCAAACGTTTCTTTTAGAAAAACATCTCAAGTTTAAAATACATTCTGCTACTGAAGCAATCTTTATATTAGAGAGTCCTATGAAGAATATCAGAAAGTGAGAGGTCAAACACATTCGTCTTCTTATAACCTGAGCAGAGCAGCAACACATGATGTGAAAGACAGTCTCGTCATTTTTCTCCCCCTACAGATTCTGCAGAACTCATTTTAAATAATTGCAAATTCAGCAACATGCCTACCAAAAGGACAGTGCCCATGAGAATCGCTATTTAGTGATGGCTAGTCATGGTTTAAGGATAGAAGTTAGTCGAATCCCTTCTTATCATTACGTGTCTGAGGTTGCCAGCTTCGTAACGGGCGTAGCCAGTTTATCAGCAATGGAATTGCACACAGTATCCCCATATCCCGGAATCATAGCTGTCAGATATTTAAGGCATCAAATAGTTAAATATTAAAAAAAATCTTCAAAAGAGTTCATTGAAATCGTAAAAAATCGTCAGTAAAAATAAATAAATAATTTAAACGTTTTTCTTTAAAGTTACTTTTATTGTAGTAAAACGTAAAAAGTTAATTCACTGTACATATTTTAGTTTAAATAACATGGTGCGACAGTCAAATTGAAAGTACATTATCTGGCGAAGAGATTGACAATTCGTTTGATCGAATCGGACAAAATTACATTAACCCTTTAAGGGTTAAGTACTCCATTTAAACTATATTTGGCACTGAATATGCCACTTTTTTCTTATGTTTTCTGTTGATGTTTGCCACATGTTTGCTCATGAGAAAGGAATACGTAGTTATTATTCCTTTCAACAGGACTATGAATCCAATCAGACTGCTGTTTATGAAATGTATGGGTGATTTGCCTGCCAAAGTACCCATAGGCTTAACACGATTCCTCAAAGTCCCAATACAAGTCCAAGAGAGTCGCTAAATCTCAAATAAAACTCAACAGAAAAACTTTCGCCTCCACTTTCATGCGTAAAGAATTCATATTACTCAGGTGGGCATACCGGCAGACCATGAGAAGCTTCGTTAAATTGTGCAGAGGGTATTGGCGCAAAGTGAAGTCAATGCCAATTATTGTTAAAGCCTTCGATACAGCAACTTATTAACGTAATTTTTGTGTCTTCAAATGGACGGTATGGATCGGAATGACATGTGCCATCTTGCACCAATTGCCACTTCCCGTATGCTCTATTGCAATAACGATTTCCACAACAAAGTAGCGCAACAAGTTATGATGTCAACTGGCTAACAAGATTTACTTACTTAATTACTAACTTAATTGGTCATTAACACCAGATTAACGGATTTTGGTCTGCCTTAAAACATTCTTCCCGGCGCCTCTGCTTCGCCAGCTTATCACACCAATCGATGACAGGGCTTCGTCGATTTGGTTTTTCCAACGCAAACAAGGTCGTCCTCCTTGCCGACTTCCGCAAATTTCCGCATCAAATACTCGTCTCGCCGGAGCATCCATTCGAACTACATGGCCGTACCAGCGCAGCCGCTAGATGTAAATACATTGCACAACGTTCATGTCGTTGAGGAGCTTATACAGCCCATTGTTGAATCGAATGCGGATACCATTGCCAATTCGCATTGGACCGAACATCTTACGTAGAACTTTTCTCTCGAATACTCTCAAGGCTGCTGCATCAATGCTTAATATGAGGATGAGTGTATTGTAGGGTATTAGTTTTGTAGTACAAGAGAGGTCTCTGCTACTCAATTCCCTATTGAGTCCAGACTGACATTATTTATGGTTGTTGAGTGGAAGTCGGCTAAAAATATTCCAATTTCCTATCATTGGAGATGCCGGGCCTGGGGTTTGAACCATGGTCTCACCTCTAATAAGCCTACACACTATCTATTAGACTACGGCGATTTTGCTTTACATTGCGTTACGTATAATACACATACATCATATTCCTCATATACGTCATATGCGTCATATACGTCATATGCGCCACATACGTCACATACCTCATATGCGTTACATACGTCATATGCGCCACATACGTCTCCTTCGTGACAAAGACACGCAAGAAGCAAAAGGCGCCTGGAAGGATGTTTTAAAGCAGACCAAAATTGGTCACACCATTGTTAGTGACATTAGGACACCGTTGTCCTCAAAGAAATATGAACTTATGACCTAATTTACAGTACATTAAACCGTCCATGGTAAGCCTAAATTAAAGAGGAAGAAAATAAATGAAATTATAATTAACAGACAAATTCTTTCATTTCCTCACTTTAGTCTAACAAATTGGAAATTGATGCATACGTCAATATGACGTAAAACCAATTAATTAAACCTGTCATCGGTAAAATTTAACGTTTGCGTCATATTGACGTCATGTAAGTCATATACGACAAATTTTATTATATTTCCTAATCTCTTGGACACAATTTTGTTACGAAACTGAAGAAGATACTGGTGTTTTGCTTTTACATTACTTAACATTAAAATAGTAAACAAGTAAACAAAAATACAACAACAACCACCAGCATTAAAATGGTGCACAAATAAACAAAAATACAACGACAAACACTGCAAGAATAAATGTAAACAAAATACACAAACAACAATAATGAAACAACTATGTTTACATTTCTAGGGATTTCGAGAAGGCGAAATCACGAACATTCGCGTTCAACAACATTCATCAGACTATTTACTCTACCATTTAAAAGGCAAGGCAAAGCAGGCGAGTGAGTTAGTGAAGTTCAGTCAGTCTTATGTGAAGACGCGTTGTGTTTGAAGAGAATAATCATGGTTTGAAGATCTCAGTTACAAAGATCTGTCGAACAATTGTCTAGTAATTGTCATTGTTTGTGCAAAGAGTGTAAACAGAGGAATAACAAAGAAAATCAATTGTTGTTGTTTACATCAAGTTGTGAACAGTGGCACACAGAATTGTGCAAATAATAAAGAATTTTAATTAAAACTGTAAAAAAATTTATTTTTATTTTATTTGCAATCTACGAGGTCATATTTTAAACGTTTTTAAAATTTAAAAACATAACAATATTTAATCAGCAAATTATTTTCCTTAAAATAAAATCGCCTAAAATTTGTAAACCTTTCACTTGTTTATTAAAATATTTCAGATTTAACGGCAATAAATATGTTTTGGAGAGGAAATATTGAATAAGACAACGAATAACAGAGAAAAACAGTAAGAAACAGTGTACATACATGCAACTAAAGAAGCGATAAACTAAACTACAACTAAAGTTCAAGGGATTGTAACAAGGTTCATTATCATCCCATACTACAGACATCAGCACATCCATAGAAGTATAAAGCAAGTAGGAATATTACTTTACAATATGATTTGAAATTCCTGTCTCAGCAAACTTGCTATCATATGCACACTTTAACAGCGTGTGTTTAACATATTCGTGTTTTAATTCCACACTCTTACATTTTTTCTCTTTCTTTTAGTTTTTTCTTTCAATTTTACATAAAATATTTTGCAGTCAACGTCAACGTAGTTGACTGCATGAATATTGTAATAACTCCGGCTTAATGGTATTAAAATTTCTGTACTTTACCCCCCACCTCTTGTATTGCTGGAGCATCAACAGCTACAACAACAGTAATACGCGCCATACTTGATGTGTTATTGACATTGCATTGCATTGCTTGCATAATATTATACGGATAAGACCATCTGTTGTTGACAACATAAATGTTAATGTAACTCTTTATTATTGTTGTTGCCAGCTATTGCTGTAGTACTGCTGCTATATGCTCAGTCATAAGTAATATTTTTTTGACTTTGAAAATGTATGATAACGCACTCTAACTATCACCCACACTCACATGTTGTGACTTTGAAAATAAAAAATGTGGAAGCACGCCATTCATTGAGTGACATTAAAATACAGTGTCAATATATAACTAAACTAGTGATTTATACAACAACAACAAGCTGAACAACAACAATAATGTTGTAAACCATGAAAGCATTTAAAATTACGGCATTAGCAGTAAAGTAGTAGTGGGTGGATGGTTATACAATATTTTCTAGTTAAATTTATTGCCACGGGGTTTTTTTATGTTTCGCTTGGATGCTGATCGCATAAAATTATACAAATTATAACATTTCAATTATGATTTATGTTAGCGATTGTTGCTGACTATAGTAACAGGAATAGAGTGTTGGATAGACAGTAACGATAAATTGAAAAAAAATCATACTATAACTCGTAGATATTTAACAATAGGTTGGGGGCACGATGGTTTGACGAGTTTAAAAAAGATTCCTGTTTCAAATTGGTTATTACAAACCCTTAATCAGGATTGCGGCCTAGCTTCTCACACCACTTATGTTCAGTGTGTTCATTGCATACATGAGTGACTGGACCAACAGTTTAAAGTCGATTCCGAACGACAGGTAGGTAGGTAGATTGGAATGGTAGCTTTGATACCACTAGCTCACTTGAACACGCATAGCCGCACGTTGTGACGCCACAGGTGATAGCTCCTCCAAACCAGGAAATAAGAAGTTGGTCGGCGCAAGGGCTGCATATTAAAAAAACGACTAGTCTACGCTGGCAAATCAGCCTGAAAGTTTAATAAACTTTATAAAACTTAAACTAAATAAAATTTAATTGAAGTCCTCGTAGTCTAGTAGGTAGTGTGTTGGCTTATTAGACGTAAGGTTCGGGTTCAAACCCCAGGTCAGACAACAAAACGAAAATATGAAAAAATATTTCTTCGGCGACTTCCTCTTAGCAGATTTCTTGCAAAAACTCTGAGAGTAAATGAAACTGCCATGAAAAGTTTCTCAAAAATCTGTCAAAAATTCACGCACACGACATGCGTAGTGTGAGAAACTAGGTCGTAATCCTGACTGAAGTGTTGTAATGACCAATTACATGGACCTTGACGTCCATGGATGATAACTCCGTTAAGTTAACAAGGATTGAAGAGCCATATAGCCTATATCTGCACCTCGCAAGAGATGGGCATTGATAAAGAAAGCGGACAATAGTCTGCTCTTCCTTAGCAGATATGCACCCACGGCAAAAGTCTTTAGATGGGAGCTGCATTCTTTCCACTTGTCTTCACATAACACAATGAGCTGTAAGCATGGCCACTGTGATCTAAATGACGTTACGACCGAATCCGAGAACCTGGCTGGTGCGCCTTCTATTCATCGAGGGCCAAGTGAGCCTAGCGATTGAGCAGGACTCCTCATTAACCCAGGATAGGTTGTCGTCTCGAAAGAATTTCTGCGCTATGGCCAGCTTGGCCGAGATAAGTGGCATCCCCAAGTCGATTGAAGAGGATTCTGGTAGTAGTGCACCCTGGTGAGCTCGTCAGCTCTGCAGTTTCTCAGAATATTACTGTGTCCGGGGACCCAGATAAGTGCGACACTGAAGTGCTCAGAAAGAAGGTCGAGATAGTGGCGGCATTCCCTGACGATCCTGGAGTGCGACAGAGATCTTATGGCAGTTTGACTATCACAAAGATCGAGATGAAAGGAACACCGTTGACGAGGATACATTGATCAGTCCGATATATTGCCATTACTTCCGCCTGAAATACGTTACAATAATCCATCAGTCTGTCCAAAGGACAGACTTTTGAGAAACTTTTCATAGAAATTTTATTTAGTCACAGAGATCTTTAAATAAAAACTATAAAAATATCAAATTTTCTTTGAATTAAAAATAAACCAAATTTTTTTTACATTTTTTTCTCATTGCGTATGAGTATTCTGCTGTAACACCAACCAATTATTATCACTTATACGCTAATGAACTGTTATTTCTCTTGCCAATTATTTTAATAATTTGCCCATAAAAAAAGCAAACATTTATGAAATCCTATACAGGTGTTTTAACCGCCATTTAATTTAATATTTCTTTTATTGTTATTCATTTCACCCACTTCTGTTTTCATTAATAATAATCATTACAGACATAATTAAACCTTTTTATTATTCACAATTTTTTTCCTCCTTTTTTTCTTGATTTTAGCACACAGACTATTGATTTCAGTTTTCCTCTCGACAAACATTTCACGTCAATTGTGAAATCAAGTAAATGGAAAATTAATATGGAAAACGAGGGAAAAAATTTAATTAAAAGCAAAATTAAAAGCAAAAATAAAATAAAATTATTACTATTCTGTGCGATAATAAAAAAAATATTTATGCATTAAATATTTTTTAATCCATTTTCTGCAAATGATTTAAAAAGTAAATGAGAGCTAAGGACGTTACAAATTAATAAGCAGTTGAAGAGTTTCAATACAAAAAATTTTATTAATAAAAAAAGGACTCTTTTTACACACAATCAAAATGTCTGTGCGTTATACACTGAGCGTCAATAAAACGTTTCATTAACCAAAAATATACATTAATAAATTACCGTTATTTTTATTTTAAAACTGTTTCATTATTGAAACAAAAAAAGATTAAAAAAAATTTCGAAATATTGTCAAATTTTTTCAGGCACTCTCCTTAAGTGGTAAAAGTTGAATTTATTCATTCCTAGAATTTTGTCGATAATGTACAGTTTCTTTTGATGCTCACTGTATATATAAACTTTATATGGCAATCTGTACTCTTAATTACTTTTTGTAGGTGATACTGGAAACCATAAAGGCATGTGTAATTATGTGGTAATAAAATTAATATGCGTTAGCACTTATTGTATAGGCACTGCTAAAATAAATTGTCGGAAAAATGGCGTGAGTTTTTAAGGAGGCAGAAAGAAATGTGAAATAAACGGAATTGTTGCACTATATTAAAACACAATTTGTTATGAACCTCAAAATTTAATCTTAAAATCAACAAGTAAATAATTTACAATACAATCTAAAAGTAACTTATGTGTCAGCACTCAAGTAGTAAATGGGTTTTAGTGTAATGGCCGTGAGTTTATGCGCCAAGACGTGAGCGTGCTCGTACAGTAATAACACCCGAAAATAACGAAGCTGTGGAGGAGAGAGTGCGTGAGTCTCCATCAACATCAACTCGTCATTGTTCTAAAGAATTGAGCAAATCACGCAGCAGTTTACGTCGAATTTTGCAAAAATATCTCGGTATAACGCCTTAAAAAATTCAAGAGTTGAAGCCACATGACCATCCTTTTCGTTTTCCTTTCACTAGAAGTTCTAACGAAAAACTGCACGATGATGCCAATGATGATGATGATATTCATTTTCATCTTGGTGAGTACGTTAATAAGCAAAATTGCCAATATTTGGGGCTCACAAAAGTCTTACGTAGGCTTACAGAAGAAGCCAATGCACCCATTATGCGACACTGTTTGGTACAGCTTGTGGAGCGGAGCTATCATCGGCCCATATTTCTTTGAAAATGAGGACGATGCAACCATTACGGTCAATGGAGACTGCTATCGATGTTTGGTTTCAACAACATGGTCCAATTTGCCACACATCTCATCCACAATCGATTTATTGCGTCAAACGTTTGATGGCCGTTTAATTAGTCGAAATGGTGATGTCAATTGGCCGCCAAGAAGCTGCGAGATGATGCCGTTAGACTATTTTCTGTGGGACGCTGTTATTGAAAAGTGTTTTGCCGACAAAGCAGAGGCAATTAATCATTTGAAGGCCCACATTCGTGATGTCATACGACCCCATACACTCGAAAAAGTTTACGAAAATGGGATCGATTGAATGAGGTACTGTGAGGCCAGTCTCGGCAGCCATATGAATGAAATAATTTAACGTTTCTAACCGGAACAATTGTACCTTACAACAAAAAAAATGAATTTGTTTTCATTTTTGTTTGATTTCATTTTTAAATTTTAACTTTTAAACGGCCCACCCTTTATAATTTTTATTCCAATATTAGAAGTCGCCGTAGTCTAGTAGGTAGTGTGTTGGCTTATTAGACGTGAGGCCACAATTCAAACCCTAGATCAAAAATCTCCAACAAAATGAAATTTGAAAAAAGGTTTCTTCGCCGACTTCCTCTCAGCAGATTTGTGGAAAAATTCTAAGGGTAAAAAAATTGCCATGAATAGTTTCTAAAAAAAATGTTTTTCGGAGTCGAATTTAAACCATAGGTTCCGCCAAAATCTCCCTGTATATGTGTAATATTAAATATTTTAAGTAAGTATGTATGTGTGCTTACTAAAAAAGACCTTCCATATGCTTAACTAATGCGCATAAATTTATTGGCAACAATAAAGATTTCGAAAACAAATTTAACTTAAAACCAACATTGTCTGTTTTGGTTTAAAAAAATTTAATAAACTTGTTGTCCTCTTATACTTTTGTATGTGTGAGTAAATGGAGTAGAGAGGGAGATATTTTCTATGCAAACAAATATAATTTTTATTAACTCTCGACACATTTGTCAAATCTCTAGTTTCTCTCTGTCTTTGCTTGTCTGTTTATCCTTCTCACTCATCTGTTTGTTTATATTCTTCTTGTCAGTTTCATATGAAAAATTTATTTATTTTTTTGTGATTTCAGCATATTCGAAGGCAATTTCATTATAAGTTTTTGGGGGTTTTCTCTATGATTCCTTTTTTTTTAACAAAATTCAAAAGATTTGCATTTTAAGTAATTTAAGGGTGTCAAAAAGATCGAAAATGAATTTTGAGTAGGGCATTGCGTTTTCTTCGTTTTTATTTAATACCCTACTGAACAAAAATGAAAAATCTAGATACTGTTGTGTTGATTTTACATCGCTTAACGTTAAAATTATAAACAAAATACCAGCATAAAAAAATGATAAACAAGTAAACAAAAATATGCCAACAAACCCGACAAGAATAAATGTCAACAAAATACACAAACAAAAATAATGAAACAACGATGTTTACATTTATAGAGATCTCGAGAAGGCAAAGTCACGAACATTCGCCTTCAAGAACATTGATCAGACTGTTTATGTTGCCATATAAAAGGCAAGGCAAAGCAGGCAACTGTGTGAGTAAAAGTACAGTCAGTCTTGTATGAAGACGCGGTGTGTTTGCAGAGAGTAATCGTGGTCTGAAGATCTCCGTTACAAATATCTGTCGAACAATTGACTAGCAATTGTTATTGTTCATGCAAAAGTGTGCAAAGAGGAATAACAAATAAAGCAATTGTTGTTGTTTACATTAAGTTGTGAACAGTGGCACACAGAATTGTGTGAACAATAAAGAATTTAATTAAAACTAACCACAGATTTATTTTTATTTTATTTGCAATCTACGAGCTCATATTTAAACGTTTTTAAAAGGTAAAAACTTAACAATATTATTCGGTATACAAATAAGTCGTCCGACTCTAGTAGGTAGTGTGTTGGCTTATTTGACATGAATCCAATGTTGAAACCCCAGGTCAGACATCTCCAACAATAGGAAAAATGAAAAAATATTAATGGTTATCACGGCCATCTTTTTATTGTTTACTTTGGGTTGTTTTGTTGCCTGTCATAGACCTCGGCATTAGGAAATAAAAGCTTCACAGTTTTGTAAGGTTATGAACTTACTGAACTGAGGAATTATCATACTGTTGATCCTCTGCTGCATCCTCTAGTTTAGTCAGAAATCTGTGCCTCTTATTGTTATATTTACGCCAGAAATGCTTTCTTTCGTGTAGTAATTTTGCTTAATTAAATCCTTAAATTAAGTCTTAATATAGTTTGACAAACTACTAATTTGCATGTTTCAATGCCATTCAATTATGTCATTGAAAAATAACAAAAATTGTACAATAAATGTGTTATGCTTCACATCTTTTAAGTCTCAATTTAAACACACCAAATATTTAAGTATTTTTTCCTTACTGAACGTTTCTTACTCTCCTTAAAAAAGAGGAAAATTTAAACGAATACACTTCCGACCCTGAGGTTATAAACAGCAGAATAAAAATAAACTTTACGTAGCCATAACAAACCAATCCTTCTAGATAAAGAGCAACATTAAAGCGAAAAAACCGCCATAATAAGGAAGAATATCATAAGCTTCTAAAGCAACAGAACAAGATGGAAAGATATAAATGAAGGAAAAGACAGAGAGTACCACCATCAACACTGCAAAATTAGCCATCATTACTTAGCTAAACTGGTTGGAAGCGGAAGTAAACTAATAGTGGCGTAACTGTAATTGTAATTATTTGTTGCAAAGATTTTTTAACATTTATTTTCAAAATCCGCTAGCGTTTATGTTTCACTGTGGTAATGTACTTGTTATTCTCAATGTTTTGTTTCTTTTTGCCCCGGAATGTTATTTTTCGTGGTTTTAATTGGGAATTTCTGGCTAATCAAGTGTTTGTAACCGAAACAATGGCATGTCGGTTAAGAAAATTGTTCAACTCTAGGGGAGTAAATCAAATACAGGAAATTGCAAGGAATAGTTTTTTAAGTTCAAAGGGGGAATATAAAAAACAAACATGGAAGAAAGTGTTAATTTTGTACGATTTAGTGTTAAAAGGCATTGAATATCTTGGAAATTAAACGAAAATTTATACGAGTATTATAAATGTAAAGGAGCTATGGAAGTGGATGTAGATTAATGACTTCGTTAAAGGGCAATAACATTTCCTATTTTTATAATTGAGTAAATTGTGCATACATAACATAAATAGCCGGTCATTACAACTCTTTAGTTAAGATTACGACCTAGCTTCTCGAACCACTCATGTTGTGTGTGTTTATTTTAAACACGAGTGGCGCGACCTATAGTTAAAAGTCGACTTCGAACTACAAATTTTTGAGAAATTTTTCATGATCGTTTTATTTCCTCTCAGAGTTTTTGCCAAAAAGTTTGGAGACGTCTGAGACCTGTGGTTTGAACAGTGGCTTCACGTCTAATAAGCCAACACACTACCTACTAGATCACGGCGACTGTGTAAAGTGAGGCACAGTGTAAATACTTTTACAACTTAGCATGTTTCAAATGCAGATGAGTTAGCGTATTAGACTGCTATGGAATCAGAACTTTCATGCCTTCCGTTAGTTGTACATGTATTTTACGACATTTAGCTATGACTGTCACACATTTGCTCCTGTTCAAAGATCCGTTCTTGTCCCTATACCTGTATACCACAATATTGCCCCTCAAGAGAGCGTACAGATTGCAGATTACTGCATTCAATTTTATTACTAAGTTTCGTTGCAAATCGTTGCCTAAAATTTAAGAGTCTACCAGGGTATAATTAAAAAGTTAGCAATCAGATATTCGATTCCTTATTCACAATCATGTAAAGGCGATTTAAGTGAAACAGAGACTCTAGCACCACTGTAGAGGTCTTCATTGCCCCTATTGTGCTAGCACATACGAGGTAGGTAGGTTGGAGTGGTAGCTTTGTTTACCAAAGCTCAATTGAGCACACATAGCGGCCCGTTGTGTTGCCACAGGTAAGGGCAATTCATGTTCTGTCCAAACTGTACTGTTCCACCAAACACAATGAAGTAGTTGGTCAGCGCAGGAACTAGCACATACTAGTCTCTGTATCTTGTCCAACCTCATTTGAGTTAGTTTTAAATTTGTTCTTTCTGCCTAGACAATTTCCATTAAGAGGTGCCTTAATACTGCTGGGATGTATGGTTATTTGATATACGAAAACTCTCTGGCTTTTGAGGAACCAAAAGTTAAAGAATTTAAAAGGGTAATGTTATGCAATTACACCGAAATTTCTTTTAACAATCAACACCAAAACTTAAATTTCCAATACTTTACCAATAAAATATTTATTATTTGTTTATAAGACTTTTAAAAATAAAGATCCTCACGAAAAATATTGTACAGCAGCAGAAGTAGTAAATCTCTCCCTGGTATGCAATAAATCTATTTCAACATGTTGCACATAATATTGTAGAATACTATCGTTCACTCAACGACAGCCAGTAATATAATGGCATCATGTACACTTAGCACAAATGTCGTCACACACTCTGGGGAGCACATGAAACAACATACGTTCCTTCAGTCTTATGAAAGTAGTAACAGCAATGGATGCGATGGTGCATGTACTAACACTATCACATATACTTATACAATCGCAAAGAAAAGACCATATCACCGCAGAAGTAAAACCGCAAAATTTTTTATGGAAATATAAGGCATAACCCAATAAGCCCAAAGGTTTCACGATGAGCTTGAAGAACTTTGTGAACTTAAAAACAAAGAGTCTGAGAGATAAGACGTTTACAAGTGTAGAAAATTTGCTTTCATATGATTCATTAGAAACCTTTAGACAAGACTACGAGCTAGTTTGTCACGCCACCCATGTATTGTGTGTTAATTTTATCAATGAGTGACAGGGCCTACAGTTTAAAGCCGACTCCGAATGAAAGATTTTTGAGAAACTTTTCATGGCAATTTTACTTTCAGAGTTCTTGTCAGACATCTGCTGAGAAAGGAAGGAAGAAATATTCTTTACATATTTCGTTTTGTTTGAGATGTCTTATTTATTTATTTATTTATTTATTTATTTATAGCATATCACATACAACAAGAAATTAATCTTTTAAATTACAGTATGTGATTATTTAATGATTCCAAAAAAAGGTATAGGTATTAAACAATGAAATAAAAGTATAAAACACAAACATATCAAAATAATAATAAGTAACAACAGAATAATAATAATAATAATTTGACATTAAAACTTAGAAAATAAAATTTTTTTAAATTGCAAAGCGTTGCCATTGATTTGTAATGAGTTTGGTAACGAGTTCCACAGCCGTATTGAATTTGTAAAGAACTGCCACTCGGATATTAAAGTTCGATATCTTAATTGAATGATTTGTCTTCCTCTGTTTATCGTGTCTTATCCAATGTACTACCTACTAGAATACGGCGACAAAAAGCATTGCGCCGGTTTCAAAATTTCTATGAAATCTGCTTTGAAAACACTGTAGTGGTCAGGATGCCTATACCACACTTTACCAGAGCACACTCTTTCACGCAGCTATGAGCTTCAAGGCCTCAGAACCTTCAGTTGTTTAAATCGAGAAAGTAAACTAACGTGGAATATAAATACACAGCCCAGAACTAAGACGCCAATTACTGTTTATTGCTGCAAGAGAGGGACAGAGCTGTATTGAGTTGTAATCCAGCAAAATTGCGCTCCATGATATTAAATTGCTGTTAGAAGTGTTTTTTCAGTAAAAATTGTATGCTGTTTAGAATTCTAAGTTTATTTCACATGAGCACAGTATTGCTTCAGCATTTATTCTCCCACTTCGCGGTTTATTGGGTGTGCAAGATATTGGCACATAAAAATTCTACCACAAATATAAGTGCTTGAGGCAACAACAGCTATTATTTCAAAGAGGACACTGAAAGATCGTGTATAAGATAGAGCAATGGTCGTATAAAACTATGGACATTAAATTAAACTTCGATAGCACAAGGACACATATTCATTTCCATATATATCGTAGTATTTAATACCGGACAATGATCCAACAAAGAAATTGTCCATGACCGGGTTGTCATTACATCGGAGAAATGCTGCTGCAAGCGAATTAATAACGACAATTAATACTTTCGAAAATATGGATTAAAATAATATTTTGCTGTTGTTGTTACAAGGCGGTTAATATGGAGAAAGAAATTTTATACGATTTACAGTAACACAGTAACACAACTGTAAAGCAAGTAAGAGAGACATAATGAACAGGAAACAAAGCCTTGCAAGAATTAAAGGAAATATTTTTTAATATTAATACTGCAGTTAATACGTCGTATGCTACGAAAATTTTGGTTAAATTTTAAATGCTAAAGATAATTGCTTGAAATATTTTTAATTGGATGCTGAACCTCGTATCTGAACGTACATCAGCTTAAGCTTACTGTTCGGAGTCAACATTGACAATTCCCTACGCAGCTCAAAATGTGCACCCATGTGATTCTCCTGGAATGCATAATGTTTCACAGGTTTCAAGAATCATGTTCCGATGATTCATTCTCATCGTCATATTTATTTCATTTTAAAACCAATATACTGGCTCATTTAACAAGTTTTCTTCTTCATCCACAAAATATTCACTCTTTTAATAACGTATGTAGCTTCCAGATTATTCTATTTGTTGCGAAGTATTATCCAATCACAGATTTTGCTCGTTATCTCCACAGGTCATTTCAGCAATAAGCTGTCAGTCATACAAATTCCCAGATCACGAAATTCCCTAATGAATATCATATTAGACTTGTTTCCTATCAGTCTAGGCATAGTCCCCAAACTTTTGATCAAACACAGCTTTCAGCATTGCTTTAGGACCGGACAAGAAATATAAGGAATTGTGCCGACAATAACGGCTATTATCGTTAAATATTCTGGTCTATATAGGATGCTTATATTTTACAAGATGTAGTAACGTGGCTCTCTTTTTTGATGTTATTCCATACAAAGGATTAAAACATTCAATCAGAATCCTAGCTACGTTCAACATTACACGCCATTGATCTGCTTCTAAAAATGAATTCAAAAGATTGCCAGCCTCCTGGTCTTTTATTCCTTCAAATTTTCATATAAATATTTCCAAAGATTGTAAGATTTACTTATTCCCAATGAGTTTATCGAAAATTATCTTAAATCAAAAAAGTTTTTCACAAGGGAAAATTAAGACAAAAATGATTTTCCCAGGAATTTTAAGTGTGTTGCAGCGTATTACTGCTATTCCATTAATAATAAGAAGACCATAACATTCAGTATACTTTCTTAAAACAGCACAATTTTGGGATCATTTACTTACGAAAGAATTGAAGAATAACTCATGTCAACCTAGTGGTCAACAACTAAATTAAATTTAGCTTCCTTCAAATTAAATCATTCTGTCCTCATGGATTAAACATATCCATTTAATAACATTACGTTGAGCACTTAGTCAAATGAGGGTGACTATGTGATCAACGTAATTATCACTACCGATACGTGATATTGTGACAAAGGCCGCTGCAAACAACATGTTCCAATCATGTTTGTAAGAAGATTGAAATGAACTTCAACTAAAAACTTGTTGTTGGTTTTATGGACAAAATATTTGTGTCACTTATTTCACTCTAAAATTCTCACAAAAAAGGATTTCGAACAAGAAACCTCTTTCTGAAAGTCTCATAAAGAACGTGGCAGAGCGATGTACATATATGCTAAATTGGCAAGTAAAGTAAAAATTTAACAAGAAAGTATTCGATAGAGAGAAATAATAACTAAGAATTCAATTCGATTTTATTTCTCTTGCTAGAATACAGAATGAATTTCAATATTAATACCTGCATTAAACACCCCACCTAGTATTCTATTTGTACGTCTATTATTAAAATGTGTTTTTAAATATTTTCTAATTCAATTTGCCTTTCTTTTATAATTTTTAAAATGCGTCGCCTTATGTCTTCCAACTTTAAAACGTGCGAATGTATAAAGTTTCGACGTAATCGCATGTGTGCATATGTATATGGCTCTATTGGTGTGCTCATATGAAATTTGCATCAACTGTTAAGAGTAGTAATTTTGTTGCCACTTTTTATTACACACTTTACTTAAACTTTGTCTTTCTATTTTCCTGTAATTTAATAAATTTGTATTAAACTTCAATATTGTACGTGCAAAAAATAAAAGGAAAAAAAGATATTTTTAAAACAAAAAAAAAAATAAAAAGGAAATTGATTACTACATATAGCATAAAGGGCTTTCGAACAAACAGGTGTTTTAATAAAAGTGATGTTGAACATAAAAATTTTAGGTGTTTTCCATGAGTGGCAATTTCAATTTTAATAAGTGTTCAGAGGGATAATTGTTGTCATTTATGACAACAAATAGTGACACTTTTAAATATTTAATGATGCCACAATTGTTCAATATGTATTTTATGTACCGCTGTTTTCAATCAAATTTCCTCATTGCTTATGAGTGCTTGTGTACATATCTCTTGTACAAGAGAACATTTTATTTTAAGCATTCGTTATGCGTATTTTTTTTCCTACGAACCTATTAAAACTAAAGACATCCTACATATAAAATATGTTATAATGCATGTGAACATATGAGATCAACTGTAAAGCGAGAGTAAAGATCATTAAAAATTTCCACTTGACTGCTTTAAATACGGGCATGCCGGTAACCTAGCGATTGTAAACAAAGAAATAAAAGATTCAACTAAATTCAAACACTGCTTATGTGTGTGTGTGTGATTGTAAGGACTTTAGAGTGTGTGTGTGCACGCGCCTGCATTGTGCACATTTTCCCTACTCTTACAAACTCACATGTTAGCCTATATATACGAGTATGTGTATCCCATTATGATTCTCTTTTACCAATCAAGCGTTAATGTGTTGCCAATAGTGAATTCCAATTAAGTGTTATAAAAAGAGCAATAAAAACAGAAACAGCGGAGGCAAAAAACAAAAAGAAAAATAAAAAAGAAGTCTGGATGTTTTCCAGGCCGGATAATTGTAACTGTTGCTGGCAATATTGGTTGTTTAAAACTAGTGCTGGGTAAACTAATGATTGAAATAGTTATGCGAGAGGGAGAGAGTTTAAATATTCGAACAGATTTAGTAATGATTTGTTTGTGATGTTGGCATAGTTGCCAAAAATTTAACTTACAAATGAAAATTACAAATTTGGATAGAGGATTAGTTTGTATATAATTTTCTTTTTCATTTATAAGGGCAGTACGGTTAAAATATTTAAACATTTTAAATTTGAACTTTTGTATTGACATGCCTGTTTTAAGTACTCTCATGTATCTGTTAAGTGTAGAGCGAAGAAGCTCGTTCTAATGCCTAAATCACAATCGATATCCACTAAAAATGATTTCAGACCTTGGTAGGGAACATTGAAAAACTTCTGGCATACACACGGCACTCACTGTTAGATTTCATTGACGTGTAAAGCATTTTCAACATTGTACATTCGGAAGCTGTTGTTATGGCTCCTAAACTGTTAACTTGGTATTACGAAATATTTCGTCGTACACGAAAGTACTTCTGCAACAGGTTAACAGGTTAGTAAATGTAATGTTAAGGAATATGTTATGAAGTTCTGTACTGAAATTTAAACTAAAAGAATCATTACTGCCTCTACGGGAGAGGTTCATATGACAAGCGAAGTAAATACAGGCAAACTGTAACCCTCCACTAATGTGTAAAATCAACACACACAACATAAGCGGTGTGAGAAGCTAGGTCGTAATCCTGACTGTAAAGGGTTGTAATTATGTAAATAAATTCAAACTTTTAAAACCTCGTACATGCCTTTTGCTTATAAAAAATCAAGGAAGTGAAGTGCTAAAGCCTTCTTCAAGGCGTCACATGCTTTCTCTGCATTTTTATGCACTCAGTTTATATGTGTATTCATAACTGCATATTTACGATAAAGAATTACGAAATTTAATGTTAATGTTTATGCATGGGTTTGTGTATTTTTAATGTTAATTCATGCTTTTGATGGATGAAATAGTTTTGCACTTTAAAAATTGTTCATTTAAGTTTCGCTTTTTTATGGTCGCTATAAGTGTAGAGTCGTTTATTGGTTCATCTATATATACGTGCATATGTGTGTGCATGAAAATACGTTTTTCATTTTAATTTGCTATACGTGTTGAGAAATTAAATTTTTGCTTTCACTCTCTCTATGATATTCTTCCAAAATTTCTTTTTTCTTTTAATGATTATATTAAAAACGTGGTTAATAACCCACTTCAACTATGCATATGAGTTGAATGCAATTGTAGCATCACTTTATGACCATTAAAAGAATTTATGCTTCACAGTTTTATCCTTGAATTAGATTATTGGGGAGAAAAACTGCAAGTTTAAGTCAGCAGAACGGAAACGTAATTTTTTCTTTAGCTTGGCTGTTTTCTTCCCTAGTGTTATACCTATAATGTCTCCTCTAAGCCTATTAAACTAAGGAATTTCAGTATGCTGCTCAATTTTCTGTCTAGCACTTGACAGGGATTCATTAATGCCCCACATGTTCCTAGAATTCATATTCATTGTCACAGAATCTACTTGTAGGGCTCGAAACGACCGTTATTACGAATAACCTGAGTACAGTGCAGCAGTTAGTTGCTCGAAGATATTCTGCACAGTCTTAGGAGCTTCACAGGGATAGCGAGCTCAAGCTGTCTTCGATAGCTGCCTTATAATCAAAACAAAATTGTGAGTGACGACTTGGTTTTCATTAGACTTCTCTAGGTTGTGATGTAATGTGAAAATCTGGTTAATAGCGGCCTTACGAAGCCTGAAGCTACATTGTATATATCTTTAGCCACGGCGTTCTTTTCTTCTGATCTCAAATTAAGCTTGTGTTTTACAATTTAGCTGTGATGTGGATAAAGAAATTAAAATCTGTTTCCCGAGCATGAGTCTAGTTTAAGCCATTCAAACAATTTTCCTTTGTTTGGCGAAAAGAAGCAAAAATTCTTTCACCAATACATAGGCATGTAAGTGTCAAGAAAAGACATGCCATTACAAATACTATCCATATTTCATTATTATTTTTACTGTGTTTTTTTGCTTTTATTATTTTTTGTTGATTTTCAAGAAAATAAATTTTCATTTTCACAAGAAGTTTATGGCCATGTCCAATCCAATGACTTCGTTTGTTTGTTTTCATTTGTTTTCATAAATTTTTGTTATTTTTTCGGTAATTTATTGTTAATGAATTATGATCTCTTTAACAATAGAAACGATTATAATAAGTGATGTTTTATTAAGTTCAAAGGTCATTGTAATCATCATCCATGTTAGCAACACTCACTCAACACATACTTAAAGGAGAAGACAGGAAAACGCCTCCTAACATATTCCTTTTTTCTTCAAGCTTCTTAACAACTTAGAAGGGGGCTAAGAACGAATGCTATGAAACAGGGAAGAAAGTATGGGATATCGTAACAGAATAACTTGAAACATAAACAACATAATTTATAAAATAAAACAAAAATTATAAGAAAAAATAAGTTATGAACATTATTTACAACCATCAACAGCAAACCATCAACCACGAGAGAAGGAAAAAAAACATAAGCAGAGGCAAGCAAAAACTAAACACAGAAACATAGTAAAGTACTGCAGCGAGGAAAAAAGAACGCTGAACTACAGCCAGTGGGTGTTTATATGATGAGTCAGCAGCACAAGGAAAGAAAATAAATAAACAAGAAAGGAAAACATAGAGAGAAGAAGACCAACAAAAATAGTTTATTATACTCCAGAGACAGATGATAATAGAAATATTAAGTAAATATTTTCATGATATAAAAATTTATTTGTCCAACGGCAAAAAAACATAAAACTTTTTGTGATTTAAGGGCATTTGTAATATATTTTTTATTTCACTTTTGTTGTTGTTGTTGTCTCATTCTCTAAGGCAAAAAGAGAAGACCAAGGAATAAAAAAATTAAGTTTAGATTTATGATTTCACAGTGTAAAAGTCAACGATTTAAAATATTTTTTCAGCAAAGGTTGACAAAAATCAACAACAATCTACCACAAACAACAATGTTGCAAGCATTGTTCTTGAAATAGTGTCTTAAGAATTCTCATTACTCAATAAAATAAGTACACATGAATATTATTTTAGGGACATTTGATTTTATAGGACTAATGACTGATTACATACATACGTACATACATAATTAGTTATATCAACCCTTTAGTTAGGATTACGACCTAGCTTCTCACACCACTTAAGTTGTGTGTGTTCATTTTATACATGAGTGGCAGAACCTTCAGTTTAAAGTCAACTCCGAATGACCGATTTTTGAGAAACTTTTCATGGCAATTTTTTGCCAGAAATATGCTGAGATGCAGTCGCGAAGAAATATTCTTTTTTCATGTTTCGTTTTGTTGGATATGTCTGATCTAGGGTTTGAACCGAAGCCTCGCGTCTAATAAGGTGATACGGCTTCGTAGTTTCCCAAAAAAGTTTCCATTGCCTCTAACCGACTTGGTTTATCTTCCCTTACGTTGAGCATACCCTTTCAAGTATTCATCTCAACTCCCTAGAAGAAATCTGAATTCATCGGAGGCATGGTAGCCCCCTCTTCACAAGCTTGTCTACGTGCTCATTGCTAAGAATTACTATATGGGACTCAAATATAGGGTAACTTTATTTTCTCTCTCTAAGCGATTTAGCTTCTGCAGTAGGTCCCTGCTAGGTTTAGAAAATGGAAATTCCAACATAACAGCCAAACGTATCTATATACATACATATGTACATACATAATTGGTCATTAGAAGCCCTTAGTCAGGACTAGGACCTAGCTTCTCATACCACTAATGTTCTATGTACGTTAATTTTATACATGTGTGGCGGGACCTACAGTTTAAGGTCGACTCCGAATGACAGATTCTTGAGAAACTTATTCAACACATAAAAAAAAAATAAATAAATGATAATATTTATTTACTCTCAGAGTCTTTTTGTCAGAAATCTGCTGAGAAGCAGTTCACGTTCGTTTTGTTGAAGATATCTGACCTGGGATTTGAACCGTGGCTTCACTCTTAATTAGCCAACACACTACCTACTAGACTACGGCAGCTACAAGGTACCTTCACATATTAATTTTAGGTACCATTTAAGTTCGTATTTTTCTGACAAACGAAATTTATTAAAATAAACACAGGTTTGTATCTCATACAGTGAGCGTCAAAAGAAACTGTACACTATGGATAAAATTATAACAATCACTAAACTCATCTGTTACCACTTAAGGAGAGTGACCGAAAAAATTTGACAATATTATGAAATATTTTTTATTTTTTTGTTTCAATTTTAAAAACTGGCAATGAAACAATATTAAAATAAAAATAACCGTAATATATTAATTTTTGACGCTCTCTGTATGTTTAATATTAAATGCCATATTTCTGACATTTGAATATTCAAACCGAAGGTTCATTGGCTGTCATTAGAATGGTTTTTAAATCAACAGCTCGTAAAATGTACTCCGAAAATATGGGCATTAAAATTCATTTCTTATTTCTTTAAATGACAATCGGAGTTGTTTTCTTCTCCCCAAAAAGAAAATGAAACTCTACAATAAATATTCATTTTTTATATGTGTTTATTTAAATATCTTTTAGAAAAAAATAAAAATAAAAACAAACAAAATATTAAGAAAACAAAATCGAAAATAAAAAAACGTAACAGCGAAAAACATGAACTCTATTTAAAAAGTACTAAACAAAGATATTTTATGCATGACTTGCAATATTTATAAACAATTCTTTTTCTCTTCTTTTCATTTTTTCTAGAAAACTTTTTATTTTTTTAACTTAGTTTTGAATTTTTGTTGTCTTAAAAAGCAACGTGATATTTTCTGCTTTATTTGTTGTAACTTTTTTAAAATCAAAAAGAAAAAATGTGTTAAGTTTTGTCGTGTATTCATAAAATTTGTTCTAAATTTTCTTGTAAAAAATTTGAGAAAAAAACAAAATTTAAGAAGAAAACTTTTTCCAAAATAAAAGTAAAAAAAAATTGTTTGCCTTCTTTTTTGGTTTTAAAGTGCAAAAGTTTTCCGTAATACGCCTTGTGGTTAATACTCGTTTAATTCCCGTCCCATTTAAAATATAAAAATTCAAATAAATTTGAGTTAAGACAGAGAGAAAGAGATTCAATTCTTACACTTACATGTACCTATACTAGCGGAGAACACAATTTGTTTTTATAGTAAATTGTACTATGAAAACATGTCCTGAAAAAGTTAGGCAGCTGGGTGGCGTATAGATTGTTGTAAATGAATTTGGTGATGCCATATCACCGAAAAAAATAATGTAAGGAAACGATTTTAAAGCAGAAGTTTAACTTAAGAAAAGTTTTCAAAGTCATACACACATAATTGGTCATTACAATCCTTTAGTTAGGATTACAACCTAGTTTCTAACAACACTTATGTTGTATGCATGAGTAGCGAGACCGACAGTTTAAAGTCGACAGATTTTTAAGAAACTTTTCATGGCAATTTTTCATTTACTCTCAGAGTTTTTGGCAGAAATCTGCTGGGAGACAGTCACCGGGGTAATATTTCTTCATATTTCGTTTTATTTAATATGTTTGACATGGCATAATAAGCCAAAACACTACCTACTAGACTACGGTGACTTCAAAGTCCATTCTATAAAATTAGCCACAAAGTTAACATAACAAAGGGAAGCAAACATGCATTTTATGGTACCTTCTTTACTGACATAATAGAAGCAAGGTTTGGTATAATTTGAAAAGTCAAAACATAAAATATAACAATTTCCACCCCCTTTGCTTAATTAAGTGAAGTTAAAGCCCATTTCAGACAAATCCAACAAAACGAGTTATGAAAAAAACATTTCTTCGGCAATCTCTGGCAAAAACTCTGAGTGGAAATAAAATTCCCATGAAAAATTTCTCAAAACTCTGTCGTTCAAGGTCGAGATTAAATTGTACGTCCCGGTACTTATGGATAAAGTTAACACACATGATACTGGTAATGTGAAAAGCTAGGTTGAGATCCTAACCAAATATGTACTATGTAGTAAATGAAGTCGGCATATTCTAATAGGTAATGTGTTGGTTTAATAGACGCGAGATCGTGATTCAAATCTCATTTCAGAAATCTTGAACAAATCGAGATATTAAAAAAATATTTCTTCGGCAACTCCTGACAAAAACTCTGAGAGTAAATAAAATTGTTATAAAAAGTTTCTCAAAGATCTACCATTCAAGGTCGACTTTAAACTATAGGAAAGTCATGGATAAAATTAATACAAAGCGTTGCTGGCGCAAGGAGCTAGGTTGTGATCCTCACTAAAGTGTGCTAATGAACAATTGAGTAAGTAAGTGTGTTAGAACGCCATGTTCATGACCTTCAGTACCATACTTAACTGTAAAATAGCAATAAAACAACCTGGACAGCAATCCATACAGAGTTTCACCGATTCAGCGCAGAAGATTACATCAACTATGACGAAAACATATCAAGTTGATCCATGTAATGCCTTAAATAAAAACAATATTTAATAACTGAGTTCCTCACCTTACTTACTTACTTTTTAATTACAACCCCTTAGTCCGGATTATATCCTAGCTTCTCTCACAACCCATGTTGTGTTAATTTTATTCATGGATGGCCTAAAGTTTAACAGTCGACTCTATACGACAGATTAGAGAAGCCTTTCGTTGTAATTTTATTTATTCTCAGAGTTTTAAACACAAGAGTACGAAGAGGAAGTCACCGGAAGAAATAATTTTTCATATTTCGCTTTGCCCAAGATATCTAAACAGGAGCGTGAACCATGAGCAATAATACTAATGCGAACGTAAGGAGCATTGAGATATAAGTTTTATAAAAACTATTACGACTTCAGTCGTTATGGCATTATGTGTAAATTTTTTTCAAATATTAGTTTCTTAATCTGGCTCCTCTGAGCTAGCAAATCAGTTAAGCTTGTTAACAAACAAATAATAAGCAGGCAGTTATTTATACCCATTATTACTTGATTTTTTCCAGCATTAGCAGGCCTAAGCACTTGTGTAAATGAGAATTATTTGTTAACGATTTGATTATAAAGTTTTCTTATTAAAAACAACAAAAAACAAAACAACTTTTACAAGCGATGTGACATTGAATGTATTTGAATTATGGAGAAAATAAACTCAAAAGTTTTCTTTAACCACTTAATAAATGGCAATGAATACTTAACAATCTTTCATGGAAAAGAACTGAACAAAACAAAGTAAACGATTTACATTTCATGAAAATTAAAATTTTGCTGAAGTTTAAGTTTCAGAAGAAAAGAAAGAAGTTCTTTAAATACCCAAAATTTTAAATTTTTCAACAAAAGTTCAGAAAATTTTATTTGAAGTTATAAGATATTTTATATGAAGAATGCATTGTTAGATTGGAGTAGAGAAACAAAACCAATAAGTTTGGGACAAAAACCTCCTATTTCTCTATAAAACCATACAAAAAACATAGAATCATATCATTCTCATCAACATATGCATCTTCATTATCATCATTCTCTTGAATATGATCGCAATGCAGTATAACTTCTTGGCGTATGCCTTATAAAATTATACCATTTTTTTCAAAAGCGTACGTACATCTTTAAATGTGAAAAGTTTTCTGTATTATTTTCCTTTCCTTCTTCGTCCTCCCTCTCTCACTCGCCTTCCTATAGTGCTCTAACAAAGACAAAAACCCTTAACCTAACGTGGGAGGTACACGTAAAGCTGTGGTAAAATTATAGTTTTCTTAAAATTTTAAACGCAGCATTAAAAAGTTTTCATTTTCGTGAGAAAATGATACAAGAAGGTTGCATCGTTAAAGAGGAAAAAATCTCTTATAATATTTTATTTAATTGTTTATAAAAATCTCGTTTATTTAATAAATTAAAAAGGAAAATCCATATGAAAATTTATATTCACGCATGGCATATACTTCTAACTGCACCAGATAATATTCAATTTGAATATTGGAGACTTTTAAACACAACGCATTTTAATACAAACCAGTTGCAACAATGTAACAAGTCGTCTATAGCCAAGCGTGGCTTAAGTATTGAGGGAAAAAGAGCATTCTTAATTCCGTATTATGCAAGAGGCTGCTATTTTTTACGTTTCCGGTAATTGCTTTAGGAAACGTAAGACTGCCGCAAATTGTCTCCCTTTTTTCTTTCTTTCTTTTCTTTAATTTTTCTATTTAAGAAAATATGTCGCCTATGCCCCTACTGAACATACGTTGGGTGTAGCGATGAGGACTTTCGCCAAAAACCCACTATTGTTTATCAAGTATATACGGCGCACTTCAACTTTTCTTTGATGTTCGTTGTTCATATTATGCTCTCTAGGTGGGTCAGTTGTCTGCCTGTATGTATTATTTGTATAAAATTTACTCATTTTAATTTTTAAAATGCTAAAACCATTGTCCGTGTTTGTAACTGAGAAATTTAACAACTACACCATGCTGCTAGGCTGAGATATTTTCTAAAAAATGCTTGGGAAGACATTAAGGTGTAATCGAGTATTCGAGGACTATAAGTTTCTTTGGAATCTTAAGCAATCTAGTTAGTGTTTAACTAGCAAATGCAAAATTGAGATCAGTTCTCAGGTTAAACTCATTATAACTCTTTAGTAAAGATTACAACCTAACTTTTCCCAACACTCATGTTGTGTGTGTTAATTTTATTTATGAATAGCAGGCCCTACATATTAAAGTCGACTATCGACGACAGATTTGGAAGAAAATTTTCATGGCAATTTTATTTACTCTCAGAGTTTTGAAAGAAGACTGCTGAGTGAAAATCGCCCAAGGAAATGATTTTTCATATTTCAGGGTTTGAAACACGGTGTCACGTATAATAAGCCAACACACTAACTATTTGATTACGTTGATAAAAAATTCTTTGTACAAAGTTAGAAGCACTAAAAAACGGAAAACAAAACAGAAAATTGGTATTCCCAAATTGGCCACATATGGGTGAAATTTGAAAAAGTATTCTTTGCCAATGCAAAGCGTTTTTGTGCATATTTTGGAATTCTTAGGACTTCTGTAGAGGCAGATGAAACAGCGAACACAATTTTGAAGATTTTTGGGAACGTAATCGATGTTCTGTAGCCGTAGGTTTTCAATATTTGATGGTGAATACATTTTTTTAAATTGCTATCGTTTTTCGGAGTAGTAAATGGTCCAGGTTTCCTTCATTGCAGACATTCAAATGCCATCATGAATGTCAATTCTAGATGATCCATTAATTCATGACCAAAAGCGCTCCTTCTTTTATTATAATTTTGAAAATTTATCTGGCTGCTTATTTTTTTTTTTTTGTTTATTTAATAAAAAATTAAGAAACTTAAACTACCAATAAACAAATAGTTGATATCTTAATATATATATACATATCTGTTAACACTGTCCCCCGGTGGGGATCTCCTGTACATTAACTATTTACTAATTTACAGTTTAGAATATCTTTCAATTATGTTATAATACTATACATTTACACATGATATACAGTGTATGCTTAATCTATTTGTAACGTAAAATGATAATTTATCTGGTTTTGAATATCAGTTTTTGTTTTTTCTGGGAACACCATGTTTTACAAATCCTTTTGGCTCATAAGGCATTCACGGTTGATTTGATTTGATAAATGAATACAGGAAAGGAATCCTGTCCTACGTCTGTTGATGAACACGCATATTTCCGGGAGCGGGAAATAGCCGTGCTTCAAAAATCACCATAAACATGGCTAAAGACGCGATTTAAAGCTGCTACCTCTTTAAGGTAACAGGGAAAGTTGGATTTTTTCCGGACCTTTTAAAAAATGACTTCAACTATTAACTAATCTTGTTGGAATTTACAATGCCTGCCTAACTTATACATATACACCTCTAAAATTTACAGGAGGCAAGTGTGGTATTCATAACAAAACTTGACAGAGGCAGCTATGTGACTCGAAAGGCTTTTCATGCCATTAGCCTAAAATTCTCTTCGCTCATAACTATGAAAGGTTTTGTTGATTATTCCATGTTGAAGAGGAAAATATCTTATGAAAGACTGAATTTTATATAACATGCTCACATCAAGAGAAGATCAGGGATGAGCGCTATACATGAAGATATCCACTACATAGAGAAGTCCCTAAATAATGTAAATATGTATGTCGATAGGCCTGAGACCTATGATTGGTCGCCTATCCTTCGACCTTGTTACCATAAGAATCATGGTTAAAAGTAATAAAATTTGCTCGCTTTATATGTTTAATAATCATATGTCTTCCTAGTAATTATTAAGGCACACATATCTTATTAGCAAAATAAGAGAAACATGAATGCCTAAAATATTCTTCAGCATTATCTATCCTCACCAGATGTCATGGAATTTGATGTGGTGTTTTTATTTAAATATCTATATGATTTAATTTGCCTCATAAGTAAAAATAAAAATCTATCTTATGATACCAGAACGAGTACTAAACTCTATTAAATAATTTTATGCAAAATATTATAAATTCTTTAATAATTTTTATCAGTCTTAGAAATGAAATGATAGGTCATAAGTAAGACAATAAAAATTAATAAAAATATCCTTTGAAACACAAGTTAAATGAAAACAATTTATTTTCTTCTCTTTTTATTAAAAAAAAAGCGTAAGAAAAATAAAATTTTAATTAATTTTTTCCGGTAGATGTTGTCCTCTCTTTCATACCTTTCGCATATTCCCGTACGCACTAATATTTACACACACGTACACAAAATTTAAAAAAAATATTTCAGTTCCAAACAAAATCATCATCCACACTCCACTTTACTTATGGTTACCACACATTGTGGTGCTGAGAGAAAAAGTTTCTGTTGTGTATTGAGCATATGCATGGCAGACCAAATGCTGTTTTTTTTCCTTTCAACAGAAATTTAAACAGATGCCCACATACAAAGTTAGACTAACTTATACCTGCATACACATAAACGCACATGGTAAGAGAGAATGTCCTTTTGTTTGGCAAAAATTTCGATGTCATTTACAGGCTGTTATTTGGTCTCTTATTTTTGAGGATTTTTTTGTTGTTGTTATTTCATGTTTTTATTTCACTTTTAATAAGCAACAACGAATTGTAAGAGGCAACTGATTTTTTGTCCATACTTATGTCGTTCCGCTAAAGGTATAGCACAGTTGAGTGGAAGATAACGAGTGAGAATATGATTTTTTAATAAATTTTTAAACTTTTGCACAAGAAATGTTGCTTTTTTAAATTTTTTTCTTTGTTTTTATTTTTTCTGGCAATGTTAAAAACTTTTTAATTGACTGTTGCCACGGTGACCAGGTTTTTTATTTTATTATTCTTTTATTTATTTATTATTCTTTTATTTATTTATTCTTGATATTGAAATGTGCTAGAGTTAATCGAATGGTCAAATACAGGGCATAGGTATTTGGATTACCTCAGTTAATTTGAATATTATCCACTTGCCTGTAGCTCAATCTAATTGGTAGCAGGAAGGTATTGCTATCGACAAGACGAGGACCGACTCACTTCTACGCTTAAATCGCATGGCCATCCATCGCCAATTAGCTATTATTGTAGGCCACTCGCCTTTTGGTAAGAAAGCCGAAAGACTTGGCTTTCCGGCAAATAACTTCTGCAGAAACTGTTGGTCTGAGGAGAAGAAAAAGACTGTGTTTCACCTCATATGCCAATATTCTTAGACCATGCTGGATACGTATGAATAAGAAAATGATCGACTTCTGTCTTTGAGCGGCATGATCATCCATCACAGAATAGCAATTATCACAGGCCACTGTCCTTTCTGTAGGCAAGCCGAGAGACTTGGAATTTCCTCGAGTGACTTCTGCAGATGCTGTAGATTTGTGTCAATGTTCTGTTCTTCTGTTGACTTCAGAAGGAGCTGTGTGTGTATGATGAGGAGGAAAAAGAGACTGTCTTTAAATTCATGTGTCAGTGCCTTGTTCTTGTTATAAAGAGATGAAGGTTTTTGATATCTCACTTTCTGACATCTTTAATCGAGCTTTTAAATATAAAGATTTATGCAGCGATAAAATTTATGTTTGGGTTTGGGTTGGTTTCCTCTTGGCAATGTTTGATACCTCTGTAAAATTGATTTTGTTAAGTGTGTCTTCTTCCTTTAAGGAGGTGAGCCACCTTACCTAATTTATCCTATAGTAGTTGACCTTCTTTAAAATTACATTGAAAAATTGTGTTTGCACTTAGGTATCCGGGTGGATTTGGTGCTTTTCATTTTAATAATTAAATTGCAGACTAAATCTAGGTATGCTGCTGAGTTTATTACATACATAATTGGTCATTACAACCCTTCAGTCAGGATTACGACCTAGCTTCTCACACCACTTATGTTGTGTGCGTTAATTTTATACATGAGTGGCGGGACCTACAGTTTTAAAGTCGACTCCGAACGACAGTTTTTTGAGAAGCTTTTCATGGCAATTTTATTTACTCTCAGAGTTTTTGCCAGAAATCTGCTGAGAGGAAGTCGCCGAAGAAATATTTTTCATATTTCCGTTTTGATGTCTAACCTGGGATTCGAACTCGAGCCTTCACTCTAATAAGCCAACACACTACCTACTAGACTATTGCGACTCCTGAGTTTATTACTTTACAATTATTTCTCATATGACTGAATACTAAACACAAATTTCAACACGTTATAATATATTTTTGGTTTTATTCCCCAAAAAATACACATTTAATACACATTCTTGTTGGTTTTCTCTAATAAAATTCATTTCTAATTTACTTTGTTTGCAATTTTAATTAAAAATGTTTCTGTATACATAATTGAAACACTCAACGCATATTAAAATTTAGCAGCCAGAAATCAAACCACACTGCCTATAATTAATTGAAACCTAAAACGCCATAATGAAAAAATCACTCATACGCCACAATGCCGATGTCATACCAGATATTCACTCATATTTGTTGACAAAAACAATAACAATAAAAAGAAAATAATTTTTGGCAACTTTTATATTTAATTTATGTTAAATACTTAATGGATTTCAAGAGAATAATAAAAAACAAATTAAATATTCTCTCATTCATAACGGTAAACAATATTTACATTTTTACAGCCACAAATTTTAACACTTTATCTCTGCTAAAACATACAAATATTTACTGTGGAAGCACAATAATTTCACTTTAATTGTGTAGGCGTGTGGAGCAAAGGAGAAAAGTCAAAATAGGAAGAGACTGAGAGCGACAGAATGTTATGTTTCCATTTTCAAAGTTATAAAAGGCATAAAATTATATTTTGAAATAAACAATTAAAACTTAAGTCTTAGTCTTGTTGTTGTTCTCTGTTTAAATTTGAGCACATTTAACGTCTGTTTTGTTCTTTATCTTTGAACTTCCACTATCAGTCTAAACTTATCTGTTTATTGTTTCTAAATTTACGAAAAGAAAAGGTTGATGTTGTTTAATTAGTTTCAGTGTTTATTTGTTTTAAGTGGAAGCAAATACATTGGTTTTCTATGAATAATTAATGGAAATTATTAATAAATTAATACAAATCCTTAATGAACCAATAAGAAATAATCTGTTAAAGTAAAGAATTTCATCAAAATTTATAATGATACGTCCGCAAGTTACTATTATTTTATGGAGTTTAATAAAATATACATAGGTAATGCCGTTCAAAAATCATAAACAAAATATATGTGTTTTATTTTTGGTAACTTTTCAGTGTCTCACTTGTCTGGGTTCCTGGGCACAATTCAGATTTCGGGCAACTGCAGGGACGACAAGCTCGCCAGAGTTAGTGCACTCCTTCCGGAACCCTCGACAATCGATTTGAGTATACGACTTACCTCGGTTAAATTAGCTATTGAGCGCAAATTCTTTCGGGACGCCAACCTATCCTGGGTTACTGAAGAATCTTGCTGCACAGTCAGACTCACTTGGCCCACGATGGATAGAAGGCGCTCCAACCAACTACTCGGACTTGATCGCAATGCACATCTCTATAACAGTGTCCATGCTTACAGGTCATTGTGTTATAAGAAGACACGCAGAAAGACTGCAGCTCGCAACTAACGACTTCTGCCGTGGGTATACATCTGCTGAAGAAAGGGAAGCTGTTATTCACTTTCTTTGTCAAGGCCCATCTCTTATCAGCTTAACAGACTTATTGATGTCAAGGATATAGCTTCGTTTATTAAACTTTCAGGCTGGTTTTCTAGCGTAGGGTAGTCATGATTTTAATATGCCACCCTTGCGCTGACCAACTTCTTCCTTAGTTTGGTCGAATTCGGTCAGTACAAGGATTGCGCTTACCTGTGGCGTCACAACGGGCTGCTATGAGTGCTCAAGTGAGCTTTGGTAATCAAAGCTATCGCTTCGACCTAACCTAATCTATTTGTCTTGTGTTTGATACCTTTTGTTTTGAATTCTTTTGTTATCCTGGAAATCGAAAATATAACGGTTTCAATAAGCGCTTCTTATCCTTATTGAATAAAACTAAAAGCGTGTGACATATTACTTACTCACTTAATTGGCTACTATAACCCTTCGGTCAGGATTACGACCTAACTTCTCACATCAAACATGTTGTGTGTGTTAATTTTATTTATGAGTGGCGGGACCTACAGTTTAAAGAGAATAAATTTAATTTTCTAGACAATAATTTTAATTTAAAATTTTAATACTAAATTGGACAGAAACGATTAATGAAGACAATTGAAATTGTGTTAAAAAATCAAATGAGTGTCTTAAATAGATATTGGAGTTCAATGTGCTTTTAAACACAACGTATCAAAATTGCACACATAAATTATTGGTCATTACAACCTTTCAGTCATGATTACGACCTAGCTTGCCACATCAGTTCCAGTAGCTCCAAGCGAAACACGTACACCTTAGATTAATTTTTAAACTGTCTTATAACATCAAATAAGAAACTCTTAAAAAATAAAAGTGTTTATATTTTATTTGTTCATTGTATAAGTAATTTAACAAAACATAAAAACTTCAAGTTAGTATTTAAAAAAAAATTTTTTTATCAAAAACATAAACTAATAGCAATTTCTATGTCAAAGCGAAAGTCGTACACCTCACTAAAATTAAAGATAACTTTGTAATTTGTGTGTTGTGTGTGTTAATTTTATCCTTGAGTATAGTAGGGACCTACAGTTTAGAGACGACTTTGAACTACAAATTCTTTGAGAAACTTTTGATGGTAATTTTTATTTATTCTTACGGATTTTGCCAGAAGACTGCTAAGTAATATAGACAACTCCATTGTTTATTTAATATAAAACTGATGGTATAATTAATATTAAGCTTACGTTTGCTGGCAACTCCTACAAATTCTATTTCTTACGCTAACACCTTCAAAAAATTATATTTTTCAAGATTCCATGCAACACCATTGTGGAATTGGTTTTGTCTCCTTACATCACACTTTCTTCTTCTAGTACCGAAAGATTTTGTTGCATTGCTTACAGCCTAAATTTTTTTTATTATAACTGACATGACTAATAGCTGTATCATCAACAACTAAAGCCAACAATACACTGCATTTCAAAAGTTGCAACGAAGTACTTAACATAGCAACTCGTTAAGGATTTAAATTTCCAGACAAATGATGTTAAAGAGACGTTTATGGTGCAAATACTTTCTCTACAAAATTTTGCAAAAAAAAAAGAAAGAAAATCTTCTGTTGCAGCAAAGCTCAGCGCTCCACTTTTCTTTTAAGCCGGCATATAACGTTCACAAGTACATACAGACTTTTGCCACCTTTAAAAATCCAAAAGGAAAATTACAAAATCTTCACTTTTACGCCATAGAAAACGAAGGAAAACTGCTTACTTTTTAAGCCAAATACATATATATGACAGATTAAATAAGATTTATTGCAAAATTCCTACTTTATTGCTGTAATAAAATGAAACCAAGAAGATATTACAAGAAAGAATAAAAAAGCAATCTTAAAAATTCTATAAAAATATATGAAATAATAAATGGCAAAAGGGCTGTAAATTTCTAAGCAACATAAAAATTAATTTAAATCAGAAGAGAATTCTGTTGCCTTTAAATTGATTTTCAGCTTTAGTTCATATTAACTAGTCTCTCAAATGATTCAGAGTATGTTTGACCAGCACCATACGAGTAGTTTGAACTGAAAATACCTGAAAAATTTGTAAAGATTACGAATGCAAAAAATTTTTAGATATTGCACACATTGACTGGCCTTACAACTGCTTACATTGCATACGTAATCCTGCCGAACACACTTCTACTAAAAAAAATTTTATTTTTCCATTGATTTTCCAGCGTTGAGGAGCACCCATATCTCTTTAAGCAAATCTGTGCTGGAGGGTCTTTGTCATATACTTTCTTACATACATACATATATACACATATAATTGGTCATTACAACCCTTCAGTCAAAATTACAACATAGCTATCCCACACCACATATGTTGTGGGTATTAATTCTCTGCATGAGTGCCAGGGCCTGTAGTTTAAAGTCGACTCAAAACTACAGATTTTTTTTTTGTGAATAACTTTCTCATGGCTATTTTTTATTTACTCTCAGAGTTTATGACAGACATCTGCTGAGAGCAAGTCGGTGAAGAAATATTATTTCATATTTCGTTTTGATCGAGACGTTTGACCTGAGGTTTGAACCATGGACTCACGTCTAATAAGCCAACACACTACCTTCTAGACTACGGCTAATTAAAATAAAGGGTGGGCCATTTAAAAAGTTTAAATTTAAAAATACAATAAAACAAAAATGGTTTGAAATTTGTCCAAATATATTTCTTTGTTGTGAAGTACAATTGTTCCGATTAGAAATGGAATATTATTTCATTCATATGTGGCTGCCGCAGCTGGCCTCACAGTACCTCATTCGATCGGACCAATTTTTGTTCACTTTTTCGAGTGTTTGGGGTCGTATCTCGGCAATGGCATCACGAAATATTGGCCTGCAGATACTCAATTGTCGGCATCACACTTTTCTTTAACGACGCTCCACAGAAAATAGTCCAACGGTGTCAAATCGCAGCTTCTTGACGGTCAATTGACATCACCATTTCGGCTAATTAAACGGCCATCAAAAGTTTGACGCAATAAATCGATTGTTGCATGAGATATGTATGTGGCAAGTAGCACCATCCTGTTGAAACCAAACATCGTACACATCAATACCATGTAGAACGAAAAAGCCGCACCAAACAGTCACTCGTAATGTGAGTATTGGCTTTTGTAAGACCACGTGTTTGTTTTCTGAGCCCCAAATGCGACAAATTTGTTTATCAACATACCCACCAAAATGAAAATGAGTTGCATCCGAAAAGAGGAAGAAATATCATCATGCAGTTTCTCGTTGGCTTGGCTATTGCAATACATAAATATCAACGTTGCTCAAGCATAAATCGATTCGTGCAGTGGAGATAATATATTGAATTTTGTGACAGAATAAAATGATATAAGTATTGCCAGTTCCGAAAGAACCGATGGTTCAAATTTAAACCGATAGATGGCCCATCTTACTTGCCTCTACTTTGTCTCTCTATAGATCTATTAAAACTTTTATATATGATATACATACCATCCTACCGATCCTTTATAAAACCCCCTTTATTATCATAAAACATACTCCATCATTAACGAAAAAGAATATTCTTAATTTTAAACATGACACTCATGCATGCAGCATTTCATTCTTGCATACATTACAGTTTTAATTCCATTTATTACGTTACGTTATAAATCTCTTTAGAATTCCTACAACGAAAATCCAAATTTATTTTTTCTTTTTAATTCTTTTTTATTCAAAATTTATACATACGAGCAATTTACATACATTTGTAATTAATTCTCCATTTTAAAACAACATTTGAAGGATTTAATCCTTATAATCATACTGCACACATAATTTACTCTTCAATTTTAAAGGCCACAAAAACCGTGAAGAACAAAATATTGAAAATACAATGTAAAATACATGTAAAGTACTAATTTGCTTATCTTCCTTTGCAGGTCTCCACTGGCAGCATGTTTAACGATCTAATCTCCCACATGGACAATTATAATTTACACTAGAAACACACACAGAGTGAGAGTCAAAAGAATCTGTACACTAAGAATAAAATTCTAACAATCACCAAACTCAACTTTTACCACTTAAAGAGAGTGTCCGAAAAAATTTGACATTATTTTGAAATTTTTAAAATTTTTTTGTTTCAATTTTAAAAACTGGCAATGAAACAATTTTAAATTAAAAATAACTATAATTTATTAATGTATATATTTTTTTAATATACAGTTTCTTTTGACGCTCACTGTACCTATGTCAGTCGTCATTCTCAATGAGTCTCTCTATACGATTAAATGTCATTTAAGCTTAAATCTTATATTCCTTCTGTGTGTTGTAATTACAAACCATAGAGAAGAGAGAATTGCTTGGACTGAGTAGGATGAAAGTGCCATAATACGTAAGTGCTTTTACTTTTGTCTCTCGTTTTATCAGCGTTTTTATGTCATTGTTGTTTCTGTATCTGTTTGTATTCTAATGGTAACTGTTATGCCATGTAAATAAGCGGTTTTGAATGACAGACATTGAAACTGTTGTGAGGAAGGAGAAAAAAGATGGTTAAACAGCACAATATCTAGTACTTGTGGTGGTTATATTTCGCAGATGTGTTAAGGGGTTCTAAAATAAGAAACAGACGAGCCACAAAAAAATCTGACAAAAAATGTTTAAACCAAGTTCTAGACTTAGATGGATAGAAGGCGCACCAACCAACTATTAGGACTTGATCGCAACGTCAACTTGTCCACAGTGGCCATGCTTATAAGTTATTGCATTTTTGGAAGACACACAGAAAGGCTGCATCTCCCATCTAACGACTTCTGTCGTGGGTATGGATCTGCTGAAGAGGAGGAAAGTGTTAGCCACTTTCTTTGCCAATGTCCATCTCTTGCGAGGTGCAGGTTTAAGTTATTTGTCTCTCCATTCCTTGTCAGCCTAACGAAGTTATTATCCATTGATACACCTTCTTTTATTAAACTTTCAGTCTGGTTTTCCAGCGTAGGGTAGTCGTGCTTTTGATATGCAGCCCTAGCGTTAACCAACTTCTTCGATATTTTGATGGAAATCGGTCAGTACAGGGACTGAGCTTAATTGTGGCATCACAACTGGCCGCTATGCGTGCTCAAGTGAGCTTTGGTAATCAAAGCTATAACTTCGACTTAACCTAACTGCAATGATTTAAAAACCACCTTTAATCCGTGAAGAATACTAAAAAGAGTCATTGTCACTTTAGACTGAGTAGTTTTCAAGTACTTAACATAAATCAGCAGAATACTTATTTTCCTACTTAATTGGTCATTACAATCCTTTAGTTACGATTACAACCTAGCTTCTCGACACCACGCATGTTGTGTGTTTTAATTTTATCTATAATTGGAAGGACTTACAATTTACGACTTGAGAAACTTTATATGGCAATTTTTATTTCAGAGTTTCTTCTAGAAGACTGCTGAGATGATATCGCCGAAAGAAATATTTTTTCGTATTTCGCTTTGTTCAAAATGTCTGAGCCAGGAGTTGAACCATGGACTCACGTCGAATAAGCTAATACAATACCAACTAGACTGTGGAAACTTCAGCTGAATACATTACACGAAATTTGGCAGCTACTCTCGCAACCATTTAAAATCCAACTGCGGTTTATCTGGCTAGTATTTGATGAAATTTCCAGATCCTTTGAATATTCTTAAGAGGGTTTTTGTACCCTCTAATAATGTATATTCACACAGGAGAATATGTAATAAACAAATAAAAATAATCAGCAGTTTGTTATAAACAGGAAATGCTTCGGGACTATTTTGACCCCATGAACTATATATCGAGACCAGATGTAATGTGCTGTAGTCTTAAAAAAACCCTGATAAGCACCTTTTTAGCATGAAAAGAGGTTTTTTAGTTTACAAAGAAGTCCAAAGTTCCTCAAAAAAATCTGTCGTTCGGAGTCGAACACGCACACAACATAAGTGGTGTAAGAAGCTAGGTTGTAATCCTTACTAAAGGGTTGGAATTATAAATTATATATGTATGTGTGTAAGAAGTCCAATAGATGTTTTACAATAAATTCTAAAAAAACGGTTTTCTGCACGAGGCTCATATAACTTATTTTATTTACATAATTCGTCATTATAACCTTTTAATTAGGATCACAACCTAGCTTCTCACATCACCCATGTTGTGTGTGTTAATTTTATCCATAAGTGTAGGCGCCTACAGTTCAAACATGCAAAATCTTCATTGTGTTTTTACTTAATCTCGAAGTTTTTGTCCAAAGACTGCGCCTAAGGAAATATTTTTTCGTTTTGTTCGTACGTTGTCTTAGCTGAGTTTAAAACCACGGCTCTCGGGTAATAAGCCAGAACACTACATACACTGCATTAGTATGATTTCTGATCCACTATTGGGCGTCGGAATAAAATTTCAAATATTTTTTCTATTTTTTATATAATTTTTCAATTCTATTTCAAAAAATCTTTCCCATGCACTCTTCTTTCGAAAAAAAGGAAAAAAATAATCTCCTCTAGTACTAATCATATTCGCGTGCTTTATAAAGTATTGTTATGATAGAATTAGCCGAACGTTCACGTAACATTCACATAACGTACGCTCGTTTTTAGTATATAAAGAGCACTGTAATGAAATTTTGGTAAGTATTTGCATTGCTTTTCATATGGTAAAAATGAGCGTACGATCCATTGTTTTACGTGAACGTTTGGCTAATTCTGCCTTAAAAGGATTTAGGCAAGAAATATTATGGGATTAAAATGTCGTATCGCGCATTTAATGAGAAGACAGATTCTATTCTGCAAAAAAATAAAAGAAGATTGACACATTCAATGGGAGCTTTCGCGTTTTCTTCCGCCTTAACAATGCAGTTCACATTCTCAAACTTCATTGTTCAGAAAAGAACAATTTTAACTGCAAAAAAGGCATAAAATATTAAGTAAAATTTCACTCCTTTTCTTTTATAGAAAAATAAAATTTTGTGCCTAGATTTTCCGCATTTTAATTTTCTTTTGACTCTAATTGCCTGTGAGTTGAATGAACAAATTTTACTCTTCGAAAAAAAAAAATATAAACGAAGTGGCCACTTTTCAATGCCAAAAAATATTATGATCATAATGGCCATAAAAAGAAAAGAAAAAGAAAGAAGGAAAAATTTGTCAGCAATTGCTTTCTGTATGAAGCACTTAATTTATGGCATTATAAGTAGTGCGTCTAAAGTCATTGCCAAGTTAAAAATTGAATAATTTTACGATAAGCAGGGTATCGCCAAGCATTGCCAACTACAGAGAATAAATAGCGAAGAAATAATTGTTTGTAATACAGTGTAGCAATAATATAAGTGGGCAATAATTTAAACAGACTTGCTGAAGTTAAATAAGATTTCAAAAAGTTTTTAAACTATACTCGTGCAAAGGTTTGTATAGGGACAATAGTATATGAATACATAGGCAGGTTTGTACCTTTTCTCAGAATGTGTTAAGTGAATGTACGTATGTTAAATGAATATACTGCTTCTTTCATTAAGCGCTTCCTTTCTTAAAATTTAAATTAAACAAAGCCTGCATAAGATATCATCGAAATTGTGTTTTCGGTCTATTGATGCCGTTATATGTGAAATATAATATGTTTCGAAGTCCGCTGTAAGTCCATAACTGAATATGATCGATGGCATGGTTTATGTTGGGTTTGAGGATCGATGTGGCTTATAACTTATACGCATACATCTGTGCCTTAAGAAGACCCCACAAGTAAAAGTCTAACGAGGTCATTGTGCACGATCTCGATGTCCATTTCACATCACTTATATGCTGGATGTCAGAATACTCAATCTGACAGGAGCTGCGTGACATGTAGCATCGTCCTGTTGAAACCACATTTCGTAGTTGCTCTGATCATCGAATTCAGATCAAAAGACCTTTTGTGCTTATCGTTGAAAAAGATGACCTGGCTAACAGCGTCCTCAATCCAATACAAACCGATAATGCTACCGATCCAAAATTCCTAACAAAGAGAGACTTTTTCAGGATGGATTATGCTCTATTGGATCACATGTGGATTGGTATCGTTGCAAATTTGATAATTTTGTTTAAGTACGTACCCATGCATCTTGAAATTTTGGTCAGTTGTCAAATAACTGTACAAGAGCCCATTCAGCGAAAGAAAGTCATTGTCTTTTGCCTTTTATCTTCAATTACTGGGTGAGTTGTAGTTTTTACGGATGCAGGCACAAACGCAAAATTCCCTTAGTTGTGGTCTGCGAAAGGCCGAGATCTTGAGAGTAAAGCGAAATCGTCTGCCTCGAATTCTCCTGCAAACCCTTTCGGACAGCCGCGATATTTTCTGCAAATCTTGCATTTCGTATACATACGGGTATGTCTCACTAATTGATCATTACAACCCTTCAGTCAGGATTACAACCTAGCTTCTCTCACCACTTATGTTGTGTGTGTTATTTTTTATACATGCGTGGCGCAACCTAGAGTTTAAAGTCGAGTCGAAACGATAGATTTTTGAGAAACTTTTCATGACAATTTTATTTATTCTCAGAGTTTTTGCCACAAACCTACTGAGAGAAAGTCGCCGAAGAAATATTTTTCTTATCCGTTTTGTTGGAGATGTCTAACATGGGGTTTGAACCGTGACCTTATGTCTAATAAGTCAACATACTACCTACTAGACTACGTCGACAAACTGAATAAATACCCAATTTGAAGGATTCAGCTGCAGCAAAACGGCCTTTATTAAGTATCAAAGTTCCGAATTCTCTGCTGCAAGACCTTTTGCTTGAAATTTATCCAATGGTAAATATATATACAAGTAGTCCTATATTTTGTGGTCATGTTATTGTTGTCTAGTGGTAATATTGGTATATGTTGTTAATAAAGCTGTATTAATTCACCTTCTCCAATGCTACCTTCTTAAATTCGGCCACAACAAATATGAGTAGCTTCAATAGCAGTAGGAATGCCAACAATATTCGATGTAGCAACAGCATTACATAGAAAATAAATAAATTTTTTCTTGTGTACAGAAAGTAGGTCATAGACATCAAAGCACATAAGAAATGAAGAGAATAAATTTAATTTTCTAGACAATAATTTTAATTTAATATTTAAATATTAAATTGAATAGAAACGACTAATTAAGACAATTTATATTGTGTTTAAAAAACAAATGAGTGACTTAATAGATGTTGGAGTTCAATGTGACTTTAAACAAAACATTGCAAGCTTCTCGAACCGCTTATGTCGTGTGTGTTAATTCTATACACGAGTGCTGGGATCTGCAGCCTAAAGTTGTCCCCGAACTATAGATTTTTGGATAACTTCTCATGACAATTTTATTTACTCTCAGATTTTTTTGCCAGAAATCTGCTGAGAGGAAGTTGCTGAAGAAATACTTTTTCATATTTCGTTTTGTTGGAGATGTCTGACCTGGGGTTTGAATTGTGGCCTCACGTTTAATAAACCAACACACTAACCACTAGGCTACAGCAAAATCCTAGCAAGATTGTTTAAAAATATTTTTTAATACACAAATCTAAGTCTGCAGTTGTTAAGGGCCTGTAATGGCAAAAAGATAAATGGCGTATGCCTCGTTTTAAATTAAAATTAAATCTCTGAATTTAAGTTTATGGCATGCATTCGAATACTCGAGACTTACTCATTTTTGTGTATAATTTTTTAAATTACAAAACTATTATGACTTGCAATTACAGACTATAAGCAACAAGCAGAAACTCATTTAATTTAATTTAAATCATCTTAAAATTCATCTCAAACAAATGCTTTGCAAAATTGGCAAAATAAAGCCCAAAAAGAAAACAAAATTATTTCATTCGTTTGCCTCATCTACGTCTACTGACAGAAGAAACAAAATGTTTTTTAAATTCCAAAAATCAAAAACAGAAAATTCCATACATTTGAATGCAGGCAAAATACAACAAAACAAATAAGCACGATATTTACAGTCTAACATATAGAACTGTGAAACCCTCTCTATTACATAGGGTGGACCATTTAAAAGTTTAAATTTAAAAACGTAATAAAATAAAAACGGTTTGAAATTTTCCAAAATTAATTTTTTTGTGGTGAAGTGCAATTGTTGCGGTTAGAAACGGAATATTATTTCATTCATATAGGACTGCCGCGGCTCTTCTCACAGTACCTCATTAGATCGCACCAATTTTCGTACACTTTTTCAAGTGTATGGGGTCGTATCTCGTCAATGGCATCACGAATGTTGGCCTTCAAATGCTCAATTGTCTCTGGTTTGTCGGCATGACATACATATTTCTTTAACGGCGCCCCACAGAAAATAGTCCAACGGTGTCAAATTACACCTTTTTGGTGGGCAATGGACATCACCAATTCGGCGAATTAAACGGTCATTAAACGTTTGATGCAATAAATCGATTGTGGCATGAGATTTGTGGAAAGTTACACCATCCTGTAGAAATCAAACATCGTTCACATCAATGTCATGAAGAGCGGATACAAATCAATCAGTATCATGGTGCAATAAATGTCTCCATTGGCCATAATGGTTGCGCCATTCTCATTTTCAAAACAATATGTGCCTCCGCTCCACAAATCTCAGCAAACAGTCACTCGTAATGGGTTCATTTGCTCCTATAAGACCAGGTGTAACTTTTCTGAGCCACAAATACGGCAATTTTGCTTATTAACGTACCCACCAAGATGAATATGAGCTTCATTCTAAAAGATGTTTTTTTGTTTTTGCAAAACCGACATCATCGTGCAGTTTTGGTTTGACCCAATAAATAAAGCTCAAGCGTAAATCGATTGATTATGCTCAGTGGAGATAATATACTGAGTATTGGGACAGAATTGAATGACGTAAGTATTGCCAGATTGGAAAAATTTGATGGGTTATATTTAAACCGATAGATGGCCTACCCGATATATCCAGCAATATACTAACAGTATGTATGCTGAATATAGAGTACAAAAATTAAAAGGGAAATGTATTTGAAAAAATTCTCCCTAATGTTGCCTCTATTGCAAGCAGTTTTTAAAACCAACATCTGCATTTCTATATGTATGTATGTGCACTTTAGCATTTTAATGTTGCCACTACTCGCAACAGAAATAACAACACTCTTGTATTTTGTAATCATTCTAATTAATTTATAAGATTGTTGTTGAAATTTTTAAGTTTATGCCATGAATAATGCACAACAAAAATAAATTACGAAATGGAATTGCTTGGAAGAAACAACAAAATATCAAAACAACTAAAAAATAGTAAAAAAGAATACGAGAAAAACTAAGAACTTCTCATAAATTATGTCGTAAGTTTTACAATTAAAAACAAAAGTTTTCAAGCATAGCTTTCTGTTAAAAAAAAATGTTGTTAGGGAAGGAAATTGGATTGCGAGGACTTTAAGGAATTTTTATTGGTTTTTATTTCTTAATTGAAAGGATTGCAGGACGATAACTATCTTTTTGATTGTAGTTTTCTATGAAGAATGTACTGTACTACTTAATTATCAATTCATTCTGCTGGAAAAAGATTTTATTATTAAAAATCATTCGATTTAGGCTAACCACGTTTAACTATACTAATAATTTTATTAAAAATTTATTTGATACTCTATATTCAGACATGTCCCATTGTTAGAACCGTGGCCTCACGTCTAATAAGCCAACACATTACTTGCTAGACTACGACGACTACTTCCATGATAAGTTCTCAAAAATCTGTCGTTCGGATCCGACTTTAAACTGTAGACCCCACCACTCATGTATAAAATTAACACAATTAACATAAGTGGTTTGAGATGCTAGGTTGTAGTCCTGACTAAAGGCTTGCAATGATCAATAAAGTGAGTAAGAACTCATAGATTTTGTAAATAAATTTTACTTTTTTCCCCTTATAGTTTCACACGCTGAATGAAAAGTAACGAAATCAGTGTTGCATGCTAATGCCACGCTTTTATGTAAAAAATTTAAATACTACCTGTACAAATGTGCAGCCCTTGCGCTGTCCAACTTCTTCCTCCTTAGCTCGGAGGAACTTGGTCAGTACAGGGACTGCGTTCACCTGTGGCGCCACAACGGGCCGCTATGCGTGCTCAAGTGAGCTTTTGGTACCACACTAACCTAACCTAACTAACCCGTACAAATGTTTAGTTCTCATCTTTAATGCAATACAACATAATATATTTAGGGTTTCACTTTTAATTTTTCTCCTCTTCTTTTTCAGTTTTTAGTTTAAATTCAACTGTTCATACTTAATGCCGCAAGTATACAAAATAAAAATACAAACACGCAAGCGGCTCAAAAAATAGGAGTGAAGATGGTAAAATATAAACGATGATAACAAATGTGGTAACAGAGAAATGAAAAAAATGTAACGAAAACATAAAGTGGTACACCATGAAATAAAAGCAGCCAACCAAACGTCATACGTTACAGAAGAGTATTGATGCAGAATGCAGCGCATGAAATTTAAGTAGAAAATGTATATGAAATGTTCAACAAAACACGCTCACAGAAAGAGGACCCGTAAGATGAAGATGTAGAAATTGGTGTAGAAAAGAAAAACATATTGCATGCAACACATTGTGGCACTCATACAACTATATTGCAAAGTATTTTTCACTAGAACATGTAAATAGAAATCAAAATTTAAGGAAACCAAATCCCTTTGACAGAAATATATGCACAGCACATGCTTATATGGGTTATTTTACTTTAAATATAAAGGATGAAATGATAGCATCATAGGAAGAAACTCTTTCGATTAAAATAAACCCTGCTGATCGACTGTTGGTTTTGTACGACAATACGTCAATGAGAATTAAAACTTAGCAGTAACTATTAATAAAACGGCTCATACAAAAACCCCAGATATATTAAGTAGAAGAATGAAATTGGGATATCAACGATTTATTTTCATGTCCATAAATACCATACATGCATATACCGACACTAGTAGAATAGTTACTGGATTTTGAACTACTTGGAGTGAATACTCCAGGAGTTTTATTCCATTAAACTCAATGAAAAAAAACTTCAACATATTTTAATGGGAGACAATAGTGACGACTACGTAGATAAATCATTGCGTATCTGATGTTAAAATTAAAGATACGATATTGTAACAACAAAAATTGCCCGAGTCCTCAACATTTGCTATTAAACGCAACAAAACGCAGTGGGTTACAGAGAGCATACATTCCCTACGTTTTTCCTATTTCAGATATATTCCTTTCAAGTATTCGGTTTAATTACAATATGAGATATTTGAAAAGGTATGCTCAACGAAAGAAAATTGAAGTGGTTTTGAAACAAGGAAATTTGAGTCATTAATAAGACTATTTGGTCTTTTAACACGGCACTGTAGACGCAGAGTACACTCATCTTGAATGGAGGTTATCTTGAGCTCAACTTGTGGAATCTTAGACGATGAGAATAAATCATCGGAACATATTTTTGTAACATTCCAACTGAAAACACTTCGGTGCATACCAGATGCTGGGTAGGAAATTGTCATTTCTTGACTTCAGGCAGCATATTCTAACAGCACAGATAAATGCATTTTTATGGCACTTAGAAACGATTAACTTGATTATAAATGGGTCTAAAGAGCATATACACCTATCCCCCGATTTACACGGTAGATATGTTCCTGAGAAAAACATGTAAATAGAAAATTAAAAATTTTCAAGTCAAAACCGTGTAAATCGAAAAGCTTGCAGAAAATGCATAATTTTGCTATTTAACAGTTGTGATTTTTTTCAATATTTTTAGGTCTACACAGAAATAAAAATAAAATGCATTGACAGGTTAAAATATGTAATATATTACGGAAACACTGTTTTGTTATTTAATTACAATACATTAAACAGAAGAACAAAAAAAAAGAGTGCGATAAAAACAAAAAAAAAAAACAAAAAACTTGTTTGGAAAACCGTGTAAAAGCGAAAACGTGTAAAACAAGTACCGAGTAAATCGGGGGATAGGTGTATTCTGAACGTTTTTCCTGTTTCAGACGTATTCCATTCAAGTAATACTTCTAACTACAAAATTCGATAGTTTGAAGAAGAAAAATGAATTCAAAAATTTCATAAAAATGATCGAGTATTCTCTATGGGTTATGGTATTTTGCCATAATTTAAGGATTACTGATCTTCAGAAATAGAAATGGGGCTACCTTGTGTATCAAATGTTATGCCAAGGCTTTGATTTAAAAATATGCGTTGAAACCTTAGTTTTTTCAACACAAGAGAGGTTCAAGATGCTCTCAAAAACAGCAAAACAACATTATAACGAAAGGCACGTGACAAAATTTAGGAGCCAGAATGTAATGAAGCAGTACGCAAAACAGTATGCCTGTTAAATGGGTCTTCAGACTTGTCGGATACCACTAACATTTTAAAATGTTATGGCTTTATTGCAGAAAATATTTCACTTTATTAAAAATAGATATTAATGGCTAAAATATTAAAAGCATATACTTTGCTTATAATTATTACTGATAAAAAAATTTATATTAATTTTAACGACCATGGGGACACATATGTCGCACAAAAAAAAACGAATAGCCTAGGCTTGGTTTTGGTAATTTGATGTTAAATTATGTTTTCCTTTTAAATATCTAATGAATTATACCAAATAGACAAAATGATAGCTTTGGAACATATGTACATGTACATCATTGATCATTACAAACCTTCAGTCAGAATTACAACATAGTTTCTAACACCACTTATGTTATGTGTGTTAACTTCATACATGAGTGGCGGGACCTTTAAAGTCGACTTCGAATGACAGCTTTTTTTTGAGAAACTTTTCTTATAAATTTTATTTATTATTTTATTTATCTCAGAGTTTGCTGCTGAGAGGAAGTCGCCTAAGAAATATTCTTATAATATTCTCGTTTTGATGTGTGACCTGAGGTTTGAACCGATGCATTAAGTTTAATGAGTCAACACACTACCTACTAGAATACGGCGACTAATTTTGAATAAAGATATGAGTTTGCAGTCGCCATAGTCTATTAGGTACCCTAGGTCAGACATCTCAAACAAGACGAAATAAGAAAAAATATTTCCTCGACTACTTCCTTTCAGCAGATTTTTGCAAAAACTCTATGAGCAAAATTCTCATGAAAATTTTTTCAAAAATCTGTCGTTCGGAATCGATTTTAAACTGTTGGTCTCCCCACTTATGTTTAAAATTAACACACATGCAACATAAGTGGTGTAAGAAAATAGGTCGTTATCCTAAGTGATGTGTCGTAATGACATATTACAGAGGAGTCTATCCTAAGTAAGCCGTCCACCCTAAGTATGTCATCATAAATGTGTTAACACAACCATAAGAAAGGTTGTGGCCTTAAGTTGTAAGAATAAAAAGTGAAGAAATTAACGTAAACTGAGAGCGTCTATCATGAAATTAGGAGTCAATATCAGACAAGTAATTTTAGGTTCAGCTTTCTGTCGAAAGGAAGGACAGCCACCTTAAAACAGAAAACTTTTGACAGTTGTCTACTAATGCAGACCTGAAGACCTATGGTGAAGCATACCATTTGAAAATTTCTATTCCATTTTTCGAGGAGAAAGACAAATTTGCTGAGAGAGCAATATAAACAAAACTGCTGATATTTGTTAATGAAATGCAATTCAATTTGAATATATGACCTAAAAACTAATGCCATCAAGTAAATGGAGTGACAAACAGTTTGATCAAAAAGTCTGAAAAATGAAAAAAAACACGAATTTTTTTTTTCAAAAATATATTTAAAAAATTAAAATTCATTTCATTACTTTGTTAAAATGTGATAGGGTTAGTACAAAATTATTTAATTTTTGTTTTTTTTTTTTTGTTAGTTTAAACATTTTTAATTACTCGTATTTAACTTTAATTTGAATTAAAATGTTATTTTATTTTTTTTTTTAAGATGTAATTTCAAAGTTATTCCTCTTAGAATTCATTTACATACTTTTTTTTTTAATTTTCCTCAGAGGGAAAATAAATCAAATTTTTTTTATTTTTTTTTTCTCGTATTAAATTGAATTTCTCTTGAAACGATTCTTAAACAACCTGGCGGTTTCGCAACATTTTGCTGTTATGGCAGCTCTGATGTCCTGCCGTTTACAATTGGTTTCCGATAAAATGCAATGTATTATGTCGGCCACTTTAGCGGTATCCAACTGCATTTTAATGGTGTTTTGAAGTCCATAACATATAGGTGATGACCTACCAGTTAGGCTGTGCGTTGCTAATATATGACTGGGAAAAACCAAAGCTAGTAGTTGGCGTGTTGCCATTTTACCTGACTTAAAATTAATGGAACGATATGCTACTAACTCAACTTCGGTGGCATATGGTCCTAAGATCATTTTATCGTCGAACTGTTTTGGAAATTCACGATATTCGCGATTTTCTGGATCTGGCGAAGGTGGACGCCTAATGCCGGCCACAAACTCTTCATATTCCATGTCCAAAACGTTGTTAATTGGATTGCTTCTGTGGGTATTAAAAGCGTGATCGCTTTGACGCGATGTGGATGGTTGTGGAGCCATCATCATATTGCCTTGGTTAGTTTGAATTTCACGGCGTCTGTTTGGGTTTGTCACCAAATTAATTGGATTGTCATTTTCATATATTTTTGGAATTTTCGCCATTCTTTGCTCATTTGGAAGTTCTGAACACTCACAACCGTTTTCTTCAGTTGCCTTACGTTTGCCAAGGCGTGTGTACGTTTGCTGTCTATCAGTTGCCACCATAAAATTGCCGCGGTGGGCTTGTTCTTCCAGTTGTGTTCTAGGTAAACCGTTGCGATTAGAATAAAGAAACTGATTGTAATTAACTTGTGCGTTAGGCAAGTTGCTTGGACCAAGTTGGAAACGTCTTAAAAAATTTTCAATGGCCAATCGATCCATATTAGGATATATGAATGGGTTACCCAAGAATTGTTGATTTTGGTTGGAATTCATGTTTTGCAATCAAATTTTACTTGAAACAACTGATAGATGGTAGATAAAAATGTAAATGATGTCTGGATGTCAAAAACACGACTGCAACGTTTGTATGAATTGCTAGGCGTTTATATACCAGTCTCCTTGCGTTATAAGGGGCAAAGCTTGGCTACCTGCTCTTATTGTCCTTTTCTTTTTCTAGTGTTTTCATCTACCTGTCTCGTTCTAACGCAGTCATGAATTTCACAACTGTGGTGATGCATTAACCTAAATTGGTTTTTCCTAAAATTATTTTTATTTATTCTTATTTTCCATAGAAATTTTTTTATGGCCATCCATATCCTATAGACTGATTGCAAAAATCATGCATGCACTTCAATAAAAAAGGGTTAAAATTCGAGTTAATTGAATACCCGTAAAATGTGATATATTAAGCGTCACTTTTTTTTTAAACATTAAAAAATATTATTCCGTTGAAATTAACCCTTTCACAGCCATAAAGTTATTATTTTGTTTATTTGTTATCTAATCACTAAAACCAAGCGTAGGTCGTCTGTTATTTCTTCGAACATACATATGTGTCCCTATGGTCGTTAAGGGTTGAAATTTTTTCATCAATTAAAAATAAGAGAAAGTTAATCACTTCTAGTATTTTAGGTACTAATAATTATTTTTGAATAAAATAAAATATTTTCCTTAACAAAATCAAGAAAATTTTAAATTTTAGTGGCTTCCTATGCTATGTTCACCAATCTTGAAACAATCTTTAAGAGCCATATTTTTGCATATTGCTGCATTACATTGTATCTCTTTAATTTTGTCATGTGCCTATCAATGTAATGTTGTTTGAGGTTTTTAAGAGCATCTTGTACGTCTTTATTGTTGCAAAAATTAAGATTTCTACTTATATCTTAAAACCGAATTCTTGGCCTATAGTTTGATATACAAGGTAGCCCTCATATCTATTTATGAAGACCAGCAAACTCTAAATTAAGGAAAAATTTGATAGTCAACCCATAGAGAATTCTCAATAATTTTTTTGAGATTATTGAATGAATTTTTCAAATACTTTACAAGACACTTATTTATTAAACACTGATGCAGCGGCTTTGAGAGTATTCGATAGAAAAGTCCTACGTAAGATCTTCGGTCTAGTGCAAGTTGGCGCTAATTTCCGCATCCGATCCAACAGTGAGCTGTACAAGCTCCTCAACGACATGGACGTTGTGCAGCGTATTAATATCATGTCGTTCGAATAGAGGAGAATGCTCCGGCGAGACGTGTATTTGATGCGGGGATCTGCGGAAGTCGGCGAAGAGGACGACCTTGTATACGTTGGAAGGATCAAATCGAGGAAACCCTGTCATCGAGTTGTTAATGGCCAATTAAGTGAGTAAGTAAGTTTTTCCAATATTTCTTGTAACAAACTATCGAATTTTGTAGGTAAAAGGCTTACGTGAAAAGAATCCATTTGAAACAGGAAAAACGTACGAAATGTATGCTTTCTGGCCTAATTTGGGAACAAATAGAGCCTTTTTATAGTATCAATTGTAAAATCAATTGTCATTTATTTTTCAAAATACCATTAATGGATACAAAAGTACATAAATAATGATGTGTGTTCGCTGAATGGGCTCGAGAGCAGTTGGTAATTTTAATCTTAAGATCATCTTCAGCAATTAGGACCATTTTTTGGGAGATGTCTAAGCAAATGGGATCCAAGAAGGAAGAAGAAGGAAGGTTTGAGAAATTCATTGACCACGCTATGACTATCGACAGCAGGCACTATAGGCCAACGATTGTGATTTTTATCTCAACTGGTTGAAATGGGCACTAAAGGAAAGGAAATCTCACGCGGAGGTTATGTAGACTGGCCAACGAGATCATGAGATTTGACCCGTTAGACTTTTTCCTGCGGGGTTGTCTTAAATGACATATGTATCTGAATAACACACATACCACAGCGGTCCTCAGGTCCAATATAACCCATGTCATCAGTCAAATTCTGCTTGATTTGTGTGCCAGAGTCATAGTAAATTGAACATTTTCGATGAGCTCCAACTAGAGAACCCGTGAAAGATATTTGAGCAACGTTATATAGAGAAAACTATGCCGAGTCCAATATACATCTTGCTAATGCAGGAATCTTTATATAAAAGATGGAAGATGTCAGAAAATGAGAGCTCAGAAATCTTCGTATCTTAACGACAAGAGCAGTATCTTAACGACACTGACACATGACATTAAAAACAGTTTCTTTCTCCTACTCAGACCCCACCTCCTGCAGAAATCATTAGTCAGAATGCCAAGTCTTTCGGCATGCCTACCAAGAGGACAGTGGTCCGTAAGAATCGCTATTGTGCGATAGAGGGCCTTGTGATTTAAGGACAAAAGTGAATCAGTTCTCTTCTTGTCCATACGTGTAAAGTACATACCTTGCTGCTGCCTTTCTGCTATGTCCTGTGACATGCCTGAGATTTCTAGTTTCGTACCGACCCTGACCAGCTCATCAACAGATATCCCTATGTCCCGAAAACCATGTAGGCGTTACCTTTGAATAATCAGAAATCTCTCTGAGAAATCCTTGGTATCCATGGACAAGGAAGGACTTTGAAATTACATTCGTTAAGGACTTAATTGCAGCATGGCTATAGAAATGAATCTTCAGATTTTTAGGGAAATTCCCTAAACTCATCAAAGTGAATGAATGTTTTAGGAAGCACTTCATAGAATACCCCGTAGAAAGTAACTATGAAGTGTTTTGCTCGTTTACGAACTGATATTTTAATGTTAAAAATGCTCCTCACAAAGGCTGTTGCACTTAAGCGCTTTGAAGTGGGTAATTAAGTCACTCCTAACGACAGTATATGTTCTTCTTACGGTTTGACACGAAACTTAAGCGGCTATTACTGTAGCGAATTTCGACTGGAAACACAGCCTGATGGCATATCATGCATCTCATGTCAAAGGGCAAAATTCGTGTTCGCAAACCTGACCTGATGAATAACAAAAATTTTTGATATTTGACTGGATAGTGTAATAGCAACACTATGTTTCTCTCATCAGGTCATATTTGCAGGCAAAGAACGCTAGTGTTATAGCAACTTTAATTGAGTATTGAGTTAGTATATCTAGATTACAAATTTAATCAAAAATAGCCACAAGAAAAAAGAAAATTAATTTAAAGAAAATAAAAAAAAAAACCGTCCTTGTGTTTAGCGTACCAACTAAAGGAACGGAAAAATTCCTAGCTGTCTTGTGTCTGTAATTCAACTTTTGTTTGAATAAATTTTTAAATCATATTTTTAATGTCACATGTAACTGTCAAGAACAATTTAATGATTATCATCTACAACAACCACAACAACAACATCAATGTCATCGTCATCATCCAGTCAAATGAATATGAAGCAGAAAAGAATCCTAATCTACGAGTAATATCTTCATCATATGAAGTGTTGCTCATATTGTATACTGAAGTCAACATTGTGGATGCTGTTGATACTGCTGATGATGATGATGATGTTATTTTTATTGTTGTTTTGTTGTTGTTGGTAAAACTTTAGTTAGCTGTAACAAAGACAGAAATGGCTTTTCATTTCGTTTGTGAGACATGACAGAAAATGTTAATTAAATGTCAGACAAGCAAAAATGTTTAAGAACGTCATACACTTTCGAATAAATATTCAGGGAAAAAATGTTTGAAATTTTAAATTAATTCCAAAAATATCAACTGGAAGCATGATTCATTGGGATTATCTTTACTTATTTAATTTTATTTATATAGTCCTGCATTTATGTGGGTCATAAAACAGGCTGAACATGGGTTATGTTAACTTTTGTTGGTCATTGTGGTCTACGGCTTTCTTGCATATACGTGCGCCTTAAGAAAACTCTACAAGAATAAGTCTAACGTGGTCAAATTGCATGATTTCGGTGGCCAGTTCATATCAATTCCAAGGGTGATGACCGTGCACATAAATTGTTCGTAAAGAATTTTCAATTTGGAATAAACTATACGGCATGTAGTGCCGTTCTGTTGAAATACACGTCTTTGGTGTCCGGATCATCCAATTCTGGGCAAAAGAATTAGACCATAGTCCTCGCAACCAGCGTAGTTCTCGAAAGAATATGTTTGCTGGCTTACGTATGTCCTTCTCGAAGAAATATGGACAGAAGATGCCGCCAGCCCAAAATCCATATCAAAAAGTGAATCAGTGTCATCCCAAATTCGACAATTTTGTTTGTTCACGTAACCATTAATATAGAAATAGGCTTCACCCTTAAAGACGATTTTTCAATGAAAATTAAATTCAATTACCAACTGCTCCAGAGCTTATACAGCGAATACACGTTGTTATTTATGATCGTTTAAATTTGAAATTTGTGCAACTGGAGGTCTAATTCTGAAAGCAGATTAAGTTATTATCAGTGACGGTAAGATCTTGCGTTTTTTCGAAGTACTGCTTTCGGTCGATCGTTTACGAAACCAGTTTTACGGATAATGGCTATATTTTGGCAGACCTTGCATTTCTTCGAAGCACGTGTGTTTATGAAACCAGTCTCATGGACAATGGCTGTACTTGGGAAGATCTTGCATTTCTTTGAAGTATGGGTGTTGGTCGATCGTTTATGATACCACTGAACTAGAATTTATCCACCACATTGCGAATAGTCTTCTCAATAGAACGATAATGGCAATCTTAAAAGCAGCAAGCATAAGGTATGCTGTGCGCACAAAGCATTCATTTTGAGAAACAAAATTTTATTATGTGCACTAGTTTTTGAATGCTATACCCGTCTATGGTGATTTGTTAAAACAGACTGTTAAAACAGATTTGTTAAAACTACTGTGAAAGATGTGGCTTCAACATGATGGTCATTCTCAATGGTTAAATTTTCGAAAACTCTAATTATGAACCATGTTGATCTAAAACATATCTTTAATAGCCGTTAGTATCATAGTTATGAAATTAGTTCAGAAAATATCAGCTCACCATTGGAACTATTGAAAAGTGTAACAAATAATAAGAATGAGGTAGTAGGAATATGTAACAATTGATTCTAAAAAATGTTTTTCTGTTACGTCTCTTGGGAGGATATGACTTCCACAAAACATTTCTGCCTTGATCTCGTTTCGTTGCAGCTAAGCAGATAATTCTTAGGCTGCAACAAATCCTAAGATAATGAAACTGCCATCTGTCATGGCCATAAACAACGCTCTCCATTATTTATTTGATGTACTGGTGGTGCTAATTGTTGATTACTACACTTTTACTATTAGATGCTGGTACTGCCTGACCTTTCTGTGATGTTATCTCTTTTCCATATCTAGGTAGGTAAAACCTCTTAATTTAAATTTAGAAAACCATGATAAACCATGTTTATTTTCAATTATTTTTATTTGTTTTGATAACAACAAACAAATCTTTTTAAATAAGATTAAAATATGGAACTATGATGAGCATATAATAAGAAAAAAATGTGTTGCATGTGGAAAAAGAAAAATTTAAGAAATAAAAACTTTTTAATACAACATGTAAACACATCTTATAAATCTTAACAAATTATTTTTATTTCAGCATAAAACAAAAAACAAATGCAAAAACACAAGTACAACAAAATACAATAAATAAATTACTTTTGTACGAATGCTAGCTACTGTGCGTGCTATATCTTCTCCAAGAAGAAGAGAAGCCACATACGTACCTTAAATAAAAGGCATTATATGACTTATTTTGCATCTGAATTTATACAAACAAAAGAAATTGTACATTAAGTTTTTAAAATTCTACCACTTAAGGAGAGTGCCCGAAAAAATTTGACAATATTTTGAAATTTTTTGTATTTTTAATTTTGTTTCAATTTTAAAAATTGGCAATTAAACAATTTTAAAATAAAAATTTTTATTTTATTTATATTTTTATTAATGCGCTCACTGTATGTGTATGTATAGATGCAGTCACAGGCTTACTATATGTACTAAACTTAGTAAAAGTAACAACAACAGTTAAAAGACAAACTACAGACATGATTTTAAAAATTAACTTTCACTTTATTCTGCCATATATCTTGTGAGTGTATTGTGTGTGCATAAGTTGCTGCAACGGAAAAAGAGAGAAAGTGAGAGCGTTAGTGAAAGTGAGGAAGTGTAATATGAAACAAAATCTAATCCACTGCAATGGTATTTGTACTCTCGTATATCTTTTAAATTATTTTTCAGTAAAATTCAAATGAGTATGTTTTGAGAAGAGAGATTAAAGAAGTGCCTAAAATTTATGCAGTAAGCATCAAAAGAAACTCTACACTAAGGAATTCTAACAATCATCAAACTCAACTTTTACCATTTGTGAGTAAGAGAGTGCCCAAAAAAATTTGACAATATTTCGAAATTATAATTTTTTTTTGTTTTTCTTACAATTTTAAAAACTGGCAATGAAACAATTTTGAAATAAATTGAAAGCATTAAATTAAAAACCTAGTCCTACATTCCGGTTTATTGCCATATGAACGTAAATTATTTTGTGAATGATGAACTCCAGCAGCAATTTCAGTTTTCTTTCTAAGTACATGAACAGAAAAGTGCTTTAATCACTATGGCATTAACATAAGGGTCTTACACGGTGGCTTATTTAAAAAAAAAATAATTGGATATGTAGGAAAATGTTAAAAAATAAATTTGACACAATTTTTCCAGTTTAAAATTGTGTGTATTATTCCGGACAACAGTCATAAAAAATATCATTTTGGAAACAATGTCTTTGTCAGATTATGTCAAAGTTAATTGGGTTACAGACATTTAAGTTTTTATACATACGACCTAGCTTCTCCCATCACTTATGTTGTGTGTTGATTTTATACATGAGTAGTGGCACCCGCAGTCTAATGTTGATTCCGATCGATAGATTTTTAAAAAACTTTCTCATGGCAATTTTATTTACACTCAAAGTTTTTGCCAGAAATCTGCTGAGCGAAAGTTGGTGGAGATATATTTTTCCAGATTTCGTTTTGTTATAAATGTCAGACCTAGGGTTTGAACCTTGGCCTCACGTCTAATAAGCCAACACACTGGCGACTCACTTCTCCCGATGTACATCGAGGGATCGCATTATATGGGTGGTACAGCATCCCATCAAATGAGTTCAGTTCAAACCAGGTTTACTGAGCTTATTTCTTATTTTCATTTACGATTTTTTTTTCTTCAACTTCTAAATCTTCTTCTAATCTTTTACAGATGACAGCAATATTTATCATTCATAGCCTTTCAATGGTAGACCGAGTACCTTGAAGATTAAGATGAAGAGATTTAATATGAATGACAAACTCACATACGATCTACAATCAATCTCCAAATAGGTTCGATTTTAGTATGCGAAAGACATAATTCGTTGATTGACACACAAACTGAACATCTGTAGCTACGGGTGATGTAAATATTAGGGAGTGAGAAGCTCTTGAGGTTCCCTGTATGCAAATTTTATATAATATTCGCTGGAACCTTGTACATTTTTCACCTATTGCAAAAAGCATGCAAAATAACCTATATTTCTTGAGACCATACAAGAAATACTTCACTTCACGCGATCTCGTTACTATTTACGTCACTTATATCCGACCGAATACAGCATTCATGCACTGATTGGTCTGCGCCTTATTTTATTATTTTTTCCAAGAATTTATTTCGGATATTTAATGTAATACTCTTAATACTTGACATTTTTAATATATTTAGTGGCGTAAAACGAAAAAAAAGAAAAAAAAAAAAACAAAATTAAATTCGTTGTGCTAATATCCTTTCCGCCTCTGGTAGCAACTAAAACCAAAGTTGTCAAATGCAAGTGTCTTTGTTTTACTAAAGAACAACAGCAGGACAACAACAACAGCAATAATCTGCAGTTCTAAACGTTTTTCGTTGGTATTCCGTTGGAAATAAAAGTCAAATGAATATTCCGGTTTTCAGTTCAAGCAACAATTTTATGAAAATAACGAGGATAAGTTTTTTGTTTTAAAATCAGAAAACAAAAACTAAAAATCCAAATGCGTTTAAACAAAATAAAAAAACAAAACGCTTAATACAGTAAATTTGGAGGAAAATAAGAAGCAGAAATATGAAACCGATATAACGGCTGCTGACACAACATACATCCATAATAGCACACATAACCCTAAAGTGCCATATTAAACAAGGCAATGTTCAATTAAAAATATTTAAAATTTCAATTTAAAAGAATGTTTATGTGTGTAATAAATATACACAAGTATTGGCATGCAATAATAAGGGTGTGGAAATGTAAATGGTAGAACAAGCTGATATGAAAACAATTAAGTACTCTTTATTCTACTCTCCATACATGGGCACGCAAATGTAATATTATACAGTGAGCGTCAAAAGAAATTGTACACTAAGGATAAAATTCTAGCAATCACCCAACACAACTTTTATCACTTAAGGGAAGTGCCCGAAAAAATTTGACATTTCGAAATTTTTTGTAATTTTTTTTCTTGTTTCAGTTTTAAAAACTGACAATGAAACAATTTATTATTTTTTTTAACGTACAGTTTCTTTTGATGCTCACTGTACATATGCTTGCATAATTGTATTGAACACAAAATCAAAGGTATAAATGTATGTGAGTATATAAAGTATGCTATACACACAGTTAAGCTGGACTACACACTCACCCAGGATTGAAGCTACAATTGAGCAGCAATGTTTGTAATGTAAAGCTCTCTAGCAGCACACTCTCATAGAGAAGTATAAATCCAGGACAATTTGTTTTTCTTTTCTAATTTCTTTCCTATTTTCATATTTCTGTTACTGACCATATTGTTAAGTGAGTGCACCCAAGTAATGCATTTACAGCTCATACAGCTATGTATTGTAGTGTTGATGGCTAATAGTTGGCTGGCATGACCTTGTTATTGTTGCTTGTTATTGGTTTTGTTGCCTATTGTATGCTGGATACATACAACCCTAACATTGGACCTAATTTGTTATTCTAATATACTCTCTCTCTCTTGCACACAAAAACTCATACTTGAAAGTGCTTAAGGGCCACATAATTAGTTAAAACAACACTAGGGTAGTAAAGATTTTTCGATTTGCTTGCAAGATTTATTGTCGTGTCATTGAAGGTTTCTATTACGAAGCATAAGACTTCATGGCAAAAGAGCGTCCTGTTTAGTTTTTGTTTAATGGCTGAGTGCAAGAGCTAAGTAGGATTTAAAAGTAGGATTTAGGCCATAACATAAACTAGGCCAGTATTTTAATTATAATACCACTATTGGTTAATTATTTTGCTGTAGGGGGGCGAACGGAAAAATTTTTAAAGTGAAAGTATCAGGCTTAATAATACACCATGAAGCAAATATTTTGTTTAAGATAAATTAAAGGAAAATAATGTAGGCCGGACGCCACCCATCTATTCCTTGATGGATAAATTGCGGTGCATACATATAACATAACAATACGGGGTATGGTGAAAAGAGTAACATACCAGGGAGGCATAATTTTTCTTCGCATGTGGATTACAAGTGATACTCGAATCCTGTCCTGGTAAAAACAGAGAAAGAAGTTCCAGAGAAAGAAGCTCTCTTATAGAGCTGGTCCATCCTCTACATTACACTCAGGTCAAGGGATGTTGTTGTGGAAATATTCCTTAACCTGAAGGTTTCGTTACTAGTATCTACATGTTGCCACAGAAGCTTAGCCACGAATCTGAATTGGCTGCGCATTGCCAGATTTTCTACCGGATATAAAAAATCGGTTATGATAGTGCGATAGGTGTCTTCATTGACCGTAATGGTTGCGCTCCAAAAGATCACTCGTAATAGGTACATTAACTTATGTAAGACCTAGTGGGGGTTTTCCGACCTCCAAATATTGAAATTTTGCTTACTAACGTACTCATCGAGATGAAAATAAGCTTCATCCGAAAAGATTTTTTTTTGGCAAAATCGTCATCATTGTGCAGTTTTTCGTAGGCCCATCTAGTGAAGAGAAAACGAAGCGGATGATCATACGGCTTCTACTCTTTAACCAATTGAACTTTGTAAGTCGTAATACTGAGATCTTTTTATTAAATTCGATTTAAACTGGTGCTTTGGAATGTTCAATACTTGAGAACGATGATTTTCGGGTGTACACACTATACAAACACGCTCATGTTTTGGCGCATCAACAATGAAACCAGTTTCACGAACTTTAGCAATAAACTTGCATATACCGGGTACTGTTGGTCTTTCTCTGCGACCAAATTTTGTACGACATTTTAGTCTTTGTTTTGGAAATAAATTTCCAATAAATCCTAATGATGCTTAAGCGTAAATCGATTCATTACGTTCAGTGGAGATAATATACTGAATTTTGTGACTGAATAGAATGAACATAAGTATTGCAAGATTCGAAATAACCGATGGTTCAAATTTAAACCGATACCCATATAGTATGAAAAGAGTTGGCATCACATTCAAATTCCATTAAAATAAAACAAATTTTCTAGCACTTTAAATGGAAGCAGCTAGGAAAGTAAGTATATATGCTACAGATTGAACTTTCACTTTAAATAATTAATTATTGTTTTACATATATTAATTAATGAAAAACACACTTCTATAATGTTAATTTCATTAACAAACTTTGTTACTGTGGGTTATAATCTCTTTCACATAAAATTGATATTTAATTAAATATTCCACATACGAATTGATGTACTTTCTTCTTAGGCTTGATGTATGTACAGTAAGAGTCAAAAGAAACTGTACACAAAGGATAAAATTCTAACAATCAGCAAATTCAACTTTTGCCACTTAAGGAGAGTGCCCGAAAAAATTTGTTAATATTTTGAAATTTTTTTTTAATTTTGTTTGTTTCAATTTTAAAAACTGGCAATGAAACAATTAAAAAAAAAAACAACGGTAATTTATAAATGTATATTTTTTTTAATGTACAGTTTCTTTTGACGCTGACTATATGTATATTAATATAATACTTTCCTGTTTCCTTCTTATTTTGCTTTTTGTATTTAGTTTTGAATTTATATCGAATACTATATTATCTTTTAGCTTGATTTGCTTAAAAAGTACAATTAATTTAATTAAATGTATGTACTTATGTACGTATGTATGCATTCGTATGTCGTATGTATAAATAATTTTTATTTATCATGTCTTTCTTATGTTAACTGACAAATTATACTAATTGAATAACAAATGATGATATTTTCATATGAAATTCTTAATTGCCAAATGATGTGTGAAGTACTGTAATGATGTTAAAAGCATACGAATTCTATAATACTTCAGACGTAATGATATAAGAAAACGGAAAAAAGAAAAGATGTTTGATATTATAGAACGAAAAGAGTTGACGTTAATCGAGAGTAACAGTGAAGTATAAAATAATTAAGCAGGAGTAGGAAATTATACGAGACTGCAGGTCGCATCTACTTCTAAACGTCCTTCTGTAGACGTACAAAGTATTTATTGCTTTCTTCATCCTCTCCTCTACTTCTACGATATTTTGGCGTCCAAAATTGTATACAAGAATCCGGGTTCACTCCCCAAGCCGTATTTTAACTTCCAGGCGATCATTTCCACATACATATATGTATGTGCATATGTATATATTGCTGAAATCTACAATGAGACAAAGAGCTTTCATCAGCTCTAGGTTTACATTATAAAATATTTTGAGTTTTTCATATTCATTGCCATGAGTTTCAATTACTGATGTGGTGGATTTGCATCTAAATATCATATCCAAGATTTTATAAGCGATTTAAAAGATGTTCAGATTGTCAACAATTTTTATTAATAAACATGGTATTAAAATAAACATGGTTGAAGTCACCTTAGTCTAGTAGGTAGTCTGTTGGCTTAATAGACGTGAGGCCACGAATCAAACACCAGGTCATGAAATATGAAAAAAAGAATATTTATTCGGTGGCTTTCTCTCAGATTTCTGGCAAAAACTCTCAGAGTAAATAAAAATTGTCGAAAAATGAAAAGTTTCTAAAAAATCCGTCGTTCGGAATCGACTTTAAACTGTAGGTTCCGCCGCTCGTATATAAAATTAACGCCCAGAACATAGGTGGTGTGAGAAGCTAGATCATAACCTGACTGAAGATTTGTAATAATCAAATATGTATGTATGTAAACAGCGAATCTGTTTATGATTATGGGAATATAATCTTACTTTACCAGTAAATACTATGCAAAAGTTAAGTAAGTTTCCAACAAGAATGATAAACACGAGCTTAGCATAAGAGGGTCAGAATTTTACCAAAAAATAAATAAATTTCTGCGATAATTTAGTCTTAACAAAGAAAATTTTCTGTAACACTAAATATGCAAAGACTTACACCACGACATATTTGTTTGTATTTTCTGAACATTTTGAACTTTGAATTCAACTGCAACTTTTCCGTTTTGTTGCCCTATGTCTACAGTATTTTCTTTTAAATTTCTTTGTATCTTGTTTTTTTATTGATGACAGCCAATAAACAAATTTAGGAAATAAGTTTCACTCTACCTAAGTGTACTATAAAATATTTATCAACTCTTTTAAAATCAATAAAATCAACAGAAATTTGTTATAAGTGTGGCTAGAATAAACTGTAAGCCTATGCATGTGGGTATAGCTATTTGGCATAAATGTTTTACGATTTGTTTATACTTGTTTCTACTTGGATGAGAATACCGATTATCTACTATACTAAATGTCTTTTCTTTTTTTTTTTTTTCTTCAACAAAAATTGTGAAATGTTTGTGTGTCTAGATAGATTTAGAGGCACCACATGTCCCAGAATGTTTCGAAAAAATTTTGAGAAAAACAGAAGACAGAGCGATAGAAATGCAATCAAGAAAATACACAATAACACTTATTTACACTCTCTGTGGCATTGTTTCTTGATATTTATGTTGGTAAGTATAAGTCTCTGCATTTTCAGAAACGCCTTTCAAAAGGACAATATCTTGTTCGTTTTCCTCTTCATTTACTTATTTGTGTCAGATGTAACAGTAAATTTTGTTGGTGTTCATCTTGTTTTCATTTCTTTTTCTTAGTTTTTATTAATTTTTATTAATAATTTTATTATAAGATTGTTGTTGTTGAATAGTAAATCATGTCGCAAAAATCGGATTCATTCTATGGCTACTATTGATAGAGAAATTAGAGATGAAAATTATAATTGCACTACGTGATGAATTTGAAAAAACCCCACCTTGTTGATAAGTTCCTAAAATACGCTTATTATACGTGTTACTTATACATTGATACTTACCACAAATATATCAGCGTATCAGGCTTAAAGGTAAACAAACTTTTATTTTCTTTCTTTACCAAGCATTTTTAATTTTTCTCTCTCTCTCTATATATCTTCCTCTCCTACAATATTTGTTTAGAAAATTTTCAAAGTATTTAAAAAGAAAAGTAAGAAAACATTTTCTAAGTATCCTTTAATACTTTATTAACATAGGCAATATTTGAAGCCCGATATCTCAAGTTCCAAAATTATTTGGGAGATACGACTTATTGCGTTTTGTTAGGGACACCTTAGACTACAATTTGTGTATAGTGGGATATGTGCAGCAAGTCCCATTTTTCCACAATATCCATCAACCTTCATCCATCATCCCTCTTCCCAACCAGACTCTGTTAACATTGGCAATATTTGAAGCCCGATATCTCAAGTTCCAAAATTGTTTGGGAGATACGACTTACTGCGTTTTATTAGGGACACCTTAGGCTACAATTTGTGTATAGTCGGATATGTGCAGCAATTCCCATTTTTCCACAATATCCATCAACCTTCATCCATCATCCCTCATCCCAACCAGACTCTGTTAAACTGCTTAAATCCCATGTAAAACAACAAAGTTTAAAAGAAAGTTTTTTTTTACATTTTTTCAGAAAAATATTTTCTGTATTATACTTCTGATTTATTTTGCATGAGAGTTGAGTTCGCAACAGGTGCTTTAAAAAATTTTTAAATTTTTGTTTGCAAACAATATTTTCCATAAAAAAAATCAATACAAATGAAAGCTGATACCCTTAGGCAATATTAAAATATTCGTTATATTTAAACAGGAACTGAAACAGACATGCAGAAGGCAATGCAGACATTTTGTACACCGTGACTGTTTAATACAGTAATTAAATATACTAGGTGCTTTAAAAATTAAAGACATAGAGTGTTTTTTATTATCTTCTTTAGGATCGAAAAAAAAATTAAGCAGGGCCTCGTAGAAAGTTTTTTACAAGCTTAGGAATATTCACCGTAGTCTAATAGGTAGTGTGTTGGTTTATTAGATGTGAGGTCACGGTTCACACCCCAGGTCAGATATCTCCAACAAATCGAAGTATGAAAAAATATTCTTTCTGCGACTGCCTCTCAGCAGATTCCTGCCACAAATTTTCTGAGAGTAAATAAAATTGCCATGAAAAAGTTTCTCAAAAACTGTCGTTCGGAGCCGACTTTAAGCTGTAGGTCCGGCCACTTTTGTATCAAATTAACACACAGTGTTCGTAATAGTCTCACAGCTTTATTGCTCAACCTGCCAGTGCCCACCCTATCATTATTTCTGCAATCATTTTTATTCTTGTCTTCATTACTTCGTTCAACTGCGAAATAGTCGACAATATTATTATTTTTCTACATGGGGAACGGGCCCTCAGGGTAAATGTCAGAGAGATGTGAAGCTACAAAAACTCATCTCTAAACTGACATCGAAGTCGTGCAGATCTATGTGCTAATTTGATATAAAACAACAAGAAAGTAACTTGTATGCTCATTGTATACCTAACTGCCGACATTAGTCCCGGGGCTTACGTGAGTTTCACCATAACGGCATACTACACGGTGCTCAAAACACGGGTGCAAACAAAGCATCTACCAACGACGCCACGCACAATAATGAAACCACATGATATCATATCATGGATTGCATCACCATACGTTAATTTGAAGACTTGCATTTGGACATGACTTTCCTTTCGGTTAGGGGTCGGAAACCACCTCAACTCCTTTGCGAAGATGGTTAAGATTGTTACGCCACACAGAGCTTGCGCTCTTTCCGCGATTTGGGTATGAGCTACAGCCACTACTTTGCACCCACAAGGGGTCTTCAACATTGTTGGGCAGAGAAAAGTCTCTGTGGCTTCTGACAGCCGTGGTCAGGCTTTGCAGTCCAGCCTGCTTACAGTTGAACTCCAGAAGTCGATAAATGTCAAAGGTATAGCCAGTAAAGTCAATATTAATCAGAAGATAGCTAAGCTAGTCTAGTGGTCAGCTCTTTGAAGATCTTATCACATCAGTTTTTTAATAAAATCTTAGAGAGCGAATTGGTTACAGTAAAAAAGGATTCGACGTTAAACTTTATGTTGAAATTGACGCACATAACACAGTGACGGACACAGTTTGCTATGACAAAGGGGTTGTGAAAGTTGTATACTGTTTGCATGTTATGTAACCAAAGGGCATATGAATATCACCTTACATTCATAATTTTGTCTTCCATTAAACAAGTATTACGTTACCCCACTTTCCAACACCCTTTGCCGGTAATTTTCAATACCAATTAATACACTCACAAAAAAAGTCTGTGTACATCGTTAATTTTATTGTTTTCGTTTTTATGTTCAAGCATTCTTAATTGTGACTGCCTTAAACAACGTTGGAACACCTTTTTTAATTTGAAAAAAAAAAAAAACAATCCCATACCGCGGTGTATGTAGACGTTTCTCCTTGACTGTACATTCAAATAAGAGAAGCTTAATTGAAATGAAGTGTAATACACATAAAGAGCGAGTTATTTATACACAATAAACGTTTCCAGGATAAAAGTAATAAATGTCTACACATTCATACACGCTTAATACTTCCAGTAAAATAAAATATGTACAAACAGATGTAAAGCTTAAATACACGCTGATATACTTAAATGTTCTGGATATTGCTTAACAACATTGTAAATGTTCGTGTAAAAAAAATATGAGTGTGCATTTGTGTACATGCGAGTATTAATATGTGAGATTTTCTTTTTAAGGATGAAACGAAAGAAAGTGACAGGAAAAATTTCATCTGAAATCATGTTCATAAATGCCCATGCCAAAGGAGCATAATTATGTTATCAGTACGTTAAGAGAAATGAATACAATTACTGTGTCAATAAAGGAAATGTTTACGGTCTTCAATGGGAATATTGATGGTCTTATCATTTAATTTCTCTTCTTTTGTCTTTTCTTTACAGTGATACTTCAAAATGGCTGACATATATTTAAAACTCTCAATTACAACACCACTTTATTGAGACCTTAAGCTTCTGTTTTTTGTCTTTGTTAAGGCAGAAGCATAGAACAAGCTCTCATGGAAGGACAATATTATTGACAGGGCTAGGAAAGCAAATATAACTCTTTACATCTGCAAAAGAAACGAAGGCAAGATTTGGGGTCGCAGACCAACCATCACATTACAAGGAATCGTATAATCGACTCTAGTGGGTCTACTGATATTGATATTTGCACACCGCCATAGGCCAAAGCCATAGGCTCTATGTGGCTGTGATGGAACCAACATTGCTGCATGCTGTATATGTTTAGTGAACGATCATTCTGAATAGAACATTAGATTTTAGAATTCCAACTGGGAGAGAAAATCCGGAGATGCTCGATGGGAGCCTTGAGGTTTACGTTGGTGGCTCACATATTGGTGAGGATCCTGAGATTAAAATTTCATATAGGCTGTCTGAACTCTGCAGTGTTTTCCAAACAGAGGTCATGACAATTTTGAAAGCTGCACAATGCTTGTTAAGTGACAGAATTTTCCCTGAAGATCCTTTGGTTTACTCGAACAGCCATTCTGCGATTAAGTTCCTATCGAACATTGTTCCAACGTCCATTTTTGGCGAAGATTTTTCAGGGAAATTTGAAACCATTCAAGGGTAAGTCTTGAATGGGTTTCGAGATATAGAGATATTATTGGTGATTGAATTGCCGATAAGACGACTAGGGCCGGTACGAAGCTTGTAATCTCCAACATGTAACAAGACATAGGTATTTCGATTGCCTCAGTTAATTTTGATATTATGCACTCGTTTTACGAGGATGCTCAATTATATTGGCGGCTGGAGGGTACGGGACATATTACTTAAGGCTGTTGGACGCGTATGGACAAGAAAAGAACTGAGTCAATTATGTCCTTAAGTTGCATGACGATCCACTCTTACGCTCCACTGTACTTTTGGTAGGCATCGCGAAAGACTTGGCATTCCGACAAATGATTTCTGCAGGCACTGTGTGTTTAAGGAGGTGCACCTCATATGTAAATGCCCTGCTATTGTCATTGAGAGACGGAGGTTTTTGACATCTCATTTTCTGACGTCTTTCGCCGAGCTCTCTAATATTGTTGCAAGAGTAAGAATTACTTTGAACTCGGAATGGTTTCCTTTAGAGAATCTTTGATACTCGGGTAGAATTGATTGTTGTATCACAATGGGCTAAATACTGGCATAAGTGTGATCTCTTCCTTTAAGGAGGGTTCACCAAATTAATTATCCTAATCTAATAGCAAATTTATTTTCTTTCCTTTTTTTATAAAAAAATATGGCTTAGCTGTTCTGTCTTTATTACTTATTAAACTTAAAAAATTTCCTCCTTGAATTCTTTTTAGGTTAGAGGACGTGTACTTGTCAACTCTGACAAGTACAGTACCCGGAGGTCGAATTAACCCATTCTTTTTAATGTATTAAACTATTGAATCCTTAATTATTTCTTCAGTATTTTTATTGATTTAAATTTCCCAATATTTCCCTCATTACCATTGACATAATGGTTTACAGAAATATACATATGTATTGCTTACAGTTCATTGAATTTAGCACTTGCCGCACACTAAAATGCTTTCAATCAGTTACTGTTACTGTTTTCTCACCATACGGTTTCCATTCGTGCTTCGTTTTTCTCACCAACTTTGCATTTGAACCACCAAATCACGTATTTCGAGTAAGAGTTACTGTTTAGCAGAGGAAAATTCGAAGATTATTACGTGATTGTTGATAGTTATGATAGATTTGTACGCGAACGAATGAACAAACGAAACCATCAAACGTATCAAAAAGAAATAAAGTTTGAACAAATCGCTTAAAGTACATAAAATGATTGTCATAAAAATATAAACGGAGGGATATCATATGCGGAATAAAGTTTAAAGAAGTTTTATACCTGTAGGATAGATAGAGACGATTGAAATATCACTATTGCTGAATTGCAGCATTTATAGGTATAAACGACGTGTATGCTTAATAATCATATTTAAGCTCTGTTTGCCATATGAAATTCTACTTTTAGTGAAACCTAATTGTCTAATTGACACACGTTGCGTATTATTCCTATTTAAGGGGAATTGAGCTTATATAGGGTGGGCCATCTATAGGTTTAAATTTTAACCATCGATTATTTCGAATCTGGCAATACTTATGTCATTCTATTCTGCACAAAATTCAATATATTATCTCTACTTTTCCGATAAAGCTCATGTTCATTTTGGAGGGTACGTTAATAAGAAAAAGTGCCGTATTTGAAATTCAGAAAACCCACACGTGGTCTTACAGAAGCCAATGCACCCATTGCGGGCGACTGTTTGGGGCGGCTTGTGGAGCGGAGGCCTTATTGGCTCATATTTCTGTGAAAATGAGGACGGCGCAACCATTACGGTCAATGGAGACACCTATCGCACCATGATAACCGATTTTTTGTACCCGCTCTTCATGGTATTGATGTAGACGATGTTTGGTTTCAACAGAATGGTGCAACATGCTACACATTTCATGCCACAATCGATTAATTGAAAACGTTTGATGGCTGTTTAATTAGCCAATAAGAAGCTGGGATTTGACACCATTGGAAAATTGTTATGCCGACAAACAAGAGACAATTGAACATTGGAAGGCCAACATTCGTGATTTAATTACCGAGATACGACATCATGCACTCGAAAATTAGTCCAATGGAATGAGATAGTATGAAGCCAGCCGCGGCAGCCATATGAATGAAATAATATTCCATTGCTAACCGGAACAATTGTACTTTTATTGCATTTTTAAATTTCAACTTTTAAATTACCCACTTTGATGGCTCAAACTTTACCCATTTCTATCGCTTGTATGTCCCTGATCTATTTGTATATCACGAAATGATGCCACTCTTAAACGCATTAGTATTAATCATTATCAGTTATCAGTTTGCTGGTATTTTATGAGGAAGTGGTCAGCCACATGATTTGGTGATGAATCTTACGTTTCCAAAACTTAACTCAATGAGTCTGATGCTCACAACTGCATTCAAACGTACTTAAATGTAACAGAGCCTGTAGCCACTTTTAAAATAGGTTGTCATTGTCACTCCTATAATTTTTATTTTATTTTTCTATACGTCTCATATTAATTTCTGTCATTAAATTTTATGTTTCATTTAATGGATCACTGCTATTTGGCTGTACTTTCCTCATGCTTTCATTATAACAATAAAAAAATGCTTCAATTTAATTCAATCATATTTCATGTAATCAATATCTATAAACAGCTTCGCTTCGCATGAATATTTCGTATAACAATACGTTTGTAAATGTGAAAATGAAACTTTCATTTATAATTCTCAGCCTTTTTATATACAAAGTATACATACACCAATCCGTACATACATATCTGTGTGTTTATTGAAAACAATATATTATTTATTGTTGTATGTATAACAGTTTTGTTTTTTTATTGGTATAAAGGAAAAAGTGATTAAAGATCAAATAAATAAACAAGGCCGTGGCATTAATAAAAAGAGATGATGATGTGCACAGCCATTGCCTTTACTTCTCGCCAGAAATTTTATTTCCTCTTTGATTTTATTTCCTCATTAAGTTGTCTGCTCCAAGTATGTACCAACTGTCCTCATCTACGATTGGACAGTGCTTTCCGTTCTACGACATTGCTAGTGTAGTTCTCCTGTGATCTTCTGAGAGTGTAGGCAATCCATTGCCATTTTCCTTTCCTAACCCCGTGGCTATGGAATGATGTTTGTATTGCTCCATAGTGTACCTCAGCAAATTTCTGGCAAAATCTCTAAGAGTATATGAAAAATTTCCATGAAATGTTTCTCAATTTATCGTTCGGAATCGACTTTAAACTGTAGGTCCCGCCACTCATGTATAAAATTAACACACACAACATAAGTGGTGTAGAAAACCTGGTTGTAATCCTGATTGAAGGGTTGTAAACTATACTACGGCAACTACATGTCCTATGTCCGAGTATAAGACACTCGGAGTTCTCGGCTACTTGCGGAATTACTTATACTTGTTGAACAACAGATTTTTAAGAAACTTTTCTTATCAATTTTTATTTTAATCTCTGAGATTTTGTCAAAAAATTGCTGAGAAAGACTTGCAGGAAGAAATATTTTTTTTTTTCGTTTTCGACATATCTTAGCCGGGTGTTGAACCACGGGCTCTCTTCTATAAGACATCACTCTACCTATTAGACTACGGCAACATCTGAAATTAAAAATATATATAAAAAACGGTTTTAAAAATTTTTATTTGCGCCCTTTTTCCTTACCAGGCTCCTCAATTGTCGAATAATTTATCAATGACACGTTAATGTCCATTGAGTAAGTAGTATGTATAGGTTGCTGATAAAGTGAAAGAGAAAGAAAAACGATGGCTATAATTAATATTACACATAAAATAACTTTATTAATTAAGGATTTATGTTAATTATATTGTACAATACATTGCATAAATAACTTTCACATCAAATATTTATACAGAAAAGAGACAGGAAAAATGGAAATTTAAGAAATGATTTTTTATGGTGGACATATTAAATATTTTATTACAAAAAAAAAGTAACAAAAATAATGGAAAAGTATTAATAAAAGTAAAAATTACAGAAGGTAATGAAATGAACTGTAACGTGCAATCGATTAATATGATTTAAAATTGTTTTCAATGTACATTTTTTATTACAAAAGGAATTGAAAGAATTTTAATTAAAGAATTTCATTTATTTAATACAGTATGACTAAAAGGTGGTTTATTAAAAACGGATGTGAAAATATATTATTCCAAAGTAATAATTTATGCCGTAGTATAGTAGGCAGTGTGTTGGCTTATTACACGTAAGACCATGGCTCAAACACCAGCCCAGACATTTCGAAAAACATTGAAATCTGAAAAAAATATTTCTTTGGTGTCTTACTCTCAGCAAATTTCTGACAAAAACTCTGACAGTAAATAGAAGATTGCCATAAAAAAAGTTTCTCAAAAAATCTATTTTTCGGAGGCGACTTTAAACTGTAGAACCACCACTCATGTATAAAATTGACACACACAACATAGTTTGTGTGAGAAGCTAGGTTATAATACTGACTGAAGGGTTGTAATGACCAAACTTTATTTGTATGTATGCATATTGACATCGCCGTAGTCTAGCAGGTAGTGTGTTGGCTTATTAGACGTGAGGCTATGGATCATGCGCCAGACCAGATATTTCAAATATCAACGAAATATGAAAAAATAGTTTTTCGGCGATTTCCTCTCAGCAGATTTCTGATAAAAATTCTGAGAATCAATAAAAATCTCTTAGCTTTAGATGGCCTATAATGCTTCTGATGGTCCAGCTTTTAAGCGAGGTTTTAAGAACAGTTCAAAACAAAACAAATAAAAAATGACTTTGTTTCCTTTAATTATAGGACGTTGATTGAAGAATATGGCGAATGTAAAGGAAATATGACTAAACACCCAAAGGAATGTAGGCAATTTTGCTGATTATAGCTCGTTGAGGTGTATGGACTCTTCTAAACTCACCAGAATTAGAAGTTGATATGTCGTCATACAAATCTTTTCATGCCAAAACGTCGTCTAAGAGGCAGTATACATACATATATACGTAATTGGCCATTGCAGCCCTCTAGTTAGGGTTACAACCTAGCTTCTCAAACCACTTATGCTGTGTCTGTTAATTTTATACATGTGTGTCGCGACCTAAAGTTTAAAGTCGGCTCCAAAGGATAGATTTTTCAGAAACTTTTTCATGGAAATTTTTTATTTACTCTCAGAGTTTTTGCCGGTTATCTGGTGAGATGAAATCTCGGATGAAATTTTATTATAGAAGCCTTACCTGGGGTTTGAACCATGGCCTCACGTTTAATAAGCCAATACTCACATTGATTAAATAACCGAAGGATTGCAGCTCTTCGATGTGTACTCACCAGAATGAAAACTTGAACGGTCTAACGGTCTAAAACTTGACATGGTCTAAGAGGTAGAATTCTTCATTAAATTGAACAGGTTTGCTGTATCAAAGCAACATTATTTTTATATTCTAAACCTCTAATCTGTCAAAAATTTGTGTAGAAAACTTTTGCTGACAACATCACTAAAAAACCACATCACGTTTTCAACGTGTCATAAATCTTTAGAGACTAAAATTTAAAAAGTTATTGTTTTCAGCTGTTAAAAAGAACACAACAGAATGAACTTTTGCTCTTTTATATGACTCATGATATGTTACGCAACTGCTGACAACATGTCACCACATGTCATAATAAACAGAGAACTAAATTATCAATATTTTCTAGAAATAAATGAAAGAAAATTTATTTTTAATTATCCTGTAGAACATTACTATGTATGGCAATCATTTAAATTAATTTTAAAATTTTTATTCTCACTTCAAATGTATTTTCTTTCCTTACATTTCTAAAGAAAACCATTAAATTATTATTTCATTACCAGATACATACACTCTTCATTTAATTTTTATAAACATTCCCTTATCGTGTCAATGATCTCTGATGATTGAAAGTACTTGAACATGCGAATTTGTAATTGTCGTGTTGCTCTGAGTTTTGTTTCTATTCTTTCAATTTCTTCTTATGTTTTCCATGCATTTTGCTCTCCAAACTACTGGCCACTTGGTCTGGTCTGTAATGAAAGATAAAAATTTGTGGCAACTTAAAGTTCCTTTAAGTACAAGTAATTAGTGGCAGAAAGATACGCTGGAGCACTTCAGATAATATGCAACTGAAGTAATTCTGTAATGGAATATGGGCAGGTCTAAAGGAAGATGTAATTAAACAAGATTAGGTATACACCCACGGAATATTTATAAATACAATAAAGAAATGAAAAAGAAATTTAATATGAACTGATTTACATACTTATGTCGTGTATATTAAATGAAAAGTATATGTTTTCTGGAGACTTAGTATTATTTTATATTTAAATTTTTAAAAATTATTACAAAAACTTTTGGGAAGTTATGCTGAGACCATTCGCAAACTTCAAAGAGTGATAAAAAAAATTTATGGAAACTGGATCGTTTATGGACAGTAGGTCTCCTGTGTGTCAGCATATCAGTGGGACTCTTGCAAACATTTCCGCTATAAACGAGAGTTCAATGTTACAACTTACACGAAGCAACACGCACAGCTGAAGTCACCGTAGTCTAGTATGTAGTGTGTTGGCTAATTAGACGTGAGGCCACGGTTGAAACCCCAGGTCAGACATCTCCAACAAAACGAAAAAATGAAAGAATATTCCTTCGACAACTTCCTATCAGAAAATTTCCAGCAAAAACTCTGGGAGTAAATCAAATTGCCAAAAATCTGTCGTTCAGAGTCGACTTTAAATTGGAGATCCCGTCATTCATGTATAAAATTAAAGCACACAACATAAGTGGTGTGAGAAGCTAGGTCGTAAACCCAATTGAGGGGTTGTAATGACCAATCATTTCCTTTCTTTCCAATCCTAATCCTTTTTAGAAAAGGATTTGCGCTTTATTGCATACGAAGTTCAGTTTACTCAGCAGTACAAACTAGCAGTCCATGGAAAGCGCCAGCAATTCGTTCAATGGGTAATGGAGCAAAATCAATTCACTTCCAATTTTTCGAAAAAAAGCCATCTTGTCTAGTGAAGTGCATTTCTATTTGAATGGCTTTCTGTGTGCATAAAAGTTTTCGAAGTATATCGGAGAGTCCGTAGTTCAAATCCAAGTTTAAACATCTTCAACACAACGAAATATGTCTGTGACTTCCTCTGGCAAAAACTCTGAATGTGAAATAAAATTGACACGAAAAATTTATCAAATTTAATGTTCAAAGAACTTGTCTGGGTTCCTGCGTACAGTCCCATTCCGGGAAACTGCAGGGCCGATGAGCTCGCCAGAGATGGTGCAATACTTCTGGAACTCTCGCCAATCGATTTGTGTTAAATTGGCCATTAGGCGAAATTTCTTTCGGAACGCCACCCTATCCTGGGCCAAAGAGGAATCCTGCTGTACTGTCGGATTCACTTGGCCCTCGCTGGATAAAAGGCGCACCAACCAGCTACTCGGACTTGACTGTAATGAATCGTTGGAGCCACTGTGAAAAAGTCATAAAAAATTTCTTGAGAAGAGTAGACTAGACTAGACTGGAGTAGAAGTGTGACTAGAGCTATGGTTACGTGTTTTTGTTTTAAAATGTAAGAATGTATTCTTATGGCAACAACCTTCATACAAAAGAACTTACAAAGGGAATTGAGGCTCAGGGGCTCGTGATCCAACGAACTTTAAACATAATACTGCACCTATCACAATGCACCATTAAGTTTCAGTTTGTATAGATTTATTGTTCTACCCTCGCAAAAACTAAAGTATTCTTTTTAGAAAAACCAAAATGGAGATTCCATCTTATTAGTAAACAATAGAGGAGCCGCAAACCACACTATTCTAAAAAAAAAAAAAAAAAAACAAAAAACCTCATTGAGATGGAAACCACAAATTGTCAATAACCATTGAAGCTGAATTAGTTTCTTTGAATTATTTGTTGTTATTTATTATTGTTTATACATGAAATATAAACATTTCCTTATCTTTACCTTGATTTTCTTTGTGCAAAACTAAACAAATAAGTCTTCCATCATCGCTGATAAAATCTTTTGCTTCTAAGCAAAAATACATCACAAACTTAATAATGTTTTATCATTGAGTGGTCTGTACTTTCCGCTTTTATTTTTATTTACTTCCGAAAGTCTTATCTTGTTTATGTTATAATAAATCATTAAGTAATATGGCCACTACAGTGATATATTAATTGTTTGAAGCCAGTGATTTGAAAGTGTTTTCAATAAAGTATTCCATGTATTATATCAGCATATACAGTGAGCGTCAAAAGAAACTGTATATTAAAAAACTAGACATTAATAAAATACCGTTATTTTTATTTCAAAATTTTTTCATTAGCAGTTTTTAAAATTGAAATAAAAAAAATTAAAAAAAAATTTTGAAATATTGTCAAATTTTTTCGGGCACTCCCCTTAAAAGTTGAGTTTGGTGATTGTAGAATTTTATCCTTAGTGTACAGTTTCTTTTAACGCTCACTGTATATAAGGTATGAGAAATTTTCCTTATAATTGTGGAAATATTAGTCTTAGGTTGTATAAAATTTAATTTAATTGCGTTAAATAATATTAAAAGTAAAAGATGTGGGACCGTTCTTAGTTTACTTCATTGTTCATTACAACCCTTTAGTCAGGATTACAACCTAGCTGGTTACACCACCATTGTTGTGTGTGTTAAATTTTATCCATGAGTGGCGTGGACCCACAGTTTGAAGTCAATTCCGAATGAAATATTTTTGAATAACATTTCCTGGCAATTATATCTACTCTACGAGTTTTTGACAGAAATATGCAGAGAAGAAATTGCTGAAAGAAATATTTTTCCTTATTTTGTTTTTCGAGATGTCTGCGCTGGGTTTGGAACCGTGACCTAACGTCTAATAAGCCAACACACTACCTTCCAGATACTTAGATGCCATAGATAATGAATTCTTTTTCTTATGCAGAAGAACATTTTTCAATATAAAAAAATTAATTTTAAATTAAAATTGCAAAATATTTTACTTTTCTTTATGTATTAATTTTAAACTTTTGGTTTTGTTATAAACAGAACTTTAAGTTTCAATCAAATTACAAACCAAAAAAGCATATATGAACTGAAATATTGAATTCTCTTTCACACATGATTAAACTAAGATGCATAAAAGAAAATCTAAGAGGGGGTTAAATAGGTACTACCACTCAACCAACCAAGTTTAATTTAAAAGTTGGAAAATGTTTGTCTTTTAATTAGTTTATTGAACAAGAGAGCACTCACACACACATATGTATCTACATAAACTAATACTCTTGTATTGGATAAATATTTTTGGTAAAACTTTACTTAAGTAAATAAAATTTTGTTCAATATAAAGACCCAATGTATGTTAGGATTCTTTTGCTTCATTTCATTATACATAGAGTGTAACACAGTATTAAAATGACCAAATCATTGAATCAAAAGTTAAGCAGGGGTTCGATTTTTCTCTGTCTCTCTTTCTAAACATATTTGAAAGCAGCAACAACTTTTTGAGCATTAATTAGACAACTAAATTCAAAACACAGCATATACAGTGAACGTAAAAACTATCAAACCCAACTTTTACCACTTAAGGTGAGTGTGCGAAAAATTTTAAAATATTTCAAAATTTTTTGTAATTTTTTTTTTGTTTTAATTTTAAAAACTGACAATGAAACAATTTTAACATAAAAATAACGGTAATTTATTAATGTATATTGTTACGTTTGTACCTTTTAAAAACGTTTAAAATATGAGCTCGTAGATTGCAAATAAAATAAAAATAAATTTGTGTTTAGTTTTAATTAAAATTCTTTACTATTCGCACAATTCTGTGTGCCATTGTTTACAACTTTATGTAAACAACAACAATTGCTTTGTTTGTTATTCCTCTGTTTACTCCCTTTGCATAAACAATAACAATTATTAGACAATTGTTCGACTGATCTTTGTAACGAAGATCTTCAAACCCCAACTACCTTCTTTAAACACACTGCGTCTTTACACAAGACCGACTGAACTTCATTGATACAGTCGGCTGTTTTGCCTTGCCTTTTATATGGCAAAGTAAACAGTCTGATGAATGTTCTTGAAGGCGAACGTTCATGACTTTGCCTTAACATCGTAGTTTACGTTTATTATTGTAGTGTTGTTGGTATAATTTTGTTTCCTTGTTTACCATTTTTTTCCGGTGTTTGTTGTTCCATTAAGCAGAGCTTTATTTTTATTTTCAAAATAATATTTTTTTCAATGTACACTTTCTTTTGACGCTCACTGTAGAATGAAGAGAAACTTCATGTTGTGTTAATTAATTTGTTAAACAAATTGATACTTCAACTACTTCAGTAGAAAAGAAAACTATTTAAGTTTCTGAAAACCCTATTTTAAATAAAATTTAAAACAATTTATATTCCATATGCTGTTTTTTAAATTTAAAATAAACACACTTTAATAGTTTCAAATAAAATATTTTGAAAAACGATCCTTATGAACATGTGTTCAGAACACTATTGCAATATTAGAAGCATTTAAAATGCCAATCATTTCGTACACCATTTTAGCAAACAACTCAAATGGATTTTCACATTCACACACACACACAAATAATTTTCAATACTCACTCTCTATGTATGCATTACTTGATATCCTTCAACTTTTTTTTTGGTAGTTTTTGATGGACTGTTTGCATGTAGTAAGGGTGTGCTAGCGATTTGCATTCTCGTTTTTTTTTTTTTTTTGTAGTGTCATCTATTGGTTGTGTTTGTTTATTGATTGTAATACAAACACTCAAACAAACTTTTCATTTCGATTTGTTAGCAAACAATTTACAACAATAATTTACAAACACACAAACACAAAGTAATATTCAACAACCATTTGATGGACAGTACTTGTAAATCTGTCAGTTCGTTACTTATTCCAATACTACTGTAATGTAACTGCACTGGAATAAAGCCCCTCGTTTTCTCAGCTGTAATTTGTTTCTTTTTTATTGTAATCATGAGTAGTTGAAGCAATCGGGAAACTGCAGGGCCGACGAGCTAGCCAGATCTGGTGCACTCCTTCCGGAATCCTTGTCAATTGACTTGGGTTTGCCGCTTACCTCGGTTAAATTGGCCATTGTGTGGAAATTCTCTTCGGGACGCCAACCTATTCTGGGTCAATGAGGAGTCCTGCGACACTGTTAGACTCACTTGACCCTCGATGAATAGAAGGCGCACCAACCAGTTACTCGGACTTGATCATAATGTCATCGCGATCACAGTGGCCATGCTTACAGGTCATTGTGTTATGGGAAGACACGCGGAGAAAATGCAGCTCCCATCTAAAGACTTCTGCCATGGTTGTAGATGTGCTGAGGAAGAGGAGACTATTATTCACTTTCTTTGTCAATGCCCATCTCTTGCGAAGTGTAGACATAGGTTATTTAGCTCTCCAATCCTTGTCAGCTTGATATTGCCTTGTTTATTAAACTTTCAGGCTGGTTTTCCAGCGTAGGGTAGTCGTGCTTTTAATGTGCAGCCCTTGCACTGAACAGCTTCTTCCCTAATTTGGTGGAACTCGGTCAGTACAGGAACTGCTTTTTCCTGTGGCCTCACAACGGACCGCTATGCGTGCTCAAGTGAGCTTTTGGTATTAAAGCTACTACTCCAGCCTACCTACCTAATTGAAGCAATTGTAGCCTCCGTAGGAGGCTGGAGGTCCCGCAACGCATGTATAAAGTAACACACAGAGCATAAGTGGTGTGAAAAGCTAAGTCGTAATCTTGACTGATGCGTTGTAATAATCTATTATGCATGTATTTGAAGCAAAATATAAAAAAACTTTAAAATAACTTATGGCTCTCTGTTAACAGTTATCTTTAGTTTTATTCTTTAACTCTCTTCCATATTTAAATTAATTTTTTTAATGCTCAGTTTGCATCTTTACCCAGACTTCCTATTACTGTTTCGTTCGACTCTCTTGGCTATACGTATAGTTTATAAGAATCAAATAACTGTAGATTTAATCATGGCTGTGCAACATAATAAAATTTCATTACTATGGTAATAGAGTGCTTAGGCTTTTGTATTAATACGTTTGCAACACAGCACATTTATTTGCTACTTTACTTCTACACTTTTCTGCTGAATGCAGCATCAAAGCTGTATTTCATTGGATGAATTGTTTGGTGGCGGGCAAAAATATTTTCGTTTTTGGTAACAACAAATATTCATCACTTGTTACAATTAAATTCTGTAGAAAAGCAATAAAATGTTTTAATACAGCTTATGGGTTGACAAGTGCTGTCAGGCACAAAAGTTCAGTTGATGAGAATTGTGTCAATTGTTGCCAAACATGTTGTGACACTAATTTGTGTGCACACAAGAATTTTTAGGCCCCCAAGCATCGAACATTTAAGATGTACTGCAGTTTCCATGAGCACACACCCAGAAGCCAGTGTCCCGTTTCAACTGCTGTAAGGTTCCTCAATGCAATTTGTGTTCTACATACATACATATGTCCATATCGGGTCAGACCATTTTTCTGGTATCTCTCCTCTGTAGAGAAATGTCAATCTCATGTATGAATTTAATGGAATGTCCTATTGTGTCAGCTTTTAAATATACTACAGCCTTATTGTAACTTTCGATGTTCTCGTGTGCAGGAAACTATATGAGAGTACCCGTCGAATGTTTCACTATCACCTCCAGAGACACCCACAATTATTTGAGAACCTTCGATATGATGTGCACACTCTCTAGGAATCTGATGGCTGCTTTAGATAACATAATTGTTCATCACGGTCCCTTAGTCAGGATTACGGCCTAGCTTCTCACGCCACCTATCGTGGGCGTGTTATTTTTAATACGCGAGTGACGGGACCCACAGTTTAAAGTCGAACGACAGATTTTTGAGAAACTTTTCATAGTAATTTTATTTACTCTCAGATTTTTTGCCAGTAATCTGAAGATGGGAAGTCGCCTACGAAATATTTTCGTATTTTGTTTTGTTGAAAATGTGTGATCTGGGATTTGAGCCGTGGCCTCACGTCTAATAAGCCAATACACTATATTGTAGATTACGACGACTTCTTGCTACTTTTTCTGGTTACTTTACTGTCGATAGATATGCGTATTCGCACAGCGGCAGTTTTACTAGTCATTATGGTAGGCCAAGGTCAGTTTTTAGAAGAAACAATTGTCAGGAAAATATTTTTAAACTCTAAAACTCAGAGAGCACGTTAAAATATAGATAGCGTAACTCTTGAATGTAAAGTGACTATAATTCTATAGTAGCCAATAGTAACGTATGAAGCTGCTATTGCGAAATGCTTTTGCACGTTTTGAACTCAAGTAGCTTTAACATTCAAATGAGGATATGCATACATATAGAAAGTACTTCAAGTTTCAGTATTGAATTCTAACTACACATCAAAATAAGCTCAAAGTATATTCTTTACACCCAAGATTTAATATTTCCCTTCTAAGTAGAGCAGAATGTTTAGCAATTTTTTATTTGAAGGTTGCATTAAAGAAATACAACAACAATTTTAAGATTTTTAAACAAATTTTTAGCATATTTTCTTCTACTTTTTTGATTGGTATACAAACGATTCCCGTATGTTATTGGTTACGCTCGCTTAAATACAAAATGTTTTCACATTAACTTACTCCCGAAGAAGAGTATTTTCTAAATGCCGCAATTTATTTATAAACGTTGCTTATATTTCACAAAAACAAAATTGAATTGAATTTGAACTCCCCAGGTTGTGGAAAAGTCTTATTAGATAGAAAATGTTTCATTAAGTAGTATACGGGGGGAAACATTAATTAATAATGTTAATGGGGACTGATTTTGTATCTCTATTTATGCGGTGGATAAAGGAGATGGTAATGGGAATGAATATAATGGCTTGAGAATTATTTGTAGAGTTGTGGGGTATTTAAGTAATTAAAGGTAATAATTATTTGAAATAAAATGAAATTGAATAAATAGTACAGTTTTTTGAAGGACGTTAAGGGGCATGAGTAGTGGGGTAAACTATTATTCATACAATGAAGTTTATTTATTTTATTGGGAGTATACATATTTGTATGATTCACAATGCTGTGTGAATTATTATTTGCAAAAGAGAAACAGATCTTAAGTTATTAGACGTATTGAAGTTTGTGGAGAGTTATACGCATAATAGATGTATGTAATTGATGTTGTAGAGAGACGCGGAAATTCAGAAGGGTTTAAATTCTGAATGTCTGAAACTCTCCTCTAGACAGTAGCAGATAACGTTACTTTTCTTTAATTTTAAGTCAGCCTTAAAGTATTACAAATAGTACTCACCCCTTTTTCCTACTATTAGCATGAATAAATACAATAAGTCAGCGAATGGACATCTGTTTGCGGATTAGGTGTTAACAATGGGAAAACGGAGGTAGTACTCTTCACGAGAAGATACAACTCTCTTCGTCCACTAAAATTGCACAAGACTGAACTGAAACCGAAAAATGAGGGGCATTTTCTATGACGTATTTTGTATAGGAAACCGAAGATCATTAACAGATTGAAAAAGCTTCCATTGGCCTCTACGTTTGTAACCAAGTGTTGAGGAAAGTATGAGAATTGGAACCTAGCCTGATAAATTGGATCTACACAGCAGTGATTAGATCTCTCTTGACCAACGGATGGATAGTTTGTTGAGAGTCCCTCTAAAGGACAACTAATTTTAACCTTATACGGCCTGTATAATTATCTGTGGCAACCAGTGTACTACATGTACGTCGTCTCCGGTGATAATTTTATGTATCTTTCCACTTGATCTGTACTGTAGGGGTTTAATGGCTAAGATAAACAGAGGTATGCATTAATCGAATACTGGTCACGCAAGGATCCTGAAAAAAGCCGGAATTGTCGAGAGCAGTGACTACATGATACCGCGATAAGACTTCAATGACAATGAAACTCAGGACACCCTTTCCGGACAAGGCGTCTGGGAAAATTGAAAATGTATACCTACGGCTCAAAATTAAAAGGAACTGTTGAAGATAGTCCAGTAGGTAGTGTGTTGGCTTACTAGACGTGAGGCCATGGATCAAACCCCAGGTCAGACATCTCCAACAAAACGAAATATGAAAAAATGTTTCTTTTGCAACTTAAAACCCTGTCTATAAGGCTGCCGAATCACTGTGCCGAATTGTCGACTTAAGAAATCCCTCAGGAACCTTCAAGCTTATTATTATTGAGAATGCGATTCCGTCAATAGTATTTGGAAGCTTCGGACATGGACAGAACAGCACAGTAACTCTGGAAGAAAGACATACGAAAGGACGTAAGTTTCTTTAAATTGCAAGGAAGCACTCTCAGTACGGTTGTCAGGGTTATTATGGGACATTGTATTATGGAAACGCATGCGAGGCCACCTTGCTAATGATTTCTGCTGAAACTGAAAAGATAAAAAAAAGTGGAGACTGTACCCAGTAGGCGAACAGGGAACATGCTCGGCAGTATGTCGTAGGAGAAAAAGGCACCTGGTTGCCACACTATATAGGTGAAGCTCCGAGTGGTTACGATACTCAGGGATAATATAAATCTGTTTTATACCAATAGCTTAAGTGTATTCATACAACTTTCTTGGATAGACAGCCACAGGGAAAAAAGAATCCCCTCAGTGTGTTTTATTTCTTATTTTCTTTTTGTTTCTTTTCATTCTCAAACAATTTGTACGTCTCCATCTCAGTTAAATTTTTTCTTTACTTTGAAAGTCTATTTTTTTATGCAAAACTTTCTTTTTGTTCATAACTTCCTGCTGTTTATTTATGGCGTTTCTTTAAATTGCTTTTTACGCCTTTGCTTCGATTCCCATAGACTCACACCCCTTTTGGCCAGAATAAAAGCTTAGAAAACAAAGAAAAAAATAGAAAAAAAGAAAGACATGTAAAGTCAAGAAAATTCACATGAGATTTTCTTTTATAAATATGTACATTGAAGTGAAATGTTTATATATATATGCATATGTATGTCTGTGTATATGCGTATGTTTCTTTCTGCAACTATGGCAACACAATTTTAATTTTCATGTTGTTATTTTAGATTTTTTTGGCATTCGATTTTTGACGCCTTGTCCTTATTTTTTTTTAAATATTTTTTCTTATTTCTTATTACGTATGAACATATACGAGTATTTATTTATATTTCTTTATGTTTTTTAAGCGAAAGTAACTGTTGTTTCGTAGGCCAGCACGAAATCATCATTTCTCAGCATTATCTCGACAGTTTCATATTTTCGTTTCAATAAAAACTCGTAGCTGACAAAACTTTTTACAAAGGGTGTTCAAAGATCTCAGCAGATTTCTGGCAAAAACTCAGTCAATGTGTTAACAACATTTGACTATTTTTTGTGGGGTGCCGTTAAAGCAAAGTATTATGCCGAGACAATTGAGCATTAAAATGCCAACATTCTTGATGCCATTGCCGAAATACAGCCCCATACACTCGAAAAAGATTGTGTAAATGGGTCCGATAAAATGAGGTACTGTGAGGTCCGTCGCGGCAGTCTTATGATTGAAACTGTATTCCATTTCTAACCGGAACAATTATACTTCACAACAAAAAAATTAATTTGGCAGCATTTCGAACCGTTTTTGTTTGATTGCATTTTTAAAACACCGGCTCTATATATACAGTAAGCGTCAAAAGTGACTAAACACCGCTGAAATAATTCATTTTCTTAGGATAGCTAGAAAAGTAAATGAGAATAGTCGAATAAATTTCCAGAAATTAAAAACGTTTATTTATTACTTATAAAATGTTAAAACAAAAAAATCGCAAAAATTATTGTTGTGCTACAAGTATATTTTTTATAATAGAAAATTTAAAATTATAGTGGGTGTTGACTCACTTATGGCGCTCTGTGTATATCATGATAATAAAAAGCATTCAAACCGCCTTTATCTGAAGACATTTCTTTAACTTAAATTAAAAAACTGCCTACACGTACTAAAATATTCGTTTAACAAAAATTTCAATTGAAATCTCATCCAAGATATATGGAATGCCCCCTTTTCCTTTTCCCATCACATAAATTGTGTGTGAATAAGTTATTTTGAGGCAGTTGCATGTTTTGTTTTTTTTTTTTTTGGTTTTTTTGTAAATTTAGTTGTTTGTCTGTTAAACTGTCAACAGAGTTTAATATTGGTTTTACGTCGTCTATAAGCATACAAATAAAATTTACGAAAGTGTTATTCCTACTATTTGTCTGCCTTATAAGGGTGTTTGATTCTTAAACAATTTTCTGTATTTGTTTTCAGATGGTACGTAATATACACACAAATAAATAAATAAAAAAAGAAAATAAATATTTATATTCTATAGCACCTATAAATATACATACATACGCTTGTATTGCTGTGTGTTCAGTAACCTTTGGCATAGAAAATAACATGCAAATCAAAAGTGAATGAAAAAAAGAAAAAACTTCCAAAAATTATGGTGTTTGCTTTCATGTGGTGTTTAATAAAATACGAAATATTCACAGGGTTCGGAAAAAATAATAATGAAGTGGTAGGGCATAAATTTAGAAAATATAAAACTGCTTTGATATACGATATCCTAGAAGAATGATGAAAATAGGTGGCACAACAGCAAATCAAAAAACTGAAATCGAAAAGATTTTTAAATGAAGTAAAACCAGCATGTTATGAATAATTTAATTTTATTTTATGTTTCTTAAAATTGCTTTTCTTAAACTCTAAACTCTTTTTCTCATAAATTACAATCATTTTTACTCTTTCACTCATTTTAAACACAAATGTAAAGCCATGCCATGTAAAGCAATCATAATAATTGTACTTAAGTATCCATACTCCTTGCATAATTAACATCTGCCCTTTAACTTTTTTATTATAAAATATTTTATTTTTAAATTTTCTTTAATGTCCCGTCAATAACAAAAATTACCTGTCCAGTACTTGTTACGCACCCGAGTGCATAATAAAATACTTAAATGCCAAGAATATATTCTGTTCGTTTATTCTCATCGTCACAAAATGGTTTCACATGTTGGTTTCAAAACAATTCCCTGAGCAAGTGTACATTGAATATACAGTGCCCTGTCAAAATACACAAATCTGATCTCCTTCTATTTTAATTACCCAACAAAAGTTTCGATTGCCTCAAATGTATTTGGTTGGAGAAGAATTTTTGTCTCTCTTGATCCTAATTTTCGTTTAGTATACATTTCAAAATATTAGTTACCCCTTTCCACATAAAAGAACTGACTTGATCAAAGGCATAGAAAACGAAAATTGCCTTATGATTTGAGACTCTGCAGAGAGTAACAACGTTTTCTCTACCCACCTGATGCATCTTCTCCAGACAGTCCCATACTATTTTCGATTTATCCAAATAAGAGCAGAGTAATCGAAAATGTTAACAAATCTGGCTGCGAAGCATATGGTCTATTGGTTTTGTCCTTGTTTCAGTTAAAAAGCTATCAGGCACTCAATTCATTAGCTCACGAAGTCCCCTGAAGAATCCCGTGTTAGAATCAAACCCCAGGCCAGTCTTCTCCAACTAAACAAAATTTTTGAACAAATATTTCTTCGGCGACTTCGTCTCAGCAGATTTTTGCCAAAACCTCTGGGAGTAAAAAATTAAGATAAGTGGTGTGCGAAGCTAGGTCGTAATCCTGACTGAGGGGCAATAATGAATATATACTTCATATAAGTAATGAATTATTCTCCACATAGTTTTCTCAGAATATCTTTTTCTAGCCTGGCATAGTGTTTCAAATGTGTAGCATTCAGACATGAGATGGCTCTTTAGTAAACCAATATTGCTTATAGGGTAACATATCCCCTCTACAACTCCTAACTATCTATTTGATGGTATGTATTCATGTGTTAAATACTGTCTATGTTATGAAGAAAGTAAATCAATTAAGAAATTACATTTTCACAAATGGAGAATTAAAAAGGAATGAAAATAAGTCACAATAATTTATTTCATAAGAAATGAAATACAATTACTCTGAAAAGTCTTTAGGAGTAGGAAAAGCCAAAGAAGTAATTAAAATACCTGAGTAATTGAGAATTAATAACACATTATAAATATTTGTAGGTATGTCCGAAATAAGTAAACTTATGGTTGCAGTACGACATTTTAAGTAGAAGAAAATGAGGAAAAAAAAATAATTGTGGAATAATTATCTTTTATAATCAGAACAGGTATACCGAATGTCAAATCAGATTTGTAGATCGTTGCCACACTAATCAAATTCCCGAACTGAACTGATTAAAAAAATTGTGGAGCCGCCAGATAATTCTGGCCCGTCATGGATAGATATAAAGCAGAATTTCTATTAAATCTAACAAGATATCATCTAAGAAACCTCATAGCAGTGATAACGTAATACTCGACGCTGGGTATCGATGCCAGGACACTGCGAATACCTCATAACCACTACTGTAGAAGCTGCGAGAAATTAGTGTAAAAGTAGAGAAGACCACACAACATTTTCTCTGTCACTGTCTGGGGATTAAAAGGTTGCATGGCAATATTCTACTACATAGATTATATTTAAAAAATTATTTTGTTTCTCCTCTTGTGATGGTTCCTGTAAAGGCTTAAAACTTCGTATTTAATTTTTTTTTAATATTTAAGCTTGAATCACATTTACGATATGCCACGTCAATAATGTGTAGATGGAAAACAGACATACAAAAAACCAAAAAAAAGTGTATTAAGCCCTGAGGAAATGTTGTATTTTAAAGAACTTTTATAACTCCTTTTCACTTTATTTTTTTTCCATTTTTTGTTTCCACAAAATTCTGTCAAGTTTTTAGCACCTCTCTGGCCATCTTTTTTTATTTTTTGTTGTCCTTTCTTTTATTTGTCCATTTTTCAAGATGGAAAAGTTAATTAAAATTTTATTTAACTCTCCATATCTCCATGAAATGGTAGTCTCCTTAGCATGGGTTAAAAAATAAAATTGTTTTTAATATGCAGCTGAGCATGAATTTATTAAATAAAAATATTTTGTTTCCATAAAAATTTCATTTAAAATGGAAAATAAAAAAACAGTTTTATGGGAATTCGTTTATATGAACCACAGTAGATAACATTCGATTGATAGCATATGCTTGATAAGATATGCTTGATAACATATGCTGGATAGCCACTATTTCAGCCCAAAAAAGTACTACAATAATCGGGTAGGTGACAAGTGGCGTAACCATATTAATTGTTTAATAAGTAACTAACTCATGGTGTGTTTAAGCTAATGCTCACCACTGTTTGATAGTGAGTGTGTACGTGAGTAGTATTTTGAAAATATTGTTTTGTTTTTAAATTTAAATTTATATTTTATTATGGATTTTAGGGATTTGTTTAAACATATAATAACCACGTAAAAGAAAAATAAAAAACTTAAGCTACACTGAGTAACAGAAGTAATTTGGTTCAAGATTTTTAAATGTAACTATCATTCATAAAATAAGTTTTTTAAAACAGTATACATATGATATAAAATTCTTTTGAAATGCTTTTGCCATCAGGAAACGTCTCAGATTGTAAGAAAATGACCTTTTGCCGCTTTTACTTTGCTACTTACTGTACCCTAACATCCTGTGTGATTACTTATCTTTCTTTTCATGCCAGACTTGCTATAAATTTCCCGTATCAATTACATTGTTACAGTACGCCATAAACGTAATGTGGATGATGCTGACAACGATGATGATGGAGATGATGCATGAATCGTGTATGTGTGAGCCTGTATATTAATCGGTCATTGATATGAATTTGTGAAAAATGTTTCTCTCTCTGTTATGATTTATAGAAAAGAAGAGAAAAAAAAAATAAGAAAAATAGAAAAAATAATACAGATTTATATGGAATTCGATGATAATTTGTTCATAATCATCATAGCAAACCATGGGAAAATATTTTCTTTACCAATACGTGTAGTGTGTGCGTATAAATCATTTTTATGGTAGATGTCTGGTTGTAACTATAAATCTGTATGATATTTTGTAACGTAAGGCTTAATAATAATCACATAATAAAATTTAGTGTACGTAATCTAAATTAACAGGCCGTGATAAGCAACACACATGCTGTATGTGTTGGACGTACCCTCTTGCTGCCAAAGCTGATTAAGCTTTAGTGTAAAACGTGTGGGTAATATGGAAATTAACTGAGGCAATTGAAATATCTATGTCCTGTAATTGTAAGCTACCTTTGAATGATTTGAAATTTCTCCAAGAAAACCTCGCCAGACTGTTGGCTGAACTACGGTTGCAAATTGACCCACGTCGAAGCGCTGTGCCCTTACAGTGAAGGAAACCAATTTGGTCAGTTTCTATGCAGCTATCTCCGGAATATTAGGCAGTGACCTATGTAATCTACTTAGGTACCTCAATTAGATGAAATCGATTGATGAATCCTACCAAACTGTATCCTTCAGCTGGTTCAATTCAAGACAAACTTAAAGTTTACGCTTTGGAGAGCAGCTCTTACAATATAAACGGTTTCTAACCCATATTTTCGCACACACAGCGAAACGTTCTTGGCCTAACTTTGAGGTTTTCAACAACATTCACATTTCATAGCAGTAATAGGCCGATTATAAGTATCACCGTACGAGTAGTTGAGTAAGTAGTGTGTTGCCATTATTAAATGTCAGGACGTGGTTCCATCCACTGGTCAAATATTTCGAACAAAAACGAAAATATTTCTTTGGCGACTGCATCTCAGCAGATTTCTGGCAAAAAGTGTGAGAGTTAAAAAAAATTACCATGTAAAGTTTCTCTAAAATCTGTCATTCGGAGTCGACTTTAAACTGTAGGTCCTTCCGCTAATGTATAAAATTAACACAAATAATATGGGCGATCATAATCCTGACTGAAGGGTTGTAATGACCAATTATGTATGTATGTAAAGGCTGACAGGATACATACGTACAAGACTGAAGTGGATGTAGACTTTTCAAAGAAAATCATCTTCAGCAATGTGGCACAGTTTCACCTCAGTGGAGTTGTTGACAAGCAGAATTGTTGCATTTGGGCAATATCATTTTTTTGATTGTTCAAAAACCGATACATTCACAAAGAGTGACTGTTTTATTGGGTTTATATGCTGGCGGCGTTACCGGGTCGTACTTCGTCTATCGCGAGATGTTAACAGACTTCTTGTGGCCATAAATTGAGGTTATGGACCTGGACGACCTGTCGTTCCAACAAGGTGGTGCCACTTAATACACAGCCAATAAATCAATGGCTTCTTTGGACGAGAAATTCAATATCCTCTCACATTGTGATGATGTTAATTACTGATCAAGTGACTTGACACCTTGGCCTTTTTTCATTGAGAACAAGAACAATTCAAAAGCTAAAGAATGAGATCATTCAGGATATTGATGATATGGAACCTGAATTATGTCTGGGAGCCGCTGGAAAAATGGACAATTGGATAAAGGTATGCTAATGGAATCATGGCAGTCAGTTAGCCTATATTGTTGTCACCGATACTTCTATCATAATAAAAAAGATTAAGAGAATTCTTTGAAAACTTTTTGTTCTATTCGGTTCCACCGCTCATTGCTTTCAGTGTTTTAGCAGAATCTATATTGAAACGATTTTGCTTTACCTCTATCATGCCACGTTTGTATATTCTTCTCAAATATTTCCTCTTCTTACATCATTACATTACTACTGTATTTAAGTATTTAATTTTAATTTTAATTTTCAGTTTTGTTTCCAGTATTGTTTTCTTTTGCTTGTGATACATTTTAATTTTAATTTTATTTCTTAAGATTTCCCCTCTCTTTTCCGTGTAACATTGTTTTATTTTTCATCTAAATATGTTGAGTTTTTAGTTCTTTTTATTAACGTATGCTCTTTAAAACTTAATTATTATTACTCTTACAATTGCAGTTGCTGTTATTATTGTTATTGTAGTTACAACAACTACAACTATTATTGCAACTGCTACAATTTAAACTAGAGCAACGATTACCATTTCATAGCACAATTGTGCTGAGAGAACTCACACGCATTCTTGTGTTTTTTGATTTAGTTGTCGATCAGACTGCAACAAGAACACATGTGCGGCGGATGCTTTACCATTTTTTTCAGAATGACACTCAAAAAATATTGTATGTTAAAAGATGCTATTGATAATATTCAATGCCTTATATATTTTGTCGCATAGTATCATTTTTTTAAATGCTTTGGAATGCTTGCTTTTTCTCTATTAATAAAAAATGGTTTATTATTTTTTTTATTTATCTAAAAACATGGTCTAATTTTTAAGCCAAAGATGGATACCTTTACGATCTTTTAATAAAAAATGGATTTTTTTATTTTATTTTTATTTATCTAAAATTATTAAGCCAAAGATAGATAGCTTTACATATGTAAGTTGATAAGATGAAAATCAAAATACCTTATATTACAAACACTTTTCTATGGCTGTAAATAAATCAATTCTCTCAATTTATTTTCTCTCTCTTACTCACTAATACATAACCAAAAAATTTTTGGTAAACCCTGAACTAGAGTGCAGCAAGTATATGCATTCATCCATACCAAAACTAATGTATAAACACATACGAATAGAAATATCTTTGTACACACACATATACATTTGCTATTTATATACCATATATGTATGTGTGCACACACATGCTACACTGACAATAACATCATTACTGAAAGCAAATTTAAACGCCCCAAACATTTTTGTTCCGCTTTTCCAAACATTCATTTCCTTTTTCGTGTGCTTTGATGTTAAACAGATAAAAGGAAAAAACCAAAAAAGGGAGACGATAATAATAGAATAACAATAACAACAAAAACGTTAACAAAATTTTAAATGAGAAATTAAATACAAGTGGTTGGATATTGCTGTTGCTGTTGTTTTCGTAACAATTGCTATTTGTTTACACTCTCACATATTACAAACAATTTCTACACAGGCAATTAACAGTGGAGAGCATAATAATGGGAAAAAGATTTATATTTCTTAGGTCAGATAAGCTCAGCTCGCTTGTATAATGTCACTTTGACAAGGTTCGGAAGGAATTAGGAAAAGGAATTAGATGAGTTACAGGCAGCGAATAGTTAACCGGGTTAACTGTGTCCCAGAAACTAAAGGAGAACGAACATATAGAAGGGAGGTTGTCCTCTGAAAAGGTTGTGCAGCAGCTGCAAACTCACCTTTTTTTCATCAATTAATCTCTTCCGTCACAGTGAAGTCGCCGTATTCTAGGGGGTGAGGCCACGGTTCAAACCTGAAGTCAGACATCTCCAACAAAGCGAAATATGAAAAGATTATTCTTCAGCAACTACCTCTCAGCAGATTTCGGGCGAAAACTCTGAGAGTAAATAAAATTGCCATGAAAAGTTTCTCAAAAATCTGTTCGGAGTCGACTTTAAACTGTAGGTCCCGTCACTCATGTATAAAATTAACGCACACAACATAAGCTAGGTCGTAATCCTGACTGACCAATTATGTATGTATCTATGTATCACACTTATGTTGTTGAAATTTCCGGAAAGGGCACTATAAAGCTTTGAAATATGTTACAACCACATTTCTTTTGGATTCAAAAATCTGATCTGGATATGGTGCAGAATAATAATTCGGTTGAAGAATATGGTATGCCTTATTATTGCCATCCGGTAGCACTTTAAACATTTTATTTTACTCACCACTGTATTTAATTGTATAACACACATATGCTCTGGCAGCGAATGCAGCATAGTGAACAAGTGCTTCACATTTTACATTTCGAGTACGTAATTGTTGTTAAACCTTACAAAATGCAATTTGAAAAGTACTAGCATTAGCACAAATACATTCAAATTTGTAAACATGATAGTGGTGGTGGTGGTATTATTTTCATGCATTCTACTCCACCCCCACCTCCACCACAAATTCTTCATGTAGTTAATGCCGTTGTTTTTCTATAAATACTACTATTTGCTATGTGAAGAAACGTGTGTTAGTGTATGTGCATGCAAAAGTGTAAATATATTCAAAAAAACGGAAACGGAAGGATGTTTATATGAATACGTAGTCATTCTCGTATTGTACGTTAATAAACAATGGCGTGTTCATTTAAAATTACTGTAATAAACTGAATTAAAAAATAACACACGGTAAGCGCAATAGAATGATAATAGAAGAGATAGGAATAGGGTAAGAGAAGGAAATGCATTAAACATTTGTTGTTTCCCCTTTAACGATGTTTAATTGTATATTTTATGACTGTTTTTACAATTTTCACTGAACATTCTAGGATAAGTTATATGTATTTTGGTTTTCCATTCTTTTTTTTGGGAAAGCTAAACTTAATAAGAGTGTTTCATGTTTTGTTGTTTTATTGTAAAAACAAGAAAACGTTTTTGGCTACATTGCTGTTTAACATGGTTTTTAAAATTTGTTGGAATATTCATCTCTATTAATAGATAAGGAAATAAAAATTGACGGGTACGTCAGTAATTTACGTAATTGCATGCAAAATATTAGGGAATTATAAGGGGTTATAGAGCGAATAGAATTTTAATAATTGTAGGAATTCCTTAAAATAATTGCAGAATATAAACCAAATTTACCAAAATATAAGGAAACTAGTAGGAGCTAATAAGATAATTTTGTGGCTAATTTCCTAACGTACCCTCCAGGATCCTGTCCTTTTCTGTAGCACAAGTTTTCATTGGTTCTGTTGTACAGACACACGCTAAAACACCATCATAAAGCATAGCTCCGGGATTACTCTAACTGTAAGCCTTCTGCATATCACTACCCTGAAAAGCTCTCTTTATGAGTCATTTTAATATCAGCAATACTTCTGGATATTTTACCTTTCTTTTCTGTGACATTAACTGACCAGATTTTCCTATTAAGCTAATTCTAGTGCTTCTTGTAAGCGGCACTATTGTAATCTTGCTCGAATTTATCCTCATACACATAAGCCTTTGAAATCCCAAGACCTCTTTGAATGATATGACTGAGAGTCTCGTTAACTTTCCTCTTGCCATCAGTACTATATTGTTCGCTTACCATCGGTTGTCGAGCACCGCTTCAGATAGTGTTGTCAAGCCGTCATTAACAATCAAGCTCCATAATATTGGTGGAAGGATTCTACACCTTGGATATCCTCTAATTGTGCTGAATATTGCTATTTCATTTCCTGTGTAGGTTTCTCGTTCATAAAGGACCTCTGCCATCCATCGGGACACATTCATAATTGGTCATTACAACCCTTCAATCAGAATTACGAACTTATTTCTCACAGCAATTAGGTTGTGTGTCTTAATTTTATACATGAGTGGCAAGACCTAAGTCGACTGCGAACTACAAATTTTTTTTTATAAAAATATTTTCATGGCAATTTGCATGTACTCTCAGAATTTTTGCCAGAAATCTGCTGAGAGGAAGTCAACGAAGAAATTTTTTTTTTTTTGTTTGCGATGTCTGACCTGGGGTTTAAGCCGTGGCCTCACGTCTAAAAAGCAAACAAACTACCTACTAGACTACTGCGACTCAATAGCTTTATACTCCTTCTACATAAAACCCAATTTATATACTTATGATATGCTTCATCTATGTCAATTAATGTTCATATGGTCACCTCATGTTCAAGAGCTTTTGATTTATTGCCTACTAAATCTTCAAAAACCTAGAAGGCAGTGACACCGTTTTGAAGATCCCATATTGTTTTCAACATAAAAGTCAAACTAATTGGTATGAAGCTTTTGGGGGTGTGATGTATTTTTTTTTACCACTTTTGGGATGAACACTAACCTTCCCCTTTGGCTAGACTGCTGGTAGGTAACCATAAGCTAGATTACTACGACATATATTTTTTTAAGTCACGGTAATAGTTTCTCTATGTTCGTTTGTAAAATCATTTCTAGTGCCGTTATATTCTTTATACATCTCTCTCAGCAGTTTTCTAGCCAATAACTCTGAGAGTAAAATAAAATTAAACTACCCAACATGAGTGGTAGGAGAAGCTAAGTTGGAAGCCGGACTAATGGTTTGAAATGACTAATTAAGAAAGGAAGAAAATATTTGATGGCGGACAATACAAAACTCTTTAATTGGTACAGACGCACATATTTATAAATAAACAGCATTAACTTTACTGTCCCCAAGTGTTTGTATAGCCAGAGTAAGAGAAAAAGAGAAAACGAGAGGGAGAGTATGTGTTTTAAAAATACGAAAGTTTTTTAACTAATGCTTAAAGAAGTATAATCAACATTAAACAATTTGTGAATAAATCAAAAGAATTTCTTAAAACTGGCACACATTCCCTTGTTTTCTCTAAATGTTTAAGTAGTATAAAGAGTAATTCTTGGCATCGAGGCAATTTCTTTTTATATTCAATACTAAATACACTAAAATGTACCCCACAGTACCTACTAAGCACCGATGACAAACAAATCGTCGGTGAATAAAAGATAAGACAAGTCATACCATGGCAGGAACAATAACACCAAAATTACTAAGGTTTAGTTTATCATATTCACGTGGGGTCTCTTCCTTATACTTGCTTGTTTATAGCACCAATTAGCCATTGAAGTTAATTGTGCTAAATGGAAAGGACACTGTATTCAAAGAAATCCTTATAGATTTATTATTTTTGAAAAATATTTGTTAAAATCATTTATTTCAAACCATATTCCGTTTGGCAAAGAATTTTTAAACATATTTGGCAACACAAGGAGAAGATAAAACCTTGTAAATAATTTATATGGTTTATTGTTAAATACAATCTGTCAATTGTAACTGCTTACTACTACTTTTTGTTTTAACCAATGACTTTACAACGCTTAACTGCACCATAAATCCTTCTTCGTTTACAATGGAATAACAAAAGCATATAAGGGTGAAAGAATAACAAAAATTGGTGAACCAAACGTTCATTTAAATAAATATAGGTATTATTGCTTATAGAATAGCTGAGGTACGCTACAAATATTCAAGGAAATTGTAGACATTCAAACAATAATTACTAGACGTGTTGAAAAAACTGAAATTTAAAATTTTGAAAACTCACAAAAAAAAGGTAATTTGTGATGAGACTGTTTGGACCTATGTATATGGCCCGTTGTATTGCTCAGTGTAATGTAAGCCCTCTTGTCATGATTCGTTAGTGGCTTCGAGCTTTGGATGAAACCTGCCAGACCCTTTAGTGGCACCTTGCCAGATTTTCGAAACTTCTGTCATCTAAAAATCGATGACGTCTGTCTTAAAGTACAGGGCATACACATAAAAGGTGTTGTACCAACCTGGCAGCTTCAGATGGGGCAAATCAAGCTTTTCAGCGAAATTGTTCCTTTAAAATTCCTGTTTGAGTGCGAATCGATCACCTGTAGAACTCAAGTAGTTCCATGGTTTGACTTTTAACTAACTTCACGGAGTACTACGCAACGAATTTTGACTAAACACCGCCACCTTCATTCGCATAAAATTCAGAATTTGGGGCTCAGAAAATTCACATGCAGTTAATCAAAAACAAATGCACCCACAAGTAGCAATTGTCCGGTGCGTCTTTTGGTTTGGCGCTGTTATTGGGTCTTATTGACGCGAAATTGTAAAATTTAATTCTGATTCCCACCAAGATCAGGCGACTTAATGCTGTTCCCAAGTACTTTTTACTTCTGTGCGGGTATTTAATTTGGTTTTGCGTTTCGCCGTCTAGCGAAAAGTATATGTTTTACGTCAAAATAAAAGTGTGCATTCTTACTAAATTCAATAGAGCTAAGAAGCTATTAAGGTTTTGCTTTCTTTCATCATAAGAATGAAACACCATCACATCGATCATCGTCATCATCATTATCATCATCACAAAATTATATTATTTGGTTCATAAATCTGGTTTCCATAGCAACGAAATAACCGCCATATTTAATAGAAGTATATCAACTCGGAAAAATAAGAAAATATAACATGATGCCTGGATCAGATTGTAGGATATTGGGAATATGCCTGTTAAGTTCGCTCACAAGTAATGGAAGTCAAATGGCTGTGTTCAACACTTATACTATGTCTTTAGGACCAACAAACCAACCTATCTAGGCTACTCAAAATGGAAAACTTTGCACTTGGTCTAGTTTTGTACAACCAACTGCTTAAAAAGATTTTTTAAACTAAAATTCTGAGATGTATGCTTTCACCTAAAATCAAGAGCAAGTTTGTGTTGTATTTAAAAAATTCAAGTATTTCACATGAACATAACATATCATAGCACATTTTATAGACGACCAAAACTGTAACTACATACGTTATTTTTTTTCGTTTTATTTTATATTTCCATTGTTCTAGTATGTGTTTTTGAGCTGCATTTTTATTTGTCATGAATGAACTTCATATGGTACACAGGTGTTTTGGGGGTGCATTGAATTTTTTCACAGAAATTTTTCCATTGTAAAACGGTTTTTTTGTGTGAACATTTTGTTTGCTATTGTTGAACGATTAATATTTTTGTGATGTAACATCTTTTTCTCTCCACTTTTGGTATATGAATTGAAATATTACAGACAAATCGTTGTTGTTGTTGCTTTTACATCCTTTTTTTATAACCACTCCATTCCTTTGTTTTTTTTTTTTTTGTTTTTTTGGTATTTTCCATTGGTGATACCCAACCAAATTTCATTTCGATTGTTTTACTCTTTTCTTATACCTTTGAGAACACGGGTACAACAAAAGCCAGTTAAACTGACAATTGGATTAAAATAAACAAAGTGCCATGAACAATAACAACAAATTCATAAAAAAAAGACAAAACAATCGGGCTCTTAACAGCATGTTAATCGATTTGAAATGTTCTTTGTTCGAGAAGTATTTTTTTAAATTTAGAATTTTTCTGGCCTAGAGTTTGAACCGTGGCCTCACGTCTAATAAGCTAATGCTCTACTTGGACTGCGGTGACTTAAAGTCGGGTAGGTTATTTAAATACAAAACTTAAATGCATTTTTGACATCCTTTTATTTTAGAGCCACTCAGGCGTATGAGTATTGTGTGAATTGCCTTTGTACTCGTACCTCGTGGAGGGTGTGTAATAAGATATCGCATGGGATTGATTTGCTCATTAACAGCAAAAATATTTTAATTTGATATTGTTTGTCACAATTACCGCAATTCTATTTATCTACACGGTGTTATTATTCTTAATCTGTTGGCAGTGTGTTAAACAAACGTTCTTCTAACAAGTAGAAGTCATGACATTTAGACGCCTTAAACTAAATGTGCTTCTGAAGAAAAAACTGTCATTCTCTATAATAACTAGTACACCTTGCAACACCTTTTTTGGCTTTAATTTCAATAGTTTTTCTTTTCTTCCATTACCTTGTTTCTAATTGCCTGCTATTAGACACTGTCGCATAGAGATTGACTTGGAAGGGAAATCATGTATTAGGAGAAGAGTTAAACACAGTGAAATCTGAGTAATTGAATTAAAAAAATAAAAAATTAAAATAAATTAAAATGAACTCACTGCAAAGCTGTAGAGAGAAATACTCCAACTAAGTGTAGGTTAGAAGGCAACATTAACTGACGTAATTTAATACGAGAGTAGGGTTACAGGATAACTAAGTGTGGCAAATTTAATTATAGTGTTACAATAGCAGCACAAAGAAAAAGAGGGGAAAAAGAATTCTTTCCTATAAATATTGAAGTAAAAAACGGTACTTTATAAATGAAAAATTTAAAAGAAAATTTTTTAAACTTAGTTTAGTTAAGTGTTAGGCAAAAAACAATTGCTTGGTATTTTTTATTTCAAAATAAATTTATCATCCGTTTATCTTTGAGTTTTCTTTTTGTTTTTGGCGAATGTAGTTCTTTATCCTGTGTTGACATTCAATTTGCTTTATTTCATTTCCAACGCTTATCACTTTAGTTTCATTTCCCCTCCAGTTTTTTATGTGAATTTGTTTTTTTCTATTTGGAAGTTTGTGCTGCATTTCCTTTAGTTTTGATGTCAAATTTGTCATGAAGGGGGTGTTTCATATTCCATAAAATTTCCCTTAATTTCTCTAAAATTAAAAGCGTTCATGTGAAGTGTTGCTTTAGTGAGCTGTAATTATTTCGCAGAATAAAAATAGTAAAGAGTGTTGGCATGAAACTGATGTGAAACTCCTTCTATGTGAACAATTGCAAATAATCACTTATATGTTAGCAAGTAAGCAATACAAAGCAATAAAACAAATAAAAGCTTACAGAACAACAATAACGATCAACACCGAAAATAATTTACCCTGTAAGATACCACTGAAACCATATACACTGAGCGTATAAAGAAACTCTGCATTATGGTTAAAATTCTAACAATCGCCAAACTCAACTTTTCCCACTTAAGGAGAGTGCCCGAAAAAATTTTACAATATAACGAAATTTTTGTTTTTTTTCAATTTTAAAAACTGGGAATGAGACAATTTTAATACAAAAATAACTATAATGTATTAATTAATGCATATTCTTTTTAATGTACAGTTTCTTTTGACGCTCACTGTACTTGCATAGGTTATTAGAGCAACCGAAACTAATTACAATTTTTTTTAACACTCTATGAAAAATATCTTAAGGATGGAGTTATGGATATGCTTTTGGTATGTTTTTAGCAATCAAAGTTTATAATTATTTTAAGCACCACTCTATTGTACCTGTCCCTACATTGACGTTTCGTAAGACCTGCTCCAAAACATCACCGCTGTAAGTGAGAGTATGGAGGAGAATCCATTGCAGTCGATTTCCTGTCGCTTGCAAGAACTCGGCCTTACGTAGAGCACAACTTGGCAAATTTTGCATATAACTTGCGTCTACACACGTACAACGTCTGTAGACACTGGACTCTAAAGGAGAATGACACCATATAGAAGGTCGTCCGTTCACTGAATAAGCTGTAAAACAGTCGCAAAGTAACCTTATTTCGTAGATTACAACTTGGTGAACTTTGCATATGACTTGCGCCTACACCCTTACAAAATTCAGGAACTAAAGGTAGGAACTATAGTATAGGTAGTCTGTTCGCATTGTATAACTGACCTTTTTTTTTCAAAGAATTACCTCTTCAGTGACAGTGCAGTTGCCGTAGTCTGGTCGGTACTGAATTGACTTAGTAGACGTAAGGCCACGGTTCAAACCACAAAACAGACATCTCCAACAAGACGAAACGTGAAGAAATATTTCTTCGTCCATTTCCTCTCATCAGATTTCTGGCAAAAACTCTAAGAGTAAATAAAAAATTGCCATGAAAAGTTTCTCAAAAAATCTGTCGTTCGAAGTCGACTTCAAATTGTAGGTTCCCCCACTCATATAAAATTAACATACACAACATAAGTGGTTTGAGAAGCTAGTTCGTAATCCTGACTTAAGGATTGTAATGAGCAATTGTGTATGTATGTATATATGTTTGTATTAATGAACTATTAACTTTTTAAATTTGTGTTGTCTTATTAGACGAGAGCTCGTAGTTCAAATCCCGGCTCAAACATACCGAAATACAGCAAAATATGAAAACAGAAAAATTAATTCCTTCGTCGAATTTTTTAGTTACAAAAATTCTTTATTGTATGCGTATGTATGCCACTGATGTCAGTGTCCAAAAAAATTCCTAATATTCCTTTCTACCTTCTTGGTTTCTTAAATCATTCCTTTACTCTTCCTCGATTTTCAAAATATTCTCGATTATAACCTCTTATGCTACTAGTCTATTCACCTTACGTGTTCACAATCATTACGATTTATTTGTTGGAAAATTGCTGTATGTCTGCCAATGGAACTAATTTTCATTAATTGCTTCAAATAAACAAAGGAAAGTAGAAATCTAAGATCCACACGAAAATTTGGTAGAAGAGGAAAAACAAAAAAAAAAAAACAAACAATGGAAATAAAAGAAAAAGAGAGATAAACTTCAAGTTGTCTTAGTTTGATTATAAATATTGTGTTGTGGAAAATAACATTTGGCACGCGATATTATTGGGGACTACTACACATGTTATAAGACACAACCTTATAAACAATTAAAGTCTTATAAAAGGCCATGGGTAGGTGGGAATAAAATTGTTAGAGTGGAAAGAGGGAGATGAAGAGTAGTAGTAGAAAATAACTAAATAGTTCTAAACATAAGAGTAAGCGATAGTTTATGTGCTTAATTCGTAGATACTCGATTAGCAGCAATAAGCTGAATAATGTCTTAATTTTTTTTTATAAGTTTATTTGTTCTTATTTTGTTGTTTACGAAATATTGTTACGAAAATCAAAAAAATTTAGATACTGGTGATTTGCTTTTACATGGTTTAACATTAAAATTATAAACAAAAGCAAAAACAAGAAATGAACTTGTTTACAAATTATCGCAACAAGCACCAGCATAAAAAAATGGTAAACAACTAAACAAAAATTTACCAACAATCACCAGCATAAAAAATGATAAACAACTAAACAAAAATACAACAAGAAAGACTACAAGAATAAATGTAAACAAAATACACAAACAACAATAATGAAACAACGATGTTTACAATTATAGAGATTTCGAGACGGCGAACATTCGCCTCCAAGAACATTCATCAGACTGTTTACCCTGCCATATAAAAGGCAAGGCAAAGCAGGCGAAGGAATTGCTGAAGTCCAGTCAGTCTTGTATGAAGACGCGGTGCGTTTGAAGCCAGTAATCGTGGTTTGAAGATCTCCGCTACAAAGATCTGTCGAACAATTGTATAGTAATTGTTATTATTTATGCAAAGGTTGTAAACAGAGGAATAACAAACAAAGCAATTGTTGTTGCATATATAAAGTTGTGAACAGTGGCGCATAGAATTGTGCGAATAATAAAGAATTTTAATTAAAACTAAACACAAATTTATTTTTATTTTATTTGCAATCTATGTGCTCATATTTTAAACGTTTTTAAAAGGTAAAAATGTAACAATCGTCAAACTAGTGATTTACTTCTCATTTACTCACTTACCTCCTCTTTTCTGAAGATATAAATTGTTTTGTTTGAATTGACACCCTACAAAGCATTACCTACAGCCTCAATCACTGCATTATCGTGAAGTAAAGGTAGCCGCCATAGGTACAAATAAAATTTGTTTTCTTACGTAAACATTCATCTATGGACCTCACTGAAGACAGATACATAATTGGTCTTTCATCATCAGTCAGAATTACGACCAAGCTTATCACAACACTTATGTTGTGTGTTTTAATTTTGTAAATGTGTGGCGGTAGCTACAGTTTAAAGTCGACCCCGAAAGACAGATTTTTGAGAAATCTTTTCATGGCAATTTATGTTTACTTCCAAAGTTTTTACCAGAAATCTGCTGAGAAGCAGTCGTTGAAGAAATATTCTTTCATATTACGTTTTATTGGAAATGTTTGAACTGGGATTTGAACCATGACCTCACGTCTATTAAGGCAACACACTACCTTCTAGACTACAGCGACTACAGTACCTTATTTTATTTAAATTTGCTGTAATTAAACTAAATATGGCGTTTATTATATTATTAAAAATTTAATTTAAAATCATCTCTTTAATGATTAAATTCTGCGTGATAAATTGTGATTTTCTATTGTTTGTTATTCTCTAATCATGTTATCATGAACATTTTTTTCTCTCTGAAATTTATTTGTTTTCCCTTTTTTATATCGTCCTCTATTGTGCAAAATTTTGTCTATTGTTTCGTATTTAAATATTTTATCCAATTATCTATAATACTGTTTACACAACAACAACAACAACGACAAAAAAGGAAAGAAAAATTTTATTCTGTTATACGAAACCAAAAAAAAGGTAATATCAGACCAAAAAAAGAATGAAACTGATAAGAATTTGTATAAAGGTACACCAGCATTAACTAAAAATTTAATTACAATGGACTATACATACATGCATATATACATAATTGGTCATAACAACCCTTCAGTCTGGATTACGACCTAGCTTCTCACACCATTTATGTTGTGTGTGTTAATTTTATACATGATGCGGCGGAAACTACAGTTTAAAGTCAACTCTAAATGACAGATTCTTTAAGGAACTTTTTATGGCAAATTTATTTTACTCTCAGAGTTTTTGCCAGAACACTGCTGAGAGGAAATGAACGAAGAAATATTTTTTCATATTTCGTTGCGTTGGCGACTTAACTGTTTTTGAAGAGGTTACTCGATGAAAAATAAGGTCAGTTTGCCAATGCTCCAGAGCCCATACAGCAAACAGATTCCCTTTTTATGGTCGTTCTCCTTTAGTTCCTGGGTCTACAGAATTTTGTGCGGCTGTATACTCAAATCAAGTGCGAAATTCACCAAGTTGTGGTCAACGAAATGGCGAGTTGTTGTGAGCGACGGGAAATCGAACACATCGAATTCTCCTGCACACTCTCACTTACAGCGCTGATGTTTTCAGCAGATCTTACTGTACGTCGATGTACGAATGTGCAACAGAGACAGGTGCTTAAAAAAGTTATGAAGATTTGACCGCTGGGATAAATGCAATGGGTCAATTTCGACCTCCGGGTACTGTACTTGTCTTAACTGACAAGTACACGTCCTCTAACCTTCATTTCGTTCGAGATGTCTGAGTTGGACGACTGTCCCACGGCAAAAAATCTAATAAACAGGCTACTAGACTACTACGACTTGAGAAATTTTTGACCTTCTAGGTCAGTTAAAGTCATGGAAAATTTCACGAAAAGTGTAAATCAATACACTTTTATAGGATGTAAGATGTTTTATTTCATAATTATTTAGAAATTTTCTTGCCTTCAATCCAATGAAAAAAAAATCACAACAATGGTAGGAAATAAGAGACACAAATAAAAACAATAAAAAATTTGTGCAATGAACCAAAAATCGTGACCAACACTTCCTGTACGGCAAATAACAATAGAAACGGATATATATTTACATAAGTACATATATACATACCATACGCTAATAGATATATGTTTATATATAAGCAAACACTAACAGTCACTTAATAGTCACACTAAAAAGCAATCGAAAAAAATTTATTTATCAAGTCATGCGTTATGAAGCATAAAAAATTTACTCACATTTTATGGCCTCAAAAATGCTCTCATTCTTGTTCAAAAAGTTATTAAAGTGAAGACAAGCAAACACATGCTTAGTTCCTCTATAGATGTACGCAAACCAACACTTGTCTTAAGAGTAAATAAACACACGCATACACAAACAATTCCAAATAGAAAGCCACAAATTTTAAACATGTTCTGCTTATACCCTCTTCCCATATAAAGAATTATAAAAACCCAGCATGTTTATACACTCAATAAAAAATTACTTAACTGTGACTTAAAAAACAGCAACAACAACTAATAAGCAAGCAAACAAATACAACAAAACACAAAACAAAAACACAAATAGAAATACAAGTAAAAAAAGAGAATTAAAAAGCACAACAAGGAAGACATCAAACAGAACTAAGGCCAAGAGTCAAAAGACCAAAAAATCTACTTATCGCTCTCTCTCTTTCTTTTTATTTTTTTTTCAATTAGAGCACATACATGAGTACATTAGCACACACACAAGTAATAACACAAGCTTAGAAAAAATTAATTTTTTTATTCGTTTTGCAGAGAAAAATTAAATTTTTTTTAATATTTTTGAGAAAAAGAGAACAAAAAATAATAAGAAAATCTGTAGTGTGTACCAGGTGCACTGGTATGAAGTGAGCGTTTTTTTTTTTTTTTTTTTTTCAAAAAGTAAAACGTTGGCCTTTGAGAAGCTAGGCCGTAATCCTGATTGTAGGGATGTAATGGCCATTTATGTATGTAAGTGTGATTTGGCTATTGCTGACTACACATTTTTCCCATCTTTAGGGCAATTTGTGGATTCCATTTAGATGATTTTAGATTTAGAACCGAACCAAAAAGCAACCAATTAGTCACCCAATTTTCGACTCCTTCGTACGAATTGAAGTGCTGATAACTAATGAGTGTTTCATCGAAAGCAGTCAAGTGTAGTAAATATGGCGGATGGGATAGCAGCTCCCAGACTAATACTTTGAAAGGGCTTTCGATTCATTCTTCGTCCAAATTCATCACTTGTTATCGATAATGATGTGTAGTAAATATGATGGGTGGGATAGCAGCTCTTCGCCTAATGCTTTGAACCGGTTTTGCCTTAGGTGCACGTTCATTGCACTGTTTTAAAATTATTTCGCCGTGTAGTCCATTGTGGTTCATCACTTGTTATCGATAATGATCTGTATTAAGGATTTCATCAGGCTCTTCGGAGCTCGTAAGACACCACACGTTTCTGGTGCCATCAAACACGCAGCATTTACATCCTGGCTGATCGAATCAAAAAATTATGGCTCGTTTACAATAAATGCTCCCTTTGGAGACATTTGTATCTATACGCTCATTTCGTACAGGTACACACTTGGTATATGAGTAAAATTTCCAAAAAAAAAAGAAAACCAAAACTTACACACACGCTTAAAAACCTAAATTAAGTATCAACAATATGGTTGTTAATATTCCCTTGTCGATATACGGTGAGCGAAGCTGTACATTAAAAAGAAAACGGGAATTCCCGACGGGAGATACTAAAGATGAAATTTCATTGGATGATAATTTTTCAGGATATTCAAGCTCTAATCTAAGGACACCGACGATGCAAGTGATGGTAACGTTGCGTGAACTCCCGTCATCGCGGGAATTCCCGTCATTTGACCCACAGCTAAAAACCATGATTTAACGATAAATAGGCGGAAATACCCGCTCTTCATTTTTGTATGGAAAAAATAAGTGATTCCCTTGGTAGCAACAGTTAAATTTAAATGCGTCCGAAAGGGCTAATAAACATTAATAAATTACCGTTATTTTTATTTTGAAATTGTTTCTTTGCCAGTTTTAAAAAATTTAAATCAAAAAAAAAAAAAAATAGAAATATTTCCAAATTTTTTCGGGCACTCTCCTTAAGTGGTAAAAGTTGATTTTGATGATTGTTAGAATTTTATCCATAGTGTACAGTTTCTTTTGACGCTCAATGTATGTATGGAAGCATATTTAGGCTCTATTCTCTTAATAACATGATTTAAATGATTTTCTTTTTTCTTTCGATACACAACTTTATTGTGGGGATAATTTGTATTCGATTTTTAAAAGCAAAATAAATAATTCTGTACAATTGAAAGATTTTAAGGACTGCAGTTTAATGGCTAATGTTTATGGGGAAAATTTATAATGACGCAAACATTTTAGAACATTTTAATGGATGGCTGTGAATAAAAGCATTTATATAGAGCGTCACACAAAAGGCGAACGAGAGGCCACTTTGGGGGGAAAGAATAGAACACAAGTGCGGGACATTTTTTTAAAGAAAATCGATTTTATTTGCAGCAGTTCGTTAAAGTTAAATTTGGCCTCATGGCTCATGTCAACACACTATATATTAGACTACGGCGACTTCATCATTGAAGGGTCTATGAATTCAAATTTGTTAATATTTTAATAAATAAAGTTTTTGTTGTTGTTGTGCTTGTTGTCAATGCTTTTTCATGTTTGTTTTCTAAAAATACTAACGGCAACGGCCATAATGGAATGGTCTTTACAACAAAAAGGCTAAAAGCAACATTATAATAGAGGCTATTCTTCCTGGTGTTTGTGTGTTTTCTGACAGCCTTTTGCCTCCTTTATTCTTTTTTAAATGCCACAACAGTTGTTTCCTTCCACTTCTACTTTATCTTTTTTATCAATATTGCTGAGTGTTTGTGCAAGCCTTTAGATTTATAACATCAAAAAAATCTTTTCTTTTCAACTAATTAGCATAATTAGTACATTATTGTTCTAGCACTTCCTTCTTCAATTTACTTTCTATTCTCATGGCACCAAAATAGAGAACTCTTTCAAATATTTTGTAATTCCATGGTGTAGGGTTGGCCTATGGCATAATCTTTGTCAAACGCTTAAAACTTATTTTTGATTTGTTAAACAAATTTCGATTTCGACAAAGGCCAAGTAACTGGTTGGTGCGCCTTCTATCCATTGAGGGCCAAGTGAGCCTAGGGGTGGAGCAGGACTTCTCATTGATCCAGGATAGGTTGGCGTCTCGGAAGAATTTTCGTAAGTGGTATTCATAAGTTGATTGAAGAGGATTCCGGAAGTAGTGCACCAGCTCTGGCGAGCTCGTCGGCTCTGTAGTTTCCCGGAATGTCACAGTGTCCGGGAACCTAATTAAGTGCGACACTGAAGCGCCCAGAGAGAAGGTTGAGACAGCGGCGACATTACCTGACGATCCTGGAATTATTCGCAACGTTCGACAGAGATTTTATGGCAGCCTGGCTATCAGTAAAGATCGAGATGCGGGTGAAAGGAACACTGTATCCGAGGATGCATTGAGCGGCCCGGTAGATGGCCATTACTACACACACTACAAGTCGTGTGAGAAGCCAATAGGCTTGGAGGAGAAATTATAGGTTTATCCCATTAAATTTGAGGGATCGTATGCTCGCAGTACTAAGATATTTCTTCATGAAAATAATAGTAACTGCCGGAATACATAATTATTCCTGTGATAAATTTTTATTAACGCTCAACTCAGATTCCATGAAAGTTTTTTTGACACTAGTATACTATACTGTTAAATGATCTGTATTTCTGTTAACGCACTAATGCCTACGGTCGTACACATACGTATCTATTTGCTCCTCCACACTTACATTTACTTGCTCTATAATTTGCAGAGTGGTTAGTAGTAATAATAATACAAAAAAAGCTTAAAATTCATTCGTGTACACTTTGCAGTCATGCATTGGTATTGGTGTATAATTAAAACCACAAAGATAAACAACTACTACAACAAAAACATACTTTTGGTTTAAATTTTTGTTTTTTTTTTTTTAACAGAGAATGTGTGTGTCATAAAACAACAAATTTACTTTCATTCGCTTACCCTTTATCTACAATAGTTTTTATTCAGAAAAAAAAAACTTATCACTTGAATACGTGTTCTAATGTAAATAAAAATACATTAAAGGGAACGTCACCTCTATACACACATTCACGCTTTATTTGTTGACATCAATGATGCATTAGTATGAGTTGCCTTGTCTATGGTTATGAACTGGTGATGATGTCTTGCATGCTAGACAGTAATTTACACGATTGTGCGTGCTTTTTGGTAAGTTTTACGTGTGTGTTAGTCTGTGTAATTTTATTTTATTTGTATTTTTGCTCTTTTTGTTTTTCTTTTGAGCTGTAAGTGGTAAATAACAGAGTGATATATGTAAGATGATAAAAGGAAAGAAAATGGCATTGCAAATGACGGTAAATGAAATACGATGGATATTCGCCTTTATAGTGAATGTGTAAGTGGTCCAGGTTTGTTTTCTTCATTAATATTTAATAAAGAACATAAAGCTTATTTTTGCGAAGGAGTGAAAGGATCTCAAGGTCGTTTGTGGTGTAATACAGAGAAGTATTATAGTTATTGTTACGTTTTTACCATTTAAAAACGTTTAAAACATGAAGTTTTACTAAATCATTGCCTACTTTAATTTGCCTTTTATATGGCAAAGTAAACAGTCTGACAGTTGCCTTCTCGAGATCTCTATAAATGTAAACATCGTTGTTTCATTATTGTTGTTTGTGTATTTTGTTTACATTTATTCTTGTCGTTTAATTTTTGTAGCTTTTGTTTATAATTTTAATGTTAAACGAAGTAAACATGTAATATCGAAATTTTTCCATTTTCGTAACATTATTAAAGACGACATATTTCTATCAGTATACCGTGTGAGATACCATCGAAATTTCCTATTCATTTTAAAGACCTCTTGATGCCACTATGGGTAGAGTATCATGTGGTCTGAATATCCACCATGGCTTCTCTGGATTGAGTGCATCTTGAAATGTTCAATTTTCCATGACTTTGGCACATAAATTAGACGGAATTTAATCACTTGCATACATTAGGTCGGATTTGAGGACTGCTGTGGTTTTTAGCTTATACGAATACATCTGTGACTTAATAAAATCCTACAAGGAATGTCTAAAAGGATCCAGCCGCATGATTTTGTGGGGCCAGTTCTTATCTCCTCTATGTGAGTTGACCAACTCCTAAAATCGGTTGTGCAAGATATCCAATGTGGAATGAACAGTGTGGCATATAGTGCCGTCTTGTTAAAACCACATATCGTAGGAGTTCAAATTATCCAATTTAGGCCAAAAGAAGTTGGTAATAATCAACCCATTGTGTTCGCCATTGAAAGTAATTACCTGGTAAAATCGTTCTCAAAAAAAAATATGGACCGCTGAGGCCATCAGCCTTTAATCTACACGAAACTGTAACTTATTCAGGATGTTTGGATGCTCTTTACACGCGCTCCAAATTCGACAATTTTGTTTCTTCAGGTATGCATTCATCCACTATACTACTGGTAGTGTATAGCATGCCCGTTATGTTAAGTGTCTCAGTTCCCAGGCTCTGCCTTTTAATCTTAAACTATTGTGGACATCATGAACTTTATGAGCTATCGGGTTCGTTAGCTTTTTAGAGATGAGCCCTTGTTTCAATCTTCAGTCCACATATCTCGAACAAAACGAAATATTCGGCAACTTTATTTTCAGTCAAAAGCTCAGCCAGTAAATAAAATTGCCGTGCAAAGTTGCTCAAACCTGTCTTTCGGTCTCGACATTAAACTGTAGATTAATTTACTTATGGGTAAATTAAATACACACAGCATGAGTGGTTAGAAAGTTTTTAATTCCAACTAAAGGGTTGTAAGCGGCCGTAGTCTAGTAGGTAGTGTATTGGCTTATTACACGTGAAGCCGCCGTTCATACCCCAGGTCAGATATTTCTAACAAAACGAAATATGAAAAAATATTTATGTGAGGCGGAGAGAGTAATAAAAGCGGAATTCAAAACCCAAAATTTTTCAAAATTTAAGACGAATTTAATGTTTTTAAAAAAATGGGAATAAATGTGCTACATGAGACGTATGAGTGTTGAAATGAACACTCAAAATTCTGTGTTAATCATATGCACTGTAGGTCATACTTAGTAGGTATTGCTGAAAGTAGTAACAGAGGTAAACTGGAAGTTTTAAAGCTTTCTGAAATATTTTTGGTAAGTTGGGCTGTTTATTAAAACCCCTTAATAGATTTACTAAACTCTTATCCCAGAATCATTTTCACTTTTATACTCTTCTGTGGAAATAAAATATTTTTAAAGCGATTTGTTGAAAAATTTCTTTCTTTTCATAATTTTGTTGGTTTCTCAACTCACTTTTCCACATTTTGTTTTTTATTCAATTGTATCGTTACGTGTTCGCGTACAAATATATCGTAACTATTAGAAATCACGTAATAATCTTCGAATTTTCCTCTGCTAAACAGTAACTCTTACATGAACTACGTGATCTGATGGTTCAAACACAAAACCACGAGAGAAAATAAAAATCAAATGGAAACCGTATGGCAAGTAAGTGTAACTGATTGTAAAGATTTTTATCGTTCGCAAAGTGTTAAATTCAATAAATTGTAAACAATACAGACATTTCTACAAAAACATTAAGGCGATGATGGTAAAGGTGATGGGGAATTTATATTACAATAAATGCAAAAATTAAATTAAATTTTTTTTTTTTTTTTTGAATGCGACTGAATTCTACAATTTCTTGACAGTAATTTTGTCTATCGAATTAGTGGTCATTTATTTAGTCTGTTTTACCATTTCATCATGGCCGGATGTAATATTCAACCGGATATAATATGCAAATAAAATTGGTTTCAAAAAAATTAATGTTCTGTTCGGGTAATGCACTGCTCGCTTCGTCCATTTTACTTTCGTGCTACGGAGAGTAGTACCCGCAATTTAGTGAATAAATTCTAGTACCAATGGCTCAGCAAACGATCGACCAACACCCATCCATCGAACAGATAAAAGATCTGTTTTAAACATTACCGCTGTCTGTGAAAGTGGGCAACAGAACCTTGCACCCATAAATTATTCAACTCACCTAGGAAATAAAGGTCATCTACCATGTATCACGACTGTTATTTTGGTTGAAAAATAATTTTTAGCAATGTGGCCGATTTCTGGATGAATGGCCACGTGAACAAACAAATTTTTCGTATTTGATACAAACCCACTTGAAATCTTAGAGCTTCGAATGAATACCAAAAAAGTCAATATTTGGTATGCATTTTGGGCCTGAATGGGATCATATGGACCCCAATACATTTCAAAATAGTCATTGTTTTGTTTAAATTTAATGCTAAGAGTGTCATCGGTCCATATTTCTTTGAAATCGATGTTGGCCAGTCTAAAGCGGCGTTCCTCAGGCCAATGATTACAAATTTCTTCTTCCCTTCATTGGATGATTTTAATACCAACGATATATGGTTTCAACAGGACAACGTTAGGTGCCACACTGCTCATGCCACATTACATATTCTGCACGAGCGAGGGGACGATAATTTTATGTGAAAGTGATTAGAAATGGCCACTGAGATCTTGCAATTTTACTCCTTAAATTTTTTTTGCGCGCTCCTCCATGCAAAGAAATTCTGTCGTTCATATTCAGTCCGATAAATGCGAAATTGGACATTTATGATGTGCTTCAGCCAGAGATGCTGTGGCAGGCGACTTTATATTTCATAGATAATAACATGAGTAAGTCTTCCTAAGGAATAGATAGTTTTGATGATATCTCACACACATTTTGTTTTATTTAAATTTAAACACATAATGTACTCCAATGTTCCTACAAACATATTAAGCACTTAATGGAAGACCCGTTACGTATAAATTGCCAATATTCCTACCGAACCATATACCCTCAAAGTATTGCCCCTACTGTATCTAATTCTAATAGTGGGGCGGCTGGCATCTAAGCTAAGCTGCCAACTAAGTAAGTATCTTATTTATATAGCGAACCTCTTATTATAAGAACAGCTTGTGCAACTACACACTGACAGGGTAGTAGAGAAGACGCTGCAAGTGCCTCTTACAATTCTTCGCTGATTGATGGCTGTTTAAAACGTCGCCCACGGACCACGTGGAGGCTTGTGAGTTGGTTCATAATAGAATGAGTAAAGATGAATAAAGTTAAAAAAAACGAATGAATCTTATCATTACACCCACTGTCGACTAGCTCGTAATACATGCAAAATATTTAATCAATCGAATTTATTTATTCTAATAATTTTTTTATGATTTTTCTCCGAAAATCTTAAATTTTCTAAAGTTATTATAAGTTTTGTTTGTTTAATACATTATTAACTTAAAATGTTATTTTATTGTCATTTTATTTACCGTGTTGTAGTCATATTTTATATTTTATTTTTCTTTTCTTTGCTTTGCTTTACAAAACAATTAACGTAATAACACTTCTTAGTTGCCTAGCGATTTTTGAATTTGCTTGGCTCTACTTGCCACCTTTAGTGACATTTCTTTAAATACTTTGTGACACTTCAAGTTGACATGTTGGCATGTTGCAACACTATTAATTTTCTTTATTCTACAACAAAAGCCTCTTAAATACATTTCTTCTATGAAGGTACTTCAAACCACACCACCTTGTGTATCCTGAAAGAAATTTAATGCCATTTAGATTATTAAATAAGACTTTATGATAATAAAATAAAAAAAAATAAGAAAAATGGAATGTTAAAAATAGAAAATTGAGTGGAAAAGTTATAAAAGAAAAAAAAAAAAAAAACAGTAATGCCTGGAAAATTATAGAATTAAAGAAAATTTAACAATGAAAACACAAACTTAAATACGAAATTTGTATTGACTTTGAATTTGTGGTGTAAAGTTTTTGAAATTATTTTCAGTTATCTGTCTGGCATCACTAACTCGGAGATGATGCAAAGATATACATACAGTGGACAGCAAAGTTCTTACTACTGCAATATTTTTTAACAATTTCATGAATTTTAACCAACAGTTTGTACAAAAAATTAAGGTTTTTATATTTATTTCATTAATTTGTTTCTGTTTTATTATAAAACAAACAATTTTTTAAAGTTTTTCATAAAACAAGAAAAAAATAAGGAAAAGGTTCAGATGACTCCCCCAAGGAGAACCCTGAGTAAATTTAAAATTCAAAGGCATAATATATGAAAATGTATCCCTTGTATTTAGTAGAATATCTCTTAAGGTCAAGCACTCCATTTAACACATTTGGAATTGAAAGTACAATTTTGTTTAGTGTTTTCTGTTGGCTCCATGAGCAAGTTTTTCGGTTGACTTTTGTTCGAGGTTTAGCGATTACGTTACAGTTCTTTCAAATTATCTCCTAAATACTCTCTTGAAGTCATATCGGGACTTTGTGCAAGAGTATTAAGCCTGTGGGGCTTAATATTTTTTTTGTCAAAATATCTTGGAGTACTAAGACTTTTGCTGTCAAGATTACGACCTAGTTTCTCACACTACTTAAAATGTGTGTTAATTTTACACATGAATGGCGGAGCCTTTAGTTTAAATTCGACTCCGAACGGCACATTTTTTTGAGAAGCTTTTCATGGCAATTGTTTTTGTTTTACTCTCAGAGTTTTTGCCATAATTCTGCTGAGGGAAAGTTGCCGAAGAAATATCTTTCTCGTATTTCGTTTCAGATGTCTGACCAGGGGTTTGAATCGTGACCTGACGCCTAATAAGCCAACACAGTACCCACTAGGCTAAGGCAACTTATACTCTTTGCAGGACTAAAGAAATTATCATGAAATTTTAGGTGCGAAACACTCAACATACTCGACAGAATATCCTGCATATGTTTCAAGGTATTAGTTGGCTAGTACCTGTGGTTTGATGTACTAAACTAAACATGTTTTACTGTCTTACAATAAAGTTCGTATATACACGGTTTGAATATCCAAGCTCGATACTGACACAAGTAGTCCGAATACCGCTCTCGGTTAATTAACCCTGTCATATACGTCTTGTTTTTGGACGCCATTCATTGTCACTGTACTGGCTTGAGTGTAAAATCTATAAACGATATCGCTGAAGTTGTTAATACACATGAATTCGGTTATTTAGTGCTCAAATAACATTCGCACAAGTTCTCGAGCATGGTTGACAGTCTCCAAAAAATTCCACTTCTCTTATGAACAAAAATTCGCTAATGGTCAATTATTAGGGTGATTAGTTTAGGTAAGAAGAGATCTATTGACGTAGAATTTGCAGGGTTCAAACCCCAGCTCAGACATCAACTGAATGAAATATAAAAAAATATGTTTTCGACGACTTCTGCGTAGCAGTATTTTGGCAGGAATTCTGAGAGTAAATAAAATTATCATGAAAAGTTTCACAAAAATTTGTCGTTCGGAGTCTACATTAAACAGTAGGTCTCGCCACTCATGTATAAAATTAACACACACAAGTGGTGTGGGAAGCCAGGTCCTATAGAAAAATAAATCTACAGTACGACAAAAAATTAAGATTAATATGATATAAATTGAATAAAAATTGTATCGCGTACTTTCACCCGTTTCTTTTCTGTAAATTTAATGCCGAATATTTATTACTACATCCTGTTGTAAAATACCATGAAAGCGATTGTTTTTCTCTGCGATTTAAAAATTTTTACAATATCACACGCTATTTTTATCATTAAAAACAACAATAATTCTCCATTTGCAAAGAAAAGGAAACAAAATCTGAAGTTTATTTCCAATCGAAATTCGATTAAAAAATATTTGTATTGCGACACACGAATATTTCTTTCCATTGTTTCTTTTTTTGTCGGTTTCCTAGACTTCAATAGCTTTAAGGGGTTATACATTTGCTGCTGTTACCACCATTGATTTCTTGGCGTTTATTTTTGTTTTTCTTTAGTTTTTTTCTTTACTTCTTTCATTTTGAACTCTGTGTTGGATTCGTATTGAAAACGGAAATCCATTTTTAGCTTTTCGTTATTAATAGCATCCCCAAGGTAACATGGGCGATATAAGTTACAGTCGAAACATATTGCATTGGCGTAAAATATCCAAAATGAGTAAAGGAAACGGAAACAGGAAATATAATATATAAGAAGAACTAAAGCAAAGATACAAAGTGTTTTCTTCTTCAGAGTGTTACTAACACTAAAAGTTAAAAATTATAATCGAAACCTTAGGATAAATAAATCAAACGATATAGAATTGCAAGTATTTTTTCGGTTTTTGTTTCTTTTTTAAGTTTTAAATTAAAGTTTGGAATTTGTGTTCATGTGATCAAAATTATTCTCAATTCTGTTACAACAACGTTCTAAATCGATTGAAAAAACAAAATCCAAACAGTCTGGTTGTATCGGGTGGGTCATCTATCGGTTTAAATTTGCAACATCGGTTATTTCGAAACTGGCAATACTTAGGCCATTCTATTATGTCACAAAATTCAGTAGATAGTGTCAACTTTAATATAATGAATCGATTTACGCTTAAGCAACGTTGGGGTTTATTGGGCCAACGACAAACTATACGTCAATAAGAAAATTTACAGTATTTGGGGCTCAAAAAACCCTCACGTGGTTTTACAGAAACCTATACACCCATTACTAGTGACTATTTGGTGGCTTGTGGAGATATCTGTCGCACCACAATAACCGATTTTTTCTTTGTCCCACGCTTCATGGTATAGATGTGAACGATGTTTAGGATGGTGTAACATGCCACACATCTCATGCCACAATCGATTTATTGCGTCATACGTTTGATGGCCGCTTAATTAGCCGAAATGGTGATGTCAATTGCCCGCGAGGAAGCTGCGATTTGATACCGTTTGACTATTTTCTGTGGGGCGCTATTAAACATAAGTGTTATACTGACAAATCAGAGACAATTGAGCATTTGAAAGCCAAAATTCGAGATGCAATTGCTAAAATACGAACGGAATTCGTAAATTGCAAAAAACTTGAGGGAAAAATTTTATTAATGAGTTTATTTTCAATAAAAAGTAATTGTATTCAATTTGCCAATAATTCCCAACACTATAAATATGGCTTCAATATTTTAACTGAAGTGAATGGAGAACTTGAAGTCGCCGTAGTCTAGTAGGTAGTGTGTTGGCTTATTAGACGTAAAGCCAGGGTTCGAGCCCCAGGCTAGACATCAAAACAAAATACAAAAAGTATTTCTTCGTCGATTTCCTCTCAGCAGATTTCTGGCAAAAACTCTGAGAGTAAATAAAATTGCCATGAAAAGTTTCTCAAAAAATCTGTCGTTCGGAGTCGACTTTAAACTGTAGGTCCCGCCACTCATGTATAAAATTAACACACACAACATAAGTTGTGTGAGAAACTAGGTCAATAATCCTGACTGAAGGGTTGTAATGACCAATTATGTATGTATGTGAATGGAGAACTTAATTAAAATGAAGTGCAATATTTACACTCAGTAAACGTTTTATAGCATAAAAGTAATAAATGTACATACATATGTACAGTGTTTAAAAATTCTCAACTGAAATACAGAACTGTGAAAGAGAAACAAAGCTTAAATTCATGCGTATAAACTCAATTCGAAAAGATTTTTTCTGTTACAATGTATTGTTGAATTATAATCCATACAAACGCATATACGTATTGTATGACACATGTATTCTTGTATATCAGAGTATTAATAGTGAGATTTTCTTCTTAAGGTTGAAATGAATGACAGCAAAAGCGGAAATTTCATCTGAAATTCTGTTCATGAATGTTCACAACTAAAGAGCATACTTAAGTTAACGTTACGTTAATGCAATAAGAAGTCATACACAATGACTTACATTAAGCAAATGGTTTAGGTTAAGGATAATAATGCAGTTTATTTGTATCTCCGTTCTTTTTGTTATTAATTACAGTTTTGTTTATCACTGTAAATAATTAAAATTAATGAATAATTCGTAAAATAATGAAAACTTTAAAGCGATTATGGCAGTATGGGCTTATTCAACCAAACTGATTTCCTTACTGAAAAATAAAATTAAAATTTATTATAAGAATAAAAAAATTTAAATTTAATTATAAAAATTGTTGAGAGAATATAATATTAAATATCTTTATCTTTGAATAGCACCAGCAGATGCTGAACAAAGTAACAAATATGTAGTCTAGCAGGTAGTGTGTTGGCTGATTAGAGTTGAGGTCACGATTCAAACCCCAGGACAGACGTCTACAACAAAACGAATTACGAAAGAATATTTCTTAGTCGACCGACACTCCAGCAGATTTCTGGCAAAAACTCTGAGAGTAAAATAAAAAAAAATTGTCAAGAAAAGTGTCTCAAAAAAAAATCTGTAATTCTGTGTCAACTTTTAACTGTAGTTCCCGCCACTCATGTATAAAATTAACGTACACAACATGAGTGAGGTGAGAAGCTAGTTTGTAATCCTGACTAAAAGGTTTTAAAGACTAATGAATTAAGTATGTAATGAGCCGATAATTAATATTATTTCTCGTAACAAGCTATTAATGAAATCACTTCTTATAACTTAAAGTTTGTGAAGAGTGGTCATACAGAATATCTCAAGTGAATCTTCCAATATTAACGGCGTTCAGTTTTCCCTCAGTTAATTTCAACAAATCATTTGTTGTACACTACGAAAGCATTTTCTGTACATTACATACATACATCTAGACTTAGATTCTCACAACACTTATGTTGTGTGTAGTAATTTAAATTTAATCTCAGAGTTTTTGCCAGAAATTTGCTAAGCGGAAGTCGCCGAAGGAAAATTTTTTATATTTCGTTTTGATGTCTAACCTGGCGTTTGAACCGTGGCCTCACGTCTAATAATTCAACGCACTAGCTATTAGACTACGGCGACCTGCTGTACATTACGAAATGCATTTGATGTACTTTTCAAATTCAATTCTTCTTTTCCCTCCACAGCAAAAATAATTAGCCAATGGAGGCATTATAACTCAAGTACTGGCCTTGTCTAGTTTTTGGTTTAAAATCTTTAAAATCCTCTCTAATCCTTGTATTCAATAATTAAACAACTTCAAACTAAACAGAAGCAAAAACCTTAATAGTTAAAGTACTTATCAAGGACAACATATTCCATGGAGTCTTAAACCTTACAAACCAATTGAAAAATCTTTACTACCCCTTGTGTTGTTTTAACTTATTATGTGGCTTTTAAACATTTTAAATAAAAGTTTTCATATGCAAGCAAATATAAATGTGTGCAACAAATTGGGTCCAACATACAACAGGCAACAAAACCATAAAACAAGGTCATGCCAATAACCATAAGCCATCAACACTACAATACATAATTATATGGACAGCAAATGCAATACTTGGCATTATTTATTCTATTAAATGGCCAGCAACAGTAACAAAACGTATGAATAACTAAAAAAAGAAAATTAAAAACAATAAATTGTCCTGGCTTTATATGTTTAAGTGTATATGTTTCGTTTGTATCCTGCCTCGGTATTATTGTTGCAAATTATTTTCAATTGTACAAACATTGATGCTTAATTATTGGTTAAATCCTTGGTGTATTCACAATGTAGCTTAGCTATATGCATGTAGTGTTGTTTATTTACATACAGTTGATTTTGCAGTGTATATGTTTACATCTATATGCCTATGTGTAGGGAGTAGTTTAACGAGCATAAGTAATAAATGTTTGCATATCCGCTTGTTCAAGCATTTACATACACACACCCTTATTATTACAATCCATGCCAATACATGTGTTCATTTATTACATACAAACATTATTGAAATTTTAAACATTTCAAACGACACACTGGCCTGTTGTAAATGGCATGAAAAGCGATACCATATTTCTGCCCTGTTATTTTGACCCCAAAAACTATTTTATTGTGCACAAGGTTTTTAGAAAATATTTTTGAAAATTTTGCAAATTGTTGTTGCATTATTTATGATATTTTTAATCAACGAAATCTGCTTGAAGTTTTGCAAATATTTGCAAAACTAAAGACAAAAAAGAAATAATATTTTAGGACAAGATTTTTATGGCTCATAATTAATATTTAGTAATATATGGCACCACCATAAGTTGCTGTAGTCTACTAGGTAGTGCGTTGGCTACTACACGTGAGGACATGGTTCAAATGCCAGGTCCAACAAAAGGAAATTTGAATATTTCTTCGGCGACTTCCTCTCGGCAGATTTCAGGCAAAAATTTCTGAGAGCAAATAAAATTGCCACGAAAAAGTTTCTCAAAAATCTGTAGGGCCCGGCAATCACAACATAAGATGTGTGAAAAACTACGTCGTAGTTGATTTAATTTAATTACGATTATGTTATGTATGTAAGCTAATCTTGGGTTAAGTTAGGTTTATTAGCTAACTCTTGCCTTATTTGGCCATTCAGAGCTATAGGTTTCCTAAATTAAATCAACAATCAATTCTAGAATAATATGTGCTTTTGCAGCAATCTTTACATTAAAAAGTTTAATCAAATCCTCTGCTTCTTGATAGTATTAAATTCCCACTAGTCATACCCACAGCTCCTGCAGAAGATATTTTAGGTAATAGCAAGTCTGGTGGCAGACCTTTCGGTACGGCAGTGGCCGGTAAAAATTGCAATTATATAATGAAATGCCATGCAATTTTAGGATAAAAGACAATCATTATAGCAGAGTCTAGCAATATTGAACGTAGCCACCTGATACCAACGTCTACGCCGAACGACGAATTTTTGAGAAACTTTGACAGCGGGTAAGCTGAGTTTTTGCCAGAAATATGCTAAGAGAAAATCGCCAAAGAAATATTTTCTTCATACTTCGTTTTATTGCAGATGTCTGAAATGGGGTTTGTACCGAGGCGTCATGTCTAAAAAGCCAACACACTACCTACTAGACTACCGCGACTTTATAAATAGTAGTATGTACATACATACACTACATGTCTGTCACACTATGGTAGTATCAAAAACCATGGTATATATATTACATGTCCATCAGGTCTATAATTAATTTGTTTCCATCTCCTAAAAATAAAAACAAATTTGCTCCACTTCTTAATATTAATTTTTTCCTTTTGAATTTATTTTTTTTTTTCATATTTTTAATATTTTCCTACATGTCCAATTATAAAATAAAAAATTTAATCATAATAATCTAGCATGAGACCCTTAAGTTAATGCCATAAATTAAACAACTTTAAGGACATGTAGTCAGAAAAATAAACCAAAATTACTGTTTCAATTACAACATGCAATATAAATAATATCTTTTTATTATAGTAATCCATGACGTATGAGTAAGTTTTTTAATTTAATTCTTACTTAAAAGTATTACTGAAGAAGAAGAACAACTACAAGTTTCAGGCACTACTTTCATTTGATTCCCACATACTCTTATGATATTCAAAACATATGTACGAACAAATATCACTAGAGTAGATTATATATATCAACATGGAAATATACTCTCTTTTATTTCCTACTCTCTCTCGCAGTGCGTTATTTTCCATCACATACTTACACACTGTTTTCAGAAGATATATGGCATAATAAAGTGAAAGTTAATCTTTAAAACTCTTGCCTGTTTTAAATTCATGTCTGTACTTTCGCTTTTAACTGTTATTGTTGTTACTTTTATTAACTTTATGTACAGTGAGCGTCAAAAGAAATTGGACATTAAAAAATATATACATTAATAAATTACCGTTATTTTTATTTTAAAATTGTTTCATTGCCAGTTTTTAAAATTGAAACAAAAAAATTTACAATAAATTTCGAAATTTTGTTAAATTTTTTCTGGCACTCTCTTTAAGTGGCAAAAGTTTGGTGATTGTCAGAATTTCATTCTTAATGTATAGTTTCTTTTGACGCTCACTGTATGTGTACACACATATACACATATACATATATGTAAGTTGGCAAAGTACATCATATAATACTTTTTATCTCCATGTTTTCTTTACTTTTTAGAGAAAGTTCTTACACGCACACACACACGCACGCATATTTGTATTTGTTTTTTATTTTTTTATGCTGAAATAAAAATAATTTGTTGAGATTTATACGATGTGTTTACATGTTAAATTAAAAAGTTTTTATTTCTTTAAATTTTTCTTCTTCCACTTGCAACACAATTTTTTTCGTTTTTCTTTACATTTTCAGCAAAGTTAATCGGAGTTTCACATGTTAATCTTAATTGGAAAGATTTGTTTGCCATGATTATAAAAAAATGGAAATAATTGAAATAATATGGTAGAAATGGAAATTGTTTTCTTGATTTCAAAATGGTACATAATGAATGTAATTAATTTAGGATTGCATCACAAAATGCTGGAAATTTTCTAAGACTAGCAAAAAATTGTTGCATGTATAGCCAATAAGTCGTGTTCTAGTGGTGGCTTATTAGACGTGAGACCTCAGTACAAAACTCAGGTCAGACATCTCCAACAAAACGAAATATGAAAAAATATTTCTTTCGGTAACTGCCTCTCAGTAGATTACTGGCAAAAAACTCTGAGAGTAATTAAAACTGCAATGAAAGGGTTACTCAATAACCTGACGTTCGAAATCGACTTTAAACTGTAGGTCCCGCCACTCATGTATAAAATTAACACACACAACATAAGTGGCTTGAGAAGCTAGGTATGTATTACCAAAAGGTAAAAAATTATCTCTTCCTCAATATAAGTTTAGTATTCTCCTTTCTATTAAAGAGTTAAAGGGAAGAGTAAATGAGGTTAAGAGAAGGTGACCTCTATCATAATTATGTATGATACGCTGACAGTCATCAAGACGTTTGCAAATTTAGTTGCTCAATGTGCTGGTATGGCAAATATCTCTTAAATGAGTATAAATTTAATAACTTCTAGTCATTGAAATGCTTTTCAATTAACAAATAAGAACATGCCATTGAGTAGGGCCATATCTATAAGTGTTGTAAGGCTAGACAATAGTATATTAATTGAGAAAATAAAAAATCTAACCACAATGTCATTTAAATCATTTTAAAATATTTTAAGACATCTACTAAATATTTTTAAATTGAATTTTTGACCACATTTAAATATTTTAAACAATTTTTTAATTCAATTAAACAAAATTCAGATAGAACATGAAAAGAAATGAATTAAATAAGGTGTGATAAGTATCATCTCTTCCATTTCAAATAATTTTTCTATTTCACAGTGTAAGATTTAAATTTAAATTTTTTGCTTTGCCTGACATTTAATTAACATTTCTCTGTCATGTCTGGCAATGGAAACGATAAAAGCCATTTATGTCTTTGTTATGGTATAACAAAAGTTTTTTTTCCCAACAACAATATCATCAGCATCAACCGCAACAGCATCTGCCTCAGCCATATCAAACATCAATGTGCAATATGAGCAACAGTCATATGATGAAGCAGATAACTTGCAGATTTGACTTTTGCTGTTTTACTAAAGAAGTCATATTCATTCCACTTGCTGATGATGATGATGACATTGATGCTGTTGTTGTTGTAGATGATAATCATTAAATTGTTGTTTGTTGCATAAGATTTAAAATTTATTCAAAGGAAAATTGAAAGATGAAGCAATATTATTAAAAATTTTGTATTTAGCACAGACTCAAACCGCATAACAACTTTCACTTTCTGTGCCTTGTATTCTGAAGGCATAAGGTGTAATTTTCCTTTTGCTTGTGTACTTTAAATTGATTTTTTATTTCTTTCAGAATAATTTAAATAAAGTTTATAAATTTTGCTTTTTGCTGTGTTTATTGTTGCATCTTTTCTATTTGATTTTGTTTTCAGACATATTACATTAGAAAACACAATCATCGTCACATTTGCTATGTTCAGCGATGCGTTTTCAGTGTCACAAAGCTAATTGATTTGTTTTTTTTTTTTTTTGATGTACCTACCCATTCCTCGTTCTCTTAAAGACTGTTCTAATTATAAAAGGATGTCGGCGGATTGAGATTTTTTAAACACATTATTATCGTATCGCACCACCCTTCTTTTTGAAATTCAGTTGTTGTCCTCTTATTCGTTTAGAATCATGAACTTCTTGCCATCTTCAGTTTTTGGAAAACAAATCGCAGTAAGCATTACATTTTGCAAACATTTACTTGCTTAATTGGTCTTTACAACCCTTTAGTCAGGATTACAACCTGTCTTCTCATAGCACCTATGTTGTGAATGGTGGAACCTACAGATAGATCTTTTTATGAAACTTTTCATGGCAATTTTTATTTGTCCTCATAGTTTTTGCCAGAAATCTACTGAGAGGAAATTGCCGAAAATAAAATTTTTTTTTGTTTGTTCGAGATGTCGTAGCTGGGGATCGAACCATACGGGTTCTTGTCTAATAAGGAGACACACTTCCTATTAAACTACACATAACAGCATCAAAAGGTCTTTCTCATGTATAAAAATGTTCATTAAACTTTAAAGTTAGAAAGCTCTTAAAGAAAGACCCTATATTTGTGTATAATTTTTCATTCTACAATTTTTATTTTGTTATTGCGTTTTCGGCTACTAAATTGTGTGCGTATTTCGGAAGATTTAATTGTGTTAACAGCAATTGCAACAACAAACTAGAAAGCCAGGACTACTAAACACAAAACAAACTTAAAATTTCTGTAGCAACAACGAAAATATTGCGTTTCGTAAACGCTGCATTGTGACCCATGATTTTTTCCATTGCATGGTAGACAATAATTTATGAGCAGTTGGTGCGTGCTTTCATTAAGAAGTTTTTCTTTGTTGCTTTCTATTTTAAATTTTTTTTTTGTTTTTTTTTTTTTGTGTTGTTCTAAGAGAAAATTTAAAACTGCGTTGAAGTTTCAGATTGTTTTTGTTTGTGGAAAGGGTGGAGAGGAAGCAAAGGAAGCAGCATCTTAAAATGGACAAGAAAACTAAAAGTGACGCAGAAAAAAAAAGCTAGAAATTCATGTGATTTGTAGCGGAAGATAAATGTTTGAAATGGAAAACTTTAATTAAAATAACGCTCACAATACTACACTAAATTTCAAATGAAATAATTTCGAATGAAGTGGGGGAAATGTACGCATATATCGGCAACTTAATAAAATTCTAAAGAAAAAAGTCAAAGGGGGTTATATCACACGGTCTTGGTAGCGAGGTTACATCCCTTCCATTGAGATGAAAATACCATCAAATCGCTCTTACATACACATACCTACACAATCGGTCGTCACAACTCTTTAGTTAGGAGCAGAACCTAATTTCTCACACCACTTATGTTGTGTGTGTTAATTTTATACATGAGTGGTGTGAGTTTAAAGTCGATTCTAAATGATTTTTATGGAAAAACTTTTCATGGCAATTTTCTATTTACTCTCAGAGTTTTTGCCAGAAATCTGCTGAGAGGAAGTTCGCTGAAGAAATATTTTTTAATATTTCATTTTGTTGGAGATGTTTGACCTGGGGTTTGAATCATGGCCTCACGTCTAATAAGCCAACACACTACCTACTAGACTACGGCGACTTCAAATCGCTCTTACAGAATATCTACAGTGGCTTTTACTGTGTGGTACGTAGTGTCTTCATTCAATTCAGGCCAAAGTAATTAACAATGATTGACATATACTGGTCTTTGACCGTAATGGTCTGCCCACCGTCGTTTTGAAAGAAATATTAACCCATGGTCGCTGCAAGCTTAATATTCACAACAATCAGAAACTTCTTCTTGATATATTGGCTGCTTTTGGATCCCATGTGAATCAGTTTCGTTTCAAATTCAATAATTTTGTTTTTCTGTCAATACCCTGGCTTTCAGAAGTGAGATCCATTGCTTAAGGTGAATGGGCGTCAGTTGCTAACTCTTCCAGAGCCTATTTAGCCATTACATGTCATTGTTTTGGTTCCATATCTTTCGCTACTTGGTTATTTGATAAAGCAGACTGAATAAAAGGCAACTAATTTGATGGTCGTTATCAATTGATCCAAATTTGAAGGTCCCGGTTGAAAGACCCAATAGAATAATCATCATTACATTCTACTATTTAACAGAAGTGTTGACAATTCGTTGGGAGTCGTCGTAGTTGAATAGGTAGCGTGTTGGCTTATTAGATGTGAGGCCACGGTTTAAATCCCAGGTCAAACATTTCTACCATAACGACATATGAAAAAATATTTCTTAGTTGAATTCCTCTCATCAGTCAGGGAAAAACTCTGAGAGTAAATAAAAATTGCAATGCAAAGTTTCTCAAAAATGTGTCGTTCGGAATCGACTCCGAAGGGAAGTACGGCCCGCCACTCAAGTATAAAATTAACACACACAACGTAAGTGGTGCGAAAAGCTAGGTGCTAATCCTGACTAAAGAATTGTAATGACCAATTATGTATGTATGTATGTTGACAATTCGTGGACATATGATATGCTACGATCCTGCCACTGTTTAAGTCTTTTAATAGCCAAAAACAAAGGTGTTTTCTCTTGAATGCAGATAGTGCGGCAGTTCGCTCAGATTTAGCAAGTAGAAGATGTTTCGAAGATACAGTGCATGAAAATATTTGGGGGTCACACCCTACCTTAATCTGTTAGCAAATCTATTTTATGGTTCTTAGGAAACCAGCAATCAATTTCTTATAGAAGTGTTGCGACAATTATTTTGTTTTTGAATTTTCTACTTTTAGCTACTCTCTTATGCTTAGCATACTTAATATTTAAAGTAAAATGACCCATATAAGCATATGTTCTGCATTTATTTCTGTCGAAAGAATTTAGTTTCTCTTCATTTTTTGGTTTTTATTTACATGTTTCGGGTGAAAAATATTTTCCAGTATAATTCAACGAGTGCCACAATGTATTGCGTGTAGTATTTTTCTCTCTCTCTCTCTTCTATACTACATCTGTTTCAACATCTTCATCTCTCGACTCCTTTCTTTGCAAGTATTTTGTACAATAGTTTTGCTGCTTAAATTTCATGAGTTTTTCTGCATCAATACTCTGCTGTAATAGAGATCGTTTGTTTGGCTGCTTTCGTTCATGGTGCACCACTTATTTAATATATGTATTCTTTGTTGTTTTTTTGTTGTTTTTGTTTCTATTTTTATTTCTACAGATGCTCTTACACTTGAGCCATGCTACACACTCTACTATGTAATCAACGTTTACGTTTTATTCCTATGTTTGTTAGTCGCATCGCATTGGTGGTGTTTATTATTCGTATAGGTCTGGCAGAAGGGACGAATAGTTGAATGGAAAATAAAGAAAAAAGAAAGTAAAGGATAAGAAGAGAAAAACTAAAAGTGAAACATTAAATACATTATGTTGTATTGTATTGTATTAACGATGGGAACAAAACACTTGTACGAGTAATATTTCAATTTGTTACGTAAAGTATTGAGCGTACGAGGAAAACATATTGTGGTCTTTGCTTACGGCACTTGATACATTACGTTTTTTTCGTTTCGTTTTTCATTTAAACTTAGGGATGGGAATTAAATAGGATTTTTTTTTAAATTCATGGAAATATGTTAAGTTTGTTCTTATGTACGCCATGTCTAAACATTTTAAGTTAGAACGCTGTGTAGGTACATTAAGAATCACTTTTGAGAAGGTAAGTAGGTAGAAGTGGCTGTCCTCCAATAAAAGTTGAATGGAGAGAGACACTTAGGCCACATGATGTCTAATATGATACCATAGTTTTCTTTTATCCCCCTCAGACCTTCAGCTGAAGCGACTCACACTGCCAAAGTCAGTACATGATAGTTCCTCTAGATTACCTAAATAGTAGGCATCAAAATACATTTTCCTCCTCCAATATAATGCTGGACATGTACTTAATAGGTGCCTAACAATCTTCTTTTCTTTCTCATCATTACAGCTTTCACAGAAATCGTTCGCAAGTATCCAGGTCTTTAGAGGCATTTCAAACGTCGATGCCACAACTGGCCAGTTTATCCACAACTACCTGGAATGTCACTATGTCCTCATACCCATGTGATTTCGACATCATATCGTTCCCCTTACGAACTGAGATATCTATGACAGCTATACACCATCCTAGAGTTCATTCCGTTGGAATCTATGGTTGTCGGAAATTATATTAATACCTCGCCTAGTAATTTTCGCCGAAGCCTGTTATGCTGACAACTCCACCTGAAAAACGCTACAATGTATAGACTGCCTTAAAGACTAAGTTGTTTCAATCGATTCCGAAAAACTTACGCGACCCACAGTTCGGTTCGATTTGAAGCCAACAGTGATGATCTTCACAGAGTCGAAACCATGTAATTGCTAATGCCGATAATCCCAAGTTCCTTCTCTTTATCCGGAAGGTATGAACATCCTGAATCTTATAGAGAAATGGTATCGCAAAATCATGTAAACGCTGCTCCCGATAATCCCAAATACCTTCAGGAACATTACGTGATCAGTATTGTATCCATGCTACCCATGGACGCCTACAAATCTTCGCCGAAAGGACTAATAATTATAATTATATATAATAATTATACGGGCAGAACTTTGCAAGCGCCGTATTAGGTTCAAGTTAATTGTGCTTCCAAGAGATTATCACCGTACTAGACATTAGTTGGTTAAGATAGGTCTTCTTGTGCAGATTGCTGGTACTCAGGCCCTATTTTTTTATCCAACAATTTGGTGCAAGCATAGAGGGCAATGGAAACCTTTTTTATTCTGTTAATGGTTTAAGTTTCCAAAAAACCTTTCTCTACCGAAAGAGTCAAAGAAAATGAGCCTCATCCTTCAGTTCCAGTTCCGTCCCGTGCAGTTTCTGTGGACGAAAAGGAGGCAACCCGTTTCCCGGGATTAACATTCAAACTGCTGTCAAATATCCATTCGTTGGTTCAGAGCCAGTTGCATCGTATTTGTAATACCAATTTTCCCGAAATTATAAGAACAACTTCATCTGCATAAGCTAAAGCCCCACTTCCAACATGTTGGAACATCTTTAGCAGCTTTTTCACAACAATATTTCATAGGAGATGGGAAACTACCACACCCTGTAGTTATCTTACTAGCTTTCTGGCTATGTGCAAATTCGGTGGATAAATTGTTCTTTCACACATCACTTATGTTGAGTGTGTTAATTTTCTATATGAGTGGCGGAACCTACAGTTTACAGATTTGTGAAAAACTTTTCATGGCAATTTTATTTACTCTCAGAGTTTTTGCCTGAAAACTGCTGAGAGGAAGTTGCCGAAAAAATAATTTTTCATTCTTCGTTTCGGTGGAGATGTCTCACCTAGGGTTTGAACCGTGGCCTAACGTCTAATAAGGCAATGTACTACCTTTTACTGTACGACGACTTCCACAAATAAGTATTATATTCAATTCAACGTAACATCCTGTATGTTTCTTCGATATCCAGAAAGTCACCCAGAGTATAACCCTTCTCTGCAAGTGCATTCTCTATCGCGTACGTTATGTAGATCGGTTTCAAAAGACATCCCCTTATTATATGCATGCTGGCCCTCTTATATAGCAGATTTTCACTCAGAGTCTGGTCTTGGTTTCACTCTGGTCTGGTCTTGTTGGGCGATGGCCATGCTACTATTCTTCTGATCATTCTGAAGCAGTTCTACAAAAAAAGCTTTTATGGCACGGGCCAACGGGGATGCATACTGTACATCGCTTTAACTTGCTAAACAATTCATAGAATCCTTAATGGTACATATTCGCATAACTTTGAAGGCATTAATTTTGTATTCATTTTGTTTAAAATGCCATAAATGGAACTGTAGTTGAATACCATACAGACTGTATTATAGAAGAATTTTTTTTTTTTTTATTTTGTCAAATCCAATTGCCATATTTTTTTTTGGTGCATATGCCTTTATCAATTTAAATGCATATTCAAAATATCACGATCTATTTTAATCGCTTTTGTATAACTTGTTTGCATTTTTTCATTGTTTCTTAAAAGCTATGTCATATTAAATTTGAACGTGTTCTTAGCACAGCAATTGCATTTCATTTCTTATTTTGTTCGTTTGGTATTGTTTTATGCATGACATCTAAAAAGAGAAGTTAAGACAGGAAATATTTTCTTCACAACTTCAATTACCAAAAAAGAAAACGAAAATTAAAAATAAAAAACAAGAAATAAAATATAAAATGAAAGGAAAACGAAGATGTATAGAAAACATGATGAGAAATTCAAATAAGAATGGAATTTAAATGTGAAATTGTCAACGAACATAAGAATAGGAAAGATAATGTAATTTGTGGCGAAATGGAGAAATACAAGAAATTTATTTTTTTTTTTGCACCGGAAAAAGAGCAAATTTGGTTATGTTGTTGGAAAAAAACTGATAAGGATTATATATCAAATAAATTTTAAATAAACTAAATGATATAAGTATATATTTAAGAGCTTAACTCTTAATGTAATACAAATTATTTAACTGGATAGGCTTCAGTAATCAACGATCAAATTCGCGAGCGTAGTTACAATCAAAACTATAATGAGTTGAATTTAAAGAATACATTAAGGGGTTCAATATATTGTTACGAAAATGAAAAATATAGATACTGGTGTTTTGCTTTTATATCGCTTACCACTAAAATTACAAACAAAAGTTACAAACACAAAACAATGCAGTAAACAAACAAGTTTACAACAAACACCAGCATAAAAAAATGGTAAACAAGTAAACAAAAATCTACACACAACACTACAATAATAAATGTAAACAACGGTGTTTACATTTGTAGTGATTTCGAGAAGGCGAAGTCACGAACATTCGCTTTAAGAACATTCATGAGACTGTTTACGTTGCCATATAAAAGGCAATGCAAAGCAGGCGACGGAGTTAGTAAAACTTCAGTCAGTCTTGTGTGAAGACGCGGTGTGTTTGAAAAGAGTAATTGTGGTTTGAAGATCTCCGTTACAAAGATCTGCCGAACAATTGTCTAGTAACTGTTATTGTTTATGCAAAGAGTGTAAACAGAGGAATAACAAACAAAGCAATTGTTGTTGTTTACATAAAGTGAACAGTGGCACACAGAATTGTACGAATAATAAAGGATTTGGATTAAAACTAAATACAAATTTATTTTTATTTTATTTGCAATCTACGAGCTCATATATTAAACGTTTATAAAAGGTAAAAACGTAAGAATATGTATTCCGAGGGTGATAGTAGCTTGATTGGATTTGATATAACGTCTCATGGAAATGAATACATACGTACATACATAATTGGTCATTAAAAACCTTCAGTTAGGATTGCAACCTAGCTTCTTATATCACTTGTGTGTCTTAATTTTATCCATGATCGGAGGGACTTTCAGTTTAAAGTCAATTCCGAACTACAGAGATAAAAATACCCATTTTGTGTACGTTAATTTTGTCCGTTAGTGGCGGGATCTACAGTTTAAAGTTGACTCTGAAGGGCGGAATTTTTTTTGTGAAACTTTTCATTTCAATTGTTCATTTACTCTCAGACTTTTTGCTAGAAGTCTGCTGAGAGGAAATATTTTTTAATATTTTGTTTTGATCAATTGTTTGAATTGGGGCCTCATGTCTAATAAGCCAACACAATACCTACTAGGTTAAAAAGACTTCAAGCAATAAATAGCACAGTAAATTAGGGCATTTTCATTGTCTGACTAAGTCTCGACGACAATATGATAGGAAAAATGATTCAAAGATCTGTCAGAACTTAAAAGCTAGATAGATATTTGGGAACTTAATTGTTGATTAAAATCATTTAGCTAGGATTACAACCTAGCTGCTTACGCCACCCATGCTGAGTGCATCAGTTTTACCAACAAATGGCGGTACCTGCCTAACAGATTTGAGAAACTTTCAATGTTTTTGCGTCTTCTTAAAACAAATAAACATCACATCCAATTAAGCAACGTCAACATTTTCTTTTCGTTACATTTAAAACAATAAACAGGCATTTTTGCACTGTGAGTGAAACATGAAAGATAAAAACGAAAACAGACGTTAAATATACCCAAAGTTTACAATAATAGCAATAATAATAATAACAATAATAATAATAGCGTTAAGAACTGTAATAACAACACTAAAGCTTAAGTTTTAATTGTTTGTTTAAGAATATGATTTCATGGCTTTTATAACTCTGGAAATATTAACACAGAACTTTCGCTGTGTCTTTTTGCCAGTGTTTTCACTATTCTCTACTTGTCTCCATACTCGCACGCGTACATAAGTAAAAGATACAAATTATTACATTCTTAAGTAAATATTTGCATGTGTGTGCGTAGATATAAAGTGTTAAAATTTGTGAGAAAATATTCATTTCAGTTATGAGTGTGAATATATATTTGCATGGTTTTCTTCTCATTTCTATTTTATTGTAATGTTAAATATCATTTTCATATGAAGTATTTAACATAAATTAAATAGAAAATTATTAAATTAAGTTAATAACAAATTATTATTATTTTTATTTCAATTTTTTCTGTTGAAATAATTGTATGCGGTTGCCTCGTTTGCCATTTGCTATATGGCGTATGAGTGATGTAATTATGAAATTTCATATTTAAAATTAGTCATACGCAGTGTGGTTTAGTGTTTTTTATATGAATTGTTTAAGCTGCTTAACATAGAAATTTTATTTACAATTCCATAGAAAGTAAGTTAAACCTAAATGTGGCATTAAATTTTTTTTTGGTTTCCTAATACACTTCTGAGAATAAATGCTAAAATTTAGATTAACATGTTTAAGTTTGAATAAAAAGACATATAATTCAAAATTTATAAATTAGAATGTTTATTATTATTATAATTACTATTATTATTTATTTATTATTCATTTGATGTAAATTTTATTTAACCTCAATGCTATTGTAACCACGAAGCCTTATGGCTGTCTGTAGGTTAAAACAATTTACAATTGATTACTGAGATATTATTGTGGAAATATTAAAAGTTTTTTTTTAAATAATATTTTAATTCTAAACTTATGTCTGATGCCCAATAAATATTGTTGTCATTTCATTGTAGATTCTTGACAATAATACATGTCGTTAAGATTCTCATACAGCTAGATATGATAGAATGAGAAAATCATTCCCTCGAATACTCTCAATTATCTCAAGACTCTATATAGCGTACATGCTTCTTCGCCTTAGAGAAGTACGGGACAGACGAGTGCTTTGTAGGAGATAAGTTTTGTCACACGAGAGAGAATTCTGCTACTCAGTTACCTATTGGGACCATAGTAACACATATTGGCAACAGTGATCCTGCGGTTGGTTTTTATTCTGACATCATGTTTGCTAGTAACAACTAAGCTAGGTAAAAAAAATTCAGTGAGAACATCTGTCTGGGATCCGATAGATCTGATATTACTAGTTGTCGATAACATATATTTTATTTTGCCCTCGTTTGCTGTAATCCATGTTATAGACTTCCGTTCAATAGGTAGCTAAAGGCAATATTAACATCTCGCTTGGTGCAGCCAAAAATATGAATGTAGTCAGCATACGCAAGCAACTGGAAAGTTTTGAAAAAAATATTACCATTGCGATATGCTCCTGCCTTCCACAGAACACTCTTCAAGACGAAGTTGAAGAGAATGCATGAAAAGAAGTAGCGTTACTTCACACGGTATCAAAATTTCCTACAGGAGATCTTCAATGTCATTATGAACATACCTATCAGCTTCGTAGCAATACTGAATCGATTCTTTATAAAGCTGTCAAAGACTGGCTTATAATCGACAAAAAAGTGGCATGAGTTGACTTGATTTTCATGGGTTTTCTCCAGGATTTGACGATATGTAAAGCTCTTGTCGATGGTGTACTAACCAGGTTTCGAAACCACATTGATAAGGTTCAGTTTGCGCTTTAAAGAGTGGCTTCACTCGGTCACACAATACAGTCGTAAACAACTTATATACGATAGAGAGAGCATATTATAGGATCCTCCTTTGTCAGAACACGACAGATATTAAAATTATATTCAAGAAGTTTAAAAACAACTAAAATAAGTAACCACGAAAACCAGACAACAACAAAATACACACATTATACTGTAAACCGATTAAACACATAGAAATACATGGTAAATTCGAGAAGGGAATAAAACAAAGCTTAAAATAAATCAAATAAAAGCACTTAAAGAAAGATCGTAAAGTTAGCAGACATAGAATAAGGCAGCAAAAATAGAGCTGTTTGTCAGTCTATGACTATTAGTGAGACATGAGTTTGTGTTTAATAACAGAAAGTTTGATTAAGAAATGCACATTAAGCACAGTGGTATTGAATATCGAAAGTTTGATCTTTGTTAATAAGCATCGTGAATTAAATGTTGATATGGTAGTGTTAAAGGTTGAAGTGTATTGTTAGTTAAAAAATAAAGAATTGTTTTTCTTTCGGAGGTAGAAGCACAAAGATTTTTAAAAGATCATATAATATTATGATCATGCCATTATTAAAACCACATTTGAATGTTTGTGTGTGTGTGCCTTTAAATGTTCATTTCTTATATACTTTTATTTTCCCTTTACTTTTTCGATATGCAAAAAATAATACGCGTTTCTGTATAATTTTTATTTCAATTATTTGGTTAACTATGGCATAATTCAATACCAAGGATTTTATTTTACAAACCCTTTAGGCTGCGACATCATTAACCGCCACGAAATCTTTATTAAATAATAAACAGGCGCAAAATAAAAACAGTAACTTCAAGCGAGACACCATGGTAACAGTTAATTAAAAACTTTATAATATTTCGCGGAAGAAAAAACAGGTGAAATAATTATTAAAAACAAAATATTCCCCAACTCTTTTGCTCTTTAGCCATTTGATATATTCAGCAGGACAGCAAAAACATGGAGAAAAAAATCTGTTGCCGCTTCCAATTTGTCGTCCCTTATTGAAAGTGGAATGAAAACATGAAATAATGGCCAGCAAAATATAAAATAAAAAACACAAGGGATTTACAAAAAAAAAAAAAACGAGACCAACCAACAGACTGTAAGTGACACCCAGTTTTTTGAAAACAAAAAGTCCCTTTCTGTGCTTTATTTTTTTTTTTTTTTTTTTGGGTTTTTGCCTCTTATAAGTTGGTATACCTGTGTACGTTACTTCAATGAAAAATAAAAGAGCACCACATGGACTTTCATACACAAAAGAAACTTTTTCTATCAACAACAACAATGTGTCTTGGTTAAGGTGATTTTTGTTTAAGTGTGTGAAAATATGAGTAAAAATGAGTGCGTATGTGAGCATGTTGAGCGTATAAAACAGAGAGTTTTTGCTTGTATAAGAAAAAATGTTAAAAAAAAAGAAAAAATAAAATAAGGAAGGAGAAAAACAGGAAAAAATTAATTAAAATTTCATGGTTGACATTTGTTTGTGAAAAAAACAAGAGAAAATAAAGTAAAATTGAGAAAAGGAGACAAAATCCAAACAAATTATTTGCGTTTAATTTGTTTTTTAAAAGATTTTTTTTTGTTGTATTACTAATTACATGTCATTTCATTTTAAAGTTTGATAAACTCAATGAAAAAGTTGAAAACTTATGCATAAAATACTGTCCTGCTAAGAGGTTGAAGTGGCATTACAAGATAAATTCCGGTAATTATTTATGATGCAAACTAAGTCTTATGAATGTTTAAATAAGGACATCATATCAAATTATATGACAACTGCGTATAGTTCGTACTTTAAAAATTATGAGACTTCAATCTACATACATAATTAATCATTACAACACTTTAGTACGGGCGGAACCTACTGTTTATAGTCGACTCCGAACGACAGATTTTTGAGAAATTTTTCATTGGAATTTTATTTACTCTCAGAGTGTTTGTCAAGAATTTGCTGAGAGGAAGTCGTCGAAGAAATATTTTTTTATATTTTGTTTTGTTGGAGCTGTCTGATCCGTGGTTTGAAACATGGCCTCACATCTAATAACCCAGCACACTACCTACTAAACTACAGCGACTTCATACTGATTCCAATTGCCTCAGTTAATTTGGATTTTGTCCACGTTTTTTACAGGGAAGTTCAATCTCGTTGGCAGCAGGAGGGTACGTGTAATATGGCTAGACTCTGCTGGACACGTATGAACAAGAAGAAGAAGACCGACTCACTTCTATCCTTAATATGACTAGTAATCCATCGTACAAAAGCGATTTTTACAGACCACTATCCTTATGGTAGGTATTACAGAGATGTAGAGAAAATACTGTCTTTTACCCTCATGTTCTGTACTTGTTGTTTTTCACCGTTCACCTTCTAACATCCTTGACGGTGTTCTATAATATAAGGATTGTTGCAAAAGCAAGATTTATTTTGGACTCGAGTTTGTTTTTTCTAGGTAATGTTTGATACCCGGGTAGAACTGATTGTGGTGTCACAATGGGCCTAAATGCTGGCCTAAGTGGGACCTCATTCTTATCACTTTACCTTACAAATGAAAAATTTCAGATGTAGGTGTAAACCTTTATCTAAGATGTGAATGAAATGTGGTACGTTAAATTAAAAAATGAGCAGGTCTGCACAATATGCTTATGGTATTGCTACAATATTCACTGGTTATTATCCTAAAATGGTTAAGTTAGTCTTTAGTTTAGCGAAAGCTTTATTCCACAAAAACAGCAACTGAAATCGTATTTAAAGGAAATTCTGTGCCTCATAAATCAATGATCAGTAGCTCTTCGTTCTTAAAAGTTATTCATGCTAATGGACTGATCACATAACAGGAATAAATTTCAGAACGTATAAAATTCTGTTGTTTTTTTGAAAAAATAAATAAAAAACAGGCACTTTAAATTGCAAACATTTTAATTCTTAAACAAAAGTTCACGAAATTTTTAATAACATGACTACATTTTCTATATGCACACCGCGTTGTTAGCTTGGAGTAGCAAAACAAAACCTAGATATCTAGAACACAAATTTCTTGTGCTTCTTTAAATCTATAGAAACAACACACAGACACACATTATCCTCATTATAATCCACATGAAGATGATGATCATAATGGGAATAAAACTTCTTTGGCTATGTCTTATGGAATTATTGCTGTTTCAACACAACGTGCATGTTTAAATGTGAAAAGTTTTTTGTTTGTTTCAAGATTTTCTTTTCTTGTTTCTTTCTCTGTCTTTCTCTTTCTTCTTTGTGTTAAACAACGTGTGTGGCGCAAACAAAAGTTTAAGATACAACTCGAGGTTTCCTTGAAATTTTTAACCGCAACATTAAAAAGTTTTCAAACTCATGAGAAAATGATACAGGAAGACAACATCGTAAAAGTAGTGAATAAAAAAGTAAAACACTCTACAATAAATTAGAAAATTGTGTATTTAAAATCGGTTATACAAAATATAAATAAAAAAATTTAATGTTTCGTTAAATAAGAAAAAAATTTCCATGGTAAATGCTTTTATGATTAAATGCTTAGAGTAGCCGTAGTCTAGTAGCTAGTGTGTTGGCATAATGGCTGTGAGGCCATGGTTCAGATCCCAGGTCAGACATTTCCAACTAAAAGAAATATGAAGAAAATAAATATCTCATCGGTGACTTCCTCTCAGCAGATTTCTGGCAAAAACTCTGAGAATAAATAAAAAATTGCCATGAAAAGGTTCTCAAAAAAATCTGTCGTTCGGAGTCGACTTTAAACTGTAGGTCCCTCCACTCATGCATAAAAAAACACAGACAACATAAGTCATGTGAGAATCTAGGTCGTAATCCTGACTGAAGGGTTGTAATGTTCAATTATGTACGTAATTGGAATCATTAATATTATTCTTCCATGAGAGCTTGGGATCAAGAATTGCCCCAGATATTTAACCCTCTTGGAGAGGGAGAGTTGAATAACGCACCACTCGCTAAGCACTATTCATTTGAAAGATTTAGACCCTGTTTACATATCAAACAGTTGGTTATGGGAATGATCAACATAACCATAAAGCTTAAATCGTTGTCGTTGCAATTCTTCTTCTAGGGTCTCTATTACCATATTTTATTGCAAGACGAATGTGAATACTTTTCAGTTCAGATTCATTAAATATTCATTCTTTTCATTATAAATACATAAATTAGTTGTCATTACTAGTCCATATTGAAATACAAATAAATGTTTAAATATTTTAATTGTGTTTTCCTCGTATATGGAAAGGAGAATTAAATACAAACGTGTTGTCAGTGTAAATAATAAAAAATTATTCGCAATTTAATCACTCTCTCTCTCTCTCTCTCTCTCTGTCTTTTACTCAACTATTTCAATCATTAGTGTACCCAGCGTTAGTTTTAAACGGAGTTTTTAAACAAACAATATTGCCTGCAACAGTTACATGTACAACAGCCTGGAATACATCCAGCTTTCTTTACATCCTACTTTTTTGAAATTGAATTGTTTTTACCCACGTTGTTGTTGTTGTTGTTTTTATCGCTCTTTTTATAACACTTAATTGGAACTCACTATTGGCAACACATTAACGCTTGATTGGTAAAAGAGAATCCTAACGTGTTATACATATGAGTGTATATGTGAGATGGTAGAAATAAAGAAAAAGTAGAGCATACCATGCAGGCGTTTAAAAGTGTAAAACACATAGAATGATACATACAAAAGCAGCGTTTGGATTTCTACAATCGCATAGTTACACGTACGCCCCTATTTAAAGCAGTCAAGTGCAAATTTTTAATGAACTTTATTTTTATTTTATAGTTGAACCCATATGTATACATATGCATGTGTACTCTGGTATGTGTGCTTTCTATATTTGCAGTACGTACAAAGGAAAAATACACACAGAAAGACTGTATAAAACAAAAGATTCTTTTGTATAGTTTTCTACGTTTTCGTTTTACGAACATAAGCAACAAGGAAATGATTTTGAGAACGGCGGAACCGGAAGAATATAAAAAAAATCTGTGGCAGCAAGAAGTCGTACGATTGATTGTAAAAAGAATAACGCATTTAACACCTACTTCAGAATAAAGTAGAACAGGTCTATGACTTCGAAAACGCTTTATAAAAATATCCGATATTACTAGCAGATCCGTTATGCAATATAAAGTTACAAACATTTTAAATGTTAAATTCTTCTTGATAAATGGATTCACTACTTTCTTGACATTCTGATCCAAATCTGTGATCTTGAGAAATATTTCAAAAAAGAAATTTCAATTTCCAATATATAGTTAGGAAAATGGAAAATATCTAGATACTGGTGTTTTGCTTTTACATCGTTTAACATTAAAATTATAAACAAAAGCTACAAAAACAAAACAGTGAACTTGTTCACAAATTATCGCACTGCTTAGTATAACAACAAACACCAGCATAAAAAAATGGTAAACAAGTAAACAAACGCCAGCATAAAGAAATGGTAAACAAGTAAACAAAAATATACCAACAATACTACAATAATAAACGCAAACGACGATATTTACATGCATATAGATATCGAGAAGGCACAGTCATGAACGTTCGCTTCCATTCATCTGACTGTTTACTTTGCCATATAAAAGGCAAGGCAATGCAGGCGACTGTGTTAGTAAAACTCAGTCAGTCTTGTGTGAAGACGCGATGTGTTTGAAGAGAGTAATCGTGGTTTGAAGATCTACGTTACAAAGATCTGTCGAACAATTGTCTAGTAATTGTTATTGTTTATGCAAAGGGTGTAAACAGAGTAATAACAAACAAAGCAATTGTTGTTGTAAACTCAAGTTGTGGCATACAGAATTGTGCGAATAATAAAGAATTTTGATTAAAACTAAACACAAATTTATTTTTATTTTATTTGCAATCTACGAGCTCATATTGTAAACGTTTTTAAAAGGTAATAACGTTATTTTGAATTATTTTACCAGTAATTCGATTGACTAGTTGTGAATTTTTGCATCTATGGATACCTAGGCTTCTTAGTAACACAATCTTATCCTAGCAACTCGATTTGTTCCACAAACTGCAGTTGGTAGTAAAAATTTTCAAAAAAATCTACGTCGTTGCCGGCATGGTAAGTCTTTCGCATGCCTACTGTAAAAGAACAGTGACCAGTAATGATCGCTATTGTGCGATGGATGCCCATGTTATTTAATGATAGAAGTGAGTCGGTTTTCTAATAAATGAACTTAAATTTTTAATAAAAATGTTGATATGGTTTCAACGCAAGAAATTGTACACAGTAGTAGTAAATCTCTCCCTGATATGCAATAAATTTGCATATAATGTTGTGTGAATACTATCGCGCACATAGTGAAAGCCAGCAGCATAAAGATATACACCATGAACATGCCACCACATACTAGGGGGAATTCTGGCAATTCAAGAAGACTGCAAGTCGAGCAACCAACATATATATTTTACTGGCCATGATGGTTGTGCAAAAGCAACGGTTGCAATAGCACTGTCGTAAAAGTGTGGATGAAAAAAAGTAGACACTGGCCTATGCCAAAAAAGTAAAGCCACAAAAATTTACGTAGCAATAAATGGTGTACCCAATAAATCCAACAGTTTAATAATCAAATGAATTTTTCGAGATAAGTCTTGTGCACGAAGTAATTTTCATGAATTTTCTTGAAGTCTTTGGTCTCAAAACTTTACGAAAATAAAAAGACTTTCTATCCTGGGTGCACTGGTTTGTAGCAAATTTCTACCACTCACGATATCGTCAAGTTCACAATACACCAATATACTACCGAACTATTTGGTTTATTGGCTATAAAACAGTAAAAGCAGTCTCTATTGCAAAAAGGAATATGAATACTCTCATATACCGCCAGAAATATAGAGCGATGTACAGCAACACCAACAGTATTAAGTAAATGAATACTGCCGTGTGGAAGTAGTCATCCATATAACATGATTACATATTCATTTCCATATATTTTTTTTATGTATAATACCTGACAATAAAGAAATTGTCTCCAACACTAATAACCACACGTTGTCATTACATTGGGGGAAATGCTACAGGTAACTTAATAACGACAATTAATATTTTCAAAAGGTGGATTAAAACAATTCCTTTCCGTTGTCTTTTCAAAGTGTTAACTACGGACAATGAAATTTTATACCGCTTTTTATAACAGTAATCATCGGTGAAGAAGTAACAGAGAGGATGGAAAAGAAACAAATAGTTTGACAAGATTATTTCATAAGAACACTTTGAGAATTTATAATATATTGATACTGCAGTTAATGCGAGACATGTCTGTGAAGTTTTGTTTAAATTCAAAAGGAACTAAGGGTTAGCGGAATACAATATTTTAATGGAATGATGAATTTATTATCTTATCCTCATAAGAAATTGTACGTTCCGCCACTTCAGGATAAAATTTACACACACAACATGGGTGGTGTGAGAAGATAGGTTGTAATTCTGACTGAAAGGAATGTAATGAAAAATTATGTATGTAATGCTGATGAAAATAAATGAAGTGGTAAAAAACATAGACGATTTGAAAAAAAAAAAAATGCAATGATCCAAGGTATGTCATTGGAATATTAGAGTATTTCCCTCTTTATATTAATGTTTGTAAATGAGTAAAGCCATAAAAAATCCTTTCACACCATATCCCATACCTTCACTATCTATTTTGTATAAAAAAAGAAAAACAGAAAAAATGTAAATCAACTTGTTCTCTATGCATGAATGTTAGAGAGGAAGAGTGTGAGGAATTATTTCGTATGCAAACAAATCTATTTTTTATTAACTCCAGACACATTTGTCAAATCCTTGTTGTTGTTCTATTTTAGCTTTCATTTTCAATGTCTATGCTCACTTATTTGCTTATTTATCTTTCACTTTTATATGAAAAATTAATTTGTTTTCTGTGATTTTAGCATATTTTAAAGCAATTTTTCAGAGTCTATCTTTCGAAAAATTATAAAGATTTACAGTTTAAGGGATTTGAAAATATTTAAATGCTCGAAATAAAATTTATGTGTGCTTGATTCATTCCATTTCAGTTTGAACGAACTGCGCTAACAACTTTAAATTTCATTTGTAAAATTTAAAAAAGGCAACTCCTCACTTGAGAAATATTACATACATACATATATACATACATAAGTACATACCTAATTGGGCATTACAACCCTTCAGTGAGTATTACGATCATAGCTGCCAGATAAATGAAGCATCAAATCGTCAAATATTTGAGAAAAAATCGTCAAAGTCGTTCATTGAAATCGTAAAAAATCGTCAGAAAAAATAGAAAAATAACCATTTATAATCGACCGAGAATGGAATACAATGCTGATGTTTGGGTCGGTGCCTCAACGTCTATTTTGAGGCTTCTCGACCCTGTACAGGAGAGGCCGTACTAGCTTGTTAATGATGGTAGTGTATCCAACTCCATTGATTCATTGGAGCATCGTTGCAATGTGGCTTGTGTTTCACTGTTGGTATAACAAAGAATTTCTGTCTTCCTTGGCCAGCACACCCGTATATGGTCGATTGAACAGTGGATCGCACACTGCATTACAGACAAAGTTCGTTTGTTAGATGGACATTCGTATGTGAAACTCAATTCCTGCAGAGGTCTTTAATGTTACTTATGGTATAAAAATATTTAAACCTAGTGTCTATAAACACTGCTCGCTCTTTCCTCCATCCCATAACATATTTTCCTAGTTCCAAACACAATGCCATCCATCACCTAAGTATTGGTCGTACGAAAAAAAAAAATAATGGCACTTGCCTTTGTTCTTCCGATGGTAATATTAGAGGCTAAATCGAATTTTTAAAATTGTCTGCAACGGCAAGGTTATTTAGGAGTTGAAATTTTTTGGCTTTTAAGGGATTAAAAAGGCATAAAATACAGAAATGTCATCACAGGTATTCGAAAATAACTTAAAAATATAATACTTTACTCCTTTTTATTACCAACCTAAATTTGTAATAGTAACAATTGCAAAGCTAAAGAGGCTTTCAATGTACTAAAGTCAAGAAAATGATGTAAATTTTTAATTTCCAAAAATCGTCAAAATAAGGGTATAAATCGTCATATCGTCAATATGATATTTTTGGAGCACAAAATCGTCAAAATGACGATAAGTCGTCAAATCTGGCAGCTATGATTACGATCCAGCTTCTCATAAAAAATATCACTCGACTGTTAGACTCTTTAAATAATAACTACGGTAATTTTTTTCCGATTTGATCAACTGATAACTCAATATCTTCACAAGAGAACAGACTTTAAGAATGTTATCACTTGTCATATATTTTTATTATTAAAGTTTGCTACTATGAATGGACAAACTTGAAAATATATGAAAAAAATTCGAATTTTCCGAGTTTACCTCATCAAATCTCATAGCATGTTAAGTCAAATAATAGATATATGTACACCGTTGTAAAGGTGTACAACAACAAGATTTAAATTTTGGAAATCGGATCAGAAATGTTTGAGTAATCCAAAAATTTGTACGTAAAGTAAAAAAAAACAGTTTTTGCCAAATAAAACAAGTTTGGAGGGTTCGAGAAATATAAAAACAATGTTTTTGAGATCTACTCACTTTGTCATTAGCCGGGTGTATTTAATTTTTTTTTATTTTGTCGCATAGTGTAATTTATGAGCGACCTTAGTTTAATAAAACTCTGTTTTATTTACACACATTAAATTTAATGTTAAAATATTAAATAATTTAAATAAAATATTTTAAATTCACAAGTGTTTAAAACAAACATAAAACACCCCAAGCGTATGTGTAATATTTTTGTAACAATTAATCCCGCGTAATAATAATACTCATACGTTATGTTGTACCAATAATGGAAACATGTTGTCATTGTGTTGTTAAAGTTTTGTAGCAACTTTTTGTTTTATATTTTATTATCATCATTGCCGTTATCACTATTGTGTAGTTGTTGTTCATAAAACTTTTTATTTAACAGTCTGTAAACATTTTCTACAATCAATTTGTGAAACTATTTTTTTTTTTATATTTTTTAACAATAATTTTTTAAAACTTTATTAAACAAAAAAATTGTTTTTAAATAAATAAATAACAATGACAGCAAAAAACCCAAATAATTGTTAACTTCAGAGTTATGATGTTGTCAAACATAAATAACTATAGCATCAGAGGCAAAAAAAAAAAAGAAATTATTGCAATATTGCAGCAAATTTTTTAAAATATTTTAGATATAATCTAATAAATTTTAAATAAATAACTACCATAAAAATTATATTTTTTCCTAATAAAACTTTTTATGAAATTAAGAATCAAATTTAATGAAAATATAAGCAAATAATTTAATCAGGTTTTTATTAACTTTTTCTAAATATTTTTTATTTCATTATATTTGTTTATATTGTTATTAGAATGAATTTAAAATTTTTTAAAATAGGAAATTAAAATATTTTTTTTTTGTTTACTCGAAAGAAGAAAAAAATTTACAATATTGTCTCCACTTTATTATCAATGTTTTCAAAATATTGAATAAATTTTCACAGCATTTAAAAAGATCCATTTAATATTCATGAAATTTCGAATATAAAGTTATCTTAGTCTAATTGGTAGTGTCTTGGCTTACTGGGTAGGAATTAATGGTTCGAAACTTAACTAAAACATCTCCAATAAAGCAAACTTTAAAAAAAAGTTTCCTTTGGTGACTGATTCTTAGCAATTTTCTGGAAAAACTTTGAGAGTCACTAAAATTGCCATGAAAAGTTTCTCAATATCCCGGTCAATCACTGCAGCATTCATCTTTCTGTCAAAAATGTTGGCAATACAGATTGCGATGAAAGTTATTTGGGGATGCAAATGTCCCTACAGAGCAGATAAACTGACGAGACAGGGCACAAGCAACGAACCTTCCGACGAATTCTCGATCGTGGTTAAAATCTTTGAGAACCTGCAAGCCTATAGTGTACAAATGATTTTACTGGTCGAATTTTGTACTCCGTTCTGCCCGTGTCCAAAATCCGACAAGAAAAATCTGATAAGAAAAATCCACCGGCGTTAACATTCAAGACAAAAACTCGAAGACGTTCAAAATCTGTCGTTCGGAGTTGACATTAGTTTGTAGGTCCCACCATTGCCGTAGTCTAATATGTAGCGTTGTGTTGGTTCATCAGACAATGGTTCAAATTTCTCCAGCAAAACGAAATATGAAAAAAAATATTTCTTTGGTGACTTCCAATATAATGTGCCTCAGATGCTACTTGTTTTGGACCAAAGCTCTCCAATTTCTATTTGGTATGTCTATTTTAAGTATGTTGTATTGTTGTAAATCCAATATTATTTTAATTTTTCTTAACTCTCATAAAATTTGCGTCTCAAAAAACTTTTCAATTGTTCTTAGTGTATCAACTATAATCTCAGCTACCATCCTCTGTTTGAATTAAAATCTAAAGTGTATGTGTGGTTGCCTATGTGTTTTTAATTATGTACTATACATACTTGTAATTTAAAGTGAAAATAAGAGAGAGATAGATAGGGTGTAATGGAAAATAGTATATGAACCATACTAAATTAGTCTACTTTAGGTTTTACACTTGATTTAACATAAGCTTCCATGTGAGAGAAAATAAAATACTTATGCTCGTTGAATAGATGTGATAGTGTCTGTGGGTATTTGTAAATGAGTGAGTTTGTAGGTGTGTATTATTACTTACACATGTAAATTCATTTCAGTATGGTTTAGTATGACTACATACAGGCAGGTGAACATATTTTATGAAACAGTTGGTTTATATGTGAGTACGTCTGCTTCTGTGTTTATGTGTGCAATTGTGTTTAATAATGCGTGAATTTTAACCAGCTTAGTTTTATTTGTAACACTTGTTTAAAACATTTTATAACATTGTATATAAGTGTACCTATGAGTACCACACAAGTACATCTGTTTTAAAGATAGAACATAAATGTGAGTGTATAGGTCAGAGTGTAGGCATTAAGAGAGAGAATACAGTGAGCGTCAAAAGAAATTGAACACTTAAGATAAAATTCTAACAATCACCAAAACCAACTTTTACCACTTAAGGAGAGTGCCAGAAAAAAATTTGACAATATTATGAACTTTTTTTTATTTTTTTTTGTTTTCAATTTTAAAAACTGACAATGAAGCAAATATAAAATAAAAAAACGGTAATTTATTAAAATAATATTTTTGTTAATGTACAGTTTCTTGTGACACTCACTGTACATATATACATAATTGGTCATTAAAATACTTCAGTCATGTCTAAAACCTAGCTTCTCACACCACTTATATTATGTGTGTTAATTTATATATATGAGTGGCAAGATCTACTGCTTAAAGTCGAATCCGAAAGAAAGATTTTGTGCAAGACTTTTCACGGCAATTTATTCTTTATTCGCAGAGTTTTTGTCAGAAATCTGCTGAGCAGTCGTCGAAGAAATATTATTTCATATTTCATTTTGTTGAAGATGTTTGACCTGGGCTTTGAACTGTGGCCTCACATTTAATGAGCCAACACTCTAACTACTAGACTAAGGCGACTTCACCTTTTAAATGTTTGTCACCACTTATCTACATGGAATACATCCAAAATATCCAATTTTTCATGATTACGAATCATAAATCAGACTGAATTTTACCGATGACATGTGTTATTATGTGGAAGTCTTTAAGCCTTATATAAGTGTAACTAATAATGTTAGTAAACTCTTTGAACAAATAAAGACTTTAACAGCAAATGAGCTTCTATTAAAATAAAAACACTCAATTTATTAAAAACAACTGGAAATTAACAGCCGCAATACGTTTAAAAAACTCTCTTTCATATTCATATACAAGCAGAGAAGTCCTTTTTTTTTTAAACAAAATCTGAATATTTGTAGCAAATATGATATGTACAGAGCTCTCTTATTATATTCTAATATACATACAAGCAGAGAATATTTTTTTCCAACACAAAACCCAAGAGTGTATATCTGTAAAGCAAACTTCGTATACAGATTCCTCTACTATAAGCAACTTCGTGCAATTGAGAGAATAAGGACGACGGCCAATAGGAGAAACAATAAAACAAATGCTTTGGTTTTTCAACACGTAATACAAGTATTGTTAAGCAGGAATGAAAGTTGTGTACTGTGGTGGTTAACAGGCTTCAGTAACAAATAGTCTGTTGATATCAACGGTTGTGTTATACATGAAGGAAAGCAATTCATACATCAAACAAGACGTCCTTAGCTGGAATCTTGAAATAATCGAAACGGATGTGTCTATGTCTTGTCGGAATATCAGCATGTCCATGGTCCGAGCTGAGACAAGATTTAAGCCTTACTTCCCATTCAACTTCAGTAGAAACTTAGAGGGGGTCCAATAAAGTACACAAGAAATGGCTTACTTGGAGTAGGAGTAGGTGAACAAAATGATTAGGGCAGTTGACTGACTGCTTATTTGGCCTACCAGCCGTTTGTGATATTGGTGTTTTCACACAGTCCACTTAACTTAAACACCATACAACTACTCTTGCTATAAAATATTTTGATTTGTGATTCTAAGAAAATTTCCAACATAAACTGCCAATACTTTATTCTCTCCTCTTTTTTTTTATTAGGAAACATGTATAGTTTGTCATGCCAGCCTTTGTGTTGAAACATTTTCAATTTTGAGAGAATCTAGCCACGTTTTAAACTCTATTATGGCTTAAGTTTTTTGCCTTTTCGGTTGGTTCGTTGGTCTTTGCAGGATACAGTTCAGCATATGGAAACATATACACACAATCACACATGCATGTGTAGAATACTTAGAACATTTTACAACCAGCAAAAGGAAACAAACAGCAGCCAAAGTAAAACCAGTTGGAAGTTTTCTTTCTTTTTTCTTCTAAAAGATTATTTTGTTTTTCTAAGGAGTTAAGTTTAGTTTTGTTCCTAAATTAAGTTTTTGCAGAATACAGACGATGATTAACAAAGTTTCCGAGACAATTTTGAACATTACAGCACAAGAAAGAAAATAAATTCATGACTGGTTGTCTCAGCAGCATAGGCAGTAGTCGCAACAACAAAGTACATGGACTGGGTTCATTTCTAGTAATAATGCTACTTTCAACTTTGGCTGCCATTGTCATCTCCATCGTTAATGGCATGTATTTACTTGATGCTCATGAAGAAGCCACTTTAGTAGCATCGAATGCTACACTGCCAGTATTAAACAGCACAAGGCAGACATTGCTAATGATTTTCTTTTCCTTTCATTTCAATTTTACTTTCTTCTTTTTCTTTTATAAGAGTAAAATATGATTTGTGCATGTGTGCGTTTGCATATCTTAAAGTTTGGCATTGGATTTGCAACACTTTCTGACATCTTATCGTCTTATGAGTTTAACTCCAAGCAAACACATACACCCGCTTGCAAACAACATACCAGCAAACAACAGAATTTTCAATGCAACTAATTTTGTTAGTTTAGAGGGGGTAAAGGGGTTCAAAACTAAAGGCATTTGCTGCATGTAAACAACAGTTTAAAAGAGTGCTTCTATGTTTGTATGTAAGAGCGAGGAAAAGTTTTTACTTTCATTTTGTTTTTGGTCTGCAATCTCTATTTTGCCTTTCTTTTATGTGGCATTCTTTATTATTTTTCCGGGTAATGTTATTTCTCTATTCTTTTGTTGTTGTTGTACGTTACTTTTACTTGCCCTCCTGCAACAATTCATTTTTCTAGCAATGAACGTCATGTTTGTAGTGAATCTCTTATATTTTTATATACGCTTTTCCTTTTCTTCTGTTGACTAAAGGATCAAGAGATAGTGTACGAAATATGAGATATAAGGTTGGGGTAATAGTTAATTCTCAGTGAAAGCAATAAAACTTGATTAAGTTTACAATCAAAAAGAAAGCAAGAAAATCTGTATGTCCCCAAGTTAGTGGTTTACATATCTGAAGACTTGGTGAAATCAATGAATTTAAGTTTTGAGTTTTGACTACGGAAATCATGTACAATTCTATACCCGCAGATTAAGTCAAATTTGCTTATTTTGCGGTAAAAAACTATCACTAGAGTGATATTAAGACAGAAGAATACAATATGTGTTGTATTGAAAACTGGAATTCCAGCATCCAACAAACACAACCTCCTTTCAAACACAATGGTCAGCCAGAAATTCCAATAATGTCCTAAGATGCTCAATACCCAGACTCTGTTATTGGAAGCTGCAGTCTGAAGTATAATATATGTGTTTGGTTCTAAAATTGTTTTCCCCCTTAGCCGGTTTAGTACATCCTTTAGTTAGATTAACACACTTGGCTGTCGACATCCAGCGTAGTTTTATACCATACATGGCCAGAAGAATTGTGAGAAACTGCTTCCAAAATATAATCACTTTCGAGTTAAACTTGAGATAATGTTGGCGCAGACTGTCCTCAAGATTCTACACAGGTTTTCCATAACCAAAAAGGAGTCTCTTAAATTAGTTATAATACTACTCTGGTGAGTTAGGTTATGTTAAATCGGTAGTTGTTTTAAAAAGGATAGTTTGAAAGGTCACATTTTAATGCAGATGGCATCGTTTGTCTATAACTGGCTAGCACACAATCTGATGGTTTCATGATAATGATTTTTAAGTTTTGGATCATATCCCAATCATATGTGACTAGCAAAATTCTGTAAATAAATCCGATGCGCACAAGAATTTTTCTTCTGAGGTTCCTAAGTACCAAACATTTCTGCAGAAATCATTGTAAGATATTTCCATATTCCGGAACTATGGCATACTAAGCAACTTCGCCTAGCGACTGGATAATAGATCGAAAACAGACCACTCAAAACGCAGAAATAAGACATAATTGGTACCTTATGATTTAAGGAGGAGACCAAAAACGTTAATTCTGGATGCTACAGCAATATAGGACTTCCGAAAATTACTCAGCGAAATGGTAAAGATTTAAAATTTTCGCATCAGATGGGTAGAAGGCAGTGATATTCCGGGAAATTGCAGAGTATATGTATTGGAAGCTAAGAAGCATGAATGATATAATAAATTCCACCAACGTGGTCAGTTTCGGATAGAGGACAGACGGAGGAAAAAATTTCCAGAAGGTAAGATGGTAACTCGAAAATGGTATGGACGTTGAATTCTATATACTCAAGCAAGACGCATTGGTTTTTGTTTTTGAGTTGTATTATAAAACTCTGGCCGGAACCTATAAGCCTCTAACAAAATCCAATAGCGGTTACAATTTACCATACCATTTGAAAGATGACTTGACCTTGATCATCTTCCAAAACTTTCCGGGCAGGTTAATAGTATATGTTCCATATCTGTATTGCCATACACCCAGGCATGTAGCTGATGTATAAAGGCCAAATCTGTGTAAGCAGATTCTGAATTAGCCATGAATAATAAAGAACTGGGTCATGTAGAGACTCAATTCTCCGGTCAAATGAGTTATGTTAGGGATCAGGTGGAATATTCACCTTCTTTTCAAACTTTACTTTCTTCGTGATTTGCCTTTTGCACATTCGTCTTCCAAGACTGCGTTTTGTATTGGGTCCCCAAGTCGATAAAAGTATAACCGCTTCATATCAATAAGACAATATATTATCGGCATTCTTTTTGCCTATATCAGTAATGCATCATCAACTTTTAGATGCTGCAACGAGGTTACAAAAAAAAAAAAAATTATTTCGCGACTATCTACTCGAATGTAAAGAAAAACGATACTGAGACTGAATTTGAATTCAGCACACCAAAACCTTTAAAAAGTATATTCTGGTGTCCAGATTAAAATTTTTGTCTCTTTACGATATTTTCCCTTATCCAATAATAGGGTAAAGTTTTCTATTTTATTATTTCATTTAATTTTTTTACACGACTTTCTTTATTTTGTTGACATTTTGTTATAACGTTTGTATGCAGTCGTTTATTTTCTTTTACACTTTACTCTTCCAAAATTTTATTACACTTTGGGAGAGGCTGGGAGGAGTGATGGAATGAAGTCTTTTGAATTTTCTTCATCAATTCGTTTGTTGGCAATTATTAGAGCAGAACAACAACAACAGAACGTTAACTAGATAGTTTAATAAATATAGTTATTCATGATGTTGTTATTGTTGTAAATGTAGTCTAAAGAAATTTAAAGTTTGAAGATGAAAATGAAAACGAAAACAAAGGATAGAAATCGAAAACAAAAGGTTTTCCATTTTCTGGGAGTATATAAGCGGGTTCATTTTTTAAAGGATTTCGTTTTCTATTTTCCTTTCAGGTAACAAAATTCTTTCTTCAGGTAACAAAATGTAATTCCAGCAAAATCTATAAGAAAAAATAAAAAAATTTTTCCATATAGTCTGGTTGTTGGTTGGTTTAGTCGTTGCCTTGCAAAAATATGAATTCGTGTCAGTGAAATAACTCTTTTAGAGGAGGAAACAGAAACAGAAAAACAAAAAAGGAAGAGTAAGAGTTGGAAAGAAGTTTTGTTGGTTTATTTTGGGAATCAAAAATAGATGAAAATGTTAGTGGAGAAAATTTGCACAAAAAAGGAAAAGGCTTCAAACAGTTACTTCCGAATATTGACAGTTGACAATGGCCATCTTGCTGAAGCTAGATCTCTCAAATTAGTTGTTATTTACTTAGTCTCTTCTGACAAATCAGTATGCACGCAAGGGTATAGTATAGACGTGTAAATAATAAAATTAATAACAAAATTTATGTTCTGTTTGGGCACTGTATCACGTCCTTCGCTCATTTTACGTCAGGTCAGGTGTGGACTAAATAATGGGAGAAGATTCCGACAGCTGTTGTCAAAGCCAACATAATCCAAGCCATCGGTCAAATTTGGCCTGATTTATAGTCCAGGGTCATCGAAAAGTGAACATTTCTGATTTACACCTTTTAAAGTAGCCGAAGGTAATGGGATATGATTCCGTTTATGCCACTTAGAGTAGTTAGTGAACTTTTGCATAATCGGTTAGACCGTGAACGGTCCTGGAAGTGGTATTTTCATTTGTCACAGGAGTATAGAAGTACTGGCACTATTCTATTCGAGAATTATAAGCATTTGCCTCCATAGGAAGTTGTTAATGATGTTCTGCCGAGCTACGCTAACTTATCGTTATATATTTTGCTGTAAAAATAATTCAATATTTCAAAGTCTGTTGGCTTACATGAGTGCATAAATCTTTGCGATTTCAATACATTATGATTAGTATGGCTCTGACTGCAGGTTGAATCAAAGGCAAGTGTCAAAAATTATGTTTTTATTAAATTGTTATCTAAAGAGTATTGTCTTTATTACTTTTATTCACACATTTTGTAATTAATATTGACATTTTCATGGTGTCAAGTTAAAAATAAAATCACTTTCTAAAACTGCCAATTAGAACTATGCTTGTGGACGTTCAACTATGCTTGTGGACGTTCTTTCTCTATGCTAAGAACTATGTGGTCATCTCACTACTGCACACCAATGAGGATAAGAATACTTCTGGCGAAAACATATTTAATTCCCACTTTACTTTATGGATGTGAACTTTTTTCTAATTGTGATTCTTCTAGTAAGAGAAAGTTAAACGTTGCCTACAACAACATTATTCGTTATGTATACGGCTTAAACAGACGCACCAGAATTTCAATGTTCGCAGCTCAATTGTACGGAATTTCTTTTGATTGCCTGCTTAAATTAAAAGTTTTGGTACTTATGCACAAGATAATTTATACCCGCCAGCCGGAGCATCTTTACAATAGACTCTCTTTCGCAAATAGCTGCAGAGGTAGAAGAATAAGATCCTTTGGGTACAAGAGCCTTATCTCTAGTTGGCATTTTTACATATTTGCAACAACTCTCTGGAACTCGATCCCCTACAGCTGTCAAGTATTAAGTAACGCACGACAATTTAAAGCACGACTTATGAAACTGTTTTCAACGTAATAATTTTCTGAAAGTCTACTAAATGTTTGTATTTATCATGCATGTATGTAATTTTTGATCTCGAAAATTGTTATACTATGTAAAATTTAATTTATATTGTTATTTAATTGTATGTTAACATTGTTTCTCTTACATGTTAATTAGTTTCATACTGCAATATAAGACATATGGTCTTGTGTATGGAGCTTTTAAATAAATAAATAAATAAATAAATAAGCCATATAACGGACCATACAATTGAAATATTTGTAAAACAACCCCATATTTAAACCAATTTTAATATGCCAAAAGCTAATGTTCGTTGCAAATTATTTAAAAATAATAGGAAAAAAATGCTGAATAATGAACATGAACAATCAATTAAAAATATTCAGACCGTAATTAAAACGTAATCAAATTCGCAACAAAAAAAAAAAAGATATAGAAAAATAAGAAAAAATAATGGAGTCAAATAACATACAAAATTCGATAGAAAATTCTATATTTCAATACAATTGGTTTAACACATGAATGAAAAAAAATAGTAAAAAATATTAAATAATGGCAATTGTTTAACCACAGTAATCACGGGAAACCTTTAACGAATGAAAATAAAATCAACAAAAATTATTATTTTTTTTTTAATAATTTAAATTCTGTTTAATTGATATCAAAATATAATAAAAAGCCATTTAACCACAAATAAAATAATTTTAGAAAATCATAATGATTTTCTAAAAAATTTCTCACATATGCCCAATAGCAGCATACCCATAACAATAACAAACGTTTTAACTAAAAAAGCACACTCTTTTATATAGAAATTCATGTAAAATTTAAAAGTTTAATTAAATATTAAATAAATTAAAAGCCATGTTTAAAAATAAACCGAATTACTGGCTTCCTCTGCAATAGACACTAGTACCAGAGCTCTTGATTATTGAAACTCTATACCACAGCATCAAGGTTACAAACCGCCATGTTTTCCTTCCTTTCACCTCTGACAACTTAGGGAAACAAAGGCACAAACAGTAAAAAAACTATCGACAAACAGCAACAACAAAAACTGTCATGCTCAACGGAAATAAAGCAACCGGAAATTTCATTGCTAATTATGACAATTGGTCTTAATTATTATTTAGTACAGCAGCAACAACAACATTACAGTAAACAACAACATTGCAAACTTTTACTAGTACAACTACAACTACACACTAGCAGTAGTTACGCTATAAACTTTTTTCATGTTAAAAAAGCCCTAAGTACCATAAAACGCAGCGTATGTAGTGTTTTCATAGTTTCAGTATCTGCTGACTCAACTTCATTGGCTGCTGACCATGATGATATGAATGATGTTGTTCAAATAATTGTCCACCATATGAATCGTCATACGGATTTGTCAAGTGCAGCTGATTATTATTCCCATCATATGGACAGTCTACTCGTATTGCCTCACCAACTACATGAACATGGTCATAAATATAACAGGTGAGTAATGAGAACATAAAATTGAGTTGTACTTGAAGTCGCCATAGCCTAGTTGGGAATGTGTTCGCTTATTACACGTAAGGCCTCGGTTCAAGCCCCGGGTCAGACATTTCGAACAAAACGAAATATGGAAAAATATTTCTTCCGCTACTTCCTCTCAGCAGATTTCTGGCAAAAACTCTGTGAGTAAACAAAAAATTGCCATGAAAAGTTTCTCAAAAATCTGTCATTCGGAATCGACTTTGAACTGTCGATCCCGCCACTTATGTATGAAATTAATGCACACAATATACGTGGTGTGATAAGCTAGTTTTGTACTCCTGATCAAAAGGTTGTAATGTCCAATTACATATGCATGTACGTACGTACGTATATTTCCATTTCATTTAATTAAAACTGCAAGAAAAAGAAAATTTCGAATTGAAAAAATTTAATTTCTAGTTTTTCGAATAAAAATATTTTTTAAAATTGTTTATAATAATACACCACAATATTATTTAATTATTATTTTCTTTTCTAAGTCTTTTCAATTTTGTTGCACATAATAATTTTATTTTCTTTAACTCAATTTATAAACCGTGGCGTATGAGTGTTATTTTTGTGTAAAACCATACAAGCGTATTACTCATACGCATGGTAGTGCCCAAATCGTATTAAGAAATTATTTGTCGTTTGTATGCAAATAGAAGAATCTGGTCTTTTATACTGAAAACCAAATGTAATTTTATTGTATAAACTTAATTAAAATTATTTACTTTGCATTCTATTGAAGTTGAATTTTAAGAACAATTCATAGAGAGCCCTCCAAAAAAAATTTTTCTTTTTTAAAGTGCTTCATTACTTTGACTATCAATAAGTGTGATAAGAGGAGATAAACATTGATTTTTGATCAATTGACTGTTCAAGGAACCACAGACTTAGATTTTAAGACAATAAGTACAGGGTGGGCTATTTATCAGTTTAAATTTGAACCATCAGTTATTTCAAATCTGTTAATACTTACGGCATCCTATTTTGTCATAAAATTCAGTATATTATCTCCACTGAACGTAATGAATCGATTTACGCTTGAGGAACGTTGGGATTTATTTTAATAGATGGGGCAACGAGATGTCGATTTTGCAAAAAAAAAATTTATTCGGATGAAGCTCAATTTCATCTTGGTGGATACGTTAATAAGAAAAAATGCCATATTTGGGGAACAGAAAACCCACACGAAGGACTACAGCAGTCAATGCATCCATTACGAGCGGCTTATAAAGCGGGGGCATCATAGGCCCAAATTGCTTTGAAAATGAAGAGACTACAATTATTACCGTCAATGGAGACACCTATCGCACCATGATAACCGATTGTATTGTACCCGCTCTTAATGGTATGGATCGATGTTTGGTTTCAACAGGTTTTATTGAGTCAAACGTTTGATGGGCGTTTAATTATCCGAAATAGTCATGTCAATTGGCCGCCAAGAAGCTGCTATTTGATACTGTTGGACTATTTATTGTGGAGCGCCGTTAAAGGAAAGTGTTATGCCGACAAACGAGAGACAATTAAGCATTTGAAGATCAATCTTCGTGATGCCATTACCGAGATACGATTCCATACATTCTAGTAGGTAGTGTGTTAGCTTATTAGGTGTGAGGCTATGGTTCAAACCACAGGCAAGACATCTTTAACAACACGAAATATAAACAAATATTTCTTCGGCGACTTCCTCTAAGCGGATTTCTTGCAAAAACTTTGCCACTTTGGAATGAAATGTGAATGGAAATACATTTATATTTTGCAATGCCATATGATTATGTGTATGATGAATTTGCGAATGAATATCAAACGGAAATATAACGATAACATTATAAAATATGCACTCAGCCACACAAGTGCGTTTCTGATGTATTATTTTTCATAATAAAAACGACGATGATGATACCAATGATGAATTTATAATATTTACCAATACACCTGCATATATACTGGTGTTTTTGCTGCTTCTTTATGTGTTCCCCTGCTTATAATGGTGCTAGGTCTCATATGCATTCTTAAAATCTCGCTCTCATGCTGTCTTTTATTCTTCGCAAAACTGGTATGCAAACACATGTAGAGTTACTTGAGGATATAAGAGATGATATTGGATTTTATACAATACCAGATAAAGGTAAGTTAGAATTTTTTTTTCACTTCTATTTTTGCTCTTTAAGGATTTATTATCGTTATTTATTGGTTTAAGCAATATAAACTATATCTTCAATAATAATAAAGTTAAAACACATATATATGAGTATGTGAGCAAATACTGATTATATGCAATGAATATAAATGATATAATTGTGTGTATATATGAGTTCATTGTTTATTTATTTTCATAAGAATTGCAAGACAGGATAAAGGTTTAAAACTAAATGAAAGCAATAAAAATTGTTTACTGTTTACATAGCACTTTCCATTGGCCTTGAAGAAGTGCAGTCCAATGAAGGCCCCATCATAATTTACATCAACGAGTGCCTCTTTTAAATTGCATTCTGTATGTTGAATTGTTGTTATATTCTGAAAATGAAAAGAAAAAACTCTTAAATATGTAATGATGCATGTAAGAATTGTTTATAATGAGGATACATACATACATAATTGGTCAATCAGGATAACGACCTAGCTTCTTACACCACTTCTGTTGTGCGTGTTAGTTTTATCCATGGGACCTTAAACTGTAGTCAACTCCGAACGAGAGATTTTTTGAAAGATTTTTAAACCGTGGAACCTTTTTCCGAGATTTTTTGTAATAAAAAAAAAAGCAATTAAAAACTTTTCGGACGGCTTTTAATTTGTTTTCGTTAAGTTTTCTGTATGAATTATTAAAAAATTATTTTATTTTCACACATACATATGTACATACATACATAATATGCCATTACAACCTTTTGGTCAGGTTTACGACCTGGTTTCTCATACCACTTATGTTGTATGCCTTAATTTTATACATGAGTGGCGGGACCTACACTCCGAACGGCAGATTTTTGAGAAATTTTCCATGGCAATTTTATTTACTTTCAGAGTTTTTGCCAGAAATCTGCTGAGAGGAAGTCGCCAAAGAAATATTTGTTTTTCATATTTCGTTTTGATGTCTGACCTGGGGTTTGAACCGTGCCTTTTGTCTAATAAGCCGACACACTACCTACTAGACTACGGCGACTTCCAATTTATTTTTATAACCCCGTCTATATGTAGGCTTTGCTAAAGGGTTTCTTTGCCTTGTTGCATTACGTTTCTTTTTCTCTTGCCTTTGTTACAGATTTACCCTTGGTTATAACTTGGTTAACCCCATACAAAATGTAATAGTGCCCGTGAGCCTTGAATGTGTTTTACTACGTGTTATAGACTGTTTACAGACCAACAAGGTATGTTTGATGGTTTCGCTACTTCTTTTAATTTCAGCCGCATTAATGTTTTAGTTTTATGTTTTTTTTTTTTAACAATACTGTTTTCACAACAACAATAATTTGAAAAATAATTTTTTTTTTTATTTCAAACTCAAACCCACAATTTGTACTTTATTTGAGGCAAATAAAATGGCACAAGCAGGCTAGTTTTATGTATTCTTTTAAGAGGTGTTTGTAAAATAAAAAAATATATGAAGTAAAGTTTATAAAATATAAGAAATTGTAGAGGTAAGGGCAGAGAGTGAGACAAAGAGAGAGGTAGTACAAAAAAGTGTTGTAAAGTTCCCTGTTACCACAAATTTAATGTCATTTAACACGCACCTGTAAATTGCTAAAATATTTCCGTTTCTATTTTCCATTTCCATTTTCTTTGTTTTTAATTTGTTGTTTTTGTTTGTGGTCTCACAAAGTTTTTATTTCTGCCTCTTTAAGCAGATAATGGTCTCGTTTCTAATTTTTCTTTCCCTTTTCTTTTGCTGCACACCTTTTGCAAAACTTTCTGTGTAGACAGAAGTGTTGCTATGTTTGTAGATCAAGCTTATGAACCTAAACAAAGAACAGACAACAACAAGGCAATAGACCGGAAACATAAAACACTTGAAATCCAAGTTGAAAATTATAAAATAACTTCGATAACATATACAAGAAATAAACAACAATATGATGCAATAGAACCACCCAAAAGAAAAAATAGAACTTAAAGGGGCGGTTTATTAGCTGTAAAGTTTGCTTTTGGGTTAAATTTTTTCATTGTTCAAAAAGGTTTTATTTTTTATGGGCGTCTGTTTTTTTAACCAATTTGACATTTTGGTATTCTTTTTTACGTCCACTGATTCAACTTCTTCTTGACTATCTTAAATTTATATATCTTGTTGTTTTATATAACAATAGCCGTGTTCCTATTCAATTCACTGGAAAGGCAAAGAATTGATGATTGTAATCCGAGTAACCTGCTTGGGTGGAAGTAGAAGTCCTGTGGCATACAAGAAAATTGACCGCATATGGATGTACTCTGCGAGAAAGACGAGTATACTTACGTAAGACACATGATTTTAGGGAACAATTCTCTTTATTTCGCCAGAGCGGATTTCGTTGTAGTAGCGATAGAATAGTAAAATACAAGCCACATGGCGATGGTGGCTCTACGGTTTCAGCGAAGATTACACATTGAATAGTCATCCCCAGAACATCAAGCGCTTGTGACTTCCTAATATGTATGTATATATATACATAGTCAATTGGTTATGATAACCCTTCAGTCAGGACTACGACCTAGTTTCTCACACCACACATGTTATGTGTGTTAATTTTATACATGACTGGCGGGACCTACAGCTTAGAGTCTACTCACAACGACAGATTTTTGAGAACTTTTCCTGGCAATTTTATTTACTCTCAGTGTAGTGCTCGCCTTTGATAGTGATAGCTTGGCAAACGTTATTCCCAGAGATATTTGAACCAGTGATACCGTAGTGTAGTAGATAGTGTGTGGGCTTATTACACGAGATCCCGTGGTGGCATTTCTAGCTCAGACATCTCGAACCCAACGATATATTAAAAAAATATTTCTTTCGTCGACTTCATCTCTTCTGTCTTCTGCTAAAAACTCTGAAAGTAAATAAAAATTAAAAAAATTAAAAATGTTCTTAAAACTTTGAAGTTCGGAATGGCAAGAACTCGTTTTACAAGAATCTGAAACTCGTTAGCAGCTAGAACATACATGTAATACATAAGAATGGGACCGAGTCAGTTCTATTCTTAAATCACATGGCCATCCACCGCGAAATACATATGGTGCTCCCTTTTACGGAATGATTTGTTATTCCGGCATCTAAAGGCATTATGGGTCTTAGGAAGAGACTATCTTTTAGCTCATGTGTACGTTCCCTTCTATTTCCATAAAACAACGAATGTTTTTGACCTCTCACTTTCTGACAAATATCGTTCCAGTCTCTACGTGGGATCTATATTTTTCCCGCATATATACCAGCCTTTGTATGATTTTGTATTCTATAAATACGTAAACTTTTTGAGCATGAGTAATACTCATGTGATGATTTTGGTGGCTAATTTTGAATCATCGAAATCGTTTCAGTATCAACAAGACAACACTTTCTAAAGAAGAGTGAGAGAGAGAGAGAAATAAAATAAATGCGACAAAGAAGAGAAGAAAACAAAGGGAAATAAAATAAACGGTTTTTGCAACATAAAAACAAAAAGAAATCAACCAGAAGATGAGTAGATTTAAAGCAGACCCTCCTTTTAACAGAAGAAAAAAAACGAATAGGTTTTGTTAAAACATTTTTAAAAAGATTAATGTATTGTTATCCTTAAAGCACATCAGTTCGAGTGTAAAATAAAAACAAATTTGTAAACAAAATAAATATTCAACAAACACCACGTTGTGGGAAATAAAACAGAAGAAGAGGAAATACTTGTAAATCACAATGAAATAAACTGATAAACCAAAATCGGTCACTTGCTTGCTTTATTTTCAGATTGAATAACCCTTTCTTACACATCATCCTTCAGATTTGAAAACCGAAATCAATAAATTCATGTAAAATCACGTCTCATGGACTGGTGGTTTAGATTTTATTTTTATTCTTTCCGCGTACTTTTGTTTGTTGATTCAATACAATATTTTTTAAAAAATAAATTCTGTTCCTTTTTAACGAAGAGAAGATTTCAAAAAGGGTTTTAAACTATTAAATCAAATGGTTATTGTAAGCATAAATAAGAGGCAGTTAGTATGGGAATGTTTGAATGACTCAAAACAAATTGGAAAACAATTTAGGAAACCAAAAATCTAAACAATATTTAGGATATCATATACAAGGATATAAAGGAATTTATTTACAGATTTTATTTACAAAATTTATTCACACACTTGAGTTAAATAATGTGAGAAACAAACATTTAAAATTTGAAGTGGATAAAGTGATGATGATATGAATTTAAATTGAATAAACAAAACCAGTAAACGGAAAAGCTTCCCCATAGCCTCACCAAAATCTTCAATTCTTTGTTTGTAATGATTTTATTACCAGGACGAGAATACATAATATGCTAAAGTCTTTGCCTAAGTTTCAGAAAAAAAAAGAAATCACTCGTACAGAACACTTTGTATAGTTCGAAAACGATTCAAACCCCAGGTCAGACATCATAACGAAACATGAAAAATTAGTTCAATGGTGACTTCCTCTCAGCAGATTTCTGGCCAAAACTTCTGAGAGTAAATAAAATTGTCATAAAAAGTTTCTCAAAATTTTGTCGTTCGAAGTCGCGTTTAAACCGTAGGTCCCGCAACTCATGTGTAAAATTACCATACACAACATAAGTGGTGTGAGAAGCTAGGTCGTAATCCTGACTGAAGGTTTGTAATGACTAGTTATATATGTACGTACATACTATATGTAGTATTTAAGCAAGTATTACCTTATGATAGAAAATTGTTTAATATTTTCTAAATATACACACATATAGGCAATAAATAATTCCATGTATTCCATATTTTCTTAAATCCAATTTTACTATGACAACAAACAATGATTTTTCAGCTGTGTTTACCGCCACATATACTGTCAATATAGAGTGGAGAAGATACTCTAGTTTTCGTTCATCCATTTTTATTTTGTGTAAATAAATTTGATGTTCAAAATTTGGCCTGCGTTTACAAAATTTATTTGTTTTATGGAACAATTTTTTAAACACATTTTTTGTATTTTCTGTACAACAGACAACCAAATATAGCCCAACATCATCACCATCATCATGCAAATTGAATTATTTTTATTGTTGGCCTATGTCATGTATGTGGCAAATTTAGGCAAAAATGGAAATAGATTTTAGGACTATTTTTGAAGCACAAAGAAAATAGAAAAACGTGAAAATCATGGTTTGGCATAAATTGGGTCGACACACACATGTACATGGGAAATTCAATTGATGGCTCTGAAATACGGCAAAGGAAATATTTTAGATATTCGAGCAAATTGGCTAATTGATATTATTATGGCATCAAATGTGTTTCAATTCTAATCATAATCAAGCTCATCCAACGCTATGGGAAATACAAAAAATAATTGTAAAGCCAATAGGTTTATAATCTGTAATAACATAAGTATGTAAAGCTCGTAATTGAATTTCATACCGTGAAAAGTTTCTCAAAAATCTGCCGTTCGGAGTCGACTTTAAATTGTTGGTCCCGCCACTCAAATACACAATTAATACACACAAGATAAGCGGTTTGAGAAGGTAGAACGTAATCCTGACTAAAGGGTTGTAATGACCAAGTTTGTAGAAAGACAGAGTACAGTGTTAGAGCGCTTTAATGGATACATTATAGATTTGAATACCTTATACTCAATAACTAGTACCTTCATTTTATTTTGTATGCCCTGAAGAAGTCTTATGACTTCAAGATATTGGACCATATCTGAAAATTCTTTTATTGACATACAACAGCTATAAATAGTGAAGAGTTCAGATTACAGTGAAGTATCATAACTCTTGGCTGTCCAAGATTAGCAGTTTCGTCCTGAAACAATGCCCTCTGTAAACACTTATTCGGAGCACGAGCTGATTGATTCCTAGTCTTTATAAGCAGTAGAATTGTCTGATTGTCATGGTAAGGGAATTTTCTTCTACATTTTATTAATTCAAAAAGCACGAGAGAAACTTTTCTTCTTCTTATGTTTGAACCTGAATTACTAGGGTTTGTGTCAGTACTTTGTCCACCTATACCTGCTAAATAGGACAATACTCAAGCAGAATTTTTCTTGAGTTCATCTGAATTTATACATGGACTTTAGAAAATAGGGTACACTTTGAGTTAATTTTATTGTGATTTCAGGTTTCCATGAACACGCCAACATGAGAGTTATTTAATTTTGTATGTCAATACCAAAGAAGCTATTGCTTCACTTTTGCTTCTCTATTATGAATAGGCCCTTAATCGGAGGGGGAATCAAGCCAATTCTAAAATATTTGGGGTTTTTTGTGAAACATTATTCCAGTGGGTATCCTATTAACCAGAATTCAATCAATGCCAGCATAGAGTGTCGGCCATTTACAAAACGCTACTTTTTATTCTGATGTTGCAATATATTTTAAAGAAAAACACAAAATCAATTTATTATCAGCCTTTTTAAAGGAATCAACAAATATTTGTTATCGATAAAGGCAAAAAACGCAACAACAAATAAACTGTATATGAATTTTTGTATTGCATGTACATAGGTATGTATATATAAGCCTTGTTTTCTCTCTGATTCAGTAAAAAAAAAGAAATTCTTTTCAAAGATATTTCGATTTGAAATTTATTGGAGAGCAAACAATACCCACAAAAATGCAATACATGGCTTAACGAAAGTGAATAATGAAAATGAAATTTTTTAAAAAAGGCCAGACAGTACAAAAAGCAGAAGATTTTTGTATGTTTAAAAGCCTATAAGATAAAAACTACACATGTAGTGAAGAGAAAAATCCGTAAGTTGTTTTCTATAGTCATAGACAATCGTTTGAAATTCCAAGTTCCAAAACAAGAAATCAACAGAAAGGGCAGATTCGAAATAATGTCTCCAAGAATCGTTTAGGATGTCACAAAATAAATAAAAAATTTGATCTTCCACTAGTTACGAGATCTAATGAATAGTTGTCTTCCACGGACAGTATGCAGTAGCAATTGCAACCCAAACAAGTTTAAAATCCTTGACGAAATCCTTTGTAAGATGGACTACAGACAAAGTGTAAACAACCATGTTTAGGGTATGTTAAATTCGTAGCCGCATTAATGGGCACAGCTTACTTGGGTCCTATAAGCTCCTATTGTAACACCGATATTACCTTTGCCGTCATTTTAGTGTAATTCCCGGTTGGCATCTCTCAACTAACACGAGATTCTTATGAAGATGTGAAGTTTTCTCGAATTGCCTATTCTACTTCTCAGGTTCTCAAATGACGGACAATGATATAAAGTCGTATAAGGTCATGTTGTTACACAGATATTACCTATTCCCTATATACATATATTTATAGCTACTGGTTGGCATCCCTCAACCATTCCGAGAGCCCTATGAAGATGTGAATTTTTGAAGATGTGAATTTTGCTTGACATGTTTTCTCGTTTAATTCTGGGTGTCAAATAATTTTACCTCTTAGGTACCCAAGCGCCGGACAATGACATAAGAACGCATAATGTCCCGTTGAAACACCCATAATACCTATTCCGCCATATATGTAAGTATATATTACGAGAGTCTTATAAAAATGTGCCGTTAAATTCTGAGTGTCCCAAAATCCTACTTCTCAGGTTCCCAAGCCCCGGGCTATGACAAAGAAGATGTTTTGTGTTCTTTTCTTCTCCCAGTTTCTCAGTATTCCCAGTCTTCTGGCGGTAGCACTGCTGTGAGGTTGTTTAGATAGAATCTTAATAGATTAAAAGCAAATTAATTTATTTATGGCCCGCCAGATCGGTCTGGTGTCTTTACAAGTGACCTTCATTACCTCGTCTTATCTTTGCCAATGAATGGAGTTTTGTGAGACCATTTGGTTGGCTCTCAGCAGTATGGCGCTTAACTCATATAAGAAGTTATTGTTATCTTCCATTTCGCCAGCTTGAGCAAATGCGTCGGCCTTGTAACAAATTATATTTCATATCTCTGTATTTCATATCTCTGAGAACCGCTTGTTAGTGTAAATAAGAATATACTCATATTAAAACAATCAACTCTTGTTTCCTTTAAATACTGCATTTTGTTTTTAAAACTTGAAAGCAAATTAAAAATATACGAATTAATTTAAAAACAGTATTCTGTTATATTTTTAAAACTACATTTTTAAATGCCTTTTTTTTATTATTATTCTTCCCCAAATATTTATTTATTTGAGAAATATTTCATTTTTTATTTACTATATATTCCGAATATTTGCTATGCTGTGAACGTATTTTTTTTTAATAATTAAACAAATATGTGTCAATGAGAAACAAATTATTGTGAAAAAAGAGGGGAAAAATATTACAAAAAATATAACCCAACAAAATTTTTAGTTAAACTTTGTAACTTTACTGGTACTGTTAAGGCAGATTAAATTAAAATAGCAATTCTATCATTTTAGAGCTAGGTACAGTACATCAATCAGCAGCTTTGCTTAGGAAAACTTGTTAAAAAAAAAACTGAAAGAAGGGAACTACAGTGAGCGTCAAAAGAAACTGTACACAATGGATAAAATTCTAACAATCACCAAACTCATCTTTTACCACTTAAGCAGAGTGACCGAAAAAATTTGACAATATTTCGAAATTTTTTGTAATTTTTGTTTGTTTCAATTTTAAAAATTGGCAATGAAACAATTTTAAATTGAAAATAACTGTAATTTATTAACGTATATTTTGTTTTTATGTAAAGTTTTTTTTTGACGCGCACTGTATGTCTCGCCCCGAATTTCTTTAAAGAAACTATACTTTCAAAATGTTGTTGGGTTGTTCGTATTTCATTTACCCATTAATATTTCATTTTTTATATGTTTGTGGAGCAACTGTTTACAGTCACACAGAATTTGTGTTGCATGAAGCACATAAATAAATGTCAAAAATATTCAATACTCCCCCTCCCCCCATCATATTCCGGCCTTATTGTTTCCATTGTTTACAGGGTATTTCTCATACCAATTTGTTGTTTGTTATATGCATAATACATAAGCCAATATATTGATGTATGTTATGTATTTATATTTGTTCATCAACATACATATGCATGGGTATAAATACATATTGCTTTTTTTATTGAAATTTAATACGACATATTGATTGATAACAATTATAAAAAAAATCACTGAGTTTCAGAGAAAACAACCTGTTGCAACTGATTTATGGCGTATGTACGGAGTATAATCTGTTTTGAAATATTTATTCAGGGCATTAAACTTAAATGCAGGATAATATCATGATTAATCTGGGGATTTTGTTACTGAAATTAATTTATTTATTATATCATTATTTATCATTGGAAATTAATTATTAAACGCCATAATTTAAAAATTTTTTATAGAATAGAAAAGAATTTTTTGTTTTGTTTTATAATTCAGCAAATTTTCTAAAATTCTTTTTTGTATTAAAGTAAATCCCTTGATTGCACAAGTTTTGTTTAACAAAGAAAATGTTTGTTCTCCTGAAAATCAATATTTTCATTCACAATTTTATTTTAAAATTGTTTCATTTAAAAATATTTCCTTTATTTTTCTGCTTGACCTTGAAGTTGATAAACAAAGAGCTGAAATGAAAATAAAAGCTTTGAAGTTGATTTCAATGTAACCTCGTCCTTCTTGTTTAATATTTCATTTTATGTTTACATTATTGCAAAGCCCTTTAGCCTTTTGGTACACAAAACTATTTATGACTAAACTGTTCCCCCTTGTCGTTTTGTTATTTTTTTTTTAACTTTTTTATTTTTACCAATACTTGGAAAACTCTCGATATCTTTTTCCCATTACGTAAAAGATATGAAACTTTAATTCTCTTAACCTCATATATAACATAATTGGTCATTACAACCGTTCAGTCAGGATTACGACCTAGCTTCGTACACCACTTATGTTGTGTGCGTTAATTTTATACGTTTAATTTTTAACTTTTCATGGGAATTTTATTTAACCTCCGAGTTTTTTGCCAGAAATCTGCTGTGAGAAAGTCGCCGAAAAAAATATTTTCTCATATTTCGTTTTGTTAGAGATATCTGATCGGGGGTTTGAATCAAGGCCTCATGTCTAATAAGTTGACTACGGTGACTTCAGTTAATCTCAATCAATATCTTAACCTCATTGCAATAATATTTAAGATGGAAATCTTAGGAATGTTCGGCCTCAAAGTCGTCATCACTTCTGATGGAATATGATATGCAATGTCCACATTTGCCATTTTGATTTGCCAATCACCGCAATGAGCATAGCTTTCTTGGATCTTTCAAGGTCATTTTGTAATAGAATTTTACCTTTTCTCGATATATAATTATAACTTCGGCTTAGCAACTGACGGTATGAACTTCATTCAACCTTTCCCAGGTCTCTAAAATGTTACTTAATTCGGTTAATTTAGACACCGTATTCTAATAGGAGTCAATGGCCAAAACCCCTTATACATCTCAAGCAAAATGAAATACGAAAAAAACTTAGTCTCAGCAATTTTCTGTCAATAACTAAGTTTAACACATTCTTCTGCTCCTGCTCTAAGAACCGTTCATAATCCATCTGCATGCTATTAATAGTCTTTCTCTTAAAAGTGTATGCAGCTTTCAGATTTGTAGCATTTGCAAAAATTATAGAGTCTAGTGGTTCTGTCCAGGAGACAGCTAAGTAAGAAGATGTCGGCCAATTGAAAGTTTCATGTCTAACCATAAACTCCAAAGATTAGATTCTCACTACCAACTGCAGCAGACTTGAATCTCACAGAGCCTCCGACACTATAGGATATATTCTCATTGTCCCTTTTATGCCAGCAAACTCACGATTCGTAGGTATCTTGCCAAACTCCATTGAATGATGTGGCGGATTTGCCTCGAGCCTTCTGAAGACCCTTGGCAGCCTCAGATAATACTCCACATTGCTGGCCAAAGGACATCAACCTGTTTCTTTACAGCAAGAGCAGGGCTCTGATACATGAAGTGAGAGAGAGTCTGTTAATTTTCCTCAGGCCCACTCCTCTGACAAAAGGAATTTGACGGAATGCCAAACAAACGTGTCAAATTTAATTTCCTATGTTTTTTACCAAGCGGCTTGGGCAGGAGCACTTAAAAAAATGGAAAAAAATCCACACACGTTTACATAGGCATAAAAGCCTTGCAGGCATTTGCTAATTTAATAATGAATTGTCAATGATGGTGTGAATGAATTCACAGCGTGATTATGTATGTGTGAAGATTTTTTATTTTCGTTTTCTTTGCCAAAAAAAAAACACGTTTAGATTCAACAATTTAAGGACCTGCTTTTTTGTAAATAAAATTCGTTTTAAATGCGAATAAAATATCCTTGTTTTCTTCCTTCCTTTTTTCTACTTTTTCTTCCCATAAGACTGAAAAATTTTAAATAGTCCTTGTAAACGTTTACAAGGTTATAAAATTGTTTTTCGTGAAGAAAAAAGAAAACAGAACTTAATTTAATTTTTAAAACACAATTAAAAAATTTATTTTACAATATTCCACTCAAAATGATGTTTAACGACATCGCGCTAATAATACGGCCTGTTTAAACAACAATTAAATTGGAATTGAAATTTCAGTCACGCATAATTTCTCACAGGAGACAATGTTTACGTTTTGATGGTTGGCAGTTAAATTTGTTTCTAAGAAATTTGCTTTTTATGGTCTTTTAATTTTATGTGCAATTTAAAGGCTTTTTTGAGAAAAAAAACCATTTTGATAAAGTTAACAGCCGTTTGAGCCGCTCTATTTTATATAAATCTTTCAAAGGCCATATTATTGTTATAAAACCCTCTACTTTCTTCACCTAAAGCCTATTAAAAACCAAAGTTTAATTCCACATTTATTACCATATTGGTTGATATACAACCTTTAATTGAAATTGATGGCTATTATACTTTCGTTAACTCAATTCAATTCAATTTCAATAAACCTTGATAAGTTAAAAAAATCGAAATAATTTTGTATATCAACCCCATTACATACTTACAGTGAGCGTCAAAAGAAACTATGCACTAAGGATAAAATTCTAGCAATCACCAAACTTAACTTTTACCAATTAAGGAGAGTGTCTGAAAAATATTTCGAAATTTTTTGTAAATTTTTTTTGTTTGTTTCAATTATAAAAACGAAAAATGAAAAAAAATTTTAATTAAAAATTACGGTAATTTATTAATGTATATTTCTTTTAATGTACAATTTTTTTGACGCCTACTGTATTCACTTGCTTACCATAATTGAAATTTACCACCCTTTAGTCAAGATTACAGCCTAACTTCTCACAACTTTCATGCTATGTGTGTTAATTTTAACCATGAGCGGTGGATCCTACAGTTTAATGTCTACTACGTATAACAGATTTTTGGGAAACATTTTATGGCAATTTTATTTTAACACAGAGTTTTTGCCAGATGATAGCTGACAGAAACTCGATAAAGTTGTATATTTCGATTTGTTAGAGATGTCTGAGCTGGGGTTTAAACTGCGTATCCTAGGCTATTACATCAATAATTTATTGGAAGAAGAGCTGATGATCACTGCACATTTTCTTCGCTTTTGTGATTTGCAGCATTCAGCTTCTACTCCACTACTCCCTTAGCTCGTTGTTCGTTAATTTTTCAATTTTTCTATTACAAACTGCAAAGTATTGCAAGTGTTTACATTGAAAATTGTAAAAACATACTTTTAGGGGAACAAGTGAATAATTTTTTTTTTAATTTGAATATAATTCCCTTATAGAGAGAGATTTATTGTTTTTAATTGCTTTATATTGTTGCCTTGTTTTTCATGCTATTATTTATTTATTTATACCAGCATTTTTATTACATTTTTACTGGCCTTTTCCTTGTTTCTCTCTTACTTCCTTACTCTCTGCTAATGATTACAATGTTTTAAATAAAAATTGGAAAAACCTCAAATTGTAATCCACTTGTTATTGTCCATTTACACCCTTTTTATCTTTTCCCTTTAATTTTTACACTTTCATTACATTTATTTTCTCTTGTTTTCTCTTCCTTCTTTTTTCAAATAGTTCCACCCATGATTTGGATACAAAATCAATTAGTTGCTGCAGCAATTGGACAAAACATTACCACTTAAATGGCAATCTAAAGCATTTTCAAAATCGATAAATTGCTGAATGAAGAGCGACACAATTATTGTGCAGCCAAGGGAAGAGTACATATTGCAAAATGGAAAATGTTTAACCAGTCCAGTCTAGTCCAACAAATAAGTCCGAGAGAAGAGCAGCAGAACTGTAATGCTACAGCTTAGAGCAAATGAAATTCGTAAAGCATATCCATTGAAATTAATTGAATAATTGTATGAAGCAAATGAAAATGAAAAAATAAATAGAAATGAAAGAAAATTTTGAAATCCTTTGCTACTTAATATTCTGTAACCATAAAACAGCAAAAACTATTGAAATTTTAATTCGAAACTTTTGTGTTGTCTCATCCCCAAAATCAAATATTAAAAATTAGTGAAATGAATAAAAATCCCACATATTTGTTGCCTCTGTTCCTGATGAGTACACATACACATGAGTGAAATGAATAGAAATGCCACTTCTATAAGCAAGTAATCATTCCTGGCCTTTACTCATACCATCCTATGGTCTAGAAAGAAAAGACACACAAATACATATGTGCACAACTTATTGGTTTACCTCATCAAAAGATTTTCTCAATTAAATCTACAGAGGCATAGAAATTAATGGAACACTTGGTATAAGACATAGTCAAGTAGGAGTGTGTTGGCTTCAACCAATCGAAAAAAACAAATGTCTCTTCGGCGACTTTCTCTCAGCAGATTTCTGACAAAAACTTTGAGAGTAAAATAAAATTGCCATGAAAAGGTTTCTCAAAAAATTTGTGGTTCGGAGTCGACTTTAAACTGTACTCCGAACATGAAAAAAATTAAGACACACAACATGAGTGATATGACAAATTGGACTGTAATCCTGATTGGAGGACTTGTGAAGTCCAATCGTGTATATATGTATATATATGGTGTAGGAAATAGAGTTCTATTGTTTCGATGTCGTCATAACATGCCCTGCATTCATCATTTTCCACCGTTTCTTTGTGGCTCAGGCGTACGTGTAAGGCGGACTGTCCCGTGATTACGTCCATGTAACTAATTAAGCCTCCCTCATAATGTAATTGGTCATTACAACCCTTCAGTCAGGATTTCAACCTAGCTTCTCACACCACTTATGTTGTGTGCATTAATTTTATACATGAGAGGTGGGACCTACAGTTTAAAGTCGACTCCGAACGACAGATTTTTGAGAAGCTCTTCATGGCAATTTTATTTATTCTCAAAGTTTTTGCCAGAAATCTGCTGAGAGGCAGTCGCCGAAGGAATATTTTTTTCATATTTCGTTTTGATACCTGATCTGAGATACGAACCCGGGTTTTACGTCTAATAAGCCAACAACACACTACCTACTAAATATGGCGACTACCTCCCTTATTCAGTTCGTGAAATATTTGCCCAGTGTGCCAAATTGCCAACGGCATATCAATATTGTGTTCATAATTGACCCCCATTTACAGTGAAGCCTTAAGCCTATAGCACTGATAGAAATTGTTACCTGAAGGCTTATACCATGTATTAATTTGTTAATGTGTGAGTGAATGCAAAAATTACTGGTGATTGTAATTTATGTGAAAAACAAGAAGCACATACATACCCACACTCATGATTACTTTCCTATTTTATTACACAGTCACATACGCATTCATATGGAAATTTACTAGAAAACACAATGGCAACAAATGAAATGACTTTTTGTGGAAAGACAGAAACAATAAGTCTTTGTTTGTTTGCTCGTTTAATTCAAATTCAAAAACTCGATACATTCCCAGGATACAAAACATTTTTGTTGTTTTACACACGCATGCAGATTCTCAATGAAATTAAATTCATTGTATAACTAAAGACTGAGAGACAGATTGAATCTTAATCGGTTACAAAATGATATACCTATACACACATACATTATTTACTGTTATACTATACAACATAACAGGCATATAAATAAATTCAACGGTAATTGATCCTTTACACACACCTACAAACAACTGTATCAACCTACACAGTACGCATTGTATAACTTTAAGTCATTTCATACTCGTATACACCTTTGCTTGTTTGTATATGTTTAAACACATGCTTTTGTAGGTAAATTATATGGGAGAAAGTATAAGTGTAGTGTAGTTTTTTTATTTGCCTTCTGTGTCTTCTTATACAATAGTATTCTGCACTTGTATTGCTTACTAGGTAAATGAAAAATATGTTCTTTACACAGTTCAGTGTAGTTACAAGTTCATGTTCAATGAAGTATTCTTTAATAGAACACGACATATGGAATCCTTAAGTAGTCATTGAAAGTGAACATTTATTAACTTTCCATACACACTCAAGCACTAACGAATTATGAACTAAACACCAACTGATTTTAAGTACAATTTTGTTAGATTGAAATTGAATAGGTGTGTAATAGATATCGAAACTATTATTAATTTTATGGTGATATAGACTATTGAAGTACTTTTCCAGAGAGTTATAATCGATAACAATATTTAAGTAGCGGAATAAATTTCAAAATAAATACAAAAAAGTAAAATTTCCATAATAATTGTTTGTAAAACATTTTTTCCATCACCAGCAAACTTTTCGAATTTTAAATGAAATTTCAATTTAATTTTATGAAATCTATTAATCACACATTTTTATTATAATTCGAAGGGGAACATTGGTTTTCTATAAAGAATTCATTAAAATTGTATCTATTGAGACATACATATTAGTAACATAAATATTTACAGCAAAAATTTATCGATAACATAAATATTCACCGTAAAAATTTATCGATAACTGAAATTTTCATTGAAAAAAATTTTCGATAACAAAAAATTTTAACAGAAAAAGTTTGAAATTATTAATTTTTTTATAGAATATCTTTCAATAACCTAAAGTATCCATAAAAAATTCCCGATAACAAACATATTTTTTAAGATTATGCATAAGTATCAATGAAATAATTTTATACACAAAAATTTTTAACAAAATATTTTTTTCTGAAGAAAATTCTTCGATAACATAAACATTTTCTATAACTGTTGATAAAATAATTTCCTATACAAAGATTTTCAACAAAATAAAGTTTTTCTATAGAAAATTCTTTGATGACATAAATTTTCTTTAATTTCATAAAAATTAATATATAAATTTTCGATAAAATACGTTTTCGTTTGACAAATTTTCTATACAATAAATATTTGTAGAAAAAATTTCGATACATAATTTAATTTCAGAAAATTTTTCGACAAATTAACTTTTTCATACAAAAATTTTCGATTATGAAAATATCTTATTGAAATTTGTCGATTATATAAATTTCTTATAAAAAAAAAACTTTCGTTAATATAAATATTCTATAGACAAATATTCGATAATATACATTTTTTAGACAAATTATCGATAACATGAAATTCTATAGAAATTTTCCTACAGAAAACCTTTTATCGATAATTTTACGATAAACTAAAATTTCCATAGAAAATTTTCTAATCAAAAATATTGAAAAGAACGATAATAGAAAGATAACGTGCATTTTTTATGAAATAATAATCGATTGCATAAATTTCGTTAAATAATTTTTCGTTTATAAATTTCACGACAAAACAAATATTTCGATAACATTAAACTCCTTTAGAGAATAGTTCTTATTGCTAATTTTTGAGTAATCTTAAAAAATCTCTTGAATAGATTTCTTTACAGAAATTAATTATTTGAATTTCATTAAATAAACTGTGTTGGAATTTAAAATAAAAATTAATCATGTGAGTCATTGTATAATAAGATAAATAAAACTTAAGGTATTATTTAAAGTTATCGAAATTTGCTTTTTATCTTTTGTTACATTCTGATATTTTGCGGTTTCATGCATGAACACACTTGACTTGAGTTGCCTGCGGATTTGAATATTTGTCCACAAGAGACAATATTCATGTCGGATATGTTTTAACATACACACACACATGTAAACATCGACATATCCGTAAGCTATGCACATTTGCAAATTCTAATATGAATTGTTGGAGTATAAACAATTGTTTAAATGTTTAATTAAATTTATTCGTTCGCTTACACATTTCTTTGGTTTCTCTGCTGTTAACGATACGAATCACTTGTACTGAATACTAAACATTTAAGTGTTAGGACATTTGAATTAACAAATATACAAGCACAAGAGCCTTAGAATTTTAGCAATTTTTGTTATTTATTTGTATGTGAAATGAAACTAAAGATAAAGCTTTTCGGATTTAATGACTTTCATTGCAAATTTACTCCTTTTTATTTGTTTAATGTAACTTATTGACAGTATTTGCTTTAATTTATCAGGTATAAAATCGATAAAAAAAATCTTCATTTAAAGCAAAAGAAAAGAATTTAGAATTTTCAATTAATTTTCTAAACTAGATTGAATTCATCGATAACACTTTAACTTTTCTTATCAGCAATTAAAATAGTTCTTTTGTTTTCAAAAACATTTTCTATAATTAATAATTTTCTATATTAAATTTTACGTAATAATGTGACTAAATTTCTGTGCTAAATAAATATGTATGTGTTATCGATAAAATGTATGTACATATATACAAAATCGATAACGAATATACGAAATCAATAATGCATAGAAATCTGCATGTAACCAAATTCTTGTGCCAGAGAAATACATGTTATCGATAAATTTTATGTACAAATATACGAAATCAATAACGAATATACGAAATCAATAATGCATAGAAATCTCCATGTGACCAAATACATGTGCCAGAGAAATATGTGTAATCGATAAATTTTATGTACAAACATACGAAATCGATAACAAATACACGAAATCAATAATGCATAGAAATCTGCATTTTACTTCTTTTTACCGCAATTGGCATGTCGTAAATCATGGAAATTTGGAAATATTTCTCCCATTGCTATCACAATTTTTGCTTTTATTTCTTTGTTTGAAAGCTTTTCTTACACAATAAGGCTGGCAACTGTAAAAAAACAAAATTTCTTAATTTTTTTTCCTGTATAACTATTGCCAGTATTGTGCGGCATGCCACAATATCATCATGGCATGGCATGCGTAATAAATTGAGTTCAATTTTTTTTGTGTTTTCGCCTTCTGCTAGATTAAATGAAATTCTGTTGCAGCACAATTTTTTTCTTCTTTGTTATAAATGTTAAGTTTCTTGTAAAACGTCGCCAATAATCAGTCGTAAAAATCATTAAAAAAGGCGGGAAAACAAAGTTCCTAAAATAAAATATTCAATGCAAAATTGTGTAGACAATTGAACACAAGTGCTGTAAGAAGTATCAAGCTCATCAACACCAGCATTTTTACTTTTTACATTTTGTTACGAATACCAATCCTTTTAACCACGTTGTCATTCTACAAGGAAAAAAATTGTGGTCGAAATGTGCGTTGAAAACTTTCTTTATGCTTGAATGGATTTAAATTTTCTCTGTTTGTAAGGTTGCAAATATAATGTAAAGTTCAAGAAAATCCAAACATTGAATTTCATTGTAGGATTACAATGACTGTCACAAAGCAGACCAGACAAGCTTTCAATGACAGTCTTTAAAAATATACCAAATTCCTTGAATTTTTTAGTCATTTTTAAATTTTTTACAAACCGATTATCTCGTTCATCTGTAATAAATCGATTGTGGCGTGAGATGTGAGCTACATACGAAAAAATGATTTTTTTTTTTTTGGCAAAATCGACATGATTGTGCAGTTACTCGTTGGCCCACCTAGCGAAGCGAAAATGAATCGGCTTGAACGTAAACTTGTAAGTGAAATGTTCAATTCTTGAGAACGATGACAACTTGATGTTGATGAATTCTCTCGCGCACACTCTCAGCCTCAGATTCGATAATTTCGGGTGTACACACTGTACGAGCGCGCTCACGTCTTGGCGCATCAACAATGAAACCAATTTTACCAACTTTAGCAATAAACTTGCGTATACACCAGGCACTGTTGTTCCGCCTCTTCGACCAAAATTAGTACGACATTTTCGTGGAATTTCCCACCAATTGTCTTTGTTTTGGAAATAAATTTCCAATAAATCCCAATGTTGCTTAAGCGTCACGCGTTTCATTACGTTCAGTGGAGATAAAATACTAAATTTTGTGAAAGAGTGGAATGACATAAGGATTGTCAGATTCGAAATAACCGATGGTTGAAATTTAAACAGACAGATGGCCCACCCGATATAACGAAATGGCAGCGATTAGAGGCTTACCTATCGAGTGTTGAAAGAAGTTTTATGACTCAATTGAATAAGTGCCACCATAGTGTACCGAATGAATATTAATCATTGATTTGGAGAAAGTCTTACTTATTTTTTATTTCTCTATTGCATGTAAATTTTCTTTGGCAACATATTGAATATTAAACACAGGTCAAGTTCAAACAGTAGCAAAACTCTTTTCGTAAACATGCAAGAACATCATATTTAATAATTAAGTCTTCCTCAGCCTCAGAAAAGCAAACCTTCTGTTCTTTAAACAATAATGGAATTAATTAATAAATAAAAGCAAAAGAAAAAGAAAACGTTGACCACTTATAAATTAATTAAAACGGAAAATGTTCACCGCATTACATTTACTCTCGTTTGCACATTCATTCTCTTTCTTAATGGCTACGACATTTACCATTAACAGGATGTAAAGCAAACAAACAAACAAGAGCAAAAAATACGGAAAAAAATAAAATGTACACGCACAAACACATTATTGTTATTGTCTAGCACGAGGACATCATCATCATCATAACTAAAGAAAAGGTACTAATACAAATGCATTATCAAGCATTGATGTCAAAAGACATGTATTTTTCTCTTTGTTGCACTCTATTTGTTCTTACACTGTAACACGTATTCAAGTGGCATATCTCTACATACATATATATAACAATGGTGACAGTGACAGTGAGAATGTATTTGTCTCGTTATGTCTCCTTGGTACGAACACGTTCTTCGTTAAACTACTTACAATTTCATGGTTGCATAGGAAAGTAAATATTGAAGTGTAAGAGAGAAGAAAAAAAACTTGTTTGTAGCATGTCTTTATTAGTTTGCCTTTGTTTACTTATGTGATTTGAAGTTAACGCCAATTGTAATGCGTGACTTCAAATATGGGCATGATAGAGAATTTTATGGTTTAGTTTTTGTGTCATTTATTATTATTGACTGAATATGGTACACATTATTAACAGCAAGTAAGTGTAAGAGAGGGGAAGCAAATAAATGCGTTTGTAGACGAATATATGTTACAGTGTGTCAACAAAAATAAGGAGTCAAATGGAATGCCATAAAATAATATGGGAAAAATATTTTGCATTAATCGTTCTTCTGTTCTGTATTTTGATGAACTTTTATTTAGGAAAACCCCATATAGACGTTATGACAATTATAAGTCATAACTAAGTCATAAGCTAGTCAAACGTAAAAAGATTTTTGTTTTTTATGGTTTCTAAGCAAGTTCAATACACAATAAATAATTCAGAAATTATTACAATAACACAGTATTTACTATATATTATAGAAAGATTTTCTGGAAAAAAACAGCTAAAGACAATAATAAACTATTCAAATGCACTATATTTGTTTGTATATTCAGATTCTACCAAGGAATCTTTAGATTTTAGAAAATTTTTAAATAAAAATTTCTGAGACAATTCCAGTTCAAGTCTCAAGCCTACCTTCCCCCACGTTTCTTTTGTTTCTAAGTTTTTGACATAAATGTGGATTGATGTTCTTGACGCTAAGTTAGGCTGGTTGTCAGGAAATAAGGTGGACTTCCCTTCTCCCACTTAGGCCAGCATTTAGATCCCATTGTAATGCCGCAATCAATATTCAACACCAAAATCTAACATTCTCTAGAGAAAACCAAGAGGAGTTCAAGATAGATCTTCAAATTGCAGCAATCTTAGAATTTTCCAACAAAGTTCCAGCAGTTTGTCACAAAGAGTGTGTGTTCTGTCGTTTCTATTGCAAAAAATTGACTATCAATGTTCCAATTACTGGCAATGTGTTTAATGTTCAGTTGAGAAGAAGTACCTTGATTCCCAGCAAATTCTATCAAAAATTTAACAAAATCGAATTATTTGGTTTAACACAAGCTAATGCAAAAAAGTCGACGTAGTTTAATAGGTAGTATATTGGCTTATTAGACGTTATGTCACGGGACAAACCACACAAAATTATTATTATTAAATTATTTCAGGGATTTGTAGTGTATTTGGTGGGGTTGAAAGAGTAGCTTTGACAAGAATCCACTTGTCAAAACTAGAGAAAGCATTTTTTTAAAACAAGCAGTTTAGTTTTACTGTTAAATATTAAAGAATGAACAAAATTGTTTAAATATTACAGAACTACGTTGAATATAATTTAAAAAATTAAATGTTTGCATAAATTAAAGTAAAATTTTTGAATGAATATTGAAAACTCCAATAAAAATCTCATATTATTTAATAAATAAATTGTCTGCTTTTTTATTTACTATAATATACCACTTCCCTACCGATGTCATCTTTTAGAAATCATTTTTCTTTTTGCCGCAAATAAAATCAACAAAATAGAGCAAACTAGCAAAAAAAAAAAAATATATAAAGAACACCTACTATTTGCCAAATAGCAGACATGCTTGCTTAGTAATACTTACACATTAGCCGAGACATGAATATAAAATCAAATATAAATTAAAGAAGAAGAAAATATGTTCATCAAGTTATGCGTTATGAACCATAAAAATTTTACACACTGTTTTTGACACATAAAAGGCCATCGTTCTTATAATAAAAAAAAGCCACCATTACAATAAGGACAAACAAAGGAACACATTTTCAAGAATACTAACGTACTCCATCAAACACTGTAATAACTTGAACTTATAAACATGCAAACAAACCCTGGCAAATGGTTCTGTAGTCACAATCCTTAAACATACTCTGTGATTATATTCTGCTATTTTCCTTCATACTTATGAAGCTATAAAGAGCCAATATATTTACACACTCAATAAAAAAATTACTTAAATTGTGAGTTGAAATAACAACAACAAACAAACAACAACAAACACAAAGAACGAAAACTAAAAATATTCGAACCACAAAAAATTTCAAACACAAATACAGATAAAAGCGAATAGCCGAGGAATTACTTATTCTCTCTCTCGTACTTGTGTGTACGAATACATGTGTATTATATGAAGAATTAAAGAGAGAGAATAAGTAATTCCTCGGCTATTCGCTTTTATCTGTATTTGTGTTTGAAATTTGAATTGAAAACTTAGAGAGAATAACGTCTTGGCTCTAAATCTTGGGAAAACTGGATTTTTAAATACAATTTCATGGAGACAAAGGAGAGAGAGGGATAGTTTGTGTTCAGTAGAACCACAAAAGGAACAAGGAAATAAGATACCAATACTCTTAAACACATACACATAAAACTTTAAACTGTGAATAAACAGTTTGTGTGACCATTAAAATTTGCTTCTTGATGTATGTATGTAAAGCCATGTTGTAGGCTGTTCTCTTTTCTGAAACAGCACTATTGTGAGATAATTTATGTATGCTTTCTAAAGGAAATAAATTATTTGGGTACAATAGAGGGATTTTTTTATAACTGCGGTTTTATAACTCATGTTTAGGGAGAAAATTTATAATGACGCAAAGCCACTAGAAAAATTAAAATAAAATAATTTTAATGGCTCGATTTCAATAAAAGCATTTAAAAAGGCCACAAACAATAAGCGACAAATAGGAAAATATCGCATTTCGGATCTTTAAATTGAAGTAAAACAAAATGTGTGTGAAAACTTTAAAATTATTTATTCGTTTAAAAAACGTATTGATGCCATGTTATGTAGAATATAACTTCGTACAGATGTCCTCTACAGCTTCTTTGCTTTGAGAACCAGAGGCGGTCGATTTCGCTCCGATCTCGGCCTTTTGTAAACCACAACTGGGCGTATATCACGTTTCAGATCTTTACATTGAAGTAAAACAAAATGTGTGTGAAATCATCAAAATTGTTTATTCGTTTAAAAGACGTATTGATGCCATGATATGTAGAATATACTTAACTTCGTAAAGGTGGCTTCTACAGCGTCTTTGCATAGAGAACCAGAGGCAGTCGAAATCGGGTCGATCTGGGCCATTCGCAAACCGCAACTGGGTGTATATTCGTTATTTGCGTATTCGAATAATTTTCTAAATCTAACCTTATTGGGGTATTTTATACAATTTTTTTCTGCTATGATAAGGATATGATTAATTACAATTCTCCCTATATGATCTAACCACTGGACTCAATTTCTCCTTACATGATCTAACCACTGGACTCTTTTCCTTGCTTATAATTTTATAGTTTCTGATACTCGCTTGATAAATTTGTTTAGAGATAAAAAAGGCAAACCGAACTAAGCTAAGGTTTACTAAATTTATTGCTAAATTGCTGTCCTTTATTTCATTATTTATATGGAAATTACTGTTGCCATATCCTTCTTTATGCTGCTATAGTAACGCTATAATTAAATTTGCCACACTTTTTCAACCAGTAACCTTCATTGACTGCGATTACATCGTTTAGCGTTGACTCTCTTATTTGGATTTTTTTTTTCTTTTGCTGTTTTAATTTCATTATTTCCTTCAATTATTCAGATTTCATGGTGTCTTACTCTTTATACTTGATTCATCTTCTAAATACCATTTTATTCGATGGTATTTAATAGCCAATTACAGAGGGTAATGGCAGAAAACAAATATTTTCTTGAAAATAAATCCAAAGGGTCTTGCAAGGTTTTTTGGTGATTATATTTTAAGATCGCGTGTATAGTTATGCAGTTTCAAATTAAATTTCGAAGTCGAATACTGTGTACTTAAGTGGAACTGTGTGCTGTAATTGTAGCATACAATATAAAATTAAAATATTAATGAGATTAAGAAAATTTTAATATCGTATTTTATTACGTACCACTTGGCGTATGAGTATTGTAATGGTTCACACAATAATCATATGTATGCCTGCCGTATACTCCAGTAGGTAGTGTGATGACTTATTAAAGTTTCGGAAAATTCATAAATCAGCAAATTATTTGCACTTCATTTTAAATTTTTTCTAACAAATAATGCTCAATGTAGTCACCACGATTTTCACATTTAAAATCCCTGGGCAGACTTTTAACTTTTTGTTCCTTTTTTTGGGTTTTGTTTTTTTTAGCAACACCTTTTTGTCGGAAATAATCGCGTGTTTGAACCCAGCAATTACGGCGTTTTATACATTTTTATTTGGAGTAAAAGCCTACCATTAAATGCATTAGTTTCATTAAAAGGAGGTAAAATGTTGTTTGCAACACCTTTTATTAATTTATGGCGGCTTTTTATTATGTTGGTTTTTGCAAAATTTTTTTATGTGAATTCGAGTTTTTTGCATAACTTTTTACATAACGAGTTTATTGGTTTCAAATTTAATTCGATGGCAAATAGCATTAAAAAGGAAAGAAAATTGCTTGCAGTAATTGGTAATATTTTCTCAGTATTTGTTTAGCCAACGCGTTGTAGTTTAACTCCAAATCTTCCTTCCTGGGATACTCGACAACTTTAATAAGAATATTTATTTTATCTCGTATAAAGAGGTATGACTAAGGGAATTATCAGGCTTCAACCGTTCTGATTTAAGGTTTAAGACTGTAATAAGTGTCAGTTCGTATTTCCTCTAAAAAAGAAAAAAATGAAATATTTTGGGAGACAATGAATAACGTGAGCACAGAAACTTTTTTGTTTAGCAACCTACACTTAGTAGATAGCACCTACTCGTGCAGTGCCTTGTGTTGGATCTAAGAAAATAGGCTGAGACAGGGGCAAAGAAGGAAGTAGTGTTTATAGTCGTCAGCTTTAAATTCTTTTATATCATCGGTGATAGAAAACCTTCTACGGATAGAGCAATCCATGTACGAATAGAGTGGCTAAAGAACGAATTACAGTATTCCCTCGATTTACGTCGTCTCGATTTACGTTGTTTCGATTAACGTCGTCAAAAATTTTGTTCCCTTCAACTTCAATTTGCGTCGTCATTCGATTTACGTCGCCTCTGTTGTTTATAAACAAAATCAGGGGAATTCCCTCTTTAAAAAAATCAATATTTGTGTGTAACTATTTGAATAAAATATAAATAGAGTTTTGAAAAAAATAAATATTTAAGTGCTAATGGATAATATTTTGTTTTTTATTAAACTTTTTGTGAACAACATATGAAATAAATTTTTATAACAAATCAAAAATCCATCTATATTTATGTATGTACTTAGTTATACAGAATAAAAATTTAATTATTATTTTAGTTTTTTTTTTGGAAAATGTGCATAAATAAATGCATCAGATAGTATGAGTTATTTGAAATTCGATTTACGTCGCCTTTTTCCGGAACATTCTACGACGTAAATCGAGGGAATACTGTATCACTGTAGGACATAGCGCGTTCCATTGACCAATCGACCATAAACGCATGTACTCTGTGAGAAAGATGAGTTTTACTTACAAATGTATGATTTTCGGCAGCAAGTCCCTTTTTTTCTAGAACAAAATCGGTCATAGCAACGATAGCGTAGTAAAACACAAACCACATTACGACGACGCTTTAATGAACCAGTAGAGTTTCCTGTACACGCTCAAGAAGCCACAAAATACATTTGGTGTTCCGGGACATACATTAGACTTGTATTCCATTCTCGTCGTATTATCATGTGCCGAATATCCAGAGGTTCAGGTACCCTAATATTTACATCACCCATAATAATAGATAACACAATATTACTGTCGTGTTTGTGTGTCAATAAACAGCATTGGGTATTTAGCGCATTAATAGACTTTCCTCACTGGACCCTATCCAGAGATAGACTATAGGGTAGATGTGAGTGAGTCGGTCTGTAATCTATCGAATATGAATGACAAATTGAGGGGTAAACTGTGACGTACCGATCGCCAGGCCGCCGTAGATAGTATTTTGGCTTATTAGACGAAAGCTCCTGCTTTAAACTCGTGCTCAAAAATCTCGAACAAAGCGAAAAAAAATATTTCTTTTAACGTCTTCCTGTCAGTAATCTTCTCTCAAAAACTATGTGAGTAAATTACCATGAAAAGTTTCTCAAATCTGTCTTTTGGAATCGACTATAACCTGTAAGTACTGCCACTCATGAATAAAATGAACATTCCTAATATGGGTTGTGTGAGAAGCTATGTTGTAATCCGAGCTAAAGGATTGTAATGATCAATTGAGATCGAGGTATTGTGTTCAGTGATGCCCGTATCGATGGTGCACCGTTAAATTAATTGCAAAAATTATTTCTCGCCACACTGTATAACATTTTTTTTACAATACCAAGTTGGTAACTCTCGTTAAAAATATTGTGAGTTTAACAACGTAATTTATGACTAACAAGTCGTTGTATTTACAATTTTTTTAAGCTCCAGCCGCTATATTTTATATTTTCTATGTATTTTACTGCCTGCTGGCTCACATAAATACAATAAAAGAGCTTAACATTACAACTTGTTAAGCTGTTAAATTGTTCTTACAAATAAACTTAAAAAAAAATTTTTTTTTGGGAATGCTGTGACAGCTTAAGTTTAAAAAAAAGCATAAAAAATGTCTTTAAAAAATAAATGAAACGAAGAAAAATCTTTTATAAAAAATTCTTTACGGTGGAAATCATAATGAATTTTTTAATTTTTCCTTTTTATTTTAAAAATTTGAAATTTTTTCCTTTCATTTTTAATATTTTACAGTTTCCCTGTAGGAATCTTGTGAAGATAAATTTAAAGATAAAAAATTTAAAAAAATTTTCTCCTACGCCTAATAAATACTGAGTTCAACAATATTTAAATAAACCCATAAACATTCTTTTCAGAGTCCTTTTTTATTTCGTCCCTTTATTTTTCTGCAGGTGTTTGTTGTCTCTGCTATTGGCACCACATTTAATTTAATCCAATTGTCAGTTTAACAGGCTTTTGTTGTCTTCCAGTGCCTCCAGGTATAGCATGCAACATTTACAAAACAATTCAAATGAAAAATGGCAGGTACATAAAGAGAAAACAAAATAAAACAGACGTTCTGTAAACGGAAATAAAAGCAGAAAAAACAAGTTGCCTGTATTGTTGCTTTTTGAATGCGGAGAGAAAGAGCGAGAGTGTGCCCATGTTCCACAAAAACCCATTATCGTAAGGACAACAGCAACAGATTTACTAAATAGTTACGGTACTTGAAGTTGCCATAGCCAAGTAGGTAGTATGTTGGCTTATTAGACGAAAGACCATGATTCCAACCCCAGGTCAGGCATTTCCAACAAAATGAAATATGAAAAAAGAATATTTCTTCGGCGACTTTCTCTCAGCAGATTTCTGGCAAATACTCTAAGAGTAAATAAAAAATTGCCATGAAAAGTTTCTCTAACTGAAGTCCCTGTACTGACCGAACTCCACCGAACTCATCGATGAAGTTGGTCAGCGATGGAGCTGCACACTAAAAGCACGACTCCCCTAAGCTGGAAACCAACCTGAAAGTTGTATGAACGCAGCTAAATCCCTGATATCAATGGATGATAACTCCATTAAGGTGACAAGGAATTGAAGGAAAAGTCAAATGACCTAACTTCACACCTCGTAAGAGATTTCCATTGATAACGAAAGTGAATAACAGTTTATTCACTTCAGCACACCTACAACATCAGCTGTAGTTGTCTGATGGGAACTGCCGTCTTTCCATCTTTCCATAATACAATGCCCTGTAAGCATGGCCACTGTGATCGAGATCGAACCGCTGTGCTCGAGACATTGAGTACTTGGTTGGGTGTATATGGAAGTGATTACTTTAAATGTTACTCGACCACAAGCCACAATGTTGCTGCTTCGTATTTAGGCTTATATATATTTTTATTCGCAGCAATAAGAGAATTAATGCTAACAGTGAGAGAATTTGTGTTGGTAATGAGAAGATTAATACTGTCAATACAATAACATTCGTGAAATACGGGTTTTTAAAGCGCGATGTATAAAATATAACGCGAAAAAACGTCTCAGTGGAACCATTGGTTTATTTCTTATTTGTTTTGCTTATACTTTGCCGCTGCTGCCTGTATTATAATTAATGCGCATGCAGCTTAGCTGAGACTGCAATTGCAAAATTTTTGTGCTTGCTGTGTTGCGTCTATTGTTCCGAAAAACAGTTTTAGTGGAGCCATTGATTAATTTTTTATTTGTTCTACTTATGCTTTGCTGCTGCTGCTTATATTATAATAATATAATATATATAAGTGCAAAATTGTTGTGCCTGCTGTGCAGCGTCTATTGTGTTTACAACTTGAAACTCTAATTTGCCGCATCGATCTTTGTAGAGATAACTACGTTTTTCTATGCGATGAATGAGGGTAAAATTAATTCGCAATATTAATATTACATACCATTGTCCTTCCATTTTTGAATGGTAGCAAAAACATGGAAAGTGATTTCTTGTTAAATAACCCCATAATCATTTTAAATTCCTTGACAGTTTTCATGCAATTACTGAAATTACAGACGTACTCGTCAATTTTCATTTCATAATTTATTTATGGCATCTAAAATTCGACAAAATTCTAACAGCAGCAAATTTCAGAAACGTTGCTATTATTTTTACTGCAACAGCAACACCAATAATAAAAACTTAATAAATTTTATTTCACCAGTAAAAAGAAATAAAAACCAAACCAAAGTTAACAAAAAGTGGTACTAGAAACTTTTTGAAAACAACAATAAAGTATGCAATTAAATATCGTAAAAAGGGGGAATAACAAATGTTTAATGCATTTACTTCCTTTCACATTCTATTGCTCTTTCTTTCTCTCTCTCCCGTACTGTGTTATTTTTAATTCGTTTTATTCTAGTAATTTGAAAAAAACACGCTATTGTTTTGTAACAAACAAAACGAAAATGACTACGTATTCTTATAAACATTCTTTCATTTCCGCTTTTTAATGTACTTATTTAACACTAATATATACAAACTCTTACACTTACACAAACTCTTACTCTTGTTTACATAGCGTGCGGGATAGTGAGTAGAATAAGAAGAGTATTAGCAGCAATATGAGTTAGATTTCCGGAAATAATATCACCACCACTATCATGACATTAAATTTGAATGTACTTGTATCCATAGTGGCACTTTTCAAATTGCGTTTTGTAATTTTTAACAACAATTACGTACTCAAAATTTAAAATGTGAAACACTTGTACTATATGCTGAATTCGTTGCCTGTACAACACGTATGTGAATTAAACAACTATGTACGGTATTGAGTAAATGCAAATGAAGTAATGAAAGTGAATCGTTACAACTTTAAATTATAAGAAAGAATTCTAAAAAAGAAAAGAACAGGTATTCGTCGTAGTCTAGTAGGTAGTGTGTTGACTTATTAGATGTGAGACCTCGGTTCAAACCCCAGATCACAGACATACAATAAACGATAAACGAAAAAACGGCTTCTTCTCACCAGATTTCTGGCAAAAGCTTTGAGTGTAAAATAAAAATTGCCATGAAAAAGTTGCTCAAAAACCTGTCGTTTAGGTCAACTTTAAACTGTATGTCCCTCCACTCATTTATAAAATTAACACATACAATCCTGACTAACTGTGTACTTCATGCACTTATTTGATAATTTTTGTACAAGGTAAGGTATATTAATTGCGGAATGTAAAAGACTAGTCGACATAAATGATAAGGCATGCTGTATAGTACAATCGGAGTATTACTGAAGAATGTTCTGAAGTATAGCCATCAGATTAGTGAACCAAAAAAAAAAATTTTGTGACTTTCTCGATATTGTCTCCCCCTCACAGTGACAACAACCTTCTTTTTGAAACAGAGGCTGTGTCACGTTGATCAAGCAAAGGATATTCAGTTTTGCCATGGAGAATAGTACAATTTTTTGGTTAGCCTCAGCACCAATTTTTTGCTGAAGTCTTTGTTGGATACTTGTCCAAGTAGTCAAAAGGGGAGTATACGACTTCGGTAAAGTTCTGATAACTACCAGTGATGATTTCAAACCAAGAAAAAAGTAACAGAAATTAAAACAATCGGGCGAGTGTCAAGGCATGAAAAGTCATGACCAGAAGAGTACCACAATTGTAGGAACAAATAAGACTCTTTACACCTGCGGCAGTCCACGACCATATCATAAATCCAAGTACCAATAACTGGAGTAAATAATGTCTAGGCCTGCTTACTTACATAATTAGTCATTACAACCGTTTTAGTCAGGATAACAACCTATCCTCTTAGACAACCCATATTGTGTTTGTTAATTTTATGCATAACTCGCGAGACCTAGAGTTTAAAGTGGACTCCAAATGAGAGATTTTTGAGAAACTTTTCATGGCAATTTTATTTACTCTCAGAGTTTTTGCCAGAAATCTACTGAGAGAAAATCGCCGAAGAAATATTGTCGCCAATATTAAATTCCTTTCATCACACTATTTAAGCTACGCAAAAAAACAGTTCAACATGAAACAACAACCAGGTTTAATTGAAAACTTAGAAACTGGTTGACTTTTGATTAGTTTACTGAACTGGAGAGCACTCAAACAAACATTAATATACCAACACTCATACATACATATGTATACTGGATGAATATTTTTTTGGCAAAACGTTACATAAGTAATAAAATTTTGTTCAATATTGAGAGAAATACAGCAATTTGAGAGGATTCTTTTACTTCATTTACATCAACAAATTTCTTTACACAAAAAGTAGTTTCAGTTTTCAACATGGCCAAATTGTCAGACCAGAAGTTAAGCAAGGGGTTCGGTTTTTTCCATTCTCTAATCAAACTCGTAAGCAACAACTTTTTGCGATGTAATGAGCCAACTGAAATCGATAAAATAATATATATACGGAGAAAGTAACATTTAGTTCTGTTAATTAATTTGCCAAACATGTTGATGCTCTAAGGATTTCAATATAAAAGAAAAAAATATTAAATAAAATCGAAAGAGTTTAGTCTTTAATAATAACAAAATAAAATATTTTGAAAAACATTTAATTTCAATATGTTGTTGCATGACATACTGCATGCAATAGGAGCAGCATTTAAAATACCAATCATTTCGTTAGTCATTCAAATGTATTTTCACATACACACACACACACACACAATTTTCAATATTTCACTTTTTTATACAGTTTTTGATGGTGTGCTTCATGTAAGTGTATGTAGACGATTTGAACGATTGATTTGACGATTTTTTTTATTGGCAAGTGTTCGCTGTTTATGTTTTTTGATTGTCATACACAACACTCAAAAAAATTTTCATTTCCATTTGATTGCAAACAGTTTACAGTGACACAGAAACTACAAAAATAAGTCTCATGTTCGATGAGTTATTGGCCCATTGTGACTTCTGGCGCATCTGCAATTTCGTGTTGATGGCAAAGAATACGTATATATTCTTGCTGAACCAACTTCAAAGATGACAGAAGCCGGATGGTTTATTTCATTGAACATGTAGCTGTGTTAACAAGTTTGGGATGGTATTACCAGGATTCTAAGTTTTTAATCACGATTATAAAGGCTGTTTCATTAAATGCTTCGCAAGTTTAAAAGTTCATCAAAATTTCATCAAAATTTCATTATAGTTCGATAAGTTTTATTAATTTCTTATATTTCCATTACTGTGGTGCATAAGTCAAGCTGAATTTGGCCGATAGCATGTGCAAAATTGTGTTTGAGCACCGCTGTGGATACTGGTTTATTACCACACACCTGCCACTGAAGACAGCCTGACAAGAAAAAGTCTAACGTGGTCAAATTTCAAGATCTCTGTGGCCACTACATTTCACCTCCAACTGAGATGACCATGCCCTCATGTCACTCATGCAGGTTAGCCGCTGTGACATAAGCTACTTTAATGTCGTCATATTGAAACTACATGCCGTTGGAGTCCGGGTAAGCCAATTCAGACCAAAAGAAACTTTTAATCATCAACATGTTCTTAAAGAAATATGTACAGATGTCGCCAGCCCAACATCCATACCAAAGGTGACATTTTCGAGTTGTATTGGACTCTCTTAGACCTCTTGGTATCAGCATTGATTCGTATCAGCATTGGTATCTTCACGAAACCATTAATACAGGACCTTATCGCCGAAGATAAGGGTCAGTTGTCAACTGCTAAAGCCCATGTCTAAAGCCCATGTCTATCCGCAAATGGTTATTCAGTAGAATAAATTACAAGTAACTTTATGCAGCTTCAACAAGATGGCTGTTGTCAATTATCAAAAACAGTTAGTCGCTGTTGGAAGGTTCTACAAGACTATCTCATTTTTACATATTTGTTTGAGAAATTTTATTTCTCTATAACTTTAGAAATCTTATTGCTACTGTCACTTTATCCAACGGTAACACATCAATTCCTTAATGGAAGATATATTATGTATTTTCATTTTTATGTCAACAACTAAAAGCAAAACTAACACTTGCATGCATACTTCGAACTCGGTTAGTGCGATGTTTAAACCCCCTTCTAGAGCTTATGTTAACCCAGTTTTTGTTCTTGCTATGGTTTTAAGCTACAATCCATCTTCTACAGCTAAGTGTTCATTCTTTTTTCTCATCTACAATTTATTTCTTTTTATTTTCTAGCATGTGGCAGATGTCATGGCATATTATAGACAAGATGCCTGTAGTCATAAAAATTAAAAAAAAAGAAAGAAAAAAATACTCCCAAGGCAAAAACTGCACTTTTATGATAAAAACGCATTAAAGAAATGTATTTATTTTGTTTTATTGGAAAATACGAATAAATTTCTTCTTCTAATTTTATTTATTTTAAACAGTTTTTATTATATGAACAATAAAAATTGTTTTAAAACCACTTGTGGCTCGTGTTATCAGTAGTGGCTTCTTTAATTTTAATTTTATTTCTTTTTTAATTTTTTATTTATTGTTGTGGTTGCTTCCCAAGAAATACTAGAAGAATCCACTCGATTGTGAGTTTGGTTATGAACATCAAAGGTTGAATATGCAATACAGCACAGTAAAGTTCTATTACTAGGGCAATGCAGAATCAATGATTAAATTATTAGGACGATGCAAAACCTTTTGTACTTACAGAAAAAATGAAAACATTGCTTGAAGTTGATGGCTAGACTAGTAGCGTAAAGTGCGAAAAATGTACGCTAAGATATTTTCAACATGGAAAAGGTCCTAGGAAATAAGGAAGGTCATAGGAAATAAAAATAAAATAAAATCTTAGAAGAAATTCGGCATCGTAATATTTAAAGGAAAGGAACTTGAAGAAAATTTTCTTATTTTGCTTCCATTTGTAGGCTAGTATGCCCTTCGAACTAAAATACGACGACCTAAATTTACACACAGTATATCGGATGACTGCACAGGATCCCATTCCTCAGAAGCATACAATGATTCTAAACTAATTATAAATAATAAAGAAACGCCCAGTCCCACTTTCTAATGTTAAACGAAAAAAAGAGGAAAATTTGTCATCACCACTTAGGATGAGACAAAGATGTCTTGATCACGGTAAATAACTCTATTCAACGATGTTGTAAGTATCGTGTTTTCCTACAGCAATTTCAGAACTTTGACTGTTGATGACGGCCATCTTGTCGTAGGTACTTTCGTCAAATTAGTTCTCATTCTACAGATACAGAATTCAACAAGATGTACAAAAGAATGGATTAATAAGCTCAGGAGCCTATTTTCATCGAAAAATCAAATTTAGCGATATATCCTACTTCGGATGAGTGGGTACGTCAGCAAACAAAACTGTTTGGTATGATATCATTACACATGAATTCCAAAGCGTCCAATGCAACGCGAAAAACCACAGTTTGTTGTGGATTTTAAGATGGCAGTGTCGTTCGTCCATTATTCTTTGAAAACGACGTTAGCCGTGCTACCTCCGTCAACGGCGAGTATTATAGGCCGATGATTATCAATTTTTTTTGGCTTGAATTAGATTATTTGGACACCAACAACATGAAGATTCTCTCTACGTCTCACAGAGCTCATGTCACATTGGAAATATGGCACATGCGATGCGAGGACATTATCATTACAGGTGAAGGATATTTAAACTGGCCACCAAAAGCGTGTGATTTGCTGAAATTACACATTTTCTTGTTTATGTGAACAATAACAACTGCGGTTCTAACATTCATACATACATACATACATAATTGGTCATTACAACCCTTCAGTCTGGATTACAACCTAGTTCCTCACACCACTTATGTTGTGTCTGCTAATTTTATACACGAGTGGCGAGGACCTACAGTTGAAAGTCGACTCCAAGTTTTTGCCAGAAATCTGCTGAGAGGAAGACGCCGAAGAAATATTTTCTTCATATTTCGTTTTGTTGGAGATGTCTGACCTGGTGTTTGAACCGAGGCCACACCTATAAGCCAACATGTTACCTACTATACTGAAGCGACATTCGCTGCCAAATATACCACTTGCTCTGTCGCTAATTTACATTTAAATACGTACACAGTAGTACAGATTTATGAAAAAATATGAAAAGCTTTAAAGCTTTAAAATGTAGGAAAATGCGTTTATTTGTTGGTGTGTGTAAAGAATCTGTTTCCGGTGCACTTTTCTGCATGCCTGTTGAGCGTTTGTGTGTTCATTTTGTATCATTTTGTGTTCTGATTCAGATTCAAGTTCAGATTCAATATGTCTTTCAGTCTTTATTTATACAATGACTAAATGAATTTGATTTCATTGAGAGTTTGTATGCGTGCGTAAATCAACAAAAGTGCTACAGAAATCTGGGAATGTATCAGTTTTTTGAACTCCAAAAACATTAATCGTATAAACAAATAAACGAACGAGTTATTGTTTCTTTGTTTCCACAAAAAAAAAAGTATTTTAGTTGCTGTGTTGTCTGCCCTAGTGAGTTTCCATATGAATGGGTATGTGAATAGGAAACGAAACATGTAGTAGTGTATGTATGCATATATTGGGTATGAGTTGCATGTTTTTCGAACACATGACCTACAACCATCAATGATTTTTGTTTAATTTCTGATTACTTGGGATAAGCCTTCAGGTAACAATTTCTATCAGTGATGTAGGCTTAAGGCTTCACTATAAGTGGGGGCCAATTATGGACACAATATTGGTATGCCACCGTCAGTTGTTGTAATGGATGGATCTTATATATCAGGAGAAGGTTTTATAATGTAGTAATAAAATTCATTTAAACCTGGAGTGTTACTCTTCGTCGAATCGACGAAGCTCATTTACACTTTATCATATAACTCTTTTATGTTTGACCAAATTTCGCTCTTTTTTCAACAACGTTATTTGATAATAAAAGCTTGCAGTCAGTAGACGAAAAAAAAATTTTTTGTTCGTCGATTCGACGAAGAGTAACCTTACTGTACAAAAATGACCATCCAGGATTAAAAAAATGGCTGGCCCGGGTACGTTTACTCACTACAAGCTTTCGTAATCAATAAACATTGTTTATAAAAAGAGCGAAATTTGGTCAAACATAAAGGAATTATATGATAAAGAGTAAATGAGCCTCGTCGATTCGACGAACAGTAACCAATTAGAGTGAAAGTGTTCGTCGATTCAACGAAGAGTAACCTTAATGTACAAAATAGAAGAGTAACCGTCTAGGGTTAATGAACATAACGAAGAAATAATAATTAATGGTCACACTGGGTAAATATTTCACGAACTGAATAAGGGAGACTTGATTACACACATGGACGTATTCGCGGAACAGTCCACCTTACATGTACGCCTAAGCCATTGAGGAGAGGTGGAAATGGATGAATGCAGGGCATGTTGTGTAGACAACGAAACAATGGAACTCTATTACCTATACTATGTGTTTCTTAAATTTCTACGTATCTGTAAAATGAATTGAGAAAATCTATTGAAGAGGTAAACTACCAATAAATTGTGTACATGTTTGTGTGTCTTTTCTTTCTAGACCATAGGATGGTATGAGCAAAGGCCAGGAATGATTACTTGCATTACATTACATTTCACTCATATGCATGTGTATTCATCAGGAGCAGAGGGAACAAATATGTGGGATTTTTTTATTCATCTCACTCATTGTTAATATTTGATTTTGGGGATGAGACAACATAAAAGTTTCAAATTAAAATTTCAATAGTTTTTGCTGTTTTATGGTTACAGAATATTAAGTAGCAAAGGATTTGAAATTTTTTCTTTTATTTTCATTTATTTTTTCCAACTCATTTTCATTTGCTTCATACAATTTTTCAATTAATTTTAATGGATATGCTTTTCGAATTTCGTTATCTCTAAGCTGTAGCATTACAATTCTGCTTTCTTCTCTCTGACTTATTTGTTGGACTAGACTGGACTGCTTAAAATGTTTTCCATTTTTCAATATGTACTCTTCCCTTGGTTGCACAATAATTGTGTTGCTCTTCATCCAGCAGTTTATCAATTTTGAAAATGCTTTAGATTGGTATTCAAGTGGTAATGTTTTGTCCGATTGCTGCACCAACTAATTGATTTTGTATCCAAATCATGGGTGGAACTATTCGAAAGAAAAAAAGAGAAGAGAATACAAGAGAAAATAAATGTAATGAAAGTGTAGAGGGCGATAACGAACAATAACAAATAGATTGCAATTTGAGGTTTTACCAATTTTTATTTAAAACATTGTAATCATTAGCAGAAAATAAGGGAGTAAGAGAGAGAGAAAGAAAAGACCTGGAAAAATGGAACAAAAATGCTGGTATAAATACTTAATGACATAAAAAATGCAACAACACAAAGCAATTAAAGACAATAAATCTCTCTCTATACGGGTATTAAATTCAAATGAAAAAGAAAATTTATTCATTTGTCCCCCTAAAAATATGCTTTTACAATTTTCAACGTTAATACTTACTTAAATTATGCTATACTTTGCAGTTCGTAATAGAAAAAAGGGTAAAATTAACGACCAACGTGCTAAGGAAGTAGTTGTGTAGAAGCTCAATGTTGCAAATCACAAAAGCTTAGACAAAGTGCAGAAATCATCCGCTCTTCTTCCAATAAATTATTGATTCGATAGCCTAGTAAACGCAGTTTAAACCTGATCTCAGACATCTGGAACAAAACAACATTCTTCTGGATCTCTCATCTCCAACGAACCGAAATATGAAAAAAATATTTTATGCGGCAAATTTCTCTCAGCAGATTTCTGGCAAAAATTCTGAGAGTCAGATGAAAATTGCAATGAAAAATTTCTCAAAAATCTGTCATTCGGAGTCAACTTTTAAACTGTGGATCCCACCGCTCAAGTATATAATTAACACACACTACTTGAGTGTTGTAAGAAACTCGGTCGTAATCCTGACTGAAGGGTAATGACCAATTAAGTAAATAAGTAGTCGGCATTCATTGACAAGGAAGGACGTTGAAAATATGTTTATTAGGGACTTAATTGCAGCCAACCAAGAGATTTAAGAGAAAAAGCAGCCAGGACGAATAATATTTTCATTGAAGACTTAATAGCACCCGGGCTGTTCGAATAAACCAAGACATTTAAGGTAAAATCCCGCCATCCAGCATGCATTGCCTTGCTTTAAAACTAACCGTGATCTCTGCCTGGCAAACACTGCAGTGGTCATATAAAGTTTTATATCTGAACCCTAAGCTCTTCGGTCTCTACTTATATCACTACGAGCGCGTTATTTAGATTCAAGTGAGCGGCTGATTGTTATAACCTTCCTCCACATCGTAATTAAATGGAACTGATCTGAATTTTATTGAATTTTCATTTTTATAGCCGAAATAAACGTATAATATGACAAATTGTTTGTCTTACCAATGAATGGAGTTGAAACATGATTACGACAACCCAGCATGGTGCCCAATATAACGCCGGTCAAGTAGAACACAAATAAGGGGGCGGGTACCATCACGATATCAAAAGCTTCAATTGAGAAAAATATAACCAATGCCTATAAAAAATAAAAACTTTTAAGTTGAGCAATAAAAAAGAATGCCTAAGGCTACTAGGCTGGCCTTTGAGACCTACTTTCTCTTGGTTATTATTGGTAGGTGGTTGCTTATTTCATTGCTTTTTCTTGTTTATTTGTTGTAAACATTATCTGTGTTATTTTATACGCTTTCAACTTAGATTCGAAGTGTTTAATGTTTCCGGTCTATTCCCTTCTTTTTGTGTGCTCTTGGTTTAGTTGCACACAAGGCAGGAACTTTAGCTAAAGGTGTCAGAAATAATAAAAGAAACAAATAATAGAAGAAGAATTCAGACAAAAACCATTATCTGTTTAAAGAGGCAGAAATAAAAACTTTTATAAGTAAACAACAACAAAAACAACAAATTTAAAACAAAGAAAATGGAAGATAGAAACGGAAATATAGGAATTTACAGGTGCGTGTTAAATGACATAAAATTTACGGAAACAGGAAACTTTACAACACCGTTTTAAACTCTCTCTCTCACTCTCTGTCTGTGTCCACATCTACAATCTCTTTTTTATTTTTTTTATAAACAACACCTAAACCAACAAATAAAATGCTCGGCTGTTGCCTTTTTATTTGGGTCAGATAAAGTACAAATTGTGTGTTTATAGATGAAATAAAAATTTTTTAATTATTATCGCTGTTGTAAAAACAGAAATACTCTCTATTCCTTAAGACTTTAAAAAATTTATAAAAAAAAATCATAAAACTAAAGTGTAAACGTGGTTTAAATTAAAACAAGCAGAGAAACTTTCAAACATACTTGTTGGTCTGTAAATTATCCACAACATATTGTAAAACAGCTTCACGGCCACAGGGCATTGTTAATTTCCATAGGGGTTCACAAAATTTAGGTAGATCTGTAACAAAGAGAAGAAAAAAAATATAAAGTAACAGGAGAATAAGCCTTTAGCAAAGCACACATAGACACAGGAATGAAAGTAAAATAATTATTTAAAATTCATACGGACAACTTTAAACTAAAAAAGTAAGAGAATGATAAACAGATACAAAGTTTTTGTGAAATTGAAAAACTTTTCTTGTCACTTCATATTATTTTTTTTTCTTGTCTAAAAGAATACATATTTAATGCTTGTATACATCTAATAACACTTTTAATAGGGGTAATTATTTCATTTGAAGTTACCGTAGTATAATAGGTAACATGTTGGCTTATTGGATGTGAGGCCATGGTTCAAACCCCAGGTCAGACATCTCCAACAAAACGAAATATGAAAAAATATTTCTTCGGCGGCTTCCTCTTAGCAGATTTCTGGCAAAAACTCTGAGACTAAATACATTTCCAATGCAAGGTTTCTTAACAATCTGTCGTTCGAAATAGACTTTAAACTTTAGGTTCCGCCACTCATATAGAAAATTAACACACACATATAAGTGGTGTGAGAAGGTGGGTCGAAATTCTGTCTGGAGGATTGAAATGATCAATTATGTATGAATGTATGTGTAATAAAAATTATTAAACAATTTTTACAGAATTATACACGCATAAGTATTCACTTCTTGTCCGTATACTGTCATTTATTCATTGTTTTAAAATATAAAATATTTTGTTTGCGCTAAACCTGGACAAAAAATTTCAACAAAATTTCATTAAATTTTAACATATGTATTCACAAATTTTGTCGGTTCACAAACTGCTTGATATTCATACTCTCAATACTATTTGAGTAGAAGAAAGAAACCATTGTTGAAACAACTGTCATGTGACAATGAGTATGTTCTTAGAAAAAGAAAATTTCGAAAAAATAATATGTAGGGTTTGAACCAAAAAACCAAGAGAAGAAATATTAATTCAGCAAAAGGAAGGCAAGAAGCTATTGAAGTTCACAGACGTAAATATTTTAAATTTTATAAACGTTTATGAATTTTTTATAATGCATATATAGACGTTCCAAAAGAATAAAGCAATGAAAACAAAGCAAAAATTTTTGTTTCTTTATCATTCTGAAGATAAATTATATTTACTGGGAATTCTTCAATTTAAGTTGAAAAAGCTTTTATAATGAAAAAGAAATAAAAAAGAAAACAAGTTAAGATCACAAAATCCATTTTTATTTCAAACTCAGTAGGAGTTTTAAAAATTGAATTCAAATTTATTAAAATTGAATTCAAATTTATTAAAAATGTTGGACAGTTTTCTTTAAAAAAGGTTTTGATTTAATAATTTGGTTTTCATTTATTTAAAGCACACACATATGTACATACATATATATGTATATACAATATCTCAAGATATTTATTAAAAAATAAAAAAATATATTTTTTATTTCTTTAAGAAAATGACTTTATACTTTAAGAAATATGCTCAAATATTAATTTTTATTGTTTATTTTTTCTTTATTTTTTGATAATAAAAATATTGCTTAAGAACTCTTACAATTTCCTTTCCTTTGAACAGTTTCATACGTTATAATTAAAATTCTTGCAAACTACGTAGCGTATGAGTGATATTCTTACAACACTATACTTACTTATACGCATGGCATTACTTGAATCAAATTAAGTAATTATGTAGTTGTGTGCGTAAAAAGAGAAAAGAGATGTGAATATAAAGAATAAACGAAATTAAATCAAAATGTTTTCTTTCACCGTAGTCTAGTAGGTAATATGTTGGCTTATTAGACGTGAGGCGACGGTTTAAACCGCAGGTCAGACATCTCGAACAAAACGAAATATGAATAAATATTTCTTTGGCGACTCGCTCTCAGCAAATTTCTGGCAGAAACTCAGAGAATAAATAACAAATTGCCAAGAAAAGCTTCTCAAAAATCTGTCATTCAGAGTCGACTTTAAACTGTACGTCCTGTCACTCGTGTATAAAATTAACACACATACATAAGTGGTGTAAGAAGCTAGGTCGTAACCCTGACGAAATTGTTGTAATGACCATTTATGTATGTAAGTTAAAGAAAAATATATTTAAAATAATTATTTAAAAACATAAAGTTCCCAAGCTGACGTTGCATATTACATAATCAACAACTTTGCTGGTTCCTATTTCAACATTTGCGGAACGATGGGAAAATGCTGACACCATGTCTACAAACAACACGAGCGACGCAGCAAAGGTATGTGATCAAAGCAGCGACGTTTAGGTGTAGTTAGGGTAGTTTTAATAAACTTTTACTGTTGTTTTAACTGTTAATAAATAAAGACGTGTTGAGTGTTCTAAAAAAACACACAACACAAAATAATTTTTTTAAATAAAAATAATTTAAAATTATTTAATTGGCGCCCGAGCAGGGACACGTGAAAAAAAAATCCTGAAAAATTAAAAGTAAGGATTCGCGTGTTCGAGTGTGAAAAATTAAAATCCTGAAAAATTAAAAGTAAGGATTCGCGTGTTCGAGTGTGAAAAATTCAAGTCCTGAAAAATAAAAAGTAAGGACTCGCGTGTGGAAAATTAATATCCTGAAAAATTAAAAAAGTAAGGATTCAGTGAAAAAAAAAAAACCAAAACAAATAAAAGTGATCTATTTTAAATAAATTCGAGTTATTATAAATAATTTACGCATAGGAAAGTGCGTGTTCCTAACAATAATCGAGTGTGCTTTTAAAATATAATCATTTTAAAAAAAAAATATACAATAACAAAACTGTGTTTTAATTACAAAAGAAATTAACAACGCAAAAAGTGAAAAGATATTAGAGTGAAAGAAACAATATAAGGAACAAATTCTCAGAATTTTTGTGTGACATGAAGTGATGTGCAGTATAAAAATAAATAAAAATAAAACTAGAAAATTATGTGCCCAAAAGAGTATTGAATTGGAAGTATAATTTATTTAAAAATTTAAAACAAAACTTCAAATAAAATTTACACACTAATTTTTTATGAAAATAATGAAAATAAAAATAAAGATTGTGTTATTATCAAAGAAATAAAAAAAAAAATAAAAACTATTGTGAAAAAAAAAAATATAAAAGATACTAAGAGCAAAACGACTAAAAATAAAAATTTAACAATTTATACGTGGAATTAAATAGAAATACATGACCTTAGTAAATAAACAGAAAAATAGGAAAATCTAAATAAAAAATCGGTAAAATAAAAAAAGGTTAAGAAAATAAAAGAGAGAAACAACATCCTCTTATGTGTTTAAAATAAGTATCAAAAATCAGAAAGAAAAACTGAAATCCAAATAAACATCGGTAAAAATAACATGCAGATTTAAAAGAGGAAACAACAATTAATTCAATAAACGGAAAAAGGACGACATCTCTACAATAGAAAAACAGTAGCTGTGCCCGTACCCAAGTACACGAGGAAAAGGCGAAATACGGGAGGCCCAACAATTCTAAAGGATGTCACCGATAATTTTACTGTAAGAATAAGAAATTTATTTAATGGTTTTTTGTATTGATAAAATTAAGACACATTTAAAAAATTTTTAAGAAATATTTAAGGAAAATTTTAAGAAAACAAGGATAAGCTTGATATACAATTAAAGAAACAAAGATAATTTTTTTTTATTATTGAAAATTATATAAGGCATAATAAAAGTGAATGTAATTAGTGTAATCGAAGAGAATTTGTAATAAAATTATAATATAAGAAAGACAATAAATATTTCGAATATTGAAGGTTTTTGAAATTAGTTGCAGACTATACTTCCAAATTATTAATTCGTGAAAAAGTAAATTGTTGAAAAGCATAAAGATTTAATAAATTCTGCTGCTACTATTAAAATAAAAGTAGTGACGTTAACTTTTTGTACACTATTTTAAAAAATAATATTAAATAATAAAATGACGACTAGTACGCCAGCCGATCTGGCTAATCAATTGGGCAACCTGTCCTTGTCAGGAAGCTCCACATCCTCTCGAATATCGAATTTAGTATTGACACCGACATTGAGGGAACAGATACAAAACCTAGTACAAGAGACTATTACGAATCTCAACTCGACCACAAACGAAAACGAAGCATCGGACGAATCATTTACTGTGACTTCCACTTCGCAGATTAGCGACGCCGATAAAGTTCCGGACATGGTGAAGTGTCTAAGAGAATTCACTGGGAAACCAGGTGAATTTAATTCATGGCGGAAAACCGTTGATAGAATCCTTGGTGTTTACGAAAGCATCAAAGGATCTCCAAAATACTATGCTATACTGCATGTAATCAGACATAAGATTACCGGGGATGCAGACACGGCTCTAGAATCCTATAGAACTCCACTCGACTGGGGTAGGATAAAAAAGTGTCTGATGATGCACTACTCTGATAGGCGCGATTTGGGAACTTTAGAATATCAATTAAATTCACTTTCGCAGGGAAATAATACTATAACAGAGTATTATCAAAAGGTATATTCGCTTTTGTCACTCATACTGGACAAGGTAGCTTGTCTTGAATTGTCAAATGATGCATTAAACGCTATGACACATTCATATAGAGGTAGAGCACTGGATACTTTCGTGCGCGGTTTAAATGGGGATCTACCCAGACTACTAAGCGTTAGTGAACCTAAAAGTCTGCCAGAAGCACTCCAAATGTGCTTAAAGTTGGATAATATGCATTTCAGAAGACAGTATGCTCAAGGCATCAGACCAACGACCTTTGGGGGTTTGAATCAAAGCAGGCAAAAACCTCCTCTATTACCCTTTAGACCACAACCAAAAATATTTTACCCAGAATTAGCTCATTTCCCAAGAAACAACTATAACAATTTCAAGCCGGACTATCAGTCACAGCGGCAACAAAGAACGTTTACCCGATTCCCTCAACCTGAGCCACGTCAGTTTACAGGTAATTTCCAACAAAGATTCACCGGTTTTAACAACAGACAAAATTTTCCTCCAAAACCTCCGCAACCAATGGACGTTGACAGATCACTTTCTAAACAAGTAAACTACCAAAACATTCAATTCGGATATGGCAAATATCCCTAACAAAATGCAACGAAATTTTTTTACTTATCAGGGTCCAGTTGAGCAACCTTATGAACAGGAATATCCACATGAAGGTGTGGGTGTCGATCTTGATCCTGACGGGTTGTACAACGCATCCGTAAACAAGCAACAAGAGTGTGACGCGCGTAATGCATCGTCACAATCAACAGTTGACAGTGTTTATTTTTTAGATTAGTACCGTCTTCACTACCTTATATGGAACTAAACAAGGGTGGAGACATTCTTGAATTTTTAATTGATACCGGTTCAAATAAAAATTATATACAATCTACTAGAATAAGAAACCCAATTCCTAATGAAAAACCTTTTTATATAAATTCAGTCGCGGGAAACCTCGAAATAACTCACCATACGTTTGTTAATATTTTCGGACCGAACACAGAAAAAATAAAATTTTATATTTTACCAACTCTTAAAACGTTCCATGGTATCATAGGTAATGATACTCTGAGACAAATTAAAGCTGTCATACACACAGACAAGAGCTTCATGACTATTTCACCTAACATCGTAATACCCTTGAAACAAAAAGAATCCCAATCCATTAATAGTATTAACCTACGACTCTCCCATCTTTCTAATGAACAATATAATAAATTACTAAATATCATCCGTGATTATCCTCAATTGTTCTCTGATCCAAATGAGAAACTTACCTACATCACGTCAGTAGAGGGGGAAATTAAAACCACTACGGATAACCCAGTGTATTGTAAACCGTATCCATATCCGATGGCCTTGAAGGAAGAAATTGAACAACAGATAGAGGAACTCTTGGAAAATGGAATAATACGGCCATCAAAATCACCATACAACGCTCCGGTCTGGATCGTGGACAAAAAGATGGACGCTTCAGGAAAGAAGAAGTATCGAATGGTTATCGACTATCGAAAATTAAATCAAATTACGATACCTGACCGCTATCCTATACCTGAGATTAACGAAGTACTTGCAAATCTCGGAAGGAATACCTTTTTCAGTGTCTTGGATCTGAAGTCAGGATTTCATCAAATTCCTTTGAGAAAGGACGATATACCTAAAACAGCATTTTCAGTTAACAACGGAAAATATGAATTTCTGCGTCTACCTTTTGGACTTAAGAACGCACCGGCTACTTTCCAAAGAGCCCTAGACGATATTCTTCGGCCACATATTGGCAAGAGATGTTACGTCTACATAGACGACATCATTATCTTTGGAAGGACCGAAAGAGAGCATCTCGAAAATCTTAGGATTATCTTTGAAACCTTAGAAAGAGCACATATGAAAATCCAGCTCGATAAGTGCGAATTTTTACAGGAAGAAGTAGAATTTCTGGGTTTTGTTGTTGGTATAAATGGGATTAGGACCAATCCAAAAAAACTGGAAGCAATTGTTAAAATACCCTTTCCAAAAACCTTGAGGGAGCTACGATCTTTCCTTGGTATGGCAGGGTACTATAGACGATTCATAAGGAACTACGCCCAGATAGCAAAACCACTGACCAGCTTACTACGTGGACTGGAGGGACATACCTCAAAGCATGCTTCAAAGAAGCAACCAATAGAGACTAATCCGGAGGCTCAGCAAGCGTTCGAGCAAATTAAGAATTCCTTGATCTCAAGAGAAGTGGTGCTTTCACACCCTGATTTCGGAAAAGAGTTCGAGTTGACGACAGATGCCTCGGACTACGCATTGGGTGCAGTTCTCTCGCAGAACAATAAACCCATCACATTTATATCTAGGTCGTTAAATAAAAGTGAAGAACATCTTGCTGCCAATGAAAAAGAAATGTTGGCCATTATATGGGCACTCGGAAAGTGCAGAAATTACTTATACGGATCGAAAAAGGTTAAAATTGTAACAGACCATCAACCATTGACTTATGCGTTGAGCAATAGGAACACCAACAATAAAATGAAGAGGTGGAAAGCAATTCTGGAAGAATATAACTACGAATTGCAGTATAAGCCTGGAAAAACAAATGTGGTTGCGGATTCCCTTTCAAGAATTCCAAATCAGGTAAACACTCTTACGGATGCAACACACAGTGACGACAGTTCTGGAGAAAATTTGATACCTTGTGTCGAAGCACCGATTAATGTATTTAAGAACCAAATATTCCTTAGCATTGGCGAAACATCCTCATACCAGTTCAAGATTGTTTTTCCGGGAATTCATCGACACCTAGTAACTGAACCCCAATATAACGAGGTTAATCTTCTAAATATAATGAAGAGATATTTAAATCCATCCGTCATCAATGGAATAAAGACTCCTGAACCCATTATGGGAAAAATTCAGACATTATACCCAATCCATTTTTCCAATTATAAGTGTAGGTTTACACAGCTATTTGTTTCCGATGTGTCTTCAGAAGGGGACCAAGAGAACATAATTGTAGAAGAACATAATAGGGCCCATCGCAACGAAAAAGAGAACAGGGCACAAATATTGGAAAAATATTATTTTCCAGGAATGGCTGGAAAAATAAAGCGAATTATTAAACTATGTGCAACATGTAAGAAAAACAAATATGAAAGACACCCAAATATGACTGAACTAAAGCAAACACCTATACCAACTTTTCCCGGACATACAATTCATCTTGACATTTTTTCAACAGATCGCAAACTAATACTAACGTCCATTGATAAATTTTCGAAGTATGCCAAAGTCAAACTGCTGAATGGAAGATCCATAGAAGACGTAAGGAAACCTTTGAGGGAACTTATATTTTCTTATGGAGTACCAAAAAATATTGTAATGGATAATGAGCCTTCGTTAAATTCGGCATCAATTCTGTTTATGTTGAAGGATGACCTGAAAATCAATGTTTTTACAACTCCTGCATACAGAAGCGAGGCAAATGGTCAAGTGGAACGCTTCCATTCCACTTTAGCAGAAATTATGAGATGTCTTAATGGCGACGGGATATCTAGAAATTTTGAGGAATTGCTTGAGAGATCAGTTAATGAATATAACCATTCAATCCATTCCACCACCAACAGAAAACCTGTCGACCTGTATTTCGGAAGGACTGTCGATTTCTCTCCACAAGATCTGGAAATAACTAGGCTATCTAACATCGAAAGGCTCAGACAAAAGCAAGAAAAGGATTTAGCCTACCACAACAAGAAAAGGAAACCGATAAAAGATTATGTGCCAGGGCAACTGGTGTATGTTAGGACTAATAAAAGACTGGGCACCAAATTAAGCAATCGATTTAAACAAGAAATAGTTAGAGAGAATCGTAATACGACAATAGTGACTGAAAGTGGACGTGTTATTCACAAGAGCCATATTAGAAATTGAAGTTTTTTGAAGAATTACGTAGAAGTTTTTTTAAATAGTTTCGTTTTTTTTCAGAATTTTTATTGGTGCCGTATCGGCGGAATTTAACATACTTGACTACTCTAACGCAAGACTAATAACTATTCAGAACGGTATCGCTAGACGACAGGAGGGTGCATTTAAAGTAATACATTCAATCGACCTCAAACAGTACCAAACCTTATCAGAAGACATCGAATCAATTTTAGACTCAAACATTACGTACGCTCATCCGCTCCGTCCGTTTCTATTACAACAAGTCCTGAACATAAAAGGACTCCTTAAACGACTCAGTCCCGGTAGGAAAAAAAGATCCATAGATTTCATCGGTAGTGCATGGAAATGGATCGCCGGAACTCCAGACGGACACGACTTTGAAATTCTCGATGAAAAAATCAGAAACGTACTTGAAAATAATAACAGACAAATGATTATAAATGAACTAACTACAAATAGATTGCAAGAAATTTCCAATATTACAAACGAAATTTTGAAGGTGAAGAAAGAAAATTGGAATAATGAATTGCTTGTTAAATTAGAACATAAACTCATTGTAATAGAAAAAGAATTACAAAATATCGAATATGCCATTCAGTGGGCAAAAGTCAATATTGTAAATGCATTTATTCTGTCAAAAACCGAAATAGAAATTCTAAATGATGTTCTTGAAAATTATAATATCCCAACTTTTAGTGTAGACGAATTGTTATCTTTTGGCAATGTAAAAATAGTAGCAAATAATAAAGAAATTTTGTATATTTTAAGTATTCCAATTGTCCGAGAAGACACATGTAAAAGATTTTTGGTTAAACCTGTAAAAAACAAATATTTAATTGATAAAATCGAATTTGATAAAATTTTAGATTGCAATAAAGACTTATTCGCTATTAAAGAAAATTGTAAAACTTATAATGATCTAACTATTTGTAGTAGAGATAAACTTATAGAATTAACCGACAAATATTGTATTACTAGTTTGTTTAAGAACAAGATAGGGAATTGTACCCAAATAAACAACGATCACATACCAACTATGGAGGAAATTGGAGGTGACCTCTTACTATTAAATCAATATGCTGGAAAAATAGAGGTAGAAAACGAAGAAATATCACTAAACGGAACTTACCTGATAAAATATTTTAACGTAACAATAAAGATCAATGGCAGAAGATTTTACTCAAAGGAAATAACTAGCAGTAAACCTCTCCCCGCATTTCTACAACCAAGAGGAATGAATATGCAAACCGAAGAAGTGCTATCATTAGAAAGACTGCAGAAAATTAATCTGGGCAATATAAAGAGATTAGATAACCTGGATATCAAGAACAATGCACTTTTAACAACAAGCAGCATTTTGTTAATTTTTGTTGTCTTCATTATCACGTGGATGTCCATAAAAAAATTGGTTAACAAGAAGAAAAATAACATAGAAAAGGAAGATACAAGGCTGAATAACCCAACAACAAAGGAAGATACAAGTCTGAATAACCCAACAAAGGAAGATACAAGTCTGAATAACCCAACAACAGGGGAAGATGCTAAGGTAAACAAGACATCAAACAAGGAATCTTCAAGCATCTTCGACATTCGCGTATTCTAAAACAATCGGGACGATTGTATTTAAGGAGGGAGGAGTTAAAGAAAAATATATTTAAAATAATTATTTAAAAACATAAAGTTCCCAAGCTGACGTTGCATATTACATAATCAACAACTTTGCTGGTTCCTATTTCAACATTTGCGGAACGATGGGAAAATGCTGACACCATGTCTACAAACAACACGAGCGACGCAGCAAAGGTATGTGATCAAAGCAGCGACGTTTAGGTGTAGTTAGGGTAGTTTTAATAAACTTTTACTGTTGTTTTAACTGTTAATAAATAAAGACGTGTTGAGTGTTCTAAAAAAACACACAACACAAAATAATTTTTTTAAATAAAAATAATTTAAAATTATTTAATTTGTATGTATGTACTCCGAAGCGGATATCTACAAAAGACTTCTACCATCACGAATTCAAAATTCAGTTCATCCCAACAGACCATGCAGAGCTTCCGCAATTCGCGTAAGAGGTAATGGAACAAGTTGAAGTCGAATCCAAGAGAAACAAATGCATCCACAACGTTTTAACTATAAAAACCCTCCACATTCATGTGTACAAAACTCAGTTTACTCAGAAGTTCAAACCAGCAGACTATGGCAAGCAAAGACAATTCGTTCATTGGACAATGAAGCAAAGTGAACATTCTCGTGTAATTCATTAAAAACGAATGCATTCACACGAACAGCTGTATTTTGTGGATTTCTGTAGGGCGACGTGCTTTAGACTATGAAAGCCATTAATTTGATAATGGGGCTTTTTTGGCCTCAAATAGACAGCATGGATGTGCATGACATATGGCTTCAATACAACGTACCCTCTGCCACACTGCGCGTGTTTAATCTATTTGTTTCAACAAAGATTTACAGAACAATTTATCTCAAGAAATAGTGATCTCAATTTGCCACCAAGATAATGCGAGTTCACGCCGTTCGACTCTTTTCTCATGGTTTAATAAAATCCTGATTTGATGTGAATAAACCTGAAAAAATTCGAGAACTTTAATTCGAGATCCAATGCATCATCGCTAAGATACAGCCACATCTCTATGAAAAAGTTTTAGACAGTTTTATGGAAACAGTCACAAATCGTTAGTAGTTCTTTACGCTCTAAAAAATTGATTTTTTAGTGTGACCTTTTAACAAAGTATTCTAAATGGGCAACTGTCTAACCCAATGCAACCCATTGTATCTTCAGTTTCATAAATTTTCTAGATTTAATCAATAATTTTGAAAATAAACCTTCAAAAACCCTTTCATTCTCTAATTACTCAAGCAACTCACCTACATAATCATTATCCCCAAATTTATATGGCAACAGATGCTAACTATTATTGTCGATATTGTGCAAATAACAATCAACTGTATCCATGAAATTCAGTCGATGATTAATACGGTGGGCCATTATTCGATCCACATTAAGCATATCATGGTTAGCAGTCGATGAGTGTGATGTAGCAGTTGCTGATGATGAGGCAGCACGTAGTATGCGATGTTTAAAGCTACTGAAGGCATTGCAGACATGAAAAAATTTGATCAAGTTATTTTTTGAATGTATTTGTAGTGGCAAACGTGTTAGTTAAAGTTTGCAATGTTGTTGGTTTTGGTATTTGTAGCTGCCAGCCTACACACTATAACATAACAATTAAGGCAAATTGCCATAATTAGCCATGAAATTTCCGGTTGTTTACGATTCCGTTTCATTTCTCTCCATCATAACAGTTGTTGTTGATGATGCTGTTTATGTTGTTGTAGTTGTTTTTGTTTTTCGCCAAATGGTCAGTGCTTAAAAGGAAGGAAATTAAAAGGGTTTCTAATTGATGATGCAGTGAAGAGATTACCTAACCACTAGCTGTAGGACTGGTGGCCATTAAGGGAGGTAGTCAAGTCAATAATTCATATTCTGTTTAAAACATTGTTTTTAAATTATTTAAAATTTAATTTAATTTTCATATGCAATCAGTTCATTCAATCCAAATTCAAATTTTTTCTTCTTTTATATTCAAAGTAAAAGAGACACAGAAAAAGCATAAAAGTCAACAATTTTGAAAAAGTTTTTTGTAAATTTTTCCCAATTAGCCCAGCTTTGCATAAAAGTGACAATCGAAAAAACAAAACAACAATTCCTTTGGTGACCTAAATGTATTGTATTGGGTATTTAGAAACAGTAAATGAATAAAAATTATACAAATGTGAAGAATATGCATAAATAGCGCACATTCAGAATCAATGAATAAACGAAGAAAGAGAGAGAAACAAAAATAAAGTATAATTATAACTAAATGTTGGCTGAACGAGGGTTTATCGAAAGGTTTAATAGGAAAAGCAAATAATTTTCTCCCTGAACGGATTGCCATCTTGATGTGGTGCGAGGGCTTAAGTGTCACGACTCATAAAGCCGAGCTAACGACGTCAGACATATCAGAGTTGTGACACCTAATGTAATTTCAATATGGACAAGTGAACCAAACTTGATATAAAGTTCTAAGCCGTTAGGTAGGTAGGTTGGTGGAAGGAGAAAAAACCAACCAAAGGTCTCATGCCAATTGACGTAAACCTAAGCCATCATGTAGGCTTGCTGTCACCATTATGATTACTTCCTAGAAAGTATTCTATAGGAAGTCTCTATCTTGTACAAACTTCCATAACTTCTTTCCGTCCACTCCTTTAAGACGTGTTATGTCTAGTATAGTGTCATCCCCAAAATATTAAGATCTCGATCTTACGAAAGCTGTATAATGACACAAAATGTGTTCCTTCGTGCCGATGTCTTCAATGCATGCCCTGCATTCATTATTTTTCAATGCGGTAATACGGTTCAGGTGTATATGTAAGGCGGAGTGTCCCATATTCAGATCTCCCTCATGTTTCTCTCCTCTTTCGGATCACCCCAAATTATTTTTGTAATTCTACCCATGGTGTCATTATTCCACACTAGTCAATGTGACGTCTCCGTCTACTCCCTCAGCTTGGTTTTTAATGCACTGCAAGGCATTAGGCATGTAATACCCTGACTGTATTAGTCAAAATACTGGCTTCCTTATTTCCAATCCCTCCATGATGATTAGGATCCCATACAAAGCGTACTATTCCATACCAGAAATAAATTTTAATCGCCTTTTAACACTCCATAACGGTCTTTGATTTCATAATACTGGATGTTTTTGCCCTAATTGTCACTTGACTATTCGCAAAGATATTTAAATCCTTATATGTCGAGCTTACCAAATATTTACTAGCACAGATCATACATTCCCGGATCGTGCGTAACTCCACTTGAATAACCGTTTTATAGTCCGCTTGCAGAAGGCAAATTTTGGTTTCTAGTTCGTGTATATGGAGGCCAAGTCTCGTCTTATCTCCATGTTTACAGCTATTGGTGTAGCAACTGGTCCCTATGGGCAACTGTGGCGTGGATCCGTTTGGATCCCAGAAAGTTGATCTGGTATCAGAGTGATTCACTTGGTTGTTGTGGACAAGTTGGGTATCCCGTCGAATATCTTCGTGTCAAGCGAGACACCGTAAAGTGTCCCATCTACATATTAGTGATATGATTGGTGGCTCTGCTTTATCCATCCCCCAAGGAATGAAGAGGATATGCCGTAAGGGCAGCCTCATATCGAACCTGTATCCCTATCGGTTGGATAAAGAATATCTGTTGTTTCCATGCCCTTGTGGGGGATGTTCGCAACGCACTACTTATCCCTAGACAGATCATTCGTTGAACCTTTTACGTTATTCTTGTGGTGCATATCCTATCCAACGATGTCACTGAAGGATAAGCTAGAATCGTTCTAATTAAGCATAAGTTAGAAACGTTCTAATTAAGCTCTCGTACAGACTGTGTATTAAGTGAGGCCCCACTAAGAACTTATGGCTCCCCTACATATGGACAAGCAACAAAGCTTTTTTGCTGCCTTATCTTCCAGATAGTGCCTGCATTTGAGTTTTCAAATGATTACAAGCCCAGCTTGCAGGCAGTTACTACCCTCATAACTATTAAATAATATTGTTGTGGCTTCATATTAAATTATACACATCGAAATTTCCAAAAATATACACAGAAATCCACAAACTAATATACACAATTGCTCTTTATCTCCTTCTCTCTCTTCCTCTTCATTTTCATCCTTTTTTTCAACAATCTGCTACAATCTGGCAAATCGCATATTCACCTGCACATTAAAAATATTGCGGTATGCATTACAGTGGAGTAAACGTATCACAAATAAGCACACAAAAAAACTCCTCATATATACACAAGCATATACAGTGAGCCTCAAAAGCAAATGTACACTAAAAAATATACATTAATAAATTACCGTTATTTTTATTTTAAAATTGTTTCTTTGGCAGTTTTTAAAATTGAAAAAAAAAATTTACAAAAAATTTCGAAATATTGTCAAATTTTTTCGGGCACTCTCCTTAAGTGGTAAAAGTTAAGTTTGTTGATTATTAGAATTTTATCCATAGTGTACAGTTTCTTTTAACGCTCACTGTATACGCAAAAGTAAACAAACTGTATGGAAATATATATACACAAACGTGCATATACACGTCTGTGCCACACATTATGGCCATGGTTTGTTTAGAAACAGTTAGTGTTCTAATAAAATATAATTATTTGAATACTTAGAAGAGAAATGCGAATTTATGTGTGTATGTGATAGCATTTTGCATACATAAAAGTTGTTGAATGTAAATAATGTAACAAAATTTTGGTGAATATGTGAGAGAGTTTGTGTTTTCTGAATATAAAATTTCCAAGCCATAGTATATAAAACGTTATAATGACTATATATATGTGCTCTAATTTTTTTATTTTTGTTTGTAAATATGTTGCATAGAACTTTATGATTTCAGGGTAAATTTAATTAATATTAAAGGTGCCCTGCACTGCATTGGGATGGGGGTGAAGGTATGTAAGAAACTGCACCCTTTTGTACTCGCATATTTTAAAACAAGGTTAACAATTTTGAAGTTGAATGCTAAAGAGGTTTTTCAATTCAAAATATAACTGAAATAAAAAGGAAAGCTGTATGAACAAGAAATACAAAATGCTGGTAAATTGAACCGAAAAGTGGGTTTTAATTTTACAATTTATTTAACACAATCGCATAAGTATGCTGTAGTAATATCCATAATTCCACCCATAAATTGTTGAAGTACATTTAAACGCATATTTAAAGAAACTTGAAGTGACTTTTAATGCTTAATGGCTTATTGAATTATTGTTTCAATAATTGTGAATCACACAGTAACGTCATGTTTCTTAATTTTCTCAATTTAATTTGACATTTCTTTGCTTCAGTGTTTGACAAATTCAACGATGGAGTGGAACAAAATTGAGCAGCACGTTAAGATTGTTCAAGGCTTTTACGAAAATGGGCGTTGAAATCAAAATACAGTTCTTGCACCTAATTAATCCAACATATGTATGTGTCCACAATTCATGAAACCTTGTATGTAGGAAATGTAAAAACACCTGTGCATGCTCGCTCAGTTCGTTCTGCAAAAAAAAAAAAACATTGCTGTTGTTCGCGTTTGTATGGTAGAATAGCCTTCAATCTTGACTCGTCATCGTGCTTAACAATTGAACATCTCTCGAACATCACTTAAGCAAATTTTTAATAAATATTTAAATATGACACTGGAGCTAAAGCCTAATTTCAATGGTTAGTTGAACAGATAGTGAAGTGCATGGTGACTTCACAAAGAAAAACATCTTTAGCAAATAGACGCACTTTCAACTCAGTGGATTCATTAAGTGATTTCAGGAAAGCCGATACATGCACAAAGACTGACTGTTTGGTGCGGTTTATAGTTTGGAGTTATCATCCGGCCTTATATCCTCGAAAATGAGGTCAAGCAGTTACCGAGAATGCTGTCCGTTACCGCGGGATGATAACGAACTTCTTGTAGTTAGAAATTGAGAATGTAAATCTGAACAATATGTGGTTCCAACAGAATGGTGCCACTTAACCCACAGCCAACGAAGTAATTACTCTTTTGCACAAGAAATTCGATGTCCGTTTAAAATTTTTCTTTTAGAAGGTTGCGTTTGCTACCTTTTAAGCCCTCCTTTAAGTTCGTTTTTATTTCAATTTTATTTTCTGCTTGTTCTGTATTTCCACTTCACAAAAAGAAAACTTTTTATAAAAACCAATAAAACTTTTCTCCTCATTTTGTTGTTTGCTAGCAGAGCTATAACTGGCATAGTTTTGTAACCAGCCAAAGAAAAGAATCAACAGCCAACCTTTCAACCTTTAGCCAAAAAAAGAAAAAAAAAACGAGAATGTTTTTTTTTTCGGCAACATTTTGTTACTAGAAGTGTGATATGATGGACACAAATAAAAAAGGGCCCGCTTATAAACTGCTTTTGTTTCCCTTTTCCTTTCCTTTTGCTGAAAAATTTATTTTGCGTTCATTTACAACAAGAACAACATCATGAGCAACTTTATTTTTCTAAAAAATAATTTTTTTCCTTGCTAGTTTCGAAGAAATTTGAAGAGAACAAAGTCCATGCCAGCATCTCATAATATTAAGAAAGGAGAAACTTTTAGAATACTTATAGGATAAAACAATAAAATCGAAAATTGTATGGGTAGCTATTATTTATTAGGTCGGGGAAAAATTTCATATCAAAAAGATAGTGCAGAAAGTGAATAACAGCCTGCTCTTCCTTAGTAGATCCACATCCACGGCAGAAGTCTTTAGATGGGAGCTGCATTCTTCCCGCGTGTCTTCCCATAAGACAATAACCTGTAAGCATGGCCACTGTGGTCGAGATGACATAGCGATCATGTCAAGTTAAGAACAGGACTGATTGTCTTCTTTCCTTGAATTTCATAGACATCAATCACTGCACTATTGCAGTTCTCAGAGGCCACTGGCATATTGGAAAGAATGCCACTAGACTTGAAATTTCCTTGCGTGCCTTTAGCAGATAACGCGATTTTGAAGAGGAGGAGAAGGAGACTATCTCTCATCTCATGAGTCAGAATCCTAGTCCAGAATCCAGTGTCCAGCTTTTGTCATTAAATCTCGGTCGCATCTTCGACTGATATTTCGTGAGATGAATTTTGTAGTCAGGATTATGCATTATGAAGACAGTTTAATCTCCGGATTATATATTGTGATAGCACAATCACAATAAAACTAATCTCTGGCCTAAATAGGATCTTACCCTTCGAATTCATATATTTATTGTTTTAAATAAGAAATGACTTTTATTCCTACCCAACAACTCATATTTCGTATACTATCTGGATATTTAAGTTAATAAAACTAAAAAAAGGAGGACGTCCGTACATACAAAATGTAAAGTAATCACAAAGACATGACACTCATTGGCTGCAATGAATAGTAGTGCAGTAGCATAAGTAAATTGTAACGTACAACGTTAAGACGATGAGAATGAAGCAACTCTACTATGAGAAAGAGTAAAGGATGAAGTAAAACTTAAAGATAAAAGAAAAAATAAAATGAAAATAAAAAGTTTTACATTTTGTTGTCTGCCATTCTCTCTTTCTTCCTCTCTCTTTTTAAATTTAATACCCTAGTCATACTAATTTTGTTAGCAGAATAAGGAAAGTGTTTCGTACTTTGCATGTGTTGGTGTACAGTTAAACCCATAATAGAATAAAATGTTAGAAATTGTTACAAGTCCAATGCCAAGCTTTAATACACACAGATGCATAGAGAGATTTTATGTTGCAAACAAATTTAAAGGAGAAAGTAAAATTAAAACAGAGAAAGAATTAGAGAGAAAGGGAAAGAATTATTCTTTATCAGTGGCTAAATAGTTTCATTTCATTGTTTTTACTGACAATGTTGCTAACTACACAGCGACTCTGAATGTTGCATGTTCATGAGCATCAAAAGCAAAAGTCATAATGATAACGGTAATGGTGATGGCAACCCAAATTGCATGGATCCATGGTACTAAAAATGAATTCGTTTGTACTGTACAGCAACGTTGCTGTGTCTGTTATTATCGAGACTTTTAGCCATGAATTTATTTTATTTTCTTGGATGCAATTTTTAAGGTACAACTTTTTCAACATTTTAAGAAATAAAACTGAAGTTGAGTCCTTAAAAAAAAAATAAGAAGATAGGCAAAGTAGCACAATTTGAAAAAGATTGCAATACTATGTAGCAAAGAAAATAAAAATAAGTAAAATAAGTTTCAGCTGGATTTACTTTGGCTGATGTTTGTGTAAAGAATGGTTACAAAGCACGCGGTATTGTCTGCAAAAACAAAAACCAAATAGATCTTATTCAAGCCCAAACTCTCAAAACCATAGATTATAATAGAGTTCAGAACGTGTCTGGTTTCTATAAATTTATGGTTGCTTGCTACCATAAAAATCCAAGAAAATCACTTGGAACTTTATGTTTAAAACTTACCCTTGAAGTCATAAGTTCAAAGATTATTCGGCTTTCATTTTATAAAAAGGGTGGAGAATGGTTTATGGGTCTTTTTGCCTGTTTTTTGCTAATACTAATACGAATTATGAAATGAACCCCAATTTTTGAGAAACTTAAAAAGACTTAATAGCTTGCATACCAATCAATGAAGTCTAGTAGTTAGTGAGGTAGCTTATTAGAGGTGAGGCCTTGGTTCAAGCCCCAGGTCAAACATCTACTACAAAGCGAAATATGAAAGAATATTTCTTCGACGACTTCCTCTCACACCAGATTTCTGGCAAAAACTTTGAGTGTGAATAACAAATTGCCATGAAAAGCTTTTAAAAAATCTGTCGTTTGGAGTCGACTATAAACTGCAGATCTCGCCACTCATGCACAAAATTAACACTCACATCATGAGAGGTGTGATAAACTAGGTTGTAATCCTGACTGAAGGGTTGTATTTAACAATTATATACCAATCAAGAGTTAAAAAATCAATATAATTTATTGATTGAAAAAGAATATTACAAGCTTACATATGATCCAATCCATTTGGTGTTAAAATCAAGAAATATTTTTCAGTTAATAGTTTTGGGAAGTATTGTAACATACCTCTACTGAATACAGGCAATCATGTATTGAATAATCTGTTGGCAAATATTTGTAGGATATTCCGAACTATTGCAGTTGATAATGACCATCTTGATAAAGCTTCATCTGTTAAATTGGTTGTTGTTTATCCAGTTTGTTTTTCAAAATCACAATGGATGACCATAGACAATGATGTGTGTCCGCTTAATGGACTTTGAAGTAGTTGACAACTGACCTTAATTGTCATCGAAATAGCAGCTTTAGCTATGAGGTCCATTTTTGGATGAATGGGTACGTGAACAAAGAAAATTGTCGAATTTGATAGCTAATCAATACACATCAGATCCAATAGCAAACAATACATACATACAGAATTCGTCATTACAACCCTTAAATCAGGAAGGAGCTTTGAACATCACTTATGTTGTGTGTGTTAATTTTTATACATTAGTGGCGGAGTTGTAGCAAATGTAGCCGTTTCGAGCTAGCAGCATCATCACTGTCAACGGTAAAAACTATTAGCCGTTGATTAACGATTTCTTTTGCTTGAAATTGAATGATCTGGACCTCAACGACATTATGCCACATTGGAAATCCTGCACGAGCAACTATATGCCAATGCTTAAGAACTTCTTTCGGTTGAAATTGAATAATCTGGACCCCAACTATATGTCGATTCAACAGCACGGTGCTTCGTTTACCAATTGGAGTGCATGGTCATCTCATTTGGAGGTAATATGAACTGGCAACAGAGGTCGTAAGATTTGACCACATTAGAATTTCTCTGGCGGGAGTTTCTTAATAAGCAGGTGTATGCGAACAGTATACAGTATATAATATTGTCATTAAATTTTAATTAAGATTTAATTCTGTTTTTTGTTTAATATTTTTATATTTGAATTTAGAATCAATTTTTCTTATATTTTCTGATTTTCATTTGAATTAATTTATTTTTAAATTGTATTGTATTGAAAAAAAAATTTATTTATTTATTTTTTTTTTCTCATTGTTATTATGTTTCTATGTGTTTAAAATTTACTAAAATATATAAATTTCTAATTTTTATAAGGAAGTTATTTTTATTTTTTTTTTTCTAATTAATTCTGTTTTATTAATATTTAATTTATTTTCATTATTCGTTAAAAGATTTTTATTATTCTTAGTTTTCTTTTTCATTATTTATTTTATTTTTTTTTTTTGTATTTCTTATGACCCACTTGTAAAAGAATTTTTGTTATTTCTACAGGTTTTTATAAATTTCTCTATTTTTTAACGATTTCAATTCCATTTATAAACAAAATATTTTTAAATTTTGCATCCACTTTTTAACAAAACAAACTTTTACTATACCCCTCTTATTTAACATAATAAACTCTGTTATAAAAATAATAACTTTCTCTTCCGTGTAATACAACCGTTGACATTAACAGACAATTTGTTACTGAAACATGTTGAAGAAATATATGCCAGAGCATTATACTTTCATTGTTTAACAATGATTCTATTGTATTGAGAAACCAACAACAACTATTGGTTGTTGTCTTTTTTATTTCATGTTTACGAAATTTTTCTACAGTAAAAGCAGTCTGTTAAATACGAAGTTTTTCTTTAATAAGAGAACTCCGCACGAAAGAATTTTGTCTGTTAAAAAAAATACTAGATTACCTGCTTGTAAAGACATCCAATAAGAGAGTTCTGACAAGTTTTCTGTAAAACTCAAATAAAAGAGATTTTCTGCCTGTAAACGCATATAACAACGAATCTCTATATATGGGAAGTATTCTTTAAAGGAGAGAACATACATTTCAATTTTGTTTTAAAAATAAAAGAGACTTTCTGATATGAAATGCCCATAAAAGAGAAAGTATTTTTGATACTGTTAGTTTACAGTTATATATATTGAAAACACTATTTTTCCTGAAAAACGAGTAAATTTGCAGTTAAAGTGTGTAATTTATTAAAAGGGGTTTATTAACACCATTTGTGAGATTTTTAACTACATTTGCTGGAGGCTTAAGCAATTCATTTACAGTGACTTCCATAACTGTTCTTAATAACTATAATGCTTTTTCAAAACACAATATTAGATAGGTGAATAAATGTATATCTCTTCTCTTTAATAACCTCACGAAAACTGTCAGGATAAAGACTACATCCGCTAACAGTTACTGTGCATTTCGTTCTGTATGCGGTGAAAACCAGACAAGACTTTGGCTTTATTTTGTTAAACATTTTCGATTGTGTAATGTCTTGTAGTCTAGTAATATGTTGCTTATTTGATGTGAGGTCACAGTTCAAACACCTGGTCAAACATCTGCAACAAAACGAAATATGAACAAATATTTCTACGACTGGCTCTCAGTAGATTTCTTTCTACATGTAGAAGGCAGCAGTCCATCACAATGCTCACAAAACTGTCCAGTTCCTAGTGTACGCTGACGACATTGACCTTATAAGATGTATCAAGCGAGTTATTACTTTCGCCATTAGCGCTACTGAAAGAGAGTCTATCAAGATGACTTTGCAGTAAACGAAGTATATGTTGTCGACTAATAGTGACATATGGCGTTTTTAATGACAGATTACGGTCGTTAAATTACTTTCGATGTTGACAGTGAATTTGTTTAACTGGGCTCCGCCATCATCAGCAGAAATGATGTCAATCTGGAGATCAAGCGTTAGATCCTCCTTGCCAACAGGCATTATTGTAGTCTCAACAGACAATTGTGTAGCATAGCCTTTACAAGCGACAAAGCTAATGTACATACAATCCATTATGTCACATTATGTATGATTTTATGTCAGTCTGATTTCAATGGGCAATTGAGTTGCAGAGACCTTTCTCGAGCGACGAAACGGATCTACAAGTCGGTCATCTTCCTTCACGCTCTTCTATGGCGCAACGGCATTAGGAGTATTCGAGAGAAAAGTCCTAAAAATCCTCAGATCTGCGATCCAGTGTGAGTGTGTGTGATGATATGCTTATCCGATTTAACATTGAGCTGTTTGAGCTTCTTAACGACATAGGCGTTGTGCAGCGCTTTAGCATACAGTAAATGCCTTCAGATCTTCGATACAGTGTGAGTTGGTGATGATATCCTTTTCCGATTTAACATTGAGCTGTTTGAGCTGTTCAACGACATAGACGTTGTGAAGCACATTAACATGCAGTGAATGCGCTGGCTCGGCCATGTTTTACGTACGGAAGATAGGTATTTGAAGCAGGAGTTGCCAGAAGGCAACGCTGTAGATAACCTTATTGGCATAGCAACCACCAAATCGAAGAAACCCAGTCATATATTGGAGTGACGAAGGCACGCAAGGAGTAAAGGCGCCTGGAAATATTTGTTTAGGCAGGTTGAAATCCTTTAATCGAGTTGTTAATTGCCAATTAAGTGAGTAAGTAAGCTAAGCATAAATAACATTTATTTTGAGATATTTAATAGATACTCTGTTTTATTTGCAACTTTTTTTCCTTTAAATTTTTTTATTTCTTATCATATAAATTCGAGTTAAAGCATTTTTCCTTAAGTACGGAAGTATTTTTATTCAAAAACATTAAAATTCATGCTAACAATGATTCTCAAATACCTATACAGACACCAGAAATGTAAAAACATAATCTCATGTGAGCCTATATTAGATTCATACACAAATACAGTCATAACGATAAAACCTTCTTAAACATAAACACGTTCTTAAATGCTTATTCATACAGCAACAAAGATAACAACAATAAACAGTATAACAACAATAATAATAATAACGACTAAAGCTGCAAAATGACGATGACATCTAACTATATTATGTTTTGTTTTCATTTTACCTACACATTAAGCCCTATTCTCTCTTAAGATTGAACACTTTGTCATGCACTCACATTTATATCCCGCAATTATAATCATATTCACTGTAAAACGGTTGATTGTACCTTGTATTGCGTATTCATAAATTTTCGTACTCATAGGCACATCCACGTACACCTGCACACGTAATTATAAAATATTTTTAACAGCAGGCATGATAAATGAAAATAAGCCCGGTTAAAATTTAAATATTATTAAGCAATTACACACACACGCACACAGTATACACACACATAGAACGATTGCTCTCATAAAACATGTTCACCTGCTTGTGTAGAATACATACAAAGCCAAGTAGAAATACATTTCCATTTGTAAGCATGTTGTAAATAATATATTCACACATACATATATTCGCTAGTACACACACAACATTCATACAGAGACATTTGTTCATGAAACACAAACATTTTATACTCACATGTATGCTTGTATTAAATCAAGTGTACAACTGTAAAAGTAGACTAATTTAGTAGGGACCATATATTACACTCCATTTCTATCTTCCTCTCTCTATTTTACTCTCACTGTAGCTCTCTTATACATTTAATATGTAATAAACACATGTGGATACACTTTGGCGCTTAATTCCTCAAGGGAAAGTTTACCAAAAACACCCATGTATTCTAATACTCGTCCCTTATGAGATTAAAAGGAAGATAGTATGGAACTATCTGTAGAAAATAAAGTTATTCTCTGGTGAGTCTGGGGTCATGTGAGAATTCTTGGGCATGAGTAAGTAGACGAGCTTATAAGGAGGAGAGTTTCTACGCTGCTAACGAACCAGAATTGTTCTGTGGAGAGAAAACGGATGTTTGCAAAGACATGATCAACGAAAGGAGAGATAAAGAAAGACCGCCGTAGTTTAGTATGTAGTGTGTTGGCTTATTAGACGTGAGGCCACGATTCAAACCACAGATCAGGCATCTCAAACAAAACGAAATATGAAAAAATATTTCTGCGGCGACTTCCTCTCAGCAGATTTATGGTAAAAATTCTAAGAGTAAAAAAAATTGCCATAAAAAGCGTCTTAAAAACCGTCGCTTGGAGTCGACTTTAAACTGTAGGTCCCGCCATTCGTGTATAGAATTAAAACAGACAACATAATCTTTATTGAAAGGTTGTAATGACCAATTATGTACGTATGTAGGTATGTAGAGATCTGAGTTATGCATCAGACTATCAAAAAATACCAGGAGATTCATAATCAGACTTCGCAGAGGGTCTCAAAGTATTTTTATTCCGAATAAAGGTCGTCTCGATCCTAATATAAAGATTCTGTAATGATTAAAACACATGTTTGCAGCCTGTGGGTCATTATTGCATCACAAAAAGAAAAACTAAGCAACATATCAGATGCTAGGCACTGAGCAGGGTAACAGACTTGGCGCAGATAGTTAATTAATGTATTTTGAATGCAGTACAATAGACCATATGGTTGCAGCAAATTCAATAAAGACACCATAGTCTAGTAGGTAGTGTATTGGCTTATGAGACGAGAGGTCGTGTTTCAAAATCCAGCTTAGACATCTCGAACAAAACAAAATATATGACGTTCTGATAGCAGTATTCTGTGAAAAACTCTGAGAGTAAATAAAATTACCAACGAAAATGATTCAAATCTGAACTGTAGTACATTTCACCCATGGGTAGAATTAATACACACAATATGGGTGGTGTGAGAAAACAGGTTGTAATCTCAACTAAAAGGTTCTAATGACAAATTAAGTAAGTAAAGACAATAATGCATTGAGTATCACTTCAGATAATCTTATTTTTACTGTCAATCTATTTCAAATAAATAGAAATAGCACTGGAATTATGATTCGCATAAAAAAATTGTTTGCATATGAATCTAAAATCTTTTAAGTTGTTCACTTGGCTTACTATCCCTGTTTCGCATGATAATACCTCCATACATATGCAATTATTTAGTTGGCATTTGTTGTATTAGTTTTCTATTTTTCCTTTGGTTTTAATTTTCTTTAGTTCTCATATGTGGTCTTTAATATATTTTCACATTCATTTCCACTTCTCCTGCTTGAGCTTTTAAATAATGAATAAGGATTGCATGTATAAATATTTTTAATCATATTGTGTTAGTGAGTACTGAATACGTGGTTAAAACAATGGGAACGTGTGGAATAACTAATTGAGTAACAAATCCAATTAATGCTGATGGAAACAACATGGATAATAAAATAATTGTATATGAATAGAATGGAAATTCAGAGAAAAACATAGAAAAACTTAACTTCAGTGCAAAAACCTCACATTCGGTACGATGAATACAGAATTGTTCTAGGTTGTGTGAGTAAAAGATAAAGGCAATCTAAGAGCACTCAATGCAGCCTGAAATATGAAAGCGTTGGTGCAGATTTTGGACCAGCAGCATTATTAGAGTGAACTTCTTTTCATGAAGATACAACAAATCTCTCGGATCTACGGATTAGCCAGACACAATGTCACCTCTGGGAGACACCTCTACATCGTTTTCTAAAAATCCCCGCATCAAATAACCGTCTCACTAGAATATTTTCTTGAATCCAAACGACTTGGCTGTATCAGTGCATTGCTCCTTATAATGCGGACAAGGTTGTCCTCAACGTCGACTACAGCTCATCCCCGCAGTCCAATTACTTTCTGTACGAAACATACTTTTCCATAGGAACGCCATGGCTGAGCCAGCGCACTCGTTAGTTGGTTATTGCGCTGTACAACGTCTATGTCGTTGAGGAGCTCATGCAGCTCAATATTGCATCGTATGAGGAAGTCATCACCAACTCGCACTGCACCGTAGATCTTAAGTGGGACTTTTCTCCCGAATACTTTAAAGGCTGCTACATCGGTGTTTAATAGCGCCAATGCTTTTGCGTCATTGTGAGGAAACGGAGAGGATGAGCGATTTGTAAATCATTAGTTTCATCACACGAGAAAAAGAGAGGTCTCTATTACTCACTTGCCTATTAAAACCAAAATGACACGATATCATCACCAATTTAAACTGGATTATATGGAGATTTGTTTCGTTGTACGTAAAGGTCTCTGCTACTCCATTGCCTGTTGAGACGGTAATGACGCCTGTTGGACTGTTGTTGGGAACCTATGCTTAAGCCCCAAACTCACTTCTACTGGGAACGGCGAAGCCAAGATAAACAAATTCACAAAAGTGTAGATATCGACCGTAATCTGAAATCCAATACTCCGCGTGTCCCTAAGTGTCGACGAAACATACTTCGTTTTGCCCTCACTTAATGTCAGACACATCTTAGTAAACCGCCATTCAATTGCGCTAAAGGCAGCTGTTGCAACTCGTTTGGTTTGAGTCGACTCGGTTTTCAAAAGCCTTCTCCAGGATTTGACATAATCAGGCGGATGTACTGATAAGACCCAATCAATGCTTAAAGGAGTGGCTTCAGCTATTCTTCCAATACGGTCGTAAGAAACTTTATTATCCTTAAGACGCAGAATCCGGCCTTTAACCTATTGGCTATTATCATCAAATGGATACTGTTTTCGCTAAATTAGTTTCATCATTGCCTTGTAGTAGAGTAGAGAGGTGTTGTTTTAATAACTTCAGCAGTCTTTGCTAATCTGTAACCAAGTTTCTGTGGCGTATTTACAAACATACATACATAATTGGTCATTACAACACTTCAGTCAGGATTACGACCTAGCATCTCGCACCACTTATGTTGTGTGCGTTAATTTTATACATGAGTGGCGGGACCTACAGTTTAAAGTCGACTCCGACCACATTTTTGAGAAGCTTTTCATGGCAATTTTATTTACTCGCAGAGTTTTTTCCAGAAATCTGCTGAGAGGAAGTCGCCGAAGAAATATTTTCATATTTTCGTTTTTATGTCTGACCTGGGATTTGAACTCGGGCCTTACGTCTAATAAGCCAACACACTACCTACTAGACTACGGCGACTATTTACTGGCAATTATTCATAGAAGAGCTATGTTGTCAGAGCCCAATTATGATGTCAATTTCGTCAGCGTAGATAAGAAACTGGAAGCTTTTGTGGGAAATATTGATATGGCAATGCACAGCCGTATTTCGCAGAACACTGAACATGTCGCATGATAATAGCCTTGTCTGAAGCATCCTACGGTCTGAAGCATTCCGAATCAAAAGATTCTTCCTACCTTAATGGAGCAGATTTGATTTTTCTGTAATTTTTTTAAACTTAAAATATTTAACAAAAAATGAAGTCTTTTTCAAAAATACGAACTAAAATTTAACATTTAAACACTATTTATTATTATTTTGTTTCTGTATTATTTATAATTAATAATAGTTTCTATCAAGTCTATTTCAAACAAAAAAAAATTGTTTTTAAATATCTCTACTATGATAAATCCTGTTTGTGCAAATGATTATAAATCAACAATCAATTGTTAAAAAGGCTTTATTCCCAATTGGCTTAAACAATTGAAATTTTTAAACACTCGTAAATAATTCCATACAGGAAGATGTAAATGTATGTTTGTATGTCAGAATTTATTTATTTCTGTTTTATTTCAAATTATTTATAAATTTATCGCATTTATTATATAAAAATAGTTTCTATCTGCGATTTTTCATTTATTTACTGTTGAAGTTGTTGTTTTGCTTTGACTGCTTGTACATGAGAGCCTGTAAATAATACTGATTATTTTTCGTCGGAATTAAAATTGGAAAATACGAAATGCTTTTGCAGCAAAGCAGAGATGGATGAACCCCCTATACAAAATGCTGTATTAAACATTTGTATACATTTTCATTAATTCTCCACCTTATTTACAGTGTAATCAACCTTGGATTGTCATTAATAAATCGTCCAAATCCCATGTTTTTGTTGACTATAAGGAAGCCCTGTAAGGAATCCCGTTTATACCATAATGTATGACTTTCGTAAGCAGCGAAACTGATAAGGCTGTGCCGGATGACACTAATTAGATTCGTCATGACAGAAATGAATCTCTTCGAACCGTTACCGTACGAGATTTCAGACTAAGCGTTGCATTATCAGGCAATCTTTAGCGATATTGAACGGAAATCTACCGAGGTGTGTCTGGCAGTAAATCCGCGAGGTAGCGCAGCCTAATGCATAACGTCTATGTCGTTGAGAAGCTCATATTGCTAATTATTGGATCGGGAATCATTACCAACTCGCATTGGATCGAAGAACTTACGTGCAATTAAAGATTTAATTGCATTTATATATATTTTGTCTATCTTCTATTTCCACTTTCAATATCAATTAATTGTTATTGGTTTTTCTCTTTTAACCCATTAACCGCCAAAATAAATCCAAAAGCGATAATTAACAAAAAAGTTTATTTTTTAATTCATTGTATACAAAATTAATATAAAAGTATGAAAAAATTTAAAAAAATAATAAAGGGGTGGAGTAGGGAGGGTGTACTCAACTGAGTACACTGGCGGGTTATAGGTGACAAATTTCAAAACATTGTTTTTCAATGCATAATGTTTTTAAACATTTCTTGCATTGCCAGTGAACTCTTGCATGACATAAAGCACATCTTAATTGCTTTTCCAACTATTTGGGGTAGTGGCCTATACCATCTTGGGGTAACTCTAGGACCAATGATGATGAAAGTCGAGCTTTAGTTTGGGCGTTTTGACGTAAATAGTACCTTGCAATTGAAAGTCGGAATAAAAGTTGATCCATGCTATCGCTATGACTCATTACATATAACCGCCAAGCGTTTGCAATGGCCATATCTATTATATAGGTAAACAATGTCCACCACCATTTCTTACCACGAATGGCAATTCTGTAGAGTACAATAGACTGGTCCAGCTCATCTACTCCTCCCATATCTTTGTTATATGACTGAAACACTTTTGGTATATTGACATCAATTTTTTGTCGTTGTTTAGAAGACCAACGTTTTACTGCTCCTAATGGTTCTATTGTGTCATAGTTGGTTGCCATTGTACAGACGCTATTTTCTTTCCATTTCACCAAAAGAATTTCATTTTGCTTGTCAAACCTATAGTCATATGAGGCCCGCTATTCTTTTTTCATTACTTCGAACTTCGTAATGGACACTTTTTTGTTCTATTATCTCTAATTGTTCCAGTGGCACGAAATCCTTTCTCTTTGAGATCCACCAAGAGATTATAGCTAGTAAAAAAGTTATCAAAAAATACTTCATACGATGCTGAGTTAGTCTCCATTTTCTGAAGCAATTTGTTTACTACTCTTGACCCTAGGCGATCAGTAGAAATTTCCTCCGATTTTCCATAATAAAAATCGAAAGTGTAGCAATATCCAGTGGAACTAGCTGCTACCCATTTTGTATATGGATTCCGCCGCTGTACTCAATTGAGTACAGTTGTATTTAAATAAGCATAACTTTGTAAAAGTAAATTGCAGACCATTTGTTTTTACATATTTTATAAACAGAAATGCTTGCTTTTAGAAAATTAAAATAAAAAAGAAATTAACAAAACTGAAAAAGCTAAAAAATGGTAAAGTTTGTGCTTATCTGGCGACACCAATTTTGTATAAGTTTAAGAGTCCATTTTGTGACAGTCGATATATATGTATATAGTAGATTTGTTTATTATTTTAACAGGGAATATGTTTCTTTTATGCTAAAAACGCAAAAAAATTACAAAAACTTTCAAATTTTAAAAAATTTCGCCTAATCATTACCTGTACTCAATTGAGTACGGCGGCGCCAAATGGGTTAAATTAAACTGGTAATTTAGATGTTAAGCGTTAAAACGCAGTGAAATTATTTGAAACTCTATTTAAAATCGATTTTCATGTTAAAATCTGCGTAATGCTTTGTTTTTTTTTTTTTTGTTTTTTTGTTATGTGTTCTTTTTTGGATTTTTCGGTAGTGAAAATTTTTGATACGCTTTGTTCTACATCCGTCAATAGTGTTTTGGAAAATCTGAATGAAAAAATGACAACTAATTTCGCAGATGATCGTTATCGACTATCAGAGTTCAGTAGTACCAATTGTAATACCGATCTATTGATATTGTATTGTAATGTCACTCAATTATATTTCACATTTTCATTTTCAAAGTCTCAGCATGCGTGTGTGAAAGCGTTAGTATATCCACATGCATTTATTAAATCAAAACTTATGTTGTATGACTTAATACTGTATGTTGATGAGCAGCAGCTTTGTCATGGCAATAGCTGGCAACAACAACAATAAAGGAAAGTAACATTAACATTTATGTTGTCAACAACAGTAGAACATCTGTAGAACGTATAATATTATGTAGTAGAACGTATAATATTATGCAAGCAATGTCAATAGCACATCAAGTATGTTGTACACTGTTATTGTAATTGCTTCTGTTGCTCTAGCTGAATGCAAAAGAGGAATGCACAGCAATTTAACACAATTGAGACAGAGTTATTGCTATACCCAGCAACAGCAAGAGCGACAGCAACAAAAACGACATGAAAATTCAAAACAACAACAAAACATAGCAACATTTTATGCAAAATAGTAAGAGACTGAAAGGAAAGCATGAAAAAAAAAAGATTGCAGAGGATGGGTGTAAGGCACACTCCCTGTAAACGTATGCTTACGATGGCAATTTTTAGGAAATAGGAGTTTCATATCAGCCACTTATGTTGTGTCTGTTAATTTTTTACATGAGTGACGGGACCTACAGTGTAAAATCGATTCCGAAAGACAGATTTTTTGAGAAACTTTTTCATGACAATTTCTATTTACTCACCTAGTTTTTGCCAGCAGTCAAGACAGGAGCTCACTGAAAGAAATAATTCTTTGTGTTTCGTTTTGTTGGATTTGCTTGACCTGGAATTAGAACGCAGGCGTCATGTCTAATAAGCCAACACACTACCTACTAGATTATGGCGACTTTACTGCTTACGCCATGGGTACTGGTGAGTAAACACGTGCATTTTCTGAATATTCCGAGGTGTAGATCGCCATATAAAAGTGTTGATTTCACATCTGTATTTCATAGTCTAAGTTTTACTAATTGTAAATAGCTTCAGGAGATTTGAATGGTTTTCAATCTCCAAAAAAATTCGTATAGTTTATATAAAACGCTTCTTAATAAACTTGCTTACAAACACAGAACTTCTAAAACAAAATTGTTTTCCACACAAACCAACACATCAAAACTAGTTTCCTATGATTAATGCTCCTCTAAGTTTTTAAATAATCTCATGCTCTATTGATTCGTGTGTCTTTAACTAAGAAAACCTTCAAACAAACACTTCATAAATCTGCATTAAACAGAGATTAAGATTTTATTCAAAGCAGAATACATATGTAAAACATATTAAAAGAGAATTCATGCACAAAAATGTTTTAAAAATAATTCGTTTCCTTGAAAAGAAACGAAACAAAGTTTTTCATTAAAAATTAATCGCCTGGAAATAGAATTTTTAAAATCGAGTAATTTTCCATTTCTATATTCACTTTCATATTAAAAACTTTATTTACACTCAATAATATAGTCCTTGCTACTCTATTTGATATTCAACACGAGCAGTTAGCACTTCAGCAATTCTTAGGAATTATTCAAACACACTAACAGTATTTAGAATAAGGTAACGACATCTGTATACATTGTATCAGGGGGTTATTTGATAGCTAAGAAGTCCCTTCTCACTTTTGAGAGAGACTAAGTTTGGGAAATTTTATTTCGAAAAATCAAAAACTTAAGGGTTGTATTTAAGGGTTGTTATATAGGCTTCACAACGGGCCGCTATGCGTGCTCAAGTGAGCTTTGTGACATCAGAGCTACCACTCCGACCTAGGCTTGAACCAACTATTTTTGCTCAATATAAACAGGAAAGAATGTAACACAGTACAACAAAAAAAAAGCGAATTTTTTACGTTTAGGACAGCAATAGTGTTATATTTTATCTGGAGAATCAATGGAAGGGAGAAGTCACAGTAGTCTAGTTGGTGGTGTGTCGACTTTAAACTGTAGGTCCCGCCCCACTCGCGTATAAAATTAACACACACAACATTAGTAATATGAGAAGCTAAGTCGTAATCCTGACTAAAGGGGACAATTATGTATGTGTGTAATCAACGGAAGTAGACCCATCGTGTCACGCACCCACGACATAAAATTTCAAGATCAAATTTAAAATTTTCCTTTAGCCATCAAGCCGTTATCATGTTCATATTGCTGACAGCAGTTAACCGCCTAAGATAGTTTTGCCAAGAGTTTATTCAAAAAAACCGGCTCTACTCTAGTGGTGAAAGGACACCAAGCGCCCTGTGAACTTCCGCTAGTTGCATGAACTCTTATATCATTTCATTTATTTGCTGTCACCTAATGAAATATCTATGTGCCAATTCATTTAAGAGTTTCGATTGCTTTTGAGAATCCAATATTGGCATAACATTCCAAGTTTGAACATTTCAAGTCACCCTAGTCGTGTAGGTAGTACGTTGGCTTATTTGACGTGGGGCCAGAATTCAAACCCCAGGTCATATATCAAAACGAAAATATGAAAAAATATCACTTCGGCGACTTGCTCTCAGCGGATTTCTGGCAAATACTATGGGAGCATATTCAAATGTCATGAAAAGTTTCTTGAAAATCCATCGTTCGGAGTAGGCTAGAAACTGTAGGTTCTACCACTCATGTATAAAATTAGCACACACAAGATAAATGGTTTGAGAAATTATATCGTATTTCTGACTGAAGGGCTGGAATGATCAATTAAGTATGTAGTATAGTTGGCTGTAGTGTGTTGGCTTATTGTACAATTATTGGTTCAACCTCTGGCTCAGACATCACGAACAATAACGAAACTTTAAAAAATATTTCTATTGGGCAACCTCTTTCTTCACAGCAGTCATCTGGCGAAGGCTCTGAAAGTAAAATAGAATTCTTTCCCAAAAGTCTGGAATTCTACATTAAATATTTGACCCAGCAACCCATGTATACAATTAACACACCCAACATGAGTGGTGTGTGAAGCTGGGTTGTAAACCTCTCTAAAGGTTTGTAAAGACTGAGATTGTACTGAGCATTTTAAAATCTATGCTCAAATATTCTGTATTTTATGTTTGCACATCTTTATACGGATATTATTTCACTCATCTATATTTATATGTGTATACATATATGCAAAGATCTTCCTATAGTTTTACAATATATTCATGTGTCAGTGTGTTTACAAAAAACGAGAGCATTCCATATGTTTAACTAATGCGCATAAATTTATTTCCAAAAAAAAAAAATGGAAACAAATTTAACAAGAAATTTAAAGGACGCAATACACGACTGTGTGCGGCCCTATATGAACCATGTATGTATTGTTACGAAAATTAAAAATCTAGATACTGGTGTTTTACATTTACAACGCTTAACATTAAAATTATAAACAAAAGCTACAAAAACAAAACAATGCAGTAAACAAACCTGTTTACAAATTATAGTACTGCTTAATATAACAATAAACACCAGCATAAAAAAATGCTAAACAAGTAAACAAAAATACAACAAGAAACGCTACAAGAATAAATGTAAACAAAATACACAAACAACAATAATGAAACAACGATGTTTATATTTATAGAGATTTCGAGAAGGCGAAGTGAGGAACATTCGCCTTCAAGAACATTCAGACTGTTTACCCTGCCATACAAAAGGCAAGGCAAAGCAAACGAGTGAGTTAGAGAAGTTCCGTCAGTCTTGTGTGAAGACGCGGTGCGTTTGAAGAGAGTAATCGTGGTTTGAAGATCTCCGTTAGAAAGATTTGTCGAAGAATTGTTTAGTGATTGTTATTGTTTATGCAAAATCTATAAACAGAGCAATAACAAAGAATAGCAATTTGCAATATACGAGCTCTTAATTTAAACGTTTTTAAAAGGTAAACCCGTAACATTATTTTAATTGTTCAGAAAGCTTCTCAGTGTTTGCTGGAGCCAACTTTGGCTCTAATAAGTGGTCATTATGAATTGATTTTAAACGCACTCATCATAATGATTTTGGATTCCAAGCTTACGATTCCGAGCCTATGTGACAGAAGTTTCAGTAGAATTTGTGCAAAAATTGATAAAGGGGGAATGTATTCCCCAAAATAATCAAATGATTGTGAAAAATAATAAGAGGAACTTGCCACATTCAAAGGAAATCTTTTTAAATTAACGAGGATTACTAGAGCCAATCCACAGTTCAGTAGGGTATTAAACAAAAACAAAAAATAAAACAAAACGTCCTACCAAAATTTATTTTCGATCTTTTCAACATCATTCTCAAATCACTTAAAATGCAAATCTTTTGAATATTGTTTACAAAAAAAAAAAGAACCACGCAGAGAAAAAGCTCGAAAACCTTCAACAAAATTGCTTTAAAATATGCTGAAATCACAGAAAAACAAATAAATTTTTCATTCATATGAAACTGTCAAGAAAATAAACAAATAAATGTGAGTGAGAATGTTCGAGAGAAATAGAGAAGTACAGACAGTGAAACTAAAAGCAAAAAAAGCAACAACAACGATTTGACAAATGTGTCTAGAGTTAATAAATAAAAAACCGATTTGTTTGTATGTAAAATACCCTCCGTCACCCCCATTTACTCACCCATACTTAGGCATACAAGGACAACAAGTTTATTTCAACTTTTTTTAAACCAAAGCAAACAGTGTTGGTGTAGAATATGGCGTAAAAGTATTTGTGGGGCTTTACGCATATACACGTATGCTCATATGCAGACATTTTACAGCATCTGTATAAAGGAACATACAAGTATACTCTGCTGTGGATTAAAGAATTTTTTATTTTTTTTTTTTTTCATTTCTCATGTTAAAGGCTTCAGCATTAATTATAACTTTTACTTTTACATTTTATATTTCTCTTTCTTTAATGGAAGTTTTATGGAAGTTAGTTAAAGAGCAGAAAATATTTAGAAAATATTGTGGATAAAAAGTTTGTAATCCTATATAAAGTCGCTGTAGACCTGTTTGTCAACCCATGAAGTACGAACGAATGTTTCTTGCTGCAAGTTCCTCCCATCAGTCACTCATGTATAAAATTAACACGCACAACATGAGTAGTGCGAGAAGCTAGGACTGAAGGGTGCGGGCTTCTTAGGGACGATTGCTGTAGACTGTCTAATGGTGAAGGTATAGCACTGGCCATTTTATAGTCACCTAGCAGCAACTCGTTTCCTTGCCGTTCGCATCTTGAAATGTCCACAAACCCTACTCCCTCTCTTCTACCTTCTTATAACCCATTTTCCCAAAAACCTGCACAATGCACTGCATGAGTAGGGGCCATCCCCTGAGTGCTTGTGAAACCAGTCATCTGGAAAACACTCTGAGAATAAAAAAAAATTGCCTTGATATGCATGTCTATTTTCTCCACTTCTTTAGCAAACATACATAATTGGTCATTACAAACCTGCAGTTAGAATTACGACCTAGCTACTCACGTCACTTAAGTTCTGTGTGTTAATTTTATACATGAGTGGCAAGAGCCGAAAGACAGATTTTTGAGAAGCTTATGGGCGAACAACATTACATTACGACATTGTTTTCTAATTTATTTATTTATTTGGCTTAACACAGAATTATGTCAATCTGGAGATCAACCGTAAGGTCATGAAAATAATTCTCTAGAAGTGCTCGATGACTAATTTTTCAATAATGGCTTTACTTATTTATCTGAATTTCAAAATGAAACCATAAAACCAGATTATGTAAGCTTCCGACCGACCCATGCTATAAACACAATAGTCGGAACACAGCAAGCTTAGCAATCTCTCAAAAATGGAATACATGAGTGTGTATGGAAACCATTTTTTAGAGGGAACGCGACAACAAGCAACAATGCTGCTGTTTCCTATTTAAGCTAATTTCTATTTTTATTCGCAGCAATAAGAGAATTAATGCTACGAGTAATAGGATTAGTGCTATCAATACAATAACGTGCATGAATACAATTTTTAAAACGAAATGTATAAAATGCAGCGGAAAAAAAATGTTTTAGTGGCAGTATTGATGTATTTTTTATTTGTTTCGCTTATGCTTTGCCGCTGCGTCCTTGATTATAATTAAAGCTCCTGCAGTTTACCTGACGCTGCAATTGCAGAATTGTCGTCTTGCGTCTACTGCAATTATAGCATTGTTCTACTTAATTTTACATTATGTAGAACCAAAGAAAATAAAGTCGATATTTTGTTGGTTACATAGCTCAACGAATATCTTGCGTTAAATATCGTGTGGATATAATCAAACCAGCGCAAATTTTGTCAAATCCTTCAGAAATGTTCGTTCATGCAAAAAATTATATAAAAGATTCCGACTTTGGAAGTTTGTGCGCTCCATCTGATTTATTTTTTGAAGTTTGCAAAATTCATATAAGTCTTCGAAAAAATTTTTTTAGAAAATAAATCTATAAAAAACAAAAAAACATTTGTAGTTGGCCAAAAAATACAAAAAATACAATTTATTCCTTGATTTGATGAAAATAACGAATGTTATAAACACAGAATGGAGATGCTTAATTTACTAATTGTTGTTTTACTACGGAAGCATTCCACATGGGAAACATTCAAATTCAAATTATCCAGTATGGAAAAAGTTAAAATTTTTAACCATTAAAATGATAAATAAATTTAATAAATACTAAACAAAAAAAGCACTCGTTTTATTACAACTTAATTCTATACAAAAATAGACACATATGGTAAATACATACATACATAATTGAATAGTAATATATAATTCGGCGAATCGATATAATTTCATTTCTACAACAATAAAACACATATTCTTACCCTACAATAAAACAAACGGTAATATTTGTTTTCCACAGGCTATTTGCACATACATTTTGTGAAAACAAAAAATCTTTCAGTTTGTTTATTATTTTATTTAGCAATGTATGTATACATACATGCAAACACGTATACACGCGTATGAGAATAAATTGCTTAGAGAAAAGAACAATACATTCTCTAAGTATAATAAGTTCTCTGAGTACAATAAGTGTACTGAGTCTTTTTTGTTTTCTTTCTCTCAGTTAACATGAGAGTGAGAACGACGATTCAGCTTTCCCTGTTACCTACCCCCCTCATAGGAAAGAAGCACAAAATTTTGTCAATTTTAAATACACTGTGTGCAACATCTTTACATATTTATAGTCTTTGGTCAAACAATAAAAACGATCATACATACGTACGATGAGAGCAACACATTGTTACGCTCTTTGTTTGCGTTTATTTTTCTCCTGTCTTCCCTCCCTCATCAAGAAATGATTTTTAAAAGAGATTTTGGTGAGAGCGGGTCGTACTGGTACATCCCGCCATAAGAAATTTTACTTCTACATGATGCGCATTCTTTATATCCATATTCTTTGGTAGAACCAAAGAAAATAAAGTATAAAGAATGTGCATCTTAACATTTTTTGGAATATTTTTCAAAAATATTTCAAGACGCGGGGGGAAAGATAGAAGGGAAGGAAATGAAGAGCGTAACAATGCGTTGCTCTCATCGTGCGTTTTTGTTGTTTGACCACTTTTTTATTAAATTTTCTGAAATCACTTATTCTGGTCAGTGTTGCCACGAAAAAAAATATTGCAACCAACATTTGTGAAAAAAATTACCAAATAAGAAAAAATTAACCAAAATTAAATTCACAGTTTTTTTATTTTATTTTTTCAAATATAAATTATAATTAATACAACATAGTAAGAAAAGAAACAAAAAATAACAAACTAAAATTTTAGTCTTACAAATTAATTCATTTCTACAAACAAAAGCTCTTTTTATAAGAAAAATAAATAACCAAATCCGGAAATTTTGGTTAAAAATAGTTAAACGGCAACACTGGTTGTGATTAGTGAGCAAGAGAGAGAAAATAAGTTGAGAGAATTTATTTATTTACAGCCATAGAAAACTGTCAATAATTTACGATACTTGATTTTCATTTCATCAACATACATATGTAAAGCTATCTATCTTAATAATTTTAGATAAATAAAGATAAAATAAAAAATTTTTTTTATTAAAAGAACATAAAGCTATCCATCTTTGGCTTAAAAATTATACCTAGTTTTTTTAGATAAACAAAAATAAAAAAACCCATTTTTTATTAGAAGAAAAAATAAAAAAATTAAATACGGCCAGCTAATGACATAGAACATTTTTAACATAAAATATTTTTTGAGTGTTATTCTGAAATAAAATGATAACGCATCCGCTACACATGTGTTCTTGTGGCAGTCTGATCGACAACTAAATCAAATAACACAAGAATGCGTGTGAGTTCTCTCTGCACAATTGTGCGGGTAGTAATTTTAAACAAATTTTGGTGAGAGCGGGCCGTACGCCTACAACCCGCCATAAGAAATTTTACTTCTACATGATGCGCATTCTTTATATCCATATTCTTTGGTAGAACCAAAACTAATGCATATCCTTTTTGAATGATAATTATTTTCGCTTAAAATACTCCTGTTTAAACTTTTTACGTGTCTCGAAAATGCTTGTACTCAAGAATTTTTACTGTTCGCTGTGAGAATTTTTTTTGCTGGTCCTATGAATGAAGACATAAAACTGTACATAGTCTTCGTTCTGAGGAAAAATTCTTTATTCTCTGCAATAGTTTTCATTAATAAATATAGTTTGACAGCAAATTATACCAATTACGCCAATGAGAAAATACAACCAATAAATTTAATTTCCTTACTCATAAATTAATTTGTTTTCCTTCACTTTCGTGAGAATTCAACTCAATTTAAAAACGTTATCAGCATTAAATAGATATTCTCTCCGCTTAACAAATAATAGTTCCTAGTCAATGTCTCCTGCTCTCCCTAAAAAGGAAAGAAACTTAAGCGAATACACTTCCGGCCCTGAGGTTATAAACAGCAGCATAAAAATAAAGTTTACGTAGTCACAACAAACCACTGATGGTGGGTTTGGGGTAAGGACCACAAAAAAAAAAATGAACAAAAACGCAAAGCAAAGAATAAACATGAACTTAAAAAGCAAAAGAATGAGCAGAAAAATAAGGAGAGAGAAAAAAAGTAAAAAACGCACGCAACTATATACACAACAACATTAGCCCTCATTATGTTGCTAAACTAGTTGGAAGCGGAAGGAAGGAAACTAACTAGTAGTGGAACTGTAATTGTAACTGTAACTATTTGTTGCAAAGATTTTTTAACGTTTCGTTTCAAAAACCCGCCAGCGTTTATGTTACAGTGCGATAGTTTACTTGTAGTTGTTGTTATTTGTGTTTTATTTTTGCCACAGAATGTTATTTTTCGTGGTTTTAATTGGGAATTTCTTGTTAATCAAGTGTTTATAGCCAGAGCAATGGCATGTTGGTTACGAAAATCATTCAATTCTTTGTAAATTAGGAATGTCCGTCTGTGGAAAAATAAATGAAAATATTAGTAAAAAGCTGTGAGTAAGAAAATGTTAATTTTGTACGATTAAGTATTAAGAGTAGAAAAATGGATGATTTTGGAGTCATGAAAGTGGACTTAGATTAGTAACATCCTTAAAGGGTGTTAATATTTCCTTTTCGATTAATAATTGTGTAATGTGTGGCACAATTTGTAGGTATGATTCCTTAGAAAGTTGCAAACGCAGTTGTATTGCCGTGTATGGTTAAAAATTTAGGTCCACAACTTCGTCCAGCAATATGTATTTGTAATGCATTTAGAAATGATTGTTCGCATTTTGCCATATCCAGTGAAGACTGTAGGACCAAAGACAATAATTTTTTTTTGAAGTCACATTGTTTGATTTAATGCTGGATACGAATTATTTTGAGATCAATTGAAGTACGCTAAAAATAAAAGAAAATATTGTAAGACTAGTACTGAGTATATATAAATTATCCTAGACTACCGCTTTATTATCTCCTGATATATTTTTTATGACATTTCATTTCAGAATTTTTGGGGCAATTTTTTCTGAAAATTTTTTGGAAAATTTTTTCCTGACAGTTGTTTTCTGATAATTTTTTCTGTCAATATTTTTTTGTCAATTTTTTTTTTTCATTTTTTTTTTTTTTTGTGAAAATATTTCTGACAATTGTTTGGACAATTTTTTCCTGACAAGTGTTTTCTGATAATTTTTTTTGACAATTTTTTTTGACACTTTTTTTCAATTTTTTTTGTGAACATTTTTTTGACAATTTTTTTTTTTTACATTTTTTCTTATAATATTTTTTGTAAAGACTGAGATTGTACTGAGCATTTTAAAATCCATGCTCAAAATTTCTGTATTTTATGTTTGCACATCTTTATACGGATATTATTTCACTCATCTATATTTATATGTGTATACATATATACAAAGATCTTCCTATAGTTTTACAATATATTCATGTGTCAGTGTGTTTACAAAAAACGAGAACATTCCATATGTTTAACTAATGCGTACATATTTTTGTAATTATTTCTGCTGTGCCATTATTCCTCAATAGCCGATGGAACTGAAAGGCTTTGGCTTATTTAAGCTTATGGTATGTAATACTCTGGCTCTATTAGTCAGAATATTCGATTCCTTATTTGAAATCACCCCATTATTACTAGGAATCCATATAATGCATACCATTCCATGTCTGGAGTAATTGTTAATCGCCTTTTTTTACACTCAAGTACAGTCTTTGATTCTCTTTACCTGAATGATACCAAAGAATATGGATATAAAGAATGCGCATCATGTAGAAGTAAAATTTCTTATGGCGGGTTGTAGGCGTACGACCCGCTCTCACCAAAATTTGTTTAAAATTACTACCCGCACAATTGTGCAGAGAGAACTCACACGCATTCTTTTGTTATTTGATAGTTGTCGATCAGACTGCGACAAGAATACATGTGTAGCGGATGCGTTATCATTTTATTTCAGAATAACACTCAAAAAATATTTTATGTTAAAAATGTTCTATGTCATTAGCTGGCCGTATTTAATTTTTTTATTTTTTCTTCTAATAAAAAATGGGTTTTTTTATTTTTGTTTATCTAAAAAAAACTAGGTATAATTTTTAAGCCAAAGATGGATAGCTTTATGTTCTTTTAATAAAAAAAAATGGATTTTTTATTTTATCTTTATTTATCTAAAATTATTAAGATAGATAGCTTTACATATGTATGTTGATGACATGAAAATCAAAGTATCGTATATTATTGACAGTTTTCTATGGCTGTAAATAAATAATTTCTCTCAATTTATTTTCTCTCTCTTGCTCACTAATCACAACCAGTGTTGCCGTTTAACTATTTTTAACCAAAATTTCCGTATTTGGTTATTTATTTTTCTTATAAAAAGAGCTTTTGTTTGTAGAAATGAATTAATTTGTAAGACTAAAATTTTAGTTTATTATTTTTTGTTTCTTTTCTTACTATGTTGTATTAATTATAATTTATATTTGAAAAAATAAATTAAAAAAAACTGTGAATTTAATTTTGGTTATATTTTTTCTTATTTGGTAATTTTTTTCACAAATGTTGGTTACAATATTATTTTTCGTGGCAACACTGAACAGAATAAGTGATTTCAGAAAATTTAATAAAAAAGTGGTCAAACAACAAAAACGCACGATGAGAGCAACGCATTGTTACGCTCTTCGTTTCTCTTTCCTTCCCTTCTATCTTTCCCCCCGCGTCATGAAGTATTTTTGAAAAATATTCCAAAATATGTTGAAATGCACATTCTTTATACTTTATTTTCTTTGGTAATACTCTGGCTCTATTAGTCAGAATATTCGATTCCTTATTTGAAATCACCCCATTATTACTAGGAATCCGTATAATGCATACCATTCCAAGTTTGGAGTAATTGTTAATCGCCTTTTTTTACACTCAAGTACAGTCTTTGATTCCGTTTACCTGAATGATACCCATCTTTTAGTTCATCATAACGTATTAGTTTTATGAAAACCACTGTGCCATGTAGTTCAATAAAAATTATACGCCCCCAAACTAAAAGCCTAATATTTTATTTAAACATCAGAATAATTGTGTACTTAGTTCATCAAATAAATACCTGACCTATTATAAGAGAATAAAAAACATGTAAAAGTCAACAAATAAATTGAATTGTAGTTCCATAAAAACATTTTCTCTCTTCATGCATGCATTCAATCCTCTTTTTACTAAATGCTCAAACTAATTATCACAAACGATACGTGTTATTATCACAGAGAATTACTATATGCATACCTACAGATAAAAAATAAAGAAGTAAAAATAAAGGAAAAAAATTCCTGGTTTGTTTCATGCGTAAGAAAATAAATGTGTCACTTGTATTTCAACATGTACGAATAACATAAAATAAAAAAGTTTTTTTGTGTTATAATTCTTAGAGAGTAAATAGGGAACCCTTTTTATTATCATTTATTAAAGAGCTTGGGTAGATCGTAATGTATGCCAAATTGGTGAAAAAAATAAAAATGTATTGCGAAGGTAATGGAAGCAGGAAATAGGGAGACAGAATAAGAAATTGATTAAAATTATTTATACAGAGAGCATCAAAAGAAACTGTACACTATAGATAAAATTCTAACAATCAGCAAACTCAACTTTTACCACTTAAGAAGAGTGACCGAAAAAATTTGTCAATATTTCGAAATTTTTTGTAAATTTTTTTTATTTGTTTTAATTTTAAAAATTGGCACTAAAACAATTTTAAAATAAAAATAACGGCAATTAATTAATGTATATTTTTTTACCGTACAGTTTCTTTTGACGCTCACTATATATAAAATTTTTATCAATTTTTTATTCTGTCGCTATGTCTCCTACCTCCATTACTTCCACAATACATATTTATTTTTTCCTCCAATTTAACTTACATTACGATCAACCCTAGCTCTTTAGGAAATGATAGGTTGAAGCCCTTAACTTAAGGTACCTTCTTACAGTGCGGAAAACTGTGATAACACAATGGACCCTATGTGACTTAAGTGTGTCCATCCAACATTCTTAGATGGGCAGCCACCTCTACATACCTGCCCACCTAAGGTACCTTCTTACCAGAGGTATCTTAGGCAGGCAGTTCTAAAGTTGTGGAGTTCTTCTGCTGATACGTCATGGTCTATTTCATTAAAAAAAAGCTGTACGTAGGAATCTTCTTCTATAATTATTATCAACCCTATGTCCTCTCAAAATCAATGTCAAATTCTATTGAATCCATAACTCCTCTGATTTCATTTACATACATTGGCATACATACATAATTGATCATTACAACCCTTCAGTCAGGATTACGATCTAACTTCTCATATGAGTGATGGAACCAACAATTTAAAGTCTACTCCGAACGGCAGATTTTTGAGAAACTTTTCATGGCAATTTTGTTTACTCACAGAGTTTTTGCCAGAAACCTGCTGAGAGGAAGAAATACCGGGTTATCCATTTCGTGGTTTTAAAAGTAAACGTAAATAAAACACATATAAAATATTTTTTTTCATGATATTTCTTTTTTATTGTAAAGTTTGAACGTTGACATTATGGGTGAAACACTACATCATTTAAATGACCTCCACGCGAAGTGTTGCAAGCATTGATTCTATTGAGGTAATTTTCAACCACTTTTTGACACATATTGGACGGTAGGTATCTCAGCCATAACTTAACGAATGTTGGTTTTTAAGTGCTCAAGAGTTGAAGGTTTATCTGCATAAACACGGCTTTTGGCGTATTCCCACAAAAAAAAAGTCGAATGGTGTCAAATCGCATGATCTTGGTGGCCAGTTGATATCGCCACGACGAGAAATTACGCGGCCAGGAAATGTCTCTTGCAATAAAGCCATATTCGCCCGAGTTGTGTGGCATGTGGCACTGTCTTGTTGAAACCACATATTCTCCAAGTCGTATTCCTCAATAGCAGACAAAAAAAAGTCGGTTATCATAAGACCATAACGCTCCGAATTGAAGGTGACAGTCGTTCCATCGTCGTTTTCGAAGAAGTAAGGTCCAATCAAACCTTCGGACCAAAGAGCGCACCAAACAGTGACTTTTTCTGGATGTAATGGCCTCTCTTCAATTACTTGAGGATTCTCAGAACCCCAAATACGACAATTTTGTTTATTAACATACCCACCAAGTGTGAAATGTGCTTCATCGCTGAAGAAAATTTTGTTCGAAAAATTGCCGATACGCACGATACGTGGCTGTGGCAGAATCACCATTTTTGTAGTAGGTTTTGATAATTTTTATGCGTTGTGTGATAATTAAGCGATCCATTTTCGTCAATGTCAGACTTTCAACTGAAGGAAAAAAATTGGTTTCACAACTTAGTTTAACAGATGTCGAATTCCAGTCCCATACTTTTGAAACCACGAAATGGATAGCCCTTTATTTAATTAAATATTAAACATTGAATATCGAAACGTTAATTGTAATGCAAACTTTCTTTTAAGCCACCGTATATAATACCAATATGTGTTACGTAGTTTTAGTCTTCCCATTAAATTACAAACAAAATTCAATAGAACCTCTCATTAAATAACACAACCACTTTGCATGGTACCCTCTTTTATTTTAGTGCTCATACGACCATTATTGAAATGTGCTTTTAAATATTCATTTCAGTGTGTTTTTTTTTTCTTTTCGCAAATAATTTTGAAAATTTCTGTTCGTTACTTTTTACACTTTTTAGACATAAAACGTGCGAAAATAGTAGAGTATGTATGTATGTATTCGACTGCTCATATAAAATTTGCATAAACTGTTAAGAATAGTAATATTGTAACCACTTTTTATTACACACTTTAACACAGTTTTCGTACTTTACCTTTATATTTCTTTTTCTTGCTTGCCAACTGCAATTTTGTATAATTTAATAAAATTTTATTAAAATTCAATGTTATACGTGCAACAGCAGAAGCATAAACTAAAGAAAAAAGGTAAAAAATAATTTAAAAAGTACTCAAAAAAATTTTCATGAGCGTGCAATAAAAAGCCTTCAGGGATAACAGGTGTTTAACGAAAATGTTGAAAGAAACATAAAAATTGTAGGTGCTTGACATGGATAGAAATTACGCTTTAAAATAAATGTTAAAGGAGCAGAGGGATATTTGTGACCATTTGATGGAATGAGTAGATGGCACATTTCAATTTCAAATTGAATAACCATTATACTGATAGAGCAGTTTTTTAAAAATTAAAAGAAAAAAAGAGTCACACCAAACGAATATTAAGTGTATTAAGGAAATGAGAAAAGAAACAAATAAGTCTTCAGTGACTTCTGGCGAAAACTCTGCGAGTAAAATAAAATTACCATGAAAACTTTCTGAAAAATGTATCATTCGGAGTCGACGTTAAACTGGAGGTCCCGCCACTCAGTTATAAAATTAACACCCACAACATAAGTGGCGTTGAAAATAGGGCGCAATTCTGAGTGAAAGGTTGTAATAGCCAATTAAGTATAGGTAAATAAGTAATTCTTTCCGTTTTTTCAAATCACAATAATCAATTCATTCAGTTGAAAACTGCTCCTAATTCTGACCCAGTTTTGGATGAATGAGTACGTATATAAAAAAAAATTGTAGAATTTGGGATGATAAAAATTCCCAAGAGATTCTATGCATCTCGAAAAAGTCATTGATTCGCAAAACAGCTCATGCGGATTTGAAGGCATGACATCTCACGTCGAACTGATGTTTACTGGCCACTGAGATCGAGGGATTGCACGAACAATTTGAGGATATGGTCATCTTACGTGAGGGTGATAAGAACTGACAACCGAGATCGTATATTAAACTTTACCTTGTGGGCTTTTCCTAAGTCGTAGGTGTATGCTAATAAGCCTTAAATCATAACGATCATTGAGGCCAACATGATCCATGGCATCAATCAAATACAGCCTTATTTATACGCTAGATTCATGGAAAATTACACAATTCGGATGAGCTCCAGCCAGAGGAGCCGTGAAGAACAAGTAAACGTTGTTATATTCCACATATAATCGTTCATCAATAGGCCTTTCAAACGAATAAAGAATTGTGGCTGATAACTCAGGCACACGTCGATTTTAAGTAAACTTAAAGATAGGAAGCCATTAATGAAAGGCCCGACATATTCTAAAGAAAGAGAAATCACTTGTTGTAAATGTTTATGTGTAAATGTATAGTATGTATATGTTGTATTTGTGTTTATACATTGGATCAACTATAAAATATAAGTACAGTTCTTAAAAAATTTGCACTTGATTGCTTCAAATACGGGCGTATCTAGTGATTATAACAGGCGATGATAAATTAAAAGAAAAAGGAAAACTAAAACGACATTTCTCGTATATTTGTAGTATGTGTACCTACTGATTTTGTGTGCATATCACAAGCAGATGTTCTTTTTCCGTTCTCCGTATATTTTTCAATACACTTACATACTCTTGCATACACTCATATATGCCGTTATGTTCCCTTTTACCAATCAAGTGTTAATGTGTTGCCAATAGTGAATTCCAATTAAGTGTTATAAAAAGAGCAATAAATACAACAAATAGGGGGCGTAAAATAAAAAAAACAAAAGATTTTTTTCTTTTGGAAAAAGGACTAAAAATCTGGAAGTATTCCAGTTGAGCAATTGAGCAACTGTAACTGCTGGTGGTAATGTTGGCAGTTTGTAGAATTAATTTAAAACGAACGCTTAGAAAACTATTGATTTAACCATTTTATACGCAAAAAGAAACGAAATAAATATTGGAATTGAAAATTACGAATACATACATTTGGAATATTTGCAAAGAATACAATTAATGGAATGCCTAATAAGAGCAGCAGATTGATTACTTCATAAACTCTATCTGGATGTAGAGACAATTATAAGTAAGAACAACAAATTTAGTACCTGCTATACTCTTGGGATTATTTACTTAAACGGTCATTACAACTTATCTTCCCCCACCATCCATGCTGTGTGTACTAATTTTTTCAATGAATGGTGGAACTAACTGTTTAACTTTGACTCCGGATGACAAATTTAAGAAACCAGAATACTATCATCTGTAAAAAGAATAAAGCTTCCTCAACTGCAAAATATTCGATTCCTAAGTGAGATCACTGAAAATCGAATAACACTGGATAGTAAATTGATAAGGAGTACTCACATAGATAGCATCTTATAAAACCACAGACATACCATAACAGTATACAGAAGGCTTGCTGGGAAATCCTGGGTATGCAACCCAAGACGTTACCATGAAGGTCAAAACAATAGTGGGTAGAACTAATTATAAAACAGCTGTAATGGAGTTATACAACATACAGGGACTAGCGCGAATTGCATAATAGTAGCAATGAGAACCTTCCCGAAAGTGTCGCTTGAAGCTCTGTTGGATTTAAGTTCGTTGTACATGGTAGTGAAGAAAAAAATCTTTAGAGACTAAGGTTAGGTTAATTGGAGGCAAGTGAAGCATAAAATTCATGAGTGAATTTTTTGATCTAAGGAATCAATTGGCTGACAGCTCCCACTTTAACAGTCCCTGCACAAAACAAGTTGGTTTTATAATTGTGGGAAGTGCTTCGCAACGAAACCTAGTCAAAAAAAATAATGGAATAATCTCGAAGCTGCACGCTCTTTGAAAATAGAACTGATCTTGGGACATGAACGGAAGAGATTTTGTTCCCAGTATAAAATTTTTCAAGCTCATGGGGAAACCTGCGGGTATCTTACAAGCGAAACTATATGCCATTGAAAGATGTACACAATTTAACTTGAACAGAGGGTATAGAATAGCAATACTATGAGATATTCAGGCCACCACTCGAACGCTCGTCTCCTACACGATTAAATCAAAAATAATATGAGAGTTTCAGCAATCTCCTGACAAATACTCTGACGGTATATACAATTGCCATGAAAAGCTACTCAAATCTGTCCTTCGGAGTCGACGTTAAACTGTAGCTCCTGCCACTAATGGATAAAAGTAATATGCACAACGTGGGTGGTGTCAGAAACTAGGTTGTAATCTTGAAGACAAGGTTGTAATAAACAATTAAGTAAATAAGTATGAGACTGTAAAGGGAGGCTGAATCAACTGGGAAAAAAAAAATAAGGTTATGCTCTGTTGGGTCCCAGGTCATGTCGGAATTCTCGGTATTTAGCAAGTATATGATCTTTCACGCCGTTGATAGCACCAGAATTCTTCTGTGGATTGAGAGCAGATGCTTAGAAAGTTATACTTAATGAAAGGTATGATAAAGAGAAGTCAAAGACTTTTCTCAAACAGAGTGGGTTTGAAGAAATTAAAAATTTTTCTGGGAAATTCCAATAGCAAACTATCCAGGAATAACATGTGGTTGGTAACAGACACTGTAGACTCTGAGTACACTTATGCGGAATGGTGGTTGTCTCGATCGAGCTGCATCCTGAAGTTTGTTAGGACCACAGGATTGGAGAAGACATTAGAGTGATAGCTTGTAAGCGTGAATAATAATAATTGTAGTGCTGTTTGAGAGCAAATAAGATTTCAAGTTGTCTCTTCTTACTTAGCTCTTTTGACTTTTTAATGCAGTAAAGAAAAATTCATAAATCTGAACTTCAAGTTGCCTTTCCTATTGTTCTTCCTTTCCTTTCTTCTATTACTGCTTGAAAAACTAAAAAGCAGTAGAAAATACTACAAATGCCCTTAAATCAAAATAAAACTCTCCTACTTTTGTTGTTGCTGTTGTGCAAAAAAATTTTTCTACCATGGAAAATATTTACTTAATATTTCTATTATTATCATCATATATCCCTAGAGTATCATAAACTATTTTTTCTTGTTCTTCTTCTCGTCTTTTCTTTTTTTGCTACTTAAGCTGACTCATCATATAAACACCCACTATTTCTTCCTCCTGTATATGTTTGCTGCAATATTTTCTTATGGTTCTGTGATGATTTTTTGCCTGCCCTAGCTGCTGGTCTTTTCTTTTTTCTTTGCTTTTTGAGGTCCTTCTGTTATATTGGTTACCATAAGTGGAGTTATGGTGTTGATGTTGTAAATAATGTCTACAATTTTTGTATGTATGTACGTATGTATGTTGGAATGCTTTTTTCTTCTTTTGTTTTATGTTTATTTTTCTTTTATTTTCTAAATTATATTGTTTATGTACCAAGTTATTCTGTTAAGATTTTCACAAACTTCCTTCCTTCCTTCCTATGCTCTCTGAAGCTCTTTACAAATATGTCAGTGGGCGTTGGCGTGTCGTTGGCTTTAAGTATATGTGTATAGTAAGTGTTAAACGCCATGGCTAATGTTGACATTGACGACAAGAATGGTGATGGCGATGGTGATGTTGATAATGTTAATGACCTCTGGAACTTAATAAAACATCATTTATTGTAATCGTTTATTTGTTAAAGTGATCATAATTCATTAACAATAAATTACAGAAGAAAGAATTTATAAAAACAAAGAAAGCAGCAATCGGAACTGGGCCATAAACAGACAACACAAATGACCAGAAATGATAATAAATTTTCCCATTTGGAGAAAATAAATAAAAAATAAAAATAATTATGAAATATTGATGATAAGAAAAAAGAAAAAATAGAAAATTTATTGAACGTAGAATTGTTTAAAAACAAAAGACGTAGGTTAGGTTAGGTTAGAGGACGTGAACTTGCCAACTGTGACAAGTACAGTACCCGGAGGTCGAATTGACCCATTGTACAACGCCCTAGCTTCTCACACCACTCGTGTTGTGTGCGTTAATTTTATACATGAGTGGCGGGACGGACCTACAGTTTAAAGTCGACTCCGAACGACAGATTTTTGAGAAGATTTTTCATGGCAATTTTTTTTCTCAGAGTTTTTGTCAGAAATCTGCTGAGAGGAAGTAGCCGAAGAAATATTTTCATATTTTCGTTATGATGTCTGACCTGGGATTTGAACTCGGGCCTTTCGTCTAATAAGCCAACACACTACCTACTAGACCAGGGCGACTTTTCAGCTCAGTTGAGTAATTTTTGCACAAGAAAAGAAGAGTTCTTAAAGCTTTTCAATCACTCTAGAATATAAGACATGCTGCGCCATCTAGAGATGTAGCACTCACTTTGATACAGATGGATATCGTTGAAAAAATCGTCGATATAGGATGTCTTGTTGCCAGTCGCCGTAGTCTAGTAGGTACTGTGTTGGCTTATTAAAGATGAGGCCACTGTTTAAACCCCAGGTCAGACCTCTTCTAAAAAATATTTCTTCGGCGACTTCCTATCAGCACATTTCTGGCAAAAACTCTGAGAGTAAATAAAATTTTCATGAAAAGTTTCTCATAAAATCTGTCGTTCGGAATCGACTTTAAACAGTAGGTCGCGCCACTCATGTATAAAATTAATAAACACAACATAAGTGATGTGAGAAGCTAGTTCGTAATCCTGACTAAGCGATTGTAATGACCAATTATGTATGTATGTATGTAAATACCAACGACATGTGGTTTCAACAGGATGAAGCTCCGTGCCACACAGCTTAGAGTACGTGTAACTCATGTCATCGCTCGAATTAATGCTGATTTACGCACCAGAGTCATAGACAATTGAATATTTCGGATGCACTCCACACAGAATAACCATTGCGGACATTTAAACGATGTTATATCCAACTCATAATAGCATCAATAAATCTTCTTGAATATACTGTTAGGTTTTCACCTTTTAAAACCGTTTAAAATATGAGCTCACAGATTGCAAATAAAATATAAATAAATTTGTGTTTAGTTTTCTTTATTATTCGCACATGTATGTATGCGACTGTTCACAGCTTTATGTAAACAACAACAATTGCTCTTCTTTTTTATTCGTCTGTTTACACCCTTTGCATAAACAATAACAATTACTTGACAATTGTTCGACTGATCTTTGTAACGGAGATCTTCACACAACGATTACTCTCTTCAAACGACGCAACTCGTCTTAACACAAAACTGACTGAACTTCACTAATTGAGTCGCCTGCTTTGCCTTGGCTTTTATATGGCAACGTAAATAGTCTGAAGAATGTTCTTGAAAGCAAACGATCATGACTTCGCCTTCTCGAAAACTCTATAAACGTAAACATCGTTGTTTACGTTTATTCTTGTAGCGTCTGTTGTTGTATTTTTGTTTACTTGTTTACCATTCTTTTTATGCTGGTTTTTGTTGTTATATTAAGCAGTACGATAATTTGTAAACAGGTTTGTTTACTGCATTGTTTTGTTTTTGTAGCTTTTGTTTATAATTTTAATGTTAAGTGATGTAAAAGCAAAACACCAATATCTTTATTTTTTTAATTTTCGTAATAATATATAATGGCATTATAATGGCATCAATAGATCTTTCTTGCATATACTTTTTATAAAGAAAAATGACACTTAGAAAGTCTTATATGGGTGTAGTGGTTATAATTACAAAGGAAAAGGAAGGATGTATAATGCATTGCCAGACCCACAACAAATTGTCTTATAAGCCTCAAATGCTTATTCTTTCTCTCACTTATATGCAAAATAAATGGATTTTATGAACAGAATTAAAGTATTAATTCCATGTACTATGCACCATATGTGTGTATTAAAAACTACTTTTATTATCATGTTAATGTTTATATATACATGGGTTTGTGCATTTTTAATGTTAATTTTAATTTTTGATCAATAAAATAGTTTTTTCCTCTTTTTTAACAACTTTTGCACTTCTTTTAACTTTTTTTGAAGTTTCTTTTTTACAGTCGCTAAGAGTAGAGTGATGTTCATGTATATGTCATGTATGTAGCGAAAGTATGATATAAACTTTCTCTCATATTTTCTCTCTTTAGTTTATTTTAATGATTTTTTTAAAAAGAAAACATTTTTAACAGCTCATTTCAACTTTGCATATGAACTTAATGCAGTTGTAGTAGCACTTTATGAGCATTAAGAGCATTTATGGTTCTCGTCTTTATTCTTTTGAGATACTTGGATAGAGAAATGGCAAGGTTAGGTCAGTCGATAAGGGACTGTTTTCTTTACTTTTTTGTAGTAAATGGGAAAATGTTTTCAAAGTTTTTTTTTTATGGAAAGTGGAATAGGACAGAGTGTTGAAACAGAAGACATAATGTCAACGATATTGTTCATAGTATTTATAGTGTAACAATCACAGGTGAATTAATGCATTTTTCTAAAGTTATTATTAAAAGAACAATAAAAAATAACAATACAAAATCACGCTTAATTTACTTTTGCTGTATAAAATAATCGAAATATAAGATATATACAGACATATACATTACACTTTTTTTATTTATTATCTTCCAGAAAATCAGGGGAAAATCCAAAGGATAATCGTATGAGCTCTTTTCCAACTACTTGGAAAAGAACAACAAATAATTTTTCCAAAAAGTTATCAGGCAATCAAAATTTTTGTTGAGAACTTACAATAACAGGAGATGTAAGTTATGTATCAGAATAACCAGCAATAAACCTATGATGAAAATCAATCTTTAAACTCAGGGTAGATTTATTCACAACCTTTAGAGCATCAATGCATCCCAAAAGGAAAGGCCTGTTTACATATCAAAGGCTAGACAGGGAATTATCACCGATCATACATAATTGGTCATTACAATACTTCAGTCCGGATTACGACTTAGCTTCACACGCCACTTATGTTGTCTGCGTTAATTTTATGTGGGAGTGGCGGGACCTGCAATTTAAAGTAGACTCCGAACGAGAAATTTTTGAGAAACTTTTTCATGTTTCTCAGAGTTTTTGTCAGAAATCGCCAAAGAAATATTTGTTTCATATTTCGTTTTTGTTGGAGATATCTGACCCTGATTTGAACCGTGGCCTCACGTCTAATAAGCAACACACTACCTGGTACACTACGTCAATAATAATTAATAAAGCAGATGTAACTTCAACAACATGATACTTTCCTACCGCCAAAGTTTGGAAGTGCACTTTGGAAGGCCCTAATTTAGTTTTTAAAACAAATTTCGTTTTGTATGGGGTATCGCACAATAATTTCGGTCCACAGAAGAGCCATTATAATGAATATTTTTTTGGCAATTAACAAAAATTTTTAGCCCAAAAAGTATGTCAATAAACAGCATTTGGCATTTGGTGTGAACAGCAGCTAGAGGCAGCTGAAGTGTGAATACAATCAGAAGGATACACAGTGTGATACAGTTTATCTTATTGAAAAGCAATGAAAATCACCGCATTACAACTAATGAAGCAAGGTTAAGATGGTTTTCTTTTCAATATTTTATGGCAAACAAGAAAACTAAATTAAACTAAACTGTATTGCATGATTCTTATTCAATACCTTAAGCAAAGGAATGACTTGACTCCTCCTATAAATTTCTATTCAACCGAGAAGTTCAGTGACTGCCATTAAAAAGGTTTTTAAATCAACACCTTGTAAAAATACCCAAAAAATAAGGGCATTAAAATTAATTTTTTATTTCCTTAAATGGCAACGAATGACAATCTGAGTTGCTTACTTTTTCTGCGAAAAGAAAATGAAAATCTATAATAAATATTCAGATTTTTATACGCAGTCATACTCTTTTGTGAGCATAAAATGAGCTGGAAAAAAAATATGTGTTTATTTAAATAACTTTATAAAGAAAATAAAAATAAACAAAAAAAAGGAAAGAAAAAATTAAAGAAAATATTAAGAAAACAAATCGAGAGTAAAAAAGTAACAGCGAAAAACATGAACTCATTTAAAAAGTACTAAACAAAGATATTTTATGCATGACTTGCGATATTTATATAAATTTTCTTTCTTTTCTTTTCTTTTTATTTTATTTTATTTTACGAAGAAAAAAAAAAAGAGAATGAAAACTTTTTATTTCTTAACTCAGATTCAGTTTTTGTATTTTTGTTATTCTAAAAAGCAGGCGATATTTTCTGCTTATTTTCGTTGTTACTTAAGAGAATAAGAATAAAAAATGTATTAAGTTTTGTCGTATATATTCTGCATAATTTTTTTTTTTTTGTTGCAGAAAGAAAGAAAAGTAAAGCCGAGAAAAAATAAAAAATTTTGAGAAGAAAAGTTTTTCAAAAAAAATTTTAAAATTTTCATTCACGTTCCATGCTTTGTGGTTGGGCCTATTTAATACAATTCCATTTAAAATATAAAAATTTAAATAAATTTGAGTTAAGACATACCAGTGCACATACACTCATACCAAGAGATGATGTCAATCTTGAGATCAAGCGCAGATCTCTCTGGCCAACAGGTGCTATTATGGGCTCAATAGGCAATTGAGTAGCAGAGACCTCTCTTGTACTACAAAACTAATACTCTACAAGACGCTCATCCTACCCGTGCTTCTTTATGAGGCAGAGGCATGGACCCTATTAAGCACTGATGCAGCAGCCTTGAGAGTATTCGAGAGAAAATTCGTACGTAAGATCTTCGATCCAGTGCGAGTTGGCGATGATTTCCGCATCCGAACCAACAGTGAGCTGTATGAGCTCCTCAACGATATAGACGTTGTGCAGCGTGTTAATATACAGCGCCAAACGAGGAAGCCCTGTCATCAATTGGTGTGACCAACTGGCGTAGGCGCGCAAGGAGCAGAGGCGCCTGGAAGGATGTGTTGCGGCAGGCCGAAATCCTTTAATCGGGTTGTTAATGGCCAATTAAGTAAGTTTAAGGTTTTAAAAAATTCGTACTCCTACTCATTATTTTTCACTCTCCTTCACTAATCCCATTTGTTATCATATACGAAAGTATGAACAAAAAATCAGTTGCCTCTTCTAATTAGTCATGATGAAAAAAATGAGAATTAAACAAAAATGACAACAACAAGAGAGTAAGAAAAAATAAAAGAAGGTAAAAAAAGAAAGTAACTGTAACTGAGAGAAAAAATTTCGACGATATCTCACACTCACTTTGTTTTATTTAAATTCAAACTTGGAAAGAGCTTAAAAAGTTCCTATAGTTGGTGAAAGCTCGCTTTTTAAGACCAATATAAACAATATAACCAAAAAAAAAAAAACTCCAATCGATACGAAAATGCATAGACTCTATAGGCAATGCTATGTCAGCAATGAATGTAGAGAGGGAGGTCAATCAATGTCAAATATTGAAAAAGAACAGAATTTCATGAGCATAATTTCTTATCACTACACCTCATATAAAATCGAAAGTTATGCTTTTTATGGGATTATAATATTGGTATAGCCTTGTTAGATATATTACAACTTTACAACTTTTTGCTTTATCTGGCATCTCTACGTCGACCAATCAGTGTTAATGACTTAATAATAGGCAGGCAGTTGTTGCCGTATACGATATTGTCTTTGTTAGTTGTTTCTAGTTGTAGCAGGCATAAAATCTCGGACATATTTCGTAAATATTTGTTAACAATTTGATTATAAAGTTTCCCTATTAAATAAAAAACCTTTCTAAACAAGATCACATTTTATTTTGTACAAAAAAAATTTAACTTTAGTTTCTTAACCACTTAATAAATCTTCATAAATCCTTAAAAGTCTTTCAACAAACTGAATTGAATGAAAAACATTAAAAAAAATTCACGCTAAATTTTGGATGTAAATAAAGTTAAATACATTTAAAAAAGATAATGGAAAAATCAAACTTTTGAAATGGCAAAGATTTAAAATTTTAAACAATTTCTTTAAATTTTTACAAACCAATTTGACTACATTTGCTTAAAACACGACAATGCTTTTTACATGCACTTTGTATTGTTGGCTGACAGCACTAAAATAAAACCAAAATATGTATGTAGAAAACAAGCATTTTGTTCTTCTCTGAAAGAACAGTAATAACGTAGACACATATCGTCATATTTTCACCATCATCACAAAGACGATCATAAGGGGAACAAAACTTATTTGGGTATGTCTTATGAAATTTTAGTTCGTGCACCAGCACTCATGTACAAATGTGAAAAGTTTCTCGTTTGTTTTTAGTTTTAATTTCTTTTTTATTTTCTTCTCTTTCCTCTAGAGTTTTGGTGGAACTAAAAACTAGAGTTTCAGGAAAATTTTAACCACAGCATTAAAAACTTTAGAAGAATATGATGCAGGTAAGACATCTGAAATGTGGTGAATTAATAAAAATGTTACTCTCTTTTGATGAAATTCTTTATGAAGTGTATGTGAGATATCATAGAAATTTTGTATTCATTTGAAAGACCTATTGTTGACATGTCAGACATTTCGAACAAAATGAAATATGAAAAAATATTTCTTTGGCGACTGCCTCTCGGCAGATTTCTGGCAAAAATTCTGAGAGTAAATAAAAATTGTCATTAAGTGTTTCTCAAAAATCTGTCGCTCGGAGTCGACTTTAAACTGTAGGTCACGCCACTCGTATATAAAACTAAAACACACTACATAGGCGGTGTGAGAAACTAGGTCGTAATCCTAACTGAAGAGTTGTAATGACTAATTATGTATGTATATGTATATGTTAGTATGCAAATGGATCAAATGTTAACAGAAAAATAATGTTTAATTATTCTCATTAACATAAAAACATTCTCCGCCTTATATAAACGAATTTTAATACCGAAATTATTTTGTAACATTATCTATCCTCAGCAGTTGTCATATAATTTGATGTGATGTTCTTATTTAAATATTTATAAAACTTAATTTAATTCATAAGTAATTAAAATAAAGTGAATCTTATGATGGCACTAAGAAGCCTAGAAATTCTTTATAAATTTTAAACATCTTCTAATAACTTTATCATTCATAGGAATGAAATGACATGTCATAAGTAATAGAATGAAAATTATTAAAAAATGTCTTACTTTCTTTTCGTTTCCCTTTCCTATTTGATTTTTATTTTCATAAAAACAGATATCAAGAATGAAATTTTAATGAAATTTTTGTGGTTTTTGTTGTTGTTTTTTTTAATTTTATTTTTACCAACGACTATTCCTGTTCAAAATCTCTTTTATCATACGTTTAACTACATACGCACTTATATTTACACATACATACGTAATAGAATTTTTAAAAAATATTTTATTTCCCAAACACAATTCACCCACACCTCTGCCTTCATACATTTCGGTATTGAGAGAAAAAGTGTCCTTTAAATTGTAAGTGTGTGTGTACCTGAAAGTCCAAGTGCTGTTCCCTTGCTTTCAATTTACAGTGCTTGGTGCTTGAACTTACCATATAAGTGAACATATAAACAAACAATGAAGCCGAGAAAGATTTCTTATTTACAAAAATATCACTGTCAGTTACAGGTTGTTAGCTGCTCTCTTTTTTACCATTTGTTTTTACATTTTCTTAATCTTTTGTTGTTGTCATTTATATTTTATTTTCACTTTTTTCATACGCTATGACAAATTGAAAGTGGCAACTGATTTTTCGATCATATTTCCGCCTGAGATTACAAATGAGAATAAAAGCAGTAGATTGGAAGATAATGAGTGGGAATATGATTTTTAAAAAACTTTTGTAAAACTCAAAAAGTATTCAGTAATTAATCGAATTGCTACGTTAAATATGTATATTTGCCTCCAGAAAGCACTACCACATTCCGGTTGGGTTTCCCTCTAATAAAATTCATTTTTAATTTACTTTTCTATGGAATTTCAATTAAAATTTTTCGTTATCAGAGCTCTCGCAATACATAACCAAAATAGTTACCAAAAATCAAACCACACTGCATATAATTTATTTTAAATACAAAATTTCATAATTAAATCACTCATACGCCACACTGCTAATGACATGCAACCTATTCACATACATTTATAGCGATTACAAACAAAAAAAAAAATGAACAGAACAGAGAAAATATTAAAAATAAACAGTTGTTGCATCCATTTGATATTTTCTCGCTTTAGTGCAACTTTTAAATTTAATTTATGTTAAATACTCAATATGTGTTGAATAATTGTCAAGAGTGCAAATAATTTAAGAAGAGAGAAAAAATTCGAAATTATATTCTTCCTGCATAACAGTCATGATCATTAACATTCTCACCCACAAATTTGAATACTTTATCTCGACTCAAACATACAAATTTTTATTACAGAATATTATCATTTCATTCATAACTGTTGTGGGTGTTGGAGTGTTAAAAATGAGAAAAGTTATGCAAAGTAAGGAACAGAACAAGAAAGTCAGTGTTGTATGTATATCAGGTTCTCTTTTAAACGCTTCCCAATTGAAATTTAAATAAAACAAAGTGTGTGTGAGATAACCATACATACATAATTGGTCATTACAACCCTTCAGTCAGGATTACGACCTAGCTTCTCACACCACTTATGTTGTGTGCGTTAATTTTATACATGAGTGGCGGGACCTACAGTTTTAAAGTCGACTCCGAACGACAGTTTTTTTGAGAAGCTTTTCATGGAAATTTTATTTACTCTCAGAGTTTTTGCCAGAAATCTGCTGAGAGGAAGTCGCCGAAGAAATATTTTCATATTTTCGTTTTGATGTCTGACCTGGGATTCGAACTCGGGCCTTCAGTCTAATAAGCCAACACACTACCTACTAGATTACGTCGACTTGTTGAGATAACCTCGACATTTTATTATTCGTTTGAAACTATTGATGCCATTATGTGTGGGGTATAATAAGTTCAACATGGCTTCTCTCTTTCAATCTTTAATTTTAAATAAAAAATATTGTTCTCTTTTTCATTTAAAAATCGTATTAATGTCATTATGTGGGTAATATTATATATAGCTACTATTACAAAACTACTGTATATACATGGAAAATTTTCATCCGAACTGTCGAATTTTCCATGACTCTGGCATTTAAATGGGGATGAATTTAACCGATGGCATTAGTTATGTTGGCTTTAAAGGCCTCTGTATTTTGCGAATTATTGGAATACGGTTAAGGCTATATAAAACCCTACAACTAAAAGTCTAAAGGAGACTAATCGCATAATCTTTGTGACCAGTTTATATCACCTCCATATGAGAAAACCATGCCCTCAAATCGCTCATATACAATATCCATTTTGGCTTGGACTATACGCCATGTAATGCCTTGCTATTGCAAATTGTAATGAAGACAAGAATTTAAACTCAAGCAAAGATGTTTGCTCTTTAAAGTTCAAATGCATAATCTTGATCTTTATTGAAAATTTCTTGCTTATATACTAACAATGAGAAGTTCTATTTTCTAAAATTAAACATATACATATAAACTTATATTTCTAAGCTTAAACATATTTACAATTCTTATTACAATGTATCATTTCATTAATATCAATAATTTGGGGTTTTGTATACGTTTACAGTGTGAGCAATCGTTGTGTTGTTATACAATATCGTATTACACTAACATGTAGAACAATTATTCGATACTGACCTATCTCAATACAACAGTTTATGCGTACTTTGCATTTTTGTAGTTTGTTGATTCTTCTTTTGTTCTTTGTTTGACACACTTATGAATTTAGTTTATATTGTTTATGATATACAACAAAGTGTTCTTTTTATTTTGTTTACATTAAATGGTCAACATGATTACTCCACTACACCCCAACCCTTTCAGTTAAAATTTTATAGTTTTGAAAACACTACAAAATTTTAATTTATCAATATAAATTTTATTTGTATTTAAAAAAAATGATATGATACTTGAATTATTATCATAATTTTTACAAATTAATATAAATTTTTTTTTTTAATTAATATATATATATATTTTTTTTTTTTTTTTTTTTTTTTTAGAATCTTAAAAATTAAATATGTGTAAAATAATTCTTAAATAATATTTCTTATGGTTTAGTTGCTTATTTGTTATATTTCTTTAATAAATTTTTATGAACAATTTTTGTTTTTCCATTAATTTTTAATTCTACATTTGTATTATCTATATTAGTTATTTTATATGGACCATGGTATGGTGCTTGGTTCTTTTTTCTATTTTCTAATTTTATTAGTACTAGGTCTCCTACATTAAGATCTATGCTGTTCATTTTTGTATAAGACTCTAAGCTTCTATTTCTTTTTGTAGTTTCCATCATTTTTCTAGCATTTTCCAAAGAATGCTTTAGTCTTAATTTTAATTCCTTAGCATAATTGTCTAAATCATATATTGTATTGTCTGTCATTATGTTTTCACCAGGAACTTCAGATATTTTACCAAAAACTAATTCAAACGGTGAGTAGTTTGTATCTACGAGAGGCGTTATATTATAAGCAAAAGTATAATAGGGTATCCAATCACTCCAATTATCATCATTTACAAATGACAAAAAGTATTCATTTAAAACTCTATGATTTCTCTCTACTGTACCAAGAGTTTCGTGATGATAGGGTGTTGAAATTTTGTGTTCTATTTTCAATAAAGTACATATTTCTCTCATCAATTCATTTACAAATTCCGTACCTCTATCCGATTTTAATGTTTTAAACATACCGTATTTCAATATCAGACTTTCCGTCAAACATTTTGCAACTGATTTGGCTTCTTTGGTTTCCATTGGTGCAGCTACTATATATTTAGTTAGTTCACATTGCATAGTCAATATATAGCGATAGTGTTCAGAAGGTCTTAAAGGTCCAACTGTATCTATTACTATCGTGGAAAAGCTATTTTTTGGCGTATCTGTTACGCATAGTGGTTCTTTGGTGTGTCTTATTTGTTTGTTTCTTTGGCACAGATCACATTCTGAAACGTACTTTTTTACCATTTTAAACATGTTCTTCCAAATGTATTTTTGTTTTAATTTTATTAAAGTCTTTCTTATTCCGAAATGTCCTCCACATGGTGTACTGTGATACAGTTCAATCAATTCATGCTTTCTTTTTACATCTGTTATTCTTTGAGGATTACTGTATAACAATATTATTACTTCATTTTCTTTATTCTTGTTTATTCCTTCTTTAAATTTCTCTACATTTATTCTTTTAAATATTTCGTCACCTTTTTCTAGTGCGAATTTCTTACAATTCGTTCTGTCTAAAACAGAAGGTAGTTTCTCCAACATATTATCTAAATAATAGGGATTGTCGCTACATCTGACGCGCGTTTCATTTAGAACAGAATCATTTTCAACTTTTATTTCTTTTGTCGACTTTTCTAACAAAAATTTCAATTTTCTCGCTTTTTTTATATCATTTATGGATGTGCAGTCCCAAACTTTGAGTTGATCAGACTCTGAGGGATCTACATTACCATTTTCTTTGGATCCAATTCTATTCTTTTCATTTTTCTTGATATTTTTCTTATTCTTTATTTCCTCATCTTCAATCATCTTTCTTTGCATGTTTCTGGTTATCACTAGTGATTTTTTTAACGTTTCATCAATCTTATCGGGAATCATTGATTGTAACATCTCGGAGTTTAGTTGTATTCTTGATAATGCGTCTGCGTTTGTGTTACTTTTTTGTATACTATCTCGAAATCATAATCTGACAATTCCACACGAATTCTAGTTAATTTCGAGTTTGGGTTCTTATGCGAAAACAACGCGACCAAAGGACGGTGGTCCGTAACAACAACAAATTTTCTTCCATAAAGGTAGGGTCTAAAAAATTGTATACCCCAGTGTACTGCGATTAGTTCTTTTTCAATTACTGGTTTATTTTTTTCATGTTTATTAAGTGAACGACTTGCGAAAGATATGGGTCTATCTTGTCCGATCTCTCCTTGTGACAAAACGGCTCCCAATGCAAGGTCAGATGCATCTGTCGTCAAAATAAATGGTTTCTCAAAATCTGGGTATTGCAAAATTGGTGGGCTTATCAATTTATTCTTCAATGTTTCAAATGCAGTTTGACATTGTTCTGTCCAAATGAATTTTTTATCTTTCTTCAACAGAGAATTTAGACAACTTGTTATTTCTGCAAAATCCCTTACAAAACGTCTGTAATAATTGCAAAATGCCACAAATCTTCTCACTTCGTCAGTGTTCTTTGGTACTGGGTATTTTTTTATTGCTTCAAATTTTTCTGGATCAGGTTTTATTCCGTTTGGCGTTATTAAATGTCCAAGATATACCACTTCTGATTTTAAAAAACAGCATTTGCTTGCATTAAGTTTCAAATTATATCGTTGCAATCTATTGAGCACCTTTACTAGATTTATATTATGATGTTTAAAGCTACAGCCAAAAACTATTATGTCGTCAACATATAAGAAAGCTTCATGTTCCAAACCTGACAAAGCTATTGTCAACATACGCTGAAAGCTATTTGACGATATCTTCAAACCAAATAGTAACCTCGTGTACTGATAATGTCCACTAGGTGTAGAAAATGCTGTATATGGGCGAGATTGATGATCAAGTTCTATCTGGTGGAAAGAGCTCGTCATGTCTAAAGTTGAAAAATATTTTGCTCTGCCCAACTTGTCTAGTATATCGTCCAATCGAGTTAAAGGAAACTTGTCATTTACAACCTTGTCATTCAGCTTTCTGTAATCAACGACCAATCTCCATTTCTTTAAATCGGTTTGCCCTTTTTTTGGTACCAATAAAAGTGGAGCATTGTATGGGCTAACAGATGGTTCAATGATGTCATTCTGCAAAAGTTTCTGTACTTGTGAATTTATCTCTTCAGTTTGTGCTTGTGGTAGACGGTAGTTCTTTATATATACTGGGTTTTTATCATGTAATTCTATTGTTTGTTTATAAAAATTGTTAGTTGTTAAATGCTCGCCTTCCATGTGAAATACACTTTGGTATTTTTTTAATATTGATGTAATGGTTTCTCTATTCTCAGCACTTAGATCTTCAAAGTTAAAATTATTTAGTAGTTTTTCAAATCTCTTTGACGTGTAAAGGTTTTCTTGATTTTGTTTACCAAATGGAAAAATCTCGTAATTTCTCAATGGCGTTGTTTCTATTCTCAAATTACGCACTGTTGCCACTTTATCCGAAACGTTCAACAATCTTATGTGCTTATTTCCATTTCTTGGTATTATTGTGTTGGCCAAATATACACCTTTAACTATTTCTCTGTTCAAAACGACGGCGTCTTCATCTACTTCAACATCCAGTGGCAAAATCATCTCGCATCTTTGGGGGATTGCTATCTTATCAATTCTAAAAGTGTCATCATATATTGGAATTGTTATAGTGTCATTATTTCTGCTGAATATCACCGCATAAATGTCGTAATCTATGTTACATCTATGTGTAGTTAAAAAATCTCTTCCCAAAATTCCGTCAGTACTTATTGGAAAGTCATTGTCCACTATTTGTATTTTGTGTTTAATTACCTCATTGTTCAAACATATTCTCATATCTGTGGTTCCCAAGGATTTTATTGTATCTCTTGATATCCCGGTTAGACTACAATAATCATTTTCGTCTATTTCGCGATCATTAAAGAATTTTCCTTTGCAAAGAGAGACATCTGCTCCCGTATCTATCAAAAACGTGAGGTTTTCTGTTATATCCATTATTTTTAGTTGTATATAATTTCTGAGATTAGACGACATGCAGTATATTCTATTAGCTTTCAGTGAGTTCCCATTGGAGGTGACATTTGAGCTACCTCCGGGATCTGGAAGTTTCCCTGACCCTGAATATGGTTTATGTTGCGGTTTCTATTACTGTTAAAGTTGTTTCCTCTAGTTTGGTTATTGTTATTATTTCTCTGATTGTTATTTCTCTGGTTGTTGGATCTGGCATTATTATTACCGTTGTTATTGGTTATGTTATTTCTTTGCATCCTTGAAAAACACATTCTTGAAAAGTGGTTGTATCCCTTGCAAGTGTGGCATTGCACTCCATCGGCAGGACATCTATTTCCATGACTTGCACCACATTTTTTGCATCCTTGTTGTTTATGATACATGTTGTTAGGTTGTATTCTTTGATGATATATCTGTTTTTGGACCGTTCTTGAAGCAACTTGTTCAGCTATTTTGACCGCTTCAGTGAATGTTTTGACTTGACTCGCATCGATTGTTGTTATAATTTGTTGGTCTCTTAACCCGTTCACAAAAGCATTAAATGCTATTTTATTGTTTGTATTGATTATGGTGTTTCTATTAGCTTCACCTTCTTCTGCTATTTGGATTTCATTCAGTTCCGTGATCAGGTTTTCTATTTTTGTTGCAAATCCCATCACGTTTCCGTCTCTTTCAACCGTGCGATTCAATTCATTTAAAATTGTGTTTGGTGTTTTATGTGTTTTATATGTAGTCTTGAGGTTTGTTATTAATTCTGTGACCGATGTTGGTACAGATATTTGTTTCACTCTGTTTTGTACCTTTGGATCTAGTCGGGTTTTGAAAATGAAATTGAGGAAAGATGTACTTTTTTCAGGGGTAATTGTCAAACCCACTATTTCAAGATTCGTTATGAAATTAGTAAGTTCGTCAGATCTTCCTGTGAACTTTGGTATTAATTTTGTGATCAAAGACAACTCATTTATGTCTAGGTTCGCCATTGTGATACCCTTTTTTTTGTTATGCAGTTCTAACAATTCGAGTGCCTCTTCCCTTAGTCTAGCAAAATTTTTTAATATTGTATGTCTCTCAGATTCTTTTAGATCAACTCTTTTTAAGTCCCTTTCAATTTTCTCTATGTCAAGTTTCTTTTCATTTATTGTTTCCAAAGTATAAGGTCTTCCTAACGATTTTTTAGCATTAGTTATTATTTGCTCTACGTTTCTCAAAAATTCCATCACAACGCAAAAAAAAAATATTTATTTATCTACCCTGTTTCTTTAGTATTATTTCTCCTTTTGTAATTCATTCATTATATTATTTTAGTTTTTTAAAGAAAGAAAAAATGTCCTTTACTTTAGCAATGTTCTTAATCTGTTCACGAATAACACCATTCAACCTTTCTAAACCGCTTTCTACAATATTTGCTACACTAATCTTTATCCATAATACAAATATATATAGTATGATTATTAAAATTAACAATGTAGCTATTAATTTCTTCATTTTTTATTTTTGTTTCTTTTTTTCAAAGATCTTATCTCTAATTTTATTTCTTTAATTTTATGATTTATTTTTTCTTTGTTTGCTGTATCGTATCGGACCATGTCCAATAGTGTTGAAAGCTCCTTCTTTTTTCTGTTGATAATTCCTCCCCGTGACTTCGTTACATTTGGTAGGGGGAATATGGGTATCGGAGGGTCCTTTATTACATTTGGCTTCAGTTTTCTCGGCTTTGGTCCTGCTGTTAATATTGCCGGCTTCTCGTCCTTTCTTCCTTCTTTCAGTAACTGAGCCCAGCGTGTCTCAGCTTCTTCTAGATTCTTTAGTATCTCCTCCTAGGACTCGTTCATAAGGATCTTTTTTCCTCTGGTTTTTATGAATCAGAATTAATTTATCCAGCTAAGCATAAGCTCTGTATGCTGGTTCAATTTTTTTTGTGGCTCTTTTAATTGGATTACAGCAGTATTGCTATTATATCCAATTTAGAGCAGGATCGCCATGTAATGAAGACAAGAATTTAAACTCAAGCAAAGATGTTTGCTCTTTAAAGTTCAAATGCATAATCTTGATCTTTATTGAAAATTTCTTGCTTATATACTAACAATGAGAAGTTCTATTTTCTAAAATTAAACATATACATATAAACTTATATTTCTAAGCTTAAACATATTTACAATTCTTATTACAATGTATCATTTCATTAATATCAATAATTTGGGGTTTTGTATACGTTTACAGTGTGAGCAATCGTTGTGTTGTTATACAATATCGTATTACACTAACATGTAGAACAATTATTCGATACTGACCTATCTCAATACAACAGTTTATGCGTACTTTGCATTTTTGTAGTTTGTTGATTCTTCTTTTGTTCTTTGTTTGACACACTTATGAATTTAGTTTATATTGTTTATGATATACAACAAAGTGTTCTTTTTATTTTGTTTACATTAAATGGTCAACATGATTACTCCACTACAAAATACATGTCATTGTCGGCTAGATCATTCAAATTCGGACCAAAATAAGTTGATAATCATCACCTATGATCGACCTAATCACCGCCGTTTTCGAGCATTTATGATCCGACGTCACTGCCAGCCTAATATCCACACCAGATAGAGACTTTTTTGTGCTGGATCACGTAGTCATTCATCCGCTAATTGCCCTTATCGCTGAAGAAGATTTTTCGTTGAAGATTAGGAACAGTTGTCAAAAATCTATCGTTCGGAATCGACTTTAAACTGTAACTCCCTCCACTTATGGATAAAACTAACACACATGATTAGTGTGAGATGCTAGGTTGTAATCGTGACTAGTTGGTTATAATGGCCAATTAAGTAATGAAGTAAATATAAAACATGATTCACAAATGATAATGATGGAGATAGAGAGAAAAGTAAAAAAGTTGTTCTTTCATCGTGCTTAAGAAAAAAATTTAAACCGGAAAAGAGGGGAAAAATACAGTTATATATAGAGTATATATATAATGTGATTTGTTTTCTGTTGTGGAATATAAAAATGAATTTTGGAAAAGTAGAAACAAATTGGTTGAAGTCGCCGTAGTCTAGTAGGAAGTGTGTTCGCTTATTAGACTGAAGGCCTGAGTTCGAATCCCAGGTCAGACATTAAAATGAAAATATTAAAATATTTCTTCGGTGATTTCCTCTCAGCAGATTTCTGGCAAAAACTCTGAGAGTAAATAAAATTGCCATGAAAAGCTTCTCAAAAATCTGTCGTTCGGAGTCGACTTTAAACTGTAGGTCCCGCCACTCATGTATAAAATTAACGCACACAACATAAGTGGTGTGAGAAGCTAGGTCGTAATCCGGACTGAAGGGTTGTAATGACCAATTATGTATGTTATGTAGAAACAAATTGGCCACTTTTCTATGCTCAAAAAATATTATGATAATAGTGGCCAAAAAAGAGAAAATTGATGGAAAATTTGGCAAAAAATGCTTTCTTTATAAGGCACTTAATTAGTTGCATTATAAGCAGAGCGTCTAAAGTCATTGAAAAATTAAAATTTTTATAAATTTATGATAAACTGGGCAACCACCTATGTATGTCTGACTACATAGGAAACTTAAAAGAAAAAAAGTTTTTTTTTATAATTTATTGTAGCAATAATATTAAGTGGACAATAGTTTAAACAGACTTACTGCAAGAAAAACGTTTAAAGAACATTCATATAATCGTACCGTTGCTTATGTATACACAATAATATTATAATACAAATGCATGTTCGAAGCATGTTGTCTAAGAATACGTTCAATGCGTATGTGCATCTTCATGTGTTATTTAAAACCTACAACATGTCTGTTAAGTGTAGTAATTTAACCCATAAGTAGTCCTACATTTTGTGGTCATGTTATTACTGCTGTAGTAGTGGTGGTGTCGTTGTTATTTTTGTAGCCAAATAATAAACTTGTATATGCTGTTAATATAACTGCATTACCTCCCTCTTAAATACATCCTGAACAAATATGAAAAGCAGTATTGATAGCTACAACAGCAGCAGAACTACTGCCCACAACTTTAGATGTAGCAACAGTCTTTAATAGAAAATAAATTGTTTCTATTGTTTAAAGAAAGTAGGTCGTTAACATCAAAATGAGGTGAATAAATTTAATTTTCTAGATAATAATTCTTATCTAAAATTGGAATATTAAATTGGACAGATTCGATTAATTAAGACAATTAAAATATGTGTTTAATGACCTAGCGAGACCCCATTTGATATGGATGAAAAACTAAATGAGAGATTAATTTGTGAAAATATAAAATAAATCAAGTAATCGAAGTCTAGTAGGTATTTAGTTAGAATATTAGAGAAGAGCCAGTTCCGACATCTTGGAATACATAAGATACATCAGTATTATGACCTAGTTTCACACATCACTTATGTTGTTTGAGTGGAGAGAGCGCCAGTTTAAACTTGACTGCAAATCCCAGATTTTTGAGAAACTTTTCATGGCAATTTTATTTTACTCTCCGAGTTTTTGCCAAAGATCTGCTGAGAAGAAGTCACCTAAGAAATATTTTTTTCAAATTTTCTGACCTGGGGTTTGAACCGTGACCTACTAAAATACGGCGTCAACATTTACCAAATGTAAACACCATAAAGCAAGGTAGATTCCATCATGGCCCGGTACAGCCAGTATGCGATGATTGGTTCAAAACTTCAGATCTGGGTTTTAGCAGATGTATAATACTATTGCCGCTTTCTTAGCTTTCTCTCTCTCTCTCTCTCTCTCTCTCTCAATTATGTTGTCCTTAGTAGCAAAAATTTAATTTGAAACATAATTTAAGTGTTGAAATGGATTGATTTAAAGGAATAATTAAAGAAATTTATAAAATTATACGAAAATATTACAGCGCATTCTCTTTCTAGGAAAATAATTATTGTCTTGCCCTCTTTTAAATTAGAAAATGCAAACCAAAAAGAATACTTGCTTATAGTCTTTTCTCCTCCAATTTCCTTGTCTTTTTAAAATTTTCTGAAAAACTTTTACTTTTAATTATAAAACTACGAACTAATTTATGAGAATTTCTTCTTTTCTTTTACAATTTTTTTATTTTTTTGTTACAGAATAAATAAAACAATTTTTTCTTCCTCTTTTCCTGTTTACATTGCATACAGTATTTTTCATTTTCTCTTGGAATTTTCATTTCGTAACTTATTTTTATTGTGGTTGTTTTCTTTTCGTTATTTGTAGCATTTTTCATGGCATAAACTAAAATGTTTCAACAACAATTTCATAAATTAATTACAATTAATTATAAAATACAACACAGTATTACTGATATTGTTGCTATTTCTCTACTAAACAGCTGCAATATAGAGATGTTGCAAAGCATGTACTAGTGCAGATGCTTGCTTTAAAGGCTGTTATTAATATGATGGGAACATTGGGGCATATTTCGCTTTCAAATCGTAATACCCTATATTCATTGCAGCTTGTAATATTTTAACTGTTGCTTGTAGAATATTAGTAACCTTTATTGTCAACATCTGCATACCCGGGTATGTTTTGTTTTTTAAAAACTCTGTATCTCTGAAAGTTGATTTTCATATTTCTTTGACAATTCACCATATCCTCACTAGAACTTGTGTGTAACATATGCTGACATTTAAATAGAATTGGTCAAATCAAATAGTGGTTGCGGTCATTATCTCATAACTACCCCTTATTGTCCTCTACGATCTAAGATAGTCAACACGCCGTTCACCGAAAATTTGTTTACAAAAGTATTAACGGAACAAATTTCATCAGTCCATAATCTGAAAATTTTCCACACAATAATTTCATTTTTATTAAAAATATTTACCCTGGCGTAGAGGATTTTAAAGTTCGATATGTTAGACTGTATCTCTATTGCTTATTTGCTTTGTTTATATTCTTCTGCATGTCTTCAAATGTATGGAATTTTGTGTTTTTGATTTTTGAAATTTAAAAAAAAAAATTTTGTTTTTTTTTTTCAAAAAAAAAAAAAAATTACTTTCTGTAGATGCAAATTGCTTGCAACAAGGCAATTTGATGAAATATTTTTCTTTTTCTTTCTGCTTTATTTTGCTAATTTTTTCAAAGCATTTGTTTCAGATGCATCTGTTGAAATGATTTAAATGAAATAAAATGATGTATTTCAGCTTGTTGCTGATGTTCTATAATCACATTCCATAATTGTTTGCAATTTTAAAAAATGATTACAAAAGAAATGAGAAATTTTATAAAATAAATCTCATTTTAAAAGTTTCAATTTAAAATTAAAAAAGAGCTCCTAAACGACTTCATAGTTGGATTTGTTTGTTTGTATTCAAGGGAATATCTTACAGCGTTTCGGTTGAATCCTATTAAAGTCCAAGAATATAATTTGCTTTCTACAACGTTTACAAAGCAAACACAGTTTAGTTTTGGTCAATTTAAATTTATCTTTTCATTACAACCATTTAGTCAGCATTATAAAGCTTCTCACATCATCCACCTGCAATTTAACCCAGGTTCCGATCTACCGATATGACAAACTTCTCATTTCAATTTTCTTTATTCTCAGTGTTTTTGCCAGAAGAAAGGCCAAAAGAAGCAGTTTTTTTCATATTTCTCCAATAAAAACGAAACATGAGGAAAATTTTCTTCGGCGTCTTCCTCTAACAGCAGATTTCCGGCAAAAACTGAAAGTAAAATAAAAAATTTGCAATGAAAAGTTTCTCTCAAAAATCTGTCATTCGGAGTCGGTCCCGCCACTCATATATAAAATTAACACACACAACATAAGTGTTCTAAGAAACTAGGTTGGATTCTTGACTGAATGGCTGTAATGACCAATTATGAATGTGTCATACTCTGGATGTGTCTGGCCATGGTAGAACCGACCTTGCTTTTTGGAATTCCGAGTTGTTTGATGGTGTGCAAACACCAAATCACTGCAGATTAATAGACAGAATACGCAGGCAGCAAGCTTTCCTTATCACCTATGTACTCTGTTCCAATCAAACCATCAGTTGGCTTCCCTCTGAGCTCTGCTTTAAAAGCAGATATGGCAGCTCAAAATCCTGATTCAACCTGTATTATGGGTATGCTGCTATTCTGTGAAAACATGGACACTTACGGATGGATTATATTGTTTCGTATAACTTTCTGAACAGATTTGATTTCATTTTATAATTCCAACCGGGACTTCCGACTTTGACAGCTGATAACATCTTGTCTTCTTTGTTTGTCTTGTTGAGGTTACATCCGTCAAATTGGATGTCATTTATTCAAACTGCTTAGCTAAGTCAGCATGAATGACCATACACAACGGCGAGTGTTCGTTGAATGGGATTTGAAGCTGTTGGCAACTGACCTTAATGTTCATCGAAACATCATCTTCAGCGAAGAGCCCTATTTCTGGATGAATGGGTATGTGATCAAGCAAAATTGTTGCATTAGGGACAATTCAAAATCCCAATCAATTCAATCCCGAAAAACTGATTGCTTTCCTTACGGTTTTACACCAGAAATGAGACTAAAAATAAATATTACACCATGTGTTTTCGTTATGCAACAAATTCAAACATTATATTACCAGTATATTATTGTCATTGTTGCAATAATACAATGCAACATAATATATTTAATGTTTCACTTACAAATTTCCACTTCTTTATGCCACAAATACTAGCATACATGCAAACCATTTAAAAACTATATGGAGAATAAAACATAAACGATGATTACAAATGTGGTAACACAGAAAGAGGGTAGCCTAGTTCAACTAAAAGCAAGAAAAGAAAATGGAAAGTGGTACACCATGAGAGAAGAGCAGCAGTCAAATAAACTTCATGTGATACAGAAAAGTATTGATGCAGAAAAGCTCCATGAAATTTAAGTAGAAAATGTGGAACAGAACATATTCCAAAGAAAGCGAACGCAATATGAAGATGTAGAAATTGGTAAGAACAACTTGCATGCAACACATTGTAGCACTTACACACACAAAATAATAATGAAAAATATATGTTGCACCAGAACATGTAAATAAAAACCACAAATGATATGTGAAACCAAATCCCTTCAACAGAAATAAATGCACGGCATACATATGGGTTATATGGGTTATTTTACGTTAAAATATGAGAGATGAAATGGGAAGAATTTTTTACTCTTACATATGTACATGCTTGCATTGGTCATTACAATCCTTCAGTTAGGATTACGAACTATCTCCTCAGACTACTTATGTCGTGTGTGTTAATTTTTATTCATGAGTGGTGGGACCAACAGTTTAAAGTTGAGTCCGAATGATAGATTTCTATTTGCTCTGAAAGAGATAAAGTCGCCGAAGAAATATTTTTTCATATTTCGTTTTGTTGGAGATAAATGGCCTGGAAGTTGAACAGAGGCCTCATGTTTAATAAGCCAACACACTAACTACTAGACTACAGTCAAGCCCAATGCCCTGGCAATCTACCGAATGCTGTTCGGTGTCAACAACAACAACAATACCCTGCCTAGCTTATGCATTAAGGAGTTTCCTCCTGTTATGCATCAATGCCAATTACAGTTTCCAAAAATATGTCGCAATGAGTCATTCTTATCACCACACACAATCTATATGTTGGGTTCAAGGCGATACCCATGCCTGAACAAGTGTACCTTGAGTCTACAGAGTCCTGTCCCGAGACTAAAGCAGTCTGATGCATGAGTCAAAACTCCGTATATTTTAATTTAACCGACAAAAATGCCATAAGAATTGTAAAGAAGACAAAAACTCCAGTTCATTGTCAAAAGGTGCTACAAAATTCACATGTGGCCAGTGCGCCTTAGAAAAGTAGTTTTTCAAAGTCGCCCCTGTAGTTTTGCTTTGGCTTTAAATGGGAGTCAGTACAAAACCTTTTTTTAGAGTGCCCTGCACTTCAGAACAGACGTCAGTGGTTTTGGGTGACGGAACCTTTGAAGATCTGGCTATGGTGGCATATGTGCCACTAAGGGAACTAGTTTGTTTCATTCATAATGGATCCTGACAAGGGCGCTTACCTCACACTGGTTAACACAGTGGGCCATATGGGACACCGAGTGAACTTGCCTGTAAACGACAAGCTACCCGCTAACCAAACCTGATCTAACGTAACTTAAATGTGTTAAACATTACATAGTATGTATATGAGTAAAAAAATACCATAACTAGCAATAATTCATACAAGTATACACACACTTCCACTGAAATGTTACACATACACAAACACCAACTGCAAACAAATAAACATTTGATAACTAAATTTGTGTGTGTTAACATTTTCCTCCACTTTTGTGTATGTATTTATATGTGTATTCGACATATAAGTCTGCGGCTTAAGGGAAGGAAATTGAGTTAAAAAAGAAAACAAGAAAATGAAAGTTGAAGTAAAAGAGCAAGCATGCTCGTAAAATGTGAAGTTTTATTTTAGGATGAAAATAGTTACTGCGCGAGTGTATGTATATTTCATTTGTTTTGATATGTTATTTACAGTGCAAGTTAACATCGTATATGTCTGTTTTTATAACTCTTTTGTGGTTTTCTTAATGTATGTGCAGCAACTTATAGTGCATGTTTGTAAAACTGCATTGCATAATGGAAAGAAATGCTTTTGAATTCAATAGAAAGTAGAACATGAAATGCTTGTAGGCTATCAAATATCTTTAGACAGCTTTTTATTTCTGCTGGTTCCCAGGTCAGAAGGTAATCTCTGTAATGAGCAAAATACAAGCTTGCACGGAATAGACTAAAACACCGCTGATGGGCCCAGAATTCTTTTGTGAAGTGTGCACGTATGAACCTATACTCGATTGTAGATTTCACACTACAAGTACAACTTGAGGATTACTGGGATTCGAAGGAGAGCTATATATTGTTTACCTAATTGGTCACTACAGCCCATTAGTCAGGATTACAACCTAGCTTCTCACACCACACATGTTGAGTACGTTAATTTCATCCTTATATCACGGATCCTACAATTTAACACGTTCACGCCGGCGCTTCATTTCATGCTTGTCGCCTACTGGCGGCTGCGCTAAATGCTTTTCGCTATATCGGACAGCAGCTATTTTGCAACTATACAACGAGTACAACAAGTGTAAAGTTTCGTGTTTTTCTTCGTGAATTCGTCTCATCCTCATTAAATCTTTTGAATTTTTATAGTGAAAATAGAACAGTTATTAATTATAATTGTTAAGTGTGTTAAGATAAATTCGAATTTTAAAATTAAAGACGCAAACCCACTCTTCTAGCAGTGCCACTTCTTGCTTCTAACAGGGTAAACTTTACTATTAACAGAGAACTGTTAACTGTTTAACACTGGCAATAGTGGATTATTCTACTCCTTTGTAATTATTACAGACTATTGACATAAAATATGGTGTACTATTTCTTATATGTTCGAAAATGGCCACTGATCTTCAAGAGAATTTTCATATAATTTTTGGCCAAAAATCAATTTTTTTAAAATTGAAAATCTCGACTCAGAAAATTAGTTCAGCTATGCCACTACCACGGTTGGAAAGAGCACCCTCTGGACTACCATTTGCATATAGTCTGTATGGTGTACTATTTCCTATATGTTCGAAAATGGCCACTGATCTTCTAGAGAATTTTCATATATTTTTCGGCCAAAAATCTATTTTTTTTTAATTCAAAATTTCGACTCACATAATTATTTCAGCTATCCCACTACCACGGTTGGAAAGAGCACCTTCTGGACTACCATCTGAACATAATGTGTATGGTGTACTATTTCTTATATGTTCCAAAAAGGCCACTGATCTTCTAGAGAATTTTCAATCAAAAAATTTATATTTTCAAAGCAAATTTTCACAATACAATATCACTTTATATTGGATTATATTGCTGATTGTATTAAGAGGCCTTGGAACAGTCCTTTGAGTATGATATGGTACTCATGGGCCTAGTATATGCCCTAAAATTAGCTCCTAAACAAGTAACCTTGTTCAGATGGATACTGTTAAATTGTTAGCAGTGCTCTGTTAAGGGCAAATTTTGCTCTGTTAAGAGATACGTAATACCAAATATTTACGTCTTTAACAGTTCGACTGCCGAAAAAAAAACCTGAGAGTCAAGCTCTATTAAAAGCATTCATTTTAATAGAATTGTACGCGCCGCCCGATGGTACAGTCTAGTGCGGGCCACCGGTGGTACGCGCCGGCGTGAACGTGTTAAAGTCGCTTTGTGTGAGACGTCTGAGCTGGATTCCACGTTAGGCTTTATTAGGCGATGTAAAATAGTAGACTGTGAAGGAATGTGCAGGCTTTACTTATATACAAATAACTTTTTCATTATCATTACTTCGAAAATGAGGACAGCTCAATCATTACGGTCAATGGAGACACCTATCGCACCATGATAACCGATTTTTTTTATACATACTCGTCATAGTATTGATGTCAACGATGTTTGGTACAAATTTCCACACATCTCATGTCACAATCGATTTATTGCGTCAAACGTTCGATGGACGTTTAATTAGCAGAAATGGTGATGTCAATTGGCAGCCAAGAAGCTGCGATTTGACACCGTTGGATTATTTTCTGTGGGACGACGTTAAAGGAAAATTTTCCTGGCGACAAACCAGAGATAATTGGGTATTTGAAGGCCAACATTCATGATACTATCTTCGATCGATTGCGATACTATGAGACCAACCGCGGCTGACAAATGAATGAAATTATATTCAATTTCTAACCGGAACAATTGTACTTCACAATAAAGAAATAAATTTGGCAAAATTTCATACCGTTTTTATTTTATTGCATTTTGAAATTCAAACATTTAAATTGCCCACCCTATAGCCAGCATAGTGCACAGTGTAACTACCTGGAGTTTATGTTGAAGTGCTACTGTTTGCTTTTTCTACCTGAATGGTTTGTTTTATTGTGTTTCTGAATGTCAAAAAAGGTTTGTAATAAGATTTCAATGGACTTTTAATAATTTTTTCCTAGAGCCTTAGGTAATTTAAATTATGGATAGTTTATGCAATAAGTCCCAGAGAATTAGTTCGCTATGTTCTACAGGCAGTTTGGTATGACAAATTTATTGATTATCTATTTCGTAGATTGCTGGTAAAATTACAAGATTATTTTCAAAAAGAAATTTTGAGTTGGTTTTGTTTTTTACTTTTTTGTTTTTATTAAAAAATCATTTAAAAAATTTCTTTGTTACCAAAATACGGGTTAAATTATTCAATTAATTTCAACAGCAATAGGAAGTTGAAGTCCTAGACGCTATGATTTATTACAATGTCTTCCTTGAGTTTAATTGTTTCTGTAAACGCTTTCTATACATGCGAGCAGTTTCACCACATTTCGACGTTATAACAGCTCGTATTTCCCGTTTATTGCATTTTTTTATTGTACCAACACAATGAATAATGTCTGCAGTTTTCTTAGCATCCAACTGGTTTTTAACTGCTTTTTCGCGGCCATAATATGCTGGCGACATTTTGCCTGTCAAACTGTGGGTAGCCAAAATGTCAGTGGAAAAAACTAGACTTAAAAGATGACGCGTAGCAGTAGCAGCTGAAGTCCACTTAATGTCTTTGTAAGCCTGGACACTTATTTCCGTGCCATTTGCACCCAAAATAACTTTGTCTTCCAATATTTTTGGAAATTCTTGTTGTTGGTGATTATTCGTAATGGCCAGTTTGTCATTCATTCTCTTACGTTTTCTGGAATTATGCATACAGTCGTTGGTTTTTAAAGCCGGGTATGTGGCATGTATTGGTTGCCGTGATGCCATGGTTATATGGCCACTGTTAGCTTGTACTGCAGATTCGCAGTTATTTGCCACCAAATTAGCTTTGTCCTCCTCAATTTGTTTGAGATCTTCTTACTGTTGGCGTTTACTTATAAGATCTATAGGCTGACAATAGTTTCCAGCAGCAACATCTAGATCGTCAGCCTCTATCTTGCGTTTGCTGGAACTGGGCGCCAAGTTGCTTGATATTTGACTGGATGAAGTGATCGTTTGGGCTTCAGTTGTAGCTTCATTCTCTAGATTTTGTTCTTTTTCAGTAAAATATAACCATTTACGACAACACTCGTCATATACGGCCATAAGTTTTTCAACTTTCAATATCCCGCGTTGAGCTCGTTCTAAACGATTCATTAATTCTTTAAACTTTACATAATCGCTGTTAGCATATGTAAATTGTTGTTTTTGATCGAAAGACATTTTTTAATTTCAATTCGAATACTGCGTCTGATCTGAATGACGTTTTAAATACGTCTGATTGATTTTTTATTAAGCAGTATGGGTTTATATACACATCTCCAAGGGTAATTAAGTGCACAGCTTAGCTGTCTGTTCTCTACGATGTCATTTTTTAATGATAGTGGCACAGTCCGCAATGTGACTCACTGGAGCTTAGGGTGAAGTGCAGAGTTCTTTTTTCTACCTGAATGGTTTGTTTTATTGCTTTGATGCATGCTTGAATATGTGTAAAAAGACTTCAATGGCATTTTTAAAATTTTTTTTTTACAAAAATGTTTAGGAAACTTAGCTTATGGGTTGTATACGCAATAAGTTTCTGGGAATTTTCTCTTTATGTTCTGTAGGCAGAAATTTTTGATTATCTATTCTGTAGATTGCTGGGAAAACAATCACACGATTACTTAAAAAGAAACTTTCAGTTGTTTTCGTTTATTATACTTCATTTTTTTTGTATCTGCACAGGCATCAGGCCCTTGAACGTATTATAATGTTACACACTAAGAAGCAAGCCGCAGGCTATGGTATAGCTCGATTGAAAAGGGGTATTACTGAAACTATATTATTCGTGAAAATTTATCTGCATATTCAAATGAGTGAAATTCGGGACATAAAGTTTTGGAGAAACATCTAAAGGTATCAAATCGCGCGATCTCGATGCCCATTTAGTACAATATGACATTAACTTTGTGGGACATAGCACGGTCCTGTTGAAACCACATGCCGTTGGTATCCAGATCTTCCAACATACATAACATAATTGGTCATTACAACCCTTCAGTCAGGATTACGACCTAGCTTCTAACACCACTTATGTTGTGTGCGTTAATTTTATACATGAGTGGTGGGACCTACAGTTTAAAGTCGACTCCAAACGACAGATTTTTGAGAAGCCATCGCAATATTTTGGTAAAACTCTGTGAATGAATAAAATAGTCATGAAAACATTCTTTGAAATCTATCGTACGAAGTCTACTTTAAACTATATGCTCCGCCATTGATGGATAAAATTAACATACACAACATGGATGGTGTCAGAAGGTAGATTGTAATCCTTACTAAAGGGTTGTAACAATGAATTATCATAATTCACAGTGGTCTTTAAAGCCAACATAACTAATGCCATTGAACTAATTTCATCGGATTTAGGCGCCAGAATTATGGAGAATTGGATCTGTCGGTAGCACTTAATCCAGACAAGCTGTGGGAGAAATGGTTCAAACCTCAGGTCAGACATCTCCAACAAAACGAAATATGGAGAAATATTTCTTAGGCGACTTCCTCTCAGCAGATTTCTGGCAAAAAGTCTGAAAGTAAATAAAATTGCCATTAAAATATTTTTAAAAAAGTTTTCTCATGTATAAATTTAGCACATACAACATAAGTGGTGTGAGAAACTAGGTCGTAATCTTGACTGAGGAGTTGTAATGACCAATTATGTATGTATATGCCATAGATATGAGCATAAATAGGTCTTTAAAATGAATAATAAACTGGGATGATATATCACAATTTCATTGGTATGCCATTATGGTTGGCAGAAATCTTCTTCTTGACCCTACGTATAATACAGGCTACCTAAGCACAACTCACTTCATTTGAAAGTTCGGTTGTATTTTCATCGGAAAGTATTAATTCTGTAGATCACAACATATTAATTGACAATAAATATCTAAGAGTGAATGAGATATTCTTCAAATTACTGGAAATATGTAATCATGCAAACCTGAAATAATATTAATAAACAGTTGCCTGTTTTTGGAAAATTTTACATGAATTTAATGTCACCTACATTTAATAACAAAAAAATTATATTTCCATAATTTGAAGAACATTTCATGGATTAAAAATCTCATAAAGAATTCAACAAAACAAATAAAGGCACAGAAATTTTAAAACCTTGTTCATAATGTAATAGTTTTGGGGCTAAATTGCAAGCCGGTATGAGAAACTAGGTCGTAATCCTGACTAAAAGGGTTGTAATGGCCAATTATGTATGTATGTATATGAAACGGTGTTAGGATATGTTTTTCTAAATTTTAAATTCCTTGTGCTATTTTAAAAACAAAGGAATATGTCGTTCGAAATGTTTAAAATTTCAACAATAATTGTGTGTAATAAATACACACACATGCACTGGTAGATGCATGCGAATATGCACACTATTAATACCTTTCTCTCTATATACGCACATGTACTATATATATGTAGGCTTACATTGACTACCACAAATTATAATATATGTGTGTATATGTGCTGCAGAGTAATTATACTACATCCACACAGCTAAGCTACACTGTACACATACTCATAATAAAACCCATAATTGAACATTAACGTTGGCACAATTGAAAATATTTTACAATGAAAAACACACACTCATAAGGGTATAGAAAGCCAGAACAATTTGTTGCATCTACTTTTGTTGATTATTCCATATTTCTGTTATTGTTGCTGGCCAACTTTATTAAGTGCAGCCAAGTATTACAGTCCATACAATTATTTATTGTAGCGTTGATGGCTTAAGGTTGCTGGCAAGACCTTGTTATTGTTGCATGTTATTGGTTTTTTTGCCCAATGTACGACCCAAACATTGGACTTAATTTCAAGCTCATACTTCAAATGCTTAAGAGCCACAAAATAAGTTAAAACAACAATACGGGGATAATAAAGATTCATTGATTTGCTACACTAAGATTTATCACCATCACTGATGGCTTCTACTAAGTACAATGGCCTTGGTAGGTACTTTAACTAATAAGGATATGTGCTTTCGTTTGGTTTCAGTTTAAAGTTGTTTAATATTCCAAAGCAAGGATTAAATAGGATTTAAAGATTTAAAGCCATAACAACGCGAGACCATCATTTTAATTAAAATATCTCTGTTGGCTAATTGTTTTGCTGAATGGGTGAAGGAAAAATTTAATTTGTAAAGTTAAAGTACATGACTTTGAAACACAAAACCTGCTGATAACATCACTGCTATGCTTGAGAGTGCGCAGGAGAATCCGGGACAGTCGATTTCGCTTGGATAACAGGAACTCACAGACCACAATATGGCGAATTTTACATCGTACGTTGAGTCTGCACACGTACAAAATTCAACTGACCCAGTAACTGAAATAAACGATCACTGATAAAGAAGTGTGATCGATGAAAGTTCTCTGCAGCAATTGCCAACTGCCCCTTATGGGAACGTAAACAATCAGAATTGTTAAATTTCTCTGCTAACGATGTCGACCAGGTCATAACGGTCAACGACGAGCATTCTAAGTCGACGACTACGCATTTCTTTTGGACTCAATTGGATGATCTGAATACCAACGCTACGTGACTCCAACAATAAGTCCACACAGTTTAAGCCCATTGAAAACTGGGCGCTAGCAATTAGCGAGCATAGTCATCTCACGTGGAGGTGATGTGATCGTGCGATTTCACCTCGTTAGAAATTTTCTTGCGGAATTTTTTGAAATCTCACATCGAACAAAGTTGATTCTTAAAGCTAACATAACACATGTTATCGGTAAAATTCAAAACCGTAGCGAGCATTTGAATGATGATAAATTCCATACATAACGGCATCAATAAGTCTTTCCAATGATTTTAAAATTTCAATGACATCTTACATGGTTTATTGAAATTAAGAGATAGGAAGTACTTGAAGTCGCCTTAGTCTAGTTGGTAGTGTGAGGTAAACATGAGGCCACGGTTTAAACCCCAGATCAGACATCTCCAACAAAACGATATACGAAAAAATATTTTCTCGGCGACTTCCTCCCTGCGGATTTTTGTTAAAAACTATGAGAGTCAAATAAAATTGCCATGAAGAGTTTCTCGAAAATCTGTCGTTCGTAATCGACTTTAAACTGTAGGTTCTCCCGCCACTGATGTATAAAATGAGCACACACAACATAAGTCATGCCAAGAACTAGTCATAGCTATCTACAATACTGTTACGAAAATGAAAAATCTAGATACCGGTGTTTTGCTTTTACATCGTTTAATAGTAAAATTATAAACAAAAGCCACAAAAACAAAATAATGCAGTAAACAAACCTGTTTACAAATTATATTACTGCTTAATATAACAACAAATACCAACATAAAAAAATGGTAAACAAGTAAACAAAAATATACCAACAACACTACAATACTAAATGTAAACAACGATGTTTACATTTATAGAGATTTCGAGAAGGCGAAGTCATGAACGTTCACCTTCAAGAACATTCATCAGACTGTTTACTTTGCCATATAAAAGGTAAGGAAAAGCAGGCGACTGAGTTAGTGAAGTTCAGTCAGTCTTGTATGAAGACGCGGTGTGTTTGAAGAGAGTAATCGTGGTTTGAAGATCTCCGTTACAAATATCTGTCGAATAATTGCCAAGTAATTGTTATTGTTTATGCAAAGGGTGTAAACAGAGGAACAAACAAAGCAATTGTTGTTGTTTACATAAAGTTGTGAACAGTGGCACACAGAAAAAACTAAACACAAATTTATTTTTATTCTATTTGCATATATTTTAAACGCTTTTAAAATGTAAAACGTAGCAATACGATGTTCTTTCTAATTACTTTTATTATTGATTGAAATGTATTTTGCTCTTAACTTTACGGTGTGTACTATTGCGTTAAAATAATAAAATTTTTTATCGTCTTAAGTAGCAGCTGTTGGCCAAGTAAGTCTATAGGCTACATATTAAACTTCCACTTTAAATAATTAAATTGCGTATTGGGTTTCATATGCTTAAGCCTAATTAAATAAAAATACTCTTCTTTCAAATTTATCTGGAGTTTATAATTTCTTTGACAAACTTTGTTCCAAAGGTTTATAATCTCTTGTACGTATAATTAATATTCAATTAAATATTCCTTATACGTCGTGAGTTACTTCCTTCTTAGGCAATGTGATTTTATTTATTACTGAATAAATTTAATTTTTGCTTTAATTTTTCTTTATGTCGAAATAAAATTTATTTATGTGTGTATGTACGCACATACTTGTATATGTATATATATGTATATATATATACTATATAAATCATCTTTTTATTCATGTCTTTCTCTTGTAATCCGACAAATGATTCTAATTGAATAACAAATTTTATTTTGATATGAAACTCTTAATTGCCAAATGATGTATGAATTTTATGATGTTAAAAACCAAATGAGGCAATAATACTAATTAATAATACTAATTAAGATATAACAAATATGCTTGCCATTAAAAAAGGCAAAGAGTTAAAGGTAAGAAGGAATAACATTGTGGTTTAAATAAATTTGGCAGAGTTTAAAAAATTAATTAATTAAATAAATTAATAAATTGCTAATTCATACTTTTGTTACTTTTCTAAAATGAAATGGTAATAAATTCGAAAATTTTAATGCTTAATTTTGTTTAAAAAGTTTCAAATAAATTCACTCAAAATTTCCCAAAAATATGAAGAAGTGTAATATGTTTTCCTACAGTGAGAGCTGTTAAAAGATACAAAAAAATCTTGGAATATTCGTTGGGGATTATCTCCCTTATGACATTCTCTGTAAAGGCTATTTTTGGTTCATACTTATATTGCTACATAGTTGTTATATAAAACATTGTTTAACATCTTAAGTACTTTAGTCTCAACAACCACTTTCTCTCTTTCTTCGTGTCTCATATGATTACATATTCATACCTATACATACATTTAGATTTATTAGTTAACAAATACTTTTTAAGTTTGAGCATAAGAATATGTATGAGAAAATGCTCCCATTGAACGATTTGTGGATGTTTCTGTGTATTATTTGATTTAGTTGTGAGCAAGTGCTTGTAAATTTTCAGGAATACAGGCAACACCTCTTTAAAAACTCCCCAAATATGTTCGATTGTCAAGAACTTTCTAAAGGTTGTCAAAGAATATGTGATTTTTTACGTTTATAGTCATCATATATGATACATACATAACATACATAATTGGTCATTACAACCCTTCAGTCAGGATTACGACCTAGCTTCTCACACCACTTCTGTTGTGTGCGTTAATTTGATACATGAGTGGCGGGACCTACAGTTTAAAGTAGACTCCGAACAACAGATTTTTGAGATGCTTTTCATGGCAATTTTATTTACTCTCAGAGTTTTTGCCAGAAATCTGCTGAGAGGAAGTCGCCGAAGAAATATTTTCATATTTTCGTTTTCATATCTGACCAGGGATTTGAACTCGAGCCTTAAATCTAATAAGCCAACACACTACCTACCAGACTACGGCGACTACCTATCGCCAATTTGTAACCCGGTTTTTATTATCAGTGACCTGGAAAATAGTGCTCAAAATATGCTTAAAACCTCATAAACAATGGAAAGATAAAATCCCTATGGTCTAGTTGTGGTAGTGTGCTACACTTCAAGTGCTGAGTGTGTTCGTTTTTCACCAGAGAGTCTGGGTGTTTGTGATTGTCTGATTGTTTGGCTGACTTTATATATGATTTCTCACAATAGAAAAAAGAAAGTGAGAATTATTATTAAAAAAAATTCTAGGAAAGTCATTAAAAAATTTTGACGTACACCAACTTCTCTCTCCTTTCTCCTGTAAATTATCTTTTCAGTATTCCAACACAATACATCCTGAGTACTGGTCCCAAAAAAAAAAAAAAATTATGGAGTACAACGTAAACATCAACTGTATGCTTAGGTGTGACCAAAGCCTAATTGCATTTCATCGCATCAACTAACTACTGACGTAGTAGTATCTGTCATTCTAGTTTACCTCAGTCACCAGATAAAGAAAAATTTAATAAAATTTATTAAATTATTTGTAATCGAAAGCTGATATACTAATTTAAATAAAAAAGAATGGAATTTTCGTTTCATTTCATTCGTAATTTTATCGAAATTTTTTTTCCACCATACTTCAGCTTTCTATTTGAAGAAAATTTAAAAATTTTTAATTTCTTTTATTTTTCTATCAATAAAAGCATTTAATGCTATTGCAGTCCTCTTTTCAACTTCTATCAATTTAAGTTCAGTCTTTGAAAAGATTGTTAACAAAAATTATATCCTTTTGAAGTTTTCTACAAGAAAATGCGAATGCAATGAATATTTGGTTGACTTTTAATATCTTTTCACATTTCACTCCTTTCAAAACTATAACAATATATGACATTTAACTTTTCAAAAATATTTTGTTGACACAATACAAAGAAAATTTCTTAAAATAAAATAAAAATTTTATCTGTATTTTTATATGTTCCATGTTTTATTTTTAAATAAAAAAAATAGTTTACAACTTATTTTTTTATTTTTATTTTTTTGTTTTTGCCTTCCAAATATGACCACATTTTCTATGTGGTTACGTACAATTCAATGGCAAACAATATTATCAAATTGCGTTCAACTAGTTTTCTGCTGCTTTACAGCCACATGACAATTTGAAATAATTTTTGTTATAAATGTCCCTGTTGCAGTTTTGCAATCAAGTTTTTAAAATTGTTGTCTAATGTATGAGTATACAGGAGTGTCTTTGAACGTTGTCTACATGTTTTTATACATTGTGTCATTGCTTTGTAAGTTCGTGAACAATATGTGGAAGTATTTTTGTTTCAAACAGAAAAAATAACACATCCTGTCTAGAGTATTTGCTAGAAGACTGCTGAGTGGATGTCGCCGAAAGAACTATTTTTCTTCTGTGGTTTTTTTTTTAAAGAGATCTGATCGAGAAGTTGAACCACGGACTCTTGTCTAATAAGCTAACACCCGACATACTAGACTACGGTGACTTCAATCTACCGTTACGAAATAATAAAAGTAAAGAATTTGAAGTCGTCGTAATCTAGTAGGTAGTATGTTGGATTTTTAGACGTAAGGCCCGGGTTCAAACCCCAGGTCAGACATCAGAACGAAAATATGAAAAAATACTTCTTCGGCGATTTCTTCTCAGAAGATTTCTGGCAAAAACTTTGAGAGTAAATGAAACTGCAATGAAAAGTTTCTCAAAAATATGTCGTTCGGAACCGACTTTAAAATGTAGGTCCCGCCGCTCATGTATAAAATTAACACACACGACATGAGTGATGTGATAAACTAGGTCGTAATCCTGACTGAAGGGCTGTAATGACCAACTTATGTATGTTATGTATGTAAAGAATTTGAAACCTATCTATGTTTTTAATGGAAGGGCCATTCAGGAGTATACGAACAGGTTAGTACGAAACCCGCTATCGCTATTTGTCAAAATGAAAGTTGAAGCCGAAAGGGTCATTTTGTGCTGTCTGACAATTGGTTTGCTTTGAAGTAGCAATAGAACTGTCTGACAAAGCTAAGTCGGATAGGCAGTGGAAATTACGGCACTCTTTTCTTGATCCCAAATTACATAAGAATTCAAAGCCATGAACTTTCGGAAAATATAGTGAAAAGTACAGTTTTCACACCAGTTTCCACAGCCAGAGCCAATTAGAAGAAAGGGAAGAAATTGATAATGTATACGCTGTAAGATAAAGCGGGACAGAAATGCTTTCAAAACCGAACGGTTTGAGGATAATCTAAAATCCTTCAACAGCTCAATTGTCTATAGTTTGTCGGCATAACACTTTTTTAACGGCGACCCACAGAAAATAGTCCAACGGTGTCAACGCTTCTTGGCGGCCAACTGACATTACCATTTCGGCTAATTAAACGCCCATCAACGTTTGACGTAATAAATCGGTTGTGGCATGATTAATTATGTATGTATGCAAGATCCTAAGAATTCTGAAGTAAATAGGTTTAGTAAAGCCGTTATAAAAAAAAACTACAAATTGAGCGCAGTATAATAGATCATCTGGCCCCCGCATTTAGTAGATGTACACAGCAAAAACAAAAATAAAAGGTCAGCGGCACTTCTTCAAATTTATGCTTACAATTTAAAAAATGTCCAATAAGTTGTGTTTTTCCTTTCTTTACATTTGATTTGAATGGGTTTTTAGATGTTTGTTCCGTACTCGCCGGAATAAAGATTTTTTATTGAAAAGATTTCTATATTTCTACAATTTAACAATTGTCTGCCATAGAAGTAGAATCGAATAACCTGTTGTTTGCCAAACAAATAAAATCAAGAAATTTCTCAACACTAAAGAAAAGCCACATAGAAAGGACAAAGTTTTACAGAAATTTTTTTCAAAATTTTCATACTAGACAGATAGAATTCATTAAAATTTTTAAATATATTTATTAGAAACATATTTATTTATTTATTTTTAATAAAAACATATTATTTAATTAGTGTTAAATTATCTTGATCTAATTTCATTAATATTTCATCTAAATTAAGCAAAAAAAACGTCCCAGGAAAACAAATAAATAATTTATCCTGCAAACGTTTTTCTCAACTCTTTTTCTCCCCTATTTTTTATGTTTTCTAGTCTTTTTATTACCGATTTTAAATTTACCTTAACTCGAAGAGCAAAACAGTGTTTAAAACAAAAACTTTTGTAGTATATGGTCCAATAAATTCGATAGTAATTAAAGCCACATTCATTTTCTCACTCTAAATAGTTCTGATTAATAAGAGCAAAAATAGGAAGAAAAAATTAAACGAAAGGAAGCCAAAGTAATATTTCGCGCTTTAATAAAAAGTTTTTTCACTCGTATTTTTTGTTCGCCATAATAAAACAATTAATTTTGTTCTCTACTTTTTGTTTCTCTATTTTTATTGCATTCGTTTTTGTTTTCATTTGGTTTAAATTCCATCAGTTCCACTTTATGGAAAATGAAATTTTTTAAACGAAAGATTTGTTCGTAACCGTTTTATTATTTAAAGTGCGAAAGTTGTATATTTATCTCGTAATTTGAAAACTTTATTAACTACCGAGTACACTCTGGAATTAAGTAGCAGGTAGTTATCGGAAATTGTACCATATTGTACGTGACTATATGCTACCCTCCACCATAAGCATTGTTTTCAACTAACCAGCCTTTTTGTGAGTTTTGTAGGGTATATTATAAACCTTAAGTCATTCAAATATCTCTCTTCCTAAATGGTGTAGATTGGAATAGATGTAGATTCCTATTTTTCATGAAAAATCTATGCACATATGTATGTACATACTTAAGTCTTAGTGTTTAAGGGGCCTTCATTTTATTACGCTGAGAGTTTTTTGATAGATTTTGGAGATATAAGGATGCCAAGGCTAATGAGGCTACAAATCAAAAACTAACTTCAATTTTGTGACTGGTAGGCATACCATTTGTTTTGCATGTTCATTGTGGCTAGATTCTTATTATTTTTGGGATATCATTGATTATCGTTCAATCCTGTTGAAGAAGTGCAAAATTGTATGTATCTTCGCAGCTAAAACAACTCAGAGGATGGTCACATACATACATAAACATAATTGGCCATTACAACCCTTCAGTCAGGATTAGGGCCTAGCTTCTCACACCACTCATGTTGTGTGCGTTAATTTTATACGTGAGTGGCGGGACCTACAGTTTAACATCGACTCCGAACGACAGATTTATGAGAAACTTTTTCATGGCAGTTTTATTTACTCTCAGAGTTTTTGCCAGAAATCTGCTGATAGGAAATCGCCGAAGAAATATTTTCTTTTCATATTTCGTTTTGATGCCTGACCTGGGATCCGAACCCGGGCTTTACGTCTAATAAGCCGACACCCTACCTACTAGACTACGGCGACTTCAAGATGATGGTCACAGGATACTGTAAAATTATGGTGGCAGCGGAAAATATTCAAGAAAAATACAGATATTGGATTCGAATGTTGAAACGTTCTTCTTTACAGAATAGAAGCATGGACCATGTCAATAACTTTACATTGCAATAGGGTTTTGACGTTTCGGCTTTGCGCTTTTTTCCTACCAATTCATGTTCTGCTGCAATTACTATTTTCACCTCTGATTTGAAAACCAATCATTGCGACTAAAAAAAAAATTGGTTTTGATGTCAAGATTTCTATTCAACAACAATAAATTAATAAAAACGAATAAAAGGGAAATAAAAAGCTTTTCTGCCAACAATTTTACTATCGCTTCTAAAATAAATAAATGAAGGGAATCAAGAACAGTTTACTGTTGTCTTAATTAAAATGCAGAGATTTTTTTTCTTAAGAACCTAAAATTCCATAGAATATGTCATATTGTATAAGTGTGTATGTGTATGTACAAAACAATATCTTCATTGTATTTTTAACATATTTGTATTGTTCGATCTTTTCTTTTATTTTTGTTCTCAAGTCTGGACACCAGTATGAGCCATGTGGTGACACAAAACTTTTCCATAAATTCACAGAAATTTTCACAAAAAAACCCAAAGAACTTTAAGCAAATCGTAAAATATTTTTACGACACATATTGAAATGCATAGATATGCAGATACCCTGTTTTAAACATACTTTTACTGTAACTCCTTTTCGTTTTGTTTTTTTTTTTTTTAAGAATTGATAAATATTTTATATTGGTTTAGGTAAAACTTATTTATAAATTTTGTTTATTGGCAGGTATCAATAAAAAAAAAACTGCACCAGACATATAAGACAACAAAAACGAAAATTTTCTTTCTTAGCAACTGTATAAATAGACCCAAAGTTAAGTTTCCGAAAAGAAAGAGTACTAATTTTTATGGGTTTACTTATTTCTTTGTGCAATAAATTAATTTTTATTCAGTGTGGTAAGTAATTCCTTTATTTTTTGAACAAATTTTTATAAATGTCTATTATGGTTACTTGTAGAGATCTTGAAACTGTGGCTTTCAATATTGTGATTGAAATTTTCTAATGCAACGCAAATATTGGTAGATCTTAATTGTATTCCTAGAATTGTAGTTTACTGCAATCATGCTCGCTCCTATGCTAACTGATTTTCTGTTATCGCACCAAACATAAATACCAACAGCTAATTTTAGCCCTTTAACGACCACAGGGATACATATGTCGCCACTAAAAACCAGGTGAGGGTGTTGTATTATATTAAGTGGGTCCAGAGAACATACATTGTGAAAATTTTTCCTGTTCCTTCCAAAATTTAATAGCCTAGTATAAGAAATATTAAAAACAAACTACTTCGATAGTCTCATTAAAATGATCGAGAATGCTACATGAGTTATAATATTTTGCCATAATTTAGAGATTACTACTCTTCATGGGGGATTAATGGGAAAGTGAAGCGCTCAAAAGACACATACTTTTTCACACAGCCAATCCTTTCCAAAAGTCAAACTCACCCACTGTCCTTCAAGGGCGTGATTGGGGACACCAAATCACGTTGACGAGGCTCTGACGACTGACCATGGGCGGTATAACCTTAATACTTGCACGGCTAAATCCCGGCACTTTGCATGCCAGGTGGTGATGTTGGCAGCCCCAACACCAGGATCGAACGCTATAGCCTAATAAGCTGTATGCCTTAAATAACTCTTATTACCGCAACCAATACAAAAAATAAAAATAATGAACCCGATATAAAGCTGACGTATTTATCTTCGTAGAATACGCATTTTAAATAAATAAATAAAGTTGACGGAATTTGGCATGAGAAAAGGACTAGAATTGGAACATGGACACAACCGAACTATCCAAACTACGTCTACAGTGGACCGAAGTCAAAGATCGCGCTGATGAACGAGCTCATTGTAATCAACTTGTTGCGGCCCTATGCTCCTTAGAGGAGTAAAAGGAACATATGTATATGTATATAAACTTCAGAAATAGATATATCAAACGTTATGTCAAGGTCTCGGTTTAAAGATCTACCAGGTATGCTTCATTTTCGCAACATTTGAGATGTACCAGATGCAGTACGTAAAAAATATGCCCGTCAATTTGAGCTTTAGACTGGTGAACAAACCAAATAAAACTTTTTTATTCGATATTTAGTGTAAGTTTTAAGTACATTTTTTCAAAAAAATGCAACAAAAAGAGAAACAGAAAACAAAAACCAAACTTTGTTTTAATTCTTGTTTTACTATTTCACGAAATAAGCATGAAATGAAGAATACTTATGTCTTCCAAACCTATACTATGCAAAATCAATTAAAATTTTAACATTTTCTGAACACAAATTAAAAAGAAAAAAATTTCTTTTTCAAATAAATTTTGTATTAAAAATTTTAATTCACTTGATTTACCCCTCACATTTTCTGTGTTAATTTAAAAAGAAATCAACATTTGGTTTTAACCAAAGAACAATTTATTGACCCAAATATTGAACTCTATTTAACACACTATCAAACGGAATCGTATGCAAAAAAAAAAATACAAGATAAACTGGAAATCAATGAAGCAGGAGTAAAACATGGAAACATCAAACCAAGTTTAATTTAAAAGTTTCGAAACTGGTTGACTCTTGATTAGTTTATTGGACAAGAGAGTACTGACATCGACATACAAATGTATTGAAAGAACATTTTGTTAAAACTTTGCTTAACTAATAAAATTTTGTACAATATTAAGAGAAATTCATGAGAAATTCATTTTACACAAAAACTAAATTGAGTTTAACACAGTGTTAACAGAAGCAAATCATCAAATCATTGGAGTTTTCTTTACTCTTGCAAAAACTCTTTGAGAAGGAATTATCGAACTTAAATCAATAAGAATATTATATTGGGGGGAAGATAGACTCTTAGTTGTGTTAATTAATTTGTTAAACTAATTGATAATCTGAGAATTTGCTGATGATGTGTTAGTTTATTTTATACATCAGAGGCGGAACCTACAGCTTTGAGGTCGACTCCGAACGACAAATGTTTGGTAAAATTCAGTGGGATTTATGTCCCAGAGTTATTTAAAATTGGACATTTGAGACTTGGAAGTATGTTTTCAAATAAGTTGTATTCGATAAATCGTTTTTAAAAATTTTAATCTTAACTTGTTAACAATTTAAACAAATTATTCTTTTCAATTTGATTTTTATTCTTTTTACAAGCTTTTGTCCCAATCATTAAAAATATAATAATATTTCTTGGCTGTTTTTTTTTCCCCCTTTTTCTATTATTTTACAAATTACTCTTTCCACTTTCGGCTTTCAAGTTCATAAAATATTTTCTTTCTTTCAAATTTTTCCAATTTATTACCTTTTTTTTGGCTCGAATACTTCACATGACTCCGTTTTCAGTTATTTTTGGTTTGTGACTTTCAAAGTCTTTATGGTATGCAAAACTTTCTTTTTTAATCACAATTTCCTGCTGTTTATTTATGGAATATTTTTTCTTTTCTTAAATTGTTCATTTCGCCTTGTTTCGATTGTTATATGTTTACTCCCCTTTTGTGTATAAGAAAGAGAAAAACAGTGGCTTCTGAAAGAAAATTCACATGGGTTTTCTTTTGTTGTCATACATATGTATGTACATACAAATTTATAAATACATACATAGTATGTATTGTTATTTCTGATTTTGTATATGTTCTTATGTATGTCGTTGGGCAACTATGGCAACACAATTTTAATTTTCTTCTTGTTATTTCATAAAATTTTTTGGCATTTCATATTTGACGCCTGGTTTTTTATTTCTTTTACTTCTTTATAGGGTATTTGGAGTAATTTTACAATGAAATTATGCTAGAAAAAAATGTGTATCTATATGTCTAATAAGTGCTTAGGAAACAATAACTCCTTCCAATACTGATTTCAGATCCAGTTTAACTAGAACTATATACTTAAGAAGTTACCATACTGTCTGTTAAAGATTTCAATTCCTACCTGCGCATATTCAAAATGGGTGCTCTGTCCGGCCTTATTTTTCATCAAAAAATCATCTTCAATGATGAGGCCCATTTCTGAAATGAATGGATATGTGAACGCACACTACCAATCTACATGAAATCCAAGAATGTACAATGTATGTCACAAAGGCATAGTTTGGAGAGGCGGGCGGCGTCGTCTGTAAATTTTTCTTTGAGAATGATGTAGGCCAGGCCAATGCTGTCAACGGCAAGCACTTTAAGTCCATGATTACTAATTTCTTTTAGTCTGCCATTCATGAGATGGGCAACAGTGACTGACGGTGCTACATTCTACACAGCTCATGCCACATTAAATGTCTACGCGAGCGATTTGATGGCATTATCATCACGTTTGAAGTGGTGTTGTGATTTTTTTTTTTGTGTGGTTTTCTGAAGTCGCAGGTGTATGTGAATAAACCATCGATGTCCTTAAAACCAATGTAACTCATGTCATCGCCCATATTCAGCCTATTTTAAGGGCCAGAGATATGTGAAATTGGACGTCGGAAAGTCTATTCAAAGCAGCCGTGGCGGATATTGAAACGATTTTATATTCTACACATAATAGCATCAGTAGGTCTCTCAAACGGGTAAGCAATTTCGATTATATCTCACATATAATACATCATACAGTGAGCGTCAAAAGAAACTGTGCATTAAAAAAAAGATATAAAAAGATATAAAAAAATTACAAAAAATTTCTAAATATGTATTGTCAATTTATTTCGGACACTCTCCTTAAGTGGTAAAAGTTGAGTTTGGTGATTGTTAAAATTTTATAGATAGTGTACAGTTTCTTTCAACGCTCACTGTATGTACATAAAATAAGAATTGCTTACTGTATGGAATGCCCCATATATCAAATTGTATGTGTGTAGACGACTACTTTGTGGCAGTTTCATGTTTTGTTTTTGTATGCCTGTTTGTCTGTTGACAGTTTAATATTGGTTTTACGTCTATAAACATACAAATAAATTTTTGAAAATGTTATTTCTACTATTTGTCTGCTTCATAAGGGTGTTTGAGTCTTAAACAATTTTCTGTATTTGTTTCTAGATGGTTACACATAATAAATATTTCGATTCTACAGAAACAATAAACACATGCAAGTAGTACTCTATGTTCAATATTCTTTGGCATATTAAAACACAAACACAACACGATGTATATATCAGAAGATAATAATAAGGAAAGCTGCGAAAAATTATAGTGTTTGACTTTATGGGATGCTTAATATAACAAGACTAAGCATTATGAGCTGAGCACAGGCTAGAAATAATGAAATAACGCCATAAAAAATTAGAAAAATTAAATCAATTCTGAAAACAGATATTATTTTTCGCTTTGATATACGATATCAAAGAAAGAAAAGGCAGTTGAAGGCACCTCCATAAATGAAAAAAAAAAAAAAAATCAAAAAAAAAATTGAAAAAAATATCCGAAATCCAAGCAAACAGATAAAAAAAAAACATTTTCAAAGTAAATAAACGTAGCACACCTTAAAATAAAGGGTGGGTAATTCAGAAGTTTAAATTTAAATCTAGCCAAATTTATTTTTTCATTGTGAAGATAGGCAAGACTATGAAGATATAGGCCATGATGTAGTACCCACTAGAATATAGCCTAGAATTGTAGTTTTTGTATTTACTTTAAGGTTAGGATACGATATCAAAGAAAGAAAAGGCAGTTGAAGGCACCTCCATAAATGAAAAAAAAAAACAAAATCAAAAAAAAAATTGAAAAAAATATCCGAAATCCAAGCAAACAGATAAAAAAAAAACATTTTCAAAGTAAATAAACGTAGCACACCTTAAAATAAAGGGTGGGTAATTCAGAAGTTTAAATTTAAATCTAGCTAAATTTATTTTTTCATTGTGAAGATAGGCAAGACTATGAAGATATAGGCCATGATGTAGTACCCACTAGAATATAGCCTAGAATTGTAGTTTTTGTATTTACTTTAAGGTTAGGATATCTCGAAAACATTTTAATTTTTTAAAAATCTAAATATTAGAATTGTCATATCGTAGCTTCTAAATGTTTAATTCCAAATCAATTGTATACGTACTATTAAACTGCCATTGAAATATACAGTGCGTGACAAAACAATGGACACTTTGTAAAAAATTTATTTATGTGTTCTAATCAGACAAAATTGGAAATTGGAAAGAAAAAAATTGGAAATTGCAGTTCATTAGTATGCATAAAAAAATAAAAAAGCTATATTATTATAAGTGTTGAAGCCTTCTCCAAAATGATGAGTGTTTACAGTTCTTGACTCAAAAAATTTTTTAATCATTTTTGAAAGTTCTGATTTCTTAAGTCCATATTTATCACATATTGTTTTTTTTTTTTTTGCTGAAATTTAGCATTGAAATCGATTTTAACAACACAAACATTTTGCGAATTTCTTAAGAATATTTTTAATTTTTTATGCAATTTTGAAAGAGTTTCCATTGTTTTGTCGAGCACTGTGTATTATTCATACGTACCATATTACATGTACTTGAATAGGTACTCTGAAAAATAGGCAATAAAAATTCTTTGATTTTGTCATGTATGAAACCAATGTAATTAAATATCACTCATACGTCACATATGTACTTGCCATTATGGATTTTACATACTAAATATGAACATAATCTTAATGACTAAATGCAAAGGGTGCGTGGGAAATTTAAAAGTTTAAATTTGAAAATGCAATAAAACAAAAACGGTTTGAAATTTTGCAAAATATATTTCTTTGCTGTGAAGTACAATTGTTCCGATTAGAAATGGGATATTATTTCATTCATATGGCTGCTTCGACTGGTCTCACAGTACCTTATTCGATCGGACAAATTTTCTTGCAGTTTTTAGAGTGTACGCTCGATTGTACCTAAGTCGTCGGCATAACACGTTTCTTTAATGGCGCCTCACAAAAAAATAGTTCAACGCTGTCAAATCCCTGCTTATTGGCGTCGAATCGAAATCACCATTTCGGCTAATTTAATGATCATCAAAAAATTGACGCAGTAAATAGACTGTGGCGTTAGGTGTGTGGCAAGTTGCACCATCCTGTTGACACCAAACATCATTCACACCAACGCTATGAAAAGTGGGTAAAAAAAATCGGTTGTCATGATAAGATAGGTGTCTCCATTGTCAGTAATAGTTGCGCCGTTCTCATATTCAAAGACATATGGGCCAATGATGCCTTCGATCCACAGAGTGCACCAAACAGTCACTCGTAATGGGTGCATTGGCTTCTGTAAGACCACGTGTGGGTTTTCTGAGCCCCAAATGCGGCTATTCTACTTATTAACGTACCCATCAAAATGAAAAAGAACTTCACCCAAAAATATGGTTATTTCGGCAAAATTGACAACATCGTATAGTTTCTTGTTGACCAAATTTCCAATAAATTCCAGCGTTGCTCAAGCGTAAATCAATTCATTACTTTCAGTGGAGATAATATACTGAATTTTGTGACAAAATAGAATGACATGAGTATTGCCAGATTCGAAATAACCGATTATTCAAATTTAAACCGATAGATTTCCCACCCTATATAATAGTGAGTGATTATTTATTATTTCATTTAAATTTCAATGATTTTCTCATGTTCTCACCACTAATTCCTTAAACCTTTGGCCATATTTTAACCACAAATTGATTACGAAGTAAAACAATTAATTGTGCTTAATGAACCAGAGCCCAAATATAATTAATGCCTGCCCTGTGACCTTTTCTTTTATATTAAATTCATCTCAATTAAGCTTTTCTTCATTACCCTACAGTACTAAGACATGGCCTTACATATGACTTTGTCAGAAAGGCAAAAATATTTTTAGAAAAATGTTTGTAAACTGCTATAGTCTTGTAGTTAATGTATTGGTTTATTAGATGCGAGGCCACAGTTTAAACCCCAGGTCAGACACCGCCAGCTAAACGAAATCTGAAAAATATTTCTTCGGTGACTGCCTTTCTGCAGATTTCTGGCAAAACTCTGAGAGTAAAAAAAGTTGACATGAAAAGTTTCTCAAAAATCTGTCGTTCGGTATTGACTTTAAACTGTAGGTCACGCCAACCATGCATAAAATTAACACACACAATATAAGTGTTGTGGGAAGCTGGATCCTAATCCTGACTGAAGGATTGAACAACTATGCATTTACATATGTATGTAAACCGATGTATTTCTTTTACAATACACTTGAAGATGACATTAGTAATGTTAAGCCCTATTTAATTAAAAATTGCTTATGTGAACTAAGTTTCATGACAATTTCTTCTTATTTTAGTTCATTTTTATTCGCACAGTAACTGAAAGTCGTATCCATCTTACTACAATCTTAATGATTATTTGTAAGTATGTTTGTCTTCATGCCTTAAATACAGTATTTATTGTAAGGAAAAGAAAGGATCATTTGACAAATTACATTTTCATGTAACGAACAAGAATTATTAAGTGTGGCAATAAGTCACACACAATAATTTGTTTCCTAAGCAATGAAATACAATGAACCTGAAACAATACCTGAGGAAATGTTGTAATTAAACGACTTGAGTTATTGAAAATTAATAGCATAACGATTATTAGAAATATATACACATACATACAGTTAGAGTCAAAAGAAACTGCACACTATGGATAAAATTCGAACAATCACCAAACTCAAATTTTATCACTTTAGGAGAGTGCCCAATAAAATTTTACAATATTTGTAAATTTTTGTAAATTTTTTTTTTCCATTTTAAAAACTGGCAATAAAATAATTTTAACATAAAAATATAAATTACCGTTATTTATGTATATTTGTTGTTAATGTATATTTTTTGTAATGTACAGTTTCTTTTGATGCTCACTGTACATATATAATCATATAGAAAATCCAACAACAAGAAAAGATTTACTGGAAATTAATTTACAACTTAACTGCAGTAAAAGATTCTTAAATATAATAATAAATAACTTTTAATTGGATTATTTGTTGGAAACGTAATATGTATAATCGTTGGTTTGGCAGACACAAAAGAATTTAAGTTGAATAGCTCCAAGTCGTCCGTATTTTCAAAGAGCATTCACTTTCCAGATTACTCCATTCATTCTTGTCTCATTATGGAGCATTTCCCATAATTTTAGTGTCTTCTTGATTGCATAGGTCACTAAATACTCTTATGAATTTCTTGTTAGACCTAACTCCCACCACTTTGATCCAATAGAGCCGCTGTAGGACAGATACTCATTGATATCGTTATGCCAACTATTCTCCGTATAACTATCTCCATTTGAAGTATTGTCAGATTTGGTCTATTCAGTCAGCATTACAAGATAGTTTCCAACACCACTTATGTTGTGTGTTAATTTTATACACGAGTGGCGGGACCTATAGTTTAAAGTCGACTCTAAACAACAGATTTTTTAAGAAATTTTTCATAGCTATTTTATTTAATCTCAGAGCTTTTGCCAGGAATCTGCTGAGAGGCAGTTGCCGTAGAAAATTTTTTTCATATTTCTTTCTGTTTGAGATGTCTGACCTGGGGATTGAACTAAACTACTAAACGACGGCGATATTCAATATGAACATTCCTCTTAAATTTATTAATTTTCCCTTCTTTAAATCTTATTCTCATATTGAAAGTGTGTAGAAATATTCTTTAAAAAGCCATTGATTTTCTTACTTTTACTTCTTCTTTTTCATCAATTCCTTGGCATTAATTAAGTGTAGCCTTTCGATAAAAGTTTGTGGGCAACCTGAAAAAAATGCTCTTCGAATAAACTTTGTTTCTGTTTTTCTTCTATTTTGGTATTATTGTTGTATCTTATTGCTATTCCGATGCTTAAAATAACACCTGCGCTCCTTTCTTTTTTCTTTTTAATTTCTTGAAAAGTGTGTCCTTATTTGACTGGTTTGTCATTCTACTTTTACTTGCATTTGTTTCCTTTTCTTTTTTTTCTTTTTGAAAATGCCAACCTTTTCACTACATTTTCGTATATTGTTTTTATAAGTTTTCTTATTTTAACAAAAACATTTAATAGCCAATTAAGATGTTATTAAAAGTGATTGTTTAACCTTCGAAATAAGAAAAGTTTTGGTTTTTGAAAGAAATTTTAATGAAGGAAAATGAGATGCGGCGTTGCTACACTAGGCAATTAAAGTATTCGAAAAGGCAATAGGCTTTCAAAGTCGTTATAAGTTAAAGTAAAAACTGTTGAATTGGTAACCCAACAGTTTAAAAATATCAACAGAATTTCTGACTTTCTTTTTGTGATTTCATATGGTGGTCAACTTTTGTCCCAAACTATCACTTTTTTAACAAATTACAAAAATTGTATCTATGTATTGCAAGGTTTTTATAAACATTTATATAAAAAGTAAGCCATGAAAGTGAGATGGAAAATACAGACACAAATAAGGTTACCTTTGACGACTTGAAACAGAGTTTTAAATTTAAAACGTGGACGAAAATTGACAATAGGATTATAAAACTGATACGATGCAATATTAATATTACATTAGTTATAACAACCCCTCACACAGAATTACGACCTAGCTTCCCAAACCACTTATGTTGTGTGTGTTAATTTTTCTGCATGAGTGGCGGGACCTATAGTTTAAAGTCCTTTCCTAACGACAGATTTTTGAAAAACTTTTCATGGCAATTTTATTTCACTCTCAGCAGTTGTTTGCTCGTCAGTTCTGTACACTATCATAAGGTATTTAATTTTAATTTTTAGTCTTCTCAAGAACAAAGTTATCTTAAGGCAGTTGCTTTAATTGTTTTCATTTTGTTTACTTTTTTCTGTATTTTTTATTCCTTTTTTCCTGTGTAAGTTGTTGTATTTTTCTTATTTTTTTTTTTTTTTTTTGTTAAAATATGTTTACTTTTTATAAAATGTTCGTAAAATTTCCGCATTTAAATTCTAGCGAAAATGAATTTCATTTAAGGCTTAATTACAATTACAATTGTTGCTGTTATTGCTGTTGCAACTGCTACAATAAACTACAATAAAATTCAGGCAGTATTTCCATACATACCTTAACTAATGCATACACCCATCCGTACATATACATGTATACGTAAATGCATATACGAGCATATATGTATATTTACTGAAAATACGATTATCACTGAAGGCAAATTAAAACGCCCCCCAAACAATTTTGTTCCGCTTTTCATAACATTCATTTCCTTTACGTTCGCTTTGATGTTAAACAAATAATAAAGGGTGTTCTTTTAAGGGCTTTCTATCTTTAGATTTAAATTAAACCAAGTATGTGTGGCGTATCAATGCAAGTTTTTATTGAAGTCACTATTTCGTCCACCGCGATCGCGGTGGCCAGTTCACATCACCTCCAGATTAGATGTCCATGCACCCAAATCGATTGTATCGCAGATATTCAATGGAAAATGGCCTATATGGCACGTAGTGCCGTCCTGTCGTTGGTATCCATATTATACAATTCAGAAGCCCATATTGAAAGATCGTATATAATAAACTATGTATATGGTTATGGAATGGAATAACAAAAACTACAACTACGTTAACAATATTTTTAAAAAGAAATTAAATGCAATTGTTTGTTGTTGCAGTTGTTTTTGTAACAATTGCCACTTGTTTACACTCTCACTCATAATAAGCAATTTCCCAACAGGCAAACAACAGTAGAAAATAAAAAAGAATTTAATTTGAATTTATACTTCTATGAGCATACTTATCAAGTTCAACTCATCTGCATAATGTCTTACAGCATAACTTCTGTTTTTGTACATATCCAGTGAATTAAGGATCAAATGGATTAAGCAGATAAAAATTGCATGGCTTGCAGGCAGCCTTTAGGTATTAAAGTTATTTATTATGAATAAAGTAATCTCCATGAATAAGTATTCCGCCAAAAGCTGCCTATGTTTGTGCTTGGCAACGTCAACAATGTGTACCCACTTCAGTCAACAAGGGTTTATTAAACTCGTTAATTCAACTCCAATCAGAAGTTAGTTAGTCAGTTAGTGTTAGACTGGGATGGATTCAATTAATAATTTACTTTCCTAAAATTATGATGGTAATGAAAAGAGGTTTGAAAAATTACTTGCAAGTGTTTACTCCATTTACTTAGTAGGGGCATTGACGGCCTCTCGCTTGACGCTCTAAACATGGAGATAGGGCGGGACTGGGCCTCCTTTGACTCCTGCTAAACGGTGGTACGTGTGATCAGGAAATGTACAATCTGAGCTGAGTAATCATTAGGTAAACTTTCCGGATTTCAATATCTTAACGGATAGCCAAATGACCATTAGGACAATAATGTCCAGAAATATGGGATCAAAAACTGTCCTGGAGTGTAAACAGGTGATTGACAATAATTCCATGCATGCAACGGTTCGCATTACTTAAGATTCTAGCATTCATGGAGTGATTTGAAATGAGGAAGTGAATATACTGGCTCATAGAGGCAACCTACTTGCCTAACGACCAACTGACTTTATTGGTCATTACAACCCTTTAATCAGAATTACAACATAGCTTCTCACACCACCCATGTTGCTTGTTTTAATTTTATCCATTAGTGGAGGGACCTACAGCTAAAACAATAACAATATATTTTTGAGAAATTTTTGATGACCGCTAACGATTTATCAGAATCTTTACAGGTAATCTTACGTTAGTAGTACGTTGCATGTCTTGTCATTCTTATCAACCAGCTTGATGAAGTCATTCATCACATCTTTAAATCAGTCTTAGAAATTAACACAGTAAACCATGTATTTTCTTTACTTCGGTTTATTTTACCCAACACTGTACATCATTGTTTAACACACACATATGTATGTGCATCGTACATCATACAAGTGGTTCACATTTTACATTTTGAGTACGTAATTGCTGTTAAATGCTACGAAATGCAATTTGAAAAATATTAGAAAGACTGCAAATACATTTAAAATTTGTTGTCATGTTTAGTGGTGGCATTATTTGCCACCATCTTCCAACATCTGCTCATTCTGCTTGTTGCTAATGTTATATTCTTGTTCTATGCACTTGAGGGTATGTGTGTGTGTGTGAATTTGCTTGCATAAGTGTAAATATATTATAAAACGGAAACGGAAGGATGTTTATATGAATACGTAGTCATTTTCGTTTTGTTTGTTACAAAACAATGGCGTGTTCATTTCAAATTACTAGAGTAAAAGAAATTACAAAAAAAAAAAAAAAAAACACAGTAAGGTTGATAGAGTTATAGTTAGAAAAAGAAATAGAGGATAGAGAAATAATGGAAATAAATGCAATAAAAACTATGTTTTTTTTCTCCCTTTTAATGACGTTTAATTGTATATTTCACTGTTGTTTTTGAAAGTAGTAGTAGAAGTCTTTGTTAAATTTTATTTGTTATTGTTTTTATTTTTCCAGTGCAAATAAACTTATCATTATCCCATCGTTTTGTTATTGGTGTTGTTGAAGCAACAATAATAGCTGTTAAGAGGAATTTCAACAAAATTTCGTTGAACATTAGTTGTCATAAATAAATAACGAAATGAAAATTGTCGAGTAATGTCGGTAATTTCAGTAATTGCATTATAAACGTAAAGAATTATAAGTAATTAAGGAAGTCCTTGCGATTTAATATCTAGAATACAGTATCCATACATACAGTCGATCTAATAAATCATGTGCAAGAAATGAATTTATAAGCATCGACACAAGGTGGTCTGCTTTCACCATTGCGGATGAACTCCTATCTGAAGCAGGCATCAACTGCCAAGTATATTCAGGTGATATAGTCTTGATGGCTACAGAAAAATTTGAAGAATCCCTCTGCAAAATTATTCAAAAAGGTCTTGAGTTTGTAAGTCATTGAGGCATGACAGAGTGCTTGAAAATAATTCCGAGAAGGACCACAACGGTACCGTTTACAAGAAGGAGGAAGCATAAGAATATTCGACTACTGGGTGGGATAATCTCACAGGAAGTGGAGGTTAAATATTTAAAAATATCACTGGATAACAAATTGACATGGAGAGCTCATGCAGAGAGAGCATTACAGGCCAAATATCCAACAATGGTTTGCAGAAGGCTTGCAAGCAAATTCAAAGGATGTAACTCAGGAATTGGTATAACGAGCTTCACCGATAGCTCGATAATGGAATGCGGAACTAGATCTGGTGTCTATTCCAATTAGCTGCCGCTGAACGATTGATACAGATTACCTAACCAGGAGAGTGTATTTCAGGCGGAGATTTTTGCTATTGAAAAACGTGCACTTATGATTGAAGCCGTTGACCTATCTCCTTCGAACTTGATCATATAAGTGTATAGTCGTGCATTCTCGCCTCGTTAAATCAAAGGGCGTCAAGAGCAACAGGGACTCTCTACACCGTATACGAGTACATCAATACAATGACCTCCTTTACTGGGTGAGAAAACAAAAAAGGCGTACGAACTGGCACAGAGGAGATCGGAGATTGTTGAGGAATAGACGATAGAGGAGATAGCTGCTTGTCGAATTTCAAAACTTCTGTGTCCAGCATGGGACTACTTGAGTGCGACAAGAAAATGTTTCGTACTCTAGCAGGAATTCTGACGGGTCATTGCGCTATTGGCGGTATCGCTGAAATCGATCTGCCCCACCAGGATTACCGCAGAAGCTGCCAGGAAATCTAATCGGTACAATATCTTTTATGTGAGTGCCTTGCACTATAGCACAGACGTCGGTGGCGAACGTGCCGAAACTCGAGGTGGTTCATACCCACAACTAACGGATCATGACAAGGGAACTTAGCTCACACTGAGTAAAACAAAGGATCATACAGGTTATCGAATAAACTATCCTAACAAAATCTAACCTAACATAACCTAAACTAACTTAACCTAACATAACCTAACCATAACCTAACATAACCTAACTTATCTAAGGAATTATGCACTGAATGATGGTCAGATAATAGTGATTAAAGTCTAGTTGTACTTTCAATTCGAGGAACAAAAGAAACAAGAAACAAAATCGCTGACATATCAACCTACTTCATTAATGTGTTTCCTACTCAATATAAACTTAAATAGATCTGAAAACATCACTTGCAGAGTTCTTATTACTACAAGCGAATTCATGGCAACTGTTTTCAGCAATAGAAACATTTATTTACTCTGTTAAGTAATTAACAGCACACTTGCAGTTTCCATTAAACATGTTATTGACATAGTGACAGAAATTCTTAAAATTTTTTGTAGAATTTGTTTTAATTTTCATTTTCTCTCTAAAAACGTTGGTAATGCCATGATATCTGCTGTGGTTACATAGTGTTTGTATAGTATTAGAATGTGGATGGTAAAGTGTCCTGTACATTGTGTAGCTGAGTGTTGTGTCTAACACAGAATTTTTAAATTATTAACGGCAAACGCTTAAGTCTTATGGACACATACATAAAGACAGCATTAACTGTACTCTCTGCAAATATTTATACAGCAAAGCAAAGAAATGCAGAGGGGGAGAGAGAGAGTGTGTGCTTTAGAAATGTTTACGTACAGTGAGCGTCGAAAGAAGTGCACAGTTTCTAAGGATCCCCAAACTCAGCTTTTACCATTTAAGGAGAGTGCCCGAAAAAATTTGACAATATTTCCAAATTTTTTTTTATATTTTTTTTTTTTTTTTTTTGTTTCAATTTTAAAAACTGGCAATGAAACAATTTTAAAATAAAAATCTTTAAGGTACAGTTTCTTTTGACGCTCACTGTAGACTTCTACACTTTGTATAGCAACTAAAAAATTGTTAAAGTAAACCTAGAGTAATTTTTGCACCCTCCCGCAAACGTAAGAAAATGTACCCCCAAGGGCATAGTGGACAAATAAATCCTTGGCGAGCAAAATCTAAAAAAAGATACTAAGAAATCAAGCCAAGAACAATGACACCAAAATTACCAAATTATGGTTTGGTTTACTTTTGAGGTTTCTTTCCTCTCTTGAGCTTGTTTATACAACCAATTAGCCGTTAACGTTAATGGCATTAAATGAAGAGGCCACTGTACTGTACAGAAATTCATATAAATTTTGTGTTAAAAAAAATAAAAAATAACGAAAAAGTTTAAATCAATTATTTTTAAACATACACCGTCTGGCCAAGGGATTCTCATCGTATTAAACAAATTGGTAACGAATAAAAGAGAGAACAAAAACAAATAAAGAAGATGAAACATAATAAATACGTTTATTTATTTGTTAAATTCAATATGTCAATAGCAATACCTTTCTCTGATATTTTTTTAGTCTGGCTTTACAACTATTTACTGCAATACAAACTCTTACTCGCATGCAACTGAGTATCAAAAGCGTTTGTGCAAGAGACTGTGCAAAAACTGTTAATCCAAAAAAAGAAAGAACCTTTAAAAATATTATTCTTTATAGTATAAAGCATGTACGCTACTAACATTTAAGGTAAAGCGGAACTTGCCTTGTTCACTCGCAAGTACAAGGTCCCGAGCTTCACCATTCCGAATATGAGTGTTAAAGGAGACGACTTCGAACTGTCCTGATAGAGAAACACGGAGGAAATGATGAAGGTGGCCTTGTACGTCCGTTAAAGGACGTTTGGTAGTAGGTGCTGCATGCAGCCTCGTATCATCTACTGGATGTATACTGCGGTTGTACGGCCTATACCCTCTTACTGGGCATTAGTACCTATCCCTCTACACTGAACAAGGCACAAAGGATGGCGTGCTTGGGCATCACTGGTGCTCTGAAGTTCTCGCCGCAAATTGCCCTCGACGTAATCTTGCCTCTACAACCATTCGACATCTTTCCCCGAAACGTGACTGCTAGAACTGCACCGAGGCTTAAGTTCTCAGGTATGTTAAGACCATGTACGTTGGGACATGCTTCAGTACTGCATGAAGTGGAACCGAATCACCCTGATCTTAGATGTGACTGCATGGTACCGCAAGTCGTAAGGCCACAGTTAAACTCCTGGTCAGATATCAAAACGAAAAAATGAAAAAAAATATTTCTGCGGCGACTTCCTCTCAACAGATTTCTCGCAAAAACTCTTAGAGTAAATCATTCAATTCGGGTTTCTAGTTATGTTGAGGACTAAAAAATTATAAAATACTAAATAACGAATCGGAAAAAAGCATCCGTAATTTTGTAAATGAATCCTTTTGTTAGAGATTGACCAGGAACTCACGGAAATTCCAATGCATTCCTTATAAAATTAATGGATTTCATGGATTTGCATACGATGTTAGCAACTTTTTCAAGCGACCTTCCTTCATTCAGTTATTTTTTTAACTGTTGTCTGTTCTTTAACTCAGTTTTATGTTTCGGTTAGCATTGATTCCCATGAATGAATATCAGCATACAATACACAGGTGTTTTTAAGGTACCATCGCTACTTTGTTTTAATATTTTTTTGTAACTGGGGTGTCCTTTTTTTGGAGCACCATAACCATTTAGTAAAGCTGTTGTTGTTATTATTATAACGGTTAGTGTTATTGTGGAACAGTACAGATAAATTGTTGTTGTTTTTTGTTTATTTTTGTTTGTTTTACAATGTCCCTTTTGTTTTACTGTTTTTCTTTCTTTCTTTATACCAGTTTTTATTCAGTTTTCATTTCGATTGTTGTGTACTTGTCGTATACCTTTGGGGCACTGGAATCCAGTTAAACTGACAATTGGATTGAGATAAATGTGGTGCAAATAACAACAACAACAAACTCCTCTTGAAAAACAAAGAAAATACAGAAAAAGGACTTTTAACAGCATGTTTATGGATTTATTTAAATATTGTTTGTTTTTTTTTAATTATTTTTGTTTGTTTGTTTTGTCGGGAAAAGAAGATTAAATAATTTAAAAGACTTTGTTTCAATTCTTTGTTTTTATTTTTAATTTTTTTTTTTTTTTTTGGTAGGAGGTACCGAATAATCGATTTAAAACCCAAAACTCATACAAAATTTAAAAAAAACTTCAAATATTGTTACGAAACTGAAAAAAAAAATCAAGATACTGGTGTTTTGCTTTTATATCGCTTAAGATTAAAATTATAAACAAAAGATACAAAAACAAAACAATGCAGTAAACAAACCTGTTTACAAATTATCCTACTGCTTAATATAACAATAAACACCAACATAAAAAAATGGTAAACAAGTAAACAAAAATACAACAAACATCAGCATTAAAAAATGATAAACTAGTAATCAAAAATATACCAACAACACTACAATAATAAACGTAAACAACGATGTTTACATTTATAGAGATTTCGCGAAGGCGCAGTCAAGAACGTTCGCCTTTAAGAACATTCATCAGACTGTTTACTTTGCCATATAAAGGGCAAGGCTAAGCAGGGAACTGAGTTAGTGACGTTCAGTCAATCTTGTGCGACGACGCTTTGCGTTTGAAGAAAGTAATCGTGGTTTGAAGATCTCCTTTACAACGATCTGTCGAATAATTGCCTAGTAATTGTTGTTGTTTATTCAAAGGGTTTAAACAGAGGTATAACAAACAAAGCAATTGTAATTGTTTACGTCAAGTTGTGAACAGTGGCACACAGAATTGTGCGAATAATATAGAATTTTAATTAAAACTAAACATAAAATTATTTTTATTTTATTTGCAATCTACGAGCTCATATTTTAAAAGTTTTTAAAAGGTAAAAACGTAACAATATTTTAAAATTAAAAAGGTATTTAAAATTTAAAAATTTATTAAATCTCTCTTCTGATAACCAATTTTGCAAAGAATTTTTCTTCATTTCATTTACAAAAAAAAAAAGAAAATGTTATGTAAAGCTTTAGCTGTGTCACATCATTCAAACAAAATAACACCGACGAATTTTCTGTTTCAAGTTTATTTGTCACAACCATTTAACAGCTTAACAAGTTGTAATGTTAAGCCGTTTTATTGTATTTCTGTGCACCCCAGCAGGCAGATGGTAGACAATAAAATGTATACACAACGTAAGCAAAATGGCCGTTGGGGGCTTTAAAAAACATTTTTTTATTTTTTTTTAACATATCCAGGCAATGTATTATTGTACGCATAAAGTCGTTAAGCTTGAACATTTTTAACCCGGAGTATAAACTCTTTGTGTGGTAAGAAAATTTTATAGAATGTAAGCACAAATAATTTAAGTAACGTAAGGAAAATATATTTTTAAAAATCATTTAAAATAATAATAAAAAGAATATTTTTCAATCAGGAATTTTAACAGTTGATAACGGTCATTTTGTTGTTGGAGCGACATCTGTCACAGTACATCTGAAGTTGTCGAAGTCTACTAGTTGGCTTTATTAGACATGAGGCCACGGTTCAAATTTCGGTTGAAAAGTTTCTCAAAAATCTGTCGTTCAGAGTCGCCTTTAAACTGTGGGCCCCGCTATTTATAAAATAAACAACATAAGTGGCGTGTGAAACTAGGTCGTAATCGAAACTAAAGGGTTGAAATGTATGTATGATAACGGCCATTTTTTTAAGCTACATCTGTTAAATTAGTTGTAATTTATGCAGTTTGTCTTGCCAAATCACCACGAACGAATGTAGCATTGAACAACACATGTAAATAATGAAATTGTTTTATCAGCAGATATATTCTCTTGGGGCAAAATACCTCGTGCTCCCTGCAATTTACGATCGCCTTAACCGTAGATCGAGCCTTAAAAAAACTTCATAATTCTAGCTGATGTATCACTTTTGATACATACTTGTGTTTCATGGAATTTTCGCAATTATTGATAGATTTTGTTAAAAAATGTAAATATTTTGATTTATTTTAATTCATTTTAATAAAACTATTTTATATTATTATATTTTATTATCACTTTTATGAAATTTACTCCAAAGTTTTTGACATGATGTACATTGGAGCATAATTTATTACGTAAAAATCAAACACTTCATGTCAGTTTGATTTTATTTTTTTCTAAATGGTAATAATTTGACATCTAGCACCTTTGCTTTTATAAGTATCCAATTGTTTAGATTGGGCAGCTTATTGGCACTCAGAAAAAAATTGCTGTCAACGCCATCTGAGGTAAAAAAGTTTTCCGTTGCATTAGAACATCGATTATGTCAATAACAATGTTCTCTCTTTTATTCCTCTCCGTAATCCCGTATGCAGGTTTCCCCAAATACGGCTGTAAGTAGTTGCTACGCACGTAGCTTGTACTTGAATCTACAACTGCCAATTCGATTTCAGTGGACCACGAAATTTATAACGTCCATAAAATTGAATAAGTTACTAAGGTTAGGTTAAGTTAGAGGACGTGTACTTGTCAACTGTGACAAGTACAGTACCCGGAGGTCGAATTGACCCATTGAATAACGTCCTAGATTCTCACAACACTCGTGTTGTGGGCGTTAATTTTATACATGAGTGGCGGGACCTATAGTTTAAAGTCGACTCCGAATGACAGATTTTTGAGAAGTTTTTCATGGCAATTTTTACTCTCAGAGTTTTTTACAAAAACTCTTAAGAAAAAATCGAATTATCATGAAAAGTTTCTTAAAAATATGTCGTTCGCCACTTAAGGATAAAATTAAAACACAACATGCGCGGAGTGTGAAGCTCGTTTGAAATCCAGACTAAAGGGTTGTAATGACCAATTAAGTAAGTAAGGAAGTACAACCGATTTGACGGCACGGTCATATTATGTGGAGGTGATGTAAACTGGCTAACGAGGTTTTCATGTTTTTTTTATTAATTCCTGTCTGTTTTTATTTTTTTTTTTGTAAAATTCTTTGTCGGAATTTCTGGTTTTTGTTTAAGTTTTCAATGACAGTTTAGTTTTGAAATTTTAATCGAAATTAATTCAAATTTTGTTTGTTAGTAACAGCATAAAACCGACAGGAAACTGCTAATTCTCTGGCAATAATTGGAAGCAGTTTGTTGTCATTTGCTTGGCAATCGCATTGCAATTTAACGCATATTTGCACGTCTTAAGACTTCTTATTTTAAAAATAAATGTCAGCATAATTTAAAAAGTTTTAAAAACAAGTGAGAACAACAAAGAAAAAACTTGTTCAGAAGGGCAATTTTCGTTCAACAAGAGAGGAATTTCTATTAGAGTCATTTTATACGTTTTCTTCTTTTCTTGTGATTCCCCATGCCATTTACCTCCAAGTGACATTATTTAAAATGTAATAATTTTTTCCCTTCACTTATGTATGTTTCCGCTTCTTAACATTATTTCATGACATTAAATTGTGTGTTTGAAAATCGCCAAGAATTTAATATTGTTTGGAGGTAAATTTCTATGCTTTACGCTTGGGATGCCCAACAATTTTAATGAGAATACCTCTATGCTGTCTTATCTCATTTAAAAAAAGAGGAGAAAAACTGAGGAAAGAACCAGGTTAACGGCATTATGAGAAGACAGAAAATGTTTAAATTCCAGTTTAAACGCTGTAATAAATGTTAGACATTATTTCCTTTAAGAAAAGGAAAGAAAAACAAAATTTTTTATGAGACAGTTGTGACGTGTAAGAGCACAGGATATTAATTCTGACTTGAGTGGCAGTTTGGAAAAAAAATGTTGGAAAAAACATTCATTGAATATCTTGTGTAAACCTTTCATTTAGGCAGGTGATTTATGTTCATATAAACGAAATTACTTAGCTTTGGTGTATTAATTTAAGGTTAGACTTGATACCTCACGATCCCTACCTTAAGAAAGTTTTAATCGATATTGAGATGCTGACACGATTGGCTCATATCATAATACACTGCACTTTTGAGGTTCTCAGAATAAAAATTATACTGAAATAATAATGTAAAAAACTTCTAAAAATGTTTGCTGTACCGGATCCTTCATAAAACGCTTCCTATCTATAAATAAATCATGTGTGTGGGAGACATCATCGTAATTTTTTATTCGTTTGAAAGACCTATTGATACCGCTACCATCATACATAATTGGTCATTACAATACTTCAGTCAGGATTACGACCTAGTTTCGCACCCTAGTCATGCTATATGTGTTAATTTTATTCATGAGTGGCGGGACCTGCAGTTTTAAGTCAACTCCGAAAGTCATATTTTTGAGAAACTTTTTCATGGCAGAATTTTGCCAGAAATCCCCTGAGAGTAGGATGCCGAAGAAATATTTTCAATTTTACGTTATGTTTGAAAGACCTATTGATGTCATTACAAGAGAAATATAACATCATTCAAGCGACTACCTCGACTTCTCTAAATATTCAATTTTCCATGACTCTGGTACATACATCAAGGATGACAGATGGCATGGTTTATATTGGTTTTAAAAACCTCTGCGGTTTGTGGCTTATTGGCATACACCTGCAGCTTAAGAAAACCCCACAAGGAAAACTCTAACATGGTCAAATCGCACGATTGCGATGTCCAGTTTACATCAGCTCTAAGTGAGATGGCCATGCTCTCAATTCCATCGTACTTAATATCCAATGTGACATCCATGTACAACACAACACCTCGATCAGAGTGGCCATTATCACAGGTCACTGAGTTATGCGAAGACATAGACTGCAGCTACCATCGAACGTGTATTGACGAGGTTGTGGGTCTGCTGAAGAGGATGAAGCTGTTCTCCACTTGCTTTGCCAATTGCCATCTCTCGCGGGGCGCAGATTTAGGTTATTTAGTTCTCCATTCCTTGTCAGTTTAACGAAGTTATCATCCATTGATATCAAGGATATAGCTTCGTTCATAAAACTTTCAGGCTGTTTTCCAGCTTAGGAGTGTTGTTGTTTTAGTGCGCAGCTCCCGCTCTGACAAATTTCTTCTATAAGTTCGGTGGAAATTGGTCAGTACGTGGACTGCGCTTAACCGTAGCGTCACAACGGGCCATTATGGTTATTCAAGTGAGCTTTTGGTAGTAAAGCTAGCATTCCAAGCTAATCTAAGCTAACCTGTCATATATGTGTGGCCAGTAGTTTTTTATTTGTCCTCAAACTCAACTAATTTTCTTTTAAAAAAGGTTTTTTTTATTTTTACTAGTCCACAGCGAAGAGCTGCACTCATCTTTGGTACCAGTCTCTGTATATTCGTTTCCGACTTTGACTATGATTTGAAATTGGTTTCAATTTGAGTAACATTTGCTGCAACACCCCTTGAGATGCAGTATGTGGAGAAAAACCTTTGATCTTTCAACATTCAATAGCAACAACAATAACAACAACAAATAAAAAATAAAAAAAACACAATCCGAGTTTACAAAAGAATAAAATAAAGTGTCGTCATCTGTGTTGAAAATTTGTGATGCATAAAAGCATGAACATTTTCTGTTCTCTCACTACAACTAGTACTCCTACGCTCTTTGAATAACATTTTATGTGTCGACAAATTGCTGCAACACATAGAAAAGGAGCAACAACCATTAAATAATGACAACAATAAGAGCAACATCATCAACAACAACTTTATTTGTAAAGATTGCATATGTAAGGGTTTCTCTGTGAAAAGCATGTGTTTGGTATGAAACTATGCATGATGTGGCAAACAATCCTCAATAACATCTACAAAACAAACAAAAAAAAAATTCCTATTAAGTTTGTAAACGCTTAAAAAGGGGAAACAAAAAAATGTCTCCCTAAACAAAAGAGAAAATAAAATCAGAAGTTATTTTCCAAAGTGAAACTGATTTTAAGTTAAAGGGTTCCGAGAAAATGGATTGTAATTGTTCAATAGTTAGAGAGCGAAAACAGGTTGATTAAATCAGTTGGTAAACGGTAACGAAAACTGCAACTTAAGCTTAATACGCGACGTAACATGGTGATCATAACAGTTACTTATAACGCTTGGTGTTATATTCAAACCGGACATCAAATATTCCTTGGGGGAACTGATCCGAGTATAAAATAAGTTCAGCTATTGCAGCAATTTTTGTATTTGAAAGTCAAGGAAGTTAGAAATTAGTTAGAAATTCCTCCTGGGACTCATAGCTCCTGCAGAAGTAATATGCCGGAATGCCATGTCTTCCTGCATGCCTACCAAAAGAACAGTGGGCTGTGAGAATGTCTATTAATTCGTGTAACTCTAAAGAAAGATCTGCAGAAAACATCGCCGCATTCCCTAAGGGTGTGCCGGAGTGTTCGCGTCGCTTACAAGATCTTTGCCTTTCTTAGACCTCAACTTGATGAATTTTGTGTCCGAACGTGGGCCTACAGTCGTATAAAATTCAACTGGTCCCGGAACTGAAAACAAGCGGCCATAAATGTGTGTTCGCTTAATGGATGCTGGAGTAGTTGGCAATTGTTTCCGACATTTATTAGACCTACTCTAGTAAAAAAAAATTCAACTTATCCACAACTGAAGGTAAATGTTCCGAAGCAGGATGAATTGATACGTCATCAAATGAAATTGTCAAATTTACATCACAACTTTAACCGAGTAAATCACTGTTTGTTGTCGAATTTAGGTTGACCGAGTTATCGGTCCAAATTTCTTTGAAAACGACGTTAGCCAGGTCATCACTGACAACGACACTATAGATTGACAATTACCAACTACTTTTAGTGGAGACTAACAACATGTGCCTTTATAAGGACAACAGCACAACGTGGCACACAAATCGTCCACATTGACTATTCATCACAAGTGATTTGAGGGCATAGTCATCTCACGTGGATATAATGTAACTGGCCACCGAGATCGTGTGATTTGAGACCTTTAGACTTTACCTAGTAGACTTTTTGAAAGTAGCAGATGTATACGAATAACCTACAAAACTCAACGCATTCCTCAAACCTAACATAACCCATGTCATTTGTCAAATTCGGTTTGTTTTATGAGCCAGAGCCATTGAAAATTAGACATTTCGTAAGTTTATACAAACAGAGTAGACATGGCCGACATTTGAACGATGTTGTATTCCATAAAAAAATACACATCAAAAGAAGTCTCTCAAACGAACAAAAAATTCGAATATATTGTGGATATCAAATTTGAATTCACTCTGTCGTCTTAGTGAAAGCAAAAGGTTACAGATTTTGAAAATCACTCACTTGAGTGGACAACTACTTACACACATGATTGGCAACTTATGTCTGTGTGGTAAATGTATTGAATTATACTTCAGGTCTTTAGGAGAGCCAAAAAGAGTAAAAATAAAATTTGTTTGAAAAAGTTTTCAATAAAGGATTTTAAATTTAAAGCAGATTTTAAATTGAAAGGAAGTTGTTTAAAAGCAAGTACGATTTTAGAATTAAAATACTTAAATTAAAAAAATTTTATGCTCGCCATGGTATGTGTGCATTTTAAATGTTTTGCAGCCAATCCGGTGTCTTGTGTTACAATACTCATACGCCCTGTGTTTAATTATATATCAATGCGGCCTATTTTCTTACACCACGACCTATTTTCTTACACCACTTATTATGGTGTGTGTTAATTTTATACACGAGTGTCGGGATCTACAGTTTAATGTCGACTCCGAACGGCAGGTTTGTGAGAAAGTCGCCGAAGCAATATATTTTTTTATATTTCGTTTGTTGAAGATGTCTGGCCTGGCGTTTGAACCGTAGCCTCACGTCTAATAAGCCAACACACTATCTACTAGACTACGACTACTACAACTTAACTATACAGTTTTATATTTTCAAATCTTAATCTGTATAGTTCTACAAACGCTGTTATAATACTGTACGTAGAAGTCTGTACATGTCATGGCTTACAGTTGCATGAGATTACATGTTAGTTCAAAGAAAACTGCACAAACTTCATACGAGTGACAAACAATAAATTACTACCAAACATAAAATAAATTTGGGATTCAATTTTAAGAAAAAATTTTTTAAGCAACATTTTCCAATTTACTCTCAGGTCTCAAATATTTCCAACAAAATGAAATACAAAAAATATTTCATCGGCGACTTCCCCTAATCAGGTTTCTGGCAAAAACTCTGAGAGTGAATAGAATTGTCATGAAAAAGTTTCTCAAAAATCTGTCGTTCGGAGTCGACATTAAACTGTAGGTCCCGCCACTCATCTATAAAATGAACACACAAAACATAAGTGATGTTAGAAACTAGGTCGTAATCCTGACTGAAGGATTGTAATGACTAACTTATGTATGTTTCCAATTCCAACTGCTTGTTAGGAAATACTGTCAACTAAAATAGTTTTTTCTAAAACCAAAATCAAGCAAAAATTTTATATACGATGAAATCTGAACAGGTTAATTAAATAACGAAATTAAGTGTGAAAGTCACTGGAAAAGCATATCAAAACTGGAACTAACGAAGTTGGATAAAGGTTAAGTGATGAAAATTTAAAAGAGAAAAGCAAGGTTACGAGACCAATAAGCGTGGCAAGTTGGTTTACAACGTTACAATAACCACACAAAGGCATATAGGGTAAAAAACGGATTCAAATGAATATTGAAATAAAAGATTGCACATTAGGAACTCAGAAAAAAACTTAATAGAGTTGAGTGTTAGAAAAGACAGTTGTATGTCTTTTCTTTTTATTTGTAAATGAATTTATAATTCGAATATTTTTTCAGATTATTTTTGGTTCTTTATGCTGTTTTTATTTATCCTATGTTGATATTCAATTTGCTTTATTTCATTTACTCACTCATCACTTGAGTTTCATTTCTTGTCCTCTTTTTTGACTGTATTTTTCTAGTTGGAAGTTTTTGTTTGAAATTCTTTTTTTTCCCTTAGTTCTGATGCAAAGGGGTATTCCATATGTGCTGGTGGTCTTCTCAACTTTAAAGAGAAAGTTTTCTCCTTTCGATATGAACAATTTGGAAGTATTTGCTGAAGTAAACTCATGTAAAACTCCCCCTATTTAAACGATTGCAAATACCCACTCATGTGTTAGCATGTGTTGCCAAGTAAATATTATAAAAAACAAAACAAATATAAACTACAGTAGTTAAACGATTATGGCAATCAAATTCGACAATAAATTACCCTGTTCTACAATGAGAGTGCATAAAAATTTAAGGCATTTATAAAGGATATTCGTTGTAATTTGAAATTTCTTTTGAAATTTTACAAATTTTGTAGTTAGAATTCATATTTGTAGACTTCAAGCAATGGTGGTAATACGAACGAGTACTGGTCCCTTCTGTATAGAGCTAGGGATCACTATATCAACTAATTTTGATCTGACAAAAGTAAAGTTTTTTTTATTGAAATTGTAATACTATATTGGACACCCACTGTATGTAAGCGAAGCTGGATGGACATATTTATTGCAAGATCATGCAGTGCTTAAAGCTATCGATAATAAACTGTAGGGCATCAAATCAAACAAGATATTTTTCCTTACCAAAGTAAAAAAATAGTAAAAAACAAATAAAAACACAAATAAAGAGATAAATGAAGAATAAACTGTTATTCTAATACATGTGATGAACAATGAAACCGAGAATAAATGAACTGATGCATAAGCAAAGATATTTTTCATTTTTTTGCTGGTAAATTATCTTGTTTTACGACGCTTTCTATATTTTTCTTTCTATGTTTCCACTCCCTCCACTTTTAGTGTTCTGCCATATACAACCCATTGTATAACGTCTTAGTTGTCAGCTTAGATGTGTCTTAGTTTAGTGGCAGTAGAGCATACTATAGAATATAGCGTGCAAAATTTTATTTTCCACAATGAAATTTATAATCAAACTAAGACAGTTTGAAGTTTATCTCTCTTAATCTTTTATATTTCATTATGTTTGTTGTTGTTCTGAGCAGAAAATTTAGTTTTATTTTAAGAAGTTTATTGCTTTTGTTTGTCATTTCTGCTCAATTGGTTTCAGTTTCTGTTGCCTATAGGAGATGGCAGGGTAAGCACCAACTATAGAGGTATAAGCCTTCTCGTGTAGCATATAAGTTTCATACGACTGTATTGTGAAAACGATCAAAACACTGATTGGACCTTTTCAGTAAGCATTCAGGCCTGGTAGGTTGGCCACATTACGTCAAATCCTGAACAAATCGCATGAAAAACAAATCGACACACACCATAATTTTGTCGACTGCAAGACAACCTTGGATCCACATCTGATCCAACAATGAGCTGTATAAGCTCCTAAATGACATGGACGTTATGCAGCGCATTAATATACAGCAACTGCGCTGGCGTGACAATATCGGTCGCAGTGAAGAGGATTTTCCGGCGAGACGGCTATTTGATGTGGGGATTACCGAAAGCCAGCGTAGAGGATGAACTTGTCTGCGTTGTAATGATGAAGTCGAGGAAGCTTTGTCATCGACTGGTGTAATCAACTGGGACGCAAGAAGCGGAAGAAGGTTGTGTTAAGGAAGGCCTAAATCCGTAAATCAACAACCTGATGGCCAATTATATAAGTAAGTAGGTATTCTTTACATATCCAATTGTTTGCGTATTTACCTACAACTTCCAATAATGCCTTCCTTTGAACCGCCATAAAGAGCATTTAATTCGAAAATTCAATTTTAAATAGCGAAAAATTAGTATGCACGCCCAATTTAAGAGCGCCCCATTGAAATAATTTTTTTTTTTGTAAGAACTTTTCAACCGAACTATGAAAATAACAATAAAAAATAGGCAAACTCTCAATAGTATTTGTTAAATAAAAAGTTACTGCCGAAATCATATTTTTAATATCAGTTTTATTACAAATTATTTTTAAACTATTTTTGTTTATTAATTCACTTAAATATTTTTTTAAACCTATTTTGAAACAGTACAAATTGGAATTTACTATAAGCAACCAGTTAATAAATAAATTATGAATATGTTTGTTTATTGCAATTATTTTTCATATTTTTCTCGTATTTTACTGTGAATAAATAAAACAATTTGTGTATCATTTGCCAATTCACCTTTGAAAATTGTTATTCAGTTACAAACAAAAAAATTTTAATAATTGGTGTGAAGAAAAACAATCAAATATGATTGGGAATACCGGGTATAAAATATACACTTACTTAATTGGTCATTACAACCAAGGATTACCACCTAGCATCGCAGAGCACACGTGTTGCGTGTGTTAACTTTATTCATGATTGGCGGGATCTACGGTTTAAAGTCGACTCCGACGATTGACAGTCTTCTCTTTTTATTTAACTGATGAACCGAAAAAAACCTACTTTTTTGGTAATGGTTTCTGCCCCTATTCCCCTAACTTTCACAAAGAAATACAAAAAAAAAAATTTAGTTTTTTTTTTAGAAAAACAAAACAGTAGATTTATATGAACCTTTATTTTCCATGAAATAAAATATAAATTTACACGTGTCCTCATGATCAATTTAAAAACAATTCATTGATGCATACTATTTTAATAAATACTTCTCTCTTATTCCCTGTTGTTTTTATATTTTATGCACTAATGAATTTGCATTAATTGGATAAAGAAAATTGTTTTTAAATTTTTAACAAAATTGAAAAAGAAATTACTAAGAATTTTATGTGCGAGATATACTCAGGCGTATGATTGATGTGAATTTTCTTGCTAATAATTATACGACTTAGTGAACCGCGTGTAAAAAATAAATGTGTTTTAATAAAACGGATAAATTGCGAAGTTATTATATAGAGAAGAAACTAATGAATATTAACGTTGCGTTAGTAGTTTGTAATTCCAAGAAATTATATAAGATTCTAGTTTTCGCTTTATTAGAGATGTCTGTGCCAATGGTTAATTACGGACGCGTATTTAAAAAACCAACACACTACCTAGTCCCAGTCTACTGGGGTGGCTCCCGTCACATCTACTGCCACGAATGTAATTGAATACGAGCAACCTAAACAATCTTGTGGTCTTGTTCTAAAAAAAAAAGAGATAAAAGATATGATATGTTAAAGCTTTTGGAGACCAATGTTCCATACACATACGTCAAAGGGTGAAGCACTGTAATTAATTTTATTTATTTGTAACATGACTTTTTCTTTTTTTATGGAAATCTTAAAAGAGCCAGAATTATTTAAATGAAAATTAAATTTTTCTGTAAACTTTCTTTATTAACAGCATGACCCCTTACAGCCAGTAAAGAAAGTTTTCAAAATTCACTTCAACTGCTTCTGTATAACATAACAGAGCGTAATACTCGCACTTCTTTAAATATCCTTTTAACATTTAATGTTAAATCTTAAACAGAACTTAACATGATTATTTTTATTTATTTAATTAACATTCCTTTGCCTTTAACATAACATTTTCTCAATAACATGATTTAAATTGTAAGAGCAAGTTAAGTTCTCTTTACGTTTTCGTCCCTTTTCGTGTGGTTATAAAGAAAAGAGAGAGCAAACTTAATATTATAGTATACGTGTCTTTGTAGTAATATGGGTTATCAATGGTTTAGTTAATGTAGGTCAGTTTTATTTATAAACAAAAAAGCTAATAGAGCGATTTTGTTTGGGCAAAGTGGACAAAAAAAGAAGGAAAACATGAGACAGATGTACAAAAATCCTGATTTTTTATAAAAATTTCACTTATAGACAACGTCTAGGAATATAGAAAATGAAAAGAACAAAAGTGAAAATATTGTCTTAGTTTGTTTACATTAAGAGATGCAAGAAAATATTTTGTGTACTGCCGTTGAATATCAAATTTTAGCTGTTGTATCCTATGCAACTCAATGATCATTAAATCATTAAGTTATGAACTGTACGAGTAAGAAATTGGATTGTTTTAGATTAAGGAAATGAAAAATTTATCAAAAATCTGTTGATCGGAGTTGACTTTAAAGTGTAGGTCACTTCAATCATGAATAAAATTAACGCACACAATATGGTTAGCGTGAGTTCGAAATCCCCTTTAAACTGTCGTAATGACAAATTAAATAAGTAAGTAAGTATGTATCAAATAGTAAAATAAAACTGGCATCGCATTGATGGTGAGATACTGATACTAGTGAGTATTTTATCCTCACTCTATTCTATGAATATTTCAAATAAACCAATTGACATCTCCCAAACTCGATCTAGGTCCTGCTGAAACTATATACCTTAGAGATCATAATTTTAAATAGCAGTACAGAAAAGTTGGTGATAATACTTTGAACTGATACTAACTGTTTTTCTAGGAATTTTTTTTTTTTTTTTTTTCGAAAAAAATGACCAATAACTATTAAAACTGGCGATTTTACCAGATGCAATATACAGTGAGCCTCGAAATAAACTGTACATTAAAAAAATATACACTAATAAATTACCGCTATTTTTATTTTAAAATTGTTTCACTGTCAGTGTTTAAAATTGAAATAAAAAAAATAAAAAAAATTTTGAAATATTTTCAAATTTTTTCGGACACTCTCTTTAAGCTGTAAAAGTAGAGTTTGGTGATTGTTAGAATTTTATCCTTAGTGTACAGTTTCTTTCGAAGTATTTTCCACAATCTCTTCTGGATTCTCCGACTTTCGAGTGAGTCAGCCGGAGTATAACTTTGTATAAATGGATGTACAAATTCAAATTCTTAATACACTAACTACTAAGCTCCTATGACGACATCATTTGTGAGCTGTAGGCTATCATTTTAGCTAACTTTCAATATTTGAAGTCTTTAATGGAATATATTTACTTGCACGTATTTCATGTGTTTTGAATGTAAATGTCCATTAAAGATTTCGAATATTGAAAGTTTTTCATCGTACAAAATTAAATATTTCTATTAATAAACAGAAAAATGCTAAACAAACATTTTAAAACGCTTAATAACTCTCCTCAAAAACTACTGTAAAACATATACAGTCACCAATTACAAAAGCAAAGGCCATTTGGCTGTAAATATTGCCATCAAATAAACACTGCCAATAAAAATAAAAAACAAACAAGTAAAGAGAGTGCATTGAGCAACTAAATGTAACCAACACCTCATGTATGCCAAATAATAACATCATAGAAACAGATTTACAAACATACATAAATACATATGCACAAGAATACATACATATGCAAGCCAACAGTTCTATAATAAAAATAAACTGAAAAAGAAAACAAGAAGAAAATTTTATTCTAAGAAGTCATGCGTTATGAACCATAAAAATTTTACTCACTGCTTATGACATAAAAGCCACTCATTGTTATAAAAAAAACCATTATTGTGTGTACAAACAAACATATGTTTAATGTTTTCAAAGAATACAAACAAACACTGCGTTCATCGATAAAATACTACACCAATATGCAGCATATCCTCAAACATACGCTGCTTATTATCCATAAAAAGAGAGCATATTTATACACTCTATTGAAACAAAAATTACTTAATTTAATTGTGGCAACAACAACGGCAACAGAAAACACAAAAATGAAAATGACAAATAAAACTAAAAGAAAAATACTAAAAACAATAACAAGAAAAATATCAAAGAAAACAATGATTTAAAGTCAAAAGATATAAAGGTCACTACGGTCTCAATCCATACCCCTCTCTACACTTTTTTCTCGTCAGCAAACTTTTAAAAAAATTTATTTTTCTTTTTTTCTTTTTAAAAATACTTCTTGGACTGGTCTTTTTAGAACATGAATGTTTAAACGCTTTTTTCTTCTTAAACCATATGCTTTTGGAATAATTTATATTCCACTTCAAGATGAAATAAATAAAAATGTTCAATGAATAGATTTTTATAACTGCAGTCGTAATAACTAATGTCTAATGGGAAAGCATTTTTAATGACGCAAAATTATTAGAAAAATGCAAAAAAAAAATTATTTTTATGGATGGTTTTCAATAAAAGCTTTTAAAAATGCCGACGGATAAACTGCGACAAGGTAATAGAGAATTTTTTTAATGTTCATTACAAGCCTGAAATTAAGGTTACGATCTAGCATTTCACACTACACTCAAACCTCGTTTTATGCGAATTTATTTTATGCGAATTCAAATTTATGCGGTTTCAAAATTCTCAAATTTTTCTTTGCAAAAACGATTTTAAGGAAATATTGAATGTTAAAATCCAAAAAAATGTGTTGTTCGTAACAAAGTTACTACTTTCTTTAAATTTTTTCGGCATTTCCGGTTTTGATGTATGAAGTATTATTCAAATGCTATTGAAAAATTATGTATTTTCTTCATTATTTGGAATTTTGTGTTAGTTGTTGTTTATTTCCTATCAGTTTCCTTATTTTGTATGGTCTCAGCAAGGGATTAATTTTTTGTTGATTTTTTATATGCGATTTTGTTTGAATTTTAAGGGTTAAATTTGAATTTATGCGGTTTTTTATTTAAATCCCCATTAGTGGATTTTGTATGAAGCTAGTGTATCGTTTTATGCGAATTTGAATTTTACGATTTTTTGCGAAACGAATTAATCGCATAAAACGAGGTTTGAGTGTACTTATGTTGTGTGTGTTAATTTTATACATGATTAATGAACATGATTAATTTTATACATGACGGCACCGACAGTTTAAAATCGACTCCAAACAACAGGTTTTTGAGAAGCTGTTTCATGGCAACTTTATTTACTCTCAGAGTTCTTGTCAGAAGATTGCTGAGAGAAAGTCACCGAAGAAATATTGTGTCGTATTCCGTTTTGATGTATGTATGACCTCGGGTTTGACCCAAGGCCTCATGTCTAATAACGCAATACACTACTTCGTATAAAAACAAATATATGTGGAAAAGCGAGTTAAATGAAGAAAACTTTGTAGTTAAAATCAATTATGTTATAAACTTCCTAAAAATATTGGAAATAAACCTCCATTCATGAAATAATTGGAAATTAAGGAATATTATGAAATTATATATCAAATAAGCAAAAATATTCTTTACTGGGCTTTGGCTTATTAGATGAGAACCCGTGGTTAAAGCCTTAGCTTAGGTATCCTGAACAAAGTGTGATATACGGTCTTCTATTGAAAATTCTGAGAGTAAATAAAATTATCATGAAATGTTTCTCAAATCTGTTGTTGTGATAACCAATTATGTAAGCTTATTCAATAATTAACGGGCTGGCCATCTTTCGGTTTAAATTTGAACCATCTGTTATTTCGTATCTGGAAATACTTATGTCATTCTATTCTGTCACAAAATTCAGTATATTATCTTCACTGAACGTTGGGATTTATTGGGCCAACGTGAAACTGCACGATGATGTCGATTTTGGCAAAAAAAAAAATCTTCTTTTCTAATTAAGGTTAGGGGTACGTTAATAAGCAAAATTGCAGTATTTGGGGCTCAGAAAATCCACACATGGCCAATGAACCCATTAAGAGTGACTGTTTGGTGCAGTTTGTGGAGGGGAGGCATCATTGGCCCATATTTCTTTGCAAATGAGGATGGCGCAACCATTACGGTCAATATAGACAATTGCTCTTCATGGAATTTATATGAATGATGTTTGGTTTCAAGAGGATAGTGCAGCTTGCCACCATCTCAATTGACCGCCAAGAAGCTGCGACTATTTTCTTTGGAACGGATTTAAATAAAAGTGTTATGCCGACAAACCAGAGACAATTGAGCATTTGAAGGCAAACAATTGCGATGCCATTGCCGAGATATGACCCTATACTCTCGAAAAACTGCACGAAATTTTGTCCGATCGAATGAGGTACTATGAGGACAGTCGCGGCAGCCATATGAATGAAATAATATTTCATTTCTAATCGGAACAATTGTATTTCACAACAAATAATAAATTTGGCCAAATTTCAAATCCTTTTTGTTTTGATTGCATTTTTAAATTTAAACTGTTAAATGACCCACCCACCAATTGTATTCAGTCATTCACATTATGCTTATTGTATTTAGTATGTAAAATCCATAATAACAAGTCCAAATGTGACGTATGAATGATATTTAATTACTACGGTGGTTTACATGACAAAATCAAATGCAATTTTTCATTGCATACTTATTAGAGTAACTATGCAAGTACATACTTGTAATATGGTGCGTATGAGTTATATATTTCGATGGCAATTTAATAGTACATATACAATTGATTTGGAATTAAACATTTACAAGCTACGAAATGACAATTCTGATGAATTTTTAACATTTTAAAATTTTTCTGGATGTCCTAACCTAAAAATAAATACAAAAACTACAATTCTAGTCTATATTCTAGTGGATCTTCCACATCTTCACAACAAAAAAAAATTTACTAAATTTCAAACCGTTTCTGTTTCGATTGCATTTTCAAATTTAAACTTTTAAAGCAACCACCCTATATTATCCTTGCATTCATATAAAAATCAATTATTTTCCTAAAGTTTGCGTAAATATTTGCATTTTTGTTACAGCATACCCCAAATGCCTTTCATTTTTAAAGCAAAACTTTCTAGTTCTTCTTCATATTAACTGCTATAAGAATAATTCATTATTTCTTTTTATGTTCCTAAAGGTTTTCCTTACCAAAATGGTTTCGTTTTCATGCCCTCTCTTTAACTATTTTCTCAATTGATTACTTTTATAACACCATTGTAACATTGCATAGCCCATATTAACCAAGTCGTAAAGACAACGACAACATACATAGATTGTAGTAACCAATTACGTATATATGTTTGTAAAGACAACTGGAAAATTTGTTTTAATCCACCTTTTGAAAGCATTAATTGTTGTTATTAATTTACCTGCAGCATTTCGTTTATGTAATGACAACCTGATCATATTATTAAAGACATTTTCTTTATGGGATTATGTTCAGTTAATAAATACACAAATATACGTATGTAGCCTACTCATTTCCATCGCTTGACTGTGTTCACTGGATTTAAAATTGGTGTTTTTAATTTCCGAATTTCCAACAGGGGCTGTTGCTGCCGCGTTTACTTATAATGTTGCAACATTTTTCCACCTAAATCTGACATACCCAATAGACAAGAGAGTGACGAACTGAAACTGTAAGATGCTGTAGTGCAGTAGGAGGTGTGTTGGTTTATTAGACATGAGACTCCAGCTCAAATAACTCCAACAAAACGAGAAAGAAATACTATTTCTTCACCGACTTCCTCTCAGCAGATTTCTAGTAAAAACTCTGAGAGTAAATACAAATTTCCATGAAAAAGTTTCTCAAAAGTCTGTCATTCGGAGTTAACTTTAAGCTGTAGCTCCCGCCATTCATATATAATATGAACACACATAACGTAAGTTTTTGGAGAAAATAGGTTGTAATCCTAACTGAAGGGTTGTAATGAGCAACTATGCATGTATGTTTTACCTTTTAACTTTCAGCTTCGAAGTTGGTTGTTATTTCAATTGCCCACCCAAAGATTATAAGTATTTATAGAGCGTTCTTAAGCCAACTTAGCCCCAAAAGTTATGGTGAAACACTTGAGCTTAATGGGTATACCATATATTTCTACACATATTTTTGTGGTTTTAAGTCCGTGTTGCCAGTTCGTGTGGCAATTTTTTCTCTCTCTCTCTCCCTCTCTCTCTCTCTCTCTTTAATATATTGAAGTACTTGAGAGATTGTTAGTAATTTCACTACCACTACAATTGCTACTGCTACTACTTGCGTGACTATCATTCAGTGTATAAAATATGTGTTTCTTCTTGTGCTCGTTGTTGTCTTGTATTGTCAGTAATTCTCCTGAGCATATGATGGCATGTGTACGGCCGGCCTGTGCCAAGTGTACATGATGTCTTTATATTGCTGGTTTTGGTACGAGCGCGTGATAGTACTCGTACAACGTTGCATGCAACATGTTGAAATGGATTTATTACCTACCAGGGATAGATTTACTATCGTGTACAATTTCTTTCATTGGTAGTTGCGAATATTTTTCTTAAACATGTTTATATAAAATTCAAGAATATTTTATTGAAAAAGGTATAGAAAATTTAAGCGCATTAAACCGTGAGGCTTTCAGTTATAAAAGGAAATTTTCAATAAAATTTTAAAATTTTCAATATAAATTTTAATAAAAAACAAAAAAACGGTTAGGCAATATCGCTATATGGCTAAGAAGTAGAAACAATTGCTGGCAACCATAAGCTGCCAACAAAAGGATGCAACCTGACCTATTGTTGTTTCCACTATAGCTATTTTATCATGCTTATGAAGGCATCATCAAATTATTTTTTTCAATGACTACAAATCTCAATGAATTCCACCATAAATGAAAAAATCACAAGATAAACGTCTTGTTTTAATTTTTGTGGAGTAACTGGCCGCCTCTTAAATCAACAGAAGAGCGTCTTCTAATATTTACTACGGACTATCTTTTGAGATCGTTCGATAGGCAGAACTATGCAAAATCTTGGATCTTGTGTTAATTAATTCCACCTTCGTTCTCTGCGTTATGCCAGTCCTTGTGTTTTCTGAGTTTGGGACCTGTCGCATTCCATTTGCACTGGTTTATACCAGTCAAATTCCTTTCTGAGTGTATGGCCACTTCCAATTTATTTTTCAAATTTCTTGATTGAGTGAAAATAGAGAAGTAAAAGAGCTTAATTTCTCTTACAACATCGTATTTTTTTATAATATTTTAAGGATTTAAACTTTTAAATCAAAATTTAACGCAATGCCTTGGTTTTCCAAATAAAAACAGCATTCAAATTTTCTTTTATATACACGAAGTTACGTGACAACAAACATGTGTCATCCGCATTGTCTAGGTGCTGTAGTCATATGAACATACTGCTCATGATACCTCCAACTTATTTAGTTTCCTGCCTTATGAGACGTTCGCAATCTTGTTAACCAAGAATGTTCACACGAATATTATAGACTTCATGGACAACAGCCAGGATTTACGCATTCAGAATTTATAAGTTGGATCTCCTCAAGACAGAGGAGATTCTAGGATGATGAGAATAAAGGAAACACCTGACTGCATATTAAGTGCTAAGCAAGGAATTCTCCCAGTAAAGCCCGAGTTACGACCTGAAATTTGTAAAACATAACAGCCCGAAGGCACGCATTCAAAATCTACATGTTGGGCTCAAGACGAAGGGTTGTTTCGAACTCTACTCGTAGATTCTAGAACGATGAGAATGAATTAAACCTGGCTGCATGTCAAGTGCTAGGCAAGGAATTCTCTCTGTTAAGTCCGAGCTGCGTTTTGCAATTTGTAAAACACAATAGCCAGGATGCACGCACTCAAAATCTACATGTTGGGTTCAAGACTGGGTGTTGTTTCAAACCCACCTTGTGAATTCTAGAATGATGAGAATAAAGGAAACACCTGACTGCATGTCAAGTGCTAAGCAGGAATTCTCCCTGTTAAGCCCGAGTTGGGACCTCGCTTTTTATGGTAATTGTATTTACTCTCGGACTAAAGGCGTCTACTGAAAAGAAGTCGCCGAAAGAAAATATTTTTTTCACCGTTCACAGTATCGTCGAATAAGCGAAAAAAATAACCTCTAAACTACGGCGAATTCATAATTTTTTTTTATCATTTAACTTCAATAATTCTTCCTGATAATTTCCTCTTTCACTTTTTTAAGCGCAGACACAAACCCCAATTCTTCCAAGTAATCTTACATTTCGTACATGCGGAATTTGATAATTTTCTGAACAATCAAGCCATTGCTTCGTTCGTAAATACTTGATTAGCCAGAAATCCCCAACTAAAACCAACAAAAAAATAACAATTCATGGCAAGTAAAAATCCAAAGATAAATAAATACAAATAACAACAACAACATCTATAGTTCCAACTACCAAATATATCCATAAACGCTAACGGGTTTAAAAAAAATATATTGAAAATCTTTGCAACAAATAGTTGCAATTACACTTGCTTCACTATTAGTTTCCTTCCGTTTCTAACTAGTTTAGCTAAGTAATGTTGTAATTTTTGTAGTGTTGTGTAGTTGTAATCGTGGCTTACTCTTACTCTTATTCTTACTCTTTTTCTCTTTTCTACTTCTACTTAATTTTTTCGTTGTATTAGTTCATGTTTTTTTCATTCTCGCCTTTCATCCACCACCACCATTGGTTTGTTGTGGCTACGTAAAGTTTATTTTTATTCTGCTGCTTACCCCAAGACCGGAAGTGTGTTCGCTTAAAATTACTTGCCTGCTAAAGGAGAACAGGAGACGTTGACTAACAAGTATTTTTGTTAAGAAAAGAGCACAGCTATTGGTTGTTGGCGGTATTTTTTTTATGCTTTTAATTGAGTCTTAAAGGATGTAATGGGAAGCAAATTAATTTGCAAAAAGGAAATTAAATTGTCTGCCGAAATAGCTATAATTTGTTGTCATTAAAACAAGAAATATAGGAAGATAAGGTTTAACGGGGAAAGAGAAAACCTCCAGAAAGTAGCTACAGATGTAGGAAAATCTCGCAGGTTTTAAAGAAGGTGACTATTATGTTTTGTGTAATACAAGCAACATATATTTATGTAGCTTGAGGCCAAAACAGCTGCTGGTGCATATGTCCTGTTGCTTTTTGAGATTAAAGATTCTTAAAGACTCCAGTCTAGTAGGTAGTGTGTTGGCTTATTAGACATAAAGCCCGGGTTCATATCCCAGGTCAGGCATCAAAACGAAATATGAAAAAATATATCTTCGGCGACTGCCTCTCAGCAGATTTCTGGCAAAAACTCTGAGAGTAAATAAAATTGCCATGAAGAGCTTCTCAAAAATCTGTCATTCGGGGTTGACTTTAAACTGTCCCGCCACTCATGTATAAAAGTAACGCACGCAACATAAGTGGTGTGAGAAGCTGGGTCGAAATCCTGACTGAAGAGTTGTAATGACCTATTATGTATGTGTGTATCAGAGATCAGCAACGAGTATTCAAAACGATGAGTAGATTCGAGTCATACTTATTATTTCTGATACTTATACGCATTCATACTTATTTTAATATGATACTCATACTACTCGTACTCAAAGTTGGAAATACTCGTCGTATTCATACTTAACAATACGCATGATGTTATTGACTTCGACTCGTCTCTACTTAACATTTACACGAAGCACAAAATAAGTATGATTCGCATACGAACACTACTATACTCACAAGAAGATTGTGTGTATGCATTGCTTGTTGTCTTTGTCTTTCCTTTCTTCTTTGTTTGTATATACAACAATAACAAAGGCTGTAAATTTTTATGAATGATTCGAGCCACTCGAATCACTTATAAGTATTATAAGTATTTTTCTAAATTTATGAATCAGAATGAGTAGGCGTATGAATCAAACACATTTCGAATGTTGTGAGTTTGATGTCAACGTTGTACTCATACTCATTGTAACCTATACTTATAAATCAATGCTGTAGCAAGTACGAATGAATCAGAGTAGTTGAATTTCAATTCTCATACTCAAAATTGCATGAGTGCTTATGAGTAGCGGAAAAACGATTCATTGCTGATCTCTGGTGTGTATGTATGTAAAGACTCCACTACTAAGGTTGAGTTATTTGGAGCATCACAAAGGATATTAAGCACAGTCGCAAGATTAATTAGTAGCATATACCTGACATCTGAATATCTGATATTATATCTGATATATTGCCAAAATACGGCTCGCATTTCATCGAATAATCATTCACTGCGGTAAGTCCATTTCAATCAATTAAGTAAGTAAGTTGATACAGGAGCCTAATTATCCGCTAAGCTGGAAAAACAATTGAAAATGAATAAAAAGTGGGCGTATATGATTTGTGTCTGCCTCTTTGATCCTGTTATATAAAGCAGAGAAGATTTTGCTGAATATCCTTTAGATCTGATAAAGAAAATTATATCGACTTACAAATTAGAAAGCAAAGATAAGGAACTGCCCCCTATTTTAGACGCTTTGTTGCAAATGTATTCGTTCATAAAGAGTTGTGGTAAAAATTTTGCAATTACTGGACATTCCAATTGGACTTTAAATCATATCATATTCTCAGGCCTTTAAAAAATATAGCATCTTCAGATTCCCTTTCTATATAGAGCTTTAAGTCATCCGGAAAGCTGAGGTAGACTAAGCAAATCTATTGCCTCCAAGTTGCAAATATAAATCGAATATTTTTTCAAATGCCACCATCCAGTGGTAATAATTTTTTATTTCTTTTTGTTTTTAATAATAAGGTGTCAACAATCATTAATTCATTTGATTATAGCTTAAATGCCATAAATTGTTTCATTTTATTTGATGAGAATTCACACAAAACAGAGGTAAACTCCTGTCAAATTTAATTACAAAATATTGTAAAACAACCCACACCCTTAACACCTATTGAACAGCTAAAATGTTACGTTAATCGCAAAATGTTTTAAATTTTTACGATTTATTGTGGTTTTTGATTTACCTTGTTGTTGTTGTTGTTGTTATTGCATAAATCATAATAACCATTATATATTGACACACAGTATTTTAATGTCATTCAAAGTCGTTTCATAAATTTATTTTCAAAGTCACAAAGTAACACAAAAATTAATGGCATGTGTCAGTGGCATTGTTACATCAACAACAACAACAACAACAGCAACCAATAATAATGTAACATTAACATTGATGTTGTCAACAACAGATGTTGTTATTGTAAAATTATAATGTTATGCATTGTACTAGCAATGGCACATCAAGTATAACGGGTTTCGTTGCTGCTCTAGACGTTCTACATAACAATGCAACGATGTGAAGAGCACAGAGTACAGCGATTTAACACAATTGAAACAGAATTATTGCTACACCCACTCAGCAGTTGCTACAAAAAAAAGAGAGGGAAAATAACAAAATAACTACAAAAAGAATTTTATGCAAAATAGATGCACAAAAAAAAGACCAAGAGTACCAAAGTGCAGCAAGAATAAAACACGAAAATGTTAAACATCTCGCTGTTAAAGTACTCGTGTATGGGTATGAAGCCAATTTTGCTGAGACATGAATTTTAAATCATTGTGGGAGTTCAAGCAAAGTTCCATTTCTAGTAAGGTTGTGTTAGTGTGTGTTATAGGAATGCAATTTGTAACAATGGCAAAAGCATTAGGGATAAGTGTAGATGTAGTTTTGACTTTTGGATTTGAAGATGAATATGGTTTGTTGTCTGCTTTCCTGTCTCTCTTTCTTTCCTTTAACTCTAATTCTCTAAGTAGTGCAATAATTTTGTTACAATTTTTTTTACAATTACAAAGGATTTGAGTTTTAAATATTTTAATATTGTTACGAAAATGAAAAAATCTAGATATAGGTGTTTTGCTTTTACACCGTTTAACATTAAAACTATAAACAAAAGCTACAAAAACAAAGAACTTGCTTACAAATTATCGCACTGCGTAATATAATAAAAAACACCAGCATACACAAATGATAAACAAGTAAACAAAAATATACCAACAAACACTACAATAATAAATGTAAACAAAATACACAAATAACAATAATGAAAGAAAGATGTTTACATTTATAGAGATCTTGAGAAAGCGAAGCCACGAACACCCGTCTTCAAGAACATTCATCACGCTGTTTACTCTGCTATATAAAAGGAAAGGCAAAGCAGGCAACTGAATTAGTTAAAAGTTCAGTCAGTCTTGTGTGAAGACGCGGTGCGTTTGAAGAGAGTAATCGTGGTTTGAAGATCTCCGATACAAAGATCTGTCGAATAATTGTCTAGTAATTGGTATTGTTTATGCAAAGTTTGTAAACAGTGGAATAACAAACAAAGCAATTGTAGTTGTTTACATCAAGTTGTGAACAGAGGCACACAGAATTGTGTGAATAATAAAGATTTTTAATTAAAACTAAACATAAACTTTTTTATTTCATTTGCAATCTACGAGCTCATATTTTAAACGTTTTTAAAAAGGTAAAAACCTAACAATATGCAAGCGGATGTTTTATTCTTTAAAGTCGACTCCGAACGACAGATTTCTGAGAAACTTTTCATGGTAATTTTATTTAGTCTCTAAGTTGTTCACCAGAGGACTGCTAAAGCAAGTCATATAAGAAGTTTTTTTTTTCATATTTCGTTTTGTTAGAGATATCTGGCCTGGTATTTGTACCGTGACGTCTAATAAGCCAACACACTACACTACATTACGGCGGTTTTGTAAATATTCGTATAAATTTTTTTAAAGTTTTTAACATATCTTCTTAAAAAAGAACAACAAAAACAAGTGTTTCTTCCCACAAGAATATCTCATTTTCGTAATTCAAATTTAATACATTTTCTAAATAGTGGCTATTTCCTGAAGAGTGCTTTAAATTACCACGTATTTATTAAGAGTTTATGGGAAAAAATTCCATAAAAATTTAAAAGTTTTTAAAAAAAGCAGCCAGTATTGTACAGAAATAATTCTACGCTTTAATCCATACAACTTTGTATTAAAAAAAAACAAAAAGAAAAACAAAAAATTCATAATTTACAACAAGTGTTTACAATAAACAAAGACCACCCCTGGCGTATGTGTAATATTTTGTAACAATTAATGCCGGTAATAATAATACTCATACGTTCTGTTGAACCATTTCATTTTATTTTTCAAATAAAACATTACATATGTGCTGTGTACATAAAAAATAGAGAGATAGAGAGAGAGAGAGAGAGACCTACGCTGTCATTGTTGTTCAACTTTTGTGAATACTTTTTTGTTTAAAAATTTTATTTTATTTTTCCTGTTGTCACTATTGTCTAGTTGTTGGCATTGTTGCTTGTCATGAAACTATTTTAACAATCTGTGAACATTGTGTACACATTCAATTTGTAATTTTATTTCTGCTCATTTTCCTGTTTTTTTAATAAAAAATTTTGAAAAATGTATATAAACTTATGCAAATAAATAAATGACAACAAAAAATAATTGATAACTCCATAGTTATGATGTTGTTAAAACAATGGTAAATAACGGGTCTTTCATTAAGGGCTTCATATTTTTAAAATTAAATAAAATAAAATAAAATATGAGTAAGATATTATTCAATTTTTTTATTCGTTGGTCTGACCAATTTATGCATTAACAAGTGGAATATAGCATCGTTCAATGTGTCTATGGCCTACTATAGACAGTGATAGAACAGGTTCACTGCTAGGATTAGGTAAAACCAACCTGAGGTTAATTATTGATTTCATTACAGAACACTGCGAGATTACATCGCTGACAAGGATCTGAATCAGATCCTAGCCGGACTATTGCAGGGTACGTTGCTATGAGGAGGAGTTGGAAACTAACGAACACCTCCTCTGCAACTGTACAACTCGTAGTAGGTTGAAGCAGAATGTTCTTCGAAGGCTTGGACTCTTTGCTGAGAGCTGACATTAGGGCTCTTCACAGATTCATAAATAGGCTGAGTTGGTAGAGAAGTGCTAGGGCATCAAGGTTGTAGTCGCACTCTGTTGTGTGTTTGTGGTTCATCTTTTTCCTTCGTCCCTTTTTATGATCCCTTTTCTACCTCTCTCACTCTCTTCTCAGATGAATTTACAATGGGTCATTTTGACTGCTGGGTATTATATTTGTCCCAATGACAAGTACACGTTCTCAAACCTAACCTAACCATCGTGCTAAATATTCAATGTGGCATGAGTTGTCTGAATGCCGTAATGCCGTCCGTATATCGTTGGCGTTCCGATCATACAATTCATTCCAAACGGAGTTGGTGACATTGCTTGCTATTGACATTGATGGCATAGCCAACGTCGTTCTGAAAGGAATATGGGCCGATATCGTCCGAAATTCGTTAATTTAATTTGTTAACGTAGCCTTTTATCCAGAAATGAAAGTCTTCTCTGAAGATGATTCAGCCAACACATGTAGTTGTTTATGTTCGTGTATCTTCAGTTCCTGGGGCAATTTTGTACGTGTGCAGGCCTAAGTTACTAAGTTGTAGGCTGCGATAGGCCGAGTTCTTATAAGCGACGCAAAATCGACTGCTAAGGATTTTTCCTGAACACTGTGCCGAATAGTGGTTATATTTTCGATAGAACTTACTGTTTGCCTTAGTTCGGGTGGCGTTTGATCGTTTACTAAGCCAGTAGACTCGAATTTATCTAGACATTGCGAATAGTGCTCTCAGTGGAACGATTACTCGTTTGTAAAATGGACGGATTACGCGGTACTTTGTCCGAATAGCAAACTGACTTTGATAAAACAATTTTTTTAATTTGGAAGTGTAGTTAAATTCTGTATTAGTTCATGGTGATTTTACAAAAGAAGCTGAATAAATACCAAATCATCGTCGTAATCTAGTAGATAGAGTGTTGCATTATTACACAAGAGGTCTCGGTTCAAATCCCAGGTCAGATATCTGCATCTCCAGCTCGTTGCCTTTATCTCAGTAGATTTCTGGCAAAAACTCTGAGACTTAATAAAATTGCCATGAAAAAGTTTCTTAAAAATCTGTGGTTTGGAATTGACCTGAAACTGTATAAAATCAACACACATAACATAAGTTGTGTGAGAAGAGAGGTTGAAAACCTGACTGAAGGGTTGCAATGACCAATTATGTGTATGTATTTATGTATCATTTGCACGAGTTGTTTATTGCTATATCCGTCTCTGGTAGTTTGGCAAAGCGGTAGGTAAGGCTTTGGCAAGATGGCCGTTATCAATCGTCAAATTGGGAAGTCATCACGATCAATAAATTTCAATCTTAAAACACAATTCACCCTCAAATGCAATCGTTCACATTGTATGAATATGTGACAATGGTTATCTTCTTTCCTTTGTATTAAAATTAAAAATACATATATGTTTATGTAGTCTAATTAGTTATTGCAGGTGTTTAAAAACTACACAGACATATATGGAACGTGAGAATCTGTGAGATATATGAACTATGCTGAATTAGTTCACTTAAAGTTGAGCACTTGATTTGACATAAGCTAATGTAAGGCAGTGTAAAATGCTTTGGCACTAGGAATACATATATATTTGCATAATAGATTTTGTAGACGTATGAATATGTACTACATACTTACAAATGTAAATTTCTGCCTGTACATCTTTATATGATAATATTATATGCAAAGAGGTGAAAATGTTTAATGAGAGCAGTCTTATTATGTGTTTAAGTATATTTTCCTGTGAGTATGTGCGTAGATGCTCAATAATGTGTAAATTTTGACGAGATTATCGTGCTTTTACAAAACATTTTATACCTCTTTGCATAAGTAAGTAAGTGTCTATGAGTGTAACAGCTTCTAAGCACAATACAAAAACGAAAGTTTTATAACGACTATTACGGTATACTGTACATGGGTGTGAATGGCAGCATGTAAGCGTTAAGAGAGAATCTGCACGAATATCTGAAACGAAAAATAAAGAAATAATTTTATTTAGAAATGTTGTTATTATTATTGCTGTTTCTGGGTATTGTTGTGTTTGTTGGGTTTCTCGCTTAAAGAATATGCTCTTATGAACCTACTTGTATGTAAAGAAGGCTTATCATTTGTTGTATATTTTGTTCATTTAACATGGGAGGCATTATTATTATTATATAGGGTTGGGCATTTAAAACTTTAAATTTAAAAATACAATAAAACAAAAACGGTTTGAAATTTTACCAAATATAGTTTTTTGTTGTGAAGATGTGGAAGATCTACTAGAATATATCCTAGAATTGTGTTTTTTGTATTTACTTTCACTTTTTACTTTAAATTTCCAAAAATCCATTGAATTGTCATGTCGTTGCTTGTAAATGTTTAATTCCAAATCAAATGTATACAATTGCCATTGTAATATATTACTCATACGCACCATTTTACATATATGTACTTAGTTACACTGAAAAGTATGCAATAAAAAATTGCATTTGATTTTGTCATGTATGACACCAATGTAATTAAATATCACTCATACTTCACCTATATATGTACATCCTATTATGGATATTACATACTAAATATGAGCATAATCTGAGTGACTAGATGGATGCTGGGTAGATCATTTAAAAGTTTAAATTTAAATATGCATTTAAACAAAAACGGTTTAAAACTTAAACAATTGTTCCGGTTAGAAAAGAAACATTATTTCCATTCATATAGCTGCCGCGGTTGTCTTCACAGCACCTCATTCAATCGAACCAATATTCATGCACTTATTCGAGTGTATTGGGTCGTCTCTCAACAATGACATCGCGAATGTTGACCTTCAAACCCTCAATTGTCTAAGGTTTGTTGGCTAAAAAGCTTTCCTCAAATCGCAGCTTCTCGGCGCCCAATTGATATCACCATTTCGGCTAATTAAACTACTATCAAAATTTTGACGCAATAAATCAATTGCGTCAGGAGATTTGTGACAAGTTATACCATCCTGATGAAACCAAATATCGTTTACATCAATATCATGGAGAGCGGGTACATGGAGTTGTTATCATGATGCGATATGTGTCTATATTGACCGTAATGGTTGCGCCGTCCTCATTTTCAAAGAAATTTGGTACAATGATGCCTCCACTCTACATGACGAACCAAACAGTCACTCGTAATGGATGCATTGGCTTCCGTAACACCATGTGTGGGTTTTCTGAGCACTAAATACGGCAATTTTGCTTATAAAAGTACCAAGCAATAGGGAAATAAGTTTCATCCGAAAAGACGATTTTTTTTTTGGCGAAATAAACATCTTCGTGTAGTTTCTTGTCGGCCAAATAAATCCCAACGTTGCTTAAGCATAAATCGATTCATTGCGTTCATTGGAGTTAAAATACTGAGTTTTGTGATAGAATAGAATGACTTAAGTAT